>OZ014504.1:16294586-18694586 GCA_963966045.1 Xestobium rufovillosum
GAAGCCGTAAGACTTAGACCCAATGTATGGTTAACGAAGTGGCCCTTAAATTCAACAAATAATTCCAAAATGCAGCCAGATACAGGGTGTTCCATTATAAAAACATAGTTAGGTGCTGTGCAGAAGAAATGGAACACCTGGTATGGTCGAAAATAATTTTAAAACGTACACTCAGAGGGTACCTACAGTCTCACGAAAGCAGAATTTTAAGATATTGCCTGAGTGAGGAGCTATCCACCGTCCACACACCGATGGGACACCCTGTATATAAAACACAAAAAATGTTTCTACCTACCTACCTATGTCCGTTATAGATTCCGAAACGGCTGGACCGATGTTGATGAAATTTTCAGGCAATCTTCAGATTAGCCCAGCGGGTGTTCCTGTGAAGTTTGGTAGCAATCGGATCAACAGAATTTTTTTTATACGTTTATGTGAAGCCGGGGCGGGTCGCTATAATTTATAAAGTGACAATTGACAGCAAACGTCATTCGCAGTTTATCAAATTTCAAACGATTTTACCACAATTATTTCTTCTGAGGCAGCAACGCGCCGTGAACCAGCTAGTAGAAAATAAATTACAAATTAGTTGCCATAGACTGGTACCTATATTGAAGAATTCTCTTACATTTATAAAGCACACAGTTGTTATACTAGCGAGCACAAAATTAGGGTTACTGAAAGTTAAATTTTTCTTGGTATTTATTGTAGTAACTCATTATTGTAAAAGGATTTGTATAACTTTTTGATGTGTACATTTTATCTCTAAACAGGAATATTTTGGAAAGAAAATCTTTCATTACCTATCTAAAGTTTTTATTGAGAACTCGTAAAGAAACGAATTTAAGCAAAATTATGTCTTACATTTGTTCTGAGAAAAATGTTTGAACAAAATAAAGAACTGTTAAAATTTTGACCACTTATAACTTGCGTTTCCTCCCCTTGCATTTATAACAGCTTGAAGGCTACGAGCGTAGACTGAATAACTCAAGACCGCTTATATAACTTCATAGTAATTGATAAATTTCATAGATGGCGCATATGCACAAAATTCATATTTCCAAGCTTGAGCTACAAAAATAAATATTTTATCTCTCCAGCCGGCATCTGCCATCTGGATGTATTTGCAGGTGGCAACTCAAACAGCAAGGGCAGGGCCGGCCTCAGCATGTCTGAGTATAAGAACTTGCCAGTAATATTACAAACTAAGCCCAACATTTTTAACACTTTTATTCGTTGTGGAATATAATTTATGAATCGCAAATTGAATTATTATTATGTGCCGTTGAAAGCGGAACCCCAACTTAAGCCCTGGTTTTTAAGAACTTTCCGCCGACGCAATTGTGCCGACAGACTCCGTCGACGCACTGCGCTGACGAACTGACGAAATTGCGTCGACGGAAAGTTGTTAAAAACCAAGGCTATTTATAGGTATCTACCTTTTATTATTGAAAATTTAAAAGCTGGCAAGATTGAGGTACAACTTTATTGTACTAAAGACGAAACCTTGTTAAAAGTTGTCATACCTCAAAATCATATTGCCCCCTGTAAAAAAACGATTAAATATTAGAGTTATTAATTCGTGCAGTGGTTGGAACAGACAACTTGACTCAAATTTTATAAATAAAAAATATATCTGGAACTCGATCTTCCTCTTAAATACCTACAGTCTGTCGATAAGAATGCAGTAGTGGGGTGAGCGATAACTAAATTTTCCGCCATTTTATTGGCTAAGCAGCAGGTAAAAGGCAAATGCACACGGGACAACAGTTAGCGTAAAAGTAGGCCAACTTTTCAGAAATTTCATTTATGTCAATGTAAAAGTGACTTCATCTATTAACAGTTGTAACAAAAATTTAAATATAAAATGGTTTAGCAACTACAACAGAATAAGTTAGGTACTCAAATGAAACGTTTTACACTATAATATGTTTATTAAAGGGAGTGACTACTGAACAGTATGACTGCATGCGCATTGCAGAATGTAACCTGTTTTTGGCATTTTGGAAGTGTAAAAAAAACTAAAGCTGAGAGAATGCTTTTTTAAAATAGACCCTTCACTTGCCCTTTCGCACCAGACACACGCATTTTTTGGCAAAAAGATGATGTAGAAACAAGCAGAAAATACGGACTCGTGCGGGCGTAGAACTCGTGTAGCCGTAGGAGAACAATATGGCAGCTCTGTACTATACCCGAACACCCACCGAGATTGTTGGCGAGGTCTTTTAATAATAATAATAATAATAAATGGTCTTTATTGCCACAATCAAAGTACAAAATAAACAAAAAAAAAACTAATTGTGGCTGGGCGAAGTTTAGTCTAAGCGACTATTCTACCACTTAACCCAATTACCTAGACAAAATTATCATTTGAGGCACCCGCATGACCGAAAACACAAAAAAAAAAGCGGGGAAAAGCAAAGGACAAATTGCAAAACTCACACAACTGCCCTAAGTTACAAAAACTAATCATAATCAAACAAAATAAAGAAAGAAACAAAAATATATATATATACTTATATCTATCTGTGTATAGGCATCATGATGTAGGATGTGTAACAAATTCTATATCGCGGCTGACTGACGCTTGAAAAAATATTGCTTAGATTTCAACTTAAATTGCCCCGGCGATAAAATCCTCATGTCAGATGGCAAACTATTAAAAAGCTTCACAGAACTGTAAATAAATGACCTCCGGAATAGTGATGTCCGATGTCGAGGCAAATGCAAAGAACAAACATGTCTCAAATTTACACCATGGAGAGATTTGCGAAATGTCAAGCATTCAGCCAGATAAACAGGCGTACCCGTAATTAACAATTTATTCACGAATACAGCCAAATGATGCTTTCTTCTATTAGACATATTCAACCAGAACAACTGAGCAAACTTAGCAGATATGTGATCAAATTTCCTTAAACCAAAAATGAAGCGACAGCAAGCGTTCTGAAGACACTGAATACGCCTGGAATCCAGCGAATCAAGGCAAGGCCCATAAACAAAATCTCCATAATTGAAGTGCGATAGAACTAAAGACTCGCAGAGATGTTTTTTCAATTTTGTGTTAATAATGTCTTTATTGACATATAGTAATTTCAACGATATAAATGCTTTCTGAATTAACTTATTAATATGAGGTGTAAACCTAAGATTCTCATCAATGATGAAACCCAAATCCTTAGCACAATCAACATGAGGCAATACTCCCGAGTTCAATGAGACTGTAAAATTTTGTTTAAGTGAATCAATTTTATTTCTATTACCAAAGAGGATAACTTGAGATTTATCAGAATTCAACTTTAAATTATGAACCTTGGACAGTTGGTGCAATTTTTTTAAATCAGAATTTATTGTACTTAACATATATTGATGATCGGAAGGATGAAATGTATATAATAACTGTGTGTCATCCGCATACGCCTGTACATGGCAGTTTCTTCCAAGAGAATTTATGATGTCGGCAGTATATATAATAAACAGCAGAGGGCCCAAAATAGAACCCTGAGGAACTCCTGAATTTAACGTTACAGAGCTAGACAAAACATTATTGAATTTAACTATTTGTTGACGGTTACTCTAATAAGAAGAAATTAGATCAAGGGCAGGTGATTCAAAGCCGTAATATTTAAGTTTGGCCAGAAGTACATCATGATTGATGGTATCAAAGGCCTTTGAATAATCCAGTAGTATTAAGGCAGAAATCATACCATCATCACGCGCGCATATAATTTTATTCAGAATATCCGCAATCGCAGCACTAGTACTAAAACCTTTTCTAAAGCCGGACTGGTAAACCGGAAGTATATCATTTCTTGAGACATAATTGTTAATTTGCTTAAAAATTATCTTTTCAAAAATTTTTGACATCGTAGGCAGAATACTTATCGGTCTAAGATCAGCCAGCGAAGTGGGACTCGATTTTTTAGCCAAAGGATTCACAACAGCCTGTTTCCAAGATTCTGGGAAATAGTTATTCATTATACAGCAGTTGATGATATGCATGATGTACTTACTAATAAAAGGACTACAGTATTTAAGCATTATGCCCGAAATATTGTCTATACCAGCAGATGTTAATTTTAAATTATTAATGAGCTCTGTCACCTCCTCAAGAGTTGTGAGTTGAAAAGAAAAACTCAGATCCGCACCAAACATTTTGTCATCATAAAAAGCAATTGCCTCTAGACTGTTAAAAACACCATCCCGCACAGCGGCTGCAAAGAAATTATTCATTTCTTCGGAGTCAGCCAAAGTAGCAGGTATAGTATTTACTTTTTAACTCCTTACGTTCAGTGATTTCAACGCAGCCCACAATACGATTGTCACTCGCCCGATGAGATAAATGATTAATATAGGCTCGTTTTTCGTTTTTTATGGCTTGGACCGTAAAGTTTCTAAGTTGTTTATAACAATTCCAATCATTTATATTGTTTGTTCGCTTATATTTTAACAAAGCCTTGTTTCTCTCGCGCTGCAAAAGTCGAATACTATCAGTATACCAGGGCGATCTGGGTTTCGTTACTCTGACATTTCGCAAAGGTGCATGGCAATCAAACAAACTTATTAACAAAGAATTGAACATATTAATTTTATTATCAATATCAAAGGACTTGTACCTTGACGCAGTTCTAGTAATACTGGGACGGGTGGGATGGCTTGCGCGCTTCAATGATATAAAGAGCCGAACCATAGGTTTAACCATATTGGAGGGGTTTTTATTTGAGAAGCCAGACTAAATCAAGTCCCTGGAAGGGGGCAGCAGCTCTTTCAGTAATCATAGTGGCAGAGATCGTGAGGGTTGGTATGGCACTGTGATACACACTACTGCGATGTGGAAGGCAACGGGAAACCACCACATTATTTTATCCCTAGTACAGCGTACTTTAATTTATGATGATGGCACCTTCTGGAGTAAAATATTCCGGAGGTAAAATAGTCCCACATTCGGATCTCCGGGCGGGGACTGCTTCGGGGGGAGTCATCAGAAATGATAAGTGTAACATCTCACGAGTCGGAGCGTGGAATGTTAGAAGCATGAAACAAGTAGGGAAGTTAGAGAATTTGAAAATTGAGATGGATAGGTTAGCATTAGACGTAGTAGGTATCAGTGAAGTGCGATGGCCAGAAGCTGGAGACTTCTGGAGCGGAGATTTTAGAGTAATACACACAGGATCTGTAGGAGGAAATTCGGGAGTAGGAATTGTTATGCGGAAAAAAGTAGGACAGAGTGTAGAAAATTTCTTACAGCAAAGTGACAGGGTAGTTATGGTTAGGTTAGATTCGAAACCTGTAAAAACAGTAATAATACAGGTATATATGCCCACTTCTAACTACAGTGATGAGGCCGTAGAGGCAGTTTATAGTGATATTGAATATGTGCTAGATTTTGTGAGAGGGCACGAAAATTTAATAATTACAGGAGATTTCAATGCAGTCGTAGGCACAGGGCGAGAGGGCGGAATAGTTGGCCCCTTTGGATTAGGCAATAGGAACGATAGGGGAGTTAGACTGATAGAGTTCTGCGATAAACATAACTTAACGATCGCGAACACTCTATTTCACCATCATGTTAGGAGATGCTATACGTGGAAGATGCCAGGAGACTTAGGGAGATATCAAATAGATTACATTCTCGTTAGGCAAAGATTTAGAAATCAAGTTAGGGATTGTAGAAGTTATCCAGGAGCAGATATAGATAGTGATCACAACATAGTCGTTATGAAAGCCAATCTTGAATTTAAGATTTTGAAAAAAAGAAGCGGAAGAAGGTATCTTGACCCAGAGAAACTAAAAGATGATGATATGCGCAATAAGTTCGAGAAAAAGACAAACGCAGCACTAAAGGGCACGGGTGGAAATATTGTTAGGGACATAGAGGCAGAATGGAATTGCATTAAAAATAGTTTAGTTTCCTCAGCTAGGGATATTTTGGGTCATAAACAGAATGAAAGTAGGAAACCCTGGATAACAAAACATATTGTAAGTCTAATAGAGGAAAGGCGAAAATATAAAAATAGGTTAGATGAAATAGGGAAACAAAGATATAAGGCGATCAAGTGGGAAATTATTCGGAAATGTAGGAAAGCGAAAGAGCAATGGATCGATAATAAATGCAAAGAAGTGGAAGATAAGTTCGAAGTAGGAAAGACTGATGAAGCATATAAAATAATCAGGAGAAATTTTAGAGAAATTGGATCTAGTACCAAAAACATTAGAAATGAGGCAGGAGATATCCTAATCGGAAGTGGGGAGAAGGCAGATAGGTGGAAAGAATATTTAGGAAACTTATATGCGGGACAGGAAGTGCAAGATATATTAGAAAGCGAAAGCAGTGTAGAGGGGGATAACCTAGGGAGTCCTATAATGAGAGAAGAGTTTGAGATAGCACTAAAAAGTTTAAGGAATAATAAAGCACCAGGTATAGATGGCTTGCAGGCAAAAATCTTAAAGTGCGCAGGTCAAGAGGTAATAGATCGTTTATTTAAATTAGTTAGTCGCATATACCTGACAGGCGAGATTCCAGAAGATTACAAACGGAACATCATAGTAGCTTTGCCAAAAAGAAAAGGCGCGGATAGATGCGAAAATTTTAGAACTATCAGTTTAACTTCCCATGCGTCAAAAATTTTAACTAGAATTGTGCAAAGAAGGATGGAGAAAAAGGCGGAAGAAATATTAGGAGAAGATCAGTTCGGATTTAGACGAAATAGAGGAACGCGCGAGGCCATTCTAGCTTTACGAGTAATTATAGAAAAAACGATAGAAAAGAGAAAGAGCGTCTATATAGGATTTGTAGATTTAGAAAAAGCCTTCGACAACGTAAAATGGGGGAAGATGTTCGAAGTGCTGAGAAAGGTAGGGATGAAATACAGGGACAGAAGAATAATACATAATCTCTACAAAGAGCAAAAGGCAGTTATAGAATGTGAGCAGGAACAAAGGGAAGTAGATATCCGGAAGGGAGTGAGACAGGGATGTGCACTGTCACCTCTAGTTTTCAACTTATATATCGAAGATGCGATTAATATTGTTAAGGAAAGAACAGCCTCAGGGATCAATGTACAGGGCCAAACTATTAACATGCTCAGATTTGCGGATGATATAGCAGTGTTAGCATCTAGCAAAGAAGAATTAGGAGCGGCTTTGAATGAAATGGAAGCAGTTTTGACACAGGGCTTCGGCATGAAAATCAATAAAAAGAAAACTAAAATTTTGGTATGTAGGGGATGTGAAAATAGAACTAAAATGGAAATACAAATTGGAAATGAGAAGATAGAGGAGGTCGCGGATTTCTGCTACTTAGGAAGTAAAATAACTCAAGACGGTAGGAGCACTAAAGATATAAAACAAAGAATGGCACAGGGCCGAGTTGCGTTTAACAAAAAGAAACAACTGTTATGCTCGAGAACGGTTAATATAGAGACTAGGAAGAGACTCTTAACGTCGTATGTATGGAGTACGGCATTATACGGGTGCGAAACTTGGACAATAGGAGAAGCGGATAGAAAAAGAGTAGAAGCGTTTGAAATGTGGTGCTACAGACGCATGATGAAGATACCGTGGATAGATAAGGTTAGCAATAGGGAAGTATTAGAAAGAGTTGGAGAAAAGCGAAAGGTATGGAAAACAATAAAGAGTAGGAGAGATAGGATGGTAGGACACCTTCTAAGACACGAAGGAATAGTTCGTGACATACTAGAGTCAGAGATAGGAATAAAAAGAGGTAGGGGTAGGCCTAGATTAGACTACTGCTCTCAAATAGTTAGGGATGTAGGATGTTCTACTTTTAGGGAAATGCGTAGGTTAGCTCAGGATAGAAAAGAATGGAGGTACGCGTCCAACCAGTCTTCGGACTGAGAACCTTATGATGATATCAATATTCGTTTCTCTAATTATGGAAAACCAATCAGAAGTCTCCAGGTCTGTGACGAACGAATTATAATCAAAATATTTATATTCCCTATATGTAATAAATTTTGGTGCAAGTTTTGTAGAATTTATTTTAAGTTCACAGAAAACAAGTTGATGATCTGATATTAAATGGGCATTAACAACGCCCGAGGTACTAACAATACTCGACTGGTTAACAAAAATTGGATCCAACAAAGTCACAGTGCCAGGCGAAATTCTAGTGGGCTCCACAATAAGCTGTTCAAAACCATAAGCAGTAAAACATTTCTCAAGAGGATTGTTAGGATTAAAAAGATTAATATTAAAATCACCTAATCATAAGAAAAGATCTGTAGAAGGAAGAATATATGTGATAATCTGATCAAGCGTCTCGATAAAAGCAGGACAACTAGAATTAGGGGGACGATAAAAGATTCCAATAGTAATTATCGTTCTACTTATAGTGAATTTCATAACCAAATATTCAAATGATGATTCTATTGGGAAATCAAACGATAGTATCTGAGTATTGTAACTGCTCCTCACATAAGCCCCAACACCCCCACCCCTTCCTCGGCGATCACTTCTGAAAAAAGTATAGTCAGGAATGCTTATAACATCAGTCGACATATTTAATGAAAGCCAAGTTTCAGTCACAGCAGCGATATCAAAAGAGAAAGACTCAATTAAATCAGAAAAATCCTTAAAATTAGACATCAGCGATCTAACATTTAAATGAGATATCGTAAACGGTTTCATGACACAAACAACAGACCTCCACCAGAACACGAACCGAAATTCAAAAAAGGGATAATAATACTTAAAAAACAAGAGATATCAGTTAAGTTCTTCAAATAAACTGTAACAAAAATTCCTGGAACACTAGTGCACATCCTTCAAGTCATCAGTAGATTTTATCACAAACACGTTAGATCCCTCCGCTCTCCTCATCAAAATCTTGCCATCTCTAATCCATAAAAATTTCACTCCCTCCCTCTTCTGAAATTCCCTACACTTGTTAAATAATGCCCTGTTCGCCGCAGTTAACGAATCATTTATGTACACACTCCTTTCTCCATCAACCACATCCATTTTCCAGCTCAACTCCACATCCTTAACACGAAAGTCTCTTCTCACCTTTCGGGCCCTGACAAACTCCTGCTTCTTCACCCTCGAGACAAACCTGATAATCAAACCCCTCGTTTCAGCAGTGGCACGATTCGCCCTAAGCCTATGGCATGCGTCAATATCATCAGTATCCATCTTCACATTGAGGGCCCTTCCGAGATGAAGAACCGTGGAGATTACGTTCTCATCCTTGACCTCTGGCAAACCAAACACCTCCACAGTGTTCAGCCGAGAATACTGTTCCTGCTGATTTAAACAGTCCCTCAGTGACACATTTTCTTTTTCCAGTCGAATGCACCTAGCAGTAACTTCGTCAATTCTCTCAAAGCACTGAGTCAACTTTGCATCTAGGTTTTTAATGATGAGATTAGACTCGTTCAAACGCTCATGACACACATCAAGAGATCTTGATAGTTCTCGGTTGACGTCACATAGTTCGCTGATCTTTTTCATAACATCCACAAGGGACGGAGAGCAGGTACCGCATCTCCAGTCTGTAGTATCTGCATCAATGCACTCATTATGCGCAATATTAGTACAGTTCTTTCAATAACGAATTACTTAAAAACGTCATTTTACTGATATTGTGTAATGCGTTAATCGACCGTGCTGGAACAAAATTTAAAAGTAACCGGCGGACTGTTCAGTAGTCACTCCCTTTATTAAATATTACAATTGTAATAAATCAAAATGTTTGTAGAAAAATAAAGAATATACATTGCGAAAATGATGTCAAACATAAAAATGCATATTGCTCATAAATCACTTAGAACCGATTCACACGGGTCCATATCAGAAGCAAACGCGCGCGATCGCCACCGGCTTCTAGTGCAGCGCCTGAGAGCGACTACAGGGCTACAGTGGTGGCCAGTGGCCGATTGACTGATACGAGTTTAGTTGCTTAAGGTCCCAACAAATGATGTGACATTGCTATTGCTTCTGCTTTTGAAAAAGAAAAAGCGTCGATGTATTCGACGTATGCATGTGTAGCCCGTGTTACTCGATAGGGCGTCAAAATAACTGTATCATATATTATATGATCATATAATATATGATACAGTTCTTCGAAGAACTGCGACAGGACGACAAAATGTTTTTTTAAATATTTTCATACGTCGAAAACATCATTCGATGGACTTTCAGAAAATGTTAGAAGTGAAATAATTGTTAAAATAGATACAAAGATGATTCTGGGATCTCGTTCACACTTTTTCGTGGCATTTTGAATGACTATCTCATGGATACTGATGGTTTTCTGTATAATATAATGATAGTAGCTTACAAAAGTGGTCAGTCGCTGTGGCGTCGTGTGTATACCCGAATAACAACCTGTGCATTTATATCGGTGGCCTGTGACGTGCGATATCCACCGGTGACACGAGTGAGCCACCGACCCGCCACTATCGCCTACTACCACGACTGCAGTGGCCACGTATGCATGCACTGATTTAATTCCATAGATTTCAACAAGAAGCCAGTAGCAATCGCACGCGTTCGCCACTAAAAGTAGCCTTGTCTGCATCGGCTCTTACAGTTTCACCTTTCGTATTTAAGAATAACTTCTTGTCAAAAGTAACGTTTAAAAACTAAGCCATTGGTGAGGCGTCTTTAGTTATTCTGTCTACGCTACGAGGCATGCTCTCTCTCAATTAAATTTTCGAATTAAATTTTGGAGTATGTTATTCCACTCTTGGAGAAGCAGCTCACTAAGTTCCTGTACGTTGGTGGAAGAACGCTTATGACTTCGTACTCGTCATTTTAGCTCATCCAACACATGTTCTGTGTGGTTCAAGTATGAACTCCGTGCTGGCCACTCAAATCGCACAATTTGAACTTCGTCTAAATAATGGCTACCAATTCTCGCTTTGTGGGGTCGAGCGTTATCATGCATGAAAGTTGTATTTTTTTCTCAGAACCATCATAAGGGGCATGACATGATTTTCTAAAACTTCCGTAATGTACTTGTGTACAGTTAGGGATTCAATTTCAAAAATTCGGTATGTGTGTCTAAAGAAATTCTTCTCTACACCATAACTGAGCCTCCATTGAATGAAAGTCTCTCATGAATACATGGCTTGGGGATATCTTTCCCTGACTTTTTACCATACCCACCGATGTCCAACCGACCCAGTTAGACAAAAACGAGTCTTGTCCGAGAATATTACCTGCCACCAATCATCCTTATTCCATGCCAAATAATCTTGAGCAAAGTTCAGTCTTTCAACTTGATGGTGACGAAGAAACCGAGGTCTTATAGCCATTGTCCTGCAAGATACTTCAGCAGAATGAAGTCGTCTCCTAACTGTTAATTCGCTAACTGTTTTTTTATTCTTCGTTTTAAAATCATGCAACTATAAGGTTATTACGGACTCAGGGAAATGTTACATAACCGTAGAACCTACAGCTCATGTTGTTTTGTTTTTGTAATCAATGTAGAGGTATCACTAAGTAATTTTTCTTGTATTATAGTGATGGAAATTACCGTTAGATGAGTCTGCCACCCCAAACAGCCATTTTAACTAGTATTATAAACTCCCACAGTTTGCCATTCATACCTTGTGTAGAGGTCATTCTTATGGCATCTAGGTAATTTTTACTTCAAAAATTTATAAGGAAACCCTATCTGTCCTTGACCTATGGATTTCTGACATTGAGCTGGTGTTTGCGTGTTGGATACCTTTTAGTAAAGTTTTTATTTGGAAGCTGTCTCGTTATGACTTTGTTCCGCTTCTGATAGTTCAGAATTAAGTCGTTGATGCATCCCAAATATTTGACAAGAAGAAATGCTTATTTGCAGAAATAATGATTTTACCCCTTAATTTTTACTCGCCCTGTATATATTTATGTGAAACATAACTACACTAATTTTTCACATTATAGACTGCTCAGGAGTTCACAGAAGTCTTGGTGTGCATTACAGCAAAGTACGTTCTCTTACTCTTGACGATTGGGAACCAGAGATAGTAAAAGTAATGGTCGAATTGGGAAATTCTATAGTCAATAAAATATATGAAGCGAATATACCACCTGATGCAGTTCGTGCATCCCCTAAGTGTGAAAGTAATGTTAGAGAGACATGGATAAGAGCAAAATATGTTGACAAAAGCTTTGTAAGAAAGTTGCCAGAGTTGGGACAGCAACGTGCATCAAGAACTAGTTTAATGGATGTACGGAAATGGAGTGTTCGGAAACTCCGAAGAAGGCCGAGGAGTTGCGAAAATCCGAGAAAAATTAAACGAAAAATAGCAGAGACTGAAATAAAAGAAAATGCAGAGAGTGATGATGACAAGGAGAAGAAATCTGAAAGTCCTAGTCGAGACAGTGTGCTTTTATTTGGCGTTGATCTAGAAAAACAGCCGGTGGATGGTGCTATTGCATTTAGTAGTGACCAGGAGTCAACAGGAGGAGAAGAGGAGGAACGTGATTTAGGTAAATATTGGCAATATTTTTCTCAAGGCTTTTAACCGATGGTACTATTTTTAAATCCAACGTGTATGGCAAAAGTTGAATTCGAAAATTGAATATTAGGGTATCTCAAATTAAACTGCCAAAATTAAATGTTTAATTCAGATGAGGAAGATATATCCAAACTAAATCCAAATCTGCTGCTCTACAAGGCTTCTGCAGCACACAACTTACCAGTGATGTGTGAAGCACTGGCTCTTGGGGCAGACAAACTCTGGACCAATCCAGATGACAAAGGACGAAGTGCCATCCATCAAGCGATATTTAGTGTAAGTTGGGCACTTCAAAGATTATTGCGGGGGTACTTTTACAGTATTTTAAAATTAATGTTGTTTCCGACTAATTATTTTCGTGAATTAGGGCTCTGTGATGCCTTGTGCGTACTTAATATTAAATGGTGCTAGGATAAATGCTCAAGATCAGAATGGAAAAACACCGTTGCATTTAGCCACGCAAGTCGGCCACACTGCGCAAGTGTGTCTTTTATTAAAACACAGAGCCAATCAGCATCTTGAAGATGACGAAGGAAAGCTGCCATTATCAATAGCGGAACAAAAAGAGAATGCTGACATAGTCACCCTGTAAGTACACCAGCTTTTATCAGTTATGTGATTAAGGGCGTAAAGTGGAAATTTAAGCATCGTTTGTGTCAGTTGAATATATCGTTTTAAGTGTGCCTATATTTTTAGAAAGTCACATTTTTAATACTGTTTAGGTTGCGGTTAGGTAGATTGAATGAAGAAATGAAAGATTCGGAATTGGGAGTCACTGGGGATGACATGTTCAACGATGTGGTGCGAGACTTTTCTCAGATGGCATGTACCCATCCGGAACGCTTACAACGACCAAAGAGTACCATCGAATAATATAATGCTTTTATGATTATAACAAAGAATTTCGAAGCCTTAATCACCTGTTTATTGCCTTGTATTAGCATTTAAAAGCTATTGTAATAAACTCACAACGATATGCTCCAATATAGGAAAGTAAGTGAATTGTATTTGTTATCATATTAGTGGCCACATTTTTACATTTTATTGTTGTTGAATGTGATTCTATATATTTTTATATATTACTGACTTATTTGTTTTTAATTCTTTTTATACATTAATGTATTACTGCAACTTTATTTTGACTTTCTCATTTTTGGTAAATGTTTTTTGTGTTTTGTCTCAAAAAGTGTACCTATACTATACACTAATATTTTACATAATAAATTTTCCTGTTTCAGTTTTAGCAGTATTACTTATATTGCTAGCATTTGTTTCATCATTTTAGTATAAAATTTCTAATTATTTTTTTTCTTTGGTTGCTGTGACAAACAATCACGTAAACCCACATAAGCACTGATTGCTAGGCCTGTGCGATTATTACATTTCATAATCGATTACTATACTATACTATAGGTCAACATAGCAAGTATGAAGAATCAAATGAAAATGGAAGGAAACTAATAATACAGAACAAACATGTGAAATTGGTGAAAGACGTCAAAACACGAAGAGGAGCTGATGTAAATTCAGACCACTATTTGGTAGAGGTTAAAATGGAGGGCACGTATGGTGAACAAGGGAGAAGGCAAATCAATGAGAGAGGGGAAGTTAGATATGACGAAGAAAGGCTAACAGAAAAAGTGTGGCAAGAAAGATACGTGGAGAAAATAGAAATAGCGTTAAAAGAAATGGAAAAAGGAGAAGACTTGGGAAAAAAGTGGAAGGTAATAGAAGAATGTTTGAAAAGAGCAGCAGACCAAGTTATAAGAAAGAGAAACCAAAGGACGACACCGAGTAAATGGTTTAATGATGACTGCGAAAGAGAGTTACAGAAGAAAATAGCTGCAAGAAAGAAAATGCTGCAGACTGGATCACGGGAAGATATAGAAGAATACACAAAGCAAAGGAGAAGGACAAAAAGAATTTATAGAGAAGTAAAAAATTAGTTTTTGGCAAAAGCGAATAGAGCAGACAGAAGAATATTACAGGAATGGGGAAATACGAAATTTTTACCAAGAGGTAAAATATACTAGAAGAGCTCATCATCATAAGGTTCTCAGTCCGAAGACTGGTTGGACGCGTACCTCCATTCTTTTCTATCCTGAGCTAACCTACGCATTTCCCTAAAAGTAGAACATCCTACATCCCTAACTATTTGAGAGCAGTAGTCTAATCTAGGCCTACCCCTACCTCTTTTTATTCCTATCTCTGACTGTAGTATGTCACGAACTATTCCTTCGTGTCTTAGAAGGTGTCCTACCATCCTATCTCTCCTACTCTTTATTGTTTTCCATACCTTCCGCTTTTCCCCAACTCTTTCTAATACTTCCCTATTGCTAACCTTATCTATCCACGGTATCTTCATCATGCGTCTGTAGCACCACATTTCAAACGCTTCTACTCTTTTTCTATCCGCTTCTCCTATTGTCCAAGTTTCGCACCCGTATAATGCCGTACTCCATACATACGACGTTAAGAGTCTCTTCCTAGTCTCTATATTAACCGTTCTCGAGCATAACAGTTGTTTCTTTTTGTTAAACGCAACAAATACCGATAGCCTTTAAAAATGAGAACGGAAAAAGAATAAGTAAAGTAGATAAAATAATTGAGGGGTGGAAGAGATACTTTCAGGAGCTTCTACAGGGAGAATCCAGAAGTGCAAATACTAAGTGCGGAGGAAAACAGAAATGAACAGGGAAGAACAGAAGGCGAGAGGGAAGATATAATAATAATAATAATAATAATAATAATAACCGGCTTTAATCCCAAAAAATAAAACATGTAATATGATAACGAACAGAAAAATACATTTGGGATACTACGCGAAGTTCAGATGCACAACTTATTGTACATCTGCTCTTCCACTTAACGTATACAGGGTGAGTCACTAAGGCGAAATCGGCCTATAACAAGAGTACAGTTCAAAATGGGAGAAACTTTTTCAAATAAAAGTTTTTGAAAAATAAGTGCTTAATGAGATAAAAATATTTTCAAATATGGCGGACTTCCGGTTATACCGGAAATGGACACTAACTGTCTTATTTTAAATGGAACACCCTGTATTCGTTTGCATTTTTGGATTTCTCATGAAAAATAAATGTCAGTTTGTTAATCAAACATTGGGTCTCAGTCGAACCGCTATGGAGTTTTTTAATTTTTTTTGAAAATTTTGACGTTTGCAGTAGTTGGCGCCATTTTGAATATCTTCAAAATGAAAGCACTTAGAGGAATGCGGTTTCGACAGTTCGTCTCTGGAAGTAACGGCCTATCACACACAAGTATAACATGGAATCGTAACTTTTTAATCTAATGAAATTTATCCATGCCAATATTTACTAATTCAAACAGGAATAACTCTTTTTTTTTAAATTGAATGCTACATTGATTCTCACCTCATAAGACGCAAAATTAAATTTCCTTTCTGATGATGTATGGTTGTTGGCATCTGTCACCAGCGGTTTTTAAGAAATTTGCGTTTTTCTGGAAATTTTGAATAATATCATGTTTATGCATTAACAATGGTTGACGTTTGGCGATATTGTTTTGTTTTGTCTTACAAAATGTTCGTTCCAAATCTTCTATACTATTTCCAAAACTTCAAAGATCATTAGATAATAACAGCAACAAAAATAAATTAATGTAATTAGATTAAATGTTCCACATAACCGCCATCCTCACGATAACAAACACGCAATCGATTCAACAAAGAATTGTTCACATTTATCAACATATCTTCATTGATACTTTGAAATGCATCGCGAACTCGTTCCATCATATTTTCTCGAGTAGTTGGAGGTTCCCTGTAAACTAACTGCTTTACGTACCCCCACAAGAAAAAGTCAAGTTTTGTTAGGTCTGGAGATCGCGCTGGCCAAGGTGTCGGACCTCCTCTTCCTATCCATTTGGAAATGCTGCAGTCAAGTGCTCCCTTACATCCCTCCCGTAATGTGCAGGCGCTCCATCTTGTTGATACCACATCTGTTGTATTGCAGCAAGTGGTAAATTGTCTAACATTTCTGGCAAATAGTTTTGTAAACATTGTAGGTAGCTATTACCGTTCAAATTTCCATCGAAAAAATGTGGTCCAATTACGTGTCGTCCAATTATGCCACCCCATACATTCAAAGACCACCTATGTTGATGATCCAATGGCCTTATCCACTGGGGATTGTCAGTACTGTAATAATGGCAGTTGTATCTTGAAACAAAACCGTTCTTATGAAACGAAGCTTCGTCCGTAAAGAGAACATGATCAAAAAAGTCATTTCGCTCCTGAAGTTTACGTAAAGCCCACTCACAAAACTGCAACCGATTGTTGAAGTCATTTTGATCTAGTTCCTGAACCAACTGAACGTGGTACGGGTGAAATTTATTTTTGCGCAGTATTCGAGATACAGAAGTTTGGCTTATTTCTAACTCGCGACTAATTTCTCTGGTACTTAAATGAGGATCTCGGACAACAGTAGCAGTTACTAAAACTTGATTTTCCTCATGTGTCACTGATTTTACACGTTCTTTCTTTTCGTATCCCACACAACCAGTTCGTTCAAACCTCCCTTTTAATTTTGGGAATGCCGTTACATTTGGATGTCTATGCTCGGGAAAACGTTGCGCATACATTCTTGAAGCAAGTAACGAATTCCCTTCTGCTTCACCCAAGGAATACACCATAGCAATTAATTCTTCTTGAGTGTACATTTTCAGTTTTCTTAATTGTGATATTTATTAAAATTGAAATCAATACTCTCACTAATTGAACTCAAATTGCACTCTTACTTAACAATAATTTAATAGAAATTACATTTCGTTGGCAAAACAAAACAAAATCGCTGAACGCCAACTATTGTTAACGCAATAACACGATATTATTTAAAATTTCCAGAAAAACGCAAATTTCTTAAAAACTGCTGGTGACAGATGCCAACAACCATACATCGTCAGAAAGGAAATTTAATGTTGCGTCTTATGAGGTGAGAACCAATGTAGCATTCCATTAAAAAAAAAAGAGTTATTCCTGTTTGAATTAGTAAATATTGGCATGGATAAATTTCATTTAATTAAAAAGTTATAATTCCATGTTATGCTTGTGTCTAATAGGCTGTTACTTCCAGAGACGAACTGTCGAAACCGCATTCCTCTAAGTGCTTTCGTTTCGAAGATATTCAAAATGGCGCCAACTACTGCAAACGTCAAAATTTTCAAAAAAAATTAAAAAACTCCGTAGCGGTTCGACTTAGACCCAATGTTTGATTAACAAACTGACATTTATTTTTCATGCGAAATCCAAAAATGCAAACGAATACAGGGTGTTCCATTTAAAATAACATAGTTAGAGTCCATTTCCGGTATAACCGGAAGTCCGCCATATTTGCAAATATTTTTATCTCATTAAGCACTTATTTTTGAAAAACTTTTGTTTGAAAAAGTTTCTTCCATTTTGAACTGTACTCTTGTTATAGGCCGATTTCGCCTTAATGACTCACCCTGTATAAGAAGGAAAAAAAAAAGAAAGAATGAAAGAAAGAAAGAAAGAAAGAAAGAAAGAAAGGAAGAAAGAAAATGAAGATTGATAATAATTTAATAATGATTTTAATAATAATTTAATTAATACAACACTACGGCGAGGCGAGCAAGGCAGGTAAAATATTAATGAGTCAACTGAACGCACTGATCAATAAAGAGTTTCGAGCACAAACGAGTTTTGAATTTTGTGAGAGTGAAATCTTTGATAGAACATGGCATTTGGTAACTAAAACTTCTAGTAAACAGTGCCGTTTTGTGTAAAGGTGGTGACAAGGCACCCCTAAACCTAATATTCAAGGTATGTACATCCGTGCGAAACACAATTTTATTATAAAGGTATGGCGGACACTTATTCAATATAATGCTGTGAAACAAACAAGCTGAATGCAACAAACATCTATTAAACATATTCAACCATCCCACCTCAGCCAACTTATGCGAGATATGCTGACGGCGTCTTATGCCGTAAATGAGACGAAGACATGAATTCTGAACGGTCTGTAGCCTCGCTTTATTAAAAGAAGTTATGCATGGCCCATAAAGTGTGTCACAGAAGTTCAACCTTGACAGTACCAACAACTCACACAACATAATCTTTAGCTTTTAGCTAAGGAACTCACGACTACGATAAATGGTTTTTAAACTGGCATAAACCCCTGATAGAATCTGGTTCACATGCGAGTCAAATCTTAATCCACAGTCAATCCTAATACCTAAACTTTTAACACATTCCGCATACTGAATAATTTGACCATTTAAAACGATATTAGGAAGACTCGCACGTAATCCAGCAGTTAAAGTTTTATTACCAAAAACCATTACATTTGACTTACTTTCATTTATAACCAGTTTGTGTAATGAAGACATGACACCAAATGAATTCAGATCCTCGTTAATCCTGCGAAAGGCATTGGGAATGTCTTGGGGATGAAAATCAACATAAATCTGCGTATCGTCAGCGTACAAGTGACATTTACAATATTTCAGAGCGCTGATGAAATTAGAAGTGTAGACGGTAAACAAAAGAGGGCCCAAAATCGATCCCTGCGGCACACCCGAACGTATCCCGAGAGACTGTGAAGTCTCACCATTCAGCAATACTGACTGAGATCTGCCACCAAGATAACTCCTGAAGAATGATATCGCGTTGTCACCCAACCCGACATAACCCAAGATAGAAAGCAAAACATCATGATCAAGAGTGTCAAATGCCTTGGTGAAATCCAAGAGTACCAAAGCAGCATACTTACCCTGGTCCAGTGCTCTTAAGATATCGTCCGTCACAGACAGTAGCGTGGTAGTGCAGCTATGCCCAGGCCGGAAACCTGATTGAATTATAGGGAGGACAGACTCTTTAGTTAAATGACTTTCTCTAGAATTTTGGACATAACTGGTAGTATAATAATCGGACACAAATGTTTTAATTCGGTAGGACTCTTCACTTTTGGCAGAGGTAGAACCAAGGCACTCTTCCATGCCGCTGGTACGGAGTTATCAAGAATGCAGGTGTTCACAACATGTACAATATACGTCAATATGAAAGGGCAGCATAATTTTATAAGAGTTATATTTAATCCATCATTACCAACAGCACTGCTAGATAGAGAAACAATTATATTAAAAACTTGAGACTCATTGATCAAGGTAAATTCTAAAATATTACTGCTTATAGTATTGCTGCTATAAAAAGATAAAAGGTTAGCACTGTCAACATCAGAACGCGGAATAGAGTCGATGAAGAAATTATTGACACTCTCTGCATCAGCAAAGTCGATAATCGAATCACGGGATCTAGAATTAACAATGCCAAATCCTTTCAGCGATGACCATTATACTCTTTACAGCGCAGTTTGAAAATTTAAATTCGAAAAATGCTCGCTTTTCCCTCTTAACTGCACTGGTAGCATAGTTGCGAAGAACTTTATAATAGTCCCAGTGAGCAGGCACACGTGTACGTTTAAACCGTAATAAAGCACGATCACGGAGCGAAATCATTAACTTGAAATTATTGGTCATCCAGGGCGCAGGGGGTCTTGTACACCTAGAGACAGTAACTGGAATATGTCTGTCTATAACTGAGACAAGCATTTCATTCAGGAACATTACCTTATCTTTGATATTTTGGAATCTAAATATCATATTCAGAGGCAACATTTGCAAATCGTTCTTAAAGGCGTCGTAATTAAAGCTTCTAAAATCCCTATATTTACAAAATTTGGGTGAATTGAAAACATTTAAACAAACCCGCAGTCTGGCAAAGATTATATCATGATCGGAAATGTTTGGTGCAGGAATAACTCCACTTTCAACAATCTCATGCACCCCACGTAAAAGAAAAAGATCAATCAACGAAGAAGATGTTGGTGTAGTTCGAGTGGGCTGATCAACAATCTGCCTCATCTC
Source organism: Xestobium rufovillosum (assembly GCA_963966045.1). NCBI lineage: Eukaryota > Metazoa > Arthropoda > Insecta > Coleoptera > Ptinidae > Xestobium > Xestobium rufovillosum. Next base: position 16,314,989 of record OZ014504.1, read on the forward strand.
AAACAAATCAAGTATGGAAGAAAATTGAGCCACTCTAGTACCAGTGCAGTCAAGAAAATCAACATTAAAGTCACCAAGACAAAGGATCTCATCAGTTCTGGCAGTTACGTGCACCAAAGCTGCCTCAAATCTCCGCATAAACTCTGGAAAGTCATTGCCAGGCGGTCTGTATATAACGCCAACTATAATTCGTTGCTTCTTAAGCTGCATTTCAACCCAGAGTTCCTCAAGTCCGCTGTCTACGTCAAGTAAAGCAACCTTTATGCCAGCATGGACATACACACCCACACCAACTCCATGCCCAACCCTGTCCCTACGAAAGAACCTGTAATTATTGATGCCAATCATATCATCGTTCACGCTCGGTGACAGCCATGTTTCGGTAACCAAAAATAGATCATAATCCCGCTCATAAACATGAAATCTTATGTCATTTATGCTAGGCAAAAGTGACCGCACATTCAGCTGACCCACCCTCAACTCACCCCGTAGCATAAGTAAGTATAAATATAAATGTAGTGCGAGAAGTAAAGTTTAAAAAGAATTCCGAAAAACTATAATAATGAAAAAGGAAAATAAGGAAAGACAAAGAGAGACAAAGAGAATTTAATGAGAAAGTGTAACAAAAAGAAGAAACAAGAAAAAACAGTCAACTATGTTAGTACACAAAAAATATACAATTTCGAGCTTGTGTCTCTGGCCCCCCAAACAATATAAATAGAAATTGAGCACAAAAAATAACAAAAAAATGTGACCCCAATGAAGTAAGCTACAAACTAAAATTCTAAATTTCAGAAATCAAATTGCGAAACACATAATTATTATATATACCAGAAAAAAAAAGCACTTTAATCCTGCAACTCTTCAGTGGAGTAGATTCTCTTGACACCATCCTTCATCATAATTACAATGACTCCATCCCTGGTCCAAACATTACCATACCCATACTTGTAGACAGCTTCCAAGAAGAGTTGATATCGAGATACACAGAGATCTTCCTTTATATAAATTTTGCAATTCTTTAACGATGATTTCTTGTAAAAAATTTCACTTCTATTTTTATAATTAGAAAACCGAACAATAATTTGCCTCGGCTTTTTAGATTGTTCACTGAGTTTACCAATGCGATGACATCTTTCGATTGGTAGAGTAGGTAGCTGCACTTTCAATTTATCATTAAAAATTTGCATAATTGTTTCCTCAACGTTCTCATTCACTTCCTCTGGTACACCAAAAACTCGAATATTGCTTCTTCTAGTGTACTGTTCCAGGTTATCCGCCCGGGATTCCAGCTTTTTCTCGAGTGACCTGTTTTCCTCCTTTAAATCAAAAACCTCTCTTGTCAACAGATTAAATTTTTCATTCATTTCATGCAGTGAATTTTGTAGCGCCTCTGACACTATTTCTTTGATAGAACTCTTGAGATTTTTTAGGATATCTTCTTTCGATAGCGCTTTTTCTAACACAGACTCTATGTCTATGTCTATGTCTATTTGTTGACGAGAAAATACCATTTTTGCTTTTATAACAATGAATTGGCCCGGTGTCAAACAATACACATATATCACTGAATGTATGACGCAATTTTCTATATGCTTGAAAATTTCGGCTGATCAAAAGTATAGATAAAACTCAAATAATCGGGGAGCCTAGCAAACACGTCTCACTCGTTCAACATCTACCACACTCCTTCCCCCAACAAAAGAAGAAATCACGAACATGATAAAATCCCTCAAAAATAGAAAGGCACCAGGTGGAAATGGAGTAAAGAATGAGTTAATTGAATATGGAGGAGAACAGTTAATAACGAAGGTACACGAGTTGATAGACCAAATCTGGCAACAACAAAGAATGCCAAAAGAATGGACGGAAGCAATAATAACCCCGATTCACAAGAAAGGCAAAAAAATCAGTATTCAACAATTATAGAGGAATCGCACTGCTGGACACAAATTATAAAATACTGACTACGATCCTGAGAAACAGAATACAAAAATACACAGAGAAAGTATTGGGAGAATATCAAGCAGGATTTGGCTAGCGCGCTCTGTCACAGATCAACTGTTTGTCCTAAAAGAAAAGCAAGAAATGTGTGGAGAATACAATAAGGAGATCCATGTGGCATTCATTGATTTTTTAAAAGCTTACGACTTTAAAAAGGGAAAACTTAAAGATACCGGGGAAATTGATAAAATTAGTTCAGATGACCTTGAAAGATACAGTAAATAAAGTTAAATGTAGAGGGAAGTTGTCAGAAAGTTTTATAGTGAGAGATGGAGTCAGGCAAGTGGACCCACTGTCGACGTTGCTATTCAATATAACACTGGAGTACGTAATAAGGGAAAGTAAAATAAATAGAACAGGATGCATAGTAAGTGCAGAACACCAATGTATTGCATTATGCTGATGACCTGGTGTTAATAGCAAAAAATAAGCAAGGCCTAATAAAAGTGTTTGAATGGTTGGAGAAGCATGCAGGGAAAGTGGGGTTACAGGTCAACAGCCAGAAATCAAAGTGTATGGCGATGGCAAGGCAAGCGGACAGAGCGGAAAATGATAACGTAATAATAAAACGACCTGATAAAGAAGAAATTTTAATAGAAAGAGTTAAGCTATTTACATATCTAAGGGTACAAATATCAGAGGACGGAAGAGAGGAGGAAAAAATGCAAGCAAGGCAGATGAGAGGAGATAAAGCAGCGGGGGCACTAAGTCATATCCTAAAGTCGAAGCATATATCATGGAAAGCGAAAGTGCAGATATATAAAACAGTACTGAGACGAATAGTGACCTATGGAAGTGAAGTATGGAAGTTTGGAACTGTGAAGGAAGCAAAGTTGCTGATATGGGAGAGAAAAATTCTAAGAAAGATTTATGGGGGAAGAAAATGGGGCGGGGCAAAGGATGAACCAGGAGTTGAGGGAGCTGTATAATGAACCATCAATTGTACAGTTTGGAAGACAGCAGCGGGTGAGATGGCTTGGCCATGTCCAGCGAATGGAGAGCGGAAGAATCACCAAGATGATAATGAATATCAGACCGATAGGTGTAAGAGCAAGAGGAAGACCAAGAAGCAGATGGAGGGAGGAAACAATTCAGGACTTGAGGGAGATGGGAGTGGAGAGTTGGTAGAAAAGGGCGGTAGACCGATGGGAATGGCAGAGGATAACTTCATCGATAAATTTGGTTAATCAATTATTTGATAAATCGATTAATCCGCTGATCGATTTATTGATTAATCAATTTATTGATTAATCGATTTTTCGATTAATCGATTATTTGATTATTCAATTACATAATCGATTATATTTCGATTAATCAATTATTTTGCACAGCCCTACTGATTGCGGCATAATTATGGTGAAAGACTTTTACTCTGCCTTTAACAGTTATCAAATCTAGAAGACCACTAGTGGAGAAAATTGTCCCTCTATCGTTCAAAAAACTGGTTACAAAGTATAACTAAATGAGATATACCGTTGGATAGAGCATGCATGTTTGCGCCTTTAGAGAATGACTAATTACTAGTTGCTTCAACCCTCAAAATTATCAAAAACCGTATAATAGGAAACTGGTAACTTTTTTTTTAATTTGGAATATTGAAAATTTGGATGAAAATATTACTTTATTACCTATTATTACTTTCAAAACGTATCTTGCAAATGTCGGAGTGCTTTCTTTAGGAAACTTACCTTCAACTTGACAGAGAAAAACAACAAGCTTTTTTGTAAAGTTTATGTGGTTCAATATGGGCAACCTTACCCTATATTGAATGTTCAATATAAAACTGAAAATTTATAAACTCACCAAAGAACTTCTCGAACTTTGACTATGCCAGTGAACATTTGGAATCCTGGAGTGATTAATTGAAATAAAATTATTTCATCAAATGTTTTAATGACACCGGTATAAAAATATTTTTATTTGCTTCTTAAGTCAATTTACAAGTAACCAGTTTAACATACTTTTGTAGTAGATAAATCCAGAAAATACTGCGAGTAGAAATACATAAATAACACAATAATAAATAAAAGCAATTTGTAAATTTACCAATTTTTGGAGGAATAAGTATAGCATTATTTACCTAAAAAATAAGAAATAAATATAAACAGAATAACTGTAACTGCTACACTAAAATTAATTTTTGGTTTCAAAAAAGTGATGGCACCAGAAATAAAATGGTGTGGTACAAAATATAGGTAGGTACTATTAAGTACAATACTGTGTTGTACAAGTCAAAAGTTATTCCTATAAAATTTAGTTCTGTAACAGTGTGTCTGAATTGTACTAGTCTTTAAGTTTCTTCCCATAGTCAGTATTTTAAAAATTATATATAGATACCTTCATTTGAACTACTTTACCTACTACATATAAAACCTAATATAAATTTTTATATTAACTTACACCTATACCTAATTGCTAAAAATGTAACAAAAATGTCAAGTTTCATATTGTTTAAGAGATTTTTATAATATCATGTTGGTGTTGATTGTGTGTAAGATACAGAATTTTGGCATGTAGGTAACGTCTTTTTCCGAAATTTAGTAGCTTTTCTCAGACTAGGGAAGCTGAAAACCCTTAACAAGGCTTGTAATTCCCTTATACTATAATCTGCATCTATAAACGTAAGCAGTAATGGAAACGTCATCGTCGACTTTTACACATTTCTTCTCTCCAGGACAGAAGCATCTGTAAACAAAAAATATGGTTATTTATTATAGGTAATCCAAAGGAACTATACTTGGGCCGGCGAACAGACAGAGTGATCACCCTGCAAGAACGTGCTCTAGGCGGGACCACTATCAATTTAGGACAACCGAACCTCAGTGATGCGCTTTCTTTAGACCCAACGAAGTCGTATCACTCCAATTCGGTCGTCATAAATTACTATTGGGCCTCTGTTAGAGCACGTTCTTGCAGGGTGATCACTCCGTCTGTTCGCCGGCCCAAGTATAGTTTGAAGTATATATGGTGTGGTATAAACTAGGAGCGTAATTTATATACATGGATAAGGTGATGCCTGACATCCTTTTTGACGACTCATTGATTTTTTTTATTTCGATTTTATTCATTTACTCTTGTGATATTACATAATATGTAATATCAAAAGAGTTTAGATTTTGCCAACAAAATGTTTCGATTGTAACGTAAAGTTGCTTAGCAATTTTACAACATTGCATAAAAAGTATGAGACCTCAGTCGAGCAATTTTTCAACAACGTCACGAGTAAAATTGGGCACCTCGAGTCTACAATCGACAAATTTTGCCAGGTAAAATCTAAACTCGAGTGATATTCGTCATGACTATTTCACGAAAGAGACCACAAGACTCGTAGATAAACTTATATTAAGTGAGAAAAATGCAATTGAATTTTTTATTAACAATGTCAGTTGTTGACTTTTATTATATCAATGGGGAAACCCGCAAATTTTGATAATGATCGTATCGAACAGCTCACTATCCAAAACAAAATTGGCAACTGCAACTTTTTTAGCTCTCTCAGTTATGCTGCTTTTCTAATTGCATATTTTTCTTTTATCACGGCGCATATGCAAAATTTTTACGCATTCTATTTGTAATGGTTGGACGCGTATATTAATTCTAGCAGCTATTCTGTCTAACAATATTAATCGCATCTTCGATATATAAATTGAAAACCAGAGGCGATAACGCACACCCCTGCCTCACTCCCTTTCGGATATCTACTTCTCTATGTTCTTGCTCAAATTCTATAACTGCCGTTTGCTCTTTGTATAGATTGTGAATTATTCTTCTATCCCTATACATACTTCATCCCTACATTTTTGAGCACTTCGAACATCCTCCATTTTACATTGTCAGAAGCTTTTTCCACCTTTACAAATCCTATACAGGCGCTCTTTCCCTTTTCTATTGTTTTTTCTATAATTACTCGTAAAGCTAGAATAGCCTCGCGTGTTCCCTTATTTCTTCTAAATCCGAACTGATCTAATATTTCTTCCGCCCTTTTCTCCATCCTTCTTTGCACAATTCTAGTTAAAATTTTTGACGCGTGGGAAGTTAAACTGATCGTTCTAAAATTTTTACAATACCTTCTTCCGCTTGGTTTTTCAAAATCTTAAATTTAAGATTGGCCTTCATAACCACTATGTTGTGATCACTATCTAAATCTGCTCCTGGATAACTTCTACAGTCCCTAACTTGATTTCTAAATCTTTGCCTAACGAGAATGTAATCTATTTGGCATCTTTCTAGGTCTCCTGGCATCTTCCACATATAGTGTCTCCTAACGTGATGGTGAAATAGTGTTCGCAACCATTAGGTTATGTTTACCGCAGAACTCTATCAGTCTAACTCCCCTATCGTTCCTATTGCCTAATCCAAAGGGGTCAACTATTCCGCTTTCTCTCCCTGTGCCTACCTCTGCATTGAAATCTCCCACAATTATTAAATTTTCGTGCCCTCTCACAAAATCTAGCATATATTCAATATCACTATTGAAGTAACCCATCCTCATTTTCTAGATTTCATATTTTGTATTAATTTTATGTTTTATATTATATAAAGGTATTACTATAGCCCTCTAGCGTTAAATAGTAAAATTCAAGTATTTAAAATACTTACAATTTTAAGAAGGGACCCAGAACTTAGCGCGAATGTTTATTAATTTGAGTTATGGGTTTCTGATGGCTCAAGTATAGGAAAAGGAGGATTGGTTGTTTAGACTGGAGAATGAGCGGTTGATTTTGAAGTTTTGTGAGACGTAATCAAGTTCTTTGTTAAAGTTAGTCAATCTTTCTTTGTGTACTTTTGTTATATGATTTGTTTTCCATTATTGCACTTTACTTACATTTTTCAAGTGCAGATGTTCGTTTTTTTACATTTTTATTACCGACTGTTTGTTTGGGTCTATTGTGTTGAGATGAATTGAGTTTATGCTGTTGATACTCAGTCCGATATTTTTAATTATGTTTTCATACTTTGTATTTTGCATGTTATATGCTTTGTGCTGTGTGTATGTGAGCCTTGTTGAATTTAACTAATATTTTCTTTCCGAGGGTTTAAAAATGCACCCCACCAAAAAATAAAAAAACAAAGACAAAAGAAGGGTAGCGACCACTATTCAACTGTAGCTGGGTTGCCTCCTCATTGGACCTCAGTACCTATGGCAAATAACCAATTTCTTCAGTTCTTTTAAGTTTGATGTTTGTGATGATATTTGGGATGCTTGCTTATACAGAGTATTGAAAATGTTTGTGTATATTATTATTATTATTTCCGACAGCATAAATTTAACATCACGTTTTATTGGTCTCCAACATGTATATCCATTTTATCGAATTTTGAATTTGATGTTTGCTTTGACATACATATATATTTGAATTTTAACAATTTATGATTTTGATTGTGTGTTTGACCTACAGCTATTTGAGATTTACTTTGTTTCTTTGTTTGGGAGTTTGCATACAAAATTTTATTGTGTTGTATTGTGCATAAACATAGCAGATTTATACTGGACTGAGAACGAGGTTTTTCTCTTTACCGCTCTTTTTCCCTCTGAAGTCCGAGTCAGGCTGAGCACGTCAATCGTAGTTTTCAGATCACATTCAAATAAAATAGTTCGAATAATTGTTTCTTTTCTTTACATTCCAATTTTCCCAAATGAGCTATTTCATCAGTGCAATTCTAGACAAAATTCATTTTTTTAAATTAACACAACGTAGGGTATAAAATTTTTAGACGATCACGATCACGAATGATGATTTTGGCTGTTTTCTGTCATGGGCCTGGGGTTCGTTACACTACACTATAAACTGCCTCTATGGGCTCATCACTATAGTTAGAAGTGGGCATACCTGTGTTATTACTGTTTTTACAGTTTTCGAGTCTAACCTAACTATAGCTGCAGTCACTTTGCTACTAGTTTCATGTTTCTAACATTGCACGTTCCGACCCGTGAGATGTTACACTTATCATTGCTAATGACTCGCCCCAAAGCAGTCCCTGCCCAGAGATCCGAATGTGGGACTATTTTACCTCCGGAATATTTTACTTCAGACGGTACCATCATCATAAATTAAAGTACACTGTACTAGGGATAAAAATAATGTGGTGGTTTCCCTTTGCCTTCCACATCGCAGTAGTGTGTATCACAGTGCCATACCGACCCTCACGATCTCTGCCACTCTGATAACTGAAAGAGCTGTTTCAGGGACTTGAATAAAAACCCCTCCAATATGGTTAAACCTATGGTTCGGCTCTTTAGATATAATAATAATAATAATAATAAACGACTTTATTGGAAACAAAAAAAATGTGTGGGGACTGGCGAAGTTTAGTCAAAGACTACTCTTCCACTTAACCAGTCCCACACCAAAAAGTAATTACACAAACAAATAAGTCTGTAAATACAACTCAAATTACGTATCATGTAAGTATATAAATTTTAATTAGAAATGTCCAGTGAAACAAAAAAAAAATGAATAAAGTACATAACATATGAGAAAAAATTAAAAATGAAAAGAGAAGAAAGCAACAACATAAGATGTAAAATTACTCACTGCTGTCGCAAAAAGTAATCTTTTAATTTGATTTTGAACGTAGGGAGAGAAAATGCCTTAAGCCAATCAGGTACTGAGTTGTAAACTTTCACAGCATTATATGTGAAACTTCTCCCAAACGTAGCCGTCGAATGTTGAGGCACTGTCAGCCTACCGTGAAATCTGATATTAATATCAAGTATATCCGAACGTTTGATCAGTAAGTTGCGCAAAAGGTCAGAGGAGTTGTCGGTCGTTAAAAGTTTATGGACAAAAAGGGCCAGATGCAACCTGCGTCGATTCTTCATATTAAGCCATGAAAGTTCAATAAATTTATGTGAAACATGATCATATTTACGTAGACCAAAAATAAATCTACAGCAAAAATTTTGAACATATTGGATGCAGTTGGAATATATAGAATCGAGACACGGACCATAAATAATATCACAATAATTGAAGAGGGACAGTACAAGAGATTCAGATAATCCTTTTTTTAGCCGAAAAGAAAGAATGGAACGATTAGAGTAAAGAAGTTTCAGAGCACAAAACGTATTTTTTAATATATTGTTCATATGGGTCTTAAATCTCATATCGTCATCCAGATATAAACCCAAGTTCTTTGCAGAAGAAACTAAAGGTAGTATGTTACCGTTAATTGAAATGTGTAATGCACTCCTTGCTAGACTGACTTGCGCTTTGGGGCCGAATATCATAAAAGCAGATTTTGATACATTAAGTTTCAAATTGTGACTCAGCGATATATCAAATAACATATTTAAATCAGAATTAATTTAATTTTGAGCTAATTTCATCTGACAAAATGGAAAACTGAAAAATACTTAGATGTCGTCAGCATATGCGGCCACTCCACAATGCTTGAGTGATGTCAACAAATCCGAAGTGTACAAAATAAATAGCAGAGGACCCAGAATTCATCCCTGAGGCACCCCGCATTGAACAGAAGAAATAGAAGAACATACATTATCGACTTGGATCATCTGTTTTCTGTTCTGGAAATATGACTGAATGAAAGAAAAAGATTCGAACGAGAAACCAAAATATTTAAGTTTGGCGCACAGCAACTCGTGGTTAATTGTATCGAATGCCTTAGAGTAGTCGAGCAGCATCAACACAGTCAATAACTTTTTGTCACAAGCGGAGAAAATGCTATCAGTAACCTGAGCTAAGGCAGAAGAGGTAGAAGAATTTTTACGAAATCTATACTGACAAGCAGGTAAAATATTGCGAATAGAGACGTACTCCAAAATTTGATTGTATACTACTTTTTCCAAAACCTTGGAAATACTTGGCATTATGCTGATAATTCGCAAGTCGGAAAAGGATTTGGGTTGGGATACTTTAGGAATCGGTCGCCTGACTGCAATCTTCCAAGCATCAGGAAAACAGTTAGTTTCTAACGAAAAATTAATTAAGTGCGTGATGTATGGATCGATAAGTGGGCTACATAGCTTAAGCATACTCAATGAGATGCCGTCAACTCCAGAAACTGTAGACTTCAAGCTAAAAAGAATGTTGCGTACTTCGTCAATAGTTACCATATTCAAGCTAAATCGTAAATCTGAACTCAGTAGATGAGAATTGTAAAATGAGATTCGGGCTTTGCAACTATCAGAAGCCGAAAGAGAATTAATAGGAGAGAAATGGAGATTGATGTCATTGGGATTGGAAAGATGAAGAGGAACGGATGGATTACCCCGACCTGTGACTCCAAGTTCCGAGAGTGATGACCAAACCTCTCTGGAGCCACCACAAGAAGACCCCCGCTCCAAATATAATCTTTTCTTCCGCCTGACCACACACAAAGTATGATTACGAAGCCTCTTATAAATGTCCCAATCTGTGGCCAGTTTCGATTTTTTAAAGTTGGATAAAGCCTTATCACGATTTTTCATAGCGAGTTTAATTTCATCAGTCAACAAAGGAGATTTAGGTTTCGAGACGCGGATTGTCTTAACAGGAGCATGCCAATCAAAAAGCGACAAAATCAGATTATTAAAAATTGTTAATTTACAATTAATATTACGTAGCAGAAGAAAATCGTTCCAAGAAAGGTTTTGAAAATCAAGCAAAAGATTATATAAATTAATATTTTTCAAATTACGATGGGTAACAAACTTAGATTTCAACCTCGGACAGGCAATAGCAAGTCTACAGTACACGATTCTGTGGTCCGAGGAGAAATCAGCATCGATGGTACCAGACTCCAACACCGACAAACTGTTGGAGAAAAATAGGATCCAGCAGACTGGCACTAGTGGCAGTGACCCTCGTAGGTTCATTGATGATTTGACTGAAATTGTAAGACTCAAAACAATTAGACACCAAAAAATTAAAGTTCAACAGATATCAATATCTCATATTAATAATTTGGCAACTATAGGTGTCTGGAAAGGAACACTTTTTTTGCAGGTAACTCTCTCTAGCATCAGAACTGTTAAAAATAGCCTCATATAATTAAATCAATTTGATCAACATCGAGGTGGCTTTCCAAAAATGCCACAACATCCTGGGCGTTCCATTTAAAAAACATATGTTTAGTGCAGCACTCTTTATGTGGACAATCTGTATAAACGAAAATAGTTTTATAATGCGCATTCAAGGGGTACCTACTGTCTTGCGAAAACAGAATCTTAATATTCTGCCGGAGTGAGGAACTATCCTCCATCAACACACTGATGGGACACCTGTATAGCATAACTCAGTTATGGAAAGTTACTAATGAAAAATCTTTTCACCCAAATATCTCTATTGAAACATACATTTGTAAAACATTTTTTTTTGTTATTGTACTGGAACGTTTTAGTGAACCCTCTGTTAGTGTTTTAAAATTTCCTGAAAAATTGGGTGGGCGGAAAAAACCGGGTTTTTTCCGAAAAACCGGAAATTTTGGGAAAAATTGATTTTTTAAATATTAAGCGTTTTTATCCATTAGAAACACAATTAATGTAATTTATAGTGCCAAATCATGGATTTTCTAAAATAGATATTTGTTCAAACTTGCGTAGATTCTTAATTTGCGAAATTACGCTCCGTATATATTGAGGGGAAGTACAGAGTACCGGTCGCCGTCGTCGGTCGCATAACCTAAAACTTAATCCACAGTGCACTCTTGTTTGTGCAGCGTGCTTGAGTTTAAAGTTTTGTTTTAATGCACAAGTAAGTTGATAATAAATTAAGAATTTAATTACTATAAAATAAATGTTTTAATTCGCTCTGTATATTTATTTTGTCTCAGAAACAAAATTTACGGTAACACTTGAATACATCACAAGATCTATCCAATGTAATCGTTCTCCAAATTCTTTGAAAACTTTATTTTACCCGCTTGCTTTCAGATCTTCTTCACTTTTTTGTGAATTTCTTCATGCAGATGTGTTATTCAAACTTATTATTTTATCGTATAACTGAGACAACAGAAGAAGTTCTAGTACAACTTGCAGACAATAACACCCCTCACATAATTCTGTGGAATCCCAATCCCTGAATAAAACCATCTTCTAGTTATATGAACTTCATTATAAATAAGTCACTTCAATGATAAAAACATGCAGAATTAAACAAATTTACTGAAAGATAAATATTTTACTGAAAACGATTTGCGGAATTTCATATTACATTTTTGAATGTACAGAATTATTTATCTATAAGTGTGCCTCGTATTTTCTTCATTTCCTGCGACTGTTTCACATCAAGTTTTCGTTTGTTCATTCCTTTGCGTTCAAGTTGTTTTTCGATAATACGGGCATTGTTTGCATAGCTGTCAGCAACTTCCCGCTAAAACAAAAAAAAATAATTTCGCTTTTATTCAATACTTTATTACCAAGCATTGTTTTGTACTGTAAGAGAATTTTGATGTTTGATGAAAATAATTGGGTGCAACTAAAACTAAGCAACATTTCATAAATGTATTAAACTGTTTCGTTGTCAAAATACGGGGTACAGTACGACTTCAAGAATTCGTACAGATATAGTTTTCAGAACTGTCATTACTTTGGCAATTTCAGCAACTTGTCTTGAGAAGGATAACAGGCTGCTACCCTTCTCAAGACAGCATCATTTGATAGCGCAGGGCTGGTCATCAAGCAGTCCAATTTGAATATCATCAAAACTTTGTGCCATAATGTGAAGCGGTGTTTGAGGAATCTCCCTCAACAAATTAAACTGGTATTAAAAACTCAAAGAAATTTGAAATTCGATCACTCAAAATTACTGAAAATCTTTGGTTTCGACAATGCCAGTTACAATACAATAACTTAAGTACCCAAGTATTTATTTAACCAAGAAATAATAAATTAGGTTTTAAATAAAGTAATATACTTACAGCCTCTATTTCATCTTCCTCCTCATCTATAGTTGACACAGTAACAGAACTAAATTTGCCCATATTTTTGGTATGCTTCGTAACCATAATCTTCCTCGGTTTTTCAACAGCTACTTGATTATAAATATCAGCTATTGGACCTTCATTTGTTGATTTGATTAAAGAACCTTTCACTATAAAACTAACTGGACTATCGGCAGTATGTTTGTAGTATAACAAAAGTCCGCACTTTTTGCATTTTAATCTGAATTGTTTTTCTATACCTTCTGGACGTTTTAAATAGACTGTTTCATCTGTATCACATGTCACCTTATGTGCATGATTAAGACCGTCTAATACCCTTGCTCCATCACGTTTTCGTAAAGGCAGTTTTTCTATTGCACAATCTATAAAATGTATATTATCTATATATCAATTTTTTCACTACTAGCCTAAAAATCTATCATTATTGGCCGATTTTTGCGTCGTGAAATTGTTTTTCTCCACCTCTTACTTACAACAGGTTAATAATAATTTATTATTGACCTAGGTCAATAATAATAGACTTCTCAACCTTGATGTACCTATATACTATTATGAAAGGAGATGAGAATATTATTAGTTACCTAAAATAAGTGTCATTTGACCACAAAGACAATAATAAATATGAAGAGGCTTCTCATCACTATATTCTTCTTGATCTTTTGTGTCTGAGCAAGCAATACTTCGCGACACTACTTTCGGCATGTTGAAAATTAATATTTAATTACAAATTGTTAGATTTTACATAAAGGCAAGTCAACTTCATAAGTTTTAAAAGTTAGGTTAGAAACGTCAAATGTCAAAGCACTTTCATTGCAGCCAACAATCGAAACTTCACTGCCACTAAAGCGTCACTGCTTATTCACTACCAGCTAGCCATTTAATCGACGGCGTAATTATATTTTGCGAGTCAGCCACAACTTAATTGACATCACGTGAGTAACGAGTGGGGGGTGTACCGTCCATCACTCTAGCTGCGGTTTACCGCTCAGGTTCGTATTCAGCACGTTTTTAGAATTGAGAATAATGGACGGAAATAATTACACTCACATGTAGGACTGTAAGATGTAAGAGACAAAAACTGGTATAAGTTCAGATAAACTAAGCAGGAAGTAGAAACCAGTAAAGCAATGAATTTCACGAGTGTGACGTAGAATTCATATAATGAAACGTGCCACATGCTTTTTACATCTGTCAGTGTCACTTATACATATACATATATAGTTTTGCAGTGGAAACAGTTTATTTTCAATTTGCGTGTTGTGCTTCAGTGTACAAACTTTAAGCCACTATGATTATGTTGCAAAAGTTATGTTAAGACGCTTTGTAATGAATCTGACAGATGTCAAGAACACGTGGCACGTTATTTATTTGGAATGAAAAACTGACCTCCCCCATTTACGTCATTACTTTTTTGGGGAATACAGAATGATGTTGATGACCTGTATTTCATGTTGTTAAATTTCTGTTCGCATATTTTAAGTGAAATCAATTCTAACTCTTGCATGTAAAAACAAATAATAAAGTTTTTTCATCCAGTTTATATTTACCTACATCCCGTAATTTTTGTCTTAAAATAGTTTCAAAATCCATTTTTGCGTGCTTCAAACTAGGACAGAAAATATTTTCATGTCGCACGCATGTTTTCAGTGTATCTTGGAATCTATAAAAATAGAACGTCTTTGATCGGTATCTACATCTACAAAAAACACGAGTGCCGTAAACTAGACATTAGTGTTTAATTTGTGACGAGTGCACAATATATGTTTCAGCTCCCAGCAAAACTGGCGCTCCATCAGGGTTGGAATGTTTTAAACAATTGTTTAAAACACATTGTTTTAAACATGGTTTTAAACACTGTCGAAGTTTTAAACACTTTTGTTTTAAACACTGTTTAAAACATGTTTTTTATAATTATGTTTTAAACATGTTTTAAACTAAATAAGAATGATATGAATTTGATGAAAATAAAATTATTAATAATACCGACCGCTTCATGGAGGTGAAGGTGATGCAGATCGCAGGTGTGATGTCTGAGATGACACGATGATAGTGACAGATGAGCCGATGAGCGTTGATGATAAAGCGTCATTCATTCAACGAGAAGTTCAGAACGATAATTTTAATTGAGGTCATATATTGCTTATTTGATAATTTTATTCGCGAATCTGCTTTTCAGGGTTAAACTGACATTTTGCACTGGTCTTTTAAACATGTTTTAAAATGTTTTAAAACATGTTTTTTTTTCGTTTGGGTTTAAACATGTTTTAAACACATAAAAAACACTTAACAATAAAAAAAACATGTTTTTTTGTTTTTTTTTTTAAACTCCCTGCGCTCCATGATCCTCCATGACTTCGTAATATGGTGCAGTTGGAAAGGAGCAGTTTATTATGAAATGAGGGAATGTACCTATGTCGAGATGACTAGCTGGTAATTCATGGTTGATTAAGCTGTCACGCAAAGATCCACTCACTTTAGTGTTTTTATTTTTTTATGTTATTTAGTAAGTTTCTTTGGGTGGAGTCAGTTCAGTTGACATTGACAGTTGCTCCCTTGCTGAACATTTGACATAATGTAAACAAATACAGTTAATAAAAATTTATGTTAACATCAGTGAAAATGTCTCTGGAAAATGTCGCTGAAGAGTATTTTAGTAAAATAAATCCGATGGCGACTAGACTGCATTTAGATATGAAAGAAACGAAAGCAGCGTATGAAGATTTATGGAATAATCTACCTCTAGAAGAACAGCAACAAATTTTAACAGAAAGTATTATAAAGCCAGAAATATGCTTAAAATATTCTTCAATTCAAAAAAAAGTTTTATCTAATGGTTACGCGAGAAAATTAATAATGGACGATAATTGCTCATATAGGGATGAACATTCTGGCCCTTTTAGCTTTAAAACAGCAAGTCAAAGAGATTTAACAATTTTTGAGAAGAAACAAGAGCCTGTACCTCTTCTGAAACCAAAAGCAATTGCTCAAAGTGAACCTAAGGTATGTGGTCTTATTTTTATCATTTTAATTTTAGTTAGGAATGATTTTGGTATTTTTGAAGACTGTCAAATTGGAATTTTATTCCAATGAAGATGCAGCTGTAACGAATTCAGGAAATTCGTTGCCCAAAACTGGTTTAGATTTCCTGGACAACTGGTAGATTGTAACTTTCAGAGAAGTATCCAAAGATTTTTGATTATAATATAAAATTTTGTGTCACTGTATATTTAACTTATATTTTTTATTTGTATTGTAACAAATAAATTGTAACTGAAAAATTTGTGTATTTTGTAAGTGAAATTTGTTAGTAGGTATGCAGCCAGTTTAACGTAAACTTGTTTTGTGAGTTGTAAACATCTATCTGCAACTGAGGATTTTATACTCAAAAATCCTTGTCTGCAAACGTCAAATCATACGTTCGTTACTTGCCCATTTCCTAAGCGTTTATTTATATCCCAACTAGGTTTTGGCTATGCAACGTTTTAGCGTGCTATTATTCCCTTGTTTTCATTAGTAATCTCGGATTTTCTTTAAAAAAACTACCCTTCGTGACGGGCCACCGGACACCGGAAATCAAAATTCTGTAAATTACAACAAGCTAAAAGAAAAAGGATCCGCTTGGATTAGAACTCCCCGCCTGTGGTACTCGAGCGCGTGAAAGAAGGGCCTACTTGGCAAAACCTAGTTGGGACAAATAAACGCATAATCGACATTCCAGTATCGTTATTTCGATATATCGAAATGTAAATGTCGAAGAAATTCGTAGGCCTACCCTAGGCTAAAGATTACTTATGGTATAGATAGAGAGACTGTCCTATTTCTTCCATCCACTCTTTAACTGGTTTTTAAATGAAACCCTGTATTTGATTGCATTTTGAATTCCTTTTTTTATTTGTACAAAACGTTTATTTGGTGTTACCAGCGTCTTTTTGAAGATTTTTCCAGAAAGGAATCCATTTTCTTTTTCTTAGAAATTAGTTGACTTATTATTTGTAAGTGTTGATATTCAAAAGTTGGCGAAATTTTTCAGTGGCATCGAGGGGTAGGTAGGTAACAGGCATTACGCTCCGAAAGCGTAGCAGATGTATACAAAATCTGCATAAGTCGCAACCGTCCACCAAACGTACCTATTTGCGCATGCTTGGTATGCATCTAACAAATATAAACGACGAAGTAGAATATACTATTTCTATCGCCTTTTCTCTGTCACACTTTTTGCACAAGCAAGGAATGGGGAGTTGTTTGTATTAATGTAATAGGTATATGGTAGGTAAGTACCTATAATTTGAGACACAAACTAAAAAATTAATAAAAATCCCTTGCTATTTTCCAGCCAAAAGTTCGAGCAAAAGTTAGAAGTTTGACATGTAGGTAGGTAGGTACTACGCTACTACGGTTTCCTCTAGTTAGAGGGAGTAAGGGAGAGTGGGGGAATTGTGCGCAGCGGGTAATTGTGCGCATGTTGATTCTCACACAAATAGTGCCAAGCTTGGAACACAACAAGTGCTGTCCTCTGTCGACAAGTGTATTAAACAACCTCCGTCAAAAAGTTGCGTTGCAGCGCTCTTGTTACGTGAATATGGTCACCAGACGTCAAAACGCACGAATTGTTATAATTTCTTGGCTCCAGCAGCTAAGGAGATAAGCTGACACTCTTATTTTAACAATGATCTCTCATGCATGGCTGTAATTAGCATTGTGTTCTGTATGGTCATGTAAGAATCCTCGACAAAGTTGGACTTGTTTATGAGCTGCGATTTTCTTTTATGTTGGATCTGCTTTGGGGTAATTGTACGCACAATTAGCCCTATGCAGTTGAATACGAATAAGCAAGTACAGCTGTTGGTAGATACCGCGAACTTATAATCGTGCTGAGTCTGTTAAAAACTATCGTGCTTATTGCCAACAGTAAAAATACTTAATTCTTAATTTCGCCAAAGCTCAATATATGTAGTTACCTAAGGGTAATGATTGGTTTTCGTTATTTTGATTTTAGAGAAGTTCATGTTAATTTTGTTAGATGAATAAAACATTCTGGTAATTTAGAACAAATGTTTCTTATGTCAATTCGTACTGATTTATAGCTTTAAATGTAAAGCGCACAATTCCCGATCTTCTGCGCACAATTACCCCTAGGGTTGGGGAATTGTGCGCTTTTGGGACTTTGGACATTTTATTTTTTATGTTACCACACCTACCTTTCAATCAAATATACTTCTGCACAATGAAACTACCATGTTGGGGGCTTACATTCCTATATATTTCAACGTCATAACTGCAAGGGCTTGGTCACAGCAGCAGAACTTCCTTAAGTGCGCACAATTCCCCCACTCTTCCTTACTTCGGGTACATTGCGAAAAATCGAGTGCATACCAATTTTTTGCTTTTTAATAGTTCATATTAATGTCACGTTTGATGTCACAGTGACAATCAAAATGTCAAAATTAAAGGGAAATAATAAAGTTCAAATCTTTTCTAATGTTAAACATAACCTGTTTGAAAGATAAGACGTCCAAAAGTGAAAAACGAAACATTTGCGTGTTCAAAAATTGAGAGACTGAGCTCTTGATTTTGAAGATGTGGTTACCTATACTCGAGATTTTTGCAATCAACTGTACTTACATCAAAAAAGTACGCTTGATGCGCATTCTCCTGAATTTTGTACGATTTCCAGCTGGATACCGAAAAACTTAATACATTTTTTGACAAAAACTATATTTTCGACTACCTGCTTAGAACAACGTAGCGACTTTCGTGTTAAACCTTACACATTTTTATGAATTAATGACAAATGTTTAAAATATGACTGAAAATCAAGAAATTGTGTGGAAAGCGAAGAAAACCTATCCAATTGACGATGAGAATAACACCCAATTGCATTATTCTGCGGCAAGTGGAAATTTAGAGGAAGTTTGCAGAGATTTAGAAAAAGGGCAACGAATCAATTCTGAAAACTATTTCGGATGGACGGCTTTGATGATGGCAACTCGTCGTGGTCATGTGGATGTCGTAAAACATTTATTAGTTAATAATGCAGATGCCAGCAAGAAGAATAAATTCGGTGAAGGTATATAATAGTTTACAGTTTAAGGTTTTGGAACGTCACTTTTTAGATATGAGTGTTTTCTTAATGGCAGTTGCATCTGGAAAAATAGAATTAATCAACCTTATATTGCAACATCTTTTACAAGGAGGCGTATCTAAATTAAGTATGGAAAGTGTTTTATCGCCTTTGTCTGTAGCCATTTTATTCAAACAAGACGCTGTTTTGCGATATTTGTTAGAAAAATCATTTAACATTAATTCATGCACCATCAATACTGGTAAGTACATATTTTATAAAAGCCAAAAATATACTTAGGTAGTGTTTTAATACAGGTTTGACACCTTTAATGTTTGCCGCAGCCCTGGAAAATCAAAAAGCCTATCATATTTTGATACAAAAAGGTGCAAATGCATCGAAAAAGAACATTCAGGGCAAAGTGGCGGATGAATTATTCTACAACAGACGTCAACAATATCCAAAGCCAGCCTTATCCATTCAAGTGAAACCAACCATACCTGCTCAACCAGTAATCCTCTTCAGCCCCCAACCAACATTTTTCAGTCAAGAATTTTACCCTCAGCCCATTCGAAAATCCTCAAATGTTGTTTCCCCATCACCAAATTTTATGTTTTCGCCAAATATAACTCCAATGACGCCTCTAGGGTATTGGCCGCAACAAGTGTTTTTCCCTCCGAATTTCTCACCAACTCAAGCAACAAATTCTATGATGCCCCCCATGCATTTTCATCAATATCCACAAACAAATAGCTCGGAAGCTTTCTTGTCACCAGTGATGGCGCAAAACGTAACATTCTCGAATGTATCTCCTTGTTTAAATACCAAAATACAGGGGGGAACTGAAGCGGAGTATGGTTATGCTGGACAAAACGGGACTTCGTAGTGAAGTAATTTTATACATTTCCATTTCGTTTTTATCATATGTTTTTTAATGTTCTGATAAGCAACATAAAATAGATTTTGTATTTCAAGTTTTTGCATATTTTATATACAATTGTATTAAGAAAAAAATACCTAATTTTTAAATATACTCGTAAAGTAAAATAGAATGCAGTTTATTTTTATACAGGGTGGGCCAATAGTGCGTAGTATGTCCATATCTCTGGTTCTATTCACGATTTCAACATGAAATTTTACGTGTTTGTGAAGAACCCCACGAAGTTTCTGTTAAAATCATTTTGATGTATACAAGATGTTCACGTGCTACGTACCAAACCAAAGTTATGTTTTTTTTTAAATGGAATGCCCCACATTTGTTTACATATTTAAATTCCCCATAAAATTTCATGAAAGTTGATATGCTACACGGTATGGGGTTTGAAGTAAGCGATGTTGAGATATGGCCATTTTAGTACCAGTGTGAACCCAAATTTGTGGTGCTACTGACGTCTTCTGGTCAAAGCTAACTATGATTTTTTATTGGACTAGGATCAGAGGATACTTTATTTGTAAAATCCATTAACACTTTTTTGAAAATAGTTCATATTGTACAGAGTGGCCAGCTTGTGTAAAATGGAGTTTTTCTCAAAAATGTTAACACCCCGTATATTGTTTGTAGGTTTGATAGCCAGTTTATTAAGCTTTTGACTGATGTAGATATTGGCAGGTCTGCGACTGATAATTTAGGCAGAAATAAAGATTGGACCTTAAGAATTGAGATTTTTGCCGTAATTTTGTACCATTTTTGAGGACTTTCCCCCATTTTGCCTACACTTTGCTTTTACAGAAAATGTAGGGAACAGAGTTTACACCGGCACAAGAAATCTCATTGTAAGATTAGGTACTTCTTGAAAGGACGGTTTTCATCCATGGCACTCCTTGCTTCAATTTATACCTAGGTTTAATAAGTTACCATTTATTTAAGAATATGACCATCAAGAAGCAATTTGGCGAAGAATATTTTTGTCTCAATGTGAAATCAACTTCCAGAAACAAAAAGGAAATCATATTTTGTGTTTTGGGCGCTAAAATACGGGAGAAACGAATAAACTGCCGGTCAAATTACTACATTTTAAAGTTCAATTTTCAATTCTACCGAAACCGTCAGTCGCAGACCTAACAATATCTACATCAATCAAAAGCTTAGTAAACTGTGTATCAAATATGAAATAATATATGGTGTGTTCCATTTGAAATTTTTAAGGAAAAATGCATATTACGTAAGCTGTCCACCCTGTATGATATTAAGTTTTGTGAAAAAAGCACTCAAGAATTTTACAAATAAAGCAGTTTGCGAACCTAGTCAGCAACACAGCAACTCCTCAAAGTTGGGTCCCCATTGGCACTAAAATGGTAATATCTTAAATTCGCTCACTCTAAACCCCATCGTGTAGTACACCATCTTCCATAAAATTTTATTGGGAATTCAAATATGTAAACAAATGTGGGGCGTTCTATTAAAAAAAACATAACTTTGGTTTGGTGCTCAGAGTGTGAACACCCTGTATACACCAAATTATTTTATCAAGTGCTTCATGGGGTTCTCCACATACGTGTAAAGTTTTATTTTGATACCTTGAATAGAACCAGAGATATGGGCCGACTACACACTATTGGCCAACCCTGTTTGCCTGTTTAGGTACCTACCTACTCTAATAGTCCTAGTGGTTAACAAAAAAATCCTGCAAATTGTGTTAAAAGCACGAAACTTGGTGGGCAGCCTAAATAGGTCAGATTAAGAGATTTTGCCCGAAGTACCCTAAAAAATACCCCTCAGGAGCAGCTCAGGGACGGAATATAATTTCAAAAATAATCAAATAATAACCAATGTGGGCAAGTAATATGTCATTTTATATTGATTTGATATCGCTGAAGTCAATTTAAATCATATTTTTTATAACTATAAAATTTTCAAAATGGCGGCCGAATTTCCAATTTTAATTCAAAATTTTGTTAAATTCGCTAATATTAAAAAAATTGTGAAATATATAACATTTTTAAATTGCAATCTCTTAACCTGTTCTAATGACATTTTTTGGTTTCCCCAAAAATTTCAAAATGGTTGCCATTTTTGAAAGTAAAATTTATTTACAGTATACCTTGTTGGAGATGGATGGACGAACTGAGGGTATTATGGACATTTTATTTTTTGTTTCTCTTTTTATTTAACATATCAACAATTTGTTTTTGAAGATAACTATATACATACATACAGGATGTGTCACGACGACTTCCTATTAGACGTTTGTGGAGAAACGCTCACAATAGAATTCTGAAAATTTGTAATATCACGTTTTCAAATATTCTCTATTCAATGAAAGTAATGGCAACTTAATCCAACTTCCGCTTATACCGGAAGTGCCACCTAATTTCCTTATTTTAAATAGAACTACCTAATGTTTTACACTTTCGGGTTCTCCATAAAATTTTAGATGGACTTTATGTAACATAAATAACCTCTAAATGTCAAAATTTCCAAGACATACGCGAGTTTTCAATTTTTTACAGTCGCAAGGTATCCTTTGGCGTCTGCGGCAAAAGAAACAAATTCAAATCGAAACAATTGCCTGCGGTAGCATTAATGACAAAGGTCTAAATGAAAGTTCAGTGTACTCAAAGTTTGAAAATACTGCGCATAGAGATTAGGATGCGACATTAAACTGAGAAATCAAAATATTGCCAGAACTCAACAAAATTAAATGGAACGCCTCCTATTTTATTCTACGGAAATTTTTAGTTGGAGTTGATATAAATCCAAAAAGTGCATAAAAAAGGGGGCTGTCCATTTAATTTTGTTCAGTTCTGGAAATATTTTGATTTCTCAGCTTAATGTCGCATCCTAATCACTGTGCGCAGTATTTTCAAACTTTGAGTACACTGAACTTTAATTTAGACCTTTGTCATTAATGCTACCGCCGGCAATTATTTCGGTTTGGATTTTGTTTCTTTTGCCGCAGACGCCAATGAGTACCATACAACTGTAAAAAAATTGAAAACTCGCGTATAACTTGGCAATTTTGACATTTAGAAGTCCATCTAAAATTTTATGGAGAACCCAAAAGTATAAAAAATAGATAGTTCTATTTAAAATAAGGAAGTTAGGTGCCACTTCCGGTATAAGCGGAAGTTGGATTAAGTTGCCATTACTTTCATTGAATAGAGAATATTTGAGAACGTGATATTACAAATTTTCAGATTTCTATAGTGAGCGCTTCTCCACAAACGTCTAATAGGAACTCGTCGTGACAAACCCTGTATGTATATAGTTATCTCCAAAAACAAATTGATGACATGTTAAATAAAAAGAGAAACAAAAAATAAAATGTCTATAATACCCTCAGTTCGTCCATCCATATCCAACAAGGTATACTGTAAATAAAATTTACTTTCAAAAATGGCAACCATTTTGAAATTTTTTGGGATGCCAAAAAACATCATTAGAACAGGTTAAGAGATTGCAATTTAAATAAAAATGTTATATATTTTACAATTTTTTTAATATTAGCGAATTTAACAAAATTTTGAATTGAAATAGGAAATTTGGCAGCCATTTTGAAAATTTTATAGTTATAAAAAAATATGGTTTAAATTGACTTCAGCGATATCAAATCCATATAAAATGACCTATTACTTGCCCACATTGGTTATTATTTAATTATTTTTGAAATTCAAGCCCCTTGGAATATATTCCGCCCTTGAGCTGCTCCTTAGGGGTATTTTTTGGGGTACTTCGGGCAAAATCTCTTATTTTGACCTATTTAAGCTGCCCACCAATTTGCAGGGTTTTGGCCAGAATTGTCGTTAACCGCTAAGACTAGTAGGATAAAAGACTACTCTCGTATTTTGCAGGGTGTAGATACGCGGTGCGATGACAGATTGCAAGCATTTACGTACCCACTATAGGTACTGAACATATTATTTGTGAAGTTAAAAAAATAGTAAATTAGATCGAAGTAGGCAAATACAAATACTTATCCAGACTTACCTATTTTTCATAAAATAATTGATATTTCTTGAAATTCCCTCGTAAATTGCCCACCCACAAGGTGTATTCTTTTTGCACTCTTCCGGTGGTCTGAGTGAAGTGGTTCCTGATTCTCTCTGCAAACAGATATAGATTATAAATAAAAACGAAAAGAGGAAATCTTCTGTAATGGTATG
Source organism: Xestobium rufovillosum (assembly GCA_963966045.1). NCBI lineage: Eukaryota > Metazoa > Arthropoda > Insecta > Coleoptera > Ptinidae > Xestobium > Xestobium rufovillosum. The sequence goes on from OZ014504.1 coordinate 16,339,041, forward strand.
TTTCAAGAAATTACAAGTAATACCAAAGAATAAAGAATTGTAGCGAAACAACACTCGCGCCGTCAATTTTGTTGTTTTATCTGCAACCGTTCAATCATTATACTTATGCGTTCGAAAACGCATTTCATTTAAAACTCTCACATGACACGATATATATTGATTGACGGTATATTGATATATCGAATATGTGATATATCGTGTGTATCGATATTTTTTTAATATCGATCATACCAATATTTTTTTAAATATGGCCCACCCCTATTCACAACATCGTGCGCAATCAAGGTTGGTTCAAAACGTGTCAAATAATTTAAATCCCTAACATTTTCAACATAATACAGTAATATTATCGTTCAGTTTATCCAGTTGAAATAGATAGGTAAATAATTGTGAAGTTATTAACACAATCACTATCTACTCTTTGGTAGTCTATGTACACAATTGAGGCAACTACTATGCGCACTAGCAATTATGCTTACTAATCGAATCGATAGGTAAGGGAGAGTGGGGGAATTGTGCGCACTTAAGGAAGATCCGCTTCTGTGACCAAGTCATTACAGTTATGACGTTGAAATATATAGGAATGTAAGCCCCCAACATAGTAGTTTCATTGTGCAGAAGCATATTTGATTGAAAGGTAGGTGTAGTAACATAAAAAATAAAATGCCCAAAGTCCCAAAAGCGCACAATTCCCCAACCCTCGGGGTAATTGTACGCAGAAGGTGGGGAATTGTGCGCTTTACATTTAAAGCTATAAATCAGTACGAATTGACATAAGAAACATTTGTTCTAAACTACCAGAATGTTTTATTCATTTAACAAAATTAACATAAACTTCTTTAAAATCAAAATAACGAAAACCAACCATTTGGATAGGTACTTATAGGTAACTACATATATCGAGCTTTGGCGAAATTAAGAACTAAGTATTTTTACAGTTGGCAATAATCACGATAGTTTTTAGCAGATTCAGCACGATTATAAGTTCACGGTATCTACGAAAAGCAAAAAAAAAACAGCTGTACTTGCTTATTCGTATTCAACTGCATAGGGCTAATTGTGCGCACAATTACCCCATAGCAGATCCAACATAAAAGAAAATCGTAGCTCATAAACAAGTCCGACTTTATCGAGGATTCTTACATGAAATACCACATAACACAATGCTAATTACAGCCATGCATGAGAGATCATATTGTTAAAACAAAAGTGTCAGCTTATCTCCTTAGCTGCTGGAGCCAACAAATTATAGCAATTCGTGCGTAATGACGTTTGGCGACCATATTCACGTAACAAGAGCGCTGCAACGCAAGTTGTTGACGGAGGTTGTTTAATACACTTGTCCACAGAGGACAGCACTTGTAGTGTTCCAAGCTTGGCTCTATTTGTGTGAGAATCAACATGCGCACAATTACCTGCTGCGCACAATTCCCCCACTCTCCCTTACGCATTGAACCGAATCGATTAATCGTTTGATCTAAAAAATCAGTTCAAATCGATTTTAGATTAGCTAAGTGGCGCAGTTCTAACTGGCATAGGTAATTAACTTATCCCTCCTTAAAATTTCGTGATTCTTCGATTCTTCTGTACAGTTCCGTCTGAGAATAGGGTAATGCCTAATGCTAATACGTTGACGCAATATACGTTGGCGTAAAATACCTACTCTTCTGTTTATGTAGTCATTGAAATAATATTTTTATTCCATTTTTTGGTAACTCTCATTCCGTCAACACTAATCGGTTGTATTGCCAGAAGAGTATTTAGATGTATTTTTCTCTCCTTGAGATCGCTCTTGTTCAATGCGATTTTTTTCAAATAATATCATCAATAAAAATTCTTACGAACGTTTACTATAGGTTATCGTTAATTTTTCAATTAATTAATAAAACAAATTGCGAATTGGTCAAAGACCTTTACTAAATAAAAAAACATTTGCACCATTATCATGCAAGTTAACTGCAAACCGAATTCAAAACAAATTAATCGAGTGCAAATTAAAATGCTGTAGTCGCCACCAAATATTTTGTTTGTGCATGAATGCATGAATTGAGCCAATTAATATCACAATCATAAAACTGGCATTGCTAATCATTATGATGTGATGTTCCCATTTGTGATTTTGCAAAATTTAAAGTGTTATGAGTATCCTAACTTAAGAGGGCTGTTATCGCGACGGGGAGGGGTATCTCGCGAATTTTAAGATGTGAAGTTTTCAAATGGGTGCAGGTCCGTTGGTGTGAAAGGCGGTCGTAACATGACTGCAGAACGGCCTACAAATATTAATCATACGTCTACTAGCACTAGACCAGCATAGATAGAAACTGTTCTTGAAAGACGTTCTTCGACGTAATTATATTAGGTATTTGAATAACACTGGGCAAGACCGAAAGTTATAGAACTGCGAAAAGATCCCATCAAGTCTAAAAAAGTATAATTTTACGCCATATTATATAGCAGTCAAAAAGCACCAATGTTAGGTACATACAAAAACGGACTAGCTTTCCAACGGTTCTACACACATTTTGGAATACAGCTGACTCAAAGTAGGTACCTACCGCATACTATATCGCATTATGCAATCTAAAATATACGGCAAAAGCCGTAGATGGAGAAGAACTGTTTGCACCATCATGAGCTTCTTGCAGTACCTTAAGTCGGGAATTTTTGTCTTTGGAATCTGTGACTCAGTCTCCCTGTCATGTCGAAGCAAGTCCCATTGTGCCCAAAACTCATTCAGAGTCACAGTTCTTTTGAGAACTTCCTCCCTATTCAGAAACTTTAATTCGACAATATTTCGAAAATATTTTCCTTCTGTCAGTAGGAATACGAAAGCGAATGAAAAGAACAATAATTGTGGGAAGTACTAAGCGAGGCAAGTCAAGACTCTGCGCCTTTGAGATGAATTATTGGAGAAAGACCTGAGGGATATCTAGAATGCAGCATATATGCGAAAGGACACGATACGGGAAAAGATGAATGTTTATGGTCCCATACTAGATACAATCAATAGAGCATCTCACTTGGTTTGGTCACTCCCAGTGTATGCCAGAAAGATCTGAAACTGGGTTCCTCTGGGCAGGCGAAAACGAGGAAGACCTTCAAGGACTTGGAGACAGGACGTTTGGGAAGCAATGGAAGTCAGGGGTCTCTAAGAAATCGGCCGGCTACGCGCTGGGCTTATAGGAAGCAGATGACAAGTACAGCCGTAATAAAACCACGTATACATAATTACAAACAGCGCGGTCCAGCGCTCTGAAATTCTTCTCTTGTGCTTTTACCATATAGAAAAACGCTTTATGATAGACCCCATTTGATTTTTGATCCTTAATTTAATAGAGGATCCTCTATTAAATTAAGGATCAAAAATCAAATGGGGTTCCCACCCTATGCCCACGGGCACCATGGCGCCCGGAGACTGATTTGCGCGAGTCCGATAGAAAAGTTTTTATTTAAATGCACCGTACTGTAAATTTTGTTGTATTATTTGATACATTTGTAATTATTTCACACAAGAATATAAACAAGAGTTTTATATGTTAAAATCAAACTTTCAGAATTAAATATTTTTTTAAATAAATTATGAACTAGGTCAAACTATAAATTTGCTTTGGAAAAATAGATGGCACCCGACGCTTTACAGGTATCCTAGAATGTACTGTAGAGTTCTAGACTACAAAAAGGTTGGGGACTGCTGCTCTATTATATAAAATTGTTTTCATTTGAACAGGTCGTTCCATTTTAGTATTGAAAATACTTCTGGGCGCGTGTATATGGGACTCATCTTACGAAAAATGTATCGACACGCGACAGATTCTGTCGGCGGCGCGCGCAGTCGAGGCCGCTAATAATAATATTGGATGGAGAGCGCTAGCCAGATGTAAACTAAGGTACGGCGAGCGCGAGTACCGTTTAAGAGGGTTATCGCGTTGCAATAAAAATCCAAACAGTACAAAACGGATGCGTTAATATTTTGTTACGTATTGCGTCAGTTTGACTATGTGCCTTGTACTTGTCACAAATCATTTCTTTTATTTTATTGTATCAATAATATACCAACTTGAAACGGCACAGATCACTTTTGTTGGACATCTTAGAAACCGAGCAGTTGTGTCGGTATTTTCAATACGCCTATGATACTTGCGTAAGATGCGAGGTCTGTGAATTTTTTCTACACAGCAAGTAACTTCCTTTTTTTTAAATGGAACACCTTGCATTTTTGGGTTCCTTATTTGATTTTGCTATGAGGTTGCGTAAGATTTTTATTGACTAAAGTGAACATTTCTGGTGTTACCGACATGTTTTCTAAATTCTTGCGAATGTAGGGGAATTTTGAAAATTGGATATGTATACCTTCGGATTGAATCAAGCTGTAGCGGTGCTGTTTAGGTGAGATAAAAGTAATATCCAGAAGCAACCGTTGCAGTAATAAGATGAAAATATTATACAGGATTTGAGCAATTGCATGACCAAATTCAAAAATTTCAAAACGATATAAATTTTTTAAATGGAACCGCGCAATTTTTACGTCCATATTATTTTCTGTACTGGACACCCACATTCTATTAAGTATGGACTTTCATGCCTCTAAAATTAAAAGTTTTTAGAATATTTAACCGCCCTATTTCGTAAACAAAAAAATTAATATTTTTACTTTGTGAATGAGCATTTTCATAATGTCACAAGAGTATTTACGCAGATAAATTAAAAGATGGAAAAATCTTAGTTACAATGCGGTTTTAGCAATATTGTGATTGGTAACCTAACTTTGTGCAGTGACGTGTTTATGTGAATTTAGTTGTAAGTGGTTGCAAGAAAGAAGAAGAAACTAAGACGTTGCAGTAAGGGGGCGCCAAGGGCTCCAAGTAATCTACCATTCTGGAATTAATAGTTGTAATTTTGCAATATGGTACAAAATGTTCGCTTACGGCGGACGCCAGGTTGTTGATACTGGACTTGTCAAGCACCAAATTCATCAGTGGTCTATATACAACAGTATAAGTAGGTGCTACGTCAGAATTTTTAATATTCCTTCTGACATTATAATTAAGATTTAGAAGAAATTTTACGATGAATTTCTGTCTTCTTGTCTCTTTTTTTCGAAATTTGCAATAATCGTGTTACAACCCCATTGGTATATGTATTGTAACTTGCAGGTAAATGAAGATGCCCGCCGTGAATGTTTAAATGCAATAAATCAGCACTCATTTATGATGTGGTCTTGATAAATATGACCTGACCTGTCCTAAACTTTAACAAACATATTATCTTATCCTAAGTCTTACGAAATTGATGGCTGAAAATAAAAGTTATTTCAGAAAAACTTTTCGCATTATGTGCTAAAAATGTAATTATGGCATGTTTTTTTATCCTTGTGGGTTATCACCATGGTCTCCGGAATGTCGGGAAATTGATCCATTCATTAATTTTAATCAATTATTATAGTGTGTATTTGTAAATATAAAAATAACAACCAACTGCCATAACTTATTGGTTGACCTCAAGGATATTTCAATCACATTTGGCCTGTTTGATACGAATACGTTATTTTTCTCTGGTCATATAAGCATAAATGATATTTGTAGAAAGAAAACTTAGAAAGATATAAATTGAAATTACTGTCCGTCGGGGAAAGATAAACGGGCGAATAATGTAATTCAAACGGGTGCTTCGCTAACCGAGCTACCATTATCCAAGCACCCATAGGGTAAACTCGGGAGAGATGCCGCTTTTTTTAAATTAATCAAATAAAAATTTCCGTGAATAAAAATAACAGTTTATTCGATATGCAACATAAAATATATTCAATTAGCAATATCATAACAAGATTTTAAACTTCTTAGTGCAATTTTAATTTAACAAAAACTGCTCTTCATTTGGCATCTCTCCCACATTATATGGGAGAGATGCCAACTACCACTGGGAGAGATGTCAATGCCTTAATTTTTGTAAAACTAAAAATTTTCCGCATGGTTGACATACCTAATAATATTAACATATTTTGTGCACCCTTTGTGCAACCAACAGCTGCATTGTACGCACTGTATCCAGTATTATTTCTTTTTTTAGTGGTTTTTTTACTCTTGCAATTTGTTTCATCAAATTCTTCAAAATTAATATCCGAACTGCTGTCATGAATTGAAGGATCATCTGCAGAAGAACTTGAGGAGCTACTGTGTTTGCGCTTCCTATATTTCGCTACAAGTTCTCCCTCTTTGCCTTTCTACTTTTTAATATTAATTTCTTTGTTTAAACCAGACCCTTCAGGTTTTGGTGCAACAGCATTTTGTTCTTCTAAATTTATTTTTTTCTTTTCTTCCATTACCCTACGTTTTTCGATGTTACTTGCAACTGTTAGTAATTCACCAGTGTTTAGTTTTCTAGGTTTCGCATTATTGGTTACTTGAGGGCCAAAAATCGCTAGGTGCCGCTAGGAGCAAAATCATAATTTAATGGTTTTGAAATACCGCCACCAAAACGTTATGTATTGATCAATTTCATTTTTTCTTTCGGTAAATTGTAGATAAAAGAATACTTTAGAGTTCTAAACCAGTATACCTAGATTTTTTGAAAAATTTACATAAAAAATAATCTTGCGATTGAAAAATACATAATTTTCCCACACAACGTATTTCATAATTCAAATTGAATATCGGAAATTTAATGACATAGAGCTATGTTTGCTTCTTGCATCTATATACAGGGTGTCCCAGATAAGCCTCGACAACATTGCTATCCCATTTATCTTTAAAGATAGAAACACGTATAAATGGGGAAAAAGCTTTACAAATTGGAGCTCTTTAATATGCCCTCACAAAAATCGACTTTGCTCTGTTTCCTAGATATTTGAAAAAAAAAATGAAAAATTTTGGAATTTTCGTTATTTATTAACATTTTGATGATTTGTAAAAACAGGTTTAAATGGTTGTTTAACCAGCATATTTTACAGTATTCTAAAATTGTCTCCGACGTTTCATACACTTGCAGTCATCATTTTTTCTTATGGACTCCATATTGGATTGTTATGTCATTAAATAGCTTATTTCTTGCTGAGATTATCAACCTATAATACATTGATAATATTATTCCAGCACAAATAGTTTTAGAAAATAAAATTCTATTTAGTTGGCCTTGGCAAAATAGCTTTACAAAGATGTAATTTTAAAAAATATAAACTTTTAAAAAAATAGGAAACTAGAAGAAAATCTTGACGATGAAATTAGAAATAAGCAGGGTAATAAGTTTTATTTTTTTGAGTTTTAAGGATGGTGTCTTCCCAATACTTTCTTTATTTACAAAACAGTTCGTCTACTTGTAAAATCTTTAATTTACAATTCCAATTCAATAAAGTTATTGAAGGCCTAAAAATAAGTCGTACAAAGACGCGGAACGCTACCAGCGCAATTGTACAACTAGCATCGAGAATGAAGGCGCACATTTTGAACATTTGCGACAATAAAATAGTTGTTTTCGTTTTGAAACTAGCTTTTATTATTCTATTCTATTGATGGTTTTTGTTTTTCAATTTTGAAATTATAATTTCTTGGGGCGGCAAATAAAATTTAACACTAAACTATTTTTTGGCAGTTTCTACTGCTACAAATGAAGGGTGTTTGATTTCTACTAAACGAAATAAAACTGTAATAATTCTTAATGAAGTTGATTTTCCATGGGTAACTAAATTTCTCCACTAAATTATGAAATTTATTTTCTGAAGCTACTATTTTTGGTAGAATATCAGCTTGTTATAGGTTGCTACACTCAGCAAAAAATTAGCTTTTTAATGACATAACAATCCAATATGGCGTCCATAAGGAAAAATAAACCTGTTGATGAGCCTGTTGATGACTGCAAGTGTGTGAAACGTCGGAGACAATTTCAGAGTAATGTAGAATGTGCTAGTTAAGCAACCATTTAAACCTGTTCTTACAAACCATCAAAATGTTAACAAATAACGAAGTTATTAATAAAAAACTAAATTGCTAATTTTTCCTTTTTTTCAAATATGTAGGAAACCATCAGAGCGAAGTCGATTTTTGGGGGGGCATATTAAAGGGCTCCAAATTGTAAAACTTTTGCCCCATTTAACCGTGTTTCTATCTTTAAAGATAAGTGAGATAGCAATGTTGTCGAGGCTTATCTGGGACACCTGTATATCAGTGAAAGAAAACCACTAATCCGTCAAAAAATAAGACGTTAATCGCGGTAATCCCTGTAATGCGTTGAAAATTGTTTGGTCGCTTGGAGCCTTAAATGCAGAATTATCTGGTAACTTCTTGATGCACGTGTGCAATTCAGTAGAGTATTTCCCTAGTAATAAAATTAAATTGATGGCTCCAAAAGGGTTTTATTTTGACGTTTCATTGACTAACTAACTGTCATTGCGGGGAACAATTTTTGACGTTTCCGTTTCCTAGCATTTGCCAAATTTGCATTTTATCGCTGTAATTCGGTGATATTTGCATTCCTCTTATAGACTTTTTGTACAGGAGGAAAATATTCGCTGTAATAGTTAGGACTAACTTTTTCCGCTGTCATCCTGATAAAAACAACACGGCTTATGAGATTTTGTTAGGATTTTATATTTTAGGAATTGTTTGAGAGTGTATGGATAATTCTGGGTGGTATTTTGAAGTATATGCGTGTGTGTGGCCATCTGCAAGGGATGTTTTGCATTGTGAGAGGGTCGAGTGTCTGGTCTGTGGCGTCAATGGGACGGGCAGTATTTCTTCTATTTTGGCAGTTCTGGTGTGACAGCTACAAGCCCAAGTTGTGACAAATTGGTGTTTTAATTGGTGTTTCATATTTCGTACAAGGGTCTGTTTTGTAACTGTGATTGGACGAATGAAATTGGAATGTTTAGTATGATTGGTCGAATGAATCTATTAAGGGAGTATTTTTATAAATAAGGGGTGTGTCTGTAGTTTTCCTAGTTTTAAGAAATTGTAAATAGAGGCAGTTACCTCATAGCATCCGCGTTGTAAAATTGTATTAAAGTGTAAATAAAGTGTGTAAATAGAAAACAAAGGTCTTTTGCTTGGTGTTCCTGACAAAACACATAACAGCAGTATCAAGTATCAAGTAGAGATACAACAATTTTACATATGAATCCAATAATTGAATAGAATAGATAATTATTATCTATTACATTCAGTACAAATTGGAAATGCTACGAAATCGTGAACAATAAACTGAAATTTTCCCGAGAATGGAAACGTTTGTTACTTGTTCATGCATTAGTTACAAATTCCATTCATTAAAATGTTAATGCGTAAATAAAGATTTATTGCGCTTGACACTAAGATAAATGAAAATGTCAGCGACAGCGATAGTAAAATCATTCCGAAAAACGCAGATAAAAGCAATGACTTTTGCCTGACAATGTGAATAATCTTGAATGGGATAACGATAAGCGGAATTAAATATTAAACTCATTCAGAACTCTATGCCCGGCCAATCGCACTATGTAAGTAGTGTGTAGCCTTTCTAGGCCCCTTTACGCAAGGTCAATTTTACTATACTAAACAGGTTGGTTAATACACGAAACGTTTCACACGAACGATCCGTTTCTCACTGTCATTGACATCTTCTGGTCAACAACTTACATGAGGCATTTCATTGTTTCTTTTCTGACACAAGAAGTTTGTATTATACTTAGAAAATCACAATATGGGTAAATTTAATGTAATGTTATCTACAATTAGCTTCTTTATGAATGCAAGAAATACGTGAAGAATCCCAATTGTTGTAGGATTTATTTGTCCTTTCGTTGTCAGGAGGTTCAAGAAATATCAAAAATATTAAAATGATAGAAATTCAGTGTTACACTTCGGGATCCATTCATTATCTGCAAACACTCTTACTCATCTTTCAATCACCTCATAATTTTTGCATTCACTCTGTACGTGTCATCTTCAACCTGTCACATTTAGAACTTTGCGCCCGTCTGAGTGACGCCACATCAATTTACACATACTTCTTATTGTCAAACTCACACCCTTAAAATAAAAATTAAAATACTCCAACAGAAAGCAAAGAAAGAAAGAAAGAAAGAAGAGAAACATGAACAAGAGACAAACACAGCCATGCATAGCAGACAAAGGCCAAAACCATTCACAACTGGTCGAAAAAATATCTGAATAATTTGTGTTTCAGGGCATCGCAAAGTAGAGTTCCAAACGAGTGGAACTAATTTAAACGGGACACGATCTTCTAAGAGAAGGATCTCTTAAATATTCCCTTGTGATTGTGACTCTAATTGGGTGGCAACGTCATAAGCATTAGCCTGAAAAATAAGTTCATTATACAAAAATATAGAGGTGAGCGGAATTGAGTATAATTTTTAGAGAGAAGCCACGCCATATGAAGGCGACCTCTATTGAACATCTTTAACCATTTACGTAATTTAGAATTTATGAATAAATGATAAGAACCAATCAATGATGGACAGCCAACACAATTTATTACATCTTTTATCGAAATTGATCATACAACAAATCCCGCCTATTGCAAAGTGAACCAATTGGGTTCATGGAAATATTATTTCAATAAGGTTTAGTAGGCGGCGATAAAACAATATTGATAACATTTATGTGAAAAGTAGGAAACTTTATAATGTCACGAGCTCTGACGCACAACAAATCCTTTAAATCATCACCAATATCTTAATGTTACAATGACGCAAAATAATTTACTGCTCTATAACGGACTGGCCTTTGATCCATTAAGTTGTCGAAATTTTTTTGGAAATGGCTGTATCAGTGATTCCCCTATATATGTTACTCGTATGTGGTTTGACCAAAGTTCGACGCTCGCCATTGGAATTTTTGAAACGATAAAGGACCCAAAGTGTGTTAAAAAGAACAATTTGAAGACATTTATCTATGAGTGCTTCTTATGTCTTTCTATTCCTACATCGGCCTCTAGTATGTCGCGAAATATTCCTTCATGTCTCAGTAAGCGTCCTATACCATATCCTATTCTTTATTATTTTCACATGTGTTTCTTTTCTTAAACTCCTTCAAGTAACAAGTACCTACCTCCCTGTTATTATATTAATTTCTAACGCTTCAATTTCTTCCTGTCCGCTTCTTTTATCATCCACATTTCTAAACCGTATAATGTATAATGTGCTTCTTACGTATGTCTACTCTCTAAGTCTTCCAAGTTTCTACGTTTACCGATCCAGAATACACTATTTTATTATTAAACGTAACTCGACTCTAGGTTATTTTTTGTTCTATATGTCTCTATACTCTTTCTACTATTTGACGTTCTAAATAGCAGACGTCGGCGACTTCTAATTTCTCGTTTTTGATTTTGATTTTAGTTTTAGTCCCATTTTGGAGAGATTTTCATTTTATTTTTATCGATTCTCATACCGTAGCCTTCTGTAAAAACGGATTTCATTTCGTTAAAAAGTCTTTTCTAATTCTTTGCTGGATGTTAATATCTCTAGAATGATAATAGTTTGATGTATTTTAATTCAGGAAGTCTATCTATAATAATGTTAATCGCCTCTTCCAGAAATTGAAAACTAGTGGTAACAAAGCGCATCCCTGATCACTCCCTTCCGAATATATGTACAGGGTGCATGAGTCGGGGTTAAACGGCCATACGTAAACCATGCATAGGAAATTTGATTTTTAGAAAAAAAGTTCATATAAATGTGTACTCGAACATGCTTTCTAAGAGCGCTACAGCGTTTAGTAGGCTTGGACAAAAATAAAAAAAAGATTTATAAAAAACGCTTCGATATAACAACTTTATTAGAAACAAATAGACAAAGAAATAGAAGAAAATGCGTCGTCAAACAACAGTTAATTTTCAAAAATTTATAAAAATGGCTCAAAATGGCCACCATTTTCAATGCAAACTTCGCATCTACGGACGACAGATTGTGCAGCTGCGCGGCGCTCTGCTGGTGTGATTTCTTGGGCTGCTTCAACAATCCTTTCCCGGAGAGTAGCTTCGTCGTTAACAAGCTCAGAATAAACCTTGCTCTTCATTATACCCCATACGAAAAAATCTAAGGGGGTCAAATCCGGGGGCAGTCTTGACCGCGACCAATCCATCTTTCCGGAAAATTGTCATGCATCCATCGTCGGACTGGTAGAGTGTAATGAGCGGGACATCCATCTAACTGGAACCATCTATTTGCTCTAGTAACTAGAGGCATGTCATCTAAGACTGCTTCAAAATCATTTTCCAAGAAAAGAAGTAAAGCCGGACCATTAAGCCGTGGAGGCAGAAAATACGGGCCAATGAGTGAGTCATCGCATAATCCCATCCAAACGTTGCACGAAAATTGATGCTGAAACTTGCTGATTTTTATATAGCATGAGGATTTTCGTGTCCCCAAATATCAGCATTATGCTGATTAAAAATACCAGCACGAGTAAAAGTTGCCTCGTCAGTCCAAATCACCCTCCGAAAGTAAGAAGCATCATTTCTTATTTGCCCCAAGAACCACTCTGAAAATTCTCTTCTTCGTGGCAAGTCTTCAGGCAGCAAATGTTGAACTTTCTGCAAATGATATGCGTGACGAGCATCTGCTTTGTTCACAATGCTCTGCGAATATCCTAATTGTAAAGAACATCTCCGCGTGCTACTGGAAGGGATTTCATCAAAGTGCTGTAAGATATTTTCTGTTCTTCTAATATTTTGAAAGGATGCGAAAATACCGTCTGTTCGCGATTGCAATGAAGTTGATCCTGTTTCTCTTAGACGTTGAAACGTACTGGAAAAAAATACTGACCTGTGGGGCAATCTCCTTAGAGGAAATCTGCGGGCGTACTCGGCTACTGCAGCGCGCGCATTACCGTCACAGTATCCATAGACAAACAAAATATCCGCGTATTCAGCTTTATTGTAAATTTTTGGTATTATTCCGCAATCTACGCATAAACGCACCTACAATGCACTAAAATTACTCACTTAATAAACTGACATGTCAAAAACGGTCAAACTTCGACACAAACAAATCCTCAATTTTTGTCAAAGCCTACTAATTTTGTCAAAACCTACTAAACGCTGTAGCGCTCTTAGAAAGCATTTTCGAGTACACATTTATAAGAACTTTTTTTCTAAAAATCAAATTTCCTATGCATGGTTTACGTATGGCCGTTTAACCCCGACTCACCCTGTATACTTAAGTTTCTTTAATAACTGCCATTTACTCTTTGTACAAATTGGGTATGTAAGTACTACTCTTCTGTTCCTATATTTCATTCCCACATTTCTGAGTCCCTCGTATATTTTTTCCACCAAATATCACCAAAGGCTTTTTCTGTTCTCTTTTCTATTGTTACTCGTAAAGTGTGAATTTCTTCACGAGCTCCATATTTCGTCTAAATATCCGAACTGGTCTTCCTCTAATATTTCTACGATTCCTTCTTCCATCTTTCGTTGCACAATTCGAGTTAACATTTTTGAAGCGCATCCTTCCGTTTCAGCAAAAGTTTCTATGGTGCCCCTTTCGTAATCTTCCGAAATATCGCGGATTTCTCTGAAATTTTTACTAATTATTTTGTATGTTCCGTCAGTCTTTTCCACTCCTATTTATCCTCCACTTTCTTGTTATCCACCCATTGTTCTTTGGCTTTGCGCTTTCCATACACTTCCGACTAATTTCCCACTTTAACCCTTACCTTTGTCACCCTCCTTTCTTCAACTAGCCCTTTTTATATTTTCGGTTGGAAAACGTCTTTAGGTAAAATTCAGATAGAAACAGAACACCGGAATCAATTTCTTTGTGGCTATTAAATTATTCGCACCACAGGCAATCCTTGAAAACTTAAATGATACCGTACCATTAATCCATTAACTTTATGTAAAAATTTTGTAACACATCAAATTAAATTGTTTCCAAAATAATATAAAGAGAACCCCTTCAGAAAGGAAAACATTGGGTGTAGAAGAATCTTCTTCTTTCTGACGCACAAGAATTTCTGTAAATCTTCATTTCTGAGCTTAGAAAATGAAGATTTACAGAAATTTTTATGCGTCAGAAAGAAGAAGACTTATTCTACAATTCCAGCAAACCACATTATGAAAAAATATGTGGCTGGAGGTGGCTCCCGCTTTTTATAAATGAGTTTATTATTATCGAAGAAAATTTAAAGTAGCTTACTTATTTTCAGTTTAAATGCATTCAAATTTGAAACGCAAGCAAATTCATGTTCATATTACAGTGTAAGTACTCAGATTAGTTTTCCAGCATTGAATCAAGTTTCTATCAGTTAAAAATACAAATGGCAAATTTCACGTATCCTTTCTATGATTATTTAGAATTTTCATTAAGTACTATGAGCTCAGTGTTTCGTAAAGTAAAGCTTGATATCGGCGCTGCTTACACTGTACACGTATCCCTCTTAATGATTACTTGGAAGGGCAAAGGACTCTATGTGACTGTTAGCATGCCACAGTAAATAACAGAATGATTGTACAAGTGATCCAGATAATTCGTGTTGTCAATAATAATTAGTTTTTTCAACACCACATTGCATCAGATTGCGTGATTGTTGTTTGTGCCATTACATTTGTAGGGCGTATTAAAAATTCTTAATAAGCTGATAGTAAAAAAGTAGAGAAGGTACCTAACTAAATAACTGAGTAAACACTTGAACTGGAAACCGTAACATTGTGCAATATCAGCCCCGAATTGCGTTTGAAATGAATTTGCACAATATTTTGATAAAAATATGAAATTATGATTGACGGAAGCATGATGCAAGTTTAGAAGATATTGCAAGCAAAACTGAATTTAAGCAAATGCAATAATTATAGTAAATCAGATGTATACAGCAATATAATAGAGATAAAGTATCAAACGATTTATAAATAAATAAAACAAACGCAACTACTTGATTATATAGTTTATATTTTTGTAAAACCACGGTTTCATTCATTTTCGCAAGGCGTTGTCTCTGCAAATTTATAATTTGTGCAAGTTTTTTAGCGTACTGCTGCAAAGCATCTCAGACTTGTATCTATCAGTTTAAACCCGAGAACAATCAACTTCGCCGTGTGCGACCGGTAATTTGTCTGTAAAATTGTCTGGCCGACTCGTAAAAGTTTTAGTTTTACGTGTTTGTAATGCCCGGTGAGATAATTACTTAAGCCATAAAATTTTTGTCTAGATACCTACTCGTAAAGTTTTTCTGAATCTTGTGCATGCGGCCGTATTTCAAATGAAATTTTCTTTTTAATTAAAATTTGTGTAACCCCAAGATAAGTACTAAGAGCATCCCTACTCCATTTTCGAATACATTTTCTATAAAGCCAGAATTGGTCTTCCCCTACATCCGTCCTTTTCTCGATTCTTTGCACATTATCTAGTTAAAATTTTTGACCCTTGGGAATTTAAACTAATCGTTCTGAAATTTCCTGCTCGATCCGCGGCTTTCCTTCTTTGTAGCGAGTTACTATGACGTTCTCTTTCTAATCTTTGGGAAACTCGTCTGTGTGGTATCTAATACAGCTATACTTAGAGCTAACTGTCAGTAATCCATCCGTACCTGGCGCTTTATTGTTTGTTATTTTTCTAATGCTTGCTTCTAGCAAAGAAGAATTAGGAGCGGCTTTGAATGAAATGGAAGCAGTTTTGACACAGGGCTTCGGCATGAAAATCAATAAAAAGAAAACTAAAATTTTGGTATGTAGGGGATGTGAAAATAGAACTAAAATGGAAATACAAATTGGAAATGAGAAGATAGAGGAGGTCGCGGATTTCTGCTACTTAGGAAGTAAAATAACTCAAGACGGTAGGAGCACTAAAGATATAAAACAAAGAATGGCGCAGGGCCGAGTTGCGTTTAACAAAAAGAAACAACTGTTATGCTCGAGAACGGTTAATATAGAGACTAGGAAGAGACTCTTAACGTCGTATGTATGGAGTACGGCATTATACGGGTGCGAAACTTGGACAATAGGAGAAGCGGATAGAAAAAGAGTAGAAGCGTTTGAAATGTGGTGCTACAGACGCATGATGAAGATACCTTGGATAGATAAGGTTAGCAATAGGGAAGTATTAGAAAGAGTTGGGGAAAAGCGAAAGGTATGGAAAACAATAAAGAGTAGGAGAGATAGGATGGTAGGACACCTTCTAAGACACGAAGGAATAGTTCGTGACATACTAGAGTCAGAGATAGGAATAAAAAGAGGTAGGGGTAGGCCTAGATTAGACTACTGCTCTCAAATAGTTAGGGATGTAGGATGTTCTACTTTTAGGGAAATGTGTAGGTTAGCTCAGGATAGAAAATAATGGAGGTACGCGTCCAACCAGTCTTCGGACTGAGAACCTTATGATGATGCTCAAACTCCCTCGTTATAGGATAGCCCAGGGCATCCCTCTCATTACTAATTTATTCGCTTTTCTACCTACATTCTTACATAGGTAGGTACCTAAGTATCACAAAATGCGTGTAAGTACAGAACTTATCATTTTATCGAAAACTGAATATCCTATACCGGGTGATGGGGATTTAGTGCGTAATCGGTTCATAATATTTATGTATTTTACTATAATGAAGATATCAAAATAAAATTTGACGTGTATACGAGGAATCTCATGGTGCATTTCGTAAAATTATTTTGGTATACAGTGTGTCCCACAAAGTACGTAACAGCCAAATATCTCTTTTATTATTTATCGCATCAAACTTTCGTTCAGAGAAAAAAAATTGTTTGAAGAAGCTCTCCTTGAAAACCCAGTCTAATGCTTTCTATCTTATACGAGGGGTGCTTAAAACGAAAAAACTGTTTCGGTTAAATGGAAGGTGTCTACGTCGAATCGAAGAAATTCATTAAGAAAGCTTACTCAGAATGTCGAAATATGGGCTCGCACAAAAATTGTCAAGATATTCAATTGTTTATTTTCCTGAGAAAATTGTCCCAAAAACTAAGTAACAGCAAAATATCTCTTTTATTACGTATCACATCAAATATAGCAGCTGAAATTTGGTGTGATAAGTAATGCGTTCTCGTTTCGTGCGTTTTTGGGTTTCTACCTGATTTCGTGCCGATTCGAGCGTCAACAATTTACTGGGTAATTAAATAGTGCCAGTTCGTGCGTTGCACAACGATATCCTTTACTTTGAACATGTTGTACCTGGTGCAATAAAGGCATACAAAACTACTGCTTTGTTTTATAGTTGCCCATCACCGAATACGGCCAAAAAAGTGGTTCCACGGCCCACTATTTCTGGTCTGTGGGCAAGCTTAGCGAGTTAAGCGAGCTGAGCGTTTAAGTCTCCCCCCCCCCCCCCCCAAAAACAAAAACATTAACATTTGAAAACAGTAGGGGAGAACATACAATTCCGCATTGAAGTCTAGTTATCAACAGCGTTGTGTTGTAAAGATAAACTCGAATTAGTGGCTTACTGCATTATCAGCAGGTCAGCGCCCGAAACGGCACTCAAACCAGGTAGTGGTTTGGGATGACGCACGAAACGGGGAAATTTTCATCGACGCACGAAATGGGACTAAATCAATAAAAGAGATATTATTTGGCTGTTAAGTAATTTGTGGGACACACTCTATACTTATAGAATATTCACGTGCTGAGTACCAAACCAAAGCTATATGTTTTTAATATGGTAACCCCACATGGCTGCACGATTTTGATTCCCCATAAAATTTCATAAAAATAGGAATACCACATGATCGTGTTTTGACTAAGGATTGCCAAGATATTTACATTTCAATGCCATTGTAGGTTCAATTTTGGGAGGTTACTGCCGTGTACTGACCAAAGCCACTCAAGATTTCTTTATTGGGATAGGTTCACAGACTGCTATGTTTGTAATACTTTAATACCTTATTGATACTTCTGCAAAACGAGATTTTTCTCAAAATTCTAAATGAAACACCAAGTATATTATTTACATATTGAATAGATCGTTTCTAAGATTCTTAGTTATGTAAATATTGTCAGTTCTGCTACTGACAGTTACGGCAGATATTATGATTGAACTTTTAAAATTTTGAATTTCGTTATTATTTTATGTTACTTACTTTTGGCGGATTTTCTGTAGTAATACAATAAGTGGTCTAGAATTGTCGGAAATTTTACGAAAGCTGTTGCGTGGCTAGTAAAAGCAACAGCTTGAGTAAAATAACGTAAAAATTCCAGACCACGAATTGTATTTGACAAGATTATTCTTTGAATCGAAGCAAGGTAGTTCAAGACGAAATTTTATTTCAATTAATTCACATACAAAGAAATGTGTTGGGAATATTTGACGTTTGGCAAGTACTAAAGCGGCCCTCAGACGATCAGTTTTACTGACAATATTTGTATATATTGACAGTATTACTGATAATGTGAGGGCAAATACTGACGTACTGTCAGTAAACTGAAATACTTCCGGGATGTTGAAATTATTTTATCAGTATTGTAGGCGGGGTCATTTTATTGAAGGTACACTGATCGTTTGAGGGCAAGACTGACAATATTCTTTAGTATAAACAGTCATATGCACGTGCAAGAGAGGCAAGTTTCTCGAAAACTGGATCTCCAAGAGACATCCTCGTGATGTCTTACGATTGTTTCACATATCTTCACGAACGATTTCTTATATGCCGAGGACTTGTTTTATTATTTGCCTCAAACGGAGTTATTCGTACACCATCTGGAGCCGCACGGACGCAAAAAATAAAGAACACAAGGGAATCTATGGGTTTTTGCCGCCGTACAATATTTATTTTAACTTTGTTAACCAAGGAGGTTTCTACATCTAAATTTCTTAAGAATTCCGGCGTATTTTAGCAGCTGTCTTTTAGGTTTCTTGGTAAATTCAACCACATTAAAGGTACTTTAGGACACAAATAATACAAAACTAGGTACTAAAGATAAATGGCCACATTACAATATTTTGAGAATTAATTCAACTAAAAATATAAAAAAAAACGTGGAGATTGTAGCTTGTAGGTCAAGTGGTATAGATGGATCAAAACATTTTATGGTGATTTTGTAAATTAATCATCTAAGGTTACTTTGGAAAAATGACGTAAGTTGATGAATGTATTGACCGTATGAGGTCTGCATCAGTATACTGATATAAAAAAATACTGGCAGTAAAACTGATCGTCTGAGGGCCGCTTAAAGTAACTAGATTATACATTATAAATGCACCTACAAATTCGAAACTATGGCAACTTATCAACAAGCAAAATTATCGAAAAAAATTACCGTATGTAATATCACAAGAGAGTGAGAATTACTTGAAAATAATTCGACAGATTTTCGAAAACTTGTCGCCAGGCAATAGACACGAGAGCCCGTAGGGCTCGAGTGGCTATTGCCGAATGGCGACAAGTTTGAGTAAAATGTGGAGAATTATTTTCCAAGTTATTCTTACTGTCGTGTGGTATTCGAAAGGTTATTTTTTGACGTTCAAATATGAAACAACTGTCAATATTATTCTTTCAATGTCACAATTTGCGATTAAAACATATAAGACAATATGTCAAAACCAGAAAACAAGTCGTTTTATCAACAAAAACAAAATACTAAAAAAAATTCCCGCTGGGATAAGTTAGGTAAAAAATTCTCACTATAATAATGATTTAATTGGTCAGAATTAAACGCGTGATCAAAAATACTGTTCATTTATTGGAAAATAGAAACGGCAAAAAATAACCGTATGTAATATCACAAGAGAGTGAGAATAACTTGAAAATAATTCGACAGATTTTCGAAAACTTGTCGCCAGGCAATAGCCACTCGAGCCGTAGGGCTCGAGTGGCTATTGCCGAATGGCGACAAGTTATTATTATTGTAAATGTTTTGTCCGCGAGTCTTGCAACATTGTTCTGCTCTGTTGTGTTAAAAGTTATTGCTTCCCCTTTTTCTCTTAAGTTATTAATTAAATTTGAATGGTGTTCATTATCCAACTGCAGGTAAGGTTTCAATGAATTAGATGAGTTGTGGCCTGAAATTTTTATAATTTCCTGCTCATTAATACCTGCTTTGGCAAGATGAGACACTGCAGTTGATCTTGCAGAATGGTTCGTAATTTTAATTTTTTTGGTATCCAGTCCTATCCTCTCCGCTGATTCTTTCATCCATTTCGACATTATATTTACACCAATCGGCATATTTTTGTACCATCCTGAAGAATAGGGTTTATCCCAAGCAATGTTCACTGTTAAAAACAGTCTGTCTGTTTTAATATTTGCGTTTCGCTTACTTAGCATTTTCTTGAGCAATCGGACGGGACATATATCAGGACTTTTAGTATTTGGTATTAACCATTTGCTGCTAGCACACCTTTGGGCTCCACCTTGCGCTGTTTTACAGAAAATCGGGTTATACTCCATTCTTCCAGTGGCTAAACCAACATGGTCTGATTCATCCTTAAAATAATGCACTAAGCATTGAGAACCTTCTCCCCCACGCCACGCTAGTTCATATGAAGCAATATGATAAAACTTTTTTTGCAAGCCGGACGGCGTCTCTTCGTCGTGGCGTTTTATCATATCCAAGTTTTCTTCCTTAGTTAAAGTTCCAGAACTTTGTTGTCTTTTTTCAGGCTGCTTTTGTAGTATTTTACGCGTAGTATTTTTAGCATCTCTCGCGGATTTAAATTCGACATCTTTAAAAGGGTCTAATGTTCTGTTAAATTCGTTGTAGTACAAATCTTGTATTAATTTGGCCGTTTTGTTCCACATCGTTTTAATAACAGATTCTTTATAATCTTCTCCATTGCACTTTTTCATATTATACCCCCAGTCTTTCAAAATATCGGCCAGTTTTGTTGCTAATGTATTTTCTTCCAGTTTGTAACCCCTTTCATCGCAAAATGATTGGAACTGTCTCCATACCGACTTGCTACTTAACATGGTATTTTTACATGCATTTTCTTTAATTGTCAAATTAATTTCGTTTACTGAAGCTGAACTAAACCGTTTTTGGCTCATTTCTACAATTTGCGATTAAAACATATGACATATGTCAAAACCAGAAAACAAGTCGTTTTATCAACAAAAACAAAATGCTAAAAAAAATTCCCCCTGGGACAAGTTAGGTAAAAAATTCTCACTATAATAATGATTTAATTGGTCAGAATTAAACGCGTGATCAAAAATACTGTTCATTTATTGGAAAATAGAAACGTCAAAAAATAACCGTATGTAATATCACAAGAGAGTGAGAATTACTTGAAAATAATTCGACAGATTTTCGAAAACTTGTCGCCAGGCAGTAGACACGAGAGCCCGTAGGGCTCGAGTGGCTATTGCCGAATGGCGACAAGTTTGAGTAAAATGTGGAGAATTATTTTCCAAGTTATTCTTACTGTCGTGTGGTATTCGAAAGGTTATTTTTTGACGTTCAAATATGAAACAACTGTCAATATTATTCTTTCAATGTCACAATTTGCGATTAAAACATATAAGACAATATGTCAAAACCAGAAAACAAGTCGTTTTATCAACAAAAACAAAATACTAAAAAAAATTCCCGCTGGGATAAGTTAGGTAAAAAATTCTCACTATAATAATGATTTAATTGGTCAGAATTAAACGCGTGATCAAAAATACTGTTCATTTATTGGAAAATAGAAACGGCAAAAAATAACCGAAATAATACACGCTTCTAGAGCCAAATGCAATGTTCCTATTGGTCAATTTGACGATGAAAAAAATAATCTATATTATGTCACTCAAAACACAAAAAATGCATAGATTGCGTTTCTGCAATTTGGAATCCTATTGAGACAATAAAAAAATGTCATTGCTAGATTGTTTCGTAATGGTTATACATGTTTTTATATGACTACCTAATAACTTATTACAGTCGACTATAATTTCTAAGGTGTGCCGTGGAAAGAACTTGTACCTTCAAGAAGTCATCTTCTAATTGGATTTCTTGTGTCACTGTTCACTTTATTTGCTAAATATTCTGTAGAACCAAATTGTAGACATTTGAGTGACGAAACAGGGGAATTTTACCAAAAATAGTATATAAAACAACAACTAAATTTTACATTTTTACAGCTGAATTGTAACATTTGCTGAAGCTATCAATATCAAACCTGGAAATATCTACATGAATAAAATACTAAGTGAATTGGCTACCAGTGCGAATAATATACATAGTGTTCCTTTTGGAAGGTTTGACAAAAATTCTTGTTTGGATAAATTAACTGTCCTGGTATAATAAGAGGTATATCAACTGTGACAAAAGTATTAAATGATTTTACAAATGCAGTAGTCTGTAAACATATCTCAATAAACAAATCTTAGGCCAGTGGCGTCACAAAATTGGGTCTACAATGACACGTAAATGTCAACATCGTATCATTCCTTAGTCAAAGCTCCATCATGTAGTATCGATTATCATGAAATTTTATGGGGTATCCAAAATACAAAGGCATGTGGGGTTCCCATGCAAAAAGATATTATTTGTTACGAAATACACCATAAGGTTCCACACATACCTACATGTAAAATTCCATTTTCATATCTCTAATAGTATACAATTACAACACTAAATCCTCACCCGGTATAGAGATAAGTAGTAAGAGAACTTTTTATGTATTTTTCATTGCCGCTTCCGAATATCATATTGGTGTATTGGTTTTTTCGATGTTTTAGGTTTCGAAAAATAAGATGAAAGTTTTCAGAAACGTTAATTTTCGTCACACATAGTAGATAGTTAGAGGATACCTAAGTGATTATGAACAAACATTTCACTCTTCTCCTGAAAAGCTCTGCACCTATATACGCAACAAACATAAAATGAGCTCTCGATTATGTTTATATTATTGCTGCTGTACAAAGATGTACGAAAAAAAATTGTTAATAAGGTTATTTTTGAAATTTCAGCGTGTTTTGAGCGAAGGTACAGCATAAAAGTTTTTATTGTAAAATAAATGGTATTGTAAAACATTTGCTTTTAGGCTAGTAAGGCCCTTGGAAATATATTATTATTATTCTTATACTAATTACGGTCTAGTTATTGCCAGAATCAATTCCGTCATATGGTTTGATTCCGACATTCGGGAGGCGCCTAAAAGGAGGAAAATATCAGCCGAAATATACACAGATAACGATTCATAACAATATACATATACATATTGAAGATTATCATCGGAAGGAAAGTCTGGCTCTGCAAGTACATTTACGGTTGATATAAAAAAATGAAAATTTATTGGGCTGAAATGAAACTTAAATAATTTGTAGAAACATTGCATATTAGGTTAAAATTTAGACGAATATGCAAATAATTTATAGCAGAGCTTGATCAAAATTTTAAATAATTTAAAATGTCCATAAAACTCCCTGGACGCACTTTTAACGTTCCATTCTTTTGCCTAAAAATATATAAATGTAATATAATCGACATTATGATGCCTTAATTTAGCATCCTTAAAAACCCCTTTTAGGTAAACTTAGATCACTTTAAAAAGCTCTTGCAGTATTCTTGGTTTCTATGTTTTACGAAATTTTACTTTCGCAAAAGGTTTTCTGTCTCATATTTCCTCCATTATTTCACAGAATTTTAAATGAATAACTTCATTTAAATCAAGTTAAGGTAAAATTCAAATTCATATAACTAAAAATGTACTTACTTTTTGTATAGTCGCGCCAAAAATTTGAAGAACTAGGACTGCGGCAACTGCTATCACAAAAATCAATTTTGCTGCCATTGCGTTTTGTTGATGCAAAAAGCTCTTGAATGAAGTATTGAACTCTTCGTCGTAGGACAAACTCAATCACAGTAAGATTGGTCACCGAACACGTGCTTAAAGTATTATGAAGTTAAGATCCCGCCTCTTACAGTTATATACGCATTTTCAGCATTCACAATGCGTGCGCATAGGATGCTTAAGATCGTGATAGGTTAGAAAACTTGCTGAAATTCCTTGAGAGAATCATACTCCTCTCTTTCATTCATTAAATTGATGTTTACGTTAAAAATGTTACACTCCATATCGCGCTGAATAAGAGATTTGTGCACATTATTCTTTTGTGCAACTCTAATAAAATTTACTAAAGTGATCTGGTCTGCTCATGCTGATTTATACTTATTTTATTTGAAACTCATATTCACGTTAAAAGTATTTATTTGTATTTTGTATTTTAGTATTTATAATGTTATGTTTACTGTTTACATAATGTGTATATTATTTGTAAAGAATGCAAACATGGTGTTTTATTTACCTCCAAAAATTAAATGCACTTCCAATTTAAATCAAACTACAACTCGTCATACATCTAAATAACAATGCCCTTTGGATATTATTCGGAAACCTTTTAAGATTGTAATGTTGCTAACTCCCAAGAAAACTTAGATAGAGTACCACCAACTTTGGGCTTTAGACATCAGAGATACCACCACGGGATCGAACACCCAAAAAACAACAATTTCCTAGAATATACTGCAGATGATGGGAATATCTGACTTATTGCCCAAGACCGACGTATTATTCTTCAAGACAGGGGTAATGCATCAATTACGACACGAGAACTTTCTGCGGATCTACAAAATGTACATTCCGTAGCGGTTTCTGATCAAACCATCAGAAATCGCATTCATGAAGCTGGTCTCGTCGACCAGTTAGAGTACCTGCACTTCGCCACCGCAATCGCGAAGCTCGTCTTGAATGGGCTGAAGAGCATGCTCAATGGGATAAAGCAGAATGGTCCAATGTTCTGTTTGCCGACGAATCTCGGTTCGGATTTCCACCTGGTAGCAGAAGAACGAGAGTGTGGCGAAGAAGTGGAGCCTTGGAGAGGACCAGACACTCCCAGGAAGTTCACAATTACCGAGGAGGGTCTGATGTGATGGTATGGGCTGGAATCGATTTGCACCATAGAACAGACCTCGTTTGTCTGGATGGGGCCATGAACCAGCGGCTTTATATTGAACAAGTTCTTGTACCTGTTGTGCAACCATATTCATATGATGTTGGTCCAGATTTGGTTTATATGCAGGACAATGCTCGTCCTCATATTCCAAATCATCAGATACAAAATTGGTTTGAAGAAGAGAGCATTGCCCTTTTGCTGTTTTGCATTTGAAAATGCACTGAGTAGGCAGTATAGGCCGTTTTGCCACAAGATGCAATGGATAGGCTGATTTTAAGTATGCCTAAGCGGTGTCGGGCAGATTAATGCTCGAGGAGGCAATTTCAAAAATTAACGTTATCAGAAATACACTTTTATTTTAATACACAATGTATTGTTTTCCAATTAAATGTTCATTTTATTTTTAGCCAATTTTGTATTTGATTTGTAGGATAAAAATCATGAAAATTATTTGTGTTCCTTAGACAATTTTGAGGAGTGTATTATGCCGAATTTATGCCAACAGCGGTGGTAATTTTTTCGAAGAGAACTTACGAAGGTTTGGTAGTCTGCGGAATAAAAAAGGTAATTTTCGATTTCGAAGCAATTAATAGGTAGCCTTTAAACTGTTTCCAAAGAAATAGAAAGATAGGGTAACTGCCTCAATATACTTACAAGAAAGTGGAGAACTCAGAACTACAGAGAGGTACCTAACGCTACTGAATAAAGCATTTTCTATCTTCGTATACCTTTAGGTAATAATTTTCTTAGTATTGAAGATGAAATAACTGTTAAGAGCCAAGTATCCGATCGCCAACATCAAGATTTTTTAGGGACGTAAGACGAGGTATGCTCCGAAGGCGGAGCCACGGGCAAAAACACGTGGCACGGAAGCTCTTCCAGGGTCGCACTCCCTGGCTTCGCTTAGCAAAGCTTTAATTTCAATTTGTATTGCAGCTTGTATAGGTCTGAACTTGGTTTGGTTTGACGTTTGAAGGGACTATGCAATTGGATTTTTGTCTGTACAGGGTGTCTTATTTTCGTTGTGATTTGGGGGTTTCTCATAGAAGCAGCAGAGACAGAGCCTTGGGATTTTCGCAAACATGAGCTATTTTCTTGAGTATAATATAATGCCGAAACCAGAATTTGGATATTGTTTTTAGTTTTCGAGAAAAAAAATAATATTGATTTTTATCGATTTTCAAAAATTCTCTCCAATTCTTTTTGTGCTGTGCAGACTAAAACTGTTAAGATTGATTCCTATAGAACTTTTTCCAAGGAATTCAGTGGCGTACGTAGTTTTTTTTAGGGAGCGTATTTTTTGAGTTATGACATAAAGTTCAATTTTTTAAACGAAAATCACAGCATTCTTTGGTCAAATTCAAAAGGTCTTTTTTTAAGCTATCAAAATGTACCTACCTATCTTATATTTTCTAAAGTTACAACTTAAAAAGTACCAAAATCCTTGCCGTTTTTTGAAATAACAATATAAAAGTATATATATTTTGATAGCTTAAAAAAGGACCTTTCGAGCTAGACCAAAGCGTACCTACCTACTATGATTTCCATTTTTAAAATTCAACTTTATGTCATAACTCAAAAAATACGCTCCATAGAAAACAACTACGTACGCTACTGAATTCCTTCGAAAAAGTTCTATAGTAGTCTGCTTAGTACAAAAAGAATTGGAGAGATAAAAATCAACATTATTTTCGAGAAAAACGGTATCCAAATTCTGGTTTCAGCTTTGTGTTTGTGTAATTTTGATTAATAAATTGATGCGCGAACGTAGGAAAGGGGGGTTGTAATACCCACTGACCCCCAACTTTTCTCTGCGCACGTGTATGGTTCAAAGGTATTGATTTGATACCAAGCGTCCATTTCTTTTATTTTTCCCCTCTTGTAAAATTTTGATTTAGGGCTTGGTTTACGAGATGTTGCAACTCATTTGACTATGTGTGTTGTTAATCCACTCGCTGTTTGTCTCCCAATTTTTCTAAGGTGATGAACTAAGCTCGAGAAAAATGTCCTTGGATGCATAAATGTTCCTGCATAACGTCTAAGCTTCAGAAAAATGCCCTTGGATGGTACCGATTCGGTCATATTCCTGCATAACCTCTAACAGCCAAATTAGCATTGGAAAGAAAGACTGGTAGGCGTTAAGTTGCCAAAATAATTATTAATAAAAGAGGTACCATCCAAGGGCATTTTTTTGAAGCTTAGATGTTTTGCAGGAACCATAGGAACCATAGACGTGCGCATCGATTTTTTTGATCAAAGTTACACAAACATTTTATCGGTATATGAGAAAGTTTCAACGGAATATCTTAAAAAGTAAAGGTGTTATTCATAAAAATAGTTTTTTAAATTTTAACTTTAACACCCTGTATCTTGAAAGAAAGAAGCCTAAATGAAAAATGGCATAAGGAAAGTCCCATTATTTTCGGTCAGATAACCTGTGGTTAACGGCTTAACCTACTTTTTTGGTAACACCCTGTATATGCTACGGGCATAGTGGGAAAGTAGGGCAATGCTGACGGTGCCCGGGCAATGCAAACAATGACCGTACATGCTGTCCGGTCAGGTCTTGTAAGGTCAGGTCACGTTGCCCAGGCATTGCTAACATCACCCGATTCGTCACTATGCCCGTAACATATACAGGGTGATTTATACCAGGGGGCGAAAAATTAAAATTAGGGTTCAGAGCCACAAATTAAGTAAAAAATGTCATATGAAGGTGTGTCCGGAAATGATTCGTTTAAAATTTATGCTCGTCCAAACATGATAGACTCCATGTTTGGACTTTGGACGAGCATAAATTAGGTTGAAACGATAAGGGATGATTAAAAAATATCTCTTCGAAGCTTCCCTATTAGTATAATAGATGTACCAAAATGCATTTTTATGTCTTTCCCAAAAGTTGAGAAAAAATTAGAAACCTAATTTAATAGCCTCCATCTTTGGCCGAGCATAACTTTTATACGAAGTATTTCCGGACATACCTTCATATGACATTTTTTTACTTCATTTGTGGCTCTGAACCATAATTTTAATTTTTCGCCCCCCGGTATAAATCACCCTGTATATGTATAATAAAGCGAAAGAATAATTCAAGAACTGAGCATTCCGTATTTGTCAGAAACTCCGGACGGTCTTATAAGAGATCAAGGTGTTATTGAAGTTTATGCCCATAGTTCTTGTAATCTAACACCGGAAGAAGGTATCGAGAAAAGGAAAATCATATTTTGGAATCGAAACGGGAAGATAAATAAGAATCACAATTACTTTTACCAAATTCAGGGACAAATGCAAATTACAAAAAGAGGGTATTGTATCTTTACAGTCTGGACACCCAAAGGCATAAAATATGAAACGGCTATGAGAGACAATGAATTTTGGAAAATGAAAATTGAAAATCAACTTGTAAACTTTTATACGAATGTGTTACCAGAATTAAATTAATGATAGTATAAAAAGTAGGAATATGATGAATGTTGAAAGCCACGCTATTAGAACTCTGGGCGAAATTAGCATTTTTAGTTTGTTCAGAGTTAAATTACCTAAATACTTGTTATTTATGAGGATCATTCCATTATAACCCGGAATTACTATATTGCAGATAAATTACTTGCAATCTTGAAAATATTTGCTCAGGTCTACTTTTGGATCAATTTACAAATAAATTATAATAAAATCCCCGCTCATGTCAGAACAACCCTCGTATCGGAAAAAATTTACTGGGTTTTCATTCAGAGATTTTAAGTTGTTGTTATTTGGTTATAAAGAGAACATTATTTAAGGTGAAATTTGAATTATTTTATATCTTGATATATGTTCATTACTTTCAATAACAAACGTGTTCAAATTGTGTAAATTTACTTTCAGATAAAATCGACTGTAAATTGAACAAAATTATAATAAAAATGCGGGATATGGCAGAGCGCTGCAATTAAGGACAAATACATTAAGAGCCAAGTCTCCCTGCTGCATTTTCCAGCGATTCAGACGTTCGCGCCTTTACAAACTGTACTGCTATTTATTTATATTTTGCTTTCTAATTTTGCAAGCATATACAGAAAGCATTCCCTAAGAGTCGTCTCGTCGGCGATTTAAAAAAAAACGAATAGAAGTTTGTCTTTTTCGGCTTCAAATATACCCATATTTTGCGTACTTATAACTTACTAAAAAATCACTCTTTTAAAAATCCGAGACGAGAGGCCTATTTCCACCAGTTTCTTCTTTCAAACAAAACAAAGAATTTCAAAATCGGTTCATAAATAAGGAAGTAATTTGTAAAGAGAGCTGCCCTTGCAAACACAATTTAATGCCCTGCACTGTGGCGACCTCTGCTTCGGAGCAAAAAATTCTTGATGTTCGCGATCGGATACTTGGCTCTTATGATTTCTGTATATACTTGCAAAATTAGAAAGCAAAATATAAATAAATAGCAGTACAGTTTGTAAAGGCGCGAACGTCTGAATCGCTCGAAAATGCAGCAGGGAGACTTGGTTCTTAATTCGCAAGACCAAAATTCTATGTTCGCGTATATGTATACGATTAAAATATGTAATGTATGGCGATAAAATTATTGAAGTGGGCCCCATACAAAAATCACTGAGTTCGTACTAGCAGTTTACCAAGTGTTGCGCGATGAACAAGCAGAGGGCGTTACAACGCAGGGCATTAAATCGCGTTTGCAAGGGCAGCTCTCTTTACAAATTACTTCCTTATTTATGAACCGATTTTGAAATTGTTTGTTTTATTTGAAAGAAGAAACTTGTGGAAATCGGCCTCTCATCTCGGATATTTAAAAGAGTAATTTTTTAGTAAGTTATAAGTACACAAAATTAGGGTATATTTAGAGCCGAAAATGACAAACTTCTATTATTTTTTTTAGAAATCGCCGATGAGACGACTCTTAAGAAATGTTTTCTGTATATGCTTGCAAAATTAGAAAGCAAAATATTAATAAACGTACAGTTTGTAAAGTCGGGAACGTCTGCATCGCTCGAAAATGCAGCAGGGAGACTTGGCTCTTATAAGTGGGTAAGATTGGACAGAATTGTATATGGATAATTTCAAATTTCAGCTAACTCATTAATTTTTTAGATATTTCTAAAAACATAAAATTATTAACATGTGATCTTTGTGATTTTGTAAGATAAGGATAGTGGTATCTTGTAGATTTATTTATTCAGAATTTAAAAATACCAACAAAAATTTCATGGCTGGACGCAAAAGGCCAAAATAAGTATTTTCTCGGTACGTATATATTAAATAGTTGTTAAACGGTACTCATTTATGAATTTGTATCCATCACTCCGGAAAATGCCGAAGGTCTTTTGTCAAGACAAAACTTTAAATTTTATATTTAATTTCTTTTTTCATATTTTAATCTAGAGAAGGAAGCGGTCATCCTTTTACATCAGCGCAGTGTGAAAAAACTTATAAGTATGTTCGACATTTCAAATCTTTTAACAAGTGCATATATACATAAATATTACGTTCATGAACAATACACCTTTTTGTTCAAAATAAATATTTAGATTTTCTTACTGCAATCATTATTATCTCAAAAGTGCCGAATTGTGAGATACCTAAATGTATCCACACACGATCAATATAATATAGGTAGTGTGTTCATGGATGAACCTAACTATAGGTACTTGTAAACTTTTTTATTTCGCATTTTTAGAGAAAAGGCCATCCCTCATAAAAAGCTTTGCTTATTCTGAAAAGTTTTGGGCTGTAGTCAGAATTTCGAAATAATGTACATGGTGGTTAAGAAACGTGAAATTGTGCTAAGAGCAAAGCATACCAGTTATTTAGGAGGAGTATAAAAATGTTACAGGAAAGAGATGTTTATACTTAATGCCAAGGAAGTTCAGATATGAAATATGAACATTGCATTTCAGAAATAATATTCTTGCTTTCGTTGTGGTTAAAGTAATTGTACACACTCAATCCTGAGTATTTTCTACTGAAAAGCTCAATTTTCAAAGCGATATGATGTTTCAACTATACCATAACATTTAAATAAATGAATTCGTCGCTCTAGAGTTAGAGTCAAAATTTCTGATAATTAGTTTGAAGTTTTGTTAACCACCAAGTACCGAATGAAGGCTATATTGAAATAAAACATTCAAATTTCGTATCTGAACTTTCATTGATATAAGAAACATCTTTTTCCTGCAACATTTTTAATTTACTCTTATATAATTGGTATACCTAACTTTCTTTCTAGCACAATTTCGCATTTTCTTATTTTTTAACCGCCCTATAGGGTTGTATGTTTTTTGAAATTCTGACTATGGAGAAGAACTTTTCAGAATAAGAAAAGCTTTATGAAGTACGATTCTTTCTCTTAAAATGCGAAATAAGAAAGTTTACAGGTATAATTAGGTCCATCCGGGGACACACAGTATAGTGAATACAAATGCTGACAATATGTCATTTAAATAATCAAACTTTTCAAAACAATGATTTTTATGCATAAAAATTAATGAATCTCGAATGATATGACATATTGGCAACATTTATATTGACGATTATTTTTTTCATCGCCAAATTGACCAATAGGAACATTTCATTTGGGTCTAGAAGCATGTATTATTTCGGCAATTTTTTCGATAATTTTGTTTGTTGATAAGTTGCCATAGTTGCGAATTTGTAGGTGCATTTATAATATATAATCTAGTTACTTTAGTACCTGCCATACGTCAAATATTCCCAACACATTTCTTTGTACCTATGTGAATTAATTGAAATAAAATTTCCTTTTGAACTATCTTGCTTCGATTCAAAAAATAACCTTGTTAAATACAATTCGTGGTCTGGAATTTTTAGGTAATTTTACTCAAGCTGTTGCTTTTACTAACCACTCGTGTAAATTTGACAGAAGATCACTCGTGCAAGCGATCGTGATCTTTTAACTGTCAAATTTACACTCAAGGCTACCAAGCAACGCAACAGCTTTCGTAAAATTTCCGACAATTCCAGACCACTTATTGTATTACAACAGATAATATATGTTGATCGTGTATGGGTATGTACCTTAAAATGAATATTCACGTCAAACATCAATTGCAAGATAACCTAGAATAAATATTCAAGTTGCTTAAAATCTCAAGTGAATGCTGATATAATTTTATGACGTGCAACGCAAAAGCACGCATCTACAGATATTTTAAGAAAGAAAAATTTTCATTATCAGATGTTTTATTGAAAACTCGAAAATAAGCAATTTTAACAAAATTGTGTCTTACATTTGTTGTGAGAAAAATACTGGAAAAAACAAAGAACTTTTAATATTTTGATCTCTATAATAACGTTTGTTTACTCCCCTTGCATTTATGATAGCTTGGAGGCGAAGAGGCATGCTGTCGATTAAATTAAATTCCAACCTTTACAATCTTTGCAAAATTTGATTTTTTATATAAAATAAATAAACAAATAAATTAATAACAAATTAAAACGACTGCTTAATGAGAAGTAGTTTTTAATATCTAGAACATTAGAAAAACAATACCTACATAACAACAAAAACTAAAACAAGAAGTAGATACTATCCTATTTAAGAGGCAAAGAGGGACGCCCATGGAAGGTGGAAGAGCGATATGATGGTTAAGGGAGGAGTCGTAAAGATAAGATGTGAAAAATACAATGAAAAAATGCAGAACAACAAGTTAAAGGTATATTTCTCTCGTACGTTTAAGTTCGTATTAGACAGCTAGGTATAAAGGCATCTAATTGTAATAAATCTAGCTTTCTGTCTAAGTATCTCTATCAAATGTACAAATTGAGGTGCATAGAAAGATTTTGCTATTGAATTTCACAATATTAAACTCAGTCTAATACTAGTAAGCATCTGATTGTAAGGTAGATATGTATATGGGACATATGAGATAATATAGGCTCTGGACGCATCATCCGATTTATCATAAAGTGGATGTATGGCCTCTCACGCGTTGTGACCTGTCATATATTTAATGTTAATAATTTAAAACTCATTAGTCAACTGATAATAAACTACCGACATCTAAAAACCTTAGAAAGTATTCAGCTATACAAACATGGTTATGGTTGCCTTAACAATAAAAACCCTCTTACCCTGACAACCTGTTCCCGGATTCTCATCAAGTTTTATGAACCATAAGGAAATTCGCGAGTAATTTACGCCAGTTTCCCATCCACTAATCTGTGTACGGTTTATAGGTAATTACCCCCAGTTTATACATACATATTTTATGACTTTATATTCTTACTTAAAATTTTTCAATTTACGGTCCTTATACGGAGTGGTCCCTAAGTATTCTAAAAGCTTTTAAGAGGTGGTTTTCTTACATTACATACACAATGGATCAACTTTTGATGCAACAATTTCTTTTACCAATTAGACATTGGCGAGCAAAATTCGTGCGCCACTGAGTTTTTAAAAATGTGAAATGTTTTTTATAAATGATGTTAAATAGCACAAAAAGGGCCTTTTTACTTTTTTCAAAAAAGTTAAAGTAAAATAAATCTTATCCTCTTATTTTATTGAAATTTATGTAAAGTGAATAAAATTGCATTTTTAAGAAAATAAATTTATTGTCATCAATAAAATAACAAATACGCGAATAAAAACGGATAAACACAAGATGAACAATGAAGTTGAAGCAAATGTTGGAAGTGGCCGCCTTGACTCATTTCGCATTGATTGGCGTACTTGCTTAAGGATTCCAGGCGTATTTCTAATTATTTCACACTGAGCCACCATGCGATTTCTAAGATCTTGAATATCCTGAATTGGAGTAGCATGCACCAAAGATTTTAAATACTCCCAAAGAAAATCTATTGAATTAAGGTCCGGTGATCTCGGTGGCCATGGTTGATTTGGTGCTTCTGCTTCCTGGCCAATCAATCTATTGGCACGCGTTCTACTTAAGAACTCACGAACTTGAAAGCCAAAATGTGCGAGTGCGGGAGCACCATCATGCATATACCATATACCGGTATCTAATTAACAGGAGAATATTTTCCAGCAACGCAGGTAAATGGTCTTGTAGGAAAAGTTAGTAAGAATCTGGTGTTAGTCTTGGAGGCAGGAAAACTAGGCAGATTAAAAATTCACCAACGATTCCCATCCACACGTTTAAGGAAAACTGATTTTGATGCCAGGTTTCTTGAATTGCATGAGGATTTTCGTCGTGCCAGAGGTGGCTGTTATGAACATTTGTTATTGCAGTCCTGGAGAAATTTGCTTCGGCAATAATAAGGGCGTTCGTAATAAATCGTGGATGTTCTATTAATTTTCTTAGCATCCATCGACAAAACACTAAGCTTTGCGGAAAATTGCGCGGTAAAAGTGCCTGATGTACTCCTTGGATATGGTACGGATGCAACTGATAGTAATGCAAAATTCTTAGTACCGTTTGATGGCTTGCGATTACTACCTGAGCATTGAGCAATTCTCCTCGTGCTTGTTTCTGATGGGCGTTCCTGAATTTGTTGTAGTACACCGCTTTGTATTTCTTTCAATTTTCAAATGATCCAGTGCCATTGAGACGTATAGATGTATGTTTAAGAATGCAATCCTCGGTGAGGATATCTTTCGTGATAAATACGCCTTACAAGATTTTTATTTCTACTTGCCAAACCATGCATAGGTATACAAAATGCATACTTGCTATTTCAAAATTAGTATGACACATTGTCAAGAGTAAAAGATTAAATTATTATTTGCAGAGGCCGTAAATCGCATTTAATGACAAAAAATTTCTATGTCATTGTCTTGTGTGTTAAAAATCACGAGAATGGGCATATTGATACGAGTACGTTCGCAACAAAGTCTCCAGGACGTACCGAGACGTGTTTTTTCGGGAATTATTCTTCGAACTTTCTAGAAGACACCAAGTCGGATGCCGCGACCCTCACCCCGCCGGTACTAGTGACAACAGGTGGGTAGATTTTCATCATTTAGATCGAAAGCTGTAAATTTCCGTACTTCCCAATTAAAATTTCGGTAACTTTTGAAAAAGTAAACGGTCCTCTTTGTAAATGGCATTTATAAGAAAAAGCATTTCACTTTTTTAAAAAACTCAGTGGCGCACGAATTTTTCCATAGAAGAATACCATATACATCACTTGGGCCCGCCCCTGTTTAATTGAAAAAAAGAATTGTTGCGTCAAAAGTTGATCCATTGCGAAGTAATATTGAGCACAAAGTTCCATTAAAATGTCTCCATTAGTTTTCAAGCTCTCTCAAAAAACATTTTCTTTCCCTCAACTTTGAAATTAAGCCGTTTTAGACATATGGTCATATGAAATATTCGACTAGAAATAATGTAAAGAACCACCTCTTAAAAACTTTTAGAATACTGAAGGACCACCCTGTATACGCACTACGCACCCAGGTTTAATATTTTTATTCCAGAACAAGTACACCGCGCAAAGAAGACAAGTATTTTGGAAAGGATAGAAAAGCATTTTGGTGCAAAGTATTGATCAGTATCAATAAATTATTTCAAATAGGAAATTAGAAAACAAAATTATGTTGCTTCATGGACTGTTTGCGTTTCGCGTAATTACATAGATACCTACAATAAGTATTTCTCCTGCTGAAATGTAACTTCAGGTAAAAATGTGTTCTTGCCTTGGTTGTAATCACCAAAAGAAGAAAAATTAAGGCGATGCTGGAAGCTACGGGTCTCATAATTGGGCAACTGGTAGTTGTCTTTATCTTACCATCATAGAGAATGGTATTATTAAGAGACATTATTTATGTAGACCTGTAACACGAAATGTTTAAAAAATAAATAATTATACACCTGCGCTTTCGTTGAACTTATTGTAACTGCATCTTGAATCCAGAAATGTAATATTATATGCCAGGATGACTCGATTAAAACACAAATCTTTATACCGTACAGAAAAAATGGGACATTCTGTTCAGGGAAAATATTTTTAAAGTACGGGATGGTTCCTTCTATAGCTTTTTTCTGAAAAATAGAACATAAATCTTCATGGCCGAACGGGATATCTGCAAAATCGCGCAGTCATTCTTGTACAATTTACAATTATAGCACCCAAACTTCAACGATAGAATTCGGTCAAATTAGAATTATACAGACATCAATAAAAATTGCAAACTTCAATCCAAAGTATTATTTTTAAGAGATAAGCATATTTTTGTGCCTATCAGTACACGTTTTTATTTATGATCTAAATTCAAATTAATAATAGTTACATGTATCTACAATAAATTATAATGTTTAATATTATTGAATTGGTCGATTATTTTGTATTATTAACTGTGACAAGTAGTTATCAACATATTTTAAAACACAAATATTATTTATTGTTATTTTTGAAATTGTGATTGCTCAATATCTAATGTAAATGCATGCGGGAATGGGGGACTTTTTACAGAGTCGTATCTTATGATTATCATTTTTGTTTTATTATACCTATTTACGCATTTATTCTAATAATAATCTGTTATATCTTTTGGTAGGAGATATGTAGGTCTTAATACGTAGTACGTCCATTATTTAGATTTAGGCATTTAGGCAATTTAATTTCAGAAATTTTCATGCTATTCAATTTAATTTAGTTTAAAAATTTTCTAGATTTGTTTTCCTCACTTCAGGAATGACAGTAAACTTGGTGCAAAAAATCTAGATATAAATTACTAAATAAATTTGTAAACTAAACGAAAATAATGCTTTGTTTAGATGCTATTCAAAATATAGACTAATAGTTGATTCTAATTTTTCTAAAGTTGGTCTGGCATTTTTCTGTGGTCCATTTTCTATCGATTTTGTCACCGAATCAGGAAATATTTCTTGGGTCAATTTTTTTTCATCCGGCTTGAATGATAGTCTCGGTCATATAACGCTATTATTGTCCAAGTTTCGCACCCGTACAGTGCCATACTCCATATTATAAATCGAACTTAAATATTTTCCAGCTACTGTAGTCCGCGCTATAGTCATTTGATTCTAAACAATGAGGTTACCTGGAAAGTTTACCGGGAGTTTTGAAAATGGGTAATTTTATAGATTTCGATGTGCTCTTTCCGAATTTCAACTTTGCCACCTCGTATCTTTGCCGCTCGCGCCGCCATATTAAAAAAATGGCGCCTAAAAGCAGTTTTTTGACAATATCTCCTTTCCGACTCATTCCACGATAAAAACATTTATATACAAAATGAAACTAGAGAAACTTTCCTACAATTTATGTAATAACCTTTTTTTCGTAAAATCAATAGTTTTGGCGTACGAGCGCCGCAAATTGTAGTTCAACACGCGTTTTGGCGAAAAAATTCATTTCCACACCATCTTGAGCGGCGCGTTTTTATCGTGGCATCCCCAGTAGGCCTAATCCACATGCAATTCACTATTACAAAATTTCGCTTCCTTCTTGAAGTTACAGTTACAGTTACAGTAATGTGAAAAGTAAGAGAAGTATGTCTGTAAACAACTATAGATATGCATGCTTCACAACATCAGCATATAAAAGTAAATTTAATATTGCGTTGCTACCACCAACAGAAGCAGCAGCACGACAACATTCGCTCCGAACCTATCACCAGGTTCAACAGTGGTATGGGAATGAACAAAATGCAGAGCAATGGGGATGGAAAAGAAACAAGAACGGGCTAATTCCTGTCACCACACTCGAGCCCCCAGCTCCGGAAAGCTCGTTAAAACTTATTTCTTGCAAATGCAAAAAGAGATGTCAGGAAGCCTGTGGATGCAGAAAGGCTGGGTTAAAGTGCTCCGTTATATGCTCGAATTGTAGTGGTACCTGTGATAACTCGCAAGTTCCATCATAAGATAGCGATGAAGAGGAAGAAACGGAAACTATTTTAGAGCAAACGTATGATGAAATCGAGAACGAAGAGGATTGCGATGAAATTGATAATCCCATCGCGGATGATGTGGAAGAAATTTCGGTCTGCGACGTTTCGATCGGTACTAAAGACAATGAACTCGCAACACCTGGTCCATCAAGAACAGCGAAGCGAAGGAGAATGCGTTAAATTTTGGAATAGTGAATTGCATGTGGATTAGGCCTACTGGGGATACCACTTTAAAAAAAAACGCGCCGCTTACTCTACCTCAAGGTGGTGTGGAAATGAGTTTTTGGCCAAAACGCGTATTGAACTACAATTTGCGGCGCTCGTACGCCAAAACTATTGATTTTACGAAAAAAAGGTTATTACATAAATTGTAGGAAAGTTTCCCTAGATTCATTTCGTATATAAATGTTTTTATCGTGAAACGAGTCGGAAAGGAGATATTGTCAAAAAACTGCTTTTAGGCGTCATTTTTCCAATATGGCGGCGCGAGCAGCAAAGATTCGAGGTGGCAAAGTGGAAATTCGGAAAGAGCACATCGAAATCTATAAAATTACCTATTTTCAAAACTCCCAGAAAACTTTCCAGGTAAAACTACCAAATGACTGTACTACTATTTGAAAATATTTTCTGCTCTAATTAGGTAGATTTTTTTACGTCAGCACTCAAATATACCTTGGTTCTTGTGACCAATGTTGATTCTCTATCATTCTAATTCAGTTTATAAAGTGGAGCTCTCAGAATGTCAGAACTTACTTTATATTCATATAATAAAAGGAATTTAGGCTTTTTTACTATAGTTGATAATATTCGTGCGACAGTTTGCTACGATTTTTATTTTTATAACTTGTTCAATTGGTTAGTTTGACAGGATCAATTTCATTAGCGAAAATTGAGCATGTGGCAAGAACGTGACCTAATATTTTCAGCTTCCTAAGAAAGTTGAACGATTTGAATTAATCATATTTTTGCCTTTTTTCGTGAGATAAATAATTGCAGTGGTTACTGAGGTCAAAATGTTTATCTCGTATCTAGAAAAATATCCATAAAGTTTCGCTTTAGACAGGTCAGTTCCATGCCACGTTCAAACGTAAAGAATATTATTGATTAGGATTAGAGTGTTTAAGTTTTGTTGACGCAAATATTTTGCGATAAACTGATGTTGAATGAAAAGGGTCAGGTGATCTCTAAGCAGAACCGCTTCTACTCATCACAAAAGGCAATCAAAACTGATAAAATTAGTTGAAATAAAATAAAAACAGATTGCGAAGTCGATATCCACCAAAGCATGATAATCATATCAATTCTCAGAAATTTACCAGCGTCAAAGTCTAAACTATTCCCTTCAAAGAGATATACATTCTATTTATTTTATTTCATACTACAAGTCGTCTTAATATGGCGTCAACATTGCACGTTATCTGAGGAAGTCAAGCTTGCAAGCCATTTCAAAAATAATAGAAAACATGATAATTTATTAACATTAGCACTGGTATCTTGAAAAAAATATTTTTCTTGAGTCGCGGCTTTTTTCCTTTAAGAAAAATCTTATGAATTCAACATCTCATCTAGTATTTGTCATTTCTTATTGTTGTTAATCCTATTGGATCCTATTGTTTACGTAGTACGGATTTTTTTGATTGCTCTTAATTATGCATTTTAGAGAAAAATATATGAGAGATCTCCTGCTATTTCTAATTCCTGTTGCCTCTATATATTTCTTTAATTCCGTCAAAATATTACCTCTGCAGCTTTATTCAACGTGGTTATATTTAATTTTCCAAATTCCTAGGAATACATCTGTCAAAATCTTCAAGAAAGTTTGGGAAAAACATCTTATACAACCTCAATAATGAGAAACTTTCAAAAACAATATAGTTGTATTTAGTGTTATGGCAACAGCTAAATGTGGGATGTGGTAGAGGAATAGGGTTGTCCACTATTTCTGTGAAAATTATACCCCAAAAAATATTTGAGTTCTTTAACTGCTCTATTTCTCGATCCTCCTTGATCCACTAATTTGTTTTGGATATTCCCTTCCCATTCCTGGATACCAGAAATTATGTGTTTTCAAAATTTAGCGGCAGTTTCATACTAATCAAATACTTTTCGATGGTCTTAATCATATTTCAGTTGGTTTCCATCATTTACCAATTAATATGGTTTTATTCTGATAGACCCCGTGGTAGACAGGGAACTATTACGATTTTAATCATATTTAAATAAAATGGGTATTTTTCCTCCCCTCAATTGGCTTATGTATACACTTTCTCGTACTGTTTAATGACTTTGATTTAAGATTCACTTCGTTACAGAAAAATTCAACAAAAATCAAAATTGATGGTCGGACATTCACACAGTCAACATTTAGCATGTTTTCGCACAATCAGCGATATAATTAAAACTACTTCGGCAATTTGCAAAATAATAGCGGATAATTTACTGATTTTTACGGACTGCTAAGAACTGCAATTTGGTGCAAATTAAACCTACTTAAAATCGCATAAATCAGAAAATAATTATAGGTGCTCAAGTATGCTTTTCAATCTTGCAAATGCAACTTTCAATTTTTTCGTTGAATGCATTAATATAATAATAAGTAATAACACATCAGCGTTGACTGAATGTTGCAGAAATACGTTTAGGTACAGCTAATAACATAGGGTAAAATTCCAATTAGGTATATAGATCTATGAAATACGCAACATTTACCAAAAAGTGAAATGGCGTCAAATATAGCCACAATTTACAATTACAGTCATATGGTTAATAGCAGTGTGTTTATATGATTTGATAAAACTGAAAGATATTACAATTCGAAAGCAACAAATGAGAATCAGAACCCGTAAGAGTATATTTTGTTTAATTTTTATAAGAAATGTATGGTTTACGTAAGAAAGAATTAAACGAAGATGCATATTCGAAATTTGTAATAGTGGAACATTTAAATGGTTTCCCGGTCTTACGCTTCCCGGTCACAGGGTCTCAATTTGTTTCATAAGGTTAGTACCAAGATTAAATTATCGAGTGCTGATATTCAATTTCTCAAAGTTTGCAAATCTAACAGAATATTCCCAAATTTCATTCATGTTAATATATCGTGCAATAATAAAAGGATAAATGATGTACCTAGTTAATAAAGTTGCAAAAGAGAAATAGTTGAATATGGAACTCGATCATTTTTACGGTAAACGTAGTATGTTAGAATTAGAGGCGTACAAACTGTACCAAAGGCTTACATATAAGCTAGATAGTTTAGGAAATCTAGAATGGAATAATTTTTTGAGGAGAATGGAGGTCATAAATACTGCTAAATATCTGAAAAAAGTTATGTCTAATAAGGAGAAATTAATAAAGTTGGAAATAAACCCCTGTCAGAAATTAGAGGCGACTAAGTTCCCTCAGCAAAAGATCGACATTGTAGAAAATCTCTCTTCTGAAACCTTTAATAAAGCCGAACTTAACTTATTAAATAAAGGCTTGAAGTTTAGCCTGCCGAAAATGTAATAGCTATAGTTTTGAATCCTCATTTAGGTACGTACCTACTTAACTGAATCCAGAAAAAGTATGATTAGGGGAACGGTTGCACAAAAATATACGAAAATATTATTAAACATCATGGTTCTCTTCCCCGTCACACAAACCACTCTAAAACTATCAAAGGACTGAGAGAGAAATATTGTTTTTATCTTAAGGCAGATAAGGGTAACAAGGTTGTTATATTGGATAAATGTGACTATTATAAAAGTGTAAATAATTTAATAGCAAACGGTCCATACGCGAAAATTGCCTAAAGTGATTTCAGATACTCAGAAACATTTAAACTGTGTAATAACCTCATTACCGCGGATATCAAACGTAAGCTACGTGTGTCTAACCCAAAAGTACCACTCATGTATTGTTTACCGAAGATTCATAAAGTAGGGAAAGCCGTAAGGCCCATAGTTTCAGCTATATATTCTCCTACTTATAAACTGTCCAAATGGTTAGTCAATGAATTTAATAACCTCGAGATCAAGCAGTCAAGTTTTTCAGTAAAGAACTCTTTAGAGTTTATAAACAAAATTCAACACATCATATCACATTGCATGATAACGAACTATTCGTCAGCTCACTTTTTCCCAGTCTACCTGTACTAAAAGCTTTGGAGTACTTGTATGCACTCCTTAATAAAAATAACATTGATGAACAAACTGTCAAACAATATATTAATTTAACCAATCTGTATACCTATGCAGCAAAATTATTTCAAAGTCAATGGATCATTTTTTCAACAAAGTGAAGGTACAGCCATAGGAAATTGCCTCTCTCCTTTCATTGCAGGCAAATTTGAAACCCAACTGGAAGATGAGCTCCCATATTTCCCAAAAGTTTGGGTGAGGTATTTAGACTATATATTTGCCATTTTTGACACTAGTAAATGTAACATATTGAAGATTTCTTGAGCGACTTAAATAGTAGATTCAATTCAATCAAATTTACCCCAGAAATTGAAAGAGAAGGACAGCTTCCATTTTTGGACATTTTGGTAATTAGGAAAGACAGTAAGTTAGACTGATATAGCTAACTCTGGGACTGATTTGTTAAAAGACATGGAGGTTGGCGTTCTTCTGCGGTTGCAGAATGGTACATATCTAATAAAATTAATATTTCGCAAAAAATCCTGACAAATCAAGAACAGCAGCCTATTACTAGTAATAACACAATTGAAGTGGTTAATATCTCTAACCAAATAAATGAAATACCAGTTAATCTAAATAATTCCAAGAACTCATCAGGTTCATCTATGGAAATAAGGGAACAAACTAGGTGCTCGATATTATAATCACACTGCAGAGCACACTTTCCCGTTAATTTATACGAACGCATGATTAAGAAATAGAAATTCGATGTAAATAACAGACACTCGATAATTATAATGAATGCTCGATATATAATTCACATGCTCGCTAATATAATAAATACTCGATAAATATGATAGACGCTCGATAAATGTAATGAGAGTTTGATACAAAATTCAAATGCCTCCCATAATAATAAATATTCGATAAAAAAATATAAACTCTCAATTATTATAATGAATGTTCGGTATATAAAGGTATACAAAACGTACTGCTTTGTTTTATACCTACTTGCCCGTCACTGAATACAGCCAAAAAAGTGGTTCCACGGTCCACTATTTCTGGTCTTTGGGCAAGCTGAGCGAGCGAAGCGAGCGGAGCGTTCAAGTCCCCCCCGAGCGTTTATTTG
Organism: Xestobium rufovillosum; assembly: GCA_963966045.1. Lineage (NCBI taxonomy): Eukaryota > Metazoa > Arthropoda > Insecta > Coleoptera > Ptinidae > Xestobium > Xestobium rufovillosum. The sequence goes on from OZ014504.1 coordinate 16,381,924, forward strand.
GTACCCCATCGGGATAATTCAATTATATCAAGCAAAATTTGATTTAATAGTGAACCCGACTTATCGAGCATTTACATTTTTTAGAGCGCTTATTTGATTAAAGTAGCGACCAGAACTTATAGTGCAAATGAGATACTTTATCGGGTGAATTTCTTTAAAATACAAAGCATATTGTATTAATTTATTCGGCATTTTTATATTTTATCGAGCATTTATTATTTTATATCGAGCATTTATTATTTTTTAGTATGCAAAATACATTAAATTATCGGGTGTAAATTACGACCCTAGAAATAAGTAGTAATGCTACTATAGTACTTCAAACACTTATCTACCAAATGCCTACAAACTCTGCTATTACTATCCATAAATTGTGCCCAAGGAATAATTAACATTAATAATTACTATAATAAATAAGTTGTTATTAAAGTTTTTCTTATACGTTCTGTTAATAAAATTAATTGATTTATTAAATTAGTTTTCTTCAATTTTGTTTGGTTTAATGCGAAACGAAAAACAGTTGTGTGTCACACAGGCAGAAAGTAGGCATTTGCTGGCCCTTAGCCGCCTGCTGCCATCACTATCCCTCGGGCATCAACCAGCCGCGGGCCAGCGAATGCCTACTTTCTACCCTTGTGACACAATATACTATTTTGAACTCGCCGCTCTCAAAATGACATTTCGCGAACCCGACAGACAAACTCAAACATAGTGTTCGCGCACTAGTGCACGAATTCTAGCAAAAAGCACTGGCCCGTTCAGGCTTTCTAGAAATAATTTGACTTGATAGTAATAAAGTTTGGTTAACAAAACGCCATTTCTCCAATTTGGATGTTGAAAATAGTGAAAGAATAAAGATAAATCGCTATTAATTCGATTGACACTTTAAACCAAATGTCATTTTCTACAATTGTCAAATGGAAATCTGTCAATGTAACCACTTGATTTCTTGAAATTTTAAATTGAAAACGTATTAGATAATAATTAAAAAGTTATAATTTTCGTTTCAAAAAATATTGTACGAACCTCGATGCGCAAACGAAGCACTCGCTCCTTCGTCGCTCGTGCTTCAAACATTACGCTCATGCGCGAAAAATGTCTTCTCGCACTCGTTTCGTAAATAACTATTTTCTCTTCGCATACCTGAAATAGTATATTTCATTACGAGTCCAGAAAAATCCATTTCCGGACGTGTAATGAACGATATTTTTTATTATACTTACCTGAAAACAAGACAAACAAAAAATATCGGGTTTTTCTTCCAAATTTGAGTCAACTTTTTAAAAATGACATATTGTAAATTTCACTGATAGAAAATAAAATATTATGTCAATAATGAATATATCGTTGCTATAGAAACAATAATCATTTCTTATTTTCTAAATTTCCAAATTTTGTGAAATTTCTGGCAGTTTTTTTAACAAATAAAACTTGTATTTTTTATTCGACGTTTCGCCCCCGTTTGGGGGCTTTGTCAAGAATATTTATTTAAACTTGTAAAGATATAAAAAAATATAAACGTAAATTATTTGACAAAATTTTTTAAAAAGTCAAAACACACTACCTTTGGAATGTTTTGCAAAATCAAAAGTGCGGAAATTTTATATTTTTATTTTGCAAAACATTCCAAAGGTAGTGTGTTTTGACTTTTAAAAAAATTTTGTCAAATAATTTACGTTTATATTTTTTTATATCTTTACAAGTTTAAATAAATATTCTTGACAAAGTCCCCAAACGGGGGCGAAACGTCGAATAAAAAATACAAGTTTTATTTGTTAAAAAAACTGCCAGAAATTTCACAAAATTTGGAAATTTAAAGTTTTTGGAACTGGCACAAATCAAAGAAAACTTATTTTCTAACCGTAACTCCCATTGTTATTTATATAGTGCATGGAAACAGGGCACGGAATTTTCTTTCCCTGTGCTGTTTTGAAAATGTCGCCTTTAGTTTATTGCAAACACAGATGAAATCGAGGTGTTTTCAGGTAAGTATAATAAAAAGTTAGATTCCCTGCTTCTAAATTCCGAACGTACATACTTTATAGTTTTTCATCACAATTTTGACACCTTTGACTGTCATTTGTACACTTTTTTGACGTTTCACATAATTTTTTATTAAACGTCAGTTTAAATCAAAACAGACAAGAAGACAAGTTTTCAACAATTTCAGTTATTTATCTAGTTTAATGCGAAGGGAAAAACAGTTGTGTGTCACACAGGCATAAAGGCATTTGCTAGCCCTTAGTTGAGAGATTAGAGATTACAGATCCTTTATCTGTTATTATTAATTAATTTATTATTATGAAAAGGTTTGTGTACTTAACGGAGACAGAAACCGGGAAACACTCTGCTATCAACTAATGCAGTATTGAGAATCCGTCGTGCTCCTGGCGTACACTGAAAACGGTACTCGCCCCGTTACGGCATTAATAGAAAAAGAAAAGAAGGAAAGTTTGGTTTGTTCGCACACAACAACCGCATATCATGATTTCGCTCTATTGGAGCTCATCAGTACGGTGCAACTGTGTGCGAACAAACCAAAAGAAACCCCTAGACTATAAAAGCGAGCGGGCCACATAGGTAAGGGAGCGCCAATTCCGAAAAATAGCTCTCCGCCACCTATCGGCCGCTCTAAGGCATTACTAGTCAATGCTGAAGACATGAAATGAAAAGGTTTGTGTACTTAACGGAGACAGAAACCGGGAAACACTCTGCTATCAACTAATGCAGTATTGAGAATCCGTCGTGCTCCTGGCGTACACTGAAAACGGTACTCGCCCCGTTACGGCATTAATAGAAAAAGAAAAGAAGGAAAGTTTGGTTTGTTCGCACACAACAACCGCATATCATGATTTCGCTCTATTGGAGCTCATCAGTACAGTGCAACTGTGTGCGAACAAACCAAGAGAAACCCCTAGACTATAAAAGCGAGCGGGCCACATAGGTAAGGGAGCGCCAATTCCGAAAAATAGCTCTCCGCCACCTATCGGCCGCTCTAAGGCATTACTAGTCAATGCTGAAGACATGAAATGAAAAGGTTTGTGTACTTAACGGAGACAGAAACCGGGAAACACTCTGCTAGCAGATTATTCTTAAGGAGGATGTTACGCTCAGATACGCGTTTATTCCTGTTCCCTTATGGGATCAATATTTAAAACTCAAAACCGAGCTCATTGCGAGGCTGTGGGCGTCGCAAGAGCAGAAAACGAGCAGGAGGAGATTGGTAACCGCAAATCGTCCCAATTCCTAAGGCACCTCCGTGCCCTAGCCGGAACTGCCGCTTCCGACACCATTATCCGAACACTTTGGTTAGGACGCCTTCCAGCCCATATGCAACTGATAATGGTCTTTTCGCTAAGAAGTCCGCTTTTTCGTCCACCTCACTTCTTTTACGGCCGTTTACCCATCGGAGGTTAACCACCCTGTCATGTTCTGCAAGTCGAGTCAATGAGTCCACACTGTCGCCAACCGCTCTGGGTTGAGCCCTTAGAGTTTCCAGAGCACGGCTTAGCTGAAGTGATCATTTGAATTCTCCCATTTTGAAAGGGCATAATGGTGATTGAAGTATTTCACTCCTCGTGCCGTTGCCAGCAATGGCCGCTCCAGTGTTATGTACAGTTTTGGATTCTTCTGCATACCAGATAGTTCCATGGTTCCATCCAGTTTTTTTAACTTTTGTCCATACCATTCGACTTCCTCAATTGGTATGGTTGCTCGATAAGGTATGTGGAAGTTTAAGCTGTGCCCGTTAGTTTGCTGAGTATTTTATTAAATTTATTTCGAACTAAACTGGATTCCTTTTTTGTTGCCTTATTTTACTTATTTTTGTCTACTCTGTTCTTCTGCAAAATTTGTCGAAACCGTCCAGTTTAGATTTCTCTACAGTAGGTAATTAGCTCTATAAGAATTTATCTTTCGGGTAGTTAAATTCTTATACTTTCAACAATTCTTTCATGTTACTCACTTTGAATCCCAGGATTACTGTTCCATCCACATTTGAATGGGACTTCTTCCAGCTACTTCACCAATTAGATACACTTCTGCAGGCTACTCTTGTAGAAACATTTTTGTGATATACTAGCTACCTATTTTTTCCACATTCTTATCGGTTTTCCTTAATATCTTTTATTTATTGTAATTGGCACTCACATACTGCGAATTATGTCTACTTAATGTTTAAATTAATATAAATGGCGTCACAAATTAGAATTTAAATTTTCTACCCGCGACAATGAAATGTTAACTATGGCAAAATTGTAGTTCCGAAGCTCTTCCTTTGTTTCGCAGAACTAATAAATGGAGGAATTTTAACGATGCCTCGAGGAACGTCATAATAACAAATATTGATCGCAAATAAATTAATTTCATTGACGATAAGGTGACTAGATCATGGGAAATTGTTGAAGTAATGTAGCAATGGCAGACTGCTTGGTGCCGTTATTGCTGTAAATTAATTGTTACGGGCTACATCTGGTTAAAAGTAACATAAAAATGCGCAGCACTCGTTCATGAATATGGCATAAATATATAGCAAAATCACTTGATCGCCCTAAAATTTTGAACTCTATTCTAAATTCAGAAGGTGGCTTGTATGGGTCTAATAAAATTATTGTGGACGGGTTTTTACTAAAACATCTACAATTTAGCGGTAAACAATGCTGAAAACAAATTCACCTTTTTCAGTTTTATATCATGTTAGTGCATAATCAACTGCTTATAAAAAGCACTCAGCAGCAGAAAACGATCCAGTCGCAAGTTTCAGTAATTTTTTTCCTGGAAACGTGTCAGGTCGTTTCTTCTTTCATAACAAGTAAAAAAGGCTGAAGTTTATAAAAAGAAAAACATAAATCGTAATAAAACGTCCTTTTATTTATTACTAGTAGGCCAGGCAGACGTTGTCCTGCTTAAAATTACTTTTCGTATTGGAATTTTGATTCATTAACCAAATCGTTTATTCAATGTGAAACATTTTTCTCCATTTGGAGTCAAATTCTGATTACGTGTTTGTATTCCTGCAATATTCTTCGATTATTCAGGTTATGTTCCATGCGAACGTCATATAATAGATCTGTGTACGCTCGATAGTGTCTCTTTCGCAATCTATCGTCGGCATTTTGGTCTTCCCGTTCTTCCTGTGTCTGCTCAGATCGTGATCGTGACAATCGTAGTCTCTCCAACTCATTTCGCTTTTCGCGTCGTCTATCGTTCTGATTCAGTCATGAGTTTCCTGTTCTTCTTGTTATACGTGTGCGACGACCAATGTTGCTCCGTCTGATCGGCGGCATTGCACTATTGATCATAACACAAACATCAGCACCAATTGTTTATGAACCATCCTCACACAATTACCAACAAAAAAACAGTACAATCCGTGGAGCCGTTCCTTCACTCTAGAAATTAACACAATTACCTCATTCGTTTAAAATCTGTTGCTTAGCTAGTAAAGTGCCGTTACCAGTTTCATGAGATAAACTATTTCAAATTTACTTACAATTGTAATTTTATTTTAATTAAGATTGGAATGAGTTTTCTAAATTTTTCTCTAGATCTTCCCGGTTTTTTTTCAATTGAGTTAATTCCATCTCGGGAGCACAATGAACAAAACGAAAAAGAATCAACCAAATAATATGTCGTTCCTATCGTCAGTTATGATCTAGAATGCATACAAACAATTATGATTTTTACAGTTTTTCCGAATTTTCCGACTTACGCATATCCATCGTTCGAATCGTGAGTTAAGGTCTTGAGTTCATACAAAAATCCCATAGAAAAAAGCACTTTCATATTTTTCCGATTTTTCCAATTTTCCGGGCAACTTTTCCGATTTTTCTTTTTCTAAAAACCCCATTTGAACTATTACGAATATTTAAAAAAACATTAGCCAAATCGGTCCAGCCGTTAAGAACTTTTAAGTTTTTCCCGAATTTTCAAATTTTCCGGTAAAACTTTGCTTTCATACAAACCTTGTCCTGACAATTACGAACACAACAAAACAACAATCAGCCAAATCGGTCGAGTCGTTCTCAAGTGATGATCTTTCATACATGCGGCAATTGATTTTTATTTATATAGATTTTTGAAAGAACGTTAACAGTACCGCGTCTTGTAAACGCTTACATCAAGGTACGTCTGAAATACGATATTACGCAGCAAGATCAGGCGGGATAATATGCACAACTCACTGAAATGACCAATTTCTAAAGCTGAGAGTATTACGTATTAGGGACACTGTTGCGATGGGGTGAGCAATGATTTGGAGGAGGTGAGGGGTGTGCATAGCTGTAAGTGAAAGGACAGTAAGGAGACGGTTTAAGTAAAATGGATTAATTAAGTGAAAGAAGACCAGTAAATGGTCCAGAATTTACCAGGAGTCAACAAACAGAATGTACGGTCAGAAGCAGCCCACATCCTACGGACAGCCAAGCCACCGAGACCTAATATATCCCGGACGGAACGAGCAGTCATTCAGGAACTGGAGGAAAACAAGGATTTGACGATACTCCCAGCTGACAAGGGCAATGCCACTGTAATCATGGATACCACGGAGTACAAGGATAAAGTGAAGGCTCTTCTAGCGGACCCCATTTACCTTACCGGAGGATTAAATCCAATCCTGTGAAGAAAGTGGAACAGTCTGTGAACGCCGCCATCAGGACGTCGTCAATACCAGAAGAAATCCACAAACATCTAGTGCAGTCGGACTCGAGAGTGTCTCAGCTTTACTGTCTGCCGAAGATCCACAAGGCCGGGAACCGTCTTCGCCCTATTGTGAGTGCCAGCTAAGTACATCGCAGGAGTTTTTCGGAGTCTAGTAGGGGAGACGGAGCACCACATCAAGAACTCTGGACATTTCATCGAGAAGATACGAGGGATACAACTAGACCCAGGAGACAGTTTGGTGAGCTTCGATGTCACTTCGCTCTTCACGAAGGTACCCATCGAGGACGCTTTGGAAGAGACCCGTTCCAGACTGAGGCAACAAGGAATGGAAGACCTCGCGGATTTGGCTCGACTCTGCACGAAATCTACGTTCTTCGCCTTCGACGGGGAGTTCTATGAACAGACCGATGGAGTAACGATGGGATCACCTCTATCACCAGCATTAGCCAACATCTACATGGAAAGCTTCGAGACCACTTCCCTGGACACAGCGATTCTCAAGCCAAAGTGTTGGTTCAGATATGCGGATGATACCTTCATCGTACGGCCCCATAGATCGGACGCCCTCGGAAATTTCAAGGACCATCTACATGGAAAGCTTCGAGACCACTTCCCTGGACACAGCGACTCTCAAGTCAAAGTGTTGGTTCAGATATGCGGATGATACCTTCATCGTATGGCCCCATGGATCGGACGCCCTCGGAAATTTCAAGGACCATCTGAACGGACTACACTCCAACATACAGTTCACGATGGAAATGGAGAAAGACGGCGCCCTCCCATTCCTGGACGTCCTCGTCAACCGCAAGACTGATGGAAGCCTGGGACACAGAGTATACAGGAAGCCGACGCACACGGATCACTATTTAAATGCCGCTTCCCATCATCACCCGGCACAGAAGCAGGGAATCATCAACGCCTTGGTGCACAGAGCCCGCCAAATCAGCGAACCGGAACACTTGGAGGAAGAACTAGTGCATCTGAGCCATAGAGTATGCTATCAGGAAGAGCGACCAACGGCGAGAGAAATCAGAAACTACCTACCTTCCTTACATAGATGGATGCACGGACAAAATCGGACGCCTTCTCAACAGACACAAAATCAACGTAGTGTACAATCCGCCTGGAAAGATTGCTGCAAGTTTCCCTAGGGCAATAGGAGAGCAGAAGGATCATCAAGGACCAGGAGTATACAGCATCCCATGTATCTGCGGTAGGGACTACACCGGAAAAACGAAGAGACACATCAGCACGAGGCTACAAGAGCACAGGAGGGGCGTTAGGAACCAACGGACGGACAAGTCAGCAGTTGCGGAACATTCCTCTTTGCCAGGACACGAGATTCGACTCGAGGATGCTAAGGCGCTAGCAAGGATTCCCAATTTCTGGCCCAGACGGATCAGGGAGGCTATAGAGATCTTCAAGAGACCCAACTTCAACAGAGATGGAGGAATGGATCTACCGGTTACTTGGAAATCACTGTTCCGTGAAAACGTCGCGCTTCAGTGATTACCGACGAGTAATATATAGAGTCACCTGCGATAGATTTTCAGTTTCAGAGTAGCTTCTGAAGAAGACTCCGATATGCGAGTCGAAACGTCAAGTGTTAATGTCAATGTTAATTTTAATTTTAGTGTTACAGATTACCAACGACGACGTGGCAACCAGCCCGGAAACCATTATTCCAAGCAGAATGTCTTCACTTCGCCAGAGAATATCACAACTGGGGCATAAAGGAATGGGGCAAAGTTTTTTTCATCGGTGATTACAGGTTTTTGTATCCGATCACCAAATGGTCGCCAGCGAGTATAGAGAAGAAATGGAGAAAGGTTGGCACCGTGCAATACCGTTCCAAAGCTTAGCTGCGGGGGTTGCTCGTTGTAGCGTTGAAGCTCGAACATAATTAGTGGTGGTTAATGGAGGCACATGGAATGCCGATAGGTATATGTTTTTTTCGTCCCACTTATCGGTGGTAATTTCTTACCAATACGAAACAACGCCCGTTTTTATGTTTGAACATCGTTAGTAGGTACCTAAATGAGGTAGGTAGGTACCCGACGCATCGTTTGGCCTACAAGAAGTTCGACCTTAAATAAAATCGAGCATGTCCGGGGTATACCTACATGGAAGTAGGATAACAGCTCGAATTCCTACTCCTACGAATTTCGCAGTGAACCACTTTTGCATGGATGGGAAAATTTCGAACATGGGGCCGTTTAGGAACTTGTTTTAGGAGGTACCAAGACGTACTGAAGCCGTAATTATTCTAGCTCGCGGACTTAATTAATTTTCTGCATCTGTTCTGTCCTGTTTTTCTTATTGTTCTTTTTGTACTTGTTAACTTTTCAATTTTTATACCGATTCTTTAATATGCATGGTGTTGAGTTTCATGGTGTTTAAATTGCGGAAACCTTAGATAGTCTTCATAAGAAACAGTGAGCACTACCAATTTCATTCTAAAAAAGCATTTTCTTGCCGGAAAACTAGCATACCCTGTTAGCTGAAAAATGCATTGTTTTGTTATTTTTTCACAACAGCTTTATTTCTAAGCAAATTTAGAAGAAGCTTTAGTAGTTTGGATAACTGAAAGTTTTCCAACCAATGCTGACGTCAGAATTGGTCTACACCAAAAAACTAATGATTAACAATAAATTTTTTATTTCTTATTAGCGGTTTCTGATGAACCACTTTATTTTGAATTCAAAGGCATGGGGTTTGTTCGAAAAATATTTCTTATTTTTCTTATTTTCAAGCAAAGGAAAAAGGAAATTTAAAAAAAATTGGGAACATCTAGCTTCAATTTTGTCTGCAAATTGCAATTTGCAATTCAGGATAAAAATATATAGGTATCAGAAAAGTAAATAACCCAATATGACCCGGTAACAAATATAAAAAACTTGACTAACTCTGTTAGGTAATTGGTTTTTTACCACAGGAGCATACTGCCAAAGTTTCGTCATCTATTTAAAAATAAAGCTTTCAGTAAAAAAAAATCTTCTTTATTCAATAATTTCATCTTTTTTTCCCGCAGCAATAATGTATAAATATGCATTATGCATTGGGTGCAATGCACCCAAGGTAGCAGTAGCTCTTTGTGTTTTAAATCACGAGTTGTCGGCTGTATCAAGTACCATAATTTTCTTCAAATTTTATAGTTATGTACATGCATGGGCCACAGAGAAAATATGAATTTAATGGGGCCGACTGGCATAAAAGCAAGCAAATTGGTTCCAACACAAGTTAGTGCGGATAATAAAATTCTGCTAATGGGGAAGGATGGAACGGACGTCGACTCCATTTCCGAATTGACGGCGAGAATTCAACGCATACCGGATTCCAGATATTGTAACTTTTATTCAAAATTCAATCTTATTATAACAAATTCACCTTAATAAAACTTCTTAAATTAAATAAACATGAAACACCTATATACGGTATATTATAGGTATGTAGTTAATATTTTCACTTTTCACTATTTGGTAGAAATCCATGATTAAATAAAAAATTACTTCGCGTACTACCAATAAGTATAACAAAATTATTTTATTTAACCGGTTTCAAGATCTACAAACGATCCCATCATCAGAAATGTTTAAGAAAAATTGTAAACAAATTATTATGACAGTTGACAAGGAAACTAAAATTGACAAATTATGATATCCATGAAATAAGATAACTAGATAACTGAATTACAGTATTTACCTACGGGGTATAAGAAAAACACAAAGGAAAATCGAATACCTCGTTTGTAGATCTTGAAACCGGTTAAATAAAATAATTTTGTTATACTTATTGGTAGTACGCGAAGTAATTTTTTAATAATCGTATATTATAGGTACCTAATTATAAATCGCAAATAAAATATCAGCAGGCTACAACAAATATTAAATTAAACTCTCAATAAACAATAGCTTCTGTTAAACGCAAATATAATCTTAAAACACTGAATCCACTGGTCAAATAACTCCGTTCGAGTGATCCATATTTATCCCGCCGTAGATTTTCTCGCGAATAATCCGAGAACACCGGATTTTTCATACACTGAGCCAGTTAACTTGGCCCATGTGCTGCTCGTTAAGGTGGTCACATGTAACATTATAAACCTAGTGTTCCATAAAATTGGGTGCTATAGATAATGTGAAAAAGTGGATCTAGTATTGTGTAAGGGAAATAATTTGTTTTCCATATACTTATTTTTTTCTAACATGTTGTTTCAAACTGGCATTCTCAGGGTCTGTTAAAATCTTGGAAACGGTGGTATCGTAAATTACACAGCCCAGATGTTGATACTTAACTTTAGGGGATAACACCATAACACGGCAGTCGAGGGATAGACAGAATCGAGTGATGACTTGCGGTGTATTGGGCAACTATGCTTGATATTTTAAATTATTGCTAATCGGGCGCGTACGCGTAGAAGCTTGTGTATGTGTAATGTAGACTTGTACGAGTGTATGTTTTGTTATTTTGGATACATACATTTTGGATATAAAACTGTTGGTGAGAAAGGTATAATATGCATAATATGGGATTGCATATTTGAACAGGTTGTTTATTATTTAAGAGATACATATTATATGCATAATACGAGTTTGCATATTTTGAACAGGTTGTTTAGGACTTGAGACATGTATACACAATGTGGGGTTGTTGTGAGTGTGTTATGAATTACACTCGAGATTGTACTGTACTGTTATTGGTCACATTGGATGACATGGTTGTGCGTGCTAAGTTGCCGCCTTATTATTTAGCCGAGGATGGGCTTTTATTGTGCGTCATTTCTAGACAAAACGCGGGAATAGAGACTACCTTCTTTGAACGATACGTATCGAATACCTGTTGGAGCCCTTACGTTGGTTAAGGCTTTCCCCCTTGACACCGCCGGTTGCGAGTACCGAGCCGGCGGCCTGGACCTGGGGGCGCCCCCGCGGAGCTCCCCTGGGCGATCGGAGACGATTTAAAACATCTGCGTGACCATAGGATGAGGTAGAATCTGTGGCACACTAACCCTTTTATGCCTATAGGAATTCCATCGTGCACGCAACTCTATTTTCACCATCTAGAAGGCCATCTAAATTCGAACCTTCCGAACAACCCTGGTAACTGGAGGTTAAGCTGATGCTAGTTTAACAAAAGGTGGTTCGGGGGCGGAACCCCCGGTGAGTCTATATCTTAAATGTTTATTCGTAGCAGATCAGTAAAGTAGATATTATCTTTATTTGCATGTGGATTCATCGCCAAGCTAAATTGTCAAATACACCCGCAGGTTAATTACTAGAAGTAAAGCCGTTTAGCTCAGGTATACTGTCTCTACACCACGGAACTGGTATGTTTATTTGTTTTGCTTATTTTATAACTTGTTATTGCAAATACGTATCCAATTGCCCCAAAATTGTATTATTTATGGCCATCCAGATTTCTGTACCTAACAATTGGTCCTATAACACTATACTTGTCTTATGGGTTATTGAATGAGCCGTGTTCCTTAAAAGAGCGGCTTAAAATGTTTTTTAACAATTTTTGTTTCAATAATATAAATTAGGTATAGAAAATAGAAATGAAGCGGATATACTAAAAAATTGTTATAGGTAATATACAGAGTGAATTCCTGAGATTAAAAATGTAAGTAAACGATTGAATATAGGTACTTTAAAAATATTTTCTTCTACACCGGGTGGTCCACCTAAATGTAGCAAGATAAAATTAGATTTTTTAAAATGGAATACCGCCTATTTTTCGGAAAAATCTCCATGTTCGCATAATGTCAGTAACTATGTACTCGTACTGTATTGCTCACTTCAGTGAGTAAGGAATCCTTCGGTGGAACTGTAGTTAGGGAACAGAGAAAACTTTTGGTATTGTTGGTAGACATAGGTAACGAATATGGTAGGTACTTTCAACAAAACAAGGTAGCCATGAAAAAATAAAAGCAAAATTGGTGATTCAAAAAAAATAGTAGGCAATAGACGAAACTGCAAAATGTTACAAAAGTTTGATAAATTAACATAAATAACTTAATATAAAAAACTATCGATTATTTCTTACTCAGCAATGTTTTTGTTTTTGTTGTAATAAAATAATATGATACGTAGAATGTGTTTACTATGAAACTTTACGATTTACGCACATACTACTTGAACCAATTATTCAACAATAGAATAATTGTGACTGAAATCTATCTTCTAAGTATGGTGACATATCAACAAATTTTCCAATCTTAAATGCCCATTTATTACTTGCGTTGATCACATTCATTTTAAAAGTGCACGTACTGGTGACAATCATTTTCTATGTTTGATATCGGGAACAATTTAGTTTCTACGTATACAGGGTGAGTCATAATGAGGTGTAAAAAATTTAGCGAACGCTTCTTTAGGTCAGAACAAAGCAATTAATCGAATATACCTTAGTACCAAAATGCTTCCATTTCGAGAAAAATTGATTCAAAGATTCAAATGTGTATTAAAAGTGTAGCAGTTAAAATTTGAATTTTTATAATCAAATGACCATGATTTGATGGCGCACCTCATAATGGCAGATTCGTTACAGAATAGTTAAATAACCATTTCAATGATAGATGGATTGACCGGTTTGGACCCGTGAGATGGCCTCCTAGGTGTCCCGACTTAAATCCGTTGGATTTCTTTTTATAGGGTTCTTTAAAACAACTTGTTTACCGTGAGGTAAAAGGTAATTAACACTAGGGAACAGTTGCAGCAAAGAATTCTAGAGGTTGCAAATGGAATTCATTCATTCATACGTTAATACGATGGTGTTTGCTTGCTGCCGAAGGTAGACATTTTGAGCATTTGCTGAAGTTTTCCACATCTATTATTTTCTTTTTAATTTTGTTTTTATTTTGATGTATTTTCAAATTATTCGGATAATTACTTTTCCAAAAAAATATAAAAATTTTCTTCAACACCCTGTATCTTCTTAAGGACTCATTTTGGTACTAAAGTATATTCGGCTAATTGGTTTGTTTTGGCCCAAAGAAACTTCAGATAAATTTTTTACGCCTAATTATGACTCACTCTGTATGTCTACCGAGTTTTTATCTTCCGTAAAGCAATGTTCTGATCCGATTAAGAATATTCACAAAGTAATTATTACACTACACAGGGTGATTCTCAAAATCGCGCTGTCAAAAATACTAAAGATTTACTATAACATCATTTCAAATATATTTATTTATGTATTTATATCCGTGATTTCTAGGTTTGGTAATTTCTATGAATTTTATATCTATTTATTTTATTTGTTACAGTACACCCTGTCCAAGATAAGGAGGGCCAGTATGGGGATATTGGAAATGACAAGAGATACGGATTTGGTTAATTGGGAAAAAAGTTGTGTAATTAAATAACCAACAAAATGGCGCCTACAAATCCTTGATAAGATTTTCTGTTTTTGAGTTATTTTGAAAAAATTTAATTTGTGGATTTTTAACTATATTTTTTTCTGGCTTTATTATTAAAGTTAGAGGGAAACTGACAAAACTTCGTCGCAGCAACTTTTGATGAAATTAAAGATTTCATTGCCAATTTTTTTATTCTACGTTTCGTCTTCGAGTAACCATCATCAACTTCACTTTTTTAAATACGGTCCTGATTTTCTGATATGAGCCCTTTTTATTCTGAACTCAACAATGTACCACACATTATGGTTTAATTACGTTTCGACCCTTTTTTGACCACCATCAAAAAAAATTTTAAGATACGGACCTATTTCTCATAATTTTGTAAAAAATAGGTTTCTACAGCAAAATTCGCTGTTTCAAACTTTCATCTTCGTTGGTAATAGCATAGATTAATATACTTACGAAGTTAGTACTTATATTAATCTATAGTAAGGGATAGTGGGGGAATTGTGCGCACTTAAGGAAGATCTGCTGCTGTGACCAAGCCATTACAGTTATATATATATATATATATATATATATATACATATATATATATATATATGGCACTATACTCCTCAAGGAGTTTCGCCGCTTCAGTTGAAGCCCTTACAATCCAGTATTTTTGGGGTGGATTAGTCCCCGTTATTACATAGTGTGTGTATGTGACTCATTCTTTCATGTCTTCCGTGATCTTTTTCCATTCCCCTCTATTTTCTGCCTTTTCCTTCCATCCCCGTACTCCCAACCTTCGTAAATCCTCTTCGACCTCTTCATACCATCTACTCTTTGGTCTACCTCTTCGTCTTCTGTTGCCTGGTTGCCATTCCATTATCGCACGTATTTTTCTGTCCGCTCCCGATCTCCAGACATGCCCCAACCATCTTAACCGTATGGATTTGATGTTTGTTACTATATCCACTCCATCCAATTTTTCCGTTATTTCATGATTCATTCTCCTTCTTATTTCATTTTCTCCAACTTTTACAGGTCCCAATATTGTCCTCATTATCTTTCTCTCCATTACACTCAACATTTGTTGCTCTCTCTGAGTAAACGACATGGTTTCTGCAGCGTATGTTAGTATGGGTCTTATTATAGTTCTATACATTTTAATCTTTGTGCTTGTGTTTATCGATTTGCTACACAGTATCTTTTTATTTGCATAGTAAGCCCTATTTGCTGCCTGGATTTTTTCCCGAATCTCTTCCTGTTTTTCTCCATTGTTTGTAATTGTAACTCCAAGATACTTGACTGCCGATTCTCATTAATTAGTCTTGTCAATGTTTATTTCCAATCCAATTCTTCTTCCTTCCACTTCTATTTCTTCTAGGATTCCCTCCATTATTTTTCTTTGCTTCGTTATCACATCCAAATCATCGGCATACGCAATGATCTGCCCTCCTCTTGTTCTCAGTGTGCCTCTTTTGTCTACTCTTCTTAGGACGTACTCCAATACAAGATTGAAAAGAGTAGCAGAAAGCGCATCCCCCTGTCTAACACCCCTATTGATTTGAAAAGTTCTTGTTTTTCCATGCTCAATCTGTACAGTAGCGTTTGTCTCTTTTAATGTCATTCGTATTAGTCCTCTAAGTTTACACGGTATGCTCAACTCTTTCAGAACTGTCATCAGCTGATTTCTTTTTATTGAGTCGAAAGCTTGCTTGAAGTCTATAAACAGCATTTCAACTTTGAGGTCGTATTCATATGCTTTTTCTGCTATTTGTTTGACAGAATGTATCGCGTCCACCGTTGACTTTCCCTGTACGAAGCCACATTGATATTCTCCTATTAAGTTCTTAGCGTATGTGTCTTTTTTGAATTACTCCTGACAGTATTTTATACGCATTGTTCAGCAGTGTTATACCTCTGTAATTCTTGCATAATGTTTTATCTCCCTTTTTATGAATTGCTGTAATTGTACCATTGTCCCATTCATCCGGCATTCTTTCGTTAATCCATACTTTTTTGATCAGATCATGTATTTCTTCCTGCAACTTTTCTCCTCCATATTTTATCATTTCCATGTTTATGTTATCTTCTCCAGGCGTTTTTCCATTTTTACTCTTTCTGATGATTTCCATTGTTTCTTCTATCGTTGGTTCTTCTATGTTCTCATCAGATCCTTCTGTTTCCTCGTCATACTCCGGTTCCTCGTCGTCTCTCAGCAGTTTCTTAAAATACTCTTCCCACACTAGTATAGCCTCTTCTTCGCTCTCCACTACTTTCCCATTACTATCTTTTAGTCCCTTTATTCTGTTCTTCAGTGGCCTCCTTTGTTCATTTATTTTTTGATAAAATTTCTTAGAGTTGAAGTTTCTGTTTTCTCTCTCTATTTCCTCCATTCTATCTTGAATCCATATTTGCTTGTTTTGTTTTATAACTCTGTTGCTTTCTCTTCTCCTTCTATCATATTCTATTTTATCTTCTTGCTTTTTGGTTTGTAGCCATCTCTTCCTTGCATTTGCCTTTCTCTCCACAACCAACCTACATTCTCCGTTCCACCATGCATTTCGACAGTGTTCTTGAGCCGTTCCTATTTCCATAAGCGCAGCCTGGTTAATGTGAGTCTTTATTTCGTCCCATCTCTCGTTTACATCCTTTTCTGTGTGTAGTCTTTCTTCGTTCTCAAATCTTGATTCTAAATATTCTTGGTATTTCTGTCTCTTTTCTCCCTGCTTCAGTCTTTCTATATTCCACTTTCGGTGCTTTCCTTGCTTCTTGGTTTTTATCACCTTCTGCTTCAATGTCGCAGTGACCATGAAGTGATCCGAATCAGCATTGGCGCCTCTAAACGATCTTACATCTGTAACAGTAGCTTCCCGTTTCCTATTTATTAAAATGTGGTCAATTTGGTTGCCGTAATTTTGGCCTGGTGACATCCAAGTAATTTTATGTTCTCTTTTGTGTTCAAATTTCGTACTTACTATCACCATCCCTAATAAAGTCGCTATATTGCACAATCTGAAGCCGTTGTCATTCGTTACTTTGTGAATAGTGTGTTTCCCCGTTACTGATTTTAAAATATTCTTCCTTTCCAATCTGAGCGTTCCAGTCTCCCGCTATGATTACTGTATCTTGCTTAGGTGCCTGATTATGAAGTTTTTCTATTTGTTCGTAGATTTCATTTTTTGCTTCTTCATCTGCGGCTTCTGTGTTTGCGTATACATTTAAAATTGATATGTCTAAGGGTTTTGCTCTTAATCTCAGATAAGCTATCCGTCCGTTTATCGGTTTAAATTCTATAATGTTGCGCCTCATTCTGTCTGTAACCATGAAAGCTACTCCATTTCTGCCTTGTTGTTTTTCACCTGAATACAGTAGTGTGTACTGTTTTTTATCTATTTGGCCATAGTCTTTCCATCTTGTTTCCTGTAATGCTGCCACATCTATCTTGTATTTTATCAGTTCTCCTGCTATTTCCTCCGTTTTTCCTACTGTCAGCATTGTCTTGACGTTCCAAGTACTCACTCTTAATATATTTCTTTTATTCCTTCGTCGTTTGTCCCATTTACTCGCATGTTTCATCATCATCTCATCCGTCCTTGTTCTTCCCTTCATCAGTTTTTTGATCCCCCATCCTTGTTCAACTCCTCCCATCTGTATATTTTGTTGTTGATAGTGATTTTCTGATAACCTACAATTGCTTCATTTCCGTTTTCATTTTGATATTTTGCCATCTGTCTTAGTTCACTTTGGATTTTTCTTTCCTGTGCAGTCATATCTTTATCTATGTATATCTTTGTTCCTTTCAAATTTCGTCTTTTTTCCATTATAGCCATCTTTTGCTGCCAGTTCTGCATCTTTACCAGTATAATTCCTCTCCTAATTTGGTACGCTTCTTTAATTTCCGTTTGGACATTTAGTTTATCCTTTATAAAATCTCCCACTTCCCTTGGTACCTCCCTTCCCTCTATTTCCACGTTCTTTATAATAATATTATTTCTTCTCGATTCCTTTTCCTGCTTCTCGGCTTTTTCTTCCAGTTTTTGAATCTTATTTACCAGTTCTCGCTTCTCTTTCTTCCACTCCTCCTCCCTTTTCTTCATTTCTCCTTTCATCTGTTTCAATTCTCGGTTTGTATTCTCCAACTCGCTCTTCAGTGTTTCACTCTGTTCGTTGCATCTGTCAAATCTCCCATTCATCTCTTTTCTCATTTCTTGAATTGCTGCAAGTACCTCGTCCATTTCTAATTCCACCTTCTTTATGTTCTGTGGTGATCTTACAGTAATTTTACTCTTCTGAAAAATCGTATTCTCTCCTGTTCCAGATTGTCTAAACTTGTATCGAGAACTTTACGTTTTGCTTCTCTGTTACTCATGTATCTCGGTTCCCAAAATATAATTTACTTCTCTATGCGTTGCTCTCTGTGGAAATTACAATTTTCAAGAAAGTTATAGTTTTCTGTATGGGCTTGGCAGAGTCGTGTTCTGTTTTCCGGCTGTTTGGCGTCAGCTACCTCTTCTCGGTTCGTCTCCTCGGAGGAAGATGTCGCTACCAGTCAAAGCGTCAATATCTTGCCTTGTTTGTTTATTTACAGAATTTTGCAAATTTACTGATATTTCTATTTCCTATTCTTCCTTTCCACTTACATCTAATCAAAAGCTTTTATATACACCACTTTTCACTTATTTTACTTTAGTTTGCCTATTTAATTTCACTTTCTTGAGAGCTCCTAGCAAAAACACATCTGTCACACACAGCTGTAATCACATTACAGTTATGACGTTGAAATATATAGGAATGTAAGCCCCCAACATGGTAGTTTCATTGTGCAGAAGTATATTGGATTGAAAGGTAGTGTGGTAACATACAAAATAAAATGCCCAAAGTCCCAAAAGCGCACAATTCCCCAGCCCTCGGGGCAATTGTGCGCAGAAGGTGGGGAATTGTGCGTTTTACATTTAAAGATATAAATCAGTACGAATTGACATAAGAAACATTTAGTCTAAACTACCAGAATGTTATATTCATCTAACAAAATTAACCATGAACTTCTCTAAAATCAAAAAAACGAAAACCAACCATTTGGATAGATACTTATAGGTAACTACATATTATATCGAGCTTTGGAGAAATTAAGAACTAAGTATTTTTACTGTTGGCAATAATCACGATAGTTTTTAGCAGACTCGGCCCGATTATAAGTTCGCGGCATCTACGAAAAGCAAAAAAAACAGCTGTACTTGCTTATTCGTATTCAACTGCATAGGGATAATTGTGCGCACAATTACCCCAAAGCAGATCCAACATAAAAGAAAATCGCAGCTCATAAACAAGTCCGACTTTGTAAAGGATTCTTACATGAAATACCACAGAGCACAATGCTAATTACAGCCATGCATGAGAGATCATTGTTAAAATAAAAGTGTCAGCTTATCTCCATAGCTACTGGAGCCAACAAATTATAACAATTCGTGCGTTTTGACGTCTGGCGACCATATTCGCGTAATAAGAGCGCTGCAACGCAAGTTGTTGACGGAGGTTGTTTAATACACTTGTCGACAGAGGACAGCACTTGTTGTGTTCCAAGCTTGGCACTGTTTGTGTGAGAATCAACATGCGCACATTTACCCGCTACGCACAATTCCCCCACTCTCCCTTAATAGTCACCATAACTAGCTCATAAAATAACATAATACCTACTAATTAATCAAATCACAGGATTGCAATCAAGGGTTTGGGAGGGATGTAGAACACCACACCCAAACCCTTGATTGTTAAAACTAATTTCAAATAGGTAAAACGCAAGAATTTAGGTTTTCGTACCTCTAGGTATTTTACCAAAATCTTTTTTATAAATTATTTTATGAAATGCTGGCATACACAATAAATACAATAAAACTTAGTAAAGTCTACGTTTCGGCCCCGTTTGGTTGGACGCGTACCTCCATCCTTTCCCATATCCTGAGCTAACCTACAAATTTCAATAAAAGTAGAACATCCTACATCCACAACTATTTGAGAGTCGTAGTCTAATCTGGGCCTACCCCTACCTCTTTTCACTCCTATCTCTGACTAGTATGTCGAGAACTATTCCTTAATTTTATAAGTTATTTTGCAGCCGAAGGAAGCATTTTGTATGTATCATGAGTGTTCGTTCCAAATTTTCAGGTTACGCTTAATACTTCATACTTAATACTTCATTTTCCACTCTTCATTTTCCACTCTTGATGCATGAACTACTATTTCTCCTTCTCGAACAAAATTAGTGTTGCTTTTAGGAAACGTCCCTCGGGTTAAATTTGTTCTGAAGTTTGGAAGATAGTTTTCAAATGCAACAAAAGATAGTCTTCTGATATTATTACCAAATTTGTTTTGTAATTAATAATAACCATTTGTTAAAATATTGCAGTAACTGTAAGTCTTCCAATTCATCATTTATTTGCGTTTGCATTTAGTTCCGATTTATTTCTTTCATACATTTTTAAATATTTTTGATTTATTTTGTCACTCTTATAATAAATTAATTATTTTAACAAATATGTGTTTCATTCTTTCTTGATAGGTATTCAAAATCATTCTAATATAAACGATAAGGCTTAGATTTTGCTTTGCTCTGCACAGCAGAGCATAATATGTATCCCAGGGTTTGACTCTCCCAAGCATTGTTATGCTCGCTCTCGACAAAATAGCTTCTGCCTATGCACTCACCATGGGTATATGCACCATGCTCAGGACTTTTAAATAAACAATTATATATCTTGATGTTGGATCTTCGTCATATCTGGATTGACTAGAAAACTGAATAGCTCAAGATTTGTTTCGTCGGTATCAAAGTGTACATAGTCGGGGAGCAAGGTGCTCTAATTCGACACCCTCTATACAACTCGAATACACACAAGAAAATGAAGCTGATTCTTATGTAAAATGATCTGCCGGATTCGAATTTTGAGGTCGCGAAAAGATCGGGAATTGCGAAAATGCCGGAAAATCGGTTTTTCGCAAAATTTTCCTAAATCAATTTTCGACCATTTTTAAAACTTTACTCGGTGTATTTCAACAACGAAAACAGTTAGAGATCTGATTTTTTCGTGGAATATACACTGAAGTGTGCTGATCATCACAGTTGCCTCTACAACTTTCCAATTTTATGGAAAAAAAATGGTTTCTTGCTAGATCGCAAATTTGTGTAATGTATTTTTCATGCACCGGGTAAGCAATCTTATTTTTCGGAATTAACATATACATATGCGAGACCAAACACGGACAAAGGCTCGAAATTATTTTTGGTGAAGAAACGAAACATTAATGTTGTTGCTGTAAAAAGTTACAGCGAGTTAAAACATACCTAAATAACCGTGCGCGCTAGCCGCGCTGAGCCGTGTAGTAGTGGTTTATTATGTGCGGGCGTACAAACGCTGCATTAATATCGAGAACATTCGTATTTTTTATTCCGACAAATTGCATTTCCCTTCACATAAACATGATATACATTGCACATTAGATTTCATGCATGCACATCGAAAAGAACAGGTAAAATTTTTACATTTACAGAATTGTGTTATAGTAACACAATCCAGTTTAGAGCTATTTGTGAATGTTATTGGCATAATAACGTCATTTTCCATGTACCATCCATATTCCAAGATGTTTGGAATATTTGGGCTTATTTGCCAAGCCGTTTTATATACAGCATACTGTAAAAAAGCTCTTTTAACATGAAAGTTAAATGCGTTTTTCGTAGGAGGCAGATCTCTGAAAGCAAAACATTGTTTTAACTCAAAGTTATTATATATAATATATGTATATATAATATATATAATATATAATATATATAATATTGTATAATATATAATAACTTTGGTTTCAACTCACATTAATAAAATAACAGTGGTCGTACCTGATATCTGTTTAACAGGATGGAAACAGGTGCGCCCGGAATTCATCCATATTTCCATAAAAATTTGGTTTATTTTATGTGTTTAAAAAAATCCTACCCGCTTCTAGCGTTTCGTTGGTTACGCTATAGCTTCCACTGTTTATGTTGGGTTCACCAAAGGATTCTAGTTTGGATATTATGTTGTTTGCGATGTCATTTGTTAATGACTCACCGAAGAAGGATCTCAAGAACCACAATAAGAAAGAGACTCCACTCTGCAAATTTAAGATCTAGGAGACCTCTGAAGGTACCTAGATTACTTCCTCGACACATATCAGCAAGTGTCCAATGGGCCCGGAACATAGGGGCTGGCTTTTACTCCAGTGGCGCAATATCTTTTTTCTGATGAGACACAAATTGCGTTAGTGAGTGATTATCGATGTGAAAGGGTCTCTAGGGGACCGGGACGACAAGAAAGACTTGCTTTTGCTAGAGAAGTTGTTCCTTATCAAGGCGGAGTAGCAATGTTTGGGGGGGGAGGAGTATAATGTATGGTCGCCGCACTCCATTTATTCACGTGCCGCAAATCATGACGGGAAACATTTACATCCAAAACATTATCCAACCAATCATCCTTTCATTGGAAAAAATTTCGTTTTTATGGACAATAACGCCACGCCCCACCGCACAAGAAGGGTTGCCACTACTTTGCTACAGGAAGGGAATATTCAAAGAATGAATTGGCCAACAAACTCACTTCACTTGAATTCTTGTGAGAACATGTGGGATATGCTAAAAAGGGCCATTTTAAATAGAGATAACCCCCCTTTCATCTTTCAGGAGCTAATTGTTACTGTTACTGTTACTTTTATTTTTTTTTGCAAATACAAAGTACAACTTACAAATAATACTTTTCTGCCGAATGAATTTACCGCAGAAACTAAAGCCCTAGTTTTTTAAAACTTTCCGCCGACGCAATTGCGCTGACGGACTCCGTTGACGCACTGCGCTGGGGGACTTTGCTGAAATCAAACCTGCATAATTTGGTTGTTACTAAGTTGCACCAATAAAAAGCTGAAAATTTTCTGCCGTTCAAACAGCGACAGACTTAAAATACAGCAAACGGAATTCCGTCGACGGAAAGTTGTTAAAAACCAAGGCTTTACGTTTGTTCGTATGCAGTCCACACCGATGTATTTAGTTTTTTTTTGATCAGTCAAATCTCAAACACCAAAAAGAATAGACAACGAAAGCTGTTGTAAAAGACGACTAGCCAGGTTAGGCGTTGTCAGGCGTTGCCGTTGCCGCCATCAAAGTAAAAGTGCAAGCGCATGCCAAGCTAAGTTGCCAATTCGCAACGCAATTTTATTTTCGCTGTTGCCAGATTTTTTATTTTTATGGGAAAAATGATTTTATTTGTAGTGATTGAGTGCTCTGCAAAATCCAGGACGTTTCCGGGACGTTTACTCTTGCGGGACATTTTGGTCAAATCCGGGACAGTCCCGCAAAATCCGGGACGAATGGTCACTTTATGTTACATGTGTGAACTGTAAATTAGCTAATGAGAAGCTTCATCTGAACTTTAATTGTGAACATACCGTATTTGATGCAGAATGTCCTGTATATAAGAGGCAAGTTGAGAGACGGAGGGAACGGATTGAATATAAGAATATTTAGCAACTAGGGAAGGGTGTGAGGAAGGGTGATGTTGGGGGGATTCATGTGTTGAATGTGCAGAGTTTGGTTGCACACATCGATGAGATA
The DNA here is from genome assembly GCA_963966045.1 of Xestobium rufovillosum. Lineage (NCBI taxonomy): Eukaryota > Metazoa > Arthropoda > Insecta > Coleoptera > Ptinidae > Xestobium > Xestobium rufovillosum. Next base: position 16,405,569 of record OZ014504.1, read on the forward strand.
CGGGACGCATATTCATATCGAACGTAGCGTATTGCATTTCCAACTGTCGACTTACAGCAACGGGCGTATTTTCTGCTTATATATACTATTTTCGTAAGCGTTCTTGCCAGTATACCTTGGTGGCTCAGTGGCCGACGTGTCAGCCACCCAAGCCGCAACGTTGAGGGTTCGCACCTCGCCGTAGTTCTTTTTTGTTTTGATGATTTCACTTTTTTCTTTTGACCAAAAAATCTGTTCTGGTCCAAAAGGACAGCTAGGGGATCGCCATCACGCGAGACAGACATCCACTCATTTGACATACCTCTCGCGCGTTGGATATTATGTTACTTCGCATTGCGATACGATACGTGAGTTATGAATATGCATACGGGACTATGTGGTTAGACAAAGGATTTTTATACTTTGCCTTACTGAGACTCATGTCACGGATGAAATTGAAGATTTTGAAATATCTGTAGACAGTTACAACGTGATCATGGTCAATTCTGATAGTAGGCATACAGGTGGTGTATTGTGCTATATGGAAGAATCTGTTTTGTATGACGTGGTTGAGATTATTGTAGTTCAGAAAGCCTATTGGATGTTAAATTTAAGGGTATATGGGAAAATGGAGAGTTTTTATATTATTGTGATTTATCGTTCACCGGGTCGATCGAGTATGGAATTTTTGAGGTTTTTTGCTGACTGGTGAGAGGAATTCATGGATAGAATGAAATGCAAAGTCTGGATTGTGGGAGATTTCAATTTTAATTGGAATTCAAATGATTTCTATACAGAGAAGTTAAAGAAAATAATCGAAGAAAATGGTCTATGGCAAAAAGTAGAAGATTTCACGAATATTATGGTGGATAGTAGGACGATCATTGATTTGATCATTACCAATGCAGAGGAGACTGTTGTTAATGTTACTGACATGCCAAAAGTTTCCAGTCATAGGACGCTAACGTTTGACATGGAATGTGGTAGAGATGTTCGGTTTAAGTCGGTGAGGTGCAAAATTGATAATCTTGAAGAAGCGAGACTTAAATTTTCAAAAGTACGATTAGACTATAATATGCGAGACATTAATTTGAAAGCAGATCAATTGATTAAAAGTATACAAAAAGTTTATAATGAGTTGTGTCCTGTACCTAAAGAGAGTTAAATTGAGAAGAAATTGTTCATGGTTTGGTGATTCAGTGAAAGAAGCAGTAGAACTGAGGGATGTGGAATATCAGCGTTACTTGATGACGGGAGAGCAACAGTACTGGATGAGTTATAGGGATGCAAGAAATAAGGCAGTAAGCACAATCAGATGTGAAAAGAGGCGATATCTAGAAGAAAAGATAGACGCAGTAAAAAATGACCCTAAGAGGATGTGGAACACACTAAAGGAGTTAATAGCTGATAAGTCTCAAGATTGCAAGAAGATTGAGTTTGCGGGCATGATGATATATGATCATAGTGAAATAGCGGAGTTATTTAATAACTATTTTGTGAATAGTATCGACCAAATAGTGAGTTCTATTCAGCCATGTGCAATACGTACGAACATTATGAACATTGAAGCTACGATGCCAAGTTTTAAATTGTTGAATAGAGTTGCTCTTAGGAATGTTGTCTTTAATATGAAGTGTAAAAGCAGCCCTGATGATGTCAGTATTACGTTAATAAAGACCTTTTTTGATGAATTGAGTGATCCACTTTTGCATATTATAAACTCGTCGTTAGAGGTTGGGCTTGTGCCTGATTCGTGGAAAATATCGACTGTGGTTCCCATTAGGAAAGTAGCAATATCAGTAAAGTGCGAAGACTATCGGCCCGTAGATATGCTACCAGCTATTGAGAAAATTCTTGAAAATATTGTTTATATGCAAATCTTGCAATACATAGAGGACAACAGTATTCTTTCAGAGTATCAATCGGGGTTTCGTACTGGATATAGCACTGAAACAGCGTTACAATATGTAATAAATGAATGGAAGAAAGATAAAGATGGAAAAATGGTAGTAGCGGTGTTTCTGGATCTTAAGAGAGCCTTTGAAACTGTTGATAGTGAGATTTTGCTAAGTAAACTTTTTAGTTATGGATTCAGGGCAACGGTGTGGAACTGGTTTAGGAGCTACCTTTTGAACAGACGCCAGGTGACTAGGATAGGAGAATCAACTTCTGGGCAAAATGAAGTCTTGTGTGGAGTGCCTCAAGGGAGTGTATTGGGACCTTTGTTGTTTGCTTTGTATTTGAATGATATCACTTCAGTGTTAAGGAATTGTGACTGTCATATGTTTGCAGATGATACTGTTATTTATAATCGAGGATGTGACCCAGCTGATTTGATGCGGAATGTTAATGAAGACCTTCTAACGGTGAGTGCCTGGTTGAGAAATAATAAGTTGAAGCTAAATGTAGCAAAGACAGTAGGAATGTGTTTCGCCTCACCTAGCCGATATGGTGTGGTCTCGGAGTTAAAATTACATGTGAATTTAGATGACCAACAAGTGACTTTCATTGATAGCACGAAATATCTTGGTGTGCTGTTAGATAGAAAGTTGACATTTTCTGGTCACGTGAGCTATGTTTGCAAGAAGATTTCAAGAAGACTAGGAGTGTTATCGAGGCTCTCAAGTTGCCTGTCAAGATTTGCTAGAGTGACAGTGTTTAATACAATGATATTGCCTTATTTTCACTATTGTAGTACTGTTCTGTACATGATTAATAAAGGTGATATGGATCGTTTACAAAAACTACAAAACAGAGCAATGCGAATTATTCTGCAGTGTTCTCGTTACACCTCAGTGAGTGTTATGCTTAAGAGAATGAACTGGATGAAGGTTGAGGCGTTTGTAGAATATAAAAGTTTAGTTTTCTTGTATAAGGTGATAAATGGGTACTTGTCATCGTATTTTGATGTATATAGAGTTAAGTATGTGGATGTCCATGATTACTTTACAAGGAAGAGAAATGATATATATGTGAACCCAGTTAATAAGGAGAATACTTTTAAGTCCATATTTAAGAAAGGGTTAATCAAATTTAACAGTTTGGATGTAGATATTATTGGTACCAGCATCGGTAATTTTTGTTTTAGGCTGAAAAGGTCGTACTATATGGAAAGCTGATGGTTACATTTATACATGATTTCTGTTACATATGTTTTTTTTTTGTTGTTCCATTAAGTATTTATGTTCAAATGTAAATAGCATTATTTGTTGCTAAATAAAAGCTCATTCTATTCTATTCTATTTTCTTAAATTTAATTTCTGGCCGTGTATTCCTTCCATGAAAATAACTTTACATGATGTGATAAAGCATTTCAATAAAATGTAGAATTGAATCCACATATTTGTTATAATTATTTTTGTTTACGTTTCAAATTAATTCAGGGGGCCAAGAGTTTCGGCTATGCGTGTATTATCAAGGATAAAAGCGCCCGAACCCATGTCGCTACCTATCAACCCATCAGCGCGGCTAGCGCGCACGAGTTATTTATGTTTTAACTCGCTGTAACTTTTTACAGCAACAACATTAATGTTTCGTTTCTTCACCAAAAATAATTTCGAGCCTTTGTCCGTGTTTGGTCTCGCATATGTATATGTTAATTCCAAAAAATAAGATTACTTACCTGGTGCATGAAAAATACATTACACAAATTTGTAGTCTAGCAAGAAACCATTTTTTTCCATAAAATTGGAAAGTTGTAGAGGCAACGTGAGTACACTGTGATGATCAGCACACTTCAGTGTATATTCCACAAAAAAAACAGATCTCTAACTCTTTTCGTTGTTGAAATACAACGAGTAAAGTTTTAAAAATGGTCGAAAATTGATTTAGGAAAATTTTATGAAAAAACGATTTTCCGGCATTTTCGCAATTCCCGATCTTTTCGCGACCTCAAAATTCGAATCCGGCAGATCATTTTACATAAGAATCAGCTTCATTTTCTTGTGTGTATTCGAGTTGTATAGTGTTTAAAACGCATCTTTCAGGCGGTCTGCTCCCCGACTAACAGTTGCGGTTTGTCGTAGAATGACGAAATGTAAAAAAACAAGAAAAAATCTATAACAGAGTTTATTAAACTTCCAAATGTCATATTACACTTGGATATACAGTGTAAATTTCCAAAACATGATCACAAATTTTGCTACATCCAGTTCCATTATGTAGAACATTACATTACACTGACAAATAAAACGAAAGATTCTTTATAATTTTTCTTCCACTGTGTCCAAATAGTCTTCTAACATCAATTATTGTAAGATTTACAATGGCTTCCTGTACGATTTTCCTGCATATTTTGCATTAGATCCCAGCTCCTCCTCAATACGCAGGATTTGATTATATTTGGCCAATCGTTCAGAACGACATGGAGCACCTGTCTTTATTTGACCAGTACCCAAACCAACAACCAAGTCGGCAATAAAAGCATCTTCTGTTTCACCTGATCTATGGGAGACCATTGTACCCCAACCATTTGAACGGGCCAAAAGATGTGCTTTGATAGATTCCGTGATGGTACCGATTTGATTCACCTGCAACCGAAATACACAGCATTTAATTTGCTGCTATGCTTCAACAAAAAGAACGTAGAAATTATTAAAAATCTACTTATTTCAAAGAGCAGCACGTAATTTTGATTTTCAATAATAAAGTAAGGGGTATCTACAAAAATTATTATTATTATTATTATTACTACACTGCCGGACAAAAAAAACGGGACACTTGTTTTTATTTTTATTTTGAGGCCCTACAATATTTGTATGTAAATTAACTTACGCAAATAATTAACGATTGCCCTACTAGTGGGGAAAAAGAAACTTTTAGCTGAATATCGCACGTCTTGTAAGCCTAAACAGCCAAATCAACATTTTGACTCTTCATGCATCTTTATTGAAACATCAAAATCTTTTAACTTATTGAGCTGCTCTGTATTTTCTATTGTTTTTTTGGTGATATTTCATTTGTAAATGTTAACTTTTAACATTTTTCATACAATACGCCCCAAAATTTGTTCACAAATTGTTGTTTTAAGTCACGATGGCCGAAGTGTGCGGTATATTGCTCAAGTGCTGAATATACCCCGTAACACAGTGCAAAATGCATTTTTGCGATTTCGTGAAACTCATGGGTTTGCAAGGAAGGTCGGATCTGGTCGTCCACGGACTACAAACCATCAAGATGACCGTTTTCTCCATGTAGCTGCGCTGCACGATCGAGCATTGCCATCATCTATTCTTCCTGGACGGTTAGCAGATGTTTGAGGAGTTTCAGCCAGAACAGTTGGAAGAAGGCTAAACGAATATGGTTTGACTTCAAGAAACTCGGCTACGGGTCGCCTGCTGACCGTAGAACATCGCAGAGCACGACTTGTGTTTGCACGGCATATGTAAATTGGGACGAACATCAATGGAGGGACGTGCTTTTCTCGGAAGAGTCAAGATTTAGTGTTAGGTCACCAGATGGGTGTGAAAAGGTGTGGCGAAGACCAGAGGAGCGGTACAGTCAATGTTACATATCTCCCAGGATTAGTTTCAATGGTGGTAGCATTATGGTGTGGGCCGGAATATCTTTGGGGGCTCACGCAGAATTGGTTTTCATTGAAAATGGAACAATGACTGCACACCGATACATTGTTGAGTGCCTGGAAACCCATGTCGCACCATATATGCCATTTATAAGGACCAATTTTGTGTTTATGGATGACAACGCCCGCCCACACACAGCAAGAATTGTTATCGAGTACGGGGAAGAGGTTGGTTTTGGACGTCTCCCATGGCCAGCCAATAGTCCAGACCTGAATCCCACTGAACATCCGTGGGATCAGCTTGGGAAAAGGATTAGACGTCGCCAACTCCTACCAGAAACATTAAATGGCACTTCAAGAAGAATGGGAATAAATACGCCAAGAATCTATTGATAACCTCATTCAGAGTATGCCACAACGTTTAAGGGGAGTAATAAGAGTTCGTGGTGGTAACACCCATTACTAATTTAGTTCTACTAGTGTGCTTTTCCTGTTAATAATTTTTTTTTGTTTGTCTCTTTAAGTTCTTAAGTAACAGTTGATCTCTAAAAAATACTTTTGTTAGGTTTTTGTTGACGAATAATTTTGTTTCTTGTTTTTTATTTATTGTTAAGATGAAAAGAGTATAGTTAAATATAATTTCAAACCCTCCATTGTTTTTTTATTCACTATACTTGGGCCGCCCAACAGATGGAGTGATCACCATGCAAGAACGTGCTCTAGCGGGGCCAATATTAATTTATGACGGCCAAATTGGAGTGATGCGACTTCGTTGGGTCTAAAGAAAGCGCATCATTGCGGTTCGGTCGTCCTAAATTGATAGTGGTCCCGTCTAGAGCTCATGCTTGCAGGGTGATCACTCCGTCTGTTGGGCGGCCCAAGTATAAAATAGTAATTCTGAGTGTCCCATTTTTTTTGTCCGGAAGTGTATTTAAAGAATACAACACTCCTAATTAAATGACAAAACTGTTTAGATTGTATCCGTATTTATCCACAATTATTAAATACCAACGTTTAGTAACACACCACATTTCGTGCAAGTGGTTCCAAGTAATATTACCAGATTTACATCAAGTCCACTTGCAGAAGTCACATTCTTACTAAACTCCACAGCTTAAGATCTAGCCAGTAACTCAGTTTTAGAAGTAGAGTGAGAGATGCGGGACAAATGATTTTACTGTTGAAAATTGGTCGATCCTCACCAAAGTTAATATTTGACAAGTTATCTCATGCGGGCTAGTTTTCAGGCGAGATGCATGTTCATCTAGTGGGGCAAGGTCAGAGGCTCGATGACGTAGATACAAGACCACACCCACTCCATGTCCGCAGCACTTGCATTCAGTAATTCATTTGATTAGTCGGGAAGATGGAGACTTGCGGGCAGGGGTATCGATGAATAAGAATGAAGATGAGAAGGAGAAGAGAAAAATAAGAGTGGCCTTTTGGAATGTAGCCGGTTTGAAAAACAGACACAGAATTCTGGACAGAAATTGAGGAATGGGATGTGGTGGAAACATGGATTGATAAGAAAAATTAGGAGACACTGAAAAGTCGTCTATCAAGAGGGTACATTTGGGAAAATCAACCAGCGAAGAGGAAGGAGAAAAGGGAAACGCCAAGATATGAGGGGATAATGGCAAAAGAATTAAAAATGCGAAAGGAAATATGGAAGGTCATAACGGTGTTTGTGAATAATAATATGCAGGAGAAGATAAGAGTGTTGAAAGAAATTACATGAGGGGAAGAGGTGGGGAAGAACTTATTGATTGGAGGCGATTTCAACGCAAGAACAGGCGAAAGAGGAGGAAAGATAGCAACTGTTGAAGGAGAGGAAGAAACAATGAAATCTAAAGATAAGAACATAAACAAGGACGGAAGGTTGGTGCTGGAATTAGTGGGGGGAGAATTTACGTATGTGGGAGGCAGAGGGACCTCGGTAATTGATTGTCATTGAGAATATGGAAGTTTGGAAAAAAATAGAGTCTAAAGGTGGGAGATAGCGTGGACTGAGACCACTGCCCGGTAATTGCAGAATTAAAAGAAGAATGCAGCATGGCGGAACGAGGAAAAAGGGATGAAGAGGAAAAAAACTGTGATAGATTGGTCAGGAGAAGGAATAGAGGAGTACAGAAAGAACATAAGAGGAAAAGAAATCGGAGAGGAAAATACAGATGAGATGGTGAAGGAGATGGAACTGATAATAAGGGGAGCAGCAAGATGGAAAGTAATCAAAAAGGATGTAAGGGGAGGGGGAAGGATAAATAAATGGTGGGACAGGGAGTGTAGAGACAGAAAGAGAGAAGTAAGGAAAGCAATGAGGAGATGCCGAAGAGGAAACATGAGTCTGGAAGAGCACAGGATAGAAAAAATGGCGTACAAGAACTTATGTGAAAGGAAAAAGGAAGAGGCAAGAATCAAGCTACTGCAGAAAATAGAAAAGGTGAAGTCAGAAAACGAAATATGGAATACAATAAATAGAGAGAAGAAGCAAGGAAGAGAGATAGATGAAAGAATTACAATGGATGATTGGAAGGCATTTTATGAAGGTGCTGGGCGGTCGGAGGGGGAGAGAAAATGATAATAATGACATGAACGAAGACACAAATAAAGAGGTACAAGTGGAGACAATAAAACTGGAGGAAGTAAGAGAAGTGGCAAACAGATTAAAAGGTGGAAAAGCTGCAGGGGTGGACGAACTACAAAACGAAGTATGGATACATGGAGGTGAGGAAACTTGAAATGATAAGGAAGATATGCAGTGGGGTATGGGAAGACAAAGGTTTTCCAGAATGGTGGAGGGAGGGACTGATAGTGCCAATAAGAAAGAAAGGAGAGGGAAGGGAAACAACAGATTACAGAGCAGTGACATTGATTCCAACAGCATATAAAATATATGAATCAATACTGGCAAACAAAGTGGAAGAAAAATTAGAGGACAAACGAGATTCAGGAAGGCAAAAGGTACAATGGAAAATATTTATACGCTGAATCACGTAATAGGAAGAGAAACGAAGAAGAAGGGAGGGAAAATAATGGCATGAATTGTAGATCTAATGGCAGCATTTGACAGGATTAACAGAAAAAACTATTTGAGAAGTTGGAAAGAAAGAATATAGGAAAGAACTTGAGAGAAAGAATACAGGAAATATATAATGGAACAAGAAACAGGGCAAGGGTGGGAGGACGGCTAAGCAAAGTATTTTGGACGGAGAGAGGCAGACAGGGGTGTCCCCTGAGCCCGTACTTGTTTAACATCTTCCTATCAGATTTAGAAGAGGTAATAGGAAACGGACAGTCAGGAGGAGTGATAATAGGGAAAAATAAATATTGGACACTAGCTTATGCGGATGATATAGTCCTCTTGGCAAAGGAAGAGAAAGAACTAAAGGAGATGCTGAGAAGAATGGAAAGATATTTGGAGAAGAAAGAACTAGTATTGAACAGGGAGAAGACTAAAATTATGAGATTCAGGAAACGGGGGGGGGGGGGGGGAGAAGTCGCATAGAGAAGTGGGAGTGGAAGGGGGGGAAGAGTTGGAGGAGGTGGGGGAGTTTAAATATCTAGGATTCACCTTACAAAAGAATGGGGGCCAAGAGAAGCATGTAAGAGAGGTAGTAAGAAAGGCAACAATCGCAATGAAGCAGGTATAGGGAATAGGAGAGAAGAATTTTGGGGGCGACTGGAAAAGAAGAGTAAAGTTGTTTGACGTATTGGTGAGCAGCGTAGCCATGTATGGAGCAGAAATTTGGGGGTGGGAAGAGAGAGAGAAGATAGAGGGGATCCAGAAAAAGTACATAAGATGAACACTGGGCTTAGACTGGATAACAAATAGAGAAAAACTAAGAACCAGGGCAGGGAAGAGAGCCATGAAATATGAGGAAAAGTTGAGAGGTGGGGGCGGGAACAAGTTAGCCAAGCAGTGTTGGGAAGAGGTACGGAAGGGAGGAAGAGAAAAATCGAAATGGGAGGAGAGGTTAGAGAAATTTTATTAGGAGCGAGGCTATGCAGCAGAAGTGGAGAACTTGAGAACAGCAGGATGGAACATGGTGAGAGAGGAAGAGGAGAGGGACTGGCAAATACAAGTGCAGGATAAAGAAGAGAAAATGAGACAATCAAGATACAACAAAAAATATAGAAAAAATAAGGACAGCGAGACTGTCGAGATATCTACGAAGTAGGGGAAGGGAAGAGAAAGATAATAAGGGTGGTAAGGTTTAGACTGAGAAATGTGATGACAGGTGGAAGGTACTGGGAAAGCGAAGACAGAAGAATGTGTAGGGTATGTGAGGCGGAGAAGGAGACATGGGAACATGTGTTAGAGAAGTGCTGGTGGAGAGAGAACACGAAACATGTGAGAGTGGAGATGATACTGGAGAAAAGCAGAAGAGGGGAGAAGTGGATGGAATTGATACAGAGGGGAAGGAAGGAGAGGGAGGGATAATTATACATAAATGGGAATTAGATAGGTCGAAATTAATTGTGAGGAGGAGTTTATTTACTTTTGCTTGGTCGAAAACGCATGGTCTGAATGCACAGAAATCACATTCAAAGATTAAATACTTCAGAAGCTATATTTCTTGAATGCAAACGCAAAAAAAATTGGTTGCATTTTTGAGCCACCATTGATGCATTGACACAGCCTGTAGGGGGCTTTTAAAAATAAACCGATGGAATAATGCCAAACAGAAATGAAAATAAAATTTTTAAATAAGTTTTCTTAATTCAACACTTGGTGTAGACAAGTTCTACCTAAGATGGCAGAATAAGACTAATTGCCCCATTGCCATTTTTAGTAGCTCATATTTATGATCACAGGTAATTTGTATAAAAGTAAAGAAGAAATTCACCTTTAACAGAAGGCAATTGGCCGACTTGCAGTCAATAGCTTTCTGGATACGTTTAGGGTTGGTGACTGTCAAGTCATCACCAACAATCTGTATGCCGGCAGCCGCTGTAATCTTAGTCCACGATTCCCAATCATCTTGATCGAAGGGATCTTCAATGGAAACCATTGGGAAGCCTTTGATAAAGCTCAAGTAGACATCAAGAAGCTGGTCGGGGGTGAGGAATTTTGCCTTGTCAGATTTTGGGTTCTTGAAGTCCAAGTCATATTTGCCTAAAAACCAAAATAAATTAATTGTTTAATGTTCACTCACAGATAAGTCAAAAATTGTAAAATTCTATAAAATAAATGAAAAATTAATTTTTGTTTTTATTTTCCAGGTTTGAAAATATTCCAAATTAATTCTACTGAATTAAATAGACGGAAAGCTAGCGAGGGATTAAGGAACCTCATTCCATAAGGCTTAATTTGTATCATAATACCTACCCACTAAACAATTTGCTAAAAAATGATGGTCTGGCAGCCCACAGTGGGGGCCTTTGAGGACCAGAGCCCGAAAACTCGTACAAGAAGTTTGACAAGTGTCAACATTCATGCAGAAATTGGCGAATAATTTGACATATTTGACGTTATAGGAATGTTGATATTCTTCTAAGCTATTATATGGGAATTGTCTCGATTTGTATTCTCGTATGCTGCCATTTTGGAGTGGAGTGTGGACTGCACCGAGACGTGCATTCCTTTTTACGGGAATTTTTAGCATTTCCCACTTTTCAAAAACATCTTTGTGAGCGTACGATAAGCTCAGCTTTAGAATTTTCTCATCGGCAGACGGTCCCTCATTTCTATTTCATATTTGTCTGCTCGAATTTGCCTCAAATTGATTCCTAAAGCTACAAGATGCCGTTAAAGATAATCCCTTCTTAAAAGGTCCTTCAATTTCTTAACCATGCCTTTCTTTAATTTTTTTTTTTAACTCCATGTTTATTTACAATCTGTTCCATATAATGTATAAAAACACTAGAACAATAGGTAAATTTTGTGACTGTAAGTTAATGTCTTGTAGAGATGATCCAATGATCATTCTCTTTACAATATTAATACGTTTGTATTACTTATGGTTTCATGGAATATATTGCTAATCCTAAGAGGTGGTATAATATTACTCAATTAAACCTAGTGGTTAAGTCCGTTGGTTTAAACTGTTTAAGTCGTCTTATATCATTTTCACAATCAATTAGTTCATTTGCTAGTTCATTGGGATGATTTGCGAGTCTATTATGGTATCTTATGCTATATTTTTGGATTTCCTCACGTATTAAGGGCACTTGTAGATCACTTTTTATTACAAAGTTTGGCACATACCAGGGTGCGTCCACAATCATTCGTAGAACCTTATTTTGAAACCTCTGAAGGATTTCCAAGTTAGAGTTGCTTGCAGATCCCCCCATCTGTATACCGTATGTCCAGATAGGCTTCAGTACAGTTTTGTATATAAGTAATTTATTTTCCACGGTAAGTCGAGATTTCCTACCTATTATCCAATACATTTGACTCAGTTTAATACCTAGTTTTCTTTTTGTAAATATATGCTTACGCCATGTCAACCTTCTGTCCAAGTACATTCCCAAGTACTTAACCTCATCTGCTTGGGGAATGGTGACTTCATTCAGTTTTACTGGTGGACAGATATCTCTTTTCATTGTGAACGTTACTTGAAGCGATTTATTTTCATTTGCTTTGATTTTCCAAGTTTTCATCTAATTTTGAATTTTAGTAATCTGCACTTGTAAATTTTTTGAAGCAGATGCCAATAGGGCGGTGTCATCGGCGAATGTTGCAGTCTTAACCATTCTTGTAGTTGGCATATCGGCGGTATAGAGTAGATACAGGATAGGTCCCAGTACACTCCCCTGTGGTACCCCAGCTTTGATAGGTTTTAGGTCAGTGTAGTCGTTTTGATGTTTAACGAGGAACCATCTGTTGGTGAGGTAGGATTTGAGGATATGATAATGATATATAGGTAGGTTCTTTTTTAACTTGTAAAGGAGGCCTTCATGCCAGACTTTGTCAAAAGCCCGGCTAATATCGAGAAAAACAGCTGAGCAGTATCTTTTTCCTTCCAAGTCGTTTATTTGTTTTACTATTCTGTGTATTTGTTCAATTGTTCCATGTTGTGTCCTAAATCCAAACTGATGACTAGGAATTAGTTTTTTATCTTCTAGTATTGGCATGAGGCGCGTTAACAAAAGTTTTTCGAAGACTTTTGATAGAACAGGCAAAAGACTGATGGGTCTGTAGGATGCGGTAGCGTTTGGATGTTTTCCTGGTTTTAATATCATGGTGATTTGTGCAACCTTCCAACTTGTTGAGAAATAAGCCAGTGCCAATGATGCATTGTAGATTTGTGTGATCATTTTTAAGCACTTGAAGGAACAATTTTTCAGAACTAAACCTGTTATGAGTTCATATCCAGGTGCCTTTTTTGGATTAATTTCTTTATGGATGATCCTTTTGACTTCAGTTAGCTTAAATTTTCGAATTGGAAGATCCATTTGGTCTGGCTTTTCAAGGAAACCAATTATTTCATTTTCTGCAATTTGATCAGTTGTAGCATGTGGTTGGAATACATTACAAAGATGGTCTGCAAAAGCTTCTGCTTTCTGTTTATCATTTCTGCACCATTTCTGGTTATATTTTATTGGTGGTATTTGATACTGTGGGCGTTTAAATTTTCTCATCGCTTTCCATAGAGAATAGTCACTGTCCTTAGTGGGCACTAGATTGCTGAGATAATCCTGTACTTCTTGATTTTTAATTTTATTGAGGAGCATTTTTAACTCTTTAGTGACTGTGTTCAGTTTCCTCTTGTTTTCTGGCGTTTTTGTTCTTCTCCAAAGTTCACGTGTCTTGCGTTTCTTAAGAATCATGTCCTTATTTACTACTGATGGGCATTTATATTTTGTTTGTGTTTCCGCAGATTGCGGCGTGGCCTTCCAAGCTGATTTTTGAATTTGTTGAGGTTAATTCCTGTACTGCCGAATCTATTTGGGCTCCAGTTTTTAAGGAAATTTGTAGATCTATTGCTGCATCTAGATATTGTCTAAAACTCGCCCAATCAGTTTTTGTTGTATAAAGATGAGGCTGTCTTTCCTTAGACATAATATTTGCAAACATAGTAAGTATTATGGGTGAATGATCCGACGACAAGTCTAAACAAGACTCAATTTTTATTAATTTGGTATTTATTTCCTTAGTTATATAAAAATCTAGCAGATCAGGTGTTTTAAGGGGATTAGCTAGCCAATGAGTGGGCTCTCTGGTTGTTATGAAGTTAAATCCATTAAAATTTATAGTTTTTAATAGTTCCCTACCTTCGGTTGTAGTGACTCTTGAACCCCAATGTTCATGCTTCGCATTGTAGTCACCACCTACAATAAACCTGTATCCTACGGTTTTGAAGAAGTCATCAAAATCGTTTTTTTTGTTTTGATGTTTTGGTGGACAGTATACAGCAGAAACAGTTATTGGTCCCAAAAAAAATCAAGAACAACACTTGTTGCTTGAAGATGCTTCCGTTCGAATTTTTCCATTACATGGTGTTTAATTTTATTACTAATGATAATCGCCGTACCGGCATGTCCCATTTCATCCGGGTGTTTGGTATGATAAACGGTATAATACGGTATTTTGATATGACTTTTATTTGTGAAGTGAGCTTCAGATATTAACATTATGTCAATACTGTGTAAATGAATGAACACTTTTAGTTCTTGTGCGTGCTGGCACAAGCCATTGGCATTCCATTCAGCTATTTTTAAAATCTGTGCCATTAAGGTTTGTTATTAATTAGCATTGTTATGAGATTTAGCATATAGTGCTTATTTGTTCAGAAAGTTTTTTTAATAATATCTTTCAGTTCTGTTAATTCATTATTATTTGTTGCAATAGGCTGGATAATAGTATTTTGTGATGTAACCTGTTGTTCTCCTTTAGTTGCTTGTGTATAGGTAATCCCAGGTCGTACTTGATGTATATTTGGTGCTGCCCATTGCGTTATGTTCTTTTGCCTTACTGTCGGGTAAACGGCTTGTTGTATCTGTTTGTGTACAATACATCCCCTGTAATTTGCAGGATGGTTTTCTCCACAGTTAACACATTTGACGTTTTTGTCCCTTGTTTTTCTTGAATATTCATTTGTTAGATGGTTTCCTGCGCATTTGACACATCGTGGTGTTTTATTGCAGAAATTTTTTGTGTGATTGTATTTTTGGCATCTGCTGCATTGTGGAATTTCTCTTTTCAGATATGGTGCTTCAAATTGTACAACATTATTAATGAGTAGTTTTATTTTATAAATGTCTTTGTTATTTTCCTTTGGCTCTAGGTCTATGTAAAACATTGGTAGAGGGTTCTTTGTTTTGTTATGTTTTATATTCCAGACATTAGTTACAGTGTGTTCTTTTTTTTCGAGTTCATTCTTTAGCTCTTCTATATCCGTTGATGGGTGCACTCCTTTAAGAACCACTTTGAACGTTTTTTGATTTTTTAGTTTATAGGCTCCAGATGGGACTTGTTGAAAAATACTTTCCCTAAAGCCTACTCTTTCAGAATCCTTGAAGAAAATTAGAATCGGTCAACATTTGTCAAAGTTATTGTTGTACAGTTTGGCACACCTGTTTAGTTAAATGACTTGTTGGTTAGGCGTGGCAACTCTCACAATGTGGACCTAAGAAACGTTGACACTTTCACTCTTCCCTTACACAATTCCTCGAAATTCGAAGCTACTTTTGCTTACATTGCACCAAAACTTTTTAACAAGTCTTTTACTAAAGCTGGGACTTTGGAGTCCTTCGCATTAAGAATGAGATCAACGTTCTTGGATCCGCAGAGAAGTGACGGTTCGTTGCGCTGATCAGGGCTCTGTTGTCATATTTCAATTTTACCTAACTTTAGTTTTATGCACTTAGTTTCTTTTGTATTAGATTACTTTTAGGAAATATCAGCTTTGCTGCGCTCTATCCTTTTGAAGGTTGTTTGTAAACTTCTTTTCAATTAATGTTATTGTTATTATTATTATTATTATTATACCATGATACCATGGGGGCAACGCGCGAACACACCATCTGAGTGAAGAATATTTATTGCAAAATTCTCTTTTGTTTATCAAATGGCCAATGATTTTTTTTAATAAGTTTTGGAGTTCGGGGATGGGGTGGTGCGATTAGTCTATATTTGATTACAGGTGCGTTGAATCTTGCATACCTATCTCAACAAGTCTAGTGCAAAATCTAATCATGCAGAATTGACCATTCAATGACGACTCAAAAACAGTTCCACAATTTTTCTGAAGGTATAGAGACTAGTAGTTTCTTTACAAAAGTTGTTATTAATAATGTTTGGGGCAAGATAAAAAAGTCACACTGACAAATGTTCGTGTTGTGCTTGGGAATGTCTAAGTGATGCTGATAATGCGTATCTCGATCGTGAATGTCACCTCTACATTTAAGTCTCTTGTAAAGATAGCCTGGTGTCTCCGCTTTATACACTCTGTACACAAAACACGAAAGATGAAGGAGTCTTTTTTCATTTATTCTCATCCAACCAATGTTCTCAATATGTACACTGGTATGATCTCTGCGTGGTAACCCCAGGCAATACCGAACACTAACATTTTTTATCCTTTGAATCATATTCTTTTGCCTGATTGTTAAAAAAGGCGAATATTCACAGTCACAATAGTTAAACAAGGGCAACACGAAGGCATCCAAGAACACAATTTTTGCATTTACTGACAGAAGAGTTCTAAGCTGGGATAATTGTCTAAGTTTAATAAGAGCACTTTGGACTTTACTTTTTACTTGCTCATCAAAAGTTAACTGTTTATCCATAAGCAACCCCAAGCAGAGTAGGGCACAACTGCGCCTTGGGCAATATTTCCCCGTTCCTTAACATCTTGTATTGCATTCCTGGACCCAAATGCTATCACCAGCTAACTATGTTACTGATCTCTTTGTTTATTCTACTGAAGGCAACCTCGAGCTGGTCCCCTGAGAAAGATATATATTCCATATCATCTGCATACATGTATAAGCCACCACTTTCAATTTCTGCCACATCAGCAGTGAAGATACTAAACAGAGCTGGCCCCAGAATCGAACTCTGGCGGACACCCGATCTGATGACCACTTCACCTCACGATTTAGTAGGGGTAGGACCACATCTTGCAGCTCATATTTCAGTAACTTCTTACTCGTCAAGTAGGATATTAGACATTGGGGAGAAATGCTTTGGATGTGATAAATGTAAAAGAAAGATGTGTGAGGGATGTTCGGTTAAGTATTTCTTACAAACAGAAATCAGGGCGTTGGCTTTAAAGAAAAATCGTAAAGTTAAATTTTTCTGTGAAGATTGTGTGTATCATGTCATGAAAAAGGGCGTTGACGAGGAGGTAATTAAGCAAACTGTAAAGCTGGCAGTGGCAGAGGTACTGGAAGACATGGAGGGTGAAAGGGGTAGAATGGTGGGTATGGAGCAGAGTCTAAATGAGGTGAGAAATCAAGTAAATGAGTTGATGGAGATTATGGAACTGGTGAAAAAATTGAGAGATGAAGTCAGAAATAGTCAAGCAGTTGCAGACAGAAGGGGGTTGGAGCATGATTCATATGCTTCAATAGTGAGAATGAAAAAGCCGGATCCAGCAATAGTTATAAGACCAAAAAACACAAACAAGCAACATGTTAATACTAGACAGGAAGTTAAGAAATCATTTAACCCTTCAGAAATTGCCATATCCCAAATGAGAAATGTTAAAGCTGGTGGGGTGGTGTTGGAGTGTAAAAGTCAAGTTGCAGCGGAGAAGCTGAGGGCAGAAGCTAAGCAAAAGCTAGGTGATAAATATGAAATAATTGAACCAAGAAGACTTTTACCTAGGATAAAAATAGTTGGCATGACACAACCTAGTGAACCAGGAGATATGGAACATATGATTCGACGTCAGAATGAAGAATATTTTACTGACACATCATTTATTAAAATTGCCCATATTGTAGAAAATAGACACAAACAAAATTACCTTGCTTATGCGGAAGTGGATGGAGATGTATACAGAAAGGTTTTGATGAAAGGCAAGATTAACGTGGGATGGGATAGGTGTGCGGTTTATGATGCTGTTGAGGTCGTTAGATGTTATCAGTGTAAAGGGTTCAATCACAAAGCAAAAGACTGCAAGAATAACATCATATGTTCTAAATGTGGAAAGGGACACAAAGATCAAGAATGTGCTGTCGATGAAACTAAAAGTGAATGCCAGAATTGTAAAGCCGTTGCAAAACAATTGAAACTGCAAATTGATGGTAACCATCATACACTGAGTAGGGACTGCCCTACTTACTTGAAACGATTGGAGAGAAAGAGGAATATGGTCGATTTTTTATGGACCGCCCCTTCGACTTAAAGGTGAAGAACAAAGAAACCTTAAATGTTATTCATTTTAATATTCGATCATTGTCATCAAAGATTTTTGCATTTAAGAGTATTGTTCTGGCATCAAGCTTCGATGTTATCTGTCTGAGTGAAACATGGTTGTATAAGGATATACCTGATAATCATTTGCATATACCGGGTTATAATATATATAGAAAAGATAGACCAGACAACCGTGGTGGGGGTGTTGCCATGTATACAAGAGATTACCTGAACATGTCAATAGTGGATGACCAGCAGGAGACTAGTCCAGTGGAACAAATTTGGATGAAGCTGACATTGAACAAGGTTACAACCTTTATCGGATGTGTATATATTCCCTACCAGTTAGCTCTCTACCAACTTGAAATATTGGAAGAAATGTTTTCCGAATTATTGCCTCAGTCAGATCATTTGTTGTGTTTAGGTGATATGAACATTAACCTACTACAGGATACTGCAGTACCTGCACAGTTTTTAGAAATTCTAAAAGTGTTTAACTTAGAACAACTCATAACGGAGCTGACACGTGTGACGGAACATAGTGTTTCTCTTCTCGATTTGCTTATTTCCAACTGTGGAGATGTGATAGTGACTTCGGGAACTAGGGAGTACTCTGATCTGGCCTCTGATCACTACGCTGTTTACTGCAATGTGAAATTGGGGAAACCTCATTCAGACGGTGACATAAGGAAAATCAGACCTTTTTCTAAAATGAATATGGAGATGTTTTACAATGATGCCGATATGGCCAACTGGAATAGCATCTATTTTTCTGATGATATTGACCAAAAGTTAGAATTGTTTAATGAAATAGTGCTCTCATTGTATGATAGATATGCTCCACTTGTATCCGTTGATTTTGGTGGCAGGAGAAAGAAACTTCCTTACATAACCTATGCTGTTAAATGCTTAATGAGAGAAAGGGATAAAGCAAGGATGAAGTTTTTAGGTGAAAGGAGTGATCGTACTAGACAATTTTACAATGATATGCGAAGAACTGTAAAGTAGGTAATTGAAAGTGAAAAACAAGCTTATTTTAAGAGTAAGTTAAATGGGAAAACATCCGACATATGGACTGAAGCTAAGAAATTAGGCTTTTGGACGCCGAATAACAGGCAAATCCCGGATGCTCTTGCCGATCCACAGAAAATAAATGATTACTTTCAAATGTCAGTTCCTCGGGTAGCTGTTGATAGAAGTATTGTCGAGGCGTTTATGGATCGTGACTATTGCCCGGACTTTGAATTTACAATGATCGCACCTGAGGAAATAAGAACCTTACTTTCCAGAATCAAGTCTAAAGCAGTGGGAGTGGATGGTGTTTCTGCATATATGTTGCAGTTGCTTCTCCCCTATTCTCTCATGCCACTGACACATATTGTCAATGTTTCATTGGAGACCGGTGTTGTTCCGAAGATTTGGAAGACCGCCATAATACGACCAATCCCGAAGGTTAATAGTCCAACAGAGCTCAAAGACCTGAGACCAATATCAGCACTTCCTGTAGGATCTAAACTATTGGAAAAGGCTGTAAATATGCAGTTGGCTGATCATTTACATCAGTATGGAGTTTTGCCTCAGAATCAGTCGGGATTTCGCAAAGGATATAGCACTGCAACTGTGCTTTCGTCGATCGTGGATGACATTGTTACAGCGAGAGATAGTGGCATGTCCACGGTGTTGGTTTTGATTGATTTGTCTAAAGCTTTTGACACTATAAACTTTGAACTTCTCCTCTTGAAGCTACAGTATTACGGTCTGAAAAATATTGCGCTTAAGTGGTTCACTAACTACCTGAATGATAGAAGATGTGCAACAAGAATAATTAGTCCCCAGGGTTTGCACTCCTTCTCAGGTGAGGTGGTCATCAGATCGGGTGTCCCCCAGGGTTCGATTCTGGGGCCAGCTCTGTTTAGTATCTTTACTGCTGATGTGCCAAAATTTGACAGTGGTGACTTATACATGTATGCAGATGATATGCAATATATATCCTCCTTCTCACGGGACCAGCTCGAGATTGCCTTCAGGAGAATGAACACAGACGTCAGTAACATAGTGAGCTGGTGCATTAAAAATGGACTTACAGTGAACTCTACCAAGACACAGGTGATAGCATTTGGGTCCAGGAGTGCAATACAAGATGTTAAGGAACGGGGAAATATTATTGTCCAAGGCGCAATTGTGCCATACTCTGCTTGTGTGAACAACTTGGGGTTGCTTGTGGATGAACAGTTAACCTTTGATGAGCATGTAAAAAGTAAAGTGTAAAGTGCTTTTATTAAACTTAGACAATTATATCAACTTAGAACTTTTCTGTCAGTAAATGCAAAAATTGTATTCTCGGATTCCTTGGTGTTGTCCTTGTTTAACTATTGTGACTGTGTATATTCGCCGTTTTTAACAATCAGGCAAAAGAATATCATTCAAAGAATACAAAATGTTAGTGTTAGGTATTGCCTGGGGTTACCGCGCAGAGATCATACCAGTGTACATATTGAGAACATTGGTTGGATGAGAATGAACGAAAGAAGACTCCTTCATCTTTCGTGTTTTGTGTATAGAGTGTATAAAGCGGAGACACCATGCTATCTCTACAAGAGACTTAAACGTAGAGGTGATATTCACGATCGAGATACGCGTTACCAGTATCACTTAGACATTCCGAAGCACAACACGAACATTTTTCAGTGTGGATTTTCTTATCTTGCCCCAAAAATTATTAATAACAACTTGTGTAAAGAAACTACTAGTCTCTATACCTTTAGAAAAACTGTGGAATCAAAGTTGTAATTTGAGTTTGTAATTTTTTTTTTTTGTTCTATTTCGTTGCTTTCTTTTTTGTTTTTCTTTTGGGGTTTAGGTAGAGTTGAGAATTGTCTGCGGATGAACTCTACCCTTTATATATTTAGTGTGTGTACAACTATTGTATTGACTAATGTATAATAAATATCTATTATTATTATTATTATTATTATTATTATAGGTTTAGTGAATAAATAGTACAAATTTGGAGAATGTATCGCCGCAAGCATTAGGCACCGAGAACCCTGTGCTGCACCCGAGGGGTGAACCGCAGAGCAAAATCTTGTACACCAATTCCTCTATTTATGTGTAATTCCTTTTAATTCCCCGCAATTACTATCTAATTCCTGCAATTCCTCAAGTAATTGCCGCTATTCCCCATGTAATTCCTGCAATTCCCCATGTAATTCCCGCAATTCCCCATGTAATTCCTGCAATTCCTCATGTAATTCCTGCAATTCCCCTACTGATTCCTGGAATTCCCTTACAACTAATTCTTGCATTTCCTGTATGTCCGATACTGCAATAATTTACAGCGCATTCGCAATCGTTAGTATAATAGGGGTAAACATTTCTGCAATTCCCTTGTAATTCCTGCAATTCCTCACTAATTCCTGCAATTCCCCAAACAATTCCTGCAATTCCCTACAAATTTATGTAATTCCTCGAGCTTGTACACAAATTCCTCTATTTACGTGTAATTCCTTTTAATTTCCCGCAATTTCTATCTAATTCATGCAATTCCTCAAGTAATTCTCCCAATTACCCATGTAATTCCTGCAATTCCCCATGTAATTCCTGTAATTTATATTTGTAAATATGATGCAATAATTTACAGTGCATGCGCAATCGTTAGTAAACATTTCTGCAATTCCCTTGTAATTCCTGCAATTTCTGTGCAATTCCTCACTAATTCCTGACTAATTCCTGCAATTCCACAACAATTCCCCAAACAATTCCTGCAATTCCCTACAAATTTATGTAATTCCGTACTAATTCCTCTGCAATTCCTCAAGCTTGTACACCAAAATTCCTCTGCGGTTCACCCCTCGGCTGCACTACTTTCACTTTGCGTTACACCATGTTTGGAAGTATTTCATACAAAGACAAAATATTGCTTGTAATTTCACAAAACTAGAGTTTAATTTTACTTTCTATTCGAATGTAAGTTTCGGTTATGTTGAATAAAGCAAATTTTCAAATGTTGTTTTCTAAGTTTCTCCCTCTGTTGAGAACTTTATAAAGTTAATTTTTTGTGAACACGATTTCTATTTGTATTGTTGTGTGTTAGCCATAGCCCTGAATTAGTTACGCGAGGACAATAGATGTAGGTACAAACCTTTCTGCGATTGTACCATTTCGACTAGCGGAGTGGTCAGTTCTTGTCAGACTCTCGAAGAGAAATTATTGTAACATCGTTCCCGTGCACATTGCACGCAGTGTATATAGCCCGTGTGTAAATAAAACAATTTATTATTTACATTACGCAGTGCAATTATTTATTTGGTCCTTCGAAACAGCCCATATGTAATTTACATTTACATACGCAGTGCAATTAACAACAACCAATTAAAACAATTCGGGTCCAGTCCGAGCCCGAAACTCACAACAACCTCTTCTGTTTATTACACGATTTCGCACGGTTTCTTTATCAGGCGTTTCATTATGATAAGCGCGTTTTCACGTAACTTCGTAGATGTTCACTGTTACGAAAACTGTATGGACACGTAAGCGATTTAGTTTTACTACGAATGATGCACGAACACGAAAATCGTAAAATTGCTCCGCATTGAGGGAACACTTATGGAAAAACAAAATCCACAGCGAAAGGGTTAATGAGCACTAAATCTCAAATTTTTCAAAAGTGTCAAAGTTCAATTCTATCGGGCTGTATAGGTATTTGAAAGTAACGTAATCTGAATTATTATTATATTAAAACTACCTCAAATTCAATTTCCCAAATTAAACAGTATTAATGGACCCCACTATGCAACATACCATCTTTGTGGAATTCAGATGCAGCAGCGTCCTGTCCAATATCAATCTTGCCTGTATAACCGGCCTTCTCAATGGCACACGTAATAAGTTCAAGTGCCTCATGCGGACTGGATATGTCGGGAGCGAAACCACCTTCATCACCCACACCTGTTGCCGCCAGTCCAAACTTGTCTTTGATCACACTCTTAAGATTGTGGTATATTTCACTGCCCATTTTCATGGCTTCGGTGAAAGATTTTGCACCGGTTGGCAAAATCATGAATTCCTGAAAAATAAGACATTAATAGAGAAAGAAAAATGTTACACTAGCGGACATTTTTTTCCGGTGAAAAATATAAAAAAATGCATTTAGGATTCAATTTCAATCTTTGATCTATTCACTGGAAAAATCAGATATTCCTAACATACGAAAAATAATATTTTAGCGGAAATCAGAATACTGCAGAGTACGAGAATCGTCATTTGAGAAAAAAACAATCATCATAATCGATTAAGTGATTCAAGCGTAACTTGTGGCAAAATGTAGGTGCACCACTTTTAAAATGAAAATACACATTATCGCTTTGAAAATTTAGACTTTGATGCCTACCTGCATGGCAAGTTTGTTTCCTGCGTGTGATCCTCCATTAATGACATTAAAAGCTGGCACTGGCAATATAACTTCCTTGTTACCAGTCAAATCGGCAATGTGTCTGTAGAGAGGAATACCCCTTTTTGCTGCTCCTGCTTTACACACAGCAAGAGACACGCCCAATATGGCGTTAGCACCGAGACATTCTTTATTCTCAGTCCCATCCAAGTCAATCATGAAGTTGTCAATATCAGCTTGTTGGGTGACTTCAAAACCTTGCTTGATTAAAGCTGGAGCAATGCTGTTGTTTATGTTGGAAATAGCTTTACTAACACCTTTGCCCAAGTAGTTGGCTTTATCATTGTCGCGAAGTTCAAGGGCTTCATAGATGCCTGAAATGAATTTTAGTTAATTTATTTATAAAAGTATTTTTTATATCGTAACTTGACCAATATAATACACCCTTTCTCTACTCCTATTAGAAGCTGACAACAAAACAAGCTTATAACAGCTTTCGTAAAGGTAAAGGCGGAAACAGAAACAGTAATATTAGTAGTAGACTTTAATCTGCTTTTATAAAATTAGTATGTCAGATATTTCCAATATTGTATCTATCTGGTTAATAATGTGTTATCATATATTTACTTACATAAAAATATGTTCATGGATTTTTCAAATAAAATTGGCTTTGAAAGCAATATAATTACAATAATAATGAAGATGTAACGGAAGCAACAAATATGATTAGAAATATTAATAACTTTTAACTTTGCATGTTCAAATATCTCGATACCATATTTCCTGTATGTGGTAAACTCTACATCCATTAATGCACAAGTCAAAATTACTAAGAAGACATCTATTTATAATAGAGCCCATTAGTGAAACGGCGAAATCAGAGGGCGAAATTTAAAACTCTATCCTAAGAGTAGTTGGATAAAATTTTTCAATGCATTTTTATTTTTATGAAGAGTTGCACCTCTGCAGAGTTATAGACCAGGAGCCCATAGACCAAAAATTGTGCATAATAGGTTTACTCCAAAAATGCCTGAGATGTTGTGATTTTTGGGTCGTGGAGCACAGAAACGCCCATGCCAGTTTTTGTTTTTGGTACAGTGATGTGTGGCAGACCCATAAATGTGTAAAAAAAATTGCTTAAAAAAGTATTATAGGTTTAGGACTGGGGTTTGCGGGAAGCGCTAAATAATGAGAAGTAATCCAGCGGACGCGGTTCGCTTGTTGTGAATTCTGGGACACTGACACGCTGCAGGGGTCAAACTGTGGAAATAAATCACCCCCAAAAAAATTATAGGTTTACGCATGGGGATTGGAGCGATCTCCTAATTTACCTCCAAACATCATGAATCTCGACTCCCATTCATTTTGGTTGGTACAAAGAGGCGCCACACTCGCGACATTTTGTAAATTCACCCAGGTAAAAAAAATCATAAGTTTACTCTTCAAAACTTGGAGACAAGTTATTTCAATCACAAAAGTCGAGTATTCAATGTTGCCGATAAAAAACATTGGTACAGGGGGGCGCTAGAGACGCAACATTTTGTAAAAAAAACTTACGTAAAAAAATCATAAGTTTATGAATGGCGTTCACGAATTTGATTATGATGAACCTACTGATTACAAAAATACATTCCCTCTCGTTGAACGGCGGTACAAGGGCCCGCTAGAAAGGTTGAAAGAAAGCAATTATTAATTTTCACCCTTCATCATAAAGATTTCAGTCCGAAAACTGGTTGGACGCTTACCTCCATCCTTCCTATCCTGAGCTAACCTACGCTTTTCCCCAAAAGTTGAACATCCTACAATCCAATCTGGGCCTACCCTTACCTCTTCATATTCCTATCTCTGACTAGTATGTTGCGAACTAAGCCTTCGTGCCTCAGAAGGTGTCCTACTATCCTATCTCTCCTATTCCTTACCGTCTTCCATAAATTTCGCTTTTCTCCAACTCTTTCTAATACCTCTCTGTTGCTAACCTTATCTACCCACGGTATCTTCATCATGCGTCTAAAGCGCCACATTCCAAAATGCTTCTAATTTTTTCCTATTTGCTTCTCCTATCGTCCAAGTTTCGCACCGGTACACTGCTGTGCTCCATACATACGTTTTTAAGAGCCTCTTCCGAGTTAATACATTTATCATTTTCGAGCATAATAGTTGTTTCTTTTTATTAAATGCTACTCGGCCCTTCGCTATTCTTTGTCTTATATCTCTAGAGCTCCTGCCATCGCGAGTTATTTGACTTCCTAAATAGCAGAAATCTGAGACTTCCTCTATCTTCACGTTTCTTATTTGTATGTTAGTTTTAGCCCTAATTTCACGCCCCCTACAGAACAAAATTTCGGTTTCTTTTTATTGATCTTCATACCATAGCCCTCCGTCAAAACCGCTTCCATTCGTTCAGAATCCTTCCTAATTCTTCTTTGTTGGTTCCTAATACTGCTATAACATCCGCGAATCTGAGCATATTAATAGTTTGGCCCTGTATATTAATTCCAGCAGCTATTCTGTCTTTAACAATATTCATCGCATCTTCGATATATAAATTGAAAACTAAAATAAAGTTAAACGTTTCATAGAACCATTTTAATTTTTTTTCAATTTCTTGCATTTCCTATTTACTGCAGTAATCTACACGCAGTAGGAACGAAGCTTCGGTACACAATCAATTATCGTGAATGGCAAGACTTTTGTACCACTTTTCAACGATGGCGTATGTATTTTCGCACTAAGTATGTTTATATTTAACAAGTTACTGAACGCCATTCATAAACTTATGATTTTTTTTACCTGGGTGAATTTACAAAATGTCACGAGTGTGGCGCCTCTTTGTACCAACCATAAATGAATGGGAGTCGAGATTCATGATGTTTGGAGGTAAATTAGGAGATCGCTCCAATCCCCATGCGTAAACCTATAATTTTTTTTGGGGGTGATGTATTTACACAGTTTGACCCCTG
This sequence comes from Xestobium rufovillosum, assembly GCA_963966045.1. Taxonomy (NCBI): domain Eukaryota; kingdom Metazoa; phylum Arthropoda; class Insecta; order Coleoptera; family Ptinidae; genus Xestobium; species Xestobium rufovillosum. The sequence continues at coordinate 16,431,728 of OZ014504.1, forward strand.
CAGCGGGTCAGTGTCCCAGAATTCACAACAAGCGAACCGCGTCCGCTGGATTACTTCTCATTATTTAGCACTTCCCGCAAACCCCAGTCCTAAACCTATAATACTTTTTTAAGCAATTTTTTTTACACATTTACGGGTCTGCCACACATCACTGTACCAAAAACAAAAACTGGCATGGGCATTTCTGTGCTCCACGACCCAAAAATCACAACATCTCAGGCATTTTTGGAGTAAACCTATTATGCACAATTTTTGGTCTATGGGCTCCTGGTCTATGATGACTTTGCTGAAATCAAACCTGCATAATTTGGTTGTTGCTAAGTTACGCCAAACAAAAAACCGAAAATTTTCTGCCGTTCAAAGAGCGAGAGACTTAAAATACAGCTAACAGAATTCCGTTGACGCAATTCCGTCGACGGAAAGTTGTTAAAAACCAAGACTTTAGATGACCTTGCACTTCACATTCTATTTCTAACTGTCATGCTGATTTTTTAACATTAAATCCATTTATGGCGATTACTATGAAGCTTTTTTTCGATGTTCTGTCATATAAAAGATTTATTCATGTAGTGATTTTGTTTAAAACTGAAATTCAACAAACTAATTTGCCCATATCGGCAGGTGGTCAAGGACTATCATAATGTGCCGCTCGCCATGCAGTGTTTGTATAATCATCGTTCACATAACCTAACTAATGGACTCTATTGATCATTTTAGAATGTCGTCACACAATTGACAGCTGGAGGGCACACATTTGTTTGTTTAAAGCTTATTGAAGGCAAGAAGAGGAGGAATAACAAAGCTGATGTTTGTGTTACCATTTGACACCAAAAAAGGGGGCGTAACTTAAACTTAGTCGCTTTACGCCGAGAATTGAACGAAAATTCTTAAAATGATATGACTGGTTGCACTACTGCAAACGTTGTTTCGTTATTTTGAGTTAATTTACATGAACTCTAAACATCACCACTTTGTTTGGCACCAAATCTGCTCAAATTTTGGTAACACTCACGTGCATAACGTTGTGTATCCATACTCTACCCTCCAACAGAAAATGGCGGCCTGTCAAAATCAGGCCATTCTAAAACAGTCTATTGTATTTACTAAGGATTGAACAAAGTACCATAAATGCTACCAGTGAATCTACAGGTCAAATTTAGAGTTGCACCTCTGTGGAGTTACATTCTCTTGAAAGTCACGAAGAAAACGTGCACTTTTATTTATAAAACCAGAAGGATTTGACGTTCATATTTGGCGCAGACCCTTGTGCATTGATGGCAAATACTTATGTCATTAATTAATATTGTCTAAACTGATCCACCAGAGGTGTAGCAATTAAACAATGTCCAGTATGGTTTTGACATTCTTCGAAAACTAATTGTCAGGCAATTAATAGTCACGACAGCCCAAAAGGCTGGAGGGGATATGGGTGAATATTTCAAAACTGTCGATTTTCTCGACCGTTCTCGTGAATGCACAAAAAAGTGACAAATCCTGTCAATTTTGCACTTTTAGGTCTTTTCCAATCATAACCGTAAACATAAACACGAAAAACGGATAATTTTCTTTGTTTGTGTTTTTTCAGAAAATTGAACCCACGGTAATGACTTTCCTTATTTCCTCACTTGTAAATCATAAGACGCCATTGTCGTGGACATATCGTCATTTGCGTGTTCACACAAGAACACGACAATGACGAGCACGGTAATGACGATTTTGAAGTAATAGTCTCTTCAAATTTTTATTGAAGAATTTAATAGAACTATTGAGTTACCATTTACTTAACAGTCATATATTGACATACTTTGTGATAATATAATATTTTTTTATGTCTGCATACTTGAAATAATACTTAACCCGACAATGACGGGAGCGACGTAACAAGCCGTGTTCGTTTGCTTTCAGAGCACATAGTTACCTCTACATTGAACAAATGCTACTGACCATTACACATAGGTACATTGTATTTACATATTAGACGCTCGAAAACTGCCGGAATTTGCCGAATGTGCCAGGTATTTAATAGTAAATTGTGCACATTTTGTGGAAGCACGGTAATGACGGTTATGGGCGTGAACAAACTTTGAGGTGATATTAAGGGAAAAATATACTTATTATATTCAATTTTTTGGTTGCATCGCATTATTCCATATTTTCTCCACCTGTATTAGATAGGATATTTCAAAATTTAATTGTTAAATGATTGTAAAAAAATAAAATGTCCCTGTAGGTACTTCGGATGTGAACGAGGCATGGTAATGATGATTGACACACACAATTCAAAATACTCTTTTGGCTATGATTGTTTTAATTAAAATAAGTAAGGGACCAAGTGAGAACAGTTAATTGAATTATGCAGCAAGTACTTTTTTTAAAGTGGGATGGTAACTTTTGAAATAACAAACCTGAACAGGTGAATTGACACTTTCGAAATATTCACCCATATACCAGAATGGCAACAAGTTTGAGAAGCAAAATTGGAGAATTATTTTCTATTTATCGAACTCTCGAGTGATATCTGCATACTGCACAGCTAAAAATTTAAAAGACAGGGATCAGAATACCTAGCATTTCACAACTGTCTTTCTAACGCCACCCGTTAAATACAGCATATCTTTAATTTTAGCAACTTGGGATCGGATTAGGGTTGAAAACTTGCTCTCTGTTAATCAACTCTACTGCATTTCATATAATTTATAAATGTCCTCATATAAAATGACTGTAATACCTAATAGGTATAATTAGGCACATTTCACAATAAATAAATAAAAAAAACTTTCTAGCTTGATAATATGCTTACCTGTACTGGCACCAGATGGGACAGCAGCTCGGAAGAGACCTAAGTCGGAAACTAAATCAACTTCTACAGTTGGGTTCCCACGAGAGTCAAAGATTTGCCTTGCAAATATGCTCTTGATCGGCATTTTTGATTCTGAGCTGCTTTTACAACTTCCAAACTTTCGCAAATTAAATCTAGAATTTAAAAAGTTGTCAGACCAAACAAGGAAATTATATTTTATTCGGGCACATGACCTTCAATATGGATATTAGGTAATCATTAAGGTTAGAAAAATTACAGACAGCAGTAAAAAGCCATTCTTCGTCACTGTTTAAAAAATATAATCTACCTGTTATACTACTTACATAAACTGAGATGAAGTTAATATTCTTTTAATAATACTTTTAATATTTGCAACCGGCTAACAGTCAGTGTTTGACTTTGACAGTTCTGTTAACTTTCGACCCCCTCGTCACTGAATCATAGAGGTCATTTGAAGGAGACTATTGCCATGTTGTGCAAGGAAGTCACAAGGAACCTGTAATTAATCAGGTATGCTTGTGCGAGTAGTCATTTTTACTTTTTAGGACTGTAATTCTATAAAATTATACAAAAAGAGTCGATATTTTCTAACAATTTAAAAGTTACGAAGATTTATAGCACTTACAGAAATCTGAAATTCCTCATTTAATTTTATGTAAGCCCTTGAACACTAGATGTCATACACATCCAAATAATTGCAATTTAAATACCCTCTAAAAGGAGAATAAACAGTAAATAAAAAAATGACAACCACTGTATGAACGTCGCTAAATAAACCCAGAAGTTGTTGCTTGATTATTTTTTTGTGTTTTATCGATACATTCAAATCAACAACGACTGTTTTGATCATCATTATAAAAGTTCTAACAAAAAAGCTTTACCTGATATGTAAAGCAAATGAAGATTATTTTTACGTATTTTTTTACTTACTCAAATCAGTTCTCATGTTTGACTTGTTTTCCCGTCATGTTGATTTCAGATTCCGATGCGTTATTAGTTTCCGTGGAAATCGGCATAGAGTTAGCGCAAGCACAGGTATAGTGTGACCACGCTATCATGGCGAACCAAAAGAATGTAACAACTACTGACACTATCTTAAAAAGGCGGTTTCCCATGTGGACCTCATCCATGGCTAAGAAGCTAAAAATCATCCTCTTCTAGAACGTCTTCGTTCATACCACTATCCTCTTCCATTTCTCTGTTAATTTCAGTGTCCTTGTCGTCCTCGTTCCCAAATGAGGAGCTGAGAATGCTTCGATCGGGGAAATCTGTGGGATCTTGTAACTAGATTCTAGTTCTTCAGCTGCTTCATTAATTAGCCTTATCACCTGCAGTGGCTTCTTCCAAGCCATCAATTGCTGGAGAATTCAAGCAGGAAACACCGCAGCAACCAGCACAAACTTCCTACAGGAACACCTGGGTCCGCATCCTTTCAGACAACCATAGAAAATCATTTTTTCAGATTATCGGGAGCGGGTTGTTGATTCCAAGAATTCACCATTTAACTGCCATCCCCAATTTTCCGGGTTCATCTTATTAACTCGCCACTTTTGCACTTTATAATAAACTCGAAATAGATGTCTTTGGCTGCTTTCTCGGTTTGAGGCAATGAATTCAGTTTCATCGGTTTATGGAAGTCGCTTTTTTGGAGAAGCAAAAGTAAGGATACGCGATGATAGATTTCTGTTACTAGAGTAGCATACAGTCTCAAAATAAATTCCATTCCATTGGTGAAAACTGAATCATGAGAGGAATCGGATTGGTTAAAAACTTCAACCATATTTTGCAATTTTCTTTCTTTTCTTTAAAAAGACAGAGGTTGTATCAGAACCGGTGGTCGCATGCAGTAATAAGACGTGATCCTTGATGCAACTTACATGGTAGTCAAAATTTGGAGAAGAATAAAATTTTGTTTCGCATTTGCTCTCCCTGGTCCGAGGAAAAGATTTTGTCGTTAGCAGCCGCACGTGCTGTAAGAATGACCAGGAGGTCGATCGATCTTCTCCCATCACAACAACGGTTGTGTTGGTATAATGACTGTTCAATAGCTGTTTCAATGATCAGGACGTCAGTATCATCGTGTGCATGTTTGACCAAGAAATTCTTTGCCGCGAATTTATCGAGATGCGTATCATTTTTCGTGGCTGACTTTTGCATTCATCGTTTCATCAAAGAGGATATCAGCGCACGATAGTTTGGAACGGCATATTCATCAAAAACGATGACAGAGTTTGGACTGTAATGTTTTCGCACATAATAGATATGACTCGTACAAATTGAGTCGGGACGGTCATTTTGACGCCACACAAATCTATGCAACAAAAATTCACCGTCGGTGCTGATGTTGTTGATTGAAAGCTATCGTAGAATGATGATTTTGTCATTTTGAGCATTCCCTGGTCATCGAAATGGCATAAAGGATGAGGAGCCAACTCGTAGTTAAAATAATCCCGATAGCTCAGTTGGTTAGAGCAGTCGCCCGGCAAGTGAAAGACCCGGTAGGCACTAGTTCGCATTTTTCGCAAGAGAAAGCCCTCTGTTGCGTAATAATTATTAATGACTGCTTGCCAATTAAAACTATTATTTTAAACATTTTGTATAGTCGGCAACGCTAACTTTATAATACCTACACATGCCTGAATATTCCAAGTACTTACACGTATCTACAATATCATTACTTCCTACTTCTAAAATGCTACAAAGTGCAAGTTGTATATCACGATGGGTGCAATAAAAATAGCGATCATATTTTTCCAACATTAATTTTGTGCATGTTTAGAATATGTAATTTCTAGGAGGATTGCAGTATGCTTACATACTAATTATATACATAGTACTTAAAAAACACATAGTTGTGTTAATATTCCAGAACGTTGCCGGTACTTTTAGTTTTAATATTTTTGTCTTTTCTATCAATAAGAAAGCCTTTTTAATATTGATTAAAATATATTGTAAACTATCTTCTGTTATTCAACCCTTTATAGTTAGAGAATATCAAGAGATTGAGACTTATAACTGCCAAATGCGACATTTTCAAGTGAAGCAGGGAATTTGATGTTAGGAGGGTGGTAGAGGAAAATGATAAGGAAGCAATTGGGGGATAATAGAGTAAATGTGCGACCGACGAACTAACTAAGAACTAAAAGGGTTATTTGGGGAACAGAATATACGAGTAGTAGGAATCGTAGAATCTCAAAAGTGTGGATGGTTATGGGTCATAATAGGGATTTGGTAAATTCTTTAAATTGAGGCGTTAAGGATTAGATCTATGCACGCCCAGTAGGTGCTATAGGGTTATTTTCAGTGCACCTAGGCTGCGTCTACATTGAAATTAAGCATCGAAATTGTACCTAGTATTTCACTTTGTCCCAGCATTTACATGTGCCTACTATGTGGTGTTAGGTAAGGTGTAGTAAGTTTTGTTATGTTCTGTGGGAACAATATGCACTACCAGATACCTAACTTCACATTTTAGGGTTCATTGCATATTTTTGAAAATATTATATACATTCCTACCTATAATATTATATACATCTACCTATCAAAATGTTTAAAATAAATGCTGCAACTCAAAAATATGATGATCTTATTCAAACTTATAATAAAATCCATTGGGGAATCCAAAAAAGCTCTAATTTAGAGGTTGCTCCATTTAGAAAAACGATGTTAATGGACAGAAGAAAGGAGCGGCTTGTGTAATTGAAAATGACTATTTTAAACGATTTTAAATTACGTTGCAACGATACTTATGTCTTTTGTTGTGCAACGGTAGTTTTTATCTTACTTTCGGTACCAACTAAACCTGGATACGGTCGGTTGGACATGTAATCGTCTACAATACCCTTGAGCTCTTTGTCGAAGAAAGGGTAGGGTTCTCTATTGCTAAACGATGATAAACAGAACACAGCAACAACTTAAAATCAACTCTATTACTTTAACTATTTACACTACAGTTGACTAAATTATATACAGTGAGGTCCTAAAGTTTGGAATAAAATTCATAATTTCTTTTTTATCAATATTTCAATGAAATGCTCGGACACGTCAATTTTTATTTTCAATTTAGAATTTTGTAAGGGATATGCAAAATATACAAGTTGTCCCATTTTCATGAACAGTTGTCAATGTCAATTTTATTAAATGGAACACCCTATACATTTTCATATTTCTGAGTAGTCCATTGAAAGGCAATTTCATAAATGTGGCATTTGTTACCTTTTACTTCCATGGCTATAGAGATATTAACACTTTAATTTAGAAATTCGTCAAAATTAGAAGCAAAAAAAAGCAAAGTATACCTCACACAACCGTATGACATCAAAGATTTATGAACGAAAATACGAAATGAAATTCGGAGAATCACGCCTGAAGTAATTAGAAATGTTCTTTACGAATTCGAGTACAGTTTGGCTATAGCTTAGCAAGTTCTTGGAGCTCACACTGAACATTTAATTTAGATTATTTTTGATGTTAATTACTTGCTTGTGTTTTTACTCAACATTGTTTGTTTATTTCGTGGTAGTTTTGTAAACCTAATTTCCAATCTCGGCAATCTCTAGCTTTTGTAGAAGTTCAGATATCCTAATTCTAATTTTGAGGAATATTTAAATTCAAATGTTAATATCTCGATAGTCATAGAGGTAAAAGGTAACAAATGCCACATTTATGAAATTGTCTTTCAATGGCCTACTTAGAAACATGAATGTATAGAGGGTGTTCCATTTAAGAAAATTGACATTGACAGCGGTACATGAAAATGGAACACCCTATATATTTTATATGTTCCTCACAAAATTCTAAATCGAAAATAAAAATTGACGTGTCCGAGCATTTCATTGAAATATTAATAAAAAATAAATTATGAATTTTATTCCAAACTTTAGGACCTCACTGTGTACAAAATATTTACAGCGACAATTAATACAGGACTTCGCGGTAATTCAGATTCTCAAGTCGGTCTGTCAAACAGTCTGTACGGTACAAGTTAACAATAATTAAAATGAGTTGTTCGCCGCGGGCGAACCTCTCATTGAATTATGGTGTCCTGATACACGTCGAACGTCCGGCGTTCGATCTGCACAATATAGGTCTGGTTTTCTGGATGTTACGTAGCAGTATTGAAATACACTCCAGTCGGGGGTTTAGGTACGGGATCTTCGGTGTCGCACCCCAGAGTGCAATCCCTTTGGGGAGGCCGCTAACTAATATGTAATGGATACGTCCTACCATACACCGGCTGCCTCCAGGTTTGGGTGGAAACCGGTCACCACAAAGAAATCCCAGGTGGCTATAAATAACCAGCGGAGAAAACGTAATTAAGTGGTTCCTACCCCTGCCAGAGAGCTCCGATTTCGGTAGACCCGTTGCCGTACAACTAGTCAGCTCCAACCACGTTGGTTGGATAATGTTTAAATATTGCTAGACAAGCTAGCAATAAATAACCATATAGGCACTTACATGAAAACGGTAGCGGAGGATATATCTGCAGATCGAACGGCGAAACGAGAACGTTACTCAGTACGTTGCGGTTAAATAAAGTCAGTATTGAGAATCGGCGGCGGTGAATGAATTCTGAATCTGAAGGATTCTTAATTCGAAGTCGGATTGAAAGTTGGCGGCCAGCATCATCTCGGATACTGGGAGCCCTGGTCCCAGCTGATGGACGGAAGACCAAGTACTGCCTTCTGCCTTCTGGAGCATCCACTTTTATAAGACTCAGGGGGGGGTGGATTCTGCGGTCTTCTTCCGATATTTTCAAGCGGGGGCATTGGTGCCGTCTGCACCAATTGTGACGTTGATCCTTCGCGTCATACATGGGACGTGCGCAAACCTTCGCTATTGCATGTTTTCCAGATCAAGCGGTGCGCGCTTGCTTCTCCCATCCATTTTCCTTCTGGATCACGGCGTGACGTCAGAACGTCCAAAGTAAACACTAATTAATTTTGATTAATCAAGGTGTTTACTTTTGCAACGTTACAACGTATAATTAAAAATAACTTCTTTTTATAAAATAAAAGTCGCAAACTTACCCTTTCGGATAAATGGAGCAACAGGGTGAATCATTTAAAGAAAATTCGTCATTATTTTATACCCGTTGGAAATAAGTGTTATTTACAAGAAAAAATGGACTATTATAAAACAATTAGGTATATTTGACAATTTCTTTAAAAAAAAGAAATTTACATTGAAGTATTACATGAGGGAGGTTGTTTCTACATTGCCGGGGGCGTTGAATTTGAACATATAAATCTACTCCTGGATCGGAACAAGCTTGCTTCTTATAGTTATTAAGATAAACAAAATAGCTGACTAATTCCAAAATTCCAGAGAAAAAGTGCAACATGGTTTATCGAGCCGTCCCGAGTCAATAGCGCAAGCAGCGACGTTCTCACAATCGGTGTAATTTGTATCCAGGATCCGCGGAAAGATTAAATTAAAAGGCGGATGTTAGGTACTAGTTCGTTGTAGTTGTTTTCCATGATAGAAAATAAAAATTGCGCGGGGAACATGGTTTGTTATTATATTCAAATAATCGACCGGTTGCTTTGTTTTGCCTCTTCCACAAACAAACGCTTAGACTGTGAGTATCCCTGTTGCTTCAGTCGTAAATGTAAATAGCGAAGTTCTCTCTCCAAGTCTTTGGTTGCTGCGACGTTGCGAAATGCAGACGATATTCCTTTAAATGTAAACAGAAATTTGTATTCGTCAATTTATGTGTGCACTTAAAGTCCCAAAAAGAGAGTGGAAACCAGTTGTTATTATTGGTCCTTGAGTACATTTTACAGAATACAGTTACGAGAGTAATCCCCTGGTCGCACCTTTACGTAAAGAATGATTCAACGTAAACAAATGAACAGCTCTTTTTATAACGTTGACCTTGTGTTTATTCTGAGTGACCAGTACCTTCGATTTTTGGAAGTTACGAAGTTTCGAGAAGGTTTCTTCCGAGGGTATACAATAAAGGCAAGTAAAGGTAGCTTAGGCATGCGCTTTTTCGAGCATCTTGAAGCATGCGTCATAGCATTAAAGACAGCGCAGGGCCGAGTTGCGTTTAACAGAAAGAAACAACTGTTATGTTCGAGAACGGTTAATATTGAGACTAGGAAGAGACTCTTAAAGTCGTATGTATGGAGTACGGCATTATACGGGTGCGAAACATGGACAATAGGGGAAGCGGATCGAAAAAGAGTAGAAGCGTTTGAAATGTGGTGCTACAGGCGCATGATGAAGATACCGTGGATAGATAAGGTTAGCAATAGGGAAGTATTAGAAAGAGTTGGGGAAAAGCGAAAGGTATGGAAGACAATAAAGAGTAGGAGAGATAGGATGGTAGGACACCTTCTAAGACACGAAGGAATAGTTCGCGACATACTAGAGGCAGAGATAGGAATAAAAAGAGGTAGGGGTAGGCCTAGATTAGACTACTGCTCTCAAATAGTTAGGGATGTAGGATGTTCTACTTTTAGGGAAATGCGTAGGTTAGCTCAGGATAGAAAAGAGTGGAGGTACGCATCCAACCAGTCTTCAGACTGAGAACCTTATGATGATGAAAGATAATTTCCATGTTTGTGGCGTTCTAAAGATTCAAATTATAAAAACAGAAAATTAAGGGGAGATGCATTACGTGAATTGGGGGAAAAATAAACGACCATCCATCACCATTTGTTCTAACGAGCAATAGCCGCCCTTTAATTTAAAAAATTCCCCGGTTCAACATTTTCGTTTGCGTTTTTAGTTTCTTGCCATGATAATAAAAGCGGCACATACACCTCCAAATAGTAAATTGGAATCCATATCTGCAACTAGCGCAGTGAAAAGAACTTCTAACTACTACATAATGTACATAATGATGCATGAAGAAAGGGGAATGCGTTTTTTGACTTCTATAGCATGCATAAATGCATGCAATTACGCATAGGTACATTGCCGCACCAAAAGATGCATCGTCTAAAGCCACCTTAAGAGTGCAGGATTGCAGTTTAGTTTTGAGATGAGACAAGAGGAAAAAAATCAATAGAATTATTAGAAGGCGATCCATTCGAGTGAAAAGTAAAGTGTTTATAGTACAGGCTAGGCGATATAGTGATTTTTGACGGTGCCAAAGACTTCGTGTTTTTCTCGTAGTGTATACCAGGGTGTTTTGAGGCGATATTGACCGTTGTTTATAAAATTGGATTTAAAGAAGTTTGAACTTAATTTGTATATTGTTGGATTGTTTAGTATTAGTCAATTGTTTGCTTATTGTTTAATTGCTTATTGTTTGTCGTTTTACTGCTTATTGTTAATTATTAACTTTATGCACTCGAATCACTTTAAATTGTAAATATTTGGAAATTAGTCACTTGTTAATAAAAATTGTATTAAATTGAAATACGTTACGATATACTCAATTTCTCCTACAATCCGTAAGTTTGTTTGTTGTATCCAGTGACGGTAAGCAGGCACATTACATTTGGCATACAACGGCGGAAATGATCCTTCAATCATTGTTTTCGATGATTATTGCATCGTCTGTTTTATTGTTAACAGCTACAGGAGAAAACTCCGAAAGTACCACAGAGGAGAAAAAGGACAGAGAGAGTAACTCATAGTACATCATGAAGGACCATAAGGAGGCATTCTGATTTCAAAATAAACAAATCCATCCGACAGAACTGTAAAAGATAAATAGCATTGCTTCAAAACGAACATCAAGAAAGGGGAACGTGTCTGAGTCGTGTCGTAGTGTGATCGTTATCTTCGTGAACGACAAGCTTCCATTGAAATTTCTGTAAATCTGTGATTTTCTTGCATAAAATATGAGTAGGGCAATAGGAAATATTTGCAGTCAGCAACAATAAACAGTATGCATGAAATCGACGGTTTGCAAAGATGGTCTATCGGTCCGCAAGTTTTAACCACCCTGTATGTATAAGAATCATTGACAGGCAAGCACCTCCTACAGTACAACAGTACAGCAACATTAAATAGCCGGTTCGCAAAGATTCGCAGTTGATCCGCAAGCTTTAACCCACCCTTATAATTCAATAACCTATGTCTCTTGGGGTGTGTCGGCAATCTGGGAAAAACGATCTGCTCTCTCTCTATTTTTGGTTCAAAGTTTCAACAGTAGGTTTTTGGAAAGAACGTAGGTAATTATGTTTGCACAGTCACATAAGGAAACAATTTTTACCTCCACGGAAAAAGTTTTGATAACACTCTTGGAAGACATATTTTTGTTTTTATCTTTGACCTAATAACCCTTGTGTACCACAATTTGTATCACGCAATAATTAATAAAATTAAATAAGCCGTAAGTAACGTAAAAGGGTAAAACCTTGGTCCATGTTCGAGATTAGAACTCAAAATATTTTATTTGTATAAAAGGATCTGACAGGTCCGTCGTTGTCAGTGTTTACAAACACATCGAAGTGTTAAAACTTGTTCTTCGAAGATGATATCTAAAATTTTATTAGGATTATTCTTGATCGAACTAATTACCAATGTTTATTCTCGTGAGCCACAAAACGGTATCTGCAATTCAAAGTTGTATAGTGTTTTGCTTCCTCGCTCAAACTCATTCGAAGTGTTTTGTGAAAAAAACAGGATGACGCGTGATCTACATACTCATAAAACCGAGAATCTTAAAACGGTGGAATACAAACTGCAGCCCTACCAAGGAAAATGGATTTTGAGCGGAAAACCAGTTAGTTCCATAAAATTCTATAACTCCAAGAATTTAAGTATAATTCAGTTCGAAGAAATCTCTCAACAACGCAAGGATAATAGAAAAAATTGTATAGGAAATGTAGCCATGATGGCAGTTTGCTACTGAATACTATTTAAATGTAGTGATTTTCTCAATAATTTGCGAAGTTCTCAATTTTAAGAATGTGTTCATTTTGAAACGTGTTATTTATGTATTTACTTACTAACATTGAATTGGAAATTGTCAATTACATACATAGTATTATTGATTATTATATTATAGATTCGAGTGTATAGTGTTCCTATTATTAGTATCTGTACTGTAATCATCGTAGAGATTTAATGTATTGTATTCATCATTTTGTCAGTAAGTATTAATTATTTAATTGTTTGATGACTTGAAATATTCAAGTAAATGCTGAAAAGGGTTTGGGTTATATTCGTATATATTTACTATAATAAAGATTGGTGTTAAGGTAATTTAGAGCGAATTATTTTATTTTTATTAACTATGATCCAGTGTATCCCAAAAAGCACATACCATTTAAACGTTTCTGTTATTTCTGACTTCAACTTTTCATCAAGGACTTGAAACATTTGCTGTTGAAACTTCTCGTGTACTACACAGGGGACAATATTAAATAAATCACTCGGTCAAGAAGTACCGTATTATTTTGTAAAAAAGTCTCTTCAATTTTAATATTTAATGAATCAACCTTTATGACTCAAAATATTGTGGACCGACCTTTTACAATACCAATTTAAAGGGACAGCAATGGATAGCCCTTGAACTTCAAAAACAGAGAATGAGCCCAGCGTTCGTATACGAACACCTACTTGTTGTGGTATTAGTCTAGGCCAAGAGGTTGCGGGACGCCTTTTGTTTATACAAGGTGTCCCAGACTCGCGTGGGTCTTGTATGCTGCCCGTATTTAAAGAGATAAGAAATAAACAAAATTAAACATTTTAAGTAACCCCCTAGCACAACGCCTGAACAGAACTTCATCTATATATATATGTTACGGACAGTGATGTAAATTGGGCAATGACGACTTTAGCCGGACAACGACGTGAATGTCCATTTCTCCTGGCCATTAGCGCTATTGCCCGGGCATTGTCGAGTTGGCCCATTTATGGTGGGCAATGTTGTAAATAATTTCATCCAGTTTTTATATGAACATCTTTTCCCGGCCATTAACGATATTAGCCAAAAGCGATTAGACAATGTTGATATCAATTAAAATTACCAAATATATTGTATTCTTTTATTAAATTACGTAAGTATAAAAATGTTATATGCGAATGCGTCAAATCGGCAAAATATGGTTGCTCAAACTAATAAAGTAAGTACGAAGTGGAAAAAAACAAGTGTGATTCTGAGGCCTAGCTCAGACTCTAATAACATGCGTGTGTACCTTTTAGAAAGTGGAAAAAGTTCTTACCTATATTATTTAACGCTGGGATTTATCAGGTGTTAGTCTATAAAGTGGTGCCACCTATCGTCCAAAAGAGAGTGATTAGGATTATGCAAAATATAGTCACAATCTATTATGATTGGTTTCTATCACAGCTGCAACCTCTTCAGACGGAACTCGTGCAGCTTGGAATTTTCAAGGTTTTTTGCTTTAGCGGAAACCGAATAAATCTGGGAGTATTAGTCAGCGGTCCTATATCTTTAAATTATTATTTTCTATTTAGAAATAAGAGTATAATTTGAAGGGCCAGCGCCATCTGCATTACAATGGCCACACACTACTACTGCTGTTAAAATGTACAGTTTACTGTGCATCTCGGCTAAATATGCACAAGATGGAGAGATTGCAATATAATTTTCATTCCAACACGGCCGTGCAACCAAGTAACGTATCAAGACGTTCTTGGTCGAAAATGAATAACGAATAATTAACTTAGACAACCCTACTTTCTAATAATTACGATAAATATGTGTACAAATAGTAAAAAAGTTGTCTAGTTTATGACGGATTTATGACGGATTTTTCAATAATTTGAGGGAGATTTATTTAAGGCGAACGAAAAATATTACTATAAAAGAAGTGCGAGTCTGTAAGTTGATCCTTTATTGATAAATATTTTTTTTATTTAAGGCCCTATCTACTTTAATTTCAGAATGGTGTTGGAATAAAAATGTGTCTACATGTCCCGTTTTTAGTGCTCAAATTCCGCACCCTTAACACAATATAACATAACCAAACTAATTTTTATTCTCATTATCGCCCTCTCTCAAGTGGACAAAGTCAACATGTCCCGGACAATGTCGTCAAACCACACTTGACTAATGAATTGTCAACACCGCCCAATTAACATGGCCATAGACGTCATTGGCCGGTCATTATCGATACTGCCCGACGTAGTAGGGCATTATCGACATTGCTCGGACAATAACGTGATTGGCCATATTTTCGTCATTATCCGTAACATATATAAAACAAAAATTGTTTCTACCTATGTCCGTTATAGACTCCAAAACGGCTGGACCGATGTTGATGAAATTTTCAGGAAATCTTCAGATTAGCCCAGCGGGTGATCCTGTGAAGTTTGGTAGCGATCGGATCAACAGAATTTTTTTATACGTTTATGTGAAGCCGGGGTGGGTCGCTATAATTTATAAAGTGATAATTGACAGCAAACGTCAAACGGCATATGTCATTCGCAGTTTATCAAGTTTCAGACGATTTTACCACAATTATTTCTTCTGAGGCAGCAACGCGGCGAGTAGCAGCTAGTAAATTATAGCTAAGAACCATTTCGATCACGTCAGCTTTCAAACATAAAAAACCGCATCAAAATCGGTCCATTCGTTTAGGAGCTACGATGCCACAGACAGACAATCAAACACACAGACACGTCAAACTTATAACACCCCTCTTTTTTGTCGGGGGTTAAAAAAAGTTTCTTCGTTTGAAGTTCTTCATATTATAAAATTATTTTCAGTTATATAAAGTGCTCCATTAACTCTGCACTGCATCCAACTTTGTCTTTCTTTAATGGAACACCCTGTATTCGAGCGCTTTTTGGATCCCTCGCTTGATTTTAATACATTGTTATGCAAGTAGCTTTTCTTCGTCTAAATTGCGAAATTTTTGAGTTATAGGCATTTGTCTGTAAATCTTGATAGATGTGGAGGAAAGTAGTTAGAAAATGAGAGCCCCTGACCAGGCCATCGAGTTCTCCAGGTGCCATCGAGTTCTTCGGCAGTGACCTTGAAAGAGACCAGAGGCTGCTGAAGGAGTCGTTGCGTCATCCGAAGAAGTGTCTTCAGCAGCGGCATCTGCAGCAGCCTCTGGTGTCTTTCAAGGTCATTGCTGAAGAAGTGTGCATGTCTTCAGCAGCGTCTGGTGTCTTTCAAGGTCATTGCCGAAGAAGTGGGCATGTCTTCAGCAGCGTCTGGTGTCTTTCAAGGTCATTGCCGAAGAAGTGGTCTTCAGCAGCGGCCAGGCGCATGCGCCGGGGCTATTCCTCAGATCAGTCCATCGAGTTCTCCATCCACTTCAAGTGGGCGTGTCTGCAGCAGCCTCTGGTCATTGCTGAAGAAGGGCCTCTGGTGTCTTGCCATTGCGCACCCAAGCCGCCATTTTGGGGCCTTTGGTTGTGGCTCAGGCGCCTGCGCCGGGGCTCCGCCTTCAGCAGCTTCTGGTCATTGCTGAAGAAGTGGTCTTCAGCGGCCCCCCTGGTGTCTCTCATTCTGTTGGGCCTTTGGATGTGGCTCAGGCGCCTGCGCCGGGGCTGTCGCATACAAAGCACGTGTTGCTCACTGTTCAGGCCAGTCCATCCTGGCCCCATCCACTTCTTCGGCAATGACCAGAGGCTGCTGAAGGAGTCATGTCTTCAGCAACGCTGCCTTTGGGGCCTTTGGCCGTGGCTCAGGCGCATGCGCCGGGGTTTTCGCAAACGTTCTGGAAATGACGCCGACCGGGATTCGAACCCGGGTCCCCACGCACCGGAGCCCTCGCTCCAACCAACTGAGCTAATCGGCGGCCCACAAGCCCGTCTTTCAAATCATCCGTATATACTTATGATTGTAAACAGAAGTTACAGAATTAATATTTATTTTCTCGGAAATTTACAATTGTTTATACTAAATAAATATTGATATTAAAGTTTAAGAAAAAAGCACGTTCGCCGCCGATAAGAGATGTTATAATTGTTTTTATTATGGGAAATAACCTTTCATCTTGCCGATAGGATATGTTTGTTTAGGTTTGATCCCACGCTCTGCATGTGCATTTAATACGTTGTAGACACTACAAGGTGACCCGTTTGTTTGTTTGTATTATTACAATAAAATAACATTCTAGAATATTCTTCTGATTGTTTATTTGAAATTACTTGTTATCTTAATGCGTTTCGGACACGTGTGGGAACCATCTGATTGATATATGCAAACATCTTAGTTCTCGGTAGTAGAACATTCTACATCGCTAATTATTTGAGAACAGTAGTCTAAATTTAGGCTAACCCCTACGTAAAAACTATGTCATGTGGGGTGTAAATTAAAGGAATATTGGGGTGGATTTTAGGGGTGGTTTTTGGGGGTGGTTTTTGAGGGTGTTCTTTAGGGGTGGTTTTTAGGGGGTGGTTTTAGGGGTGGTTTTAGGGGTAGCTTTTAGGGGTGGTTTTTAGGGGCGGTTCTTGGGGTGGCTTTTGAGGGTGATTTTTGGGGGTGGTTTCTAGGGGTGATTTTTAGGGGTGGCCAGTCACTGATCGCGCCCCCGGCCACGCTCCTTGCCCCGCCCACCTAGATCATGTAGGGTATCAAATTAATCAGCTCGATGAGACAAAAAGGAATCTATAGTTATTCTCCTGCTTCCGAATTCTTATCAGTAGTTGTCTGTCTGTATGTCTGTCGGTCCGTCTGTCTGTCTGTCTGTCTGTCGGTCCGTCTGTCCGTCTGTCCGTCTGTCTGTCTGTCTGTCTGTCTGTCTGTCTGTCTGTCTGTCTGTCTGTCTGTCTGTCTGTCTGTCTGTCTCTCCGTCTGTCTGTCTGTCTGTCTGTTTGCGAATACAGCTGTCTGTTGACATAGACAGCTGTATTCGCAAACACCATGGCTGATGACACGAGCAAGAATAAGACTGCGCATGCGCACGGTTGTATGGAGAGTATTTAAGCAAGAAAATTAACGGTGCTGTCAGTTAGTACTTGTGCTTCAACAAGGGAACCGCATTTGAATAATGACACACATAAACGTAGACACGTTTCGTGTTCTGGACGGTGCTGTTTTAGATGAGTCAGCACGCCGTGTCGAGGTGCACGTACATCGGCCGTTCGTGACAACAACAACATTCAACGCCAATGACGAAATTCGCATACCAATCCACCAACAAGACGTTTACGTACTGCCACATCTAAGCAGCATCTACATAGAGGGCAGGTTCATCAAGGGTGCAGGAGGCGGAAATGCGGCTTTAACGAATAACGCCCTCAGTTTCCTCTTTGACGACGTCCGCTATGAAATAAACGGGGTGGAGGTGGATCGAACAAAAAACGTGGGCATCACGAGCACACTGAAGGGTGTAGTTTCTCTGAATGAGGGTGAGGTAGGTGCCCTGGAGAATGCCGGCTGGACGAATACGGGAGACTCACCGAGCCACCTTATCGACGCGAACGGGAACTTTAACGTGTGCATCCCGGGAAGAATCCTGCAGGTATTCTTGGAAGATTACCCCAAAATTCTGTTAAATGTGTGTCACGAGCTCATTTTGACTCGATCGAAAAACCATAGGAACGCTTTCGTGGGTAAGGAGGACACCAGAATTGAGTTGAGCAAGGTTCATTGGAGGGTGCCGTACGTCTATCCATCGGATGCTGAATACCTAAAACTTCTCAATATTGTCGAGGAAGAGAGAACGTTGCAGATATGTTTTCGCAGCTGGGAGCTTTACGAGTATCCGGTGTTGCCGCAAGCTACGAAACAAACGTGGGCCGTCAAGACTGCAACACGGTTGGAGAAACCCCGCTACGTTATTGTCGCCTTCCAGACGAATCGCAAAGCGAATTTGGACACGGATTCAAGCAAATTTGACCACTGCAATCTGACAAACGTCAAACTGTACCTGAATTCTGAGTGCTTCCCCTACGAGAATTTAAACTTGGATTTCTCCACGGGGAAATACGCCCTGCTATACGAAATGTACCAGAACTTCCAGAGTTCATACTATGGAAAAGTTGGCGAGCCGCTATACGGCAAGGAACAGTTCAAGGATCTAGCGCCCATCGTGGTGATTGACGCATCAAAGCAGTCGGAAAGCATCAAGCCTGGACCCATAGATATGCGTCTAGAATTTGAGTCGAGCGAGAATTTTCCGCCCAACACAACCGCATACTGTCTCATCCTGCATGACCGCATCGTTGAGTATACACCGGGTAATGAATCGGTCAGAAGAGTGGTATGAGAAGCTGCAGGGCTTCGATTTGCCGAGAAAATACACGCATGCCTACTCTGTATACAGATTATAGTTTTAATTATATTGATGTAAAAATATATTCAACGTTTTTATTTTTGCGAAAACCCCGGCGCAGGCGCCTGGGCCACATCCAAAGGCCCAACAGCACCTAACAATTCTGATTGGATGCTGCCCACAACCACTCTCATTGGCTGTTGCCCCGCCCACTCTCATAGCCAGAGCCCGGCGCATGCGCCTGAGCCATGGCCAAAGGCCCCAAAGACACCGTTGCTGAAGACATGACTCCTTCAGCAGCCTCTGGTCATTGCCGAAGAAGTGGATGGGGCCAGGATGGACTGGCCTGAACAGTGAGCAACACGTGCTTTGTACGCGACAGCCCCGGCGCAGGCGCCTGAGCCGCAACCAAAGGCCCCCAGACACCAGAGGCTGAAGACATTACTCCTTCAGCAATGGCCAGAAGCTGCTGAAGGCGGAGCCCCGGCGCAGGCGCCTGAGCCACAACCAAAGGCCCCAAAATGGCGGCTTGGGTGCGCAATGGCAAGACACCAGAGGCCCTTCTTCAGCAATGACCAGAGGCTGCTGCAGACACGCCCACTTGAAGTGGATGGAGAACTCGATGGACTGATCTGAGGAATAGCCCCGGCGCATGCGCCTGGCCGCTGCTGAAGACCACTTCTTCGGCAATGACCTTGAAAGACACCAGACGCTGCTGAAGACATGCCCACTTCTTCGGCAATGACCTTGAAAGACACCAGACGCTGCTGAAGACATGCACACTTCTTCAGCAATGACCTTGAAAGACACCAGAGGCTGCTGCAGATGCCGCTGCTGAAGACACTTCTTCGGATGACGCAACGACTCCTTCAGCAGCCTCTGGTCTCTTTCAAGGTCACTGCCGAAGAACTCGATGGCACCTGGAGAACTCGATGGCCTGGCCTGAGGCTCTCATTTTCTAACTACTGAGGAATTCTGAAAATTAAATATCTAGTGCCAGAGTCCACAGGTAACTAACAAGAATGGCAAAAAACTGATAATTTTATACATATGTATATTAGGAATTGCACGATAAATTTTGAAAATTGCAAAGCCTCATAATTCATAATTCACACATACGTATTTCAAACGACCAGATGAATATTCCGTTTGCGTTATAATGCAGGTGTTCCTCCACTGTGTTTCCATTTTTCCACAAACAAGCCGCCTAGATTGATTACCAAGGACTTGTAGAGGGGGCTATTTACATTTACGACTGAAGCTTGATGAATACTCACAGTCTAAGCGTTTGTGTGTGGAAAAGGCAAAACAATGCAGCCGACCAGTTGTGTAGTAAGTAGGTGCCGCCGCGGAAACAGAATATCGCGGAACATCCGCGTGCGACTTCTTTGATATTTGGAAGCCAGTTCGCTGGAGAGACCGGTCGTTTCAGCTCTTTCTATACCCCGCTATTCAACTGCAATTTCAGATCAAAACTGCGTTCTTGACAACCATGTAACAAGTTCAAATTTCAAATTTATTTCTTAAATGGCAGGAAAATGGCGGGATGTTAAACGATTTCTTGGACAAACCTACCATAATTTCTTTCATCCCTTGTTACCATAAGTAGACCATAAATTATTCTTCTTCCAATTATTGTCCTGTGCCCATTTCCGCAACTTTTGTGATTAATGATATAATTATAATCAATAGTAACAAGAAAGATTAAAAATATAGCACAGCTACGTACTCATTCATTCTTAAAAAATGCATACACATAAACAAGCAGATGAAAACACGATATTGTAATCAGAGTGATTTGGAATTTGTACTATTTACGTGTGTTAATTTTAACCCACAATTCAAAATACAAACAAATCATTATCAACCATTATTAAAAAATTATAAGTATAATTTGGGGCCAAAAATGCCAGTATCAGTTTTAAATGAAAACATAATAACCTTTACTGGATTCAACAAGTTCTGTGATGCTATTCAATAAACTTATCGAAACAATCTCCTATCATATTAAAGATATATTGAATGAAATTCCGATGATCCTGGACACTCTATATTTAAACTGGTTATCGGTTTCGGGGTCCTTATCTAACACCCCTTCATCAGACCGACCAATGAATAAAACGCTACGAGTAGGGACTACATGAGCGCCTCAACAAAGATGGTAAACAGTTTTCTGTTACGGGGACTTACGCAAAGTCTAAAAGTAAAGGATGGAATAGGAACTGAGACTCCTCTGAGGGAGGAAAACCATCGGCTGAAACACCTCTGAAGGAGGTGGGAAATAAATTAAGAAAATGTGAAGGACCTCTGAAGGAGATGAGAACATAAAATTTGAAGCACGTAATATATTTCAACGCTCCTCATGGGAATTCCGTTGTCGGTCTGATGATGGCGTGTTAGGTAAGGACCTCGAAACCGGTAACCAGTTTAAATATAGAGTGTAGAGGATCATTGGACCTTAATTATACCTTTATTATTTAAATAACCTCGATTATGGAATGTTTTAAAAATTTTAATTTAACTGTTTCACTTAAACTGTTGTCTTAACTTTGTACTGTAGCTGGGTCAGCGGATTTAAATTATATTTGCATTAATGAATTTTTCGTCGCACTTCCTGGTGGCTTGTGTATTTATTTTGTGATATATTTATTTAGAATAATTTTCGGCAGTAAAGGTGAATGAGAGGTCGATCGCCCCACGGCGACTCAGGCCATAACACTATTTACGAGGAACTATCGACAAATGGAATGAGCCTACTCGAATTTGTTTTATAACATTTTATGTAGCTACACGCACTGTGCTACAGAATCTTTTATGCATTAGTATACTAATGTGTTTAGGTTTACAAAAAATTAATCCCAAATATAAGCAGAATAATATATCTTTGTCGGCAGCTTGGAACTTTTAAAGCTGATTTCAATAGTCAGCCGCCATTACGTAGGGACGCAAATGAAACACGATGTGACCTACGCTTTGTAGTGAAAGCAAGATAGAAGACTAGTCACTCACCCACCACCCAGCATAATGACTGCCGCTTTGCGATTACTTTTTCCAACAGCATAATATTTTATTGAAGTGAAACTTCTTTAGTGGCACCTCGAAAATTGCCCGAGAATTGAGAGTAAAATTTCAAGGTCGCGTCACGTTTTCGAGATTTCGTTACACGAGAGAGACGAAAGATATAACGTTGAGAGAAGGAGAAAGACAGTTACACATGCATGAATAGCTGAGATACTACGCGTTGTATAATTATACTTACCATCGTGTCTTGTGATTATGTATTTACGTTTTTTGCGTTTGTGTCCTGTGAATATTCGATTATATCCGTAAACAGTTATTATGTAAGTATATTTAATATATTAAAATTTTAATGATAATGACGTTTGTATGCTTATATTGCGTCAAAAAATTTAAATAGTAAATCTCTCTCAGAAGTTTCACTTCTATCACGTATACGGTGCTAAACGCGCAATTTTTTCATTATACTCGTGTAATGCTGCCTAAAAACTACTGTTCGAATTCTTTAGTCTTTAAGTCTGTTTAATGTCTTTATGCTAAGTATTCAACTTCAGATGCAGATACAGTAATCGATTGAGCGGTTGACCAATGAATGCTTGCCATTGATCGGCGGTAACCAATCAAAACTGGACTTAGTATGGCGGCCTGCATACCCAAGTCATTTTCTGGTGCTAAATAATATCTATATTATATTTCTTAAATCTGTGGCCCTGCCGTATCTACTTCCTATGTTCGAAGGTCCATTGTCGTTCTGTAATGCATTCTGTAATGTATCTTCGTCTGCGGACGACGACCGTCGCTTCTTATGTTTCCCCATTATAAACACGACACGTCTTTGCGAATTTAAAAATAATACTGGCGTCACTGGCACAATAAAAAAGAATGACGAACTAGCGCTGAGTGGATGGTAAAGTAGATAGCAAAGTTTTCTACTTTAAAATTGTGCGTCAACTGGTGGAGTAAGGAAGTACTACGTATCTATGTATAGCAATGATGTACATCCCTACTGGATAGGCCCATTGCCGTTTACCCCGTGAAAACTTTTTGAGGCATTTCTGTTGTGTATGCAACCCGTACTACTGACGAATCTGCATCCTTTTCTAACGCGAAGAGCTTAACAGGTGTTTTTGCACAGGTAACAGTTTTTTGTGTACCATGGCCATATATTGCGCTGCTTACGGCTGTAAAAGCGTTCAGCAGCCAGGTAACAACTTGTAGTTTCATGGGTAAATATTACATGCCAATGTGAAATGTGATCCTATTCATTTTTGCCCTCTAAATTAAATAATGTGCGTCTAACCTAAAATTTTAGATTCCCGTTTCATATGAATACCCCGGAAATTAAGTTTCTTGAGTTTCAATCTTTTGTTTTATGATTGATAATTCTTTATCATTGACCTTGTTCAATAATGAATTCATCATTAACCTATTACAAGAGGTGCGAAAAATAATTTCACGGCGCAAATGTCGGTCAATAATGAAGTGTTTTAAGGTTAGTAGTGAAAAAACAATTTTTTTACTCGGCTTAGATAGGATTTTATTTAAATATTAAAATGGGTATTTTAGCATGGAGAACCCTATACTTACAACTTCGTTTCTCTGTATTTTTCAATTTGCTTATCCTTGCACTGTTTTTACATGCGAAACTAAACTGGAATTTACCCAGCATTTAATATTTTTTTCGGAGTATTTAAAATACTAGCTAACCAAAACTTTAGTTGCTGAATTTTTTGTTGTTCCCTCTGAAACTCAGACTGCTGCGACTTGTTGACTTGTAGGGTATAATTTACTTCCATGATACAGGGGTATGCTCATAAGGTGTAAATCAACGTGTAAAATAACATGCTAAATAAATAATGTACTTGAAAATACATTTACCTGAGATGAGTTTTATTTATATTTTATTGATTTCTCAAATGAAGAGTCCGAAAAAGCAAGTGTAAGTATTAAAATTTAGAAATATCAACTTGTCTGTTACCCGCTTAATCAAGTCATACGGCTGTTTGAATGAGAGGGCAAAGAAGAGACTGACTTAAAAAGAGAAGGAGATTCGTCAGTATTGTGGGTTGTCTACATCTTGAGTGGCTTCACTTTTACTTCCATTTAGCCCCCGCTTGATGTATAGTGATGTAAGAGTGTAAGATGGGTTGCATAATTATTATAAATTAGATCGAAATTAGGTATCAGAGATTTGGATATGCTGCACGTCTCCAACTTTGTAGGTGGATTATATTGTTGAACAAAATGAAAATATGAAACAAGAATATAATTATCACATTTTGATACAAAAATAATTAATTATCCTATTCTTAAGTTAAATTTTTCTACACTGCACCATCACTACGCGCACTCACTCTTAAACCTTTAATTGACAAGTTCAGACTTTTTACTCTCTTTCGCCAACAATTCTTGAGCACAGTCGTTCGTAATATCGGGTTTTTCTACTTTTGGCTTGTCCGTTTTTGGCTTGTTTTTTTTAGTATTTCGTTTCATTTTAAAAGTAAGATACAGCACTAACGTTCCAATTAAAATAGAAATTGACCCAGATACGTTCAGGATGAGAGGTACTCTCAGAAGGAATCGTAGTTTATCTGCATGGACGTCTGCTACAATACTTGTTTGGTCGTAGTAGAATAACGGGAAGAAGACCCGGGGTACATTTTCAAATAATCTGAAAAGATGCAATAGGTATTAGTTTTTATAGTAAGCCTTTCTTATTAATTTTGCAACCTTCTATAGCTACATACAATGCATCTCACTGGCATTGAAGCCAACAGATGGCCAATTAACATGAGAAATCTAAAATAGTCAATTATTGCTTTCCAGTAGTACGCAGCAGTCTAAATGATTGTTCTATAAGAAATTCTTTACAAATTTTTGAGCAACCTCTGTAAAATTTAAAGTCTTAGAACTTCTAAAGGAAATGTAATTTTTCTTTTGGAAAGTTGGGCTTAACGTTTAAAAGATACCTCTAGCAACTTGTATGCATTTTTTTCAGTAGCGCGTTGGGCGTAGACGTGTAAAATACGTTTAGGAGGCTATAGCCGTGAATGTAGGATATGTAGGATATCCTACATCCAGGAAACGCACTATTTTGTTTTCTGTACCAAATTCCTCAACATTTTATTCTTTTACGTTATTTATAATACGTATAATTCTCAATAATATAAACGAAAATTATAAAAGCATTAAATTGTGAAACAAGAAAAATAGAAATACTGCTGGATTTATTCTTGCGTGATTGTGACATATACTTACCTACTATTTTTTCACATTTAAAGCTTCATTCACAATAAGAAATTAAAAAAATAAATTAGCAAACCCCATTATTCGTAGTTTATCCAATGCATTTCTGAAAAACCGTACAATTCATTTTGGCACAGCTCAAGCGCACATCTTTTCTAGGTTATGTTCTGCGTTTAAAGCAGACTCAAGAATGCAGAAAACTTCAGGTAGTTGCTGTTTTTATTACATGGCAACAAATATATCATAATATATGGCAATAATATATGATAATTTCACAGTTTAATTAGCTTGTGAATGGATAAAGATTGGAATAAATGAAATTGAAATTGCAAATTCGTTTTGCAAATTATTTTGTTGTGAATGCAGATTTAGTCCAGGGCGCTACTGAACTTTCCTAAACGTAGATTTTACAGGCCAAGGCCCAACTTTCCGAAAGAAAAACTAGACTTTCCTGAGAAGTTTTCAGTTTCCAGACTGAAAGATGTTTGAAGGTGTCGCTCAAAAGTTTATCGAGCTGTTGTTTTTCCAATGAGACCATTTTTTATATTGCTACGTACTATTGGAACGTAAATATTCCAGCATTTTCAATTTTCCCTGTTAATTTATCATATCTTATCCTGAAATGCTGTGTATACCCAGAATATGAAACGAGTGTAGCAACATGGACTTCTGTTAACATACAATATACTTTGAATTAAATCTAATATACAGAGTGTCGCTAATTGCTAATTCCAAACTCCAGGGATAGTAGAACTACTCAAAATAAGAAAACAGTTCCTGTAAGCAGGGGTCGGGATACAAGTGTTCAAGTTGCAATCCTGAAAATGTTTTTTATTAATAGTTTAGAAACGTTTAAAGATAAGCCAAATAAAAATTTACACATAGGTACCCATTTCACTTTTTATTTTTGGAAACATGAACATCTTCATGGTGTAACTGTTGAACAGCTCTTCCGATACTTAATTATTATTCATTATTTATTATTATAGAAATGAAAATAACAACACAAATAAGTGAAAACTTCAGCGTGATGGAATGGAAGAACTATTTCATGGAATTGGTGGGAGGATCAGTTAACCTGGAGGAATTGGAAAGGGGTAAAACAGAAAGGGAATATAAGCATTGTGAAAGCAAGTTAAGTATAGAGAAGATGAGGGAACAAATAAAGAGACTGAAGAGAAAGAAAGCATCAGGATCGGGCGGAGTGCAGAATGAAGCCTGGATTTATGGAACGGAAAATGTTTTCAGCACCCTGTCTGAAATAATAAATAAGATATGGCGAGGGGAAGGGTTTCTGAAGAAATGTAGAGACGGGGTAGTGGTCCCAATATACAAGAGAGGATAGAGATAGAATAGAGAACTATAGGGGGGTAACGCTACTAAATACGGCATATAAGGTTTACGCAATTGCGATGAGAAATGGAAGAAAAGCAGGTGTTGCTAGACGGACAAGCAGGTTTTAGAAGAGGAAGAGGCCCAAGGGATAACATATATATACTAAATTACTTAATAGAGAAAGAGAGAGAGAGAGAGAGAGAGATATATCACAAAAGACAAAGGAAAACTGTTTGCATTCTTTGTTGACTTGAAGGCAGCCTTTGATACCATAGGAAGAAAAAAACTATGGTGAGAGTTGGAAAAACTGGAACTGGATGAATATTTAAGAGAAAGAATTTACGAAGAAACTACATATAAATCTAGTTAAAGTGATTGGAAAGGAGAGTGGAAAGTTTCAAACAAAAAGGGGAGTAAGGCAGGGTTGTCCAATGAGCCCAAGCCTGTTTACCGCTTACAAAGCAGACATTGAAGAGAAATTAAGGTTGGCTCAGGCGGGAGGGGTGATGGTAGGGGTGGTGGTAGAGAAAGAGAAAGTCTGGTCGCTAGCTTGCGCAGATGACTTTGTGCTTCTGGCAACTGAGGCAGGACAACTAAAACAGATGATGAAGACGCTCTAAAAGTATTTGCGCAGGAAAGGACTGAGACTAAGTATACTCGTAGAGAAGTCAAAAGTCATGAGGTTCAGAAGTGGCCGAACTGAGACGGAAAACTGGATGTGGGAGGGAAAGGAGATAGAGGAGGTAAAAGAATTTAAATATTTGGGTTACCGGTTTCAAAGAAACATTGGGGAGGAGGCACACATAAGGGAAAGAGCGAAAAAAACATCTAAAGCAGTGGCACAAATATGGGGCATTGGGGAAAGAAGATTCGGACACGACTTCGCGAGAAGAACAATGATGTTCGACAGCCTAATCAAACCGATGATATTGTATGGTGCAGAGATATGGGAGTGAAAAGAACAGGTAAAACTGGAAGAGATATATGAGATGGGTGTTGGGACTGGAGAGACCAAGAGAGAGAGTGAGAAGTTGAGGATAGAAGCAGGAAAAAGAGCAATGAAATACGGGGAACGGAGAACAAATTGCTAGAAGAATGCTGGAAAGAAATAAAAAGAAACAGCGGATCAAAGTGGGAGGCGAAAAGGAGGAAATATTGTGAAAGAAATAGATACGCACGGGAGGAGGTAGAAAGAAGGAGAGACGATCTAGGCCCCATGGTTGCGGAGATGGTCAGCAGGGACAGAGACTTGCAGATATAAGAACAAAGAGAAAAATTGAAAAATGCAAGGGACAATCCAAAATATAAGGAGATAAGGACACAGGAGTTTCCAAGGTATTTGAGAGAAGATGGAGAGAATAGCAAACAAAAAATGATAGCGAGGTTTAGATGTGGAAACGAGGAAAACGCGAGAAGATACTGGATGATGGAGGAAGAGAGGAAGTGCAGAATGTACGGAGAGGAAGAGGAGACCCTGGAACACATATAACAAAAATGCATACACACGAGGGGAGAAATGGGAACGATATGGCTGAACGAGGATGGAAGAGGTGTGAAATGGACGAGAAAGGTGAAGAGAGCAAGAGAAGAAAGACAGATTAAGAATGTGAATGAATAATTGTAAATGATTTTTTATGGAAATCAAGTTCTTTGGCCATAATTATGCCTATAAATTAATTTTCAATTTTGTCGAATTTCATTTCTTAAAGATTATGGTTTATTGGTTGGTATTTTGCCTGTATTGCATAAAAAGTGAAAAATCTGAGTAAATTTTTACTAGTTTATCTTTAACGTTTCTAAACCATAACCATTTATAAAATTATTTTCAGGGTTTAAATTTCAACACACTGTATCTCGAAAAGTAAGCATTTTCCGAACCTTGAGTGAAAGTGGTCTAAAACACCTTTCACCCAGACGTTTTTGTGGCTGGGCCTCGACAACAGAAAGCGGTCAGTGTGAAAGGGGTGTTATAATCAGTAAAATTTGTCGAATAAATAGTCTCAGCATTAATTATATGTTACTTGACGACAAATCTACAAAAATCTGTAATGATTTACCTCATATACTGAAAGGGCTGGAGGAGCATATTTATTTGTAGTCTAGCTGCAACATCTAACACCACTCCCGTGTTCTGAAAATTCGTGAAAGTTACATTCAAAACATGATCAAGGATTTATAATTTTACCTGATCTAAAGTAAAGTAGAAGTCATGTTTTTCTTTATTAGGTGACAGACCTTCAATAGAACTTAAGTAGTATGGATCAGCATGGTAGAAATGTGGCAGAGACAGGAATACAGGAGCACCTTCTCTACATGATGAAGCATCCATTACTCCTGTAGGTTCGCACTCTTCATTGCAGAAACATGAGTTTTCAGAATACAAAGTTCCTGTAAATATTCCTTGTAAGTAAATGTAATGTCATAGAATGTAAACAAAACATTCCACCTAGAAATTTCACTCTCATGAACGACCTTGAATAAAAAAGCTTGCATAGTCGCTTACACGATATGATGCTAATATCTATACTTGGGCCGCCGGACAGACGGAGTGATCACCCTCCAAGAACGTGCTCTATGCGGGACCACTATCAATTTAGGACAACCGAACCGCAGTGATGCGCTTTCTTTAGATGCAACAAAGTCGCATCACTCCAATTCGGTCGTCATAAATTACTATTGGCCCCGCTAGAGCACGTTATTGCAGGGTGATCACTCCGTCTGTTGGGCGGCCCAAGTATAGTACGTAAATGCAGGATCTTATTTAGGTGTCATAATGACAACATTCCATATTGTATTAATGAGGGAAGTCATGCAATTTTTTATGCTATACTAATAGAGCTGTAAATTCTGTACAAAGTGACACCTAGAACACTCACATCCCCCTAATTTCTAATAAACGCAAACCTAAATTTTGAAATATTTATCTACGCTGTAACAATGCACAGACGTAATGCCTAAAAGCTTCAACAAACATAGAGTGGCATTCCTTAATTGTTCTACGAGACCGTTGCTGGTAATTTGAAACAGAGAGAAGCCCCCATCAAATGATAAATTTGCCAGTATACGCAAGCACCGATGAAAGAATGAAAGACGCCCCACGTGCGATCGACGTCATGCGAAATGATAGGAATTTCCAAACCAATCTTTGCAAGCGGCACTGATGTGACGTAGAAACTCTTGACTCCCACTTTTACGAGATGGCAAGAATTCGTGCTGAATTTGCACCCGCCACCACAGCTGACGTAGAGGAATCCGACGTCAAACCGATGCCGAAGCTCCCACTCACCGCTTATAAAAGTGGGTGCTCCGCAGAAGAAAATTCAGTATTTGGCCATCCGGCCCTCAGCTGGAACAAATACGAAAAGCATCAGAGATGATGCTGGCCGCCGACATCCGACCTAGTAGTACTTGATCGACTGTTCTGACTGCCGTGTGATCAACTGATAGTAACCGTCCTTTAACTTTTGAGTAAGAAACCGTTGTAGTAAATTCTAATCAGTCATAATTTGTCTGGCCTACCTCGTTCGTATCAAATAAGTAAAATATGTTAATGCTGGGGAATTGAAAGTGTCTACCTATGAAGATTAGATCGATTTGTCAATCCTGTGTGGCCCTAGTGTCTGTAACAGGACGATATACCGGCGCAAATCGATCGCATCCGGGTAATGGGCGGCTTTTGGTGAAATCTTAAGGTAGAACATGTACTTACAGGTGATTGCACTCGCGTGCTGCGACGAGAATTGCCAACCGAAACCCGGCTCGGAGTCGGCACCGTTCGGTGCTCCCACGAAAACTCCGAGACCCCGTAAAAGTTCAGTATTGATCACACGACGGGCCGCAAGCGTACCATCAGGATACTCCAAAAAACCGCGTTTTATTTCCACGTAAATATCTCGTATTTTTGTAAATATGTATATATTCTGTTTTTATACATTCTATTCTGTTTTATCGATTCAATTCTTTCAAATGTAAATAGTTAACTTAACAGAGTACCGTTTTATTTTGTTTATGTCTTGTTATTCGACGTTTAGCAATAGTAATATAGTAATAGGACCCACCCTTCTGCAACTAAGAGCTTAAGGGTGATCAACGACTAAGTCTTACCGACCTGACCGTATATACAACTCCCAGAGATCGTTCATAAGAGAACGACCCGACCCTTCTATATATACAGCGTATCCCAATAAGTGATACCGAGGGATACAGCTGTATATTTAGGGACCGAGTTCAGAAGCACCGTTTTTGGACTAGAATACGCCATTGTCGTCCTCGAAAAAGACAAGTAATCGTTGTAACGCCACTAAATATGTTGACCGGTTTGTGACGTCAGAACACGTGCTATATGGAGAACTTTCATCATCGAATCTCTTAGCCGGCAGTTCTGTAGTCATTAATGGCGTAGTTAATACAATCTTCTCTTGGCAATTATTTTTAGAAAAGTGGCAACAAGAACCGAGAAAGGAATTGTTCTAAAATGCTGTACCAAACAAGCACTAGTGATTTATGCTCGGGAATGAAAATTTACGGAATATTGTCATGAGATGCACCATTTTCATGTGTGTCCATACATGTTTCTCGCATTTATTATTTAGCAGACCTTTTATTCAAAATACGCACCGTCAACTCCATAAATATGTTGCCAATACGTTAACTTATTTGAATTCCCTTGGCCGTTATAATACATATGTAAAAATCCTTGTTTTCGGTTTAACTGATAAAACGACATACTGACAACAACATGTGAACAGCGTTTTGTAATTATTACTACTAGGGCTGGGCGATAACAGCAATTAGTCATCGATATTCGATAACTATAGATATAGATAACATATCGATGTATTCCATATATCGATATTTACCGATAGTTATCGATACGACAGTATTATCGATTTATCGCTAGTTATCGATCGGAAATTCTGGATTACTCGTGGCCTGAGTATCGGTAACGAGGTCGCCGAATGTCAACTCTCCGCTATAACATTTACCACCTGTTAGAGTTGGTATTAATTTTAGTTGAATCTATGTTAAGTTTTTATAGAGATTTTTAAGGAGCATATGCAGAGATCAGTCAAGAAATAGAAAAGATTTGGAATGCATCTCTAAAACTAAAAGTAAATTGTTATAAACGTTTTTGTGTTTATTTACTGACCCATAAATTTTACATGGTGTCAGGCGTGTTAAGCGACATACGACATATAGAAATTGTGAGCTATAAAATAGTGAAAGTTGTCAGAAAATTTGAAAATGGAATCTTTATTTCATTTACCTGAACCTTTGAACTTCAACGGCAATATAGTTGAAGCAATTCAGGCAAAAAGTTCTACTAGGTATTTATAGAAGCTACATCTGTGAGTGGCAAAGAAATGGCAGAAAATAAAAAACTTGCAATATTTCTTAGTGAAATTGGCGATTAAGGCTTGGAATTATATAATACTTTCGTATTTGAACCTCCAGTTGATAGCAAGAAATTAGAAAAGGCATTGCAGCAACTTGAAGAATACTGTGCCCCGCGTAAAAATATAGTGTTCAAAAATGTTTGTTTAATAATCTAGTGCAAAAAGAAGGGCAGACATTTGACAATTATTTGACTGATTTGGAGAAAGCTGTTAAACCTTGTGAATATACATCAGAAGAAGATATGGTAAGAGCAAAGGTAAGAGATAGAGTTGTATTAGGAATTTTGGATAAACAGACACAAGACAAAGATTGTTACGAGAGTCAAATGCCTACCTACAGAGTGCGGTATTGGAAGTACGACTAGTTTGCCAGTGTTTTATTTTATCTATCTCATTTTGCCCATGCTCCACCTACATAACCTACTGAAGTAGGTATAGGTACCTACTTAGAATCAGTGTTGTGCACAGATAACCGTTTGTTTTATCTAGATAAGATAACAGATAGTTACAAAAAATATTATCTAGATACAGATAAAAGATGATTTGGTATATGATAATCTAGATAAAGATAATAGATGAAGTATAATTATCTAGATAATTCAATAGATAATCGTGGGGAGAGTTGTCGCTAGATTTTAGCCCGTCCACCACACCACCACTGAACAAACACGCGTGTTGTCACACCAGCGTCAACTCCTGCATTGTTGCCGACTTAAATAAAACAAATTAACTGAAAAAGAGAGATTTTGCGCGTTTTATGAAGCTACGGATTTTTTCCTTTGAAAATATATTCGAAACATTATCTGTTATCTAATACCTCCGGATAACCTGTTTTTTCATCTAAGATAAGATGATAGATAATTAATTACAGTGTCATCTTAGATAAAATTATAGATAACAAAATTTTACCTAGATAATTTATCTAGATAATATTATCTAGATGATGCACGACACTGCTTAGAATGTGTTAATAACTTCTATTTCTTACATTTTTATACTTTTCTATCTCTCCTTGGTGGCCACATTTTCCGCTCATTGTTCTTATGGGCGAAGTCAGGCCAAGCTTCTTATATTCGTAATATTTATAACATGGACATTAGTTTTTGGAGTTTACTCCTTAAGAATCGATTTTCAGTTACAGCCCGCGGTACGGAATCAAGCGTTACGTTACCTGTCACATTGAAATTATGTACGTATCTATGGATACGGCTGTTTATGTCTGACTGCATAGAGCATATGGAAATAGTGAAAATAGAGTGGCATTGTAAAATCAGTGTTTGTTCGTTCCTAAATTTGTTGAATCTTTTGATTTAATATGGAAAAACCTAATATTAAATACTCCAAATATTGCTTAGTGCCGAAATGTGAATCAACGCCTATTCGAACACCAGGAAAAGTATTTATTTCATTGCCAGTGGGACCGACGTTTAGCAGTTTGTCACTTAATTACTGAATTTATAAACAATTTATATTTTGATGTAGTTGGACATTTTCGAACATAAACCATCTGATAAATACACATTTGGGTATAAAACTGACATTCGCGTGTACCCTATTATCAAATGATTGAAGTTAAAATAATCGTTCGTAAGGAGTTAACTCCAGTCGTGCGTCGGAGCTGACACACACAAGTTTTTTATAAACATCCACCTGATGCCCGCCCGTTCTATGCAGTGGTGCGTATTAGGTATGTGCAATGTGCGTTACATTTCTAGTTGGAATGTTTTGTGAGAATGACTAAACATTATTATAATGTGGTTAGTAACGTTTGGAAATGTTTGTTTCAAGGAACACCAGTTACCGTTATCAAATATGTCAGATCCTGAAAACTTAAATCCAGGAATATCTTTAACCATGACGTCTTCTGAATAGTAAAGCTTTAGAGTTTTGCATACTTGAGGATGATAAAGCTCAACTTTATCACGAGTTGGTTTCATAGGAAAGAATTCTCCGCCAGACCCTTGGATGCTTCCACACGTTCCGTCATAAAATGGTGTTCTTTTCTCATAATTCCAGGCTAACACTTTTCCGAAATCTTTATCAAGTTTTGTCCACATGTTATAACTACCTTCATCTTCGTATGAGTTATTTCTCTGTTGACAATCCAGATGTTAAGAAAGATAGGTTACTGGAGGACGAAAATATTTATGATATTTTCCATTCACAGAATGAGTGTATTTATACATGCGATACTTGTGTAGGTACTTACTTTATAAAATAGTCCAAATTTATCCTGAACATCAGAAAACGGCAAGCTCCCCGCAATATTCAGAATACTATCTTCATAGCCGTCGAAGAGTAATTCTCTTGCAGATTTTGTTACAAAAATCTTGCTGGTCACGGCTAATGTCATTGATACAGATTTTTTTGCGAAGAACCCCTCGTTTCTAAATTTGTGAGCCAAACCCTAAAAAGAAGATTCGGTTATTTTAAATATAATTAATGCAGTGGCGGCTCGTGACTTTAGAACTTGGCAGTGCTCTGGAATGAAATCACCGTTCAGGGGTTGGGGGGGGGTCTGGCGGTTTCTCCCCGTATTTTTTTATGACGTGCTTTAGAAGCCATTTTAAAACAAGAAATTTCACTCACCGCAATATTTGACGAAAATCCCAAATCCAAAAGGTTAAACTTTCGCACACAACTTTTACCGCGACCTTTGGAAAAGTATTTGATAATTCGCTCAGACTTAGGACGTCAATTTCGTTTTATTTCAAGTTTTTCGTCTGTATTATACATATGTATATTTAGAAACCATATTCACTTTTAACTGAATGAAGTTAGTATTACAACACAATAATAATATTGAAAAATGCTAAAATCAGGCGAACACATTGTTAAAGTTCACTCCACAATATTCAAGTGTTCACTTGAATCTGGAACGCAAATTCTGTACTAGCTTGCAAGTGAGCTTTGGACACTTCGTGCTTTCTTATTTTTTCATGCAAATGGTTCAAGTCAGTAACGCCTATACTACTCCAATTCTTATCCATATTTGGAGTAAAAAATAACAGGCATTGAAAACAAAAAAGAGAATTCCTTACCGTACATCCACATATCCATTTGTTTCGTTTGTAAATGTCGCTGGTGAAATGCCTGGTGAAAGACCGACCTTCCTTTTTCTTCGCACAAGTTTGATTTAGTTTTAACTTTTAAAACCGGTGTCGGCCTACCTAACCGTTTTATTTCAATTTTTGTGCTCAAGCCCAATAATAAAAAGTTAATTTTAATAATATTGTCAATGGAATTTATGCCGCTATCACTATACATAACACGCGCCACCACCACAAACTAAACCACTGGAAATTTCAATATTTAAAAATAATAAACACGATAATACAGCTAATTACTCAAGTTATAAGCAAAGCCAGGAGCTATCTCAAACTTAAATATGGTAAACAAAAAAACAACGCCGCAGAAATACCAATTCACGTATTATATTATGCATATGCTTAGCACAACCGCAAGTTTCAACTTCCAAGTGTGTACTGAAAAGGCACACGGATACGAGCTAAACTAAAAGCATATATGACGAATTTTCCCACGTCTTGCCGAGTTTTGCCGATCTCGCTCCCATATCGAATGTACGAGTACCACACCCCACAGTTTCAACACGCCAGACGCTACACTCGAATGCCAGACGGTTTGGATGTATTTGCACATTTGCACGTGTATTCTCTGCTAGGTATTTTGAAACTGACGACGCGGGATGCTTGGCGCGCATACTATTTATTATCTAAACGCTGGAGATTCAAAAAGTTTTAAACTTTAATTTGAACCTTATCAAAAAAAAGTTAACAGCAGTTTTTTGTAGGCAGTGCGCGCGCACGAGCGCACTTATTGAGCAGCCGCCACTGAATTAATGTTAAGTTGATTTTGGCGATGTTGCATAACTGTAGGTCTTTTTTTCTTCAGAACTATATGACGAGGAAGTGAGCGATAGACAAATAATGAGGAAACAAAGTCTCTTGTTGATACTCTCTCTGCAAACTTCAGCAAAGTGGTCATTCACCCTTACCAGTTTATTGGGTGTTATGAAATAGTAGGGAGTAGTAGGCAAAGTAGTAGCTTCAATACGGTATCGCCACAGCTTTGATTTTCAAGTCATAATTAATGGCCATAGGAACCTAAGATCAAAGTGTAAACGTGTCTTGGGCCACTCAAGAAATCAAAAATAGTAAAATTTTAATTCAAAAAAATTGGAAAGAACTTTTAAAATTTATTTAAAATTTGGATGAAAAGGTTTCTAGGAAAATAATTATGGATTAAAAGGACTGCTACCGTAGACTGAATAACTCAAGACGCCTTATATAAACGCAGTAGCGGTTTTTAATGTCATAGTAATTGATAAATTTCATAGATGGCGTATACGTACAAAATTTATATTTCCTAGCTTTAGCTCTGGGAATAAATATTTTTATTTCTCCAGCCGGCATCTGCCATCTGGATATATTATTTGCAGGTGGCGCCCAGGGCCGGCCTCGCATGTCCGAGTATAATAAGAACTTTCCAGTAATAATACAAACTAAGCCCAACAATTTTAACATT
Source organism: Xestobium rufovillosum (assembly GCA_963966045.1). Taxonomy (NCBI): domain Eukaryota; kingdom Metazoa; phylum Arthropoda; class Insecta; order Coleoptera; family Ptinidae; genus Xestobium; species Xestobium rufovillosum. The sequence goes on from OZ014504.1 coordinate 16,468,192, forward strand.
TTTATTCGTTGTGGAATATAATTTATGAATCGCAAATTGAATTATTATTATGTGCCTTTGAAAGCGGAACACCCACATAGGTATCTACCTTTTATTATTGAAAATTTAAAAGCTGGTAACCCTGACTTTGAGGTACAACTTTATTGTACTAGACGAAACCTTATTAAAAGTTGTCATACCTCAAAATCATGTTACCGCCTGTAAAATACGATTCAATATTAGAGTTACTAATTGAAAAAATTCCTGCAGTGGTTGGAACAGTTGAATATAAAGACAACAGTTAGAGAATAACTTCTACTTCGTTTAAAATTTTAGATTCACTGTTTTTTTAAGAAAAAGAAACCAGCACAAACTGAAAATCTGACTTTCAATTGACGTTTAAAATATAGATACCTAGGTATCTAAGTAAATAAATACTTAAAAAATGTAATATTTATTTTAAGCGTTCTTCATCCGCAATAAAACATAAACAGAAGTACTACAAAGCATAACCTAACTTTTTTACCGGTCGATTAAAATCGGCCGGCAGATTCTAATTGAACACATCATTAATGACGTCATACAGATTTCGCCGGCTGTTTGTAGCCAGCCGTTACCGGTTGCATAATATTTGAAACACAGGTCGCTGATGGGAGCATGGTGGGGCTAAATACTAAGCTGACTGGTTTACTTCCATTTTCACGTGCTTTAATAGAGTGTTAAACTTCATGCAAAGCAACCTACAAAGGAGTGTTTGCTCGAATTGAAGCGGATCCTTTTTGTTTTTTTCTTCTAAAGTTTATTGTAATTTACAGAATTTTGCATTCGACGTGTTGTGTCCGGTGTTCCGTCAGGAATGGTATTTTTTTAACGAAAATCCGCGAGTACTAATAAAAACAAGGGAATAATAGCACGCTAAAACGTTGGATATCTCTGCATGCTCCTAGCGTCCTATGTTGCAAAATATGCTTACCGGTTGTCTGGCTACGGCCTTATTTTATACCTTAGCCCTAGACCACTACTAAAATTCTGGTATATGCCGTCTTCCAAAAAGCGCTAATATTTGTATTTATAAAATTTTCTGTAGTACCTAAACAATAAGTGGTCTGGAATTGTCCGAAATTTTCCAAAAGCTGTTGCTTGAATAAAATTACCTAAAAATTCCAGACCACGAATTGTATTTAACAAGATTATTTTTTGAATCGAAGCAAGGTAGGTAGTTCAAAACGAAATTTTATTTCAATTAATTCATATATGTAGTACAAAGAAAGATGTTGGGAATATTTGACGTTTGGCAGGTACTAAAGTAACTAGATTATAAATTATAAATGCACCTACAAATTCGCAACTATGGCAACTTATCAGTTATCAACAAGGAAAATTATCGAAAAAATTCCAGACTCAAATGAAATGTTTCTATTGGTCAATTTGACGATGAAAAAAATAATCAGCATGATTTTAAATTTTAATTTTAAGTTATACATTGATCGATGGCCATGTTGCAAAAAATCCGTTTACTCCGGATTCCAAAACAAAGTACATATTTTCATATTCCAAAAATTTATTTTACCTGAATATAATGCCTATTGTTTACATCTCTCCGTATCTTTCCACGGAAAATTAAAGTTTTAATCCCGGGATTTTACATTTTTTGCTCTTTTGGCAGTTGAAATAACCAGAAATTTCCAGAAATTTCCACAACGGCAATCAAAAATCAGAACTGAATGCGGCTCTGTACTTCAGATTGCTTTCATTCGCGGCATCCCTTTGTTTGGGCAAAATCGTAAATCATTCAAAGCATAGGTAGAAATATTGGATATACGTCATTCTTCTTATTCTAATAAACACATTAGCAGACTTGGGCTCGTATGTCGCATCTTAGCTTATAGAGTTATCCACTAAAATCTGAAGTGGTTACAATTTTTTCGATACACGCTTCTAGTAGCTGTATTTCTGTCTAACTTACGACGTTTAATACGATAGAGTGCGAAAGATGAACATGCGTTTTGCAAAAGCTTGAGGACTACCTATATTTGCCTCTAGCGACATCTCAGAAATGTATCAAAACTAACGTTTAAAAACCAGGCCATTGGTGAGGCGTCTTTAGTTATTCAGTCTACGCTGCTACTTTGCCTTGGGACAACAGATGGCGCCTATGAAAAATACTAAAATTATCTGTAAATTAGTATGGGGGGATCCTAGTATGGGGGATCATAATCACTGAAAGAATCTATTGCATTTGCCACACCACGGGACGCGCAAAGCGTATATCACTCAGACCCTTTAAGTTCATTTTCGCTCACTACCATAAGAATTTATATGTGTTGCAAGCGACTTCGTGCCTTAAGGCCGGCTGTGTTAAATTGGTCCATTCTTGCTTTCGAGCATATGTTTTAACATGTGGAGCAAGCGACTTCGTGCCTTCGTAGTTTGCGCTTCGAGTTTCAGTATTATAACAATGTTAATACTATAAAAGTCTTGATCACGTCACGTCACGTCGTTACGCGCTAGACCGCTCAGTCTGGGAGAATGGCACAATAGGATTGCAGTTATTATAAATCTTCGCAGGTGTTTTATGAATAATTTTTCAACAAGCTATCGCGTATGCGGAAATATCCCAAACGCACAAGGGTTACAGTCTGCTTCGTCATTTTCAATGTCTCCCCCAGTTGCATCTTTGCGAAGACTGTAAATTTTATATTTTACCAACCAGAGTAGAACTTTCAGCAAAAAAAATAACGTAACAACTCTCACTATCTTAAAAAGGCGACACAAGTTAAAATATTAGTTTCATCCTCGCTGCGTGAAGTTCATTATGTTCTGCTCGATTCTATGGATTTTACGACTCGACCACACCCAGCTGATTCTCTCGCCTGCCGCTCTCAACAAGGTGCGTTGGCTGGACTATACTACCTTGACCCCGGAATATCCCAATTGCAGTTCATAATAACCAAACTTTAAAAATGGAAGGGGATTTCGTTAGTTCCTCTTAATCTGACCTTACCTACGTGATCTAGCGAGTCACTATTATTTTATTAATTTTAAAATGTATCGTCTGATGATTAAACATAAAATATATTTTTTCTGGAATTCTGGACGAGTTTTTCTTAATCTTTTCCAATTCCTAGTGTGAAATAAATAAGTGTTAACAGCGGTGACGTATCCAGCTTAATTGATTTGTGACTAAGGATTAAATTTGAGAGATTGAGAGTCACCGGAAAACTTTAGTTGAGAGCGGTAGTTTAAAAGCCAAAGCTACCCATTAAATTCCAAAGTGCGTAGATTTTCCCACTCCAATCTGTCATAAAAATTTGGTGTCAAGTTGTAACGTTGCAAAAGTAAACACTTGAAGTAATCAAGAATTGATTAGTATTTACTTTGGACGTTTTGACGTCACGCCGTGATCTAGAAGATAGATACGTCATCTGTGTTCGTCGACCCAGCTGGGAGAAGCAAGCGCGCGCCATACGAGGGGGCAGACAAGCGAGATGGAAGGTATTAAAAATGGTAGTCACACCCGGTACCAATGTGACGTCATGTATTTTCATCCGGAATTCCTCCTCCCCGGTAGAAATCCCGAAATGAACCGCTTATAGAAGTGGATGATCCAGAGAAGAAAGGCAGTACCTGGCCGTCTGGCCATCAGTCGGGACCATCATCCGAGATGATATTGGTCATTCTCCTCCGACTAGAAATAGAAGTACTTGTTTGAACTTGCCCGAGTTCGCCGTGTGATTAACTGATATTCAACGTCAAATAAATATGAGTACGTGCCCGGTGTATGACAATAATAATTATTATTGCTGAAATATTAACCATCAAACACTACCTAGTCTCAAGTGGACTGGATCCAGTTTATGCGTAGCGAGGGAGTAAATGCAGCAGGAACTAAGGGTGTCTACTGGTGTGGGTTAGATCGATTTGGCAATTTCGTATGACGTTTGTCTATAACGGGACGATTACAGCGGAAATCGATCGCACCTGGCCGAACCGGCGGCCTTTGGGGAAATCCAGCTGCAACCATGTTTACTTGCTCGAGACTTATAAGCGGGTGCTACCACGAAAATAACTTACCGAAACCCTGCCAAGGAGTGCATCTCGGTGCTGCCACGTAAACTCCACGAAACCTATAATAATTCAGTCTGATCATACGACAAGTCCGTGACGTGTATAATCAGGATACACCGCGAGAACCAATTTTAATTTCATGTAAATACCGATTTTCTTGTAAATATTTCTTATTCATTTCAATATACCTTGTACATAGCTAAATTAATAGAATCCCGTTATAGTTTTGTATAGGTGTTGTTATTTTAATCGTCGTTTAGCAATAGTGATAGAACCCAACCTTCTGCGATTGAAAACTAAGGGTTTATCGATGAATAAGTCTCATGCGAACCAGACTATCCAGATACAACGAAAGAATTCGTTCATAAGCGAACGACCAGATCCCCGCAAATATACAGGGATACAGTTGTATATTCAAGGGCCCGAATCCAGAGGCACCGCCGAGCATTGAGATACGTCAATGTATATTGGCGTCCGAGAGAGAAAAAAGAGACTAGCAACGTTGTAAATTATAAGGATTAGATGTTATAGGTATCACGTGTATGGTAAATGACTTAGTTTCTGGCGTCAGGAATAGGGTAAACGTTGTGCTTTATATCTGACCTAGTGGAACAAAACTTTGTGGAATTCTACAAGGATTTTCACTTTATCTTACTTACCAGAGCAACTGAGTTGATGGTTGTGATGTTCTCTGAAAGCTTTCTTGGACTGTTTTCATCGATGTAGTATCGGTTTAAATTCCTGTACGTAATCGTGTTGTTATTGTTCCACGTGATATTAACCTTTTCTTTCACTTGCATAAATCTGAACGGCCCAATTTCTTTAAAATGAGGCTTAACTCCTGCATCATAAATTTCTTGGGGATTCGTCCAATTGAATAAGTAAATGTCAACTCTAAGAAAGGGAGATTTCTTCCAACCCTCGTAGGATGTGGACTTTTCATAAAATGACATTCCTCTCGCAAGTATGTATTCATTAATTGTATTAGACTTTAACAGAAATGTTAATCCTGTGGCAAATAAAAGAACTCCCGTTGTTAACAATAAAATATGCCCCTGTTGCCTTTCTAGGAATTTCATGATGATCTGAAAAACGGAAAAGTGTTAACCAATTGCATGGAGGATTTAAAAATAAACAATGAAGTGTGAATGTTATGCTTATCAAAGTAAAACATATTAAATTGATCAAAGTTAGATCAAACAGAGGTGCACGCTCGATAAAATTTACCTTGATGAATAATTTGTTTTTCTGCACCAGCAGAAGCAAAATGGGTCTTTGTATCCCTCTTGACGTTAAGTTTGTAAATTGTTCTCCTCAACTGAGAGCCCGTTAGAGGCATGTATTTTGAAATGGGTTTCCAACCCAATCGTATGTTCCTACGTAAAATATTTTATAAAATTCATCAACATTGTTAGACAATTTTCTGTAGTAGTAAATAAAGTATTGATGTGTTACTCTTTTGCCTTGTAGGTTTTGAAAACAAGAAATTCAACGGGATTTGTTAGGTACCAAGAATTGATATTAAAAGAGGCGCAAAAGCTCGCGCAAAAGAAGGTTGAAAAACAAAGCTATTTATGGAAGTTGTCTCGATTTGTTTACTCGTATATTGCCAATTCGGAGCGGAGCTAATGACGCAGGCAGCATTCTAGCTCAAAACTAAAATTTCGTTGAAATTCCCTATTTTTCATGTCCAGAGCGGCTTACAGAGATCGCCTGGATGTGCTGTATTTTTAACAAAGTTTCTGTCAAACGTATTATCACGTTTTATACGATTTGTGCATTGAAATAAAACCTAGAAAGTACGTAAAAAACTTTATTATAGAAGAACGCAGGCCCAGGTGCACGGAAAAAGGTAAGTGGTTGGCACAACCACAATTGGAATAGGTATGCACATTCACAAATTGTGGGTAAATAGGGGACACCAACAATGTAGGGCCACCTAAACTTTAAAATTGTGATTGCAGAAATTTGTTGCTTCAAAAACACAATAGTATTGCTACTTCAATAGTTTTTGAATAACTATAGCTGTTGCAACTGTTCGGTGGTGCTTTGTCGCCCGTTTGTTGTGGGTGTACCACATTTAAATTTTGTTAATGCATCTATGAGTAGTATATAAATTTCGCATAAAATGTGTTGAGCTATCAATAAACAACTATTACTAGATGAACCCGTAGGCTACGCTGCACGACTTTTACGTAGTGGTGAATCGGTGTAGTAATTATACTTAAAACGTAGGTGCATCCCAGGTGCACCACAAAATATTCCCATAGAATATTCTTAAATAATTAATTGGGTTTAATTTAATTCGGCAAAAACCATTCTACCTACGGGTGAACTACGACTGCGAACAGCGCTGAGCAGATCCAAGCGTCCATCGGAATGATGCCGATGCAATTTTCTTATTTGCGTTAAAGAAACACCTGGTCGAGTGCACGACCTCACCCATACGATCTCCGCTAGTTGAAAAGAGACCGAGCGACCGATATCCATCCCCACCCGTAAAGTGTTGTGCCAGTTCGCCTTTAATATTATGATACCATCAACAAAAGTGGCGGTTTTAACGTAAAAAACCGTCTGATGCTTAAGCATTCAGCAATTGGAACAGCTTGTGCAGTTTATATACTGGAGGCGACCATAAGTTGCTGCACCTTTTTAATAAAAGTGAAATAGCCAAAAATTGTGGTTTTGGATGCTGTTCGGTACAGGTATTTTATTTTATTCGTTATAACTACATGGATCTTAGAAATTGGCAGAGGTAGGCACTAAGTTAAATGGGTAAAGAATTGCAGTTTTTTGAGCTGAACAAATAGGCAATTTCAAAATTTTTAAAATTTGCTTTCTTAGGTCCAGTTGGTAGAAAATAAACTATTGGGAAATAATGCAAACTTGTTTATTTTTTAAAATTTCCTAATAGTATATTATACACGAGTTTATAATGAATGCTATTATTACCGAGGATGAAGTTTACAACACGAGCGAGTTTTGTAATCATCCGATAAGAAAAACCTGAAAAGAAAACTAAATAAAACAATCATTATTATAAATATATTTAATTTTTTTGCAAATTCATAACAAACACTCTTAACAAAATTACATCTTTGAATACTGCCATTTACATATAAATTAATTAAATTTGTTACATAATCGTTACGTTTTTTATACCTAGTATTGTTACAAACCTTAGGTAAATTTACACTATTCATTTTAATATATGAGTAATTAATTTGTACATCTTTTATTACATTAATAAATTGAAAAATATCTGGATGCGCCACATAAAAACTGGAGTTAAAATGACTGTGGAATGATTCACAGGCATTTGTTGTAAGTTCTTTATCACTGCTACAAGAAGCCCATATTATATTTGGAGGAAAAACAGAATCATCAGCTATATAATTCTCAACAGCATATTCAATTACTTTATCATTCTGAGGAATATTTGAGTAAAGGTCTTCTACAAAACAATCCTCTACTTCGTTAGGATTTAGAAATAATAACCCAAAAGTGTAACGCAACAACTGACCTAATGCTGAATTAGAATCCCTGTACTCAGATACTAACCCAACATTTTGAATTTTGCGATACCAGGACTGCGTCACTGTGTCAAATGAAACCTACATCCTATTACATTTATATCTGGCCACATTTTCTTAACGCCAACGTGAATCGCTTTTTCGAAATCACTAACAATTGCTTTGGGTTCCAAAGTTAAATTAATTCTGGTACAATAACTTTTTAATAGCTGAAATGCCTCAAAGTAAGTACCTATTAGATTGTTTGTTTGGAAGTAAAATAAATACTAAAGGTATATAATGTCTATATAATGTCCGTTTTCTACTGTATGTATGGTAAACAAATGAGTTAAGAATTTCGGACAAAAATTGAAAGTTCCGTCTACATAAATTTTTGGTCGTAAACACAAATATTGTAAATTTGTTTGACAAGAAAATATTATTATATTTAAGTTCCTGTTATTCACCAATAAAAAGTCTTCGTCCTTATTTGTTTTAGTAACAGTAGATTCCAGAGCTTCGTGGACGTCTTCTAACGATCGGTGTAAAACGGGCAAAACGCTTCTTCCTGATACTTATATGATATACAGTGTGTCCACGGATGGACTTAACTATACTTGTAAAAACTTTTATTTTCAGTTTTTCGAGAAAAAGTCATTCTTTATCATTTCTTTTGCTTGTTATATAAATACGATTCACGTTGAGAAACTTTGATTTTGTTGTAAAGGGTGCGCAGAAAATACAAAAATGTATAATTGCAAAATTAAAAATTTTCGAATCAAGCTTTCTGAAGTCTCAAAATGAAACAGCTTAGAAGGAGAAATCGAAAAGCCCAATAAAGTTTTTTCATAGAAGTTATACTTAGTTGCTAAGAAATACCGGGTGTCCGGTTAAGGTTGGCGACAGGCTATATCTTAGGAACTATTCATTCTACAGCTTTCAGAAAAAAATCTTCCTATAAAAGTGGCCATGAAAACTTCATCAAAAATATTTTTAGCTTTCAGTTTTCGCCGCTAGGGGGCACAATTTTAGAAGAAAATAGACAATCCGCATTTTCTTCGAAAATTCAAATGGGAATTTAGGAATCCTTTAGCTTTCTCAAAATCTCGTAATACCCTGCAAATTAGTTTAATAACTTTTTGATCTAGATTATGAAATAAGGAGTGGAGGAAGGAAAAAATTCCCTTACACCAAAAATGCCATATCTCCGGATTGCTTGAACCAATTTTAATGAATATGGTATTGTTGGAAAGGGAATCTATAGAGTAATAGAAGTCTGCATTTACATTTGAATTTAATTTTACGAGGGAGCCGCCAAATGGTGTTATTTCGAAACTTACAAAATTTTCTCAAAAATTATAAATGGAATGGTATATTTTTTATAATATGTTGTCATTAAGCATAGAATTAAGAACAAGATTCCGCAAACTGGAAGTTTTTATCTTTATCAAATGGAAGTTACCATCAAGAATATCGTTTAATCAAATTCCAGTGCACAAATTTTTCAAATTTTTTTGAATGGAATGGTACATTTTCAAAACATGCTGTTAGTACACATAACATAAAGAACAGATGCCGCAAACCGAAAGTTCCTATCTTTTTCAAACGAGAGTTGCGATCAAAAATACTGTTTAATCATATCTAATTGCGTGGGTAAATTTGAGAAAAATGAAATACCTAAATGAATATCAATTTAATTTAGTAAATATTCAATTTTTCTCAAACGCCTTGCCAAGGCTCGGGAGGCAATAATGGAATTTTCTTCATTTTGAAAAACACCACGAGCTTGTCATACGCTTCAGCAACAGAGCTAGACATTAGTTAAAGTTATAATAAATTCTAGCGAAAAGACACTGAAATCGAATTTAAATTAACTAATAATTAATACTTAGTTAAGTTAAATTTAACAATTAGTGGCAATACTTTGACCAGGTATTTGTTTTTATTTTCCATGGAGTGCGCTTTGTTTGTAATATTTCTTATAATTCTGTCTGATGAGAGATACAAGAATGCCCTAATATTCTTTAAAAAAAATTATTTTCCTAAATTACCCATGCAATGAAATGGGATTAAACAGCATTTTTGATCATAACTTTCGTTTGAAAAAAGATAGGAACTTTCAGTTTGCGGCCTTCTATTCCTCATGCTATTTGTACTAACAACATGTTATGAAAATGTACCATTCCATTTAAAAATTTTTGAAAAATTTGATACCTGTGCGCTGAGATTTGATTAGACCATATTCTTGATGATAACTTTCGTTTGAAAAAAGACAACAACTTCCGGTTTGAGCTATTTAGTTCTCAATTATATTTGTAATGACGCCATGTTATAAAAAATATACCATTCCATTTAAAGTTTTTGAGAAAATTTGGCATTTTCGCAATTTTCTAAATAATGCCATCTGGCGGCTCCCTCATAAAATTAAATTCAAGCGTAAATGCAGATTTCTATTACGCTATAAATTCCTTTTCCAACGAGACCAAATTCATTAAAATTGGTTCAAGCAATCCGAAGACATGGCACTTTTGGTATAAGAGAATTCTTTCCTCCTTCCAGTCCTCATTTCGTAAGTTAGATCAAAAAGTTATTAAACTAATTTGCTGGATATTACAATGACATTTTGAGAAAGATAAAGGATACCTCCATTTCTATTTGAATTTTTTAAGAAAATGTGGATTGTCTATTCTTTTAAAATTGGGACCTCTAGCGGGGAAAATTGAAAGCTAAAAACATTTTTGATGAATTTTTATGGTCACTTTTGTAAGAAGATTCTTTTCCGAAATCTGTAGGAAGAATAGTTCCTAAGATAGCCAGTCGCCAACCTTAACCGGACACCCGGTGTATCTTAGCAACTAAGTATAACTTCCATGGGAAAACTTTATTTGGCTTTTCGATATCTCCTTATAAGCTGTTTCATTCTGAGACTTCAAAAAGCTTGATTCAAAAATGTTTAATTTTGCAAATACATATACATTTTTGTACTTTTTGCGCCCCCTGTACAACAAAATCAAAGTTTCTCAACGTGAATCGTATTTACATAATAAGCAAAAGAAATTACAAAGAATGACTTTTTTTCGAAAAATTGAAAATAAAAGATTTTACAAGTATAGTTAAGTCCATCCGTGGACACACTGTATATACGCTTTTTCTTATATTATCAAGGTCCCATGTTGTAATATTCACTTGTGCGGGAGCTTCCAGTATTGATGATCTTAGATGGTCTTTGGGATATTTATGTCTTCTACGGCCTTCCTCTTGAGTCTGTTTTGTAATTTCTGCGAAACAACATTAAGATAAATGCCTAGGTACTATAAAAAATTTTGTATACAAATGGTCCCTAATATAAACCTCATTTGAAAAAGTAAAATTTAGACTATCGGCTCTCTAGTTTTGAAAAGAGCCAAGTGAAAATGCTAAAGTTAAAAAAAATATATTTTACGCAAATGTGAAAATTTAGTAACAAATTAGAAGAGTTTACGAAATTTTTAACTTACCTATATAATATAAATAAATACGATTAATAACTTTTTTCCGCGCTCACTTAACATTATCTCCATTTCTGTATATTGCACGTAAACTTCTTCTGAACAATATAAGTAGGTAAATGAATAATTATTTTCTCTTGAAGGTACATTTATAGGATAAATATTGGTAGGGCTGTACATGATAAGACTGGGAAAACCCAGGTATTAGGGGCAGGTACTAATATCGTGTCCGCTCGCAATCGACCTGTCGCTTTTGCGACCATTTTATAATCTGTAAGGGTTAAACTGACCGCGGCGCGCTATTGGCATATACCTACCCAAAATTTTATTCTCCATAAAAGTTGATGCTTAGTAATGTCAGAAATTAGGCAGCGTTGTTAATAAGTGACATGTCTAAGATTTTTCAGTCTTGAAAGTTAATTTACGTATTGGGTTGTTGCAAAATTTGATCAAATCCGTAGATACGGACGTGCTTAGTTTGCTCATACACTACTGTAGTAATACTGTATATACTGTATATACTGTAGTATATAATTGCAATCTCTTTATGCAGTTGGGTCATTCCAAAAATATACATTCATTCTTGACATACACACAATAAAAGCTGGAGCGACAATTCTAATGCGGGTTTACGTAAGTCGGTGTCCAAACGGCAAAGACTGATAATAGTTAACGCTGGTGGTAAAGACGGATTTATTCCTAATGCTTATTTAAAATTTAAATCCTAAAGTAAAACTACTGGAGATTATCACAGTGAGATGAATTTTCAAAACTACAAGATAAGAAGCGGCTCCAAGCCTCCAAGAAATGTTAATTCCCAATTTGCGTTCATATAGCGTTGCCGTTGCTGTCATAGATAACGCGCCGTACCGTAACGTTCAATCAAGATGAATAAACCCCGATATAAGACAACTTTAAAAACGTTGAACACTTATGTGATGAATTCTTCAGCAACTTTTCTGCAGATGAGTGGAAATCACGCTGTCAAACACGCGAAGAAAATTTAACAATTTTTTAGTGAAAAAGAACCAGTTTTAGACTTACTTTATTATAGACAAGTTAATAATTAATTTGCAAGACAGTGATGATGAAAGTGACGGAAGTTCAAATACAGATAGTGATGTTTCAGGAAGTGAACCTTTTTAATCGCATTTTATTTGACATTATACTTCTAAGAACGTAAGAACTAAAGAAAAACTTTGAGTTTAGCTTTCAGCGAAACAACATTAATTAATAAACTATAAACATTAACAATATAATAAATGTGTTGGGTAATTTTTTGTACCTACCTACACTATAATTACCTTAGGGAAGTTTAACTTTTGTTACTGTGTGTACTTGAATTAGGATAAGTCGCGCGCTTAGTATTATCACTTTCCTCCCGAATGCGTTCTGGCTTCTTTGTCTATACAGGTACCTGAATATTTGACCCCCTAAGGTATATTTGCCACGCTGTACCTGTAGGAAATTATTTATGCTCGTAACTAATAGGTATGACGTCTATAAGAAATTGAAAAGTTTTGAATATTAATATCTTTTTCGCTGTAGATTGTAGAGTAATTCTGGAGTCACCATTGAATGGAAAACGCTTACCTATTGCACACCACAAAAACTACTGAACAATAAATTTTGATTTACTGGATTTAAATTTTATTTACTGTACTGATCTTTACTGAGCCATTGTCATTTTCCACTGTTCTCAAGGAATTACTATTTTTACTGTCTTTATATTGTTTCCATTTATAGTTGTTACCTGCTGTATAAATCTGATTTCATTATGGGTTGTAAACAATAAAAGTAAGTTCGAATTATAACAGAATAAATTTAAATCAAAAAATTCAATTTAAATCCAAAATTCGGATGAATTTGTTTTTTCAAATTCGAACGAGTAGGTATGTAAGTATTTGTAAAATACAAGATCTTTCAATTTACATCTTTTTTAATGAAATGCGGGAATATACAGGGTGAGTAAAAAGTCTGAAACTAATTCGATAAAAAAATTCAGGAATCATTTCGGGAAAAAACGCTCGGACACGTCAAATTAATTTTTCTAACGTGCATCTTTTTTGATAACTATACATTTTCGATGGTCTTTTGATTTTGTTCTGAGACGTCATCGTCCATTTCTCTAAATGGCTACCCATAATTTTGAAGTCGTAGCTGGATAGTGGCTGAAATTACGAATTCAATATGCCACAGTAACACATTGACGTTGATATGTTTCGAAATAATCAAGTTTAAAGTGAAAACAAAAACTCTCAAGGAAAATGAGTTAGCCATGGAATATTGACAGTTATTGATTGATAACGAAAACCATTAACGGTTCAGCATTGTTTCGTGGATTTCCGTTTGTTCTCTACCCAAATCATGAAGATCCGGACTCACCAAACAATGCTTTATGCTACCAACAGGGTGATGCTCCTGCACACTTATGGTCCGGGATTATTAAGACCAAATTTTCCCCAACAGATATATTGGTACGAGAGGTGCTATTGAGTGGCCTGCACGATTCTCCGACCTTACTCCACTATATTTTTTCTTGTGGGGCTATCTTAAAAAAAGCAAAATTTATTTTAACTGGTCAAATACAATAATTGATGAATTACAGCAGAGAATCCGCAACGAAATTAGAGCAATTAGACCAGACACCCTCCCCAATGTTCTACAGGAATTTCGATTACCACTTGCATGTGCATGGATGGCAATTTCTAGACCAGCTTAACTGTTATTTTTAGTTAATTTTTTTAGAAATGTTTCATGAATTTTTTATCGAATTAGTTCCAGACTTTTTACTCACAGTGTATAGCTTCCAAACTATTGAAGATAGGCATTATTTTACCGTCACCAGCTTTTTGGTAGAAAATGTAAGTGTAATTCCGAAGTGTGGTTCCAAACAAAATCTTGACGACAATTTTTTCATGTTGCACTAATTTCAAGTCGTTCTAAGTGAAACAGTAACGCAATAATTAAATACTTTTTTTGTTTCTTTTGCATATGTCGGCAAATCTTTGTAAGTAATTAATAATTTACTAGATTTTTTATAATATAGGTTCAAAAGTAGAGAATTGAAACATGTCTATTATCGTCTGCCTTCATGTTCAAACATGCTTGACGAGAGCACTGCCGGCTTTGGGCCCCCCACCCCCACCACTTCCTGCTTCCTAACAATCACGAGCAGAACGAAATCATTTATCCATTCAACTTCACAAGAGCTTTGCTTCAGGAACACTGCCATAGCGGGTAATAATGGTCAAACTATATTAGCAGTGAGTATGTTTTGAAAAAAATTTCGCATGCTACAACAGAAAAGTTTCACAAGCCGATTTATAATGAGCCTACATTGATTAAATTTTAAATATGCTTTTACTAACTAAACAATTTTCAGAAGAATCAGAAAATGACAAGAAATTTGTTGAAATTGGAGTCAATTTAAGGAATGGGGTAATAGATATGAAGTAAAACAGTTAATTAGGTAGGTACTGTAGATTTGCTCACTGAAGCCATTGCAGAAATTTCACCTCAATTTTATGAAAAAACTAACCCACAATGATTACACTTAAAAGGGATATGGTTAATTGATTAAAGCCATTCATGTAGGTAACCCAGCCCAAAAACGGAGTCTAAGTGCACAATAAAAAATCTACCTATATGAATATCTTTATCGCCTTGTCTTACATGGCCACAAAGATATCCTAAAATATTGCCAATTTGGCTTGAATTTGAAACTGATCAAACCACCCTCACAATTCTGTCCAATTCAGCAAATCTGCGCATTTAACCTTTCTTCTATCTTCAGTATCAAGAAAATTGCCCATATACGGAGTTAGAAAATGAACACCCTCTGTTCAGAATAGAAATAAAATAATGCGAAATGGTTAATTGAATGTTTCCTTACAGTGATGTGCCTCCAAAAATAATTTAGAAGTTCACAATAACTCCAACTACAGTACGGGCAGATATTCACAGAGGCAACACTTCACTCAAACTGTTTTAACAAATGTGTAGTCAAATTGACTAAGCTGATACATAATATGGAAAAAATGAAATAGTTCATGAACAGCAAAGATAAAATGAAACATTTTCCGAAAATGTAGATATTCTTATTTTCTTATACATGTATAGATAAATAATATTTATATAAAATCTTCAAGGTCAATAAATATTTCAGTCATACTAAATTCGTTTTACAAGAATTGATTAGAATTGTTAACACAGTCAGTATATCCATAGAGCCATCCTTTACCATGCAGTACAACTGTACAATCTTATCTGTTTAAATTATCGCAAATTATTTAGGAAGGTAATTTTTCATCTTTAGGTTGCCTATGATGTTTGTCAATACTAATATCAAAGTCGCTCACAAATCCCTTTTTGCCTCGTTTTTTGCAGTCTTTCTGGATTCCAAGAAGGCCATGGAATTTTTTTCAATTCTTCTGAGGATGGGAAGCATTTTTCCGAAAAGAAAGGGACTTTTATGTTATATTGTTATTGGTACAAGACGTAGTAAGTTAAAAAAAAGGTATTAAATGCTTGCCAGATCAGAATAGAGGTGCACAAATCTTCGTACTGGAGAAGGAAGGGGAAGATATAAGTGATAGACGAAAGATAATCTATACCACAGAATAATATTACGAAGATCCAGAGCGGGTTCAGTAACAGAAATAGTGGCAGAGAATTACTTGCAACTTTCTTCTGAAGATCTACCAGACATTGACGAAGACGAGATAGAACTTGCTTTAAAAGAAACAAAAACAACAAGGCACCTAGAAAAGCCAATGTCACCAATGAAATGTTGAAGACCAAAACCACAGATGCTGTTGAGTGCATTTCTTCACTCAAATGGAGATGCTGGGGTCACACAATGAGACAAATCGATAATAGATGCGGAACAAAAAGTACACGCATGGAGGCTATGCAAAATGAGACAGAGGCCGATAACATCAAGAAGACAGCTGGACTGGCGTGGAGGTACAGAACCTAGAATCGTGAAAATGGGAGAATTTTAGGCGAGGCCATTGTCCAAAAGTGGTTTAGTGAAGACTGAAAAGAAGAAGATGAAATCTTGGGAACATCGTGAGATCTGTGAAATTATTTTAGTATTCAGGTCGACCTATTTTTACCGAAAAGCTGCTTTACGGCTTCACTATGTATTTAAAGAAAACTATTGTACGAGAGCTCCCCATTTATTTGTCATTATCTATTATGACAAATATTGTTCTGTCACTTATACAGGCTGTTCCATTTCTTCTGCACAACCTAACTTCGTTTGTTATGGAACAACCTGTATATCACCGCAATTTTTGTTTCCCAATTTGAAATCCAGTTTGAGGTAGTACAACATAATTTTTGTGTAAACTGATTTTGACAGATGTACGTGAGTTTTTACATTTTGGCGTATAGGCAATATTTAGGAATAACATTGTAAATTACGCGGCCCTGATATAAAATTACAAAATTCAAAATTTCAAGTAAGTAGGTACCTACTAATATTTAGAGAAATTAGATGCCACAGTTGTTTTCCATGTCGAGTTTATTTTACCTGTTTCTAATGTAACAATGCACAGACGTAATGCCTAAGAGCTCTAATGAACTTAGAGTGGCATTCCGAAATTGTTCTACGAGACCGCTACGGGTAATTTGAAACAGAGGAAAGCCCCGATCAAAAGGATAAATTTGCCAGTATACGCATGCACCGATGAAAGAATGAAACACGCCCCACGTGCGACTGACGTCACGCGAGATGATAGGAATTCCCAAACCATTCTTTGCACGAGACATTGATGTGTCGTAGAAACTCTTGACTTCCACTTTTACGAGATGGCAAGAATTCGTGCTGAATTTGCACCCGCCACCACAGCTGACGTAGAAGAATCCGACGTCAAACCGCCGCCGAGCCTCCACTCATCGCTTATAAAAGTGGGTGCTCCGCAGAAGAAAATTCAGTATTTGGCCGTCCGGTCCTCAGCTGGAACAAATACTTCCAGCATCCGGGATGATGCTGGCCGCTGACATCCGACCTAGTAGTACTTGATCGACCGCTCCGACTTTGCCGTGTGATCGACTGATAGCAACCGTCCTTTAACTTTTGAGTAAGTACCCTAGCTTGTTGGTAACATATAAGTAAATACGTTCATACTGGGGAATTGAAAGTGCTGTCTGTGAAGATTAGATCGTTTTGGCAATCCTGTGTGGCACTTGTGTCTGTAATGGGACGATATACTGGCGGAATTCGATCGCATCTTTGTAATTGGCGGCTTTTGGTGAAATCTTAAAGCAGGACGTATACTTATTTGCAACGGACAAGCTAGCGGCGTTCCCCCAGGTGATTGCACTCGCGTGCTGCGACGAGAATTGCCAAATGAAACCCGGCTCGGAGTCGGCACCGTTCGGTGCTCCCACGAAAACTCCGAGACACCGTAAATGTTCAGTTTTGATTACACGACGGGCCGTATATAAATTATGTTTTTATCCATCCAATTCTGTTTATTCAATTCTTTCAAATGTACATAGTTAAATTAATAGAGGACTGTTTCATTTTCTTTCTGTTTTGTTATTCGACGTTTAGCAATAGTAATAGAACCCAACCCTTCTGCGACTAAGAGCTTAAGGGTGATCAACGACTAAGTCTTACCTACCTGACCGTAAATACAACTCCAGTAATCGTTCATAAGAGAACGACCCGACCCGCCTAAATATACAGCGTATCCCAATAAGTGATACCGAGGGATACAGCTGCATATTTAGGGACCGAATCCAGAAGCACCGTTAAGGACTAAGATACGCCATTGTAAAATTTGGCGTCCCGAAAAAGACAAGTAATCGTTGTACTAAAATAAATAGTGTTTGACATAATGTAACCACTTCTATCTAATCTATATAAATAAAAATCAATTGCCGCATGTATGTAAGCTCATCACTTGAGAACGGCTCGACCGATTTGGCTGATTTCTTTTTTGTTGTGTTCGTAATTTTCAGGACAAGGTTTGTATGAAAGAAAATTTTGGAAAATCCACCGGGAAAGTAGAAAATTTGGAAGGTAAAAGTTTGTATGAAAATCTGTTTGACAAACAAAAATGTGACGTTCAGTTTGACTGTTCTAAAAATTGAATTGTCAGTGTGTTATCGGTGGTTATCATGTATTTGGTGGTTCTTTGGAAAAAATGCCACCAGTGAGGCGTCGAAATATCGGTACGCGTACGCGAAGAGCGTAGACAGCGTTTGGAGCCAAGTCGAATAAGAATTTCTCAAGCCTCAAGCGCGAACAACGGATACAGTCGAGTTCGACGCGCTCAGTTGGAGCTTACGCACAAAATAATTTGGAACGTCGACAAAACAGAGGCCGAACGTGGCATTAGGGAACGAGAAATTGGAAAAGTTGCCCGGAAAATTGGAAAATTCGGGAAAAACTGAAAGTGCTTTTTTCTATGGGATTTTTATATGATATGGATATGCGTAAGTCGGGAAATTCGAACAAACTGTAAAAATCAGAATTTTGGAAAATCGAACGGAAAATTTGAAAATTCTGGAAAAACTAAAAGTGCTTAACGGTTGAACCGATTTGGCTGATTTTTTTTGCTGTGATCGTAATTGTCAGGACAAGGTTTGTATGAAAGAAAATTTTTGGCGAATCCACCGGAAAATGTGAAAATTCGGGAAAAACTGAAAGTGCTTAACGGTTGGACCGATTTGGCTAATTCTTTTCAAAAATAAGGTTTTTAGGGAACGAAAAATTGGAAAAGTTGCCCGGAAAATTGGAAAATTCGGAAACAACTGAAAATGCTTTTTTCTATTGGACTTTTGTATATGTATAGGCGTAAATCGGGAAATTCGGACAAACTGTAAAAATCATAATTTTGGAAAATCCATCGGAAAATTTGAAAATTCGGGAAAAACTAAAAGTGCTTAACGGCTGGACCGACTTGGCTGATTTTTTTTTTGTTGTGATCGTAATTGTCAGGATAAGGTTTGTATGAAAGAAAATTTTTGGAGAATCCACCGGAAAATGTGAAAATTCGGGAAAAACTGAAAGTGCTTAACGGTTGAACCGATTTGGTTAATTCTTTTCAAAAATAAGGTTTTTAGGTAACGAAAAATTGGAAAAGTTGCCCGGAAAATTGGAAAATTCGGAAACAACTGAAAATGCTTTTTTCTATTGGATTTTTGTATATGTATAGGCGTAAATCGGGAAATTCGGACAAACTGTAAAAATCATAATTTTGGAAAATCCATCGGAAAATTTGAAAATTCGGGAAAAACTAAAAGTGCTTAACGGCTGGACCGATTTGGCTGATTTTTTTTGTTGTGATCGTAATTGTCAGGATAAGGTTTGTATGAAAGAAAATTTTTGGAGAATCCACCGGAAAATGTGAAAATTCGGGAAAAACTGAAAGTGCTCAACTGTTGAACCGATTTGGCTAATTCTTTTCAAAAATAAGGTTTTTAAGCAACGAAAAATTGGAAAAGTTGCCTGGAAAATTGGAAAATTCGGAAAAACTGAAAGTGCTTTTTTCTATTGGATTTTTGTATGATATGGATAGGCGTAAATCGGGAAATTCGGACAAACTGTTAAAATCATAATTTTTTGTATGCGCTCGCGATCATAACTGACGATAGGAACGACATATTTGGTTGAACATAAACTTAATCAGAAAAATGTTTCACATTGAATAAACGATTTGGTTAATGAATCAAAAGTTCAATACGAAAAGTAATT
This sequence comes from Xestobium rufovillosum, assembly GCA_963966045.1. NCBI lineage: Eukaryota > Metazoa > Arthropoda > Insecta > Coleoptera > Ptinidae > Xestobium > Xestobium rufovillosum. Next base: position 16,487,952 of record OZ014504.1, read on the forward strand.
TTAGGCAGGACAACGTCTGCCGGGCCGCTAGTTGATAAATAAAAATTTCATATTTTCACAATGTGAGTGTATATCTTCGAAATTATAAACCTTTTCAACAGAAGAAATTCCTTCAATTTTGAAAATGTGATGGTACTACGTGAAAATGTCAAATTTTTGTATACGCTAGCCGGATAGGCATTATTTGAAGGCTATTATCCGAAAAATGATCGACTTTAGGGTTAGAGAAGCTGATACAGAATTGAAATTAAATTCGACAGAAGAAGCAACTTGTGACATACATATAGAAATTATATTGTTCCATTTTGAATTATATTATTATATGCATTATATTTTTAGATCTTTAAAGCTGCAGCTGCTGTACCTAGATATTGCTTTCGATCTATTGAAATATTACTTGCGTTTTATTCAATCTCAAGAGTTTCAATCTTCAAAATATATAAATAAAACTGGAAATCTTAAAAAAAGCAGGTAAGTTCAAAGAATATGTGATCTAGACCAAAATCGTCTTATACAATTTCATCCTGAAATTAATAGTTATTAGCACTTAAAAATGCAATTATTAGATACCTATTTATTTAAAAACGAAGGAGAGTATTGTGCAGAAGAAATGGGACAGCTTGCAGAAATGAAAATATTTCGTTTCAAATGCTCTATAATATGTAGCTTTCTGATTTAATTCTAAAGAATGAAGGTGGCAAACGGGGTGGCAAAATATAAAAATCAGAAGTTCGAAATTTGTTTTGAGCAGTTACCTAACCCTTGATTTCTGGATTTTCTCCTTTTCAATAATTATGGATAGCCCATTCATCTATGATGTGTTTTGAAAGTGGAGTATACTACAATTACATTTATAGGCCGTCCCATAGTGGATCAACAACACATAGTCGAATTAGTTATAATATCTCGTAAATCAAGCCCTAAATATACAAGAGTGAAAAAAATAAAAAAAATGAACGCTTGGTATAAAAAACAACACCTTTGAACAACAGACATGCGCAGGGAAAAGTTGGGGGTCAATTAACATTGCAACCCCCCCTTTCCTTCGTTCGCGCATCGATTTTTTTTATCACAATCACACAAACATTGTGTCGGTTTATGAAAAAATGTTGTACACAATTTCAACGGAATATCGTAAAAAAACAAAGGAGTTATTAATAAAAATAGTTTTTTTAATTTTAACTTTAACACCCTGTATCTGGAAAGAAAGAAGCCTAAATGAAAAATGGCTTGAGGAAAGTCCCATTATTTTCGGCCAGATAATCTGTGGTTTACGGTTTGACCTACTTTTTTGTAACGACCTGTACAACTTTTCGATTCACGCACATCTGACCTCTCACCGCACGAAAACCCATAAAATACTTTCCAGTTTCGATCTAACTACAGGTACTTCGCATTAACTGATTGTGTGGTTTTAATAAATAATTAAATAATAATGCAGATTTTGCCACTTTTCGATATTTTGTGTTACCTTTCCTGCTATGCATGGAACAATTCATTATATAACCGCATTCTTGAAAAATGTTATTTTCCAGGAATGGTTATACCCCCTTGGGGTTCGGTGTAAGCGGGGTTATGCGTTACGCCCCTGGTTTAACATGAGATATTGTCCCATTATAATATTGTAAGGTGAAGGATGAAAAACTTTGGAAATTTCCTAAAAATAAATAGTGAGATAATTCAAATTTTGTTATTTTTGATATCACTGAGAAAGACACCACATTTAGCCTATGATAATTTTCCACTTTTGTTGTTGTTTTTCGTATACCGTGTGACAAACTTCCATGTGTACATAGGGAAATAACATGGGTAATTACGTTTTTGGGGATGATACAATTTCTGTTTAAAATTAGATACGTATTATATTTACCTACATGAATTCCTCAGTCTAACTTTTATATAATCATATTTATAATTTAATTTAACTTTAACTATCTCTCTCTATCTCTCTCTGTCGTTACACATACAACTACATACATGATCTGCCAGCTGTAACGAAAGAATTGATAATTTTATAATATCGTAGTCATGAACTGAACTTCTTACCTAATTTAAAAGTGAAAAACATAATAATTACGTACTGATTTAGTAATTATTTAATAATTAATTTTCTAATTAATATTCCTATGAAATACTTTTTTATATATATATAATCAAAAAAACCTCTTTTACCCTAAGGTGTGAGGCATGAAATACTTTTTTAATAATAATAATTAATAATAATTAGTAATAACGCCATAATCATACATTTTAATTTTTTATTATACCTATACTTTTATTATACTTTAGTAGTTCGGACACACAGTAGATGGATCAAGAACTCTGACGTAAATTCACTATGAATTCTTAATAAGTTAACCCCACACGCCAAAAGACAGTGACACGTGTTTCGCTGACAGCGTCAGCATCCTCAGGAATTGAAGATTAATCTAAATCGAATCTTACATTACATTGATATAAATACCCAACCACCACTCCTGAAGTGAAAAGGATCGATAAACCTGTAGGGTTTCTTAGAGCTATTTTGAACATAAGGGTAATAAAATTGCTTTCTAAGTGAAAGGGATCAATAAACGTAAACTTAGAACTATTTTGAACATAAGAGCAATAAGCAGCAATAAGCAATAAGCAATTTTATGTAGCCGTCAGTCAGCATCAAAGTTGGCTATGTATTTTCGAATTCAAATGGTGAAAGTGAATAGTTTACTGACTTGCTTGCATGTTGAACTGACCTCGTCGTAATAGAAGAGAGTTTGTTTAATTTAACGTGTAGCACTAATTAAATACAAGGCATATTCAAATACATAAATGAAAATAAAACGAAACATTGTTCATAAATGGAACATAATTATCAAAAATGAAAACAATGTTAATTTTTCTAAAAAGTTGTCAAAGCGGGTAGCATCCACAAATAAATAATTATAATTTCAAAATTTAATCAAAAAACGACGGCCGCAGCTGCTCCTTCGGTAACTGTGAGACGAATCTCGATTCTTTTTTCAGTTTCTGTAACTTGATTGTTAACTAACTTGTCTTGGCTTGCGCAGTATTGACCATGAAACCATGTAGGCGAGTTACGGTTCTGCCCATACCGTAGCCCGAGGAGTCATCGGACCGCCGTTGACGAGTAGCTCGTTACGTAAATATATATACGAACGAGTCTGGCACAAGTAGTAGCAAGCGTCAAATGTTTAAATAATTTTTGCATGACGATGAGAATATTTAGGAGAAAATATTCGATATATTTATGGTTCAGACAGGTTTTTCTTTACTTCTGTAGAAAAAAATTAACAAACCATTTTGTAGTTTGCACTTATAGCTATGATAAAATACGATATTTAGGAGAAAAAATTTGATATATTTATGGTTTAGACAGGGTTTTTTCTACAGAAGTAAAGAAACCCCTGTCTAAACCATAAATATATCAATTTTTTTCTTCTAAATATTCTCATCGTCATGCAAAAATTATTTATACATTTGACGCTTGCTACTACTTGTGCCAGACTCGTTCGTATATATATTTACGTAACGAGCTACTCGTCAACGGCGGTCCGATGTCTCCTCGGGCTACGGTATGGGCAGAACCGTAACTCGCCTACATGGTTTCATGGTCAATACTGCGATTATCTCGCAAGCGAAGACAAGTTAGTTAACAATCAAGTTACAGAAACTGAAAAAAGAATCGAGATTCGTCTCACAGTTACCGAAGGAGCAGCTGCGGCCGTCGTTTTTTGATTATATTTTGAAATTATAATTATTTATTTGTGGATGCTAACCGCTTTGACAACTTTTTAGAAAAATTAACATTGTTTTCATTTTTGATATGTTCCATTTATGAACAATGTTTCGTTTTATTTTCATTTCTGTATTTGAATATGCCTTGTATTTAATCAGTGCTACATGTTAAATTGAACCAACTCTCTTCTATTACGACGAGGTCAGTTCAACATGGAAGCAAGTCAGTAAACTATTCACTTTCACCATTTGAGTTTGAAAATACGTTGCCAACTTTGATGCTGACTGACGGCTACATAAAATTGCTCGCAAGTAACTATGTATTTGCATAAATTGCAGGTTCATTTAAAATTTAAAGGGTGTAAAGTTGACAACTAACATAATTTTCAAATGATATAAAATATTCGAAAAACTATTATTTCAGGGAAAAATGTGACTAGGAGACGGTTGCACAAAAAATATCTGAAAATATTATTAAATGTCCTTTCAGTATCAATATCATTTTTTCAACTACATAATATCAGCAATTAAACTCCACACTTGTTTCGCTGACAAGGTTGTTATATTAGATAATACGGTCCATACGTAAAAATTAACAAAGATCCGTTGCATAAAATGTATTAACCTCGTTACCGCGGATATCAAACGTAAGCTACATGTGTCTAACCCAAAAGTACCACGCATTTATTGTTTACCGAAGATCCATAAAGTATGGAAAGCCGTAGGTAAGGCCCATAGCTTCAGCTATTGAGTCTCCTACTTACAAACTGTCCAAATGGTTAGTCAAAGAATTTAATCACCTGGAGATCAAGCAGTCAAGTTTTTCAGTAAAGAACTCTGCTAGAGTTTATAAACAACATTCAACACATCACATTGCATGATAACGAATTATTAATTTCATTCACCGTCAGCCATGGGAAATTGCCTCTCTCCTTTCATTGCAGAAATTTTCATGGACAAATTTGAAACCCAACTAACTGAAAGATGAGCTCCCGTATTTTCCAAAAGTGTGGGTGAGATATCTAGTGGACGCTATATTTGCCATTTTTGATTCTGGTAAATAACATTGAAGATTTTTTGAGCGACTTAAATAGTAGATTCAATTCAATCAAATTTACCCACGAAATAGAAAGAGAAGGACGGCTTCCATTTTTTGACGTTTTGGTAGTTAGGAAAGACAGTAAATTAGAAATGTCATTGCAAATTCGCTAAAAGCATCAACGTGAAAGTTAAGGGGTGAAAAGCATTAGGGGTGTTCCACCCCCGGCTTCCTAGACAAGATACGGAAGATGTCATGTCACTCGATCACAGATACTTTCTTACTATGTCTACAGTCAAAATTTTATAACATTTGAAAGTTACCAGCAAAAAAACCGTCTTCAGGACTTGACCTTTAAGGGCGAATAGCTTCGAAGGGGTGCGTCCTAGAAAAAAAATTCTGCATATTTTAAGTGTTATTTTGACCCAAATTATATGCTCCAGAAATATTGCCCCGTTGTTCTGGGACACCCTGTATATGGCAAATTATTTTAGCTATGACCACTACAGAACCATTTTGTACCCGATATAGTGCGTATATAGTGTTATTTGTGAAAAACAGTTTCGGCTCCACCGGACGGGAGTCATCACCGAATTTTTATTTTATTTGCTGAAAATGTCTCTTCATTTTCAGAAGTTGTTACTGTTCGAGTCTTTGTTGCGAGTATAGAAAATCCAAAGAATATTCTTATAATGTTATGCAAATAGTTATTCAGAAGGTTCCATTTTGCCATATCGAAAACTGCCGTAGATAGTAGAATTCCATTAATTTCCAATTTCCGAGAAATTTCTCTTCTTCAGAGGACCAACGAGCCCTTTGTACTTACAGGAGCCATTTCATTTTTTGTCTTTTCTCCAGAGGTAAAAGTCGATCACTATGAGATCACGGTAGCAAACACCTTGTTCACACATCAGTCATCACCTAAATATAAAGTTTGTGCTGTGTTTATTTCCTCTGTTAAAGAAATTGAAATAAAATTTAGAAGCTGTTTCTCTCTTGAGTTTTAATTTTTTCTGTTAAATTACTCTAAAACCAGAATATGTCGCTGAACTGTTTTCTACAGCCTTTTTACTAAATGCCATAAATTTTCACAAATAGCCCAGAAAAGTTAATTGTTGGTAACTTAAGAACTGGTAATGGACTTCGTATAACAAAAGATACCAAATTTTCTCAACTATTTGTAAAAGATATCAGTGAACTTCGAATTAAGTCAGTGCCGGAAATTCTCAGAGAAATTGCTTCCAATCTTCAGAATAATTTACTTCTAGCCTTGAAAAATATAAATTTACTAGCGGGCCTGGCAGACGTTGTCCTGCCCGACATTAAAAGAATTTCCGAAAAAAAATCCTAGAACCCGATTGCAGAGCCACCTACCGGGTCTAATTGTGAATGTAAATCATCCAGGGACCCACTCAAACACACAAAAAATTTCATCAAAATCGGTCCAGCCGTTTTTAAAAAAAATCCTAGAACCCGATTGCAGCGCCACCTACCTGGTCCAACTGTGAATGTAACCCACTCCAACGCACACAAAAAATTTAATGAAAATCGGTTCAGCCGTTTAGGAGGAGTTCAGTAACACCCGATTGCAGCGCCACCATTTGTGAATGTAAACCATCCAGGTACCCACTCCAACAAACACAAAAAAATCATCAAAATCGGTCCAGCGTTCAAAAAACTCCTGGAACCGGATTGCAGCGCCATCTACCGGGTCCAGTTGTGAATGTAAACCATTCAGGGACCCACTCCAACACACAAAAAAAATTTCATCAAAATCGGTCCAGCCGTTCAAAAAAATTCCTAGAACCCGATTGCAGAGCCACCTACCGGGTCCAATTGTGAATGTAAACCATCCAGGGACCCACTCCAACACACAAAAAATTTCATCAAAATCGGTCTAGCCGTTTAGGAGGAATTCGGTGACATACACACGTACAGACTGTCAAACGCGTGAAGTTAAAATAGTCGTTACGTTTTCTCAAATTTTCCAATTTTCTGCGCAATTTTCTTAATTTTCCGTTCCGTAAGAACCTTCTACGGAGTATTAGAAACCACAAAAAAAAGATTAATGAAATCGGTTAAGTCGTTCTCAAGTTATGGCGTGACCAAGGGAAATAGGGATTCATTAATATATATAAATAGATTGTTCATACAGAAATACTAAAATCGCGATTAAAAAATGGGGGGTGGGGGTAGGAGGGTGAAAAATACTTTACGACCTATTCTCATACCTACCAAATGTACAAAAAATTCGATTTTTTGGATATTATTCATACAAAAATTCTAAAATCGTGATTAAAAAATGGGGTGTGGGGGTAGGAGGGTGAAAAATACTTTACGACCTATTCTCATACCTACCAAATGTACAAAAAAAAACAATTATTTGGATATTGTTCACACAAAAATACTAAAATCGAGATTAAAAAATGGGGGGTGGGGGTAGGAGGGTGAAAAATACTTTACGACCTATTCTCATACCTACCAAATGTACAAAATAAATTTCAATTATTTGGATATTGTTCATGCAAAAATACTAAAATCGCGATTCAACAATAGGGGGTGGGGGTAGGAGGGTGAAAAATACTTTACGACCTATTCTCATACCTACCAAATGTACAAAAAAAAATCATAAAAATCGGTCCAGCCGTTTCGGAGGAGTGCGACCACAAACACCGTGACACGAGAATTTTATATATTAGAAGATGTTTTAGGCTACCGTGATTGTATTAACAACTTGAAAAAAAAAGTTTCTGTAATAGTCAAGTCACAAGTCATTGCTCTTATGCGGTATATCTATTGCCTACTCATATGATTTTAACCCAAACAAATCGATGTTCACTTAAGATAAAAATGATAAAATACGAATTTAAGCCAGGGCGCGTAGCAGGTGTGCAGATTTTTATTTTTTGCACCTGTGCAAGTAGATAACAAGTTTTGCGACAAGAGTAGGTTTGGATTATAATATGATAAACAGGTTTTTTACACACTACCTATGTATAATTTTAGAAATAACCATACCTACTTCTATGCATTTTATTTGGATAATTCAGGGAAAGAGTTGTTAAAAGCATGAAAAATCTGAAAATTACTGAATGTGCGTTTTACTTGAAAAAAAGGCAAAAAATACACAAACAAATTTGCTAAAAATCATTATTTTTACATCAGATGTATACATAAACAAAAATATCTTAAGTGCTGTCAATTTCTGTCGTAAGCATAATGCTTAGAATTCCGGTCTCTAGTTATAAATGGCACCATAAAGATAGTCTAATGTGGAAACTGAACATCCAGTGATGTGAGCTGGTAAATTACCAGTAAATAACCGCGGTTATTTACCGTAATTTACCGTAAAATACCAAAAATTAGTTACCGTAATTTACATGGAAAATTACCGTAAATTACGCAGTAAATTACGAAGTAAATTACCATATTTTATAGTAATTTTGTTTATATCTTTTACAAATAAAATTTATATTTTGGTGACATCATCTTTCATCTAACATCTAATGCTAAATAACTGTGTTATTGGTAAATTACGGTAATTTACTTTTAAAATACGGTAATTTACTGGTAAAATGCGGTAATTTACTGGTAAAATACGGTAATTTACCGTAATTTACGCAATATTTATTACGGTAAATTACCACGGTAATTTACAAAACATATTTATTACACGGTAATTAATATCGGTAATTAAAAATCGTAAATTACCGCCGTAAATTACCAAAAATATAAATTACGGTAATTTAACATCATTGTGAACATCATATTAGAATTTTATGAAAAAGAGGAATGCTTGTGGAATATTTATAGAGTATCCTTTGCGATATAAGTTTTCGGTGTTTCTTGTTTCATGTTTACAGACTAGCTCTTCACTGTCTTCATTGATAACCTACTTAATTTTTGCGTTTAGTAATGAACTACGCACTTTACAAATTAACTTGACCCATTTTTCTTAATATTTATCATTTGTGTCTATAGCTGATAATTTATGATTACTTATATAGGTGGTGATAAGTAGCACCACTCTTATCAATACCTACGTAACTAATTCAGTGACATTGTGAGCGACAAATTTTCACATAGCTGTTGGAGGGCGACGTCAATCAAAAACAGAAACACAGTTTTTATTATTAAATGCTGAAACGTGCTTCTCTAAACGAACCATCTTCCTTAGCGAGTTGGAAAGGAGACAAAAATATTCTATTCTTATGTTATGTCAGTCTATACTGCAAAGGACAGTTCTTTTAGAATGCGTTCTAGTCGCCTTCAAATGCCGCATACTTGAGTAAAAGAACATGTCATGGATATTTAATGAAAGCCAGAACTTTTTCCTGTAGTGGCCCAATAAAACTTGGTGTGGTTAAGAGTCCGGCAAACCCCTTTAAAATGAACATCAAAACTGACTTCGTAGTAATACGCTCATTTCTAAACGGTGAAAATTCAAGTATTGAATTTTGGACAGTTTATAAACGAAACGTTATTTTAGGCTTCTATAGAAACAAAATGTAAAAATTTTATCTTAGAAAGTGTCAGTTCACTCATGAAATTGGCCATCTTCACGCGTGCATAGCGCCAAGAGATTTACAGTTTTCGAAAAATTGTTTCCATAGAGGCATAAAATAAACCTTCTTCTACCATAATCAGGCTTTCGTTTTGCTAAATTTACTAGGATGACGGTTTAATCGTAGTACAGCGAAAGCATTACAAACGCAAAATATGCCTTGGTATGTGCTGCCGCCCCGTAGCGAGTGAGCGTAAACTCAGAGCGGTATTGCGAAGCCTAACGATAAATCAAGCCGAAATGTAGCGGCCGTGACGTAGTAATCGTGGCCAACTCGGTATGGACGATTGGTGTTCGCGGCATGGAAATAATGCTAGTCTACCAAAATATTCATTAACAACAACTGGACTTTTGAAATTTCTATTAAGAGAATATCTAATTAAATATTCCTGAACGGTATAATACCATATTTTCCTATTCTGAACAAACATTAAAAACATACAGAACTTAAAGTCAATATGTATTTAATAATATTAAATGAGCCGCATTCCGCATGTAGAACAAAACTAAAGAATATAGTAGAAAACATTGTCGGAAACAAGTCTTAACACCATAAAATACACCCGCTAACAAAATGTTTACTGATGGAAGAAGATAAATGGGAGAACTACTTACTGTGCAATTTTTTAATTTTCTTTTCTCTTGCTTCATTAACTAACATCTCATTAGAGGTAGGTAACATATGAATAATTATTTAATAAATTATTGCATGAAATCTAATGTGCAATGTACAACGTGTCCAAGATAAGGAGGGCCAGTATGGGGATATTGGAAATGACAAGAGATACGGATTTGGTTAAATGGGAAAAAAGTTGGGTAACTAAAGGATCAATAAAATGGCGCCTAGAAATCATTGATATAATTTTCCGTTTTTGAGTTATTTTGAAAAAACTGAATTTATGGATTTTTGACTATATTTTTTTCTGACTTTAATATTAAAATTACAGCGAAACTGACAAAACTTCTCCGTAGCAACTTTTGATGAAATTAAAGATTTCATTGCCAATTTTTTTATTCTACGTTTCGTCTTCGGGCAACCATCATCAACTTCACTTTTTTAAATACGGTCCTGATTTTCTGATGCCAAATTTTATGAGCCCTTCTTATTCTGAATTCAACAATGTACCACACATTATGGTTTAATTACGTTTCGACCCGTTTTTGACCATCATGAAGAAATTTTTAGGATACGGACCTGCATTTCTCTTAATTTTCTAAAAATTATGAGAAATACAGTTAGTTGGGCTTTCTTCTGATATCAGAAACGAACAAGATTTTCCAAAACTGCAAGATGCGCTATGCTTAGAGTAGGGTAGGTGCTTATCGCTAGTATCATCTAACAGATTCGTAAAACTCTTGTGGTGCACTTAAAAATTGCCCAACTTATACTGTATGTACATATTTTTTACAAAACTATGAGACATACAGGTCCGTATCTTAAAAATTCTTTGATGATGGCCAAAAAAGGGTCGAAACGTAATTAAACCATAATGTGTGGTACATTGTTGAATTCAGAATAAAAAGGGCCCATAAAATTTGACATCAGAAAATCAGGACCGTATTTAAAAAAATGAAGTTGATGATGGTTGCTCGAAGACAAAACGTAAAATAAAAAAATTGGCAATGAAATCTTTAATTTCATCAAAAGTTGCTACGAAGAAGTTTCGTCAGTTTCGCTCTAACTTTAATATTAAAGCCAGAAAAAAATATAGTTAAAAATCCATAAATTCAGTTTTTTCAAACTAACTCAAAAACAGAAAATCTTATCAAGGATTTCTAGGCGCCATTATGTTGGTCCTTTAATTACACAACTTTTTTCCCATTTAACCAAATCCGCATCTCTTGTCATTTCCAATATCCCTATACTGACCCTCCTTATCTTGGACACGTTGTATAATGGTTATATGGTTATGTGAGGAGAAATGCAATTTGTTTGTATGCCTACACGGCTCAGTGCGGCTAGCGCGCACAATTTATATGTGTTTATTAACTCGCTGTAACTTTTTTCAAAAATAACATTAATGTTTCGTTTCTTCACCAAAAATAATTTCGAGCATTCGTCCGCATTTTTTGGTCTCGCATATGTATATATTAATTCCGAAAAATAAGATTACTTACCCGGTACATGAAAAATACATTACACAAGTTTGTGGTCTAGCAAGAAAACATTTTTTTTTTCATAAAATTGGAAAATTGTAGAGGCAACGGGAGTACTCTGTGATGATCAGCACACTTCAGTGTATATTCCACGAAAGAACGTTGCTGAAATATAACAAGAAAAGTTTTAAAAATTGTCGAAAATTTATTTAGGAAAATTTTACGAAAAAATAGATTTTCCGGCATTTTCGCAATTCCCGATCTTTTTGTGACCTCAAAATTCGAATCTAGCAGGTCATTTTACATAAGAATTAGCTTCATTTTCTTGAGTGTGTTCGAGTTGTATGTCGAATTAGAGCACCTTGCTCCTCGACTATTCGTTATCAAGTAGCAGCGCTCCGTCCACGGCTGTGACGTCACAGCGGTGCTCCACGCGCTGCATTCTGGCTTGTATTATCGTTCGGCTTCGGGCATTGCCACATTCACTAGGTACCAAAAGCGCGGACTTTGAATGTGTGTTGTTCTTGTGCCTGTGCCCATAAATGTGATTAAAGAATCATGTCATCATCGGTGTTGCAACTCAGCTGATAGTTCGCTCCGTTTTTTAACGGATACCTCACCGACCCACTGCCCCGCAGGTGTAACTTTTGACCTGCTTTGCCGGACTCTTAAGTCAAGTCTGGCTAGATCACACAGTTTGTCTAACTGAGCCTGATTCAACCTAGCAGAATTGCGCCATTACGCAAGAAGTAATCTAATTTCGTAGTCCGTTAAATCTTTAAAATATCAAGAGCTTTCTGGTAGGTGGAAAAGTGCGGAATGAGTACTTCAGGATTTCCCAATTTGAAAGCGTGCAGAACACTTTCCAGTCGCTAATCTTAACGTTATGACCTATACCTACCAATGCCTTCGAAGGCATTGCCTATAGATGGAGGGTAACCCCGTCAGCCAAGTGCTGATTGGCGTGGGGTATTGGTGACTAACTTCCAGTTAAGTAATAGGTAAAATGAAACAATATTTTCGATTGTGGTAGAAGTCTTTATAGTAAAGATGAATCAGAAGTAGCTTTGAACCAAATTGAAGCAGTTTCTGAAAATTATTGGAAATAAAACCATAATATTGGTATGTAGGGGACAAACATAGCGCTAAATACCAATCAAAAGCAATAAACTAGAGGAAGTCGCGAAGTTCACAAGTAATTCACGGTAGCAACAAAAAAATAATAGCACGAAGCTTGGTCCCGTTTCAGAAAGAACCAAATATTACACTCTGATTGATAAGGTTGGTATAGGTAACAGGAAGTTGAAGGAGTTAGGAAAAATACAAATAATATACCTATGCAAAGCATTTAAAAATTGGAGCGATAAGATGGTAGGACACCTGAGACAGGCAACGTGGATAAGACTCATGCACACTTACTCACGATATGTTTCTACCATTTCACTTTCACGACGCTCACGTACGTCCTCTTCTCTTACACAATCACGAACACTCACTCACAACCAGTCAGGAGACTCACGACTTAAAATGAGTTGGACTGCTTCTCCTCTTTACTTTTAATTAGAACCCAAACCAAATTTATAAGTAGGTGTGATTGTTAGAGAAAAATAAATTTACTGTAAATTAATGTAGTATAAATAGAAAGTAAAGCAATTATAGTTTAGAACACAAAACTCCTTATTTTATTTTAAACTTCAAAGTTATTCAGCAAAAGTTCGGTTAAAATCGGTTTGGCGATTAAAGTTTCACGCGTGGCCCGATTGCTCACGACTCATGCTTTGTTAATTGACTCACGATCAATTACGACTCACGAATGAAAATAAAATTAAGTTCCGACTGACTCACGCTCACGTCTTAAATTAGAAAGGCGCTCACGTTCATGATGGGTCATGACGTGACCCATCATAATTTAGATGACGTCCCTCGGAGTTGATGCAGCACGTAAGTGAGCGTCCGCTCGAGAGTGTGTAAATTTTCTTCTTAAAAATGTCTTACCATTGTGTAAAATAGTTTGAAAACGTATTTTTCAACTCTATCGTTCACATTACAAACAATGCTTGGAATATGTTTTATCTGTCCGATAGAGGCCGCTATTTGTAAACGCGAAACAAAGTTCAGTATTACAAAGCTAATAATTGTTTTCTTTCAATTGTGTAAAATAGTTTTACACAATGGTAAGAAAATAAATATGTACTTTGTGTGGTTGCAGTTTTACAAAGTTGACGATATACACGGCTGTCTAGTTGATAAATAACTAAGAGCAAATAAATAACTAAAAGCAGCCAAAGGATTGAGGAAACGAAACTCCCTTTATCACTTATTCAAGCTTTCGGATTTATTTAATTTATTATATTAATTTATAAATTTATGTAAATTTGCAAATTTATATAAATGTATTTAATTCCACATCACTGTTTCCTGAGGAACGATTTAAATAAATCCGAAAGCTTGAATAAGTGATAAAGGGAGTTTCATTTCCTCAATCCTTTGGCTGCATCCCCGTGTGCTCTTAGTTATTTGTTGCAGTTTTACAACAAAGACAACTTAAAGTACATATATATGTACCGGGTGTCCCATTAAGAAAGGTCGCCGGCTATATCCCACAAACCGTTAATCATACAGCGTTGGGAAAAAATATTTTCAGTAAATATGGTCCTGAAAAATCGCTGGAAATGAGTTTCGAGTTTCTAAAACGATCGCTAGGGGGCGTAACATATACGGTCAATTACAAAAATGGCGTTTTCTCAGATATTTTCCGATACAATATTTATATTCCAGTTGCCCCCTTCTCAAAAACCTCAACATTTTTGCAAACTTTTTGTCCCATGTTTTTTGCTCCACCTCTTTAAATGAAAGGGCGGGGAGGAGGGCGCCAATCGTTGTAACATTCAAATTGTCATAATCCGGTTTGGTTCAATAGAATTTAACAAACTTAGTTTCATTGAAAACGTATTTTTCAACTCTATCGTTCACATTACAAACATCATCATCATCATAAGGTTCTCAGTCCGAAGACTGGTTGGACGCGTACCTCCATTCTTTTCTATCCTGAGCTAACCTACGCATTTCCCTAAAAGTAGAACATCCTACATCCCTAACTATTTGAGAGTAGTAGTCTAATCTAGGCCTACCCCTACCTCTTTTTATTCCTATCTCTGACTCTAGTATGTCACGAACTATTCCTTCGTGTCTTAGAAGGTGTCCTACCATCCTATCTCTCCTACTCTTTATTGTTTTCCATACCTTTCGCTTTTCTCCAAGTCTTTCTAATACTTCCCTATTGCTAACCTTATCTATCCACGGTATCTTCATCATGCGTCTGTAGCACCACATTTCAAACGCTTCTACTCTTTTTCTATCCGCTTCTCCTATTGTCCAAGTTTTGCACCCGTATAATGCCGTACTCCATACATACGACGTTAAGAGTCTCTTCCTAGTCTCTATATTAACCGTTCTCGAGCATAACAGTTGTTTCTTTTTGTTAAACGCAACTCGGCCCTGCGCCATTCTTTGTTTTATATCTTTAGTGCTCCTACCGTCTTGAGTTATTTTACTTCCTAAGTAGCAGAAATCCGCGACCTCCTCTATCTTCTCATTTCCAATTTGTATTTCCATTTTAGTTCTATTTTCACATCCCCTACATACCAAAATTTTAGTTTTCTTTTTATTGATTTTCATGCCGAAGCCCTGTGTCAAAACTGCTTCCATTTCATTCAAAGCCGCTCCTAATTCTTCTTTGCTAGATGCTAACACTGCTATATCATCCGCAAATCTGAGCATGTTAATAGTTTGGCCCTGTACATTGATCCCTGAGGCTGTTTTTTCCTTAACAATATTAATCGCATCTTCGATGTATAAGTTGAAAACTAGAGGTGACAATGCACATCCCTGTCTCACTCCCTTCCGGATATCTACTTCCCTTTGTTCCTGCTCACATTCTATAACTGCCTTTTGCTCTTTGTAGAGATTATGTATTATTCTTCTGTCCCTGTATTTCATCCCTACCTTTCTCAGCACTTCGAACATCTTCCCCCATTTTACGTTGTCGAAGGCTTTTTCTAAATCTACAAATCCTATATAGACGCTCTTTCTCTTTTCTATCGTTTTTTCTATAATTACTCGTAAAGCTAGAATGGCCTCGCGCGTTCCTCTATTTCGTCTAAATCCGAACTGATCTTCTCCTAATATTTCTTCCGCCTTTTTCTCCATCCTTCTTTGCACAATTCTAGTTAAAATTTTTGACGCATGGGAAGTTAAACTGATAGTTCTAAAATTTTCGCATCTATCCGCGCCTTTTCTTTTTGGCAAAGCTACTATGATGTTCCGTTTGTAATCTTCTGGAATCTCGCCTGTCAGGTATATGCGACTAACTAATTTAAATAAACGATCTATTACCTCTTGACCTGCGCACTTTAAGATTTCTGCCTGCAAGCCATCTATACCTGGTGCTTTATTTATTTATTTACAAACAATGCTTGGAATATGTTTTATCTGTCCGATAGAGGCCGCTATTTGTAAACTCAACAGATTTTATAAATTTTCGCGAAAATATTAAATGGAATGGTTATACCTTTCTTCGCATATTTATAAAGAACGAACATTTACTGATAAGTCAGTGAAAACCTCAACTTTAAAAATCTTCCAAACCGAAGATATTAACAAAAAACTAATTATGAAATTAAATAACCATAAAATAGCTACTAACTGTTTTAATACAGGTATCTAGCTAATAAGAGCATAATCACCCCATTTGGAGTCACTGCCTATTATATTCTGTTTACATAATTCAAGTATTCATAATTATTTTGTGTTATGTAGTAGGTACGCCGGTAATTACCAAACAGTTTAATGATATCTAGGTCTAAGAACCCAGGTGTTTCCTTTTAGCAAGTTGGCAAGGAAAACAAAAAATGTATTTTATTATTTGATACATTAAAATATTAATTGTTTCATTAAATTGTGTTCTTTGTCATCGAAAATGCCATTTTCTAATGAAGAATCATATCATGTACTAGCGATATATTTCGAATGCATGCAGAATGCAACAATTAACAAATAATTAAAATACATTTTTTGTTGTCATGACCAACTTGCTAAAAGGGAACACCTGGGTTCTTAGACCCAGAGATATCATTACACTTTTTGGTAATTACCGGCGTACTACATAACACAAAATAATTATGAATATGCAAACAGAATATAATAGGCACTGATTCCAAGTTGGGTGACAATGCTCTTATTAGCTGGATACCTATATTAATAAAAATTGGTAGCCTTTTTATGGTTATTTCATTTCATTAGTTTTTTGTTAATATCTCCGGTTTGGGAAGAAATATAAAGTTGAGGTTTTCACTGACTTATTGATAAATGTTCGTTCTTTTTAAATGTGCGAAGAAAGGTATACCATTCCATTTAATATTTTCGCGAAAATTTATAAAATCTGTTTAGTTTACAGATAGCGGCCTCTATCGGACAGATAAAACATATTCCAAGCATTGTTTGTAATGTGAACGATAAAGTTGAAAAATACGTTTTGAAGGAAACTAAGTTTGTTAAATTCTATAGAACCAAACCGGAGTTATGACAATTTGAATGTAACAACGATTGGCGCCCCACCCCGCACTTTCATTTCAAGAGATGGAGCAAAAAACATGGGACAAAAAGTTTGCGAAAATGTTGAGGTTTAAGATGCGCGCAACTGATATATATTGTATCGGAAAATATCTGAGAAAACGACATTTTTGTAATTGACCATATATGTTTCGGCCCCTAGTGGTCATTTTAGGAACTGGAAACTAATTTCCAGCGATTTTTCAGAACCATATTTACTTAAAATATTTTTTTCTCAAAGCTGTATGATTAACGGTTTGTGAGATATAGCCGGCGACTTCTCTTAATGGGACACCCGGTACTTATTTATTAGCGTGCCATATTAATGAGAAGATGAGAAAAAAGTGGATTTAATCAGAAAAAAAGCGATCCTTAGTAATTTTCTAATACTAGTATATTTAATTAAAATAATAATAATAATCGACCCGAACTGCAACTACAGACATTTAATTACAGAGCAAATCCTTGACGAGAGCGTGTGAATGGGAACACAACATTAGGAAACCTCCTAGTTTTAACTACCTATTGTAGGAATAGAGTCCATTAGTGTAACGGCGAAATAAAAGCGCGAAATTTAAAACGCTATCCTAAGAGAATAGTTGGATAAAATGTTTCAATGCATTTTAAATGGAGGTTAAATGACCTTGTACTTCACATTCTATTTTTACCTTTCATCCTGATTTCTTAGCATTAAATCAATATATGGTGATTAATATGACGCATATTTTCGTCGTTTGTCTTGTAAAAGCATTTATTTATGCAGCCATTTTGTTTAAAACTAAAATTCAACAAACTACTGCAATTTACGGCGCGAGAATGTCGGTGATAGAACCGGCGCAGTAGATTGTTTAAATGAAGTCGTTAACAACACTAATTTTTAACACTTTTTCTTCCATTTTACACTTTTTAAATATAAATAAGGACTTAAACCACTTATTAAATAAAAATTAAACAATAAATAACCCGGAGAAATAAACAATTTAGCCTCAAACCCTGTGCAGCAAATGTCAAAATAATCTCCAAGGTTACTGGTCTGGTCTGAACCCGACATACGTTCTTTTCTAATATGTACTGTGTTCCGTTTTAAAATATTTCTGAAATTAATTTGTATTTTAAGTTGTTTTTGAAAATGTAACAGCTGGAAAGAGCAGTCTATATGTCACTTGCAGAATCCCCGTTAAGAAATGCACTGAATTTAAATAATCAGTGTTTAAAATCTATGTCCCATAAGAGCTCCATGTTAAGAATTTTGAAGTAGGATAGCCCGCGAAACTATTAACATAACCTAACTAATGGACTCTATTAAGAATCCATCGATACCGTTAGCATACAGAGTAGCAGAAAAACCCTGCTGGGGCATGGGAAATCAAAGAAGAATATAAATGAATGGGTTTGTTCGCTCACAGAAACCGGATAGGTATACCTAATGATTTCACTCTTTTTGGAGCTCATCAGTACCGCGCATTGGTGCAAACAAATCAAACCAGCATCTATTCTTACAGACGAGCATGCTGTTTAGCTGTGGAGTCGAATTTAAATGTCCGCACGCGAAACAAAGTTCAGTATTACAAAGCTAATAATTTTTTTCTTTCAAAAATTGCTAAATTAAGGTTCAATAAACGTAAAATGCCACCAATTTGATGGATTTTGGTGAGCCAGTTATTACATAATACAGTACGTATGTAAGGGAAAATTTTTCAGGAAATTCCTTTTCACGTGCATTTCTTTTCTTTGATGAAGAAACCTCTTATTCTCCCATATCACAATCTTTCGCCATATTTAAAGGAATATGCCGCACGAGATTTTTTACAGAACAGCGTATGATTGTAACATCAGTTTTGGAAGCTCCCTTTCCAATGACTGCATTTTTCTTTACCAGCAAGAGAAATAAAAGCGCTTGAAATATACAATTCCTACTAGTCGCGTCTTCTCAAAAATGTGTATCATTGGAAAGGAAATTCTTTTTCCAAAATGTGAAAAAACGTGTGCTGGCTTTTCTAGAGGCCACAGATTTGATGGTTATTGTGTATTACACACTAAAGAGGATTTTAGCTTGGAAACTCGATTATAGTATGGGTAAATTTTTATAAATATGGCCGTCAAGATGGCCGCCTAGCCTAGCTGTACCTGCATCGGTAAATGGCTTATATCTTTGGAGTCGCTACTTTTAGATCAAAATAGGTAGAAAGTACCGAAATCGTCCAGGACCATTTTGTACATTAGCTTAAACCACTTTTATGCAAATAATGTAAATTTAATAATGCAAATTATTGAACGTCCAGACAGAAATCGCCGTTCGGTAGAGTTCTCGAACGAACTCTTCAATATTTCTGCTTTTAGGGTGAACACTGCATGACAATGAAACTGCTCGCGAGCGTTAAGGCTGTCGGAATGCCGACTGACAGTTACTGCGGGGGGGGGGGGGGATATCGGAAGGGACGTAGCATTCCAAAAGTACAAGGTAGGCGAACACTGAATGCTGGGCGCGCTAGATTAGGGGGAGCATTTCGCAGCGTACAGAGTAGGGCTCGGAGCTTTCCATTAACTTTGAGCTAGAACAAACACAACACAGACCAATCGCGGGGTTTATTGAATATCATAGTATAGTATTTATATTCCGGCGAGTACCTGATAGAAAACAAGGAACGTTGAACCAAATTATAGGCGGGGAAACAAAACTCGTCTCAGGATGCTGGTTTCCCTAAGAAAACGCAGTGGGTTATTTATAAGTAAAAAAGAAAAACTAGGTAAGTTTGATTTGCGATTGACCGAAAAGTTCGTGTTTTCCAGAACATTTTTATAACGGAAAATAAAGTTTTATGAGATTAGTAGGTACTGAAAATGGATGTTTAGCAGACTGTACCTAAGAAAAAAGTGGGAAATAATCAATGTCCTACAGGTTACCTACTCCGCAGTAAAATTACACTTTTCGGGCTTGACACGTAATATACAGTGTGATCAAAAAAGAACATGATCGAAGTAGCCCATGAGCTTTTGCACTAAGCATTACACCAAAATTATTAGTAAAAATATTTATTGTCTTGTTTTTGTGCTCCGTGAGAGGGCTAATCAAAATATTACCCGGTAATTTATAAAACATATCCGACGTCACCGTATTCAAGCAGATTCGGTGCAAATTATTTTCATGTGAAAATTGTAGTTAACTCGCAGTGTGTAATCCCACAAGATCTCGTTGCTTCTACATCCAGCTGCAATGATTACAATGACTTAGTGTAGTGCATTTAAACAAAGAGAGTATCTATTTGGCATTTTTCTCTAAATTACCCAATACAGATGAATCGCTTTTTCTGATAAATGGGATACCTGTGCACCTGCATATTCAACTCATATGCGTAACAATAATAAATTTTAGGAAGAATCGGAAATTACTTTGGAAGGTCGTCGATACGAAAAATAGGCCCCAAGAATGAGTATAAACAAAAAAAGCCACGCCTGTTTCTTGAATCTGGGAAGTTTAAACATATCGACGCTAGACACCGCCACATCTAGGCCCTTGAAAAGGCGAATGCAGAGGTGTAGGAGCCAATTGATTACATCATTATTATCAAAAATTTATTATATTTTTTTGATACCGTCAAAATGAAAAGTCTAATCTATGACTCTACGATTATAATTTCTAAAAAAAACGAAAAATGTGATAAATATTCTAGCTACAATTTCATAGATTGTGAAGTAGATTTTAATGTTGAATTTCTGGTTTTTTATTAGCGAACAGTCCTAGATCTACAGTAGTGGCCATAAATATAGCAACTTTTAAAAAATCAATGTAATATTAAACAACATTATTTTTAAGATTAGAAATGCATTCCAGCATTCACATTGCTTCTATGGTAAGTGTTTCCTGCAATAAAAATTAGAGCTTTGTGAGTAACAAATTAATCCCAGCATTTGTTCAAATTTTTGTTGGACAGAAATATAGCAACAACTGTCATAAATAAGTTTAAAGTAATTAAAACGCCAGTTAAGTTGTACTTATCCCGAGTATTTATCGCATTGGCACTATTTCTGGTTAGTAACTAAAAAATGGGTCGGTTAAAACAGTTTCAATTGAAATTAGGAACCTTATTACACAAAAGTATGAAAACGGTGTCAAACAGGCTGAAATTTCAAGAAGTTTTAATTTAAATAAATCCGTTGTGTCCAGAATTTTGAAGCTATTTATGTTGAACCCATTCCAAATCCAGGAAGACCAAGAAAAACTTCTGAAAGATTTGATCGACACTTGTTAAGAATATCGAAAGAAAACCCATTCCTGTCCTCTTCCAAAATTCTTGGAAAATTGGAGGAAATTGGATCAAAATATGCTAGTGCTCGTACAATAAGAAGGAGATTAGTCGACGGCGGGTTATTTGGTCGCCGACCAGCGAAGAAACCGCTGTTGTCAAAGAAAAATGTGAAGGCCTGTCTCCAGTTCGCAATAGATCATATGAACTGGACCCCAGAAAATTGGAAGAATGTAGTTTTAATTAAAATTTAATTTGTTTAAAAGTGATGGGCTACTCTATGTTAGACGACCAACGGGCAAGAGATTTGACAAGAAGTGCACATGTCCAACTGTTAAGCACGGTGGTGGTTCAGTTATGGTTTGGGAATGTTTCTCTAAGTTTGGGATGGGCTCAATCTGTCGAATCCATGGTAAAATGGATCGATTCATGTATTAAAATATTTTGCAATACCATCTGGTCCCATACATCGACGAAACAATGCCTTTAAGTTGTGTGTTTCAGCAAGATAATGACCCGAAACACTCGTCGAAACTTGTGCAGGATTGGTTAGCGGAGCAACACTTCGAAATTATGCGATGGCCATCACAGTCACCCGACTTAAATCCAATAGAAAATTTGTGGGATTACTTGGATGGCAAAATTAGAGGAAATAATTATACTAATTTGGAAAACCTTTATACTGCACTGGAAAATGCTTGGGAAATAATTGATGATGGATACATTACTAAATTAATAGAATCGATGCCCAAGCGATGTGCCCAGGTTATTAAAAATAAAGGTTATTATACAAAATATTAAACGCTTTTGTTATTTTTAATTAATACTTGTCAAAAATTTTTTTTTTCCGTAGTTGCTATAATTATGTCCAACGCAAAAATTAAAAAATATTAAAAATAATACTTGTTTTAATTACACATAAATACGCATTATGTACTAAAAATGTGTATGTATTTTAAGAACAAAAAGTAAATAAAAAGAATATTTTTGCTTAGAAAAAAAAATTAAATTCGAAATTTCAGGAAGTTGCTATATTTATGGCCACTACTGTATGTTTAGTTGAAACAAGAAAAAATAATCACTCGAATATCTTAAACCATGTTGGAATAATCCATTGGCAGCGGGAACGTTACATCCCTCAAATATTCCAAGCGTTCCGACAGCCTTAACTTAAAATTGAGATATCGTATTTGTTATTTATTTGTGCTGGAATAAATAAGCTTGGCAGTGTGCCACAAGAAATTGCGGCATATCTTGGATTACTAGATTTGAACAATATACTACTACTGCAATAAGTACAATACTACCATAAGTAAATCTAAAATTAAAACGTTAATAATGTTATAGGAAATCCATAAAAATAGTATTTTATTTAATGGGAGTAAGTGTGGTCATAGAAAAAATATAATAATAATACATAACTCGAGTTGTAAAGCAATTACGCAGTCGTGGAATTGTACAATGCACACTCGTCGCTACGCGGCTGGTGCGTTACTTTTTTCTACTAGTGAGTAAAATGCTTCTTACAACTCTCGTTACGTAATATTCGTAATATACGATCGGTCTTTAATGTACGGTTTAGTGAAAAACACTTTGTTGCTTTTTGTTTACAAAATTAAAGTAATCATCACTGTTTCCAACGAGGAGCTAAATCTCAGAGTGGGCTCCATTGATCACGTGGTCGCGAGCGTTGTTGTTTGCCTATCTATCTGGTGACACACGCATTTTAAACGGAGACCTTACTTGCCCTCTCGCACCAGACACACGCATTTTTGGCAAAAAAGATAATGTAAAAACGTTAGGGACAGAAGCAACCTCTGCGAGAGCAGATCCCATCCGGCCGAAGATTACCAAACTGTCAGTTCCATGCGATACCTCCCTACCTACCGCCGCTGCTGCCAACAACTTTTACTAACCAATTACTTAACCGTAAATATAGGGTACGACTATGACAGTTTCACGTATGCGTATTGTATGCAAGCGGTAGGTGGTCAATGGAGCCCACTTTGAGATTTAGCTCCTAATTGTTTCCAAGGGTATTACGTTTCTTTTTTATTGCCATTTTGACAACAATAATTTTTGAATTTGACAGTTAAATTCGATTTAGATATCTTTGAATCGAGCAATTAGCTTCCACGCTTTGCAACCTTCCTTACCACCTTGATACATAAATAGCTATTTTGTATTTAGATTATGTAGTTAATTTTCATATAATTTTAGCGCAGTTCTCCCTGAAACATTTAATACTAATAAGTTTAGAGAGCCTGCATTTTCTGTTGCTGGCAACAGTATAATTGCTGCAATTTTTACTATGCACTTGCGATATGAACACTAAATTTGCAATATTGACGCTACATGTTTGTCGTCGCAAACGTAAGATTCTAATTCAAAACAAAACAAATTCCACTTTCTCTTGACATCTGTCAGTGTCACTCTGAAACTGCTATTAAATAGACGTTTTGTAACTGACAGGTTTCAAGGGCACGTGACACCTTGTTTATTTTGACTGAAAAACTGACCTAGGCACTCCAAAGCTACATCACTATTTTTTGGATGAATCTTAAATGCGCCGCGCCGATAACTCTTGTCAGTGATAAATCGGTATGGAAACCATACATGATTTCCATGTTCCACTGTAGGTATAACGAAATGACACTTAATAGTATATTACGTAACGAGCATGAAAAGTGACAATTTCATACGAGCGTGAAATTTTATAGTCGAGTGTAGAACTCTCGCGAGTTTATAGGAAATACACTTTCCATCGAGTTATGTAAGTACAGACTGTCCTATTTTCGTTGTGATTTGGGGGTTTCTCATAGAAGCAGCAGAGATAGAGCCTCGGGGTTTTCGAGAACCTGAGCTACTTTTTTGAGTATAATAGAAAGCTGAAACCATAATTTGGATATCGTTTTTAGTTTTCGAGAAAAAATATAATGTTGATTTTTATCGTTTTTCGAAAACTCTCTCCAATTCTTTTTGTACTAAGCAGACTAAAACTGTTACGATTGACTCATATAGAACTTTTCCCAAAGAATTCAGTGGCGTACGTGTAGTTTTTTTCTAGGGAGCGTATTTTTTGAGTTATGACATAAAGTTAATTTTTTTTAATGGAAATCATAGTAGGCTTTGGTCTAGTTAGAAAGATCTTTTTTAAGCTATCAAAGTATATATATACTTTTATATTGTTATTTCAAAAAACGGCGGCGATTTTGGCACTTCTTCAGTTTTAACTTTAGAAAATATAAGATAAGTAGGTACATCCAAGATACCTGTGATTTTACGTTAACAACTGAATAATTATCTGTTGACATACATTAGCAAAAGTTGCATGCAGCTAGTTTTATTAATATTATATACATAATGGCACTTCAAAATTATGAAAATTTCGAAACATACGACATAGTTGCTGTTTTCAATGAATGTCGTGAGAATGAAAATGAATCAATGGATCTATATCTCAACAGGTACACAAAAAATTCCTAGTTACCCATTTCCAGTATAATACCTATCCATCGATTTATTAAATTTAGATACCCAGAAAGGAGACAACCAAGCAAAATTATGTTTTCCAGATTAAAATCAAATTTAGTTCTCTCTGGGTCATTCAATAAACCTAGAAACAAAATTTATAATAAAGAAAATAGGGAAGAGGAAGAAATAGATGTTTTATCGTTGGTTGAGGCGACACCAAAAACTTCTTGTCGCGAAATCGAATCACAAGTTGGTGTTTCCAAATCAAAAGTTCAAAAAATATTTAAAAAAGGCAAATATAGGCCATATAAAATTCAAATTATTCACCATCTCTTCCCGGGAGATCAAGAAAGAAGGCTTAATTTTTGTATGTGATACGTAAATAAAATTCAAGAAAATCCAGAATTTGGGCGGTCTGTCATTTGGACAGATGAAACTCACATCAGCAACTAGGATTATTTAACAGACATAATGTGCGTCACTGGTCTGATACAAATCAGCACCAAACTTTTGAACGTCAGAGGCAAGGACGTTTTGGATTTAAGAGTCCGACAAAGCAGGTCAAAAGTTACACCTGCGGGGCATCGGGTCGGTGAGGTATCCGTTAGAAATCGGATCAAACTATCAGCTGTGTTGCAACACCGTCGCGCTAAACACATTTATGGACACAAGAACAATGCACATTCAAAGCCCGCGCTTTCGATACCTAGTGAATGTGACAACGCCGCTCTGAGTTTACGCTCACTCGCTACGTGGCGGCAGCACATACCTACCAAGGCATATTTTGCGTTTGCAGTGCTCTCGTTGTACCATGATTAAACTTTCAACCTAATAAATTTAGCAACACGAAAGACTGATTATGATAGAAGAAGGTATATTTTATGTCTCTATTGAAACAGTTTTTCGAAAACTGTAAATCTCTTGGCGCTATGCACGCGTGGTTGGTCAATTTCATGAGTGAACTGACACTTTCTAAGATAAAATTTTTAACTTTTCTTTCTATAGAAACATAAAATAAAGTTTTGTTTATAAACTGTCCAAAATTCAACACTTCAATTTTCACCGTTTAGAAATGAGCATAGTACTACGAAGTCAGTTTTCAGGTTATTTTTAAAGGGGTTTGCCGGACTCTTAACGTTTCGTGTTTTATTTTGGGTGGTCAACTAGCATACCAAATTTTTGATGGAAACTTAACGGGATTGAGATACATTAATAATTGAATATTAACGCAGATGCGATAATGGAAAATGTTCCGTTAATAAACATAAACAGGGTATATTTCCAACAAGATGGTGCCCCACACACAATTCTGCAATAGTTAGAAATTATTTAGAAAATCATTTTCCGGGTAGATGGTTGGGTACAAATGGACCTATATTGTGGCCTGCAAGATCACCGGATCAGAGTATGTTAGACTTTGTTGTTTGGGCATTTTTAAAAGAAAAAATATACATACGAAGACACAACAATCAAGCCGAGCTAG
Source organism: Xestobium rufovillosum (assembly GCA_963966045.1). NCBI lineage: Eukaryota > Metazoa > Arthropoda > Insecta > Coleoptera > Ptinidae > Xestobium > Xestobium rufovillosum. The sequence continues at coordinate 16,514,198 of OZ014504.1, forward strand.
CAGAGGCAACACACGCAGCTTTCCGATATTTGCAAGCCCATCCTATTTTTTTAATTAATGCCATCAATCTATTAACTAAAAAATGTAGATTATGTGTTGAAAAACATGGCAATCAATTTGAGCAGTTCCTATAATTTTGTTGTTTGTTGTTTGATATTTTTCTTGTTTTTGTTTGTTTTGATGTTTTGCTGTTATTCTGTTTTTGTTACTTTTATTTCAGTTGTTATTAAAAGTTGCTAACATAAAATCACAGGTATCTTATATTTTCTAAAGGTAAAAAGTACCAAAATCGTTGAAGTTTTTTTGAAATAACAATATAAAAGTATATATATTTTGATAAATTCAAGAATCAATTATACCACTAACCACATAAATTTATGTGGTTAGGGGTACAATTGATTCTTGAATTGATTATTTAACCACAGTCTCTTACATCTTAATCCTTTATATTTTGATAGCTTAAAAAAAGACCTTTCGAACTAGACCAAAGCCTACTATGATTTCCATTGAAAAAATGTAATTTTGTCATAACTCAAAAAATACGCTCCCTAGAAAAAAACTACGTACGCCACTGAATTCCTTGGAAAAAGTTCTATTTGAGTCAATCGTAACAGTTTTAGTCTGCTTAGTACAAAAATAATTGGAGAGAGTTTTCGAAAAACGATAAAAATCAACATTATTTTTTTTCTCGAAAACTAAAAACGATATCCAAATTCTGGTTTCAGCTTTCCATTATACTCAAAATAGTAGCTCAGGTTCGCGAAAACCCCGAGGCTCTATCTCTGCTGCTTCTATGAGAAACCCCCCAAATCACAACGAAACACAAGAGAGATGCGACAGGATAGTTATTCCGTAAACGTCAAAATCTCAAAGCTGACTGCAAAATTTGAATGAACTGTGCGATTTTCAAATATCACAGCACAGTTTCGAGTTTAACGCACGGGCAACGCAATTATCAAGTTTCCGGCATACTGTGCTGTATGCGACGTGCCGCTTTCCTAGGGGGTCGTGGAAAAAACAATATACCTATATCACCAAACTCTACATGTTTTGAAAGTTTAATGATTAACAACTTAAAAAATAATTGGCTTAGGGTAAAATCCATAGTCACAAAATTTTTTGGTCTTGAAACAGACAACATTTTTATTAAAACTTTATCATATCTCCAATGATTTATCCGCGATACTTGTTTAAACAATTAAATTAAGTATAGAATATTATTCTACTAGCGAATATTGTGTGGCTATTATTAACGAAGATGAAAGTTTGAAGCAAGAGCCGTAGACGAGAGTTTTAATTTACCTGAGTTAATAATAACCGTATTTGAGTGTGGAATAACATACCTATTTTACTAGCAAAACTCATAAACTAAGCTCCTTAATCTAAATGAAATGCATTATGGATATAGTAAGTAGCGCTTGGAACGAACGTTGCTATAGAAACGAATAAAACCTACACGATTTCTTGACAAGTGAATAAAAACCTGACGTTTTCCTCTTCACGGCAACCTCGATGTGCTACAATAGAATTTTTTATTGGCTGTAGCCCATTGAATAATGAACTTTATTATGCGTTCAGAAACGCACAAGTAATGTACCTACGTATAATTCGATCGTCTTAGATGAAAATGTTTATTTATAGCAAAAGAACGCACATAAAGTTATCAATAAAATTTATAGGCTTGGAGTTCTCGTCTAAACCCACATTTTTAAAAAAGTCATTAAAACAAGTCGATTTTTACGGGAGTTGTCGTAAATCAAAAGAATCCCGACAGACACGCACCTTCACATACGCGTGCACAAGTGTCAAGCTAAAGCAACTTTTCTCGGCGTTTTAAGGTTAGTGCAATACGAATCTGATCTTATCTTGAATACGAATTTTGGTCCGCTTTTCCTTATTATGGAATACGCAAGTAAAAAATGATCAAATTCAAGTTAATAATTTAATCAAAGCATGGAATTTCAAGACATTTTCAGTATTTGTGTGGACTCACCTATTTAATGTTCCACTAAAATCTTTCGCGTGTTAGGAATGGTAGACACTACATTTCTCGTATAATCAATCTTCACAGGGCAAAAATGCTAGTAGGTGCTTAATAAAAAGAAGCGAGACTGAATAGATGTTCAGCAAAACTTAAAGCGATAAGACTTATCGAAATTTGAAGGTAGTTCAAATATGTTTTCCTTATCGGGCTTGATATTTATGAATAATTTGGATTTATTTTACTGGACTACAAATTTAGAGTCTTAACCGGGTTATCATTTCTGGTTGTATGTATTTGTAATAAGTCATTAATTATTACTAGTTACATACAAACTATGCATTTTATCATCATATAATGTGTAAGTATACGTATAGAAAGCAAGTACACAACTTACCCAAATTACAATACTTATAGAAAAACACGTAAGTAAGAATGAAAGTTGCACCATAAAACCGATCATGAGAGAAATTTTTGTTACTGTGTATTTGAATGGTTCAGAATTCTGAATTCTGCTTAGTAGAAACATTTGGAACGGGTTTGCATGATATTAAGCCTCCAAAAAAAGTAGATGCAAAACTGAAGTAGGAAAAAGTGCAAAATTGAGAGAGTCAGTTACCAAAAATGAGACAACTCCGAAGCAATGAAAGAGTCTCTATAACGTAGGTACCTATCAGTAAAGAAACCTAATTGGACAATAAAGATTGTTTGGCAAAATTACATATACTATATACACTTTTACATGGAGCTGTTTTAAGTTTAAGGACCAGTTAAAAACAAAAACATTCCCAGAGTCTCGGTTTCCAAAACTTGACCACAAATAGCATTTGCGTGCAGTCTTTAGTACGTGCTATATGTACTATTATCCCAAATTTATTGAGAAGTGCGTGATCACTGAAGTCAGATATCGGTATTCCATAGATTTTATGCACGATTTTACCAAGAATATAATGTACAATATTCTAGATTCACCAGAATACATTAGAGAAATCAATTTTTTGATAAACGCACGAATTGATGGAACGAAAAACTTGAAGAATTGTAGAGGGTGAGAAAGTGGTGCGTGGAGCGAATATCTGAAGCATATAAAGAGTACAAAGAAGCTAAAAAATTGGTAAAGGAAACATAGACGAGACTAGGAAAGGGAAGAATTTCGAACAAAACGGAAGAAGATATAAGGTCCCTGCACCATATAAGGCCATGTACCTAATAAGGCCATTACCCGTTTTTAGCCAAGCCTCACACATAATGCTGAATTTAACCATCTTACATGGAAAGGCATCTGTAATGCTTTGTGAAAAAATATTTTGAAGTTTCTATGATGACCGCTAGGTGGCAATGTACCGATCTGAATTTTTAGCGGTTATACGTTATAAGATTGTAGGTTAGAAATTGTTGTGTCTTCGTTTGTCTGGAATGAGTGCAGTTACTAGTTTGGTCGTCAAAAGGTGCAATAGCTGTCTAGGAAGCGATAAGGTAAGCGAACAATAATTAAAATTTGCAATTTTTAGTGATTTTATCTTTTTTGCGCGAAACGGTATTGCTCTTAATAAAGCCACATAACAAATGTCAAGTGGCTTTAATAGGTGCAGTGGCCTTATTTTGAACAATTCTCTTTAGCACCGATTTGTTTTGTTCTTTTTCATTAGATTGCTTGAAAATATCTAAAAAACGAGCTTTGTGATCCGAAGAGGCATTGCAGCATGCGTTGCGATCAGTTCGGGATGGGATGCCAGTTCTTGCAGCATCCAAAGAATATGATATTCCTCGTAGAACATTAAGAAACCATATAGGACTGGGAGTACCAAAAGAAAATTGGGCCGTAGGAGTCTTTTAATCAAACAGCAAGAAACTATATTGTGTCAACGAATTTTCCGATTAGCCGAAGTCGGGATGCCACTAACAGGCAAAGTCCTCCGACGAAGTGTTTTCACTTTTGCAGAAGAAAATGGGTTGAAGCATACTTTTTCTCAAGATACTGAAAGAATTAATTTTTTGTTACAATTTGCGTGAAAAGAAAGTTTAAAATTTGTTTTTTGTAAGGGATGTGTGTTAATAAATTTTTTATGTTTCTTAATCAATTTTTACTATGTATTTTGCAATTTTTCCATGTTGGCCTTATTATGAACTCCCTGTTCCTAATAAGGCCAGTGACCACCAAAAATGTTTTTGTTTTTCATATGTGTGCCAGGAACTTTAAAGAAGTAAAGCAACTTAATTTACATACTAAAACTCCCAGTAATGAATTACATCAAGTTGTGAATCATTTGATCATAAAGTCTTTGAGAAAAAAATTTTTGAACCTAAACGTGGCCTTATATGGTACATGGACCTTAATCGAATAATCAAAAAGCTTGAACAAAACCTAGAAGTAATGCATGTGAAATAAAGGAGAATATTCTACCACACGAGATAGTATTAATTTAGAAAAAGTACGGGAAGTACACTGACGTGCAAAAAAAACAGCCACACGGAAATGTTTCAAAAAAGCACTTACATTTTCATTAATTCAACTTAACAGTGGTATTGGCTTGAAGAACCATTTATTGGTGATACGGGATGCAAAGATTAGGAGAAAAAGATTAATTAACCCAAAATTAAGTATTTTAATGAAAGAAAATAACAAAAACACAACAAATACGTTTTTTTCTTATTTGTAAGAAAATGTTGCAGTTTTTTTAAAGAACTCCTGCTTACAGCCAGTACCGTGTATGTCCTCCTTGAGCCTGAATTACAGCATTTAACGGTTGTGGCATTGAGTTAGTCAAATCTGCTAAGCACATTTGCCTCTGAAGCTGATCCCAGAGGTGCTCTATAGGATTAAGGTCCGTGCTGCATACTGGCCAATCAAATCTACGAATGCCAACCTCATCCAGATATTCAGTTACTACTCGTGCAGTGTGTGATCTGACGCTGTCATGCATTAAAACAAAGCTATCTGCAATAAAATGCGAAATTGGGACGACAGCTTCTTGAAGAACATCTTTCACATATCTGAGGGCGTTCAAAGCACAATTTTCCACAAAAATAAGAGGTCGATATGTGCTACCCTGGAAATGCCTGCCCACACCATAACAGAACCACCGTTAAAAGATAACCGTACAGAGATGGTGCAGACGAAATATCGTTCACCTCGTCTTATCCATACCCTTTCTCGACCATCAGGTGATCGCAGACAAAAACGTGACTCATGAGTAAAAAGAACTTCACTACATTGCTGAGGATTCCAATCTGCATGTAATTGCGCAAACTGCAGACGTGCTTTTCGGTGGCAGGCCTTCGCGAAATTAAGCCACTTTCCACAAGTCTCCTACTACTACTCTCACTTGTTTGAATCTCTCGCACTGTTAGATGTTGAAGTTGAACTGCCGTTGATCTGCGCTCTCTCAGTGTATTGAGCACAAGAAAACTATCATCAACGTCAGTTATCCCCCTTTGTCTTCCAGATCCTGCTCGCCTCTCAAATCCGCTAGTCTCCAGATACCGATTCCACGCATCCTGAACAGTAGTACGGGATATTCCCAGTGTACGAGACACATACCGTTGACTACGACCATCCTCAATCAAAGCTACAATTTGAGAAATGCCCGCAACAGTTAACGGCATTGTTATCGCTTGAAAACTTGCATTTACTGTCAAACTCAATTCCAAAACAAATGCACATAAGCCTACTTGTATTTGTATTTTAGAATACACAAATGATAAGAAATGATGCATAGTCCACTGCCGTCTGATTTCCGCCAACATGTTGATGTTACTGAAAAGAGAATTTCGGCTGCTAAAATTAAAATTAGACGTAGGTAGGAGTGGAACAAGTATTTCAAAGCATTAACAATGAAAAAAAGAACCAAATCAGTTCCCGATTTATAAATAAACAATGCAGCTATGGGGATCTATATGAAACATTTCAGGGTGGCCGGTTTTTTTGCCGGTCAGTGTAGTAATGACGTTTATAGTGAAGAAAGTTTGAGTAGTAAGCTACATAAAAAGTAGGGAATGCTAAAATATGTGGATGATAACGGAATAGAAGTACTAAGTACAACCATTTCTTAATGCATTACGGAATACTCAGGTACTACCTGAAGAATTCAAAATCTCGGCAATTATAGTTCTGATATAAGGCCTCTTTCACTGCAACCAATAATAGGTGTCAAATGAACATGGGAAATTGAAAATAGCTAAATATTTGCTTTCCAGTAGTATGTAGCAATTTAAATTGTGTTTTAAGAAAATGTTTATAAACTTATTAGTAAACCTGCAAAACTTGAAGTCAGAAAACTGAAAACTTTTAAAGAAAATATAACTTTTCTTTTGAGAAGTTGGACTGGTATTTAAATATTGCGTTTAGGGAACGTTGTTTTTAGGAATTCCTAAGCGTAAAAGATTTGTAGATGTCTTAACAAGGTTTCACAGCCAACAGTGAGTATTTCATTTTTTTTGTTCAAAAATGTAACGTTTTTAAAATTTACGTTTTTATTATCCATAATCAAAAGCATTATTAAGATGTAAGGGTAAAAAAAGCCATGAATTTCATACAGCAATAAAATAATTAAAAATTCCATCCTTCGGTTTTGATCCTGCGCTGCGCCGTCTGCGCCTGGCTGAATTAAGTACCATTTTTCACGTTAAGCCCAATGCGATCATATTTACTTAAAAAGAAATTTCTAAATGCCTCTCTTAATTATTAAGCTCAACTTCTCAAAATGTAAACTAAATTTCCCATAAAAGTTTTCCGTTCCAAATCATTAAATTGTACAGTACAGGGATTGTCCAAAAGTTTATAAAGAATTTTCTATAAAACAATTTACATTCCTGAGTACTACTGGAAAGCAAATACACTGCTCAAAATTGTCTAAGGAACACATAATTTTCATCGTACGATTTTTATCCTCAAAGTGAGTAGGTTATTAGCTTGTCTAGTACAAAATTGGCTAAAAATAAACTTGTAATGTTTTGAACAGCTGCCGACTAATACACCCGCTCAAACAACTACACCTCGAGCATAGCGAGCATAGCGGCGCCGTACTGAAGAGTCCCAATAGGACGAAACCGGTCTGCGGATTGCTGTGCACATTCACACCATGCAGGCTTCTAGCTTGAATAGTGAACCTGGTTCACTGTGGTACGATGGGGCACGTATGGAGGCTTTCAAGGCCAGCTTTGCTGGGGTAGGCCTCTTGTGTGCATCCTAATGTACATTCTGCCGACGTAGGCCCGTTCTGTAATTCAATGCCTGGCGGAGTATTTGCTCGAGGTGTAGTTGTTTGAGCGGGTGTATTAGTCGGCAGCTGTTCAACAATTTACGTTCTAGATGGCGTGATTTTGGCTCTCCCTTATGGATGACTATCGCAGTTATTTATAGGGAGATCGTTGGGCAGGGTGTGTTTGTGCATAGCGGCGCCGTACTGAAGAGTCCCAATAGGACGAAACCGGTCTGCGGATTGCTGTGCACATTCACACCATGCAGGCTTCTAGCTTGTAATGTTTTGCCTTATTTGTTTAATAATGGAAATAAACATTTAATTGGAAAACAATACATTGTGTATTAAAATAAAAGTGTACTTATTTCTGATAACGTTAATTTTTTGAAATTTGGACTTATAATGCCTCCTCGGGCATTAATGATTGCCCGGCACCGCCTAGACATACTTAAAATCATCCTATCGATTGCATCCTGTGGCAAAATGCTCCACTGCTCTCTCAGTGCATTTTCAAATGCAAAACGGTCTTGAATGTTTGTCTTAACTGGAAGAAGTTGTCTCTGCAGCATGTCGCATATATGCACAGTGGGGTTGAGGTCGGGAGACTGAGGCCATGGCAAAAGGGCAATGTTCTCTTCTGCAAACCATTTTTGTACCTGATGTGCAATGTGAAGACGAGCATTGTCCTGCATATAAACCAAATTTGGACCAGCAGCATATGAATATGGTTGCGCAACAGGTACAAGAATGCCGCTGGGTCATGGCTCCATCCAGACAAACGAGGTCTGTTCTATAGGGCAAATCGATTCCAGCCCATACCATCACAGATCGTCCTCGGTAATTGTGAACTTCCTGGAAGTACCTGGTCCTCTCCAAGGCTCCGCTTTTTCGCCACACTCACGTTCTTCTGCTGTCAGATTGAAATCCGAACCGATATTCGTCGGTAAACAGAACATTGGACTGCTCTATTGGGCATGCTCTTCGACCCATTCAAGACGAGCTTTTGCGATTGCCGTGGCGAAGTGCAGGTACTCTAATTGGGCGACGAGAATGAAGACCAGCTTCATGGATACGATTTCTGATGGTTTGGTCAGAAACCGCAACGGCATGTACATTTTGGAGATCCGCAGATAGTTCTCATGTCGTAATTGATGCATTACGCCTGGCTTGATGAATAATAAATCGGTCTTGGGCAGGTGTTGTTTCTCTTCTACGGCCTTAGTTTCTTTCGACCACATCGCCAATCTCCTGGTATCGTCCCCACAATCGACACATTGCATTGTACGGAGTCTCATATGTCTTCTAAACAATTTTAAATAATGTGTATTAAAAATTTTAAATGCAAGAGCTGTTTCCAGTGAATTGTCTAAAATTATTTTCAGTTATACAGTATGGTGCAGGTCAACTTCGTTATTTTAATGGAAAGTCCTGTATGCGATGAAATCTTTGTGAATTCCTTTATTCCTGTTTCCTTTGACTAAACTAAATTTTTTCTTGAGTTACCTATACCGATATCTTTTTAAACACTAATTTCGGAAATTACATGTTTTGGAACTTAATAAAGCTGGTAGGTAGAGAAGTTTCGATGGAATGGAAACCAATATCTACTTAGAGGCAACTATTCCAATAATATAACAAATCGAAAAATGTTATGCAGGTTATTAAAAATTACAACAAACAAATGAGAAAATTTTCAAAGCCTGATATAACTTTATTTTTGTCGTGCAGTTGTATAGCCTTCTCTAACTCTAAAATTATTCGGCTTTAGGACATTCGCAATCAAATATTTGCCCCCTCTAATTCACCAAGACTAATACTTACAAATTTTATGGGTCCAATTTCAATATGGTATAAAACTGCAATAAAATGAGAGAAAGCAAATATAATTTTTCTACAGAAAAAAAGTGTTTCACACTCTTGTAACGTTTATTATAAACTCAAATTTGATGTTGATAAGTTCAACTTAAGACAACTACAAGGCAACTAGAAATGACGATAAATGCAACAAATAATCGATTTAACAACACTCTCGTTCTTAAATAATCCGACTCACTAATTATATAGACAGTGTCCTCTCGCGCCAGCTTCGGCCACTGAAAATTAGGAGCTACTGAAAATCCCGCACTATTGATCCACCGTGTATACGTATCGTTTGTATAAACCGGAGGAAATTTATGTTGTTCAATAAAATTAATGCAAGTATTTTTTATGCATTGCTCCAAGTGGGGTAAATAGTATTTTATGTCCCTAAAAGCCCTATATAACCTTAAGAATTTTCAGTGCAAAATTAAATGAATCGTCATTGTTTTCAAAGGTATTCAAAAGTATTACTTAGTCATTTCGTCAAAAAAAAAAGTTTGACAAGTAGGAAAATTTCGGGGAAAATTTGTATTTTAATTTTTTTGTATACATATTAAAATTGTTCGATCGTGCATAGAACTTTATATGTACTACGACCGTAAAGAGCTTCTACGGACTACGGTGTGTTGTATCCCTCGGCGCCCTGCGCATCGGGCTTCAATCACATTTCGGTCCTGGTCATCATGACCTTACATAACTATTATATAGCTCTCATTCCCAATAGGAATATAGTGTATCCCAAGTAACAATTTAAACGCCAATTGCTCCTTCCAAAGTTTTATAGAAGTTCTATTGCAACTTAAAAAAAGTTTTTAAATTGTTGTCATAAATGAAAGTTGTATTTAAAGTCAAAGTATATTTATTACAGAGTTTTACGAATTCCTTCAAGGCTAGGTTAAAAAACCTATTTGATTTCAAGTATATTTGCTCTCAAAAATTCTTTATTATTAGTAGACACTACGACCATTATAAGGTTTATTGATCTTAAGACGGCCTTAAATGCAGTATGGTTTTTTAATTGCTAAACGAAGTCTTAAGGGTTTTGTTATAACTTTTATGCGCAGTTTTAAAGGGTCCTTCTAGTGACCTTTCTCACTATTATTTTCTCCTGGTTTTAGTAATACTCTTTGCTCGGAGTGAAGTATTTCATAAATCTTTATCACACAAGGTTTTCAACTTGCTTTTCACAATACCAGAACAGGCTCCTTATAAATCAAAGTATTCTTAGAAGATCACTCACAAAATTAAATTGTTATTTGAAAGCACGATTAAAACATTTTGATCATTTTGACACAAGTTTTCTTGTTTGTGTTGGCGGGTGTGTACAAATTTCTGTACATTTTCCCCTTCTTCTATTGTTTGTACAATTTTCAACGACACTATAGTCTCCTAAATTCACAAGAATAGGCATAATTATAGAGTGAAAGCAGAAAACATATGAATCACAAAAAATAACTTTACACTTTGACAGGCAGGAACTCCGTTTTTCGAGGTTATGTATGTATGCATAGTAAGCGCATGCGCAAAATGTACCTTAAAACCAATTGGTTTTATAATACACTTATGTAAGATCAAAAGATTCTGGTAAAGTACAAAATTCATTGTATAAGATTAAATGTTCTTGAACAATGTTAATAAATTTTAAGAAGGTCTTTCTTACAGCAGTAATAAATAAAATGAGTTTAACACTTGATAAGTTTGCGGGCACTTGAGTAACTTTGATTTTATTGTGACATTGTTTTTGTCCTAATGGATTTATGAGAATAGCGGCCATTTTCTATATAAACAGGAAGGAGATATGATGTCGGCCATTTTGAATAAAATTTAGTTGTCAAAATATAAACCTATATTTCTATTGTGTTTATGTATAAGATGAATAAAGAAGATATTGTGGGTTACATTTTTATGATTAGTTAATTGGCAACATTACTTTAGCAATAAAAATACATAATTTGTTAAAAAATACGCATATTTTCTTTTAGAAATTTTTCATCGGGAAAATTTAACATTTTAGTGGCGCTTGAATATTTTTTGTCTCTTGTGTAGCATTTCATCAGAAAACTTTGTTGCGTTTGAATTTTGGGGATTCAGATAAATGTATTAACCAGTACCTGATGCACGTTGATAAATTTGTCACACATAGGGAATGGCGAATATTTAATAATGCACACGGTAAACTGTCCTCAAAACATTATATAAGGCAAGACGTTTCATTGAGTTTGATAAATTAACATTAAAACCAAGTACACAATTTTCAACCCTTGTTTAAACTTTGATAAAACTAAGGTTATTTATGTATTCAAATTTAAGGGCAGTTAGTCCTACAATGATACTTTAAACTCTTATCAATGATTTATAACAGGTTTTTATCCGGTTCTATAATTGTCTCAAAGAGTATTTAAAGGTATTTTGTATGTCAACCAATAGGTTTTAAAACGGCTTTAAAATTTGGACTACAGAACCTTCATAAGATTCTCCATTTTTTGCTTAAGAAGGTTTTATTCTGATATTCAGAACGTTGCGAAGAAAAAATAGTTTTAAGAAAAGCTTTTTAATAGAGTTTTGTAGCTACCTGGAAGACAATAAAGAAACTTAAATTGTTACTTGGGATCTAAGTAACAATTTGGTTTGAGCAAGTAATTTTTATGCATACCTATGCAATACATGCATACTTATACGCACACTTAGGTACTCACTTATTCCTTCATATTTTCAAAAATGAATGTGTTACATCTGCATACAATTTTTAAAAACACTGCACTCCGAAATTTTAAAACAACGATATGTAACTATGTTACAGTATTTAGACAATAACATCAGGCGGGTAAATCCAAGCAAATATACCTCCTATCCACTCATAGCACGTACATCACTTGTATTTTTTAAAGGACAGTTTTTTTCACTGAACAAATATTTGTTCTTAAACACTGTTTACTGAAATGAAGGTCGGCTAGTCTAAAGTTGGACGAAATTCAAAGATTTTTCAAATCACTTTCCAGGAAAAAGACATATTTTTAACATTTTGCTCCCTGTGTCTCGAAAACGCATTTTACTGCTCTTGTTCGAGTTAAACTTTATACTTATTCTTGAATCTTGCAAAAGTTTTTGATTTTTGGGAGAGTTATTTGGGACACCACGTATAATAAAGCAGTTGCAGCAGAAGACACCGTATACTGTTTGAATATTAAATTAATTTTTCCACTATAATTCTGAAAATCTGTTTAGACACAGGTAGGCAAATAAATTATCAGTGACCAAGTTCTTTAATCTAGTCTTTGACTAGTTGCAGAAAAGATTTCATAAGAGGAGATTTGAACAGGTTTGAAGATAATATTGCAACGGACCAATTTCATCTTAAGGAGTCTGTTAATAAAGCTAATTATTTTGTACGAAATAAATCAATGAAATTAGCACTACTAGATATCTATTACCTAACCTTGGCCTCTTCACATTAAATTTTTTATAGGTGTTGATAACTTCGATACTTCGAGGTCACGATTTTTGCTACAAGTTTATTTGTTTGCAAACTACTAATTATTAATATGTACATTCTATTTACGCAACAGAGTAAGTATTAATTTAGAAGTTCTAATTTGTTTTCAATTTTCACTCATTCACTGAAAAACAGAAAATATTTGTATTAGGCAAATATGGTTGCATGGGTTTGTATTTAGGTATTGTAAAATTACATTTAAAGTTTTTAGTAACTCATTTACCACATGTTTTGTATTTCCAAAACGTGTAAATCTTCTATATCTTCTATAAATCTTCCAAATCTTGTATTAAATAAAATAGAATATCACGATAGTTCAGCTTATAATGTGTTAAAAAATGTTTGCCATGCCTACTTTAGCGTTATAACCTAGAACGTTATTGAGAAGAATCAGAATTAATTAATTTCTTTTTTCTTGGTACCAACAAACGCAAGAAGTTTATATTGAATCTACAGAGACTTCCCATTTCTTGACTCACCTCACATTATGTTGTAATTTTGCAGTACAGTGATGGATTTAACATAATAAATAATTACTATTTTACCTCCATTATAAAGTTTATTGAACGTGCGATTTAAAGTATGAAAGAGTTCATATAAAAAAGCATACTTTATAGTACCATAACACAAGAGGACCTGATGAGACCAATGGGCTCAAGATGATTACGAAAGTCAGACACCCCAATAATCCACTGAATAACCCTAGTAACGAAATGTTATACAATGTCATAAACATTCAACAAATGGAAGACAGATTAATAAGTGCTAAATAAAAAACTTGCTCACAGTTCTAGTAATACTGGAACGGGTGGGATGGCTAGCGTGCTCCATTGATCTAAAGAGCCGAACCATAGGTTTAACCATATTGGAGGGGTTTTTATATGAGAAGACAAACTAAATCAAGCCCCTGAAAGGGGCGGCAACTCTCTCAGTAATCAGAGTGGCGGAGATCGTGATGGTCGGTATGGCACTGTGATACACACTACTGCGATGTGGAAGGCAACGGGAAACCACCACATTATTTTATCTCTAGTACAGCGTACATTAATTTATGATGATGACACCTTCTGGAGTAAAATATTCCGGAGGTAAAATAGTCCCACATTTTGATCTCCGGACGGGGACTGCTTCGGGGGGAGTCATCATAAATGATAAGTGTAACATTTTACGAGTCGGAGCATATAATGTTAGAAGCATCAAACAAGTAAGAAAGTTAGAAAATTTGAAAATTGAGATGGATAGGTTAGCATTAGACGTGGTAGGTATTAGTGAAGTGTGGTGGCCAGAAGCTGGAGACTTCGGGAGCGGAGATTTTAGAATAATACACAGAGGATCTGTAGGAGGAGATTCGGGAGTAGGAATTGTTATGTGGAAGAAAGTAGCGCAGAGTGTAGAAAACTTCTTATAGCAAAGTGACAGTGTAGTTATGGTTAGGTTAGATTCGAACCCTGTAAAAACAGTAATAATACAGGTATATGCCCACTCCTAACTACAGTGATGATGCTAGAGGCAGTTTATAGTGACATTGAATATACATATACTAGATTTTGTGAGAGGGCACGAAAATTTAATATTTTTAGGACATTTAAATGCAGTCGTAGGCACAGGGAGAGAAGGCGGAACAGTTGGCCATTTTGGATTAGGCAATAGGAACGATAAGGGAGTTAGACTGATAAACTTCTGCGATAAACATAATCTATCATATCTACTAGATTACATTCTCGTTAGGCAAAGATTTAGAAATCAAGTTAGGGACTGTAGAAGTCATCCAGGAGCAGATATAGATAGTGATCACAACATAGTGGTTATGAAGGCCAATATTAAGTTTAAAATGTTGAAAAAGCGTAGAAGGTATCTTGACCTAGAGAAACTAAAAGATAATGATCCGCACCATAAATTCGAGAAAAAGACAAAGGAAGTACTAAAGGGCGCGGGTGAAAATATGGTTAGGCACATAGAGGCGGAATGGAATTGCATTAAAAATATTTAAGTTTCCGCAGCTAGAGATATTTTGGGCCATAAACAGAATGAAAATAGAAAATCGTGGATAACAAAACATATTGTAGGTCTAATAGAGGAAAGGCGAAAAAATGAAAGTAGGTTAGATGAAGGATTTAAGGTGATAAAGTGGGAAATTATTTGGAAATGTAGGAAAGCGAAAGAGCAATGGATTGATATTAAGTGCAAAGAAGTGGAAGATAAGTTCGAAGTAGGAAAGAATGATGATTTGATGAAGCATATAAAATAATTAGGATAAATTTCAGGAAAATTGTATCTAGTAGCAAAAACATTAGGAACGAGGCACGAGTTATCCTAGTCGGAAGCGGGGAGACTGCAGATAGGTGGAAGGAATATTTGGGAAACTTATATGCGGGACAGGAAGTACGAGATATACAGAAATCGAAAGCAGTGTAGAGGGGGACAACCTAGGGTGTCCTATAATGAGAGAAGAGTTTAGCTAGCACTAAAAAGATTAAGAAACACTAAAGCACCAGGTATAGACGGCTTGCAGGCAGAAATCTTAAAGTGCGCAGGTCAAGAGGTAATAAATCGTTTATTTAAACTATAGTTAGTAGCATATATGCCTGCCCAGATTAGACTACTGCTCTCAAATATTGAGGGATGTAGAATGTTCAACTTTTGGGGAAATGCGTAGGTTAGTTCAGGATAGGAAAGGATGGAGCTACGCGTACAACCAGTCTTCGGACTGAAAACTTTATGATGATGAAGTGCAGTTTTTTTCCAAATTGTTTTGAGTAACATAATTTTTGGTGAAAATGAATAATTTTGGCGACAACGTAACATAAAATTGCGTGTGACAGTTGGCAACGCTGATGCTCTGAGAATATGAAAGGTAATTTCAGATGTGACCGAATGTAAGAAAAGCCGGAGGCAGCGGCCAGTCAAAAGAATGTACCTAATTCTTCATTATTTACGTTTCCTATTTCTAATTTTGTACATAAAATTTGATTAGAGAAGTAGACTAAAATAACCTGAAAATTTTGTCTTTTTTCAAAACTAAAAGAAAATAAAGGCACTTCTTGCTTCCAACCGTCAAACAGCATATTGAAATCTGTAGGTAATATCTTTTGAATGTTCTTAAAAGCGATTTGGAACTAGGTATGAATCCCCTTAAATCGTTCCACAAAAATCATAAATACTGATTGCTTTCTAATGCACTATAGTGTGTGTTCCATATTGCGTGTAACGTTTGTTCTACAAAAGTAAAAAAAAAAATATTTTACTTTTAACTTTTAGTATCAGAATAGTTTGTGTTCACTGTTCAATCAAATTTTAATTTTTTAATTTCTATTTACAAAATATGGAAAATAATCTATTACTTCAAATTTTATCTCCCACCCCCTTCATGTTCATCAGGTGTCCCGATATCACAAGTCAGAAAGGTGGTCACCCTACCGCATGCACAACTATCAACGCTTTAGGAGTATCGCCTTCTAATTTATTATATCGACATTTCCTTTTGTTGCATCTCCAAATAAAAGCTAGACACTCTCAACTTGGCCTCTTATTTGTGCTTACATACCGCCTAAACAAAGCTTCGAGAAACCGGAGGCTTCTAGTCATCGTAGCTGCTGGAAATAGATGTTACTAGCCATCGGCCTTTCTCGATTCTTAATAAAAAGCAAGGCAAACGCAATAATAAACAGCTGTCTATTGATTTACGTTCAATGTTCAATCATCCTTCGCGTAAACAACATGGGCGTCGCTTCTGGGACCACACTCTCTCTCGTAACAATATGAATCGGAAGTATATGAGAGTGCTTAAATTGTGATAAACTTGTGTCGTTTAAAAGTTTAGCGAAAATAAAAATTTATTTCTTACATTATTCAGAATCTATATTCCAGGTTACGTAATATTTGCTTCTCATTGCCCCAAAATTTAATAATATACAACATGCGCAAAACTTTTTTTGGTGAACTCTACCTTAATTAACATTTTGCGTAACCGTGATTGTTTTGACTGAAGAGGAATAACAACGTGTTTGCAACACGTTTTTTCTTTCAATTAAATGTTAACCACGATAACATGAAAAAAAGCACTTTTTGAGCTGAAATAGCATCACTCAACATTGATCGGTTTACATTTACACTAATTTATTAAAAGTATATGACGTTGTCGAAAAAAAGAAAATATTCAGTGAACTTAGTAAATACAAAATGAACATGGACAAATACGCTTTATTTAAAATCCTACGCCCCAGTAAAAAACAAGATTTTTCTGTCACGACTTAAAGAATTTTATTTTATCTGAGTAGGTATGATGATCGCCTGACCAATCTCCTCCCACTTTCCTTCATATAAGGGCCCACGTTAAAATCCTCCGCTTACGCAAAAGCAGTGAATTCCTCCGTACTGGAAAGTGACGTTCATAGGAAGAGTCATGTGCTCATACTTAGTGCTGAGCACATTTCATGGTTATTCAAATTCGGGAGTCGGAGGTAACTGAACTGTTTCAGAAACGGCATATAGCTTCATGCAGAGATTTGGAAAGTGACGTTCATAGGAAGCCAAAAATGTGACGTGCACAAATGGCGCAACGCCACAAATGAGGATCCGGCCGCGACTGAGCTCTAAGCCGAAGATGGGAGTGGGCAATTAAACAGCAAAGGGCGCCAAGAAGTTGATGCCTGATCCTCTTGGAAATAAGACAAAATCCAGCAGCCACAACTTCTAAAAGCTGCTGGTACGTAATAGGGCAAACACAAAAAAAAATTAAACAAATTGTCAAACAGTAATGCCAGCATATAATATTGAAAATGAGAATAATCATACAAAAAAAGTCGTAAATTCAATAGCTATTAAATATTAAAAAAATAATGTAGGTGTAATAACCAAACTGCGGGAAATCTAGACGCCCGGTACTAGCGTTGCGCCGAAAAAAAAAGGAAAATCCAAATAGGCGCAGATGACACGGTAAATACACTACACGGTAGGAGCTCCGCACGCGCAGCGCACCGACGGGTCAATCGCACGCACTCTACTTACAAACGCAAATAGACGCAAACGGCAGTATCGATTGTTGCAAAATCCCGTTACACAAAAAAAATATATATATCTAAGTAGGTACTATAAGTCAAAATTAAATATATCTACGGCAAAAAAACCTAAGCAAAATTTCGCAAATCAATCAACTCTTATCTAAATGACTTGAAACTACGTAATAATGAAAAAATAACAAAAATATTAGGAAAATACTGGCAAAATGATCTAAGTATAAATGAAAATTTTAAACAGAACTATACCGGAATTATGACAAATTAAATTTAATACTCTAAGTGACAAAATCAGCGATGTCCAAAAATAAACATGTGACCACAACACGCCGTGGCCGGGCAACTACATGAAAACTAGCCGAACAGAGACGATTCTAGAAACGGACTAGCGACGCGTGAACACAAAAAATACAAATACAAGGTGGTCACAAAAAGCTGTGCCAGGCGCTACGTAAAAACCAGCCGTTGGACGCGATGATCCAGACGGACAGGCGACGAAATAATCAAAATTGATCTGACCTTACTAGGACGATGAATTGATGTTAAATTCAGTGGAGAGCTTCGCCTAGGTTGCGAGCGGCTCCAAAACACGTATGAATTGCCAGGTGTACGGCTTCCTGGTGTTTAGCGGGGTGGTCGGTACACCAAATAATTATACCCCAAAAAAAACCCACGTGGGGTTTTTTTCCAACAAATCCGGCTGAACTTCTGCGAGAAACAAATATCCCCAATCAAGGGTAGACTTCCAACAAAACCAAAAACGCTTCTAAAGGAAAATCTATACTGAACAGTGCTCTAAGAAAAATCCCAAAAATGGCAATGCAAAACTCAGCAACTAATAATCTTCGAGACACCTATTCACACTCAAAGCCAGCATGGAAGTGAAAATTTTAAAGCGGAAATACAGCATACAGCTCTATGAGCTCATTTCAGAATTATTCATTCAAATTTGGGGGGTCATTGAACTGTTCCAGAACGGCATATAGCTTTATGCAGAGATTACTGAATATGCAGAGAATCGGGATATACGCAGTCACATACACAGCTATACTCTGTTTATTCGACAGATACAGTAAATGGCTGGGAGTGGCTTTACTGCGCAGTACAGGTTGCGCAAAAGCGAGTTCCACACTCTGCTAATAGAAGACGTTGGGGAATTCAAAAATACCTAGTTTAAAACTGTTGAAGAACCATAACAATAAATGTACGAAAATTTCAAAATGTGAAATAAAAAAATTATAACAATTACTTCGAAAAATTTTAAGTATAATAACAAAACAACACATACCTGCTAAAAATTTATTTAGTATTATGTACCTACTGCTTTTACAGTTAATACGACTTTTTCTGTCTCAGTGTTGTCAGGGTTTTGGTCAGTATAAACATTTAAAATTCTCCAACTGAAAAATGTCTGGCTGACCTTTTTTTGACGGAGAGAGTAATTTATTCTTGTTTATCTACAATCAGCTAAGACTTACAACTATTCACGTATACAGTTTCGAAATGTCATGCTTTTCTGACGTTTGAAGAAAAAGCAATATTATGGAGTAAAATATTTAGTTAAAAATATTGAATTTTTTCTTTCTTTTATACCGTTCTTGTGCAGTTTGTAGCTTTATATTAACTATAGAACATTTTAGATCGTTGCAATATTATTCCTTGCTTCTAAATAAAATGTAAAAATTTGTTTTTCTTCAAACGTCAGAAAAACTTGAAATTTCGCGACTGTATACATGAACTTAAAGTTCAACTTTACTGCCAAGCCAGTAAAAGATATTTTTACTGCCGTTCACGGGCGGCAGCAAAAGCTACTTTTACGACCGCCCGCAAGCGTCAATTTTAGTATATTGGATATTTTACCGTTTATTTTGAGTAACAAAAAATTAAAAATGTCATGTTCCGAAGTTTGAAGAAAAATTTACAGATTTCGCAATCCTTGGAACCATCGGGACATTGGAAATGATAACACCATACATAAAACATAATTAGCTTTTTATCGTGGGAAAAATAGTGTACATAACTCGATGGAAAGTGTATTTTCTGTAAACTCGCGCGATTTCTTTTCTGCAAAATTGCACGCTCGTAAGAAATTTGTCACTTTCCATGCTCGTTACGTCATGTTCTCCGGTCATATTCATACTGTGCAAACTTCACAGTGTTGCCAACCCCAGTCGTAAATATTTCGGAAGCTTGGTTTTAAAGAGGAAAACAATGAGTAGGAATTTTAAATAAAGCCATTGCCGCAAAGGTGCCGCCGAATCGTTTTTTGTTTTGGTTCTAGGTTTCTTTGCATAACTATAATGTACCGCTGCACTAAAATGATAACATACGAGTTCCAAAAGAAGAAAGAAAAAAGGCAAAGCCTTTACGAATTATGATCTGTGTGAAATTTTCGGTTATTTCTTAATTGGATAATTATTAAAAAATGGAATTTCGGTAGTTATGTATAATTTTGGTAGATCGGTAGATAACATATAAAATCGGTAGATCTACCGAAATTTCGGTAGGATTGGCAACACTGAAACTTCACACTATAGTAGGCTCCCGGGTCTCACCACTCGAGTGCTGCGTTATCTCAATATGCGTCATCTGACCTCGACACTTTCGTGTCGGCGACCTTGGACAAAAATCGTAACTCTGGCCCCATATATGAACAACAACATTTCCAATGTTAAAAATAGCATGTTTTATTCGGAGTAAAAGTGTTTTTAGTGGTTCGTCTGTGTTGTCAAGCCTACAGACTCATCACTAAAAAATGACACTTTTCCTCCTTATAAAACAACTAGTGGGCCCGGCAGACGTTGTCCTGCCTAAAACTACTTTTGGTATTGAACTTTTGATTCATTAACCAAATCGTTTATTCAATGTGAAACATCTTTCTGATTACGTTTATGTTCAACCAAATATGTCGTTCCTATCGTACCTGTCGTTCCTATAGTACCTGGCCCGACCTTCACCCATCTGTTTTCCTAATGAAAGGTATTTTTTATCAAACATAATTATGTAAACAAATAAATTGCGGATGGGTTGCCTAATTATATCAGGTCAAGACTACCCTTAATTAAAAATAATGTAAATTTTTTTATAATTCTTCTGTACGTGTGTATGTCACTGAACTCCTCCTAAACGGCTGGACCGATTTTGATGAAATTTTTTGTGTGTGTTTGAGTGGGTCCCTGGATGGTTTACATTCACAATTGGATCCGGTAGGTGGCGCTGCAATCGGGCAGGACAACGTCTGCCGGGCCCACTAGTAATATAAGTAATATCTGGTACCCGGCGCGTTGCTGCCTTAGAAGAAATAATTGTGGTAAAATCATTTGAAATTTGATAAACTGCGAATGACATATCGTTACCTTACTATGAAAACCTCTTAAGGTCAAATTTTTCATAAATTTTGTTTTTATGCTTAATAAATTGAAAATATCATTCTACATGTGCTATGAAAAGCTCTTAAACTAATTTTACGTATAGAGCCATCTATTGAACATAATGAAAAACTCGGAAGTAGATAGTGTTATATTTTGAGCAGAAAACCTCTTAAGTTTTAGTTTGCCATGATAAGTGGAAGGGTGTGTTTGTTCTCCCAGTAAAGTCTGAAATTTTAGTGTTCCCACTATAAGGTAAGTGCAATTTTTAGCATCATTCTTCAAATAACTAATTATTGTTGTGATTCAATAAACGTTATTCTTGATTCTAAGTTTTTTTACCACAAAAATTGATTTAAAATCTGTAGAAAAGTTACGAGGTTTTCACATTAAATCTGTAGAAAAGTTATGAGGTTTTCACATTAAATTTGTAGAAAAGTTACGAGGTTTTCTCGTTTAAAATTTGGCTTATTTATGTAAATTAAGAAGTATTCTTTAATCCATTTTTCAGAAAATCCACAGTTTTCTGGCAGAAATGAGTTCCAGGTGTAAGACAATGTTAAAATTGGCGAAAAACGCCGGTCCAGGTTGTCCAGGAGTTCCGCCTGTTGAGAAATTAAATGAAAATGAACCTGCAATTCAAAATAATTCTCAAGAAAGCCAAAACACACCTGAAATACAAGAAATACAAAATATACCAGAAATGAAAAATACACCTGAAATACAAAATGCACCTCTAATAAAAGATAGTGAAAATTCACTTATATCCGAGATAGAAACACCATGTTTTCAAAACTTACAAGAATTTGATTATGGATCTTTACCTCTGGGAAAATCACTAACGCTGCAGGATATTACTAACAACCCTCTAAACGTTTCTATATTAATACAGGAGGAAAATATCGTGACATCCAACATTGTTGAGAGAGACGAGACTGTCAACACAGAGGACTTCGTAATTTTACCATTCGACGATGCTGACCTGAATGTATTTGGTCAAGACCTCACTCTGCTTTCGACATTTGATAATACCTCATCAGTTATTGGAAATGACATGAGCACAAATTGTCAAGAAATCACAAATTTTCAACAAGAAATTGACATAGAAGAGGAGATCATTGAAGACCATGAAGACTCTAGAAAAGACCCCGATTATGTGCCGCAAGCTGAAGAAAAACAATCACCAGAAAGTGAAAGCGACAGAGAAAATCAACATATAGAAATGGATAACACTGAAATCGAAAGAGAAGTTTATCAAGAGGATGATGTGATTAAGAAACGACAAAGAAAAAAAAGAGCCGAAGAAAATCATTGGCAATACAATGAAATTAAATTAAAGAGGATGAGAGGTTTAGATTACAATGGAAGGGGAAAGTCTGCCGATGGAAAGGCAGTATTTAACAAACCTAAGGCAGCACGAAAAATGTTAGAAAGATGCAATTGCAAGATGAGTAAGAAAGGAAAGGCAATAAAATGTAGAGAATTTACTGAAATGGATAGAATTAAGATTTTTAAGAAGTTCTGGAGTAAACTAAACTGGAAGGAAAGCAAACAGTATATAAAAGGTTTAGTAGATGTAATACCACCAAAGAAAACATGTAACAATACAATTAGAAACAGAGACTGTATATACATTCTTAGACTTAAAAAGAAAGGAATGTCATATAGAGTGTGCAAAAAAATGTTTCTGAATACTCTAGCAATTGGAGAGTGGTCTTTGCATAATTGGGCAAAACTTGATGAAACAGAACCTATCAATCGATCTAATTATATTAAAAATACTCAGCCTGAATCAGGGTCTGAATTGTCTAATAGCACAAAGAGATCAATGTGTATCGCGAAAGAAATTTTAAAGGAGTTTTTCAATTGTCTACCAAAGATGGAATCACATTATTGCCGATCGAGAACTAGCAAAACCTATCTTGAAACTATTTGGCAGACTAAAACTGAAGTGTTTAACGAGTACAAAAAGTATATAAACGAAAACCATCCTGGAAATAAGCCTTTGTCTATTAAAACATATTCAAATATTTTTGAAGAACTGAACCTTAGTCTGTACATCCCCAAAAAAGATCAGTGTGATGTCTGCACAAGTTTCAAAACAGGTAATCTATCTGAAGAAAAATATAATGAGCACCAGCAAAGAAAAGCGGAGGCCAGGCAGGAAAAAGAGAGAGATAAAGAAGAAGCTATACATGTATTTTGCATGGACCTCCAAAAAGTACTATTATCTCCAAGCTCGAAAGTCTCTTCTTTGTACTACAAAAGAAAACTATGTGTACACAACTTTACTTTATATAATTTAAAAACCAGTGAGGGATTTTGTTATATCTGGCACGAAGGTGAAGGGGACATTACAGCTAATGAATTTTCCAGTATACTGTGCCGATTTATTTTAACACAAAATATACAAAAAGGACAAGAAATAATTTTTTATAGCGATAACTGCAGTTACCAAAACAAGAATTCTGTACTGGCAAACGCATTATTAAATTTGGCGATCGAAAAAGAAATTTCATTTATTCAAAAATTTTTAGAAAAGGGTCATACCCAAATGGAGGTCGACAGCATGCATGCATGTATCGAGCGCCGTTTGAAAGACAGAAACATTAATGTTCCAGCTGATTATGCAGTTCATTGTAAAAAAGCCCGGAAAAATCCGGAACCATACAAAGTGTCCTATTTAGATCATACTTATTTTAAAGATTACTCTAAAGTTGTTTATTTCAATTCGATTCGGCCGGGTATGCGACCTGGTGATGCAGTGGTTAATGATTTAAAAGCACTAAAATACACAAAAGAAAAACAAATTTACTACAAGTTACATCATGGGAGTGACTGGATGCTTCTGAACAAGAGATTCAATCAAAAAACTCAACATATTCCAACCGAGTTGTTACCAAATTTGTACTCGTGCCCAAGGTCAATTACAAAAGAAAAGTATGAGAACTTGCAAGATTTAAAGAAGTCTTTATTGTCAGATTTCCATGCATTTTATGATAATTTGAATTATAAAAATTAAAACAAAATGCTAAACTGTTTACAGTAAATTAATACTTATTTTAAGTTTCCTAAAAAGACTGAATTGTCGGAGGTACCTTTGTTTTTGTACTAAATTAATATAAGTACTTTTAGTTAACTAAATTTATAAGAATATTTTAGAGGTTATAAAAATTATTTTATGAACTATTTTTGTTAACTAAACTTAAAAATAAAACAGTTTTCATAATTTGCAGCATTTTTGAAAACCTAGTATCTTTAAAATTTTTCATGTTAGTTTTAGGAAAACCTCGTATATTTTTATTAAATATCTAAATTATTGTTTTATCAAAATTGTTACTGCAGAATATTATCATGCAAAAATTAGTAATAATTTCGTTTTATTTTCAATTGTAGTAATAATTTTTATCTTGAATCAAAACGTTTTTTGTCTCTGCTGTAAAAAGTTGCAAAAGCTACTTACGAGGTTTTCATAGTAAGGTATCGATATGCCGTTTGACGTTTGCTGCCCGGTACGACACGCGCGGCACCTACTGTAAGTTAATCTTCAGATTAGCCCAGCGAGTGTCCTGTGAAGTTTGGTAGCGATCGGATAAACAGAATTTTTTTTTGTTTTGTTTTAGCTTGATATGACACATATCAACTGTCAGATTTGACAAATAAAATTTATTTAATACTTTCTGACGGTCTGAATTTTATTTGTCAAATCTGACAGTTGATATGTGTCATATCAAGCCCCGGCTTCTCACAAAACCAAGAAAAAAAATTCTGTTGATCCGATCGCTACCAAACTTCACACGATCACCCGCTGGGCTAATCTGAAGATTTCCTGAAAATTTCCTCAACATCGGTCCAGCAGATTCGGAGTCTATAACGGACATAGGTAGAAACATTTTTTGTGTTTTATGGATATAGATATACTATTATTAACGTACTCTTTGGTACTTATGTCATTAAATGTCCCTTTTTGTCAATAATATGTTCTTGTGTAAATAGGCCTTTTCATTTCGTTCTGTGTTCGTTAGTGCGCATGTGCTGAAAATCAGCTGTTCTTAGATTTTCGAACGAGTGTCACTGTCAGCTGTCAGGCGTTATAAACTTCGTGTGGAATATTCGTAAGTAAATAGTAGAATACCAAATAAGGAGGGTGTTTGAAAGACGGAAAATTATTACAAATGTTAGTTCCAAGTGATATCCCTCGTAAAATTGTGAGGCTGAATCCCGAAGGCGTGCCTGGCTCCTGGCTCTTGCTTGAAATACGGGAATGTTAACCAAGATACTTCAATCATGTAGGTTTTTAATATAGCCCTGAAAAGTAATCAATTTTTTAAAAGAAAACGGAGGAAAAGGATCTAATATAGATACAGGTGCGTATTTTTCTGAAATGCATGTATGTAACTACAAGTAATTCTTATTTTAAACACCTAGCAAATAATGACATAAAACCTGGAAACGTTCAATAAACTTCGAACTTCGAATCTTGCCTCTTATACATTTTTATCCAAGCAACATCATTTATATAGGTGGAACTAATCCTCACTTCCTCACATGGTCACCAACCTAGTTATTAACTTCGATTTTTCCCAGTATTAGGCAGGGTTTAGGAAATGGATAAAATCGTAATCCCAAACGATAACTTGGCCTTCCCGCACTGCTATCACCTTGGCAGTCACCAAAAGCACAATGCTTGGATGCTCCATACTGTTTTAGTTCCGAACTATTACTAATTTTGCACGTTTGCAGTAAAATTTTACCAAAGAATTAATAAACACTTTCAAACAAGCAATACCGCCTACTCCTCTAGGGGATATTGATACAAGACTTTGACATTCGTCCGAAATTGTCATGGCGCGTTCGCGCATGCGCCTCAGCATTTTTTTTATAATGAAAAGTCCTATTGAAGTCGCTAAAGCTACGGTTTCCTAGAGCGGCAATGCCGTCAGATATTATAACGGCCGGAATAATACGACCGTCATCACGGTGGCTTCAGATGCAAGTTAGGAAATTTAGCGGTACTGTTAATCAGTTAAGACGTTCGTTTCGTTGAAATTATTTCTATAAAAATCTATTAATATTCGCTATATTCTGCAAACCTGCTCACAGCATGTTTTTTATCAGAACACATATCTTATCGCAAGAGATTATAGGAAGTGCCTCCGTAGCCGGCGCCGGCCTTGCATATAGTTGCCGGCGCGCTTCTATTTGGGAACGAAAAAGACTGATACAACGCATTTTAAACAAACCCCTTAGCTGCCCCCTCGCACCAGATACACGCATTTTTTGCAAAAAAGATATGTAATGCAAAAACGCGAGAGAAACAACTAAACTATATGGGAGCCGATCTCACCCGGTCCGAGAATACCAAATTACCAGTTCTATGCGATTCCTACCTACCTACTGTCGGTGCTGGATGCGTTACAACTAACAAGGTACTTAAACTGCCCTATTATTAATCCGTAGATTGGCACTGCCGTCCAAAGTTATGGAAACCGTCTCCGGCAACAATACACCTATAAAACTGTAGCCGGCGCCGGTTACGGAGGCCCTACCTAGATTATAAATAATTAATCAATTATTTCACTGTGTTGTGCTCAAACGCATCAACTAATAAATGTCTTAAAACTGCAATAAAAATCGCATTTAAAAAATTGTTACCCGCCGTACTGCCACCGTTCTATTTGCGACTGCACCATATTATTATGTTGCGGCGTTCAGTACCACTTCGTAGGAAAACATTGTGATTGTTAATTATGGAAACGCTTGTCTTGACCACTCCTATACCGCTATATTACGGCCGCAATATGACGCACCGTTTTCTTACTTAACTTAACTTAACTTACTTAACTTAATTTAACTACTGCATTCTTAAAAAAGATAGACCCTAGTTTGATTTTGACCGGTTCAAGATTAGTATAATATACAGTAAAATATACTTTTAAAAACTTTTATTTTCGGTTTTTAGAAAAAAAGTAATTCTTCATAATTTCTCTCGCTTGTTATATAAATACGATTCTCGTTGAGAAACTTTGATTTTGTTATACAATATGCGCAAAAAATATAAAAATATAGATTTTTGAATCAAACTTTTTTGAGGCATCAAAATGAACGCGCTTAGAAGGAGAAATCGAAAAGCCAAAAATCAATATTTACTTAACTTAATACATTGAGGTAAATGACAAATAGTAAAGTTTTATTTGAAACCCTCCAACGTCAACTTTGAAACACCCTTTATTATCTAATCTTGCACATAATAGTAGTTGCACATAATGTTTCATTACAAGCCGTAGTCTTGAAAAAATAATAATCGGTGTTAAGATATGGAAAAACAAAAAATCTGTTTTATTTTTAATATCAAATATTTTAGTAACATCCATCAAAACACTTTATTTGGATTTTTGATTTCTCCTTTCATTTTGTTGCTTCAAAAAAGTTTTATTCAAAAATTTTTAATTTTGCAATTCTACATTTTTATATTTTTTGTGCAGCCTGTATAATAAAATCAAAGTTTCTCAACGTGAATCGTAATTATTATATAACAAGCAAAAGAAATTATGAAGAATGTTTTTTTCTCGAAGAACTGAAAATAAAAGTTCTTACAGGCTCTTAAGTCCATCCGTGGACATACTGTACATCCAGTGGGTTAATCAATGCCTATATTCGTTCGCAGAATGCCTTATTACAATAGGGCACAGGCCAGGAGAAAAATACGGCGATTAAAGGTACCCCTTCACGTACAGTTATTTGCCTGCGCGCCTAGACTGAAGGCCCGACGCGTGCTCCCGGACTGACGCTTAGTGTTCAACCTACACGTTCAGTCCGAAACTGTAGGCTGTTTGGCACTTTTCACTTCATTTCGAAAAGTGGCGGATTGTAGACGTATAAAAATAGTCAGCAGAATTGTTTTTCATTTTATTACGAAAAGTGACTGACTGTTGTGAAAACAAAGAGTTTAAGTAAAAGAAAGGCAATTGCCTTGCTATTATTAGCAGGAACCGACGAAGGAGCAGAACATGAAAAACGAAGGGAAAAAATGTACAACCTCTGTATATTTCAATAAATTCTGTTAAAACTCCATAGACAGAGGATGTGCCATGCTATCTCTGCAATTATTATACAATATAATAATGCTCACTACCAAATTAAGCAAGCAAAATGCACGGCTGATTGTGTACGAAACTGAGAACTTAGCACATGTCTCTTGTCTCTCTTTCATCCACGTAAACCACTGTCGCCGCTCTCTTGCTAATCGCCAACCGAGAACTGAAGCGCAGCTACACGCTCAGATCTTGCCTGTGGCGCGTCTCAGGCCGCGCCAAATCTTTTGTCCGATTGGATTTCTTCAGTCCACGTCGGGACTGAGACGCGCCGGGAATGTTGCATCCCTACACGTTCAGTTTTGGACTGACCTGAAGGACTGTCCGTCCAAAACTGACGAAAAACTGAACGTGAAGGGGTACCTTAAGGTAAGTTATGCTCATTTTCACACACTATAATGTGTGGTCGTTTCAAATATAAGTCTATGGCCTGGATAAATTCCGAGGTTCCAGTAAGATTGTGTAAGACCTGACTTGACTGGACCTGACCATTTTTTATAAGTAAAAAAGGTAAGTGACGCTTGAGACGGCAACTGGCGCCAACATTTTGTCCGTGCACATCAAAAATTGATAAAATTATGATCTAGGTACTCAAAGTGTGATGCTCTACACCGCAGACGAGGAGGAGGAGGAGGTGGTGGTATTCAATAATGTAACTAATACATAATAAATTTTAATACTAATACCTATTACGTCACTTTACATAATAACAGTCGAATTTTAAAACTAAATAAAAACTTATCGCTGAGAATTTACACCATTCCATGTTCCTAAAGGAACTTCTTCTCGAGTATTTCGATTAATTTTGTGCTCAGTACTATTTTTATCTTTCATTATTTTATGGCACAAACAGGACAATAAAGTCCATAGTATCAACAGTCCCCCAATTCCAGAACACACCATGCCTGATACAGTGAATATATGAGGAAGGTTTTGTAGCATTTTCATGTCAGACGCCAGTTCATCGTTAAGAGGAACTTGCTGAGTGAAATAGAAAATTGGGAAGAATATTCGTGGCACATCTTCAAACATGCTGAAAAAATGTAATCGAATGTTAAAAAAAATAATATTATAGCGAGATGTAGCACATCCAATTATTACTACCTATGAATTCATCGAATTCGCTATTTAAATGGGGTCAAGGTTTTCTTT
Source organism: Xestobium rufovillosum (assembly GCA_963966045.1). Taxonomy (NCBI): domain Eukaryota; kingdom Metazoa; phylum Arthropoda; class Insecta; order Coleoptera; family Ptinidae; genus Xestobium; species Xestobium rufovillosum. Next base: position 16,543,362 of record OZ014504.1, read on the forward strand.
CCGGTTTGACAAGTTCAACTTTTGCCTGAATTATTTAAAAAATAATACATAGCGATAAAGTCAAAATTATAACAAGTCCTTACAGTCACGGTCAGAGACCAGATATATTATGGAGAGTAGTAGGGCATGAGGTACACAAGGGGATACCAATGAGAACTAAATAATATTTGACTCACTCTATCAGGTACATCGTCAAATTGACCAATAGGAACATTTGATTTGGGTCTAGAAGCGTGTATTATTTCGGTAATTTTTTCGATAATTTTGCTTGTTGACAAGTTGCCATAGTTTCGAGTTTGTAGGTGCATTTATAATATATAATCTAGTTACTTTAGTACCTGCCAAACGTCAAATATTTCCAACACATTTCTTTGTATGTGAATTAATTGAAATAAAATTTCGTTTTGAACTACCTTGCTTCGATTCAAAAAATAATCTTGTCAAATACAATTCGTGGTCTGGAATTTTTAGGTAATTTTACTCAAGCTGTTGCTTTTACTAACCACTCGTGTAAATTTGACAGAAGATCACTCGCGCAAGCGCTCGTGATCTTTTAACTGTCAAATTTACACTCGTGGCTACCAAGCAACGCAACAGCTTTCGTAAAATTTCTGACAATTCCAGACCACTTATTGTATTACTACAGAAAGTTTTCTGTCAATCAATTTGCACATATACGAGTACCTAGCACATCCTAGCACACCCTTTATTAAACCTAGCACACCAACAACATTGAAACTGAAACAAATTGTTTGTGGGCCAACTTAACGCTAGACGCCCCAAGCGATTTTCTAAAATTTTGTAGATACTAGAGACCTAGCCCATCCGAAATTACACCTAGCATATCCCGAGAAATGCCAGAAAATGGGTTCTCAAAAAATTTTCTGGCGTTAATTTGGCCCCTCCCACAAACAATTTGCTTCAGTTTCAACGTTGTTGGCGTGCTAATTTAATGAAGGCTGTGCATGGTGTGTGCAAATTGACAGACAAAATTTTCAAAGATATACAGGCTGTCTCAGTGAAGGTGGGAAATCTCTCGGGTGCGTATAGATTACACGAAAATAACACCCCAACTTCATATAAAGTTTTCTCCTACGACCTTCCCCTGCCGAGATATTCTCCCTTAAATTGGAGAAATAAAACTAATTTTTTTTCCATAAAATTTTTATTTTTGATTGTATTTCGATAATTTTCTTGCTGACGTACATAGTGATTGCATGTCGATAAAATAACGCGGCCCGTTTTTTGATAGTGCATCAGGGAAGCAAGGGGTGAACTACCCCTTACCTTCTTAACTTCATATTTTTTAAGGGGCTGGATATTTTTTATTTTTAACCGCATTTTTGGTTTCCCCGGACATTTTGATAATAAATAGTTACTCTTGTTAGGTTTCGATAAAATGAAGCGTTTTAGAGAAATTGAAACTCAACGAGCAAGAGGTACAGTGTTTCTACGATTTTCGTCTTTATTTTTTCTGGCATTATTTTCAAAGATATGAAAAAATCGAAAGCTCTTTCAATCAATTATTTTTTAGGAATTTTTTAAATGTTATTTGACATTAGCTATTTCTTTTGAAATTCATTAAAAATTGCCCAGGTCCGTATTAAGAAAAAATAAAAATTGACGATGTAGACAACAGACGAACCGTCCTACAAAAATAACCTTAACAGTTTGCGAAAGGTAGTGAAAATTTACATTAAAAAATTGCTTTCGGTTTTTCGAATGCCAGAAAAAATTGAAACGAAAATCGTAGAAACAGCGTACCTCTTGCTCGTTGAGTTTTATTTTCTCGAAAACGCTTCATTTTATCGAAACCTAACAAGAGTAACTTTTTATTAGCAAAATGTACGGGGAAACAAAAAATGTGCTTAAAAATTAAAAATATCCAGCTCCTTACAAAATATGAAGTTAAGAAGGTAAGGGGTAGTTCACCCCTTGCTCCCCTGATGCTCTATCAAAAAACGGGTCGCATTATTTTATCGACATTCAATCACTACGTACGTCACCAAGAAAATTATCGAAATACAATTAAAAATACAAATTTTATGTAAAAAAATATTTTTATTTCTCTAATTTAAGGGTGAATATCTCGGCAGGAGAAGATCGTAGGAGAAAACTTTATATAAACTTGGGGTGTTATTTTCGTGTAATCTATACGCACCCGAGAGATTTCCCACCTTCACCGGGACACCCTGTATAACTGGGAGGGGTCAACTTAATGTACACACTCTATTTCGACTTTATTTATAAACAAAATAACGAAAGGAAAGGCGAAGGCACTTATAACGGAAGAAAATAAAAGGATCAAGATTGAAATCGCATTAATTTAAATAAACCTAAATTAACATAAAAATAAATTTAATGTGCAGAGTAGGGTTTCGCACAAGATCAAGAAAAGTCTTGGTCTTGTCTTGTCTTGGTCTTGAATTCGAGACCAATACCAAGACCAAGACTAACATAAATGATCCAAGACCAATACCAAGACTTAACCTCCAAGACCAAGAGTCTTGGAGCAAGAGTCTTGGAAAAGTCTTGGTCTTGATATTTTAAAATTTGTTATTTTTTAATTTATTAAAAAATTAATTAGAACAACTGCAATTAAATTTAAGGAATACAATTTTCTAGGCAATAAGTAAATATAATAATTAGGAAACTACAAAGATATTATAATATTTATTGTTCAAAAACTAAAATATAAATAAAAGCAAAACACTAACACCATGGCATCATTGCGGTCGCACAGCACGGATAAGTGTTTCCCGCGAATCTCTGTTTCGCACTGTACGTCATGCGCGAGAGGTGACAAAATTGGGCTGCCTACCGAGCATACTATACAATATCCTTATACTATAATCTGTACTAGAATAAATGAGATAAGTTTTATGGGAAGTAAGTACATTTCAGATGTCGGATAATTTTTTAGAGCTTTCATTTTGGTTTTTGAATTAAGTTTATTATATTACATCTTAACACAAAATATCAATTTTAGTACAGCCATGAACTAAATACAAAAAATTTGTAGTGAGTCAAGTGAACAAAAAATTATGAAATTATGCAAATATGAAATAGAATTCTTATTTTTGAACTATCTTCCCTTAAGTGGGTGTGGAAACATTGAAATTCATAAATTTCTCGTACTCTCATAAAAACCAAACAAGACCAAGAAAAAACAATACCAAGACCAAGACTTATGTGGTTCTCGTCTTGGTCTTGGGTGTCAAGACCAAGACCGAGACCAAGCCCAACACGATGATGCAAGACCAATACCAAGACTGGTGTAAGTCTCGTCTTGTCTTGGTCTTGCGAAACCCTAGTGCAGAGATAACTGTGTGTGGAGAAAAATAAGCAAAACATTATCTGCACGAGAAATATTCCAGTAAAAGTATAATCACGGAAAATATAATGAAGTTAAGTTAACAATCGCGAAAAAAATAATGAAAATATGCAGCAAGTAAATATTCATGTCTTTCACTCTGAACATTTTTACGTAAATTGTAGGTATAGCAGTAATGACACTTATGGAAGAAAGGACTTAGCTGATGTAGAGTTTTGTTGAACATTTCTCAAACTGCATAATGGTTAGCTTACCTGATGCCCCTGACAGGCTGTAGTAACATGTTCAGTTGCATACGAGCTCCGATGTCAATGAGAACCCCCGATTTCTGCGGAAGAAAACAATCCTGTTTAGCTATTTAAATATCAAAGGAAAGAAAATCGTTATTGTGTTTCAAAGAACTACTAAAAAATTCATTGTTAGTAAATTTGTGAAGGATGAATTCCTTGTTTCATTAAATCCATTACCAGATTCAAAATTAAGTGCAAATAAAAAATAAAACAAAAGCAAGAAATAAGTTGCGTCCAAATCAAGTTACCTTTATTTAACATGACTACTTCGGATCATTGCCAGCACTTGATTTTGAAACCGTAATGTGTTAATTTATATACCGGTTCGAGAGTTATATAGAACTCGTGCTTTTCCTTCACCGGTTCAACTCCTTCGATGGCTTCTATATAGTACGAGTCTGCCCCATAAAAGTGGGGCAGCGACAAAAATGTCGGTGAATCTTGTCGGCAGGACGAAACGTTTAAGACTCCTGATGGAATGCACTCACCTCCGCAGAAACATTCGTTGACTGGGTCTATAGTTCCTGAAAAAATGTTCTGCCATTATTTCAGATCGAGCATGATTAATAGGAATTTAGTTTAGTATTTTGGATACAATGTATTTTTACGCCACAATGATGTGAAAGAAAAGTAGATAGAGGGGAAGGCCCGAAGATGGGCCCCCATTTTGTTTTTTGTTAACCATTTCCTCTACCTACAGCTAAATAACGCAAAATATTACCGATCACGATCATTATTAGACGTCATCATCATCATAAGGTTCTCAGTCCGAAGACTGGTTGGACGCGTACCTCCATTCTTTTCTATCCTGAGCTAACCTACGCATTTCCCTAAAAGTAGAACATCCTACATCCCTAACTATTTGAGAGCAGTAGTCTAATCTAGGCCTACCCCTACCTCTTTTTATTCCTATCTCTGACTCTAGTATGTCACGAACTATTCCTTCGTGTCTTAGAAGGTGTCCTACCATCCTATCTCTCCTACTCTTTATTGTTTTCCATACCTTTCGCTTTTCCCCAACTCTTTCTAATACTTCCCTATTGCTAACCTTATCTATCCACGGTATCTTCATCATGCGTCTGTAGCACCACATTTCAAACGCTTCTACTCTTTTTCTATCCGCTTCTCCTATTGTCCAAGTTTCGCACCCATATAATGCCGTACTCCATACATACGACGTTAAGAGTCTCTTCCTAGTCTCTATATTAACCGTTCTCGAGCATAACAGTTGTTTCTTTTTGTTAAACGCAACTCGGCCCTGCGCCATTCTTTGTTTTATATCTTTAGTGCTCCTACCGTCTTGAGTTATTTTACTTCCTAAGTAGCAGAAATCCGCGACCTCCTCTATCTTCTCATTTCCAATTTGTATTTCCATTTTAGTTCTATTTTCACATCCCCTACATACCAAAATTTTAGTTTTCTTTTTATTGATTTTCATGCCGAAGCCCTGTGTCAAAACTGCTTCCATTTCATTCAAAGCCGCTCCTAATTCTTCTTTGCTAGATGCTAACACTGCTATATCATCCGCAAATCTGAGCATGTTAATAGTTTGGCCCTGTACATTGATCCCTGAGGCTGTTCTTTCCTTAACAATATTAATCGCATCTTCGATATATAAGTTGAAAACTAGAGGTGACAATGCACATCCCTGTCTCACTCCCTTCCGGATATCTACTTCCCTTTGTTCCTGCTCACATTCTATAACTGCCTTTTGCTCTTTGTAGAGATTATGTATTATTCTTCTGTCCCTGTATTTCATCCCTACCTTTCTCAGCACTTCCAACATCTTCCCCCATTTTACGTTGTCGAAGGCTTTTTCTAAATCTACAAATCCTATATAGACGCTCTTTCTCTTTTCTATCGTTTTTTCTATAATTACTCGTAAAGCTAGAATGGCCTCGCGCGTTCCTCTATTTCGTCTAAATCCGAACTGATCTTCTCCTAATATTTCTTCCGCCTTTTTCTCCATCCTTCTTTGCACAATTCTAGTTAAAATTTTTGACGCATGGGAAGTTAAACTGATAGTTCTAAAATTTTCGCATCTATCCGCGCCTTTTCTTTTTGGCAAAGCTACTATGATGTTCCGTTTGTAATCTTCTGGAATCTCGCCTGTCAGGTATATGCGACTAACTAATTTAAATAAACGATCTATTACCTCTTGACCTGCGCACTTTAAGATTTCTGCCTGCAAGCCATCTATACCTGGTGCTTTATTATTCCTTAAACTTTTTAGTGCTATCTCAAACTCTTCTCTCATTATAGGACTCCCTAGGTTATCCCCCTCTACACTGCTTTCGCTTTCTAATATATCTTGCACTTCCTGTCCCGCATATAAGTTTCCTAAATATTCTTTCCACCTATCTGCCTTCTCCCCACTTCCGATTAGGATATCTCCTGCCTCATTTCTAATGTTTTTGGTACTAGATCCAATTTCTCTAAAATTTCTCCTGATTATTTTATTATTATTAGACGATGATAAATTAAATAATAGGTATACGGAGTACCTTATTTTTAACCTCATCAGCACCACTGGAACGTTGCAAACGACGAGAGACACGATTTTCTTTAAATGAGATAAAGAAAGTGTTCCTATAACGACATTTCATTCATATTTCCAAATTTACCAAAGACGTCATGTATTGGAAAATTCTAAATCACTGACTTGAGTTACGATAATTTCTTCTCGTCTTTGGATTTCTGAAGGCACTAAGTTTAGTTTAAAATTTAACACGGTCTAGAGGGAAATAGTATTGACACAAACAAAATAAGGCTTAACTGCTTTTTAAGAAATGCCAGAGTGAACGAATTTTTCTTGTTGAAAAATTTCACTTATTTTACTGCTTGATCTGTTTTGTTATTTTTACCTATATCATATTCACATATTGTTAATATGAATTTAATTTTAAAAACAATTTCAATATACAACTGCGTTTGACCCATCCTGCCGTTCCCGTGTTCGTGGGTACCTTCGTTAAAGGTGTGAGTCAAGCTAAAACGCAATAAAGGAGGTTAAAGAAATACGAAATGAGAGCAGAATGGAAAAAATGAAGTTCAAATTACAAATTACTAAAGAGAAGTTATCTGGAGACTATGAAGTAAAAAAATAGAAAAAGCATTTAAGATAAATTAGAAAATGTGTGTGATGGGAATAGAAAATTATGAGGAAAAGATGAACGTTTTAAAAAATAAATAGAGAATAACCTAACGGAAAATGAAAAAGACATACAGAAGATTATAAGGGACACAGCAAATGACAAAAGGAAAGGGCGAAATATAAAAAACTAAAGATTGATGTTAAATTATGGACTTGGAATAGGGAAATATGTGAATTGAGCAGGGGGAAGAAGGAACCAAAAAACAAGCGATTATAGCAGAGGACAGAAATAAATGACGACCCAGGCAAAGAGAAAGGTGATGAGAGAGACAACGAATCAGACAAATAATGTAGTGACTTGGAATGTATAGGGAACGTTCACAGAGGGAGCGTTGAAAAAATTGTTTAGCGTTTGAAGGAGTTATGATGTGGATATTGCAGCTATTCAGGAAACTAAACAGAGAAGAGAGACGAGTGTGTATTACGGAAATATATAATTATTTCTTTTATAATAGTGGAGAAGTTAGAGAATTTTTGGAGCAGGACAGTTAAAAGACAGGTGCCCCGAAAAGTGATATTCTTCGATTCGGTTTCTGAGAGGTTATGTAAGTTAAGAATTAGAGGCACCTACAGGAAAGTAACATTTATAAACGGATATGCACCAACCAAAGATAAAGATAAAGAGAAAAATGATATCTTCTAGGACAAACTCGAAAACTTGTTAAAGACTCCACGATAAGACCTGAAAATGTGAAAATATACATAAATACCTTACAGAGGGAATCCTCTCTGCAGTAGAAAATGGTATGAAGATCATGAGTACTTTCTTTGAACCATCTATACTGAAAGGGATCGCAGTCTACTTAACCGGTGTATGTTTGGTTCATAACCAAGCTTTAGGAATGCACGTTGGGTTGCCTAGTTCGTTTCATTAAATAGATAGCCAAAAGCAAAGAAAGGGTTAGGTTCTTAGACACTGATGACTTCACTTGAAGGTTTTCTCCTAATAAAGATAAATGGGTTTTTCCCAAGAGGTTTTCCCAAAGTATAAGAGAAATTCAAAAGGTTTCCCTTCGAGCGGCGAGATCTCAGAGAGTGCTTGTTCTAGTTGTTTTATCATGCAAATTATTCTCTGCTATCTTGTTGGTAAATACTGAAGACATTCCAGTAATTAAGTTAGCTAATTTTAGTATTTGTTATTGTAATCCCCATTATTAGGAAATCCCGTAATTATACGTTAAACTCTGTACTTTATTTCAATAGGTTACTTTCGGGACAGACTGTATACTTAGAAAGTTGCGTTCATTGGAATGGAGACTAACATAAACAAAAGTAGATTCCAGAGGGGAGACTCGCGACGGCAGTGTAGGGAGACGCGGGGAAGGTTAATTAGGCAAGGGACAGGGTTTTTGGTCTTCGAGAGAAGTAGTCGCGTATTTCAGCTAGTTTCCACCAATACCATAAAATAATTCGTTGTTCATTTTAATATAACTATCATTGTAAAGTGATTATATCAGGTATGTCTGAATACAATTTTATTATTTTGTATATTTAATGTAACTGCATTATAATACAAAGTGTACTTAACGCCGTGAATAATTATAAACTGGCCAAAGGGTCAAACTTATTACTGACTCCAAGTCTCTTAGCTCAACAAATGCATAATCATAAATTATTCTATTATATTTAAAAATAATCATGTATTGTGTTTATTATGTGGAATTCGAGAAGAAGCCCACTGGGGTACCCTTAGCCATATAAACGTTCAGTAGGCGGGGATGGGGGGTCAGCCTCGTTAGCGATCTACCTAAGAATTACCACTACAATAGACATCATACTGATTAAGTCCAACCACTTGTCCTGTTTCAATATAAAGGCGATAACCGTTAAGGATAACGCAAACAACAAAAAGAAGGCGATAACCGTTAAGGAGAACGCCCAACAAAAAGAAGGTGATAACCGTTGAGGAGAACACCCAACAAAAAGAGCGATAACCGTTACGGAAAACGCCAATAAACAATATAAACAAAACTGAACGAGTTGTTGTTTGATTGTTGTCAGTAATAAATTATAATAAATACCGTTTACATCTCGATAGAGAATGATTAAACACTTTTTATTTATGATGACTGCAGATGGTAACCAATCTGATTTTGTACGAAAATGATTAACGATAATTGAATAATACTGCCAAAGATATGAATAAATCTTGTTTTTCAACTTTACTTGTGTCTATTATTAACATCCTCGCTTGTGATTCTTTCTTATCAAAGTAATGGGGTCTGTAATGGCATAGGTAATACACAACGTAGGTAATAGACGATCACGTGGCCACCGACAGGTATTTAGGTAAATTTTAATTAGGTTAATTAAGCAGCGCTGAGCAGGTAGATAGTCAGGTGAGCAGAAACTTGCAAGGGTGGGGTAGGGTCCGTTACGATACAGGCTCGTCAATCTTCCTCAAGCCGTTGCTTGTAGGCAATAGACCTTCTCCTACTTCGTCGGTTTACCTATTACCAAGCCATGTTATACAATTATTTCGTAATTTATTATCAATGTCCTAGTTGTCGTTACTTGTATTGTAGATGAATTAATAAGGGTAGGATGTTATGACAAAATAATGTACTTGTGTTCGATCTTATCGATGCCATACTTCGATTTGGATTTCGAAACCAGCGAAGCGTATAAATGGTGGCTATGAAGTTAACATTAAAGAATATTTTGAACTGACTGGATAATCAAAGGAATTATGAAGATCTGGTATATATCATTCAGTGGGGAGAACCAGGAGAGAAGCGGGAATAACAGGAAATCTGTAACAAAAGTGTGACTCTAAAGGTATATTGGACTTGATATAGGACTCGTTGGCCTTAGAAGGCGGTCTTGCTTTGACGTTACTGGGGAAGTACAATCGGAAAAGTGGGGAAGTCCCATATAATGGTGTTGGCTAAAATTCAAAAAATGAATTATTATTTGAACAGTAGACTGGATGTTGACCGGGATTGACGATAAATTATTGGTATAGTTTCTCTGAATTCTCCATCTGCTCATTAGGTATAGCTGTGAAAAAGACGGTTCTGTAAGGATTGATTGCCGTAATCAGGGCGAACTTTTGGGTGAACTAACAATGCTTTGCTAATAGGCGTCCAGAAGGCCGAGAAGGAGATCATAAACACGACGCCCGCAATTTTACATTTATCTACCCTTTTTCTACAAATGCACATGATTCGACAGTTAAGTAGTACAAGATTTACCTAACCACAAGACTGTGACTGAAACGTAAGGTGTTACTGGTAATATCAACGAACAACTTTAGTATATTTCAGAATAGGATTTCATGTTTGAGTTCCATTAAACAAAAAGTGGGGATGCTGTAAATGTTTTATAGTAACTGATATAGGTACTGCAATAAATGCATGTGTCATTTCCAGCAATCCAACCTACATCATATTGTTTATTAGATATCCATATTGGCGGCAAAGAACAATGATTTATTTTTTTATTTCTTTTATTTTGGGGTACTAGCATTTGCTATTTGCACATATTATGCATTGTAGGGAGAAACGGTTTGGTACATAAAGCTTATCGTATAGTGCCAGAACGTTCTTATCAATAAATTTAGATAATGGAGGCATTCAATCTGCACTGCTCTACTAAAACTTTGTTACAGAGTGAGTAAAAGACTCGGTAGAAGGCAGGGAATGAATTTGTTAAAGAAGTTGAATTATTTAGCGAGAAACGCATGGGCATATCAATCTTGGATTTTAGACATCAATTTTTACTCCATTTTCTGCAGGTTTGGTTGCTCAACGGGACTATTGAAATATATGCTGAGAGGAGTGAGCGAAACGAAGTTTTGACGGCCAAGGAAGGCTGACGCATCCTATGTACAAACGCTGAAAATTTGTTTTATTTAATGTATTATTGAGTAAATTGTATTTTAAGTAGCAGGTGTGTGCATTTGTTATAATTTATTATCTTTTTTCATGTACTTCTGTGTAGCATTTATTAATTCGAGCAATGTTTTCCTTGTTCTCGTTGTTTCATTGATCCATTCATAATTTTGCACATTTGTTCGCAAATTTTGGGATTTCTTGAATTTCATTTTGGCTACTAGAATAAGGACGTGTATGTAACTGTCAGTGTTAAAAATTTTGAACGCGCTTTTTACTACCTATACAAGGGCTTTAAGGTTATTCCATCACAAAGATCAAAAATCCCGACGAGAGTGACGCTTCCCTATAGTTTACTGTTCTCTGATATTTAGCCGCTTTCATTTTAATTAAGCGATAACGCAATCTACAAATTGCTATCACATTCCATCTTCGTTGAACCACGGGATTGAATTATAATTAAACACTTAAAATTCTTCATTTCGAACAAATATATTTTTCTGATTAAATCAGACGTCCTGCCTGCACGTAGATTTAAATTTTGTTTAAAAGTAAATTCTCACCGTTATCGAACATATTCTTCCCCGTATATTTGTACCCATGCACCCCTTTGACTTCAACATCGTCTTCGTATTCAAGTATGGCATATCTGCATAATTCCGAGGAAAATATTTCAAGCTTGTCTCTTTTGCGGTTGATAGGATAGAATTCGCCTGATGAGCCGCGTATATCGCCGCATGTGTCCTCATAAAAGGGAGTTCTGTTTTGGTAATTCCATGACATCAATTTACCGAAATTTGCATTGTTTTCAACAGCTAAGTTGAAAACACCGTCTGTGCCCACAGTTTCATTCTTCTGCAAATCAATAAAATATATTAAATTTGTTTATACAGAAAGCAGTGAAGAAATAAATAAATAAATATTAGAATATTCTATTCATATGACATCCCGCAAAAGCACTAGTTTTTTATGTGCAAAGTGGAATAATATGGAAAAGGTTGAAAACTCATTAATGGGCAAAATTTATCTTAGTGTTTCATTGTTTTTTTTTTAGTTTTCTCAAGTATACCACAACAATATTTGAGTTTAGACAAGCAGCAATTTTTTTTAAATAAATTGATTATTAATAATTCAGGGTTTTCAGGAAAAAATTGGCCAGTGTGTTATTTGAAAAAAAATTAAAAAATTATTAATAGTGAGCAAATGAAAAAAATTATTACGCACTAATAACAGGAAATATTCGATGTAAGCGATGTTTCTCGACATATTTTGATCACTCTTTTCAATAACATGGTTTATATCATTCTTAAGTCATCCATCCTACATTCAGCCCTATGCTGTATCAACTACAATATGTTCAATTATTGTACGCCATCTAAATCTAACTCATGAAAATAACTAGATACCGGGCAGATAACGTTGCACTTAGTATCCATTTGTTACGTATCTACGTATCGTATCACCGTTGCGTATCAGTGGGTACGGGAAAACGTTGCATAGTTGCGTATCAAAATATGATACAAAGAAACGCAACGACCCCGATCGCTCATTTGGCGGTTTTTCGCCGTCACATCAAAGAAAAGATACGATACGAAGTAGAGCCGCATTGGGACGGGTCGTGTACCGTTGCAAGTTGTAGGTTCATTCGTGGGCAAAACTCCGGCTGCTGCTACTTGCTATGGTGTGTATGTATGTAGGTAAACTGAACCTAGTTGCAGCGTAATCCCGTGTCTTGAGTTTAAATATGGCTACGCAGTGATGCTACGAGAAAAATTTACAGGGTGTTGCATCCTATCGTATCAGTGAACGAAACGGAACGGTGATAAGATACGTAGATACACAACAAATGAATACCAACCTGAACGTGCATGCTGTATCATTTCTTTAACGTATAGGTACGTTACGGTACGTTATGGGAGAAGGGAGATAGCACTATACTAAATTGGTAGATGCTTCCGCATGTGCCCGCTGCAAAACATCTGACCACAACATTAAAAAAGCCTCAATATTACTAGAAAACTATAAATAATTACATTTGGTGGATTGATGTGGAAATTGTCCCAGTTCAAAATGGTTCAACGTTTAAAGGAATTTACGGGAGAAAACAATACGTGTACTTTATTATTTTTTTTGGAAGAAAACTAATCGCGTTTAGATTACCACTGGGCGTTAGTAATAATAGATTATTTGTGGCAAGATTTCGGAGAAATACATTAATAATGCAGGCAGAAGGTGAATTATTGAATGCAGATACTTTTCTTTAAACTTTTTCGCAGTAGTTACTCCTTAAAGGTAGCGATACACTTGACGAACTGAGCCTGTAATGTAACGTGTAATGTAACAAATTCGTTAAATTTGGCCGTGTTTATAAACACGCCGCGAGCGCACCGCGAGCACGCCGCGATCTGCTCGTGCCGCTCCATCCGTTGTCGGTTTTTTTTGACGAACACAAAGGAAATCGCAGTTGCAGTGCGGCCGTGTTTGTGACACGTTGTACTACGAGCACGAGCACGAGCATGAATGAAAACCTACCTTGTACATAAATAGGACTGCGTAGATGTATTTCCTTTTTTTGAATTGTAGGGCCTATTTTAATTAGTAAGTTTTCAAAACCCGTTGGGGACATCCTTGTAAAATTCTTGTATTGTCCACTGATGTGCTGAAACTTCATATCCAACATTAGTTCCGCACCGACGGCGACACTTCTTGAATAATTCGATTCTCCACCATCTTTACATTTTTCGCTGTTTTTTTCAATAAATTACTTATAATCAGTGCAGCACCACACAAAATTAAAGTTAAAGTTTCCTCTTCGCCATTCATTTTGCTGTTTACTGAGAAACGCACACTCGACAACCGAGTTCCTTGTTCGCAGTGCGCTCGATTTTGGTAGCGGATCGTTGGAGGCTCGCGGCGTGCTCGATGCACGCCATTTTTCGCGAGGATTACATTACAGGCTCGGTTCGCCAAGTGTATCGCCACCTTTAAGAATCGATTTGCAGTTATAACCCGCCGCACGGAAATTTTATGAGGAATAAAATCAAGCGTTAACTATTGAGCGTTGAATTTATGTACGTATCTCTGGATACCGCTGTTTATGTCTGACTCCATAGAGCATGGAAATAGTGAAAATGGAGTGGCATAGAGTAGATATATGACAGTTGGCGTTGTAAAGTCAGCATTTGCAGTGTTTGTTCGTTCCTAAATTTGTTGAATCTTTTGATTTAATATGGAAAAACCTAATATTAAATACTCCAAAAAAATATTGCTTAGTGCCGAAATGTGAATCAACGCCTATTTGAACACCAGAAAAAGTATTTATTTCATTGCCAGTGGGATCGACGTTTAGCAGATTGTCACTGAATTACCGCATTTATAAGCAATTTATATTTTGATGTAGTTTAACATTTTCGAACATAAACCATCTGATAAATACACACTTGGGTATAAAACTGACATTCGCATGTACCGTATTATCGAGTGATTGAAGTTAAAATAATCGTTTGTAAGGAGTAAACTCCAGTCGTGCGTCGGAGCTGACACACACAAGTTTTTCATAGATGGAAAGTTAACACAGAAAGAAAGAGCAGAGAAATTCCACTGAATTAAATGCGTACTGGTGGTGGTGGACCTCTTGATTGCATTTTCTGACAACTAGCGAAAATATAACTACTGTTTTCGGATAAAATTATCCATTATCCATGCGTGTCCCATCGTACCACAATGAACTAGGTCCACTTTCAAAGCAAGAAGCATGATGTAAAAATGTACACAGCAATCCGAGGGTAGGACGAAACCGGTGCACCAATGCAAATTTCTAATTGACAAGTGGACTTGGTTCATTGTGAGACGATGGGACATGTATAGAGGCTTTCAATCCCAGAATTGCTGGTGTATGGGTAGGTCTCTTGTGTGCACCCTCATCCACATTCTGCTGGCGTAGACTCGTTCTCTAATTCAATGCTTGGCGAGGTATTTGCCCGAGACGTAGTTGTTTGAGCGTGTGTATTAGTCGGCATACACCCGGACAAATACGTCGCCAAGCATTGAATTAGAGAACGTGTCTACGCCAATACAATGTGGATGAGGGTGCACATACACTTACTTTATGTGTAGTCATGTCGCAGAGCGCGCAATATACCTAGACTTCGGCTTCGTTCGGCGCTCGTGGTAGTTTGTCACCGGTAGCGACTAGACGTTAGTCGATTTCTCATACTTCTATTTGTTTGATAAAAGTCTGCTTGACGATATAAGTACGTTAAGAAAGGATGGAGATAATGTTAATTATGTATGACTGCTTTGACCGATTCGTAACTCGCACAAGGATAGAGCTAACAGCTCTAGTTTGTTATTTTTTGATATAAGATGGCAAATCTCAGTTTGCATTACAAGAAAGGTTCCAAGTTTCAAAATTCAAATTTAATTTCTGTAAGCTTACTTGATAAAAGAATCCGAATCTGTCACCTGCATCTGTGAATATGCTGGCTGTACTGAGAAAACTGTCTTCATATCCGTCAAACAACAGTTCTGCAGCTGACTTCGTTATGTACAGTGAAGAGAGCGTCGAAAGAAGGGCCGACAGCGGAAGTTTGGTAAAATAACTCCAGTTCTTTGCCCTGTATGCCGCTGTCTTCAAAAAATAAAAATTAATAAGTTTGAAAAGCAAATTATGTAACACAAGAAACACAAAGTATTTAAATCTGAACGTTATAAATTGCGGCAGAATGGTTTTAAATCAAGTGATGTTGAAATCGGTAACAAATTCTCAACAATTCTGATGATGTTACTGATTTTTACATGTGTGAAACAAGTGCGAGGGATGCTTATTCAATTCATATAATGGTTAAATATTTTCAATAAATGACCAAAACTAAGTACTTTTCTTGGGTACACACTCATACGTAGTACAGTAGTTTAAATATAATACGAGAACCCTTCTTTTATCTGGAAGTAGCTTTAAATTAATCAGTACATTCCCTTTGGTACTCTGAAATCTCGTTCCTTCCTTGAGGACCTTAAGTTTCGCAGTGAAATGCTATGAAAAGTTGCACGCTGGTAAATGCAAGAAATTCATGGGTGTTGCCACTTCTGCGGTTGTTTTCACTGCTCCGGAAGCTGCATCCAATTCAAAACTTCTTAGTTCTTAGCCACATTTTCCGGAAGAAATTCATAGTATGCCTTGATTTAGTTTTGAATGAAAGTAAGTGCGAAGCACTTCTTCTTCTAAAAGCTCCACAAATTTTTCCATTCTTTGTAAAATTACCGGATGTTTCATTTGATATGGCAACGCCGCCTCCTTCAACCTTCCACCAAGTCTTAACAACCCTTCTTCTTCTAAAAACGGTGTTAACGTTAAATTTTTGAATAAGGCTTTATTGGCATATCCCGTTTTAAACAACTTATTTCTTGGGAAAATTCTTCCTCTTGCGCGGCTCTAATCCAATGTATCTCTGCTGCTTCCACTCCTTCTGCTTGTATATTTCCAAATTTTTTCTTCATGACATATTAGCTTCGATTCTTTCTTTTGTTGGTTTCGGTGATGGTGCTTTAACATTTATAAAAAAATATTTATTAAACAGAAGGCAAATTGTAAAACTGAATGAGGGGACTTTGAGTTGTGGCGTGCCACAGGGTTCGATCCTTGGACCTCTGTTATTCTCTGTTTATACCTCAAATCTTTACTCGTGTGTTACCAATTCTACAGTACATTGTTACGCGGACGATACGCAGATCTATTACTCATTTTTTCATCCTTCAGACAAAATTCAAGCTAACGGGCATATTAATTCTGACATGGAAGCGTCATTGGATCATGGTCTAGTTATCAACCCTGGCAAGTCCGTTTTAATGCTTTTTGGCGGAACTCAAGTACGCGATTTTTCTGTGGATATGTTAGACATCAAAATTGATGGAACTAAATTAAAGTGCGCAAACGAAGCCAAAAATCTGGGGCTAATAATTGACACAGACTTGAGATTCAGAAAGCATACCAACTGCTTGATGAGATCTTTTTGCAGTTACAAACTTATATATGCATATAAGGACATTCTTAACAGGAACGTCATCCGTATTCTTTGTGATTCAATAGTTTTGTCTTATTTTACTTTCTGTGATGTGCTCTACGGTAACTGCATTGATTCAGCGACAGGACGTAGAATTCAACTAGTACAGAATGCATGCACTAGGATGATTTGTGGGTTACGAAAAAGATCACACGTATCCCATAAAATTAAAGAAATTGGTTGGTTGAACGTGTCTAATAGTCGTTTACTACACAATTTAACATTCTACCACAAAATTATTTTATTACATCAGCTCCCATACTTATACAATAAGATTCGCTTTAGAGCCGATGTTTATAACATAAACATCAGTAGGAAGTCTCTGATAACACCGCCTATACATATAACAACTTTGTATGAAATATATCCAAAATTTATGATGTACTTCCTTCCTGATGTAAAAAAATAGTCTTAAGAGATTCTCCATGAATAGAAAGCGTGTTTTGTTGGAAGCCCAATAAAGCATTTGTGTTCGATGTGTGTTTGATGGTCTCATGTATGCAGACTTCATGTTGTTCTATCTTCTTCTGAATCTTCTTTTCTCTTTCCTTCTACTTTTATACTTTTATTCTTTTAAGTATTTCTGTTCTTTCACTTTCTTTTCTTCTTGTTTCAAATTCATTGGGCATGTATAAAATATGTTGAATAACAGTTGTTTTCTTCCTTTATAATTTCAGTTTAGCTTAAGTTTAAGTTTAGGGTTGAGTGGAAGGACCAGCTCCTGGATGAAGGCATTGGGTCGCCATCCAGAGCTCAACTCCGCCTTTGTGGCTGTATTTTTATAACTGCATGTGGTCTATGTAATTATTGCCTGCAATAAAGTTTATATTATTATTACTTCTTGTATTTTTAATGAATCTGAACACCCAAGCCGTTATTCTTAGAATTATATCTAGTTGAGTAAATCTTTATATCAAGAATCCATTCTTGTTCAGATTGTAACTGCACATTGATATTTAAAGCAAATTAATCTTCAGGCAATTCATTAATCATGACATTATCCCTAGGCCATAATTCTTCTGACTGCTGTAACCATGATGGTCCGTGCTGCCACATTGTCGATGCTGACAGCCTTTTAGCAGCAACCACTCTCGTAACCCAATCATCATCATGAAGTTCTCAGTCCGAAGATTGGTTGGACGCGTACCTCCATCCTGAGCTAACCTACGCATTTTCCTAAAAGTAGAACATCCTACATTCCCAACTATTTGAGAGCCGTAGTCTAATCTGGGCCAACCCCTACCTCTTTTTATCCCCATCTCCGACTCCAGTATGTCGCGAATTATTCCTTCGTGTTTAAGAAGATGTCCTACCATCCTACCCCTCCTATTCTTTATTGTCTTCCATACCTTTCGCTTTTCCCCAACTCTTTCTAATACCTCCGTATTGCTAACCTTATCTATCCACGGTATCTTCATCATGCGTCTGTGGCGCCACATTTCAAACGCTTCTATTCTTTTTCGATCCGCTTCTCCTATTGTCCAAGTTTTGTACCCGTGCAGTGCCGTACTCCATACATAAGTCTTTAAGAGTCTCTTCCGAGTTTGTACATTGACCGTTCCCGAGCGTAACAGTTGTTTCTTTTTGTTAAACGCAACTCGGACCTGCTATATTCTTTGTTTTATATCTCTAGAGCTTCTACCATCGCGAGTTATTTGACTTCCTAAATAGCAGAAATCCGCGACTTCCTCTATCTTCTCATTTTCGTTGCCAGGACAATATTTCCACACATAATATTTTGCCAATCATCGTATCTGTCGAATTCGATTCGATTTCTAACGTTCCGGTTTGTTTTTGGTCGAACAGAGTGTTATTTTTGAATCAGTCCGTAGAAAGACTTGTACAATAGTCAAGTTTACATTTCTGACTATATAATTCTGCAGAGGCGCTGCGCACAAAGCAGCAGTTAGCTCGAGGCGCGGTAACGTTAATTCCTTTTCACCATTAAATTTTATTGGTGCCACCCTGTTCTTTGATATAAAAATCCTGGTTTTCCCTGATGAATTTCGTGTGTATTTTGTAGTACCTTAAGCATTTGGACTCGCATCTGAAAATACATGCAATTGAACAGGTTCTGTGGAAGTCTTTGGAACGGAACTTCAAATCGGCAATCCACTTATTCCACTCCAACTGAAGATCTTCGGGTAACAACGAATCCCAATTCATATTCAACTCCCATACACTCTGCATGATAATTTTTGACTTTGCAACGTATGATCCCAAGATGCCCAATGGATAGTATCTTCTTTAAATAGATTTCAAAACATTTCTCTTCGTTATACGTCTATTTTCATTAATGAATTGTAATATCTGGTCCACGGTGACGTTAGTATTCCAAGAAATCCATAATATTTTTGGACATATTGACGAAATTAATATAAATTGACTTTTAAAATATTGCCTTAAGTGATTATCATTGCTGGACCATTTTCGTAATTTCATCTGGGCCAAATTCAAGATTTCAGTTGCTTTGGAGCAAACCATTTTTCCTTTGTCTCGACTGTTCATTCCAAGCACTAGGTCACCAACATAGAACGAATTTATCATAATTTGACAAGTTTCTCTATATGATTTTCGTTGACTCTTCAGATGTTTATTTAGTGTGGCGGCCAATAAAAATAGGCTTGTAGTCACTCCAAAGGTCACTCGTTTCATTCTGTGGCTGACTACTTCAGGCAATGTTTCTAAAAAAATGCAAAATTTTATCCTTAAACCATAGAAACATATAATGGTCTCTGTCCTTCCTTCCGTCCTTCCTTGCGAGTTCAACCTACAAAAATGCCTTTTATATGTCCGTACACATTGTTACACATCCAACTCGAAAATTCAATAAAAGTTTTAACAGTTCCGGCATCGAATACAACTCGACATTTCGTTCTCTCTTTATCTTCTCTATAAACATATAATCTGGTCTATGTGGCATATAGTAGGTTTTATTTTCGTCTTGTTCTCTCGGAGGAATTTCAGCACACCCATTTGAAAAGTAAATCCTTACTGCTTCGTCGTACTTTAATAACTTAGAACCTTTTATCGGTTTTCTTATCAAATATTTTATTCGTAACTTTCCCTGTCCAAAATTATCGTTCACCCGTGGGTTATCAACTTTCCCTGGCAATTCTACCTCGTACCTTCCTTCTTTTATTCTCATTTTTTCATCGCAAAATTATTCTGTAAAGGAGGTTTTATTCTAGACTCCAAAACTCTCTTAAATCTTCTGCTTGACCAGAAGCTTGTAGGCCAAATGCCAGGTTCATATTTTACTGTACGTATCAACAGTCGTTGGCCCGTGGACAGTCCATCCCAATATGCTATTAATAGCCGTTAATTTTTCCGTGATACGTTCGTGTTCACCGTTTACAATAGACCAATAGTTATCTGCTCCTATCAGCATGATAATTCCTGAAATAGGCTCATTTACACCAACCCTAACTTTTGCAAATTAGTACCTACTAGTTGAGCCTACTGCAATTTGTAGCTGGGGTTCCCAAGTCATCGAAACATATTTTTGGTACTTCTCTTGCACTTACTTTCACTGACTGTTTTGTGTACTGGCTCGATAGCACAAGCACGCCGGTTCTTTACAATGAGAACCAAACGGAATAATAGGAAGCCTTCGAGTTCCTATTAGTTTTCTAATTACACATTCCTTTATAAAAGTTAATTGACAATAAGCCAAATAAGCATTTCATTCTCGATATGGATTTCTTCCTGAATTTCGTCATCGCCTGATACTACCGGCATCATGTTTTCACCTGTTACTAGTTTATAGCGTAACCACCATATGAATTAAATGATCATGCCTCGCAGATGTGCTTAGTCGCGGAAAGAAAAGGTTAGTACAGTACGTCTACAAAACATTTTTTCTCTACTTATCCTCTACAATTTACAAGACGCTACTTACTATATTACTCACCAGTGACACAGCATTTATTGTCGTTATATTTTCCGTCAATTGTTTTGGACTATTATCTTCATCGAAGAAAAAATGTTTCATGTGCCTATATGTCACAGTCTTATTTTCATTCCACGTAATATTAATTTTTTCTTTTATTTCTTTAAATCTAAACGGACCTATTTCCTTGAACTTTGGTTTAATTTCTTTATTACGTATGTCTTCTGGATTCGTCCAGTTAAATAGGAATATGTCCATAATAAGAGGAGGGTCGTTTTTCTTCCAAGCTGTGTAAGCCTTGGAAGTTGGATTGAACACTAGGGCACTATTTATAATTAATTCATATATAGGATTAAAGTTCCAAACAAGTATAATTCCTACTGACACTAAAAAAATTCCAGAGGCTAGCAGTGTTGTGTTTTTGCATAATCTTCTTCGGCGTTTCATTTTCGTCTTGCTGAAAGAAAAAAACGGAACGTAATTAGCTATCGCAAAATGTTCCAACCAAAAATGATATAAATAACAATTCAAACTAAGGTAGCGAAAGAAATGGTTTAGTGGGGAAACAGTTGTACGAGTATTTTCCCCATTTCTTGTAATGCAAGCGTCTATCTTTCATCTCTAAACTAAGTGAGGAAAATATCACTTCCACATTTGACTTTGGCAAAACCAATGTCCTAATTTTATTTAACAAAAAGGATATAATAAATAACATATCCTTAAAATTAATTTGTATGACTATTAGTTAATCGTTCTACAGAATCATGCAGGGCCTAAGGGACTTTATGCACTACTTGGTAAAGATAAGCAGGTTAAGTTTCATAAGATAACACAAACATATGTAAATATTTGTTTACTGATTTGTAATGTTATTTGACGTGGCACTCAAAAATGAGCGCACATATACTATCTATAAAAATATTTTTGTTTTAAGTTTTGCACATCATTGTGAATGAAATTTAAGTATCTTATAATTATAACGAATATTATAGAAACAGATAACGTAAATCGTAAAATGCGCGATAATGTAGTTTTTAATTTGTCCATGAATTTTCACTGATACGTCCTCTAGGGGCAAGTAGGTATCTACTGATTCTACTATAATAAACATTGTATAAAAATAAGTCTTAACTAACTTGAACTTCTATGTAATAATTTTGAACAATTTTGGAAAACCGCTTTGCAACTTACCACGTTGACTTCCGTACCAATTAACTGAACATGAAAGCTAATCTTAAATTCAAAATTTCAAATATAAGTAGTGAAAAGGCAGAAGACGTACTGTTCAACGTAGAATCAGAACGGGGTTGCATAAAACAGTTCAGGCTCCGCGACAAGCCTGTGCTAAATAATTTATTAATCAACAAATAACAGATTTTTCGATTAATCGGTTGTTATGGTCGATTTTATCTATTAATCGATTATTTGATTTATTTATTTGAATATTTCTCTTCTTCCTCCTGTTGGGTGTGCCATGGCGTTGGCACGTTCTTCGGGACCAGCACTTGCGAAAAGGTCCTTACCGCCTTTGTTCGATTAATAAAGTAGATTAATCGAATTATCGATTATTCAAACAATCGAATAACCAAACAGTCGGTTAATCAAACAATCGAATAACCAAGCAATCGATAAATCAAATAATCGATTAATGAAAATATTATCGATTGTTTTCCAGCAATCGACAATCGATTATGAAATATAATAATCGCTACACTAAAGTTTTTTGGGTTATAAACAAAATGATAGTAGCGGAAAACCCAGGATAACAAAGGTTTTTATGAGTCTAATAGAGCTCAACAAAAATTTGGATATTAATAAAACACTAAATTTATTTTTGTTTGACTATCGCAACACCACTTATTGCACTACGGGGGTTTGCCCAGCGCAACTTATGTTTGGTAGGACAGTTTAATGCCCGAAAACCGCCTGATCGACATACATTTAAACATCGTGTGCTTAAAGAACAGAGTAAACAAGAATTATATTATATTATACAGGTTGGCCCGAAATTAGCGTGCAATATTTTATCAGCGTGTTCTGTGGTCAAAAATAAGACAAAATGATCCTAAGTATAAGCGTATACCGAAATATGCTTCCCAAGGGAGCTTTTAGCTTTCTAAAAGAGAAAACCTGAGGACGTTTTCTTCTAAATATCTTCGAAACAAGTCCAGTTAAAATTATGAAATTTAATGGAATGTGTAAGTACCAAATGCTGAATCTTTTGCTGTAAACATACTTTTTAAAATTTAACAGGGGCGTCTCAAAGCTGGGGGTGGCGGAGGTAAGATTTACCACAACTTTTTTAGAGCATGTCGTTTTCAATTTCTCAGTAAAAATTTGCAACTTCGGGGTTTTTTTGCAAAAAAATATGCTCCTGTCGTTTTTAAGTATACAAACGAAGTTCTCCATTTCTTAGGTATAGGAATTTTTTGGGTATGCAGCGAAATTTTTGAATCGATTGTGCTCGATCACGGTGCTTACTATCAAAAAGAAACAGGAGCACATTTTTTTTGCAAAAAACTCTGAAGTTGCAAATTTTTATGGAAAAATTGAAAATGACATGCTCTGAAAAAAAATTGGGGTTAATCTTACATCCGCCACCCCCAGATTTGAGATGCCCCTCTTAAATTTTAAAAATTATGTTTACACCAAAAGATTCAGCATTTGGCACTTACACATTCCATCAAATTTCATAATTTTAACTGGACTTGTTTCGAAGATATTTAGAAGAAAACGTCTTCAGGCCTTCTCTTTTAGAAAGCTATAATAGCTCCTTCGGAAGCATATTTCGGTATACACTTATAGAAATGTCTTGTCTTAATTTTGACCGCAGAATTCGCTGGTAAAATATTGCAAGCTAATTTCGGGTAACCCTGTATATTCAATTTCAAGTTGCTGAAGTTGGTTATGTTAAAGATTATAGGCATAATGTTAAAAAACCAACGTGGACCAGAGCATTGTAAGGAAGTTACGCAGAATAATTTTTGTAGTTAAAGTAGATGATGTAATGTGGAAAAGCAACCTACATCAAACAAATAAAACAAACCTTAGTGAAAACTATACAGTTGGTTCAGAGAACGCAACTACAAAAGTAGATGTTAATGTTAGAAATTATGAACAAAGGGTGCTGAATGAAAGTGGAAGCCCTTCTGACGTTACAGAAAATGAAGAAACACATAAGCCGAAGTTAACGAAGACTTAATGATAAATAGACCTAAGCGAAATGTAAAACCGGTGGAACGTTTAACATACGAATAATATTATAGTATTTTTATGGGGAAATGTGTATATTTGTTGATTTGTTAGTGCGCTTGCACGATCTTGGGGAAGTGGAAAAAGTGATCTTCTTGAAGGACAGTTTAAGTTCATGTTTTGCGGTGTACCTACGGATTTGGAATAAAATTATTCTTGTGATATCAATCTTTCATTTTCTCTTTTCTCTCTTTGAATGAAATGGAAGCAGTTCTGACAGAGGGCTACGGAATGAAAATCAATAAAAGGAAAACCAAAATTGAGGTATGTAAAGGGTGTGAAAATAGAACTAAAACTGAAATACAAATAGGAAGTGAGTAGATAGAAGAAGTCGCGGATTTCTGCTATTTAGGAAGTAAAATAATTCTAGATGGTAGGAGCACTAAAGATATAAAACAAAGAATAGCACAGGGTCGAGTTGCGTTTAACAAAAAGAACACTGTTATGCTCGGGAACGGTTAACGTAGAAACTCGGAAGAGCCTCTTAAAGATGTATGTATGGAGTACAGCATTTTACGGGTGCGAAACTTGGACAATAGGAGAAGCGGATCGAAAAAGAGTACAAGTGTTTGAAATGTTGTGCTACAGACGCATGATGAAGATATCGTGGATAGATAAGGTTGGCAATAGGGAGGTATTAGAGCGAGTTGGGGAAAAGCGAAAGGTATGGAAGACAATAAAGAATTGGAGAGATAGGAGATATAGGATGGTATGCATTTTTACTATGTTAGGTTTCGAAACGGGTCACCCAGTATAACCTAAGAAACCTCATAGAGATAAATGAACTTTTGAAGAGTGTTTTCCTCTTTTTCTGATTCGGATTTTGACCATACGAACATTAATAATGAAAAATAACATATATTTTTTAAATATAATTCTTAACTTCTGAAAAATCTTCGATATTAGCTTAACTTAAAATATTGGTTTTCGGCATGCCTTATCAGACAAAAAAGAAAATTGATTTTCTTGGTCGCGAGATACACCTACATAATTATGTAGGTACGTAAAACTCTTCAGTAGATGATCGAATAAATTCAGAATTAACGCAATTAACTCGGTAACTCCATTCCGCAGTTGCATTTTCTGTTGGAAATGGAAGGTTATTTTATACTTTTGGTATAGTACATTCGAAGCTTAGGAACAGAGTGGAAGTGTCAAAGGTTTCAAAATTGACCACCTTTTTTCGAAGACCTTTCCAATATTATATTTTATTGAATATTATATTATGTATATTTGAAATAGTGTTTAAAACAGTTAGTTTTACACAAAATGAGGCATTTCCTAACTAGTTGCATTAATAGCTACCAATGTATTTCTAATCTATTGCCATTTGGTTGCAGCAACAAGAATAGCCTACCTATTGTAAACAGGAAATCATTGTTGCAATTTAAATTGCCAGCAAAAGAATTGCTGCAATTATAATTGCCGGCAATAAAAATTGCAGACTGTAAACATACCTTAACGCGCAATAAACACAATAGAAAAATCTTTCAAGAGCAATTAAATATTCCAAATACTAAACAACGGGGGGTTATTCACGTGGGAAGTTTGGTGTACACTATAAGGAAGTTCGAAAGGAAGTTTGAGGAAGTCTGGGGAAGTTTGAGGAAGTACGAGGAAGTCTGGGGAAGTTCGAGGAAGTCTGGGGAAGTTTGAGGAAGTCTGGGGAAGTTCGAGGAAGTCTGGGGAAGTTCGAGGAAGTCTGGGGAAATCCGAGGAAGTCTGGGGAAGTCTTTGGGAAGTTTGGGTAGTCTTGAGGTAGTCTAGAAAGTGGAGTTTGTCTTGCGAAAAATCTAGTGAAGTTTGGGATATTTAAAAACAATATGCGTAAACCATAAATATTCAAATATGTAATATGTTCTGTTTGTATAATTATGGAATGTTCGTCTAGCATTTTATCGCCATGTATGTGTTAAAATAATGTCACGTATTGGCAAATTCCCAGGTTCCCAGGTATACCTAAGCCAGAATACTTACCTATGTGAGTATATCTATATTATCAACCTAATCCTACTGAAGCATAGTATGTAAAATCACACTATGTCCAGTGGTTTCTGCGACGCCAGTGTTGCGGTTCAAGATTTGCTTTTCATGCATACTGCGCGGCCAAGTGTGCTCTGGTTCACATGCTATTTTTGTTTCACGCACCAACACTAAACCATCGTGTTCTCCTGTGAGTTTAATGAGTTTATTTATATCCCAACTAGGTTTTGCCAATGCAATGTTTGGCGTGCTATTATTTCCTTGTTTTCATTAGTAATCGCGGAATTTCTTTAAACAAATACCTTTCGTGGCCACCAGACACAATACACGGAATGCAAAATTCTGTAAATTACAACAAGCTTTTTAGAATAAAAAAGAAAAAGGATCCGCTTGGATTCGAACAAAAACTCCCCGCGCCTTTCGGTACTGCGCCAAACCTGTTGCTCGCATGGCATGAAGTTTAACATCTATTAAACACGCGTGAAAGAGTGGAAGTAGCTTACTTGGCAAGGAAAGCGCCGACACCGGCACCATAGTGAAATTACTGTATACTGTGGTAATAGCTATGGTCGAGGTTATGGTATTTTTCAGTCATTTAAAAAGATCTAGATATACCCCGAGATATACCTACCTACATAGGCTCTCAATTTTAACAAAACGGAGCGGCGCATTGTCTTTGAAGAGGAAGTCGGCGTGCTACACACGTTTTGCGGCATGGCGCCGTCCAAAATCGGCAAATTCGATTCAAACAAAAACTTTTGATTTGATGAGGCCTACTCCGATTTGTTTATTGTGGGTGATAATTTATTTTTCAACAACTGGCACTAAACTGAATTCATAATAGTTTACAGTTTTTAGTTCATGGGGAAGGTAGTACTGTTCGTTTTTTCCGAGTTAAACACGTTCTTGTGAGCTTATCTCGAAATTTCCTTTCACGTTACAATGGATGCTGATTTGGTTACATTAAAAAAATTAAGTTATGGAGGTTCTGAATTTTTATATTTGGCTAGGTATACTGGGTGACCACGAAATCAGGCTCACCCCTATGACATTTTTGTTTGTTAAGATATTAATTTGAAAATTGGGAAACTTAAATGACATCTAAATCTCAATTTTTTAGCAATATTTTCTAACACTTCCGGTTGCACCGGAAATGAACTGAAAATACAATTTTTGAATGGGACTCCCTGTATATTTTTGGATCCAGTGAGTCATTCTAAACACTTTTACATCAAGAATTTAACAGAAAAATTGTTTGGGTGCAACTTAAATTTTGTATCTAGACAGCCATGACTGAAGAATCCTAAACTAGCGTAAATACAAAATCGTTAAACCAGACCAACTGCTTACTTACTTTTTATAATTGGTTGAGTAGACGTTGGTTTATAATTTGTTAGTTTTCATTTGTTTTTAATAACTAAATACAAAAAAATGTTTCATGAGTTTTTTTTTTGGACGAATACCATCATGAGCCACCATTGTTCTATTTAAGAAACAGACTATTATTTCTGAAAAACCGCTTCTGAGATTTTCAAATGGCTCGACCAAAAAATTGTTGGCTTAATTTGATGATTTTGTTTTTACGCTAGTTTGGGACCCCAAAATTACCGATTTTTATTCAATCATGGCCATCTATATACAAAATTTAATTTCAAATTAAAAAATACGTTGTTTTTTATTTAAATGTGGCAGTATGGTATCTAAAATAACTCGCCGGTTCCAAAAATATAAATACGTATAAGTATACAGGTTGTCTCATTTAAAAATTTAAATTTGGGGTCACTTTCGGCAAAACCGGAAGTGTCCGAAAAACTTAAATGCGTCTAAATAATATAGATTCGCAGACTATTTAAGTATGTACTCCAAATTTCAAATGAATATCTTAAGAAACAAAAAGTTTTAGGGGGAACCTAATTCCATGGTCATCCAGTATAATTCCTCATACCGGGTAGAATATTTATATTTCTTTACTATTACAGAGATTACTCCTAGATATTGTTTCCATGTTACCAAGATATTACTGTGTCATTTTCGAAATCTGAAGATATTCCTCTACATCTCTCAAAATCTTAAAAAAAAAATAAGAAAAACAGAGTTGGGTTCTACGCAGAAGAAATGAGACAGCCTGTATCAGGGAAAATAATTTTGTATAATAGAAAATCATAAATCAATGGGGGTCTCTCACGGGGTCTCTCATATAACATTTTACTTTAAATTTTATAATAAAGGTGCTATGGAAGAATCCCGCACCCTGTATACAAGGTATCTCAGAAAAGCTACAGATTCCTGAGGATAGAAAGATTTAACTCAAATTAACATTATACACAAAAGTCCATCCGCGCCGAGATAGTGCGCTCTGAATGGGGCTCAACTGGAGTAGGTTGACTTACTGACTTTATTTTCCTATTCCAATATGATTTGTAGCACCTTTGACTTTGATGAGAATTGGTATCCAGACAGTTTATTTTTTAGGAAATGATAGTCCCTTTTCGGCTGAGAACACCAATGATTTTTTTGCAATTTGGGATTTTTACGCTTACTAAATTTAGCTAGTATGCCCTAAAATAGTATAGGGAATTTTATCGAATTTATTGCATTCGGCTTTGAAAACAGCAAAATTTACTAAAAGTCAAAACGAGAGTCAAAACAATTCCTAAATAAATTAATTTTTTTCCTGTCGCCAAAAAAATATCATCGACGCCCGGATAAAAAAATGGTAAAAAGGTAAGGGCGTGCTTAAACAATAAGCCTACTGTGTATTAATTGTTATCAAACTCATAAATAACATAAATAAATAACATTCGAATACAAAAATATTTGTACCTCAATTTATACCAAATCCAAAGTTCGTAAGTCAACCAGTTCCGGTTATTTAAGTTAGCCCTGTTGAGAGGGTTCTATTTCGGTTGTGATGCATTTTTCTATAAACATAAATAGAGTTAAGTAAATCACATTATTTTATCCTTAGAAATCTATAGTTAAGTGTTGACCCACCTTTGCTGAGACGCCCTGTATATCAAGATACGTATATATGTATATGGTAATATGTATTTATTACAGGTACATAATCTAATCGCGTGATACATAACTACCAATCCTGGATATAGCTGATGCTGAACTGAATTCATATATCCATACAGTGTATTAGTTTATAGTTTGTGCAGAAGGTAGAGTCCGTCCAGTAGAAAGGAAACGGTGGCCGATTTTTTTAGTTTCCTAAGAACACCAAAGAGTCACTGGCGTTCGACTACGTTAGCATTAGCCACCCGTTCGCGTAAAATTAATGCCGTCATAATGGATCACCTGTAATTTCGTTTTTTAAAGCAATTGAAAATGATTTAAATGTGTGTGCTGTAGCAGTAAAGCTGAATTTCAGTTAATCTATAGAGGCTCTGAAAATCATAAGAAGTCTTAGGAGATTCGTGGCCGAGTTCGTGGGAGTCTGTGTAGGCTCTGTAAGACGGGGGAGTCTCGAGGAAGTTTGGGAAGTCTCGAGGAAGTTTGGGAAGTCTCGAGGAAGTTTGGGAAATCTCGAGGAAGTTTGGGAAGTCTCAAGGAAGTTTGGGAAGTCTCGAGGAAGTCCGGGTAGTCCCGGGGAAGTCCGGTAATTTTAGGGGAAGTCTGGGAAGTTTTTGCTAGGAGGAAGTTTGGTGTACATATTTTTCACCGCGAATACCCCTCGCTAAACAATGTAGGAATGAAATACAGTGACAGAAGAGAGTGCAATTAAGAGCAAACAGTTCGAGCAGGAACGGAAAGAAGAGAGTGAGTCAGGGGTGTGCGTTGTCACAGCTCAGCTATCTCACAATTTAAGCAGTGAAAAGACTATTAATATTAATAAGAAGGGAATAGTCTCGGAATTATTAATATACAGGGACAAACGATTAATACGATCAGAAATAGCCTAAACCAAATGGAAGCAGTTTTGACAACCGACTACTGTAACAAAATTAATAAAATGAAACCCAAAATACTGGTATGTAGGAGGAACGAAAATAGGACTAAAAGTAAAAGAACGATTCGGGAATAAGAAATTGCAGTTTTATTCTATGATTTGGTAGGAGCGCTACGGGCAAGGAATAGCGCAGAAACGTGACGCTTTTAACATACAGAAACACTTATTATGGTGGAAGAAGCTCTTAAGAACGTAAGTATGAACCAAGTCATTATACGGTTGTAAAACGCAGATAGGAAAAAATTATAAACCCTTGAATTGTGATGCTCCAGACGGATAATGAAAATAGCGGGTCAGAATACGAAAGACGTGCTCTTCCAATCAGACTTTGAACTGAAACTGATGAATTCTTTCACATCGAAGGTATTAGATAGGTACCAATTTCTGAAGCGTAAAGCAATTATAAAAAATGCAGAGAACATTAGCAAATCAATATGTACTATTTTAAATATTGCAGTTATAGGTGCAAGCAATTACTTCCGCCTATCATTTCCTTTCTGTACAGGGTGACCCAAATTGGGTGCAAGTATGGGGTATCTTGGTAAATATTAGTGATAGAGAAAAACTGATGAAGCACTTGCGAGCTCTTTTTTTTACGTTCAAGTCAATGGTGCAGAGAAACTTTTGAAATTGTTTTTTATTTTCGAGCTTTGGACGAAAATTGAATTTTTTGACATTTCCAGTAATGCTTGTATCTCGGTTATTATAGGAGTTGGTGGGATGCAATGCAGACATTCTTAATGCACTTTTTTAAGTAAATTACAGTAGCGTAGTCAAAATTTTTATATTATAAAGGGTTTGGCAATTGCAGACCAAACTTTGAAATTTTAAATGGCGGCCATATTTTATTTTCATTTCGTTGAATAGAGGAATTTTTTCTGCTTTCAAAAATGTATAATTTGACATATCTGACTTCAATAATTGCGGAGTTATGCCGAATTTTCTGTCTTAAGCATTACCCATAAGTATTATAGGCTTATTTCACAGTCATAGCCATCTTATGCTTTCGACAGATATAATAATTATTGTCCACATCGTCACTACTTTTTAAATTGGCATGAATATTTATTTATAACATCGAATTAAATTATGCATGTAATGAATGAATAAATACCTACATATATATATGGTGACCATATGTACTTATTTTAGTAGGACAGTACTTTCTTTGGGAACGATGTCCTACTGTCCTTAATGGCAGTTAAAGTACGTTAAAATGCACTTTTTTGATTCAGTAATCAGACATATTAAATAATCGCTTTTTGTTTTCCGATCCCGCCTAATAATAGAAACACTAAATCTTCCACGCCACTGAACGTTCGTTTATTTGCAGAGCAATCAAGTGCCACATTGTGAATTGCACCTAAATCCTGAGCTTCGATCCAGATCAAGGTCACATTTGTCATTTGCATATTTTTTGATACTCGACTGCCGGCGGATTAATAATAGAGCAGTTTAAGTCCGTGGTTAGGTAGGTAACGCATAAAGTTTGTGGTTTGGTATTATCGGGTTGGGTGGGGTTGACTCCCGTAAGGGTTGTTTTGTTTTTCTTATGTTTCTATACTATCCTGTTTTACAAAAAATGTGTGTATCTGGTGGCCCGTCGCTAAGGGGTCTGTTTAAAAGCGTTGTGTCAGTCTTTCATTCCCAAATAGAAGCGCGCATGAGTAAATGTGACCTTGATCTGGATTGAAGCTCAGGATTTAGGTGCATCTCACATTGTGATGGCGCAGCAGCGCGCCCCTCTATGTGTTATTATCATTATTATTTCCTGTCCTTTTTTTTCCTTGAAAAATTACCATACCTATATATCAAATTTTTATCACAAATAGACATACAAAATGATACCATTATTATCCGAATTAATTAATGAAACAGAAAATTCGATATAGCTCCGTTAATATTGAAGTTAGATTTATCAAACTATATATTTCTGAAATCAGAAAAAGTCCTCCATTCAGCTGTGTGAAAATCAAATATGGCCGCCGTTTAAAATTACAAAAGTTTGGCACGCAGTTCATAAACCCTTCATGCCATTAAAAATCTGTCTACGCCACTGTATTTTACTCAAAAAAGTGCATTAAGAATGTCTACATTACATCACACCATCTCTTATAACAAGCGAGATACAAGCATTCCTTGAAATGTCAAAAAACTCAATTTTCGTCCATAGCTCGGAAATGAAAAACAATTTCAAAAGTTTCTCTTCATCATTGACTTGAACATAAAAAAAGAGATCGCAAGTGCTCTATCAGTTTTTTTCTATCACTAATATTTACCGAGATATACCATACTTGCACCCAATTTGTACATTCACGATGATTTGATGAAAGTTTAATGGAAAGTCGCAGTATTAAACATTATCGAGATCTGCTCTTGAAAAGGTGTTTTCCGAATATTTTAAAATGTATCACTAATTACTTACAAAACTGCCAAACTTCCTCCATCTAAATGGCTTTTCTCCGTCAATGTAAGTGAAATTTTCGTGCAATCCCAAGACGCTTGGGGCATCAATATACATACGCAAGAGTGTTTCAAAAACATGAATTTCTCCGTAACTTTTGTGTCTAAGAAAACTACTCTATAAATTCAAATTGCTTACAAGCAAACGTAAGTAACATTGAACACAACAACGTACATACAAAACAATTACCACACAATGTTTCTTTCAAAACGACAAGCATTTCTAACAAAAGAAGTCTCTTAACCGTGTTAACGTCTTAACTAGATAATGCATGATGCTTGACTGATACAGTATAATTTTATTATCTCCTACGCACAGGCATTGTTGCTTTAAATTAAGGCAATTGTGTTTACTTGTATTCTTGAACAAATATCAGACGCCGCTTTAGGTTTACTGAAAATTACAAGAATAATCGCATGACTCAATTATCAGCGTAAAAATTGTAAAGGAGTCACTGACATTATGTTCTAATATTAGAACTGTTTAGACAAATCTTATTTCAAGTGGCATTCAGAAGATTTTGGGATGAACAACATGTATTATCAATCAATGTCAGTATTTTTCTTAGTTTTTCCGGCGAAATTTCGAGAATCGACATAGTTTCCTCTACAAAGTTTATCTCTTAATTTGACGTAAATTCATAAGTTACACTGGGGCTTGTGCTTTTGTAAATACTGTTTTTAGGTTAACAAACCGCAGCATCAAATAATAGTACATAAATTTTTTATTATTCACGAAAATTACTTTTGCTGCCTAGGCAAGTAGAATTTAAAGTTTGCCTATAGTTACGAAGTGTGTTTTCTGGCGTTTGAAGAAAAAATAACTTTTGTTGTCCCTGTTTTTAATTTATCTATATACTTACTCATTTCTTTATTTTTTGTACAATATTTCCTGTTTTTGTAAAACGTTATCAAATAGTGTGATGAGGAGCATAGGCGTAGACACATAAGTGCCTATCATATTTTGTATTTAAAATGAAAACATCGGTACATTTACGTTATTTTTCGTACACAACAATTTCAAAATTTGATATGCGTAATTCTGCATAACTTTTGCGTTGTTGAGTGATATAATAATAATAATAAATTTATTGACACCCATATTACTGAACAAAAAAAAAATAAACACAAAATTTACACTGGTGTCAAATGGCAAGCATTCAGGCATCTCCAAATGTCAAATCTGCAGAGCCTGATCTTCCATGCTTGCCAATTAGACTTAAACTAGAAACAAAAAAATAATAATTCTGGAAATTAACTAAATAGTACCTAAATAAGCCGAGAAACATTCAAGGAAGCAAGTAAGAAAAGAAGAGTCTGCAGGGAAAGGCAGAGAAGCAAGAAGAGAAGGAAGAAGAAGAAGACAACCACGCAAAACCCACCCAATGCAAGCCAAAAATGGGAAAAAGGGATCTGCATAAAAGGCTATTGCTGTCAATGAGAATTTTGAATAGTTTATGCTTCACGGCAGCGCAAGGAACAGTCAAGAACGAGTGAAATTGATTTAGTAAAGACACAACATTATAAGATTATGATCTTTTGAGTATTTCCTTGCGATGCCGAGGAATCGTGTGCATTAGAAGTTTACAGCGAGTGGCGATGCCATGTACATCAGCGCGAAAAACAAGTTTATTGTACAAATATAAAGGTATACGCATCTGAACAATCTTCAGAAAGAAACAAACCATGTGGAGGTGGTACGACCGTATCGTCTATTTCTAAAACTAAATTGTTTGTTATAACATTCTTGGATGCTTCATCACCAAACACAATCGCACAAGACTTCTTGGGGTTCTTGGGGTTCTTCAGTATGTGTTGTTTGGACATAGTAAGTAACATTTCGAGATCTTTATTTATAAGCGTAAAAGCATGACGAGCATCTGCAGCTTCAAAAGAATGGTAAAGTTGGGTATCGTCAGCATAAAAGTGATTGTTACAGTGAAGAAACGATTTGTGAAACATAGAAGTATAAATAGGATACAAGATAGGACCTAGAATACTACCCTGAGGCACGCCGGATGCAAGACTGCTTGACGAAGATAAGCTATTATTATTATAGAAACACATTGACTTCTCTCCGACATGAATGATGCAATCAGCCTTACAGCTTTAGGGGCAAGGCCGACATAATGCATAATAGAGATCATGATATCGTGATTCAGAGTGTCGAAGGCTTTGAAAAATCTATTAAGACCAAAGCAGTAAGTTTGTTGAGGTCAAAAGCACGAAATATATCGTCCGTAACCTCCAACAAAGCCGAAGCACAACCATGACCCTGCCGAAAACCAGACTGCCTCAAGGGTAG
This sequence comes from Xestobium rufovillosum, assembly GCA_963966045.1. NCBI lineage: Eukaryota > Metazoa > Arthropoda > Insecta > Coleoptera > Ptinidae > Xestobium > Xestobium rufovillosum. The sequence goes on from OZ014504.1 coordinate 16,577,885, forward strand.
CACAGTAGATTGAATAGTTATTCTGTCTACTGTAGCACATTTAAAGTGTTTAAATGCACACGCAGCTGCAATTCAATAATCTTTTCAAAAACTTTGGAGAGAACAGGAAGAGTGCTTATAGAACGAAGTGTGCAATACTTAAACTACACATTAAGAACATCTATGTAGTGGACTGTATTTGTTTATTTACACTATATACAATATTCATATAAAGTTATTCGGCAGGTACATAAACGCGTGATTCTTCGTACTTAACTCTAGTAGTACTCAACTGTATATGGTACTAGTGGAAGGGCAGCCACGGAGCACAGGTCACTTGCGCACACTAAGTATGATCATGTATGTGGGTTTGTAACCAACATAAACTGGGGGGCACGGCAAGCACCTTAAAAACTAAATACATAATTCGACTTAAAATAAGCAAGCCTTCAGCAAGAAATACAACGCTACATAATAACATTGAAAAATAAATCATTTTCATTTAAAAAAAACTAACTGTATATTATAATCCCTTGCCAATTATTGACTTATGTAGCATTTACACTTAAATAGTTTCAAAACAATAACTAGATCGAAACCTTAACAATAACACAAATGTTTGAACAGTAAATGAACATAAGTAAGTAGCTAAATAGAATAACAAATTTCAAAATTAATTTTTATTATATGTTTATGTACATATAACTAAACAAAAATAATACGAAATTTTCAAAATTAATTTTCACCATATATGGGTAAAACACATATTTTTGTGATAGATGTCAGACAAGTGCCGATTTTTGTTTTAATTTCAACAACCCTGACCTTATTGTCAGTTCCCCTTACTACTTTTGTAATTCGGGCAAGTTTCCAATCTAACGGGGAAACATTATCTTCCTTCATTAATACTAAGACACCTACTTCTAAATCAGGTAGTTCTTTTTTCCATTTTGGTCTGTTTTGCAATAAATTGCACCAAGTAATCTCTAGACCAAGACCTCCAAAATGACTGCTGAATCCTAGTGCAGAGTTTCCAAAACTTAAGACGATTAATTGGAACAGTAGTGACATCAGGTTCCGGTATACCAGTCAACTCTGATCCGATCATGAAATGACTTGGAGTTAGAAAGTTAAGATCTGAAGGATCATTTGTGATTTGGCACAATGGCCTGGAGTTCAAAATACCCTCCACCTGAATAACGACAGTATTCAGTTCCTCATATGTGAGTATAGTTGTACCTAATACGCGTTTCAAGTGGTGTTTTGCCGATTTTATGCCGGCTTCCCACAGACCCCCAAATACCGGAGAATAACTTGGTATAAACGACCACTGAATACCTAAAGAAGAACAAGTATTTTCCACATCTGTTTTGTGCTCATTTAAGCTAAGTAATAAGAATAACTCCCTTAATTGGTTATGGGCTCCTTTAAATGTAGAGCCATTATCACTGAAGATTTTTGATGGACGTCCCCGTCTTGAAATAAAACGTTTGAGGACATTTAAAAAAGTTGAAGTCGTCATATCAGACGCTAATTCTATATGAATCGCCTTTGTAACGAAACAGATGAATAAGACAATGTAAGATTTACTATTTAAGGATTTTATAAGTCTTGACTGTTTAATTAGGAAAGGGCCTCCGTAGTCTACTCCAACCTTTTGAAATACTCGAGCCACATTTACCCTATCTACAGGTAATGAGCCCATTAATTATTGTTTTGAGCTTTCAGCCTTCATACGAAAACATCTGACACATTTATATAATACTTTCTTTACTTCTCGATTGCCGTTAATAAGCCAATACCTTTGCTTTAAATTTGCCAACACTTGTTTTGGCCCAGCATGTAATAACATCAAGTGCTCATGTAATATGATTAATCTAGTAATATGAGAGTTTTTTGGCAAAATTATAGGATGTTTCTTTGTAAATGGTATGGAAGCATTCTGCAGTCTGCCACCCACACGAAGAATTTCATCTGTATCCAAGAACGGATATAAAGAAGTAAGATTGGAGTTTATAGGTTTACTTTTCTTTAATTGGGCAACCTCCAATTTGAAATAGGTACGTTCGGGGGGTAAACCGCCGGGGATTTATGGTGTACACTATGTAGGAATTACGGGATTTATAAGGAATTATGGGGATTTATAAGGAATTAGGGGGATTTATAAGGAATTATGGAGAATTATTGGGATTTATCGTGAATTACAAGGGATTTATTAGGAATTATAGGGAATTTATTGGGAATTACAAGAGAAATAACCATTGCGCAGCAGTTTCTGCACATTCGCAGCAAGTTGCCAGACAAGTTAGTTCGCGCTCTGGGAAGTTCTACTAAAACCTAGAAATTTATCTGAGAGAAATCAATACCTTTTAGAATATATTCGACAACAATTGTAGAAGAAATTATTAATCTAAATGCCCATAATTCTACTAGCGCCTAGACCCCGCCACTCTACAATTATTCCGATTTTATTATTATAAGTAAAAAAACATTTTTAAGTTAAACGATTTTATTGTTGACACACGCATTTTAAACAGATCCCTTAGATGCCCTCTCGCACCAGACACACGCATTTTTTGCAAAAGAGATAATGTAAAAACGTGTGAGAGCCGATCCCACCCGGCCGGAGGATACCAAACTATCAGTTCTATGCGATACCTCCCTACCTACCGCTGCTGATGGTTCCACTCTTTGCTAACGAAGTACTTAAACGTATAACTATGATAACGTTTCGCGTGGTGAGCGGGAATAATTATTGTAGAGTGGCGGAGTCTAGGCGCTATTATAATTCTCTCTTCATTGTATATTGACATCATCATAAAGTTCTCAGTCCGAAGACTGGTTGGACACATACCTCCATATTTTCGATCCTGAGCTAACCCACGCATTTCCCTAAAAGTAGAACATCTTACATCCCCAACTATTCGAGAGCAGTAGTCTAATTTGGCCCTATACCCTGCCTCTTTTTATTCTTATCTCCGACTCTAGTATGTCGCGAACTATTCCTTCGTGTCTTAGAAGGTGTCCTACCTTCCTACCCCTCCTATTCTTTATTGTCTTCCATACCTTTCGCTTTTTTCAAACTCTCTAATACCTCCCTATTGCTAACCTTATCTATCCACGGTATTTTCATGATGCGCTTGGAGCACCAAATTTCAAATGCTTCTATTCCTTTTCGATCCTCTTCTCCTATTGTCCAAATTTCACACACGCACAGTACCGTACCCCATACGTACGTCTTTAAGGGTCGCTTCCGAGTTTCTACATTAACCGTTCTCGAGCATAATAGTGTTGTTTCTTTTTTAAACGCAACTCGATCCTGCGCTATTCTTTGTTTCATATCTCTAGTGCTCCTACCATTGCGAGTTATTTGACTTCCTGAATAACAGAAATCCGCGACGTTCTCTATTTTCTCATATTCTCATTTCCTATTTATAATTTAGTATTACTTCTTTTTTCACGCCCTCTAGATACCAAAATTTTGGTTTTCTTATTATTGATCTTCATGCCATATCCCTCTATTAAATCTGCTTCCATTTCGTGCAGAGCTATTTCTAATTCTTCTTTGCTGGATGCTAACACTGCTATACCATCCGCGAATCTGAGCATGTTAATAGTTTGGCCCTGTAGGTATACATTAATTCCTGAGGCTGGTCGGATTTTCTATTGTATTAGTGGAAAACTAGAGGTGACAGCGCACATCCCATGTCTCACTTCGTTTTCCGGATATCTACTTCTCTTCGTTCCTGCTCAAATTCTATAACTGCCGTTTGCTCTTTGCAGAGATTATGTATTATTTTTCTGTCCCTATATTTCATCCCTGCCTTTCTGAGCACTTCGAATATCTCCCATTTTGCATTGTCGAAGGGTTTTTCTAAATCTACAAATTCTATGTAGGCGCTCTTTCCCTGTTCCATTGTTTTTTCTATAATTACTCGGAAAGCCAGAATGGCCTTGCGCATTCCTCTACTTCGTCTAAACCCGAACTGATCTTCTCCTAATATTTCTTCCGCCCTTTTCTCCATTCTTCCGTGCACAATTCTAGTCTGAATTTTTGGTTCATGAGAAGTTGAGCTGATCGTTCTACAATTTTCACAATTATCCGCGCCTTTCCTTTTTCACAAAGCGACTATGATGTTCCTCTTGTAATCTTCTGGAATCTTACCTGTCTCGTACGGCTATCTAGTTTAAATATACGCTCTCTTATATCTCTTGACCGGCACACTTTAAAATTTCTGGCTGCAATTCGCCTTCTTCTGGTGCTTTATTGCTTTTAACTTTTCTAATGCTAGGCTCCAACTCTTCCCTTATTATAGGGCGGCCTGGGTTATCCCCATCTACACTGATTTCCTTTTCCAATGCCTATGTCTCCCAGTTTTGTCCCGCATATAAGATTCCCAAATATTCCTTCCACATATCGGCTTTTTCCTCTCCAATTAGGATGTATACTGACTGTGCAAGTATATAAGTACTTAAAATCTTAGGAATCCATATAGGAATTACTGGAATTATTTAGGATGTATGGGAATTATTGGGGAATTACGGAGGATTTACAGGAATTAAGGGGAATTATGAGGATTTACGGAGGATTTATGGGATTTATTAACGAATTACAGGAATTATTGGTGAATTATAGAGATTATTTCCATAAAAAGGATTTATGGTGTACATTTTTACGCCAGCGGTTTACCCCCCGGGTACGCTGCTCTTGTCGAATAAGTACAATCAATGCACTGCGCATTTCCTGCACAGTTACCATAACGCATACCATTTTTATTACGAAGGTTGAAACTAAATCTAATACAAAGAGCAGTAATTCTTTGCATTTTAATTACATTAGAGTATTTTGCAAATAAAGGCAAAGATTCCCCTTTATCATCAGCGACAACTGAGGCTAATGTGTTGATTCCTGAAAACTCGTTTAAGAGAATAATATCATCTATACAAGAAGTTACTTCATTATTGTTTTTATGTACAAAATTTAGACTTGCTAATTCAGATGGTCCATGCCACCAGGACTCTTCATTTTGAAGAACTTGGGGTTGGACGCCTCGTGATAAACAATCAGCTGGATTAATTTCTGATCGCACATACTGCCAATCAAAGTTTTGGGTTAATTCCCTAATGATCTTCACCCTATTTCCCATTTACACATGTAATTTTAAGTGATTAGTATGAATCCAACTTAAGGCAATAGTCGAATCTGAATATAAATATACTCCGTGTATACGGTCCCTTAATAAATTATAAATCCTATGCGCTAATTTTGCTAGCAATACACAGCTATTAAGTTGGGAATTGTAAGCTTTTTATTTAAAGAAGCTACTCGAGACTTGGAACATAGCAAATTTGTATCGACATGATCTTCATATACCGTACGAACATACAAACAAGCGCCAAAGGCATATGATGAAGAATCGCAATAACCTAATAATTCGCTCCTGATCGCATTACTCATATGTAAATTTCTGTCAATGTGCAATGGGCGCATTGACATAAGTTCAGAAGCGAATTTGTACCATTCTGATGACAGATTACTAGGGAGTTCTTCATCCCACAATAAATTATTTCTCTACAGCGTTTGCATTAAGAGCTTGGCCTTGACCAAAATTGGTCCGGACAATCCAAGTGGGTCATAAATTCTCGATATGAAGCTAAGAACATTTCGTTTCGTGGGTATTTTAGCTAACTGGGTTTCTGGACAATAAATTTTGAACATATCTGATTTTACCTCAAATACCAAACCTAAAGTTTTTATAATGAGGTTGTCCTTATTTATTTCAACTTCATCACACTGAAGATGTGAATCTGAAATGTTGCATAACAAATCAGTGTGGTTAGCGCACCATTTATGTAATTTGAAATGTGCACTGCCCAACAATTCAATCAACTGTGCTTGTGTTTGCATGGCAGTTTCTAGATTATCTGATCCACACAAGAAATCGTCTATGTAACAATTGTTTAATATTGCATTGGACGCTAGAGGATACAAATGGGCATTTTCCTGAGCTAATTGTGCTAGGCATCTAGTTGCCAAATGTGGACTCGCTTTTAAACCGTATGTAACAGTTTTTAATTGCAAACACTTGACAGGTGTATAAGGATTATCCCTCCATAAGATATTTTGCAATCTTCTATGAGTGGGATCAATTAATATTTGCCTATACATCTGCCTTATGTCGCAAGTGAAAATATAGTCATACGTTCTGAACTTAATAAGTATATCAACTAACTCTGGTTGAACTATTTTTCCGTTATACATGACTTCATTCAAAGAAATATTATTTTTTGCCTTCATGGAGCCATCGAACACTACGCGAAGACGAGTTGATGTTTTATCTTCACGGATAACTGGATGATGTGGTAAAAAATACTGGCTCGTCTGATGTATACTCCGAAAATTCTACAAATTTTGCATGACCCAATGCGACATATTCATGAATAAATTTTGAATATCTTTTAAATAAATTAGGATCATTTTTAAAACGTTTTTCTAAATTTTCTAACCGTCTGTATGCAAATAGAACTGAGTCCCCTAAATCTAATTCATTTAGTTCGACCTTTAAAGGCAATTTTACCTGAAATCTTCTGTCTACCTTGGTGACAGACTTTGCGAAAATGGCTTCGCACATTTCTTCCTCGGAATCTAATTTGTCAGTCTCCCCAGTAACATTCTCTGCTTCCCAAAATTTCATTAGCAAATTATCTAAATTTGCTTCGCTGTCAACAATAGAATGCAGGGAGACAGATAACAAATTAGTTTTATTGCAATTATTTAATTTATTAGTAGACACAGAACCACTGACAATATATCCAAAGAACGTATTTTGTAAATTTGGCTGATTGAGACCATATTTAATTGTGCCTGTAGAAATAATCCCAAAGAAAATATCTGCTCCTAGAAGAACCGAAATTTCCGAAGGCACATTAAATTCTTCATCTGTAAATATATATTAGGAGGTATCTTAAGGTTATTAACATTGAAATAAAATTGAGGCAATTCTGAAGTTATTCTTGGAACAACTGATAATTTGGTAGTAATTTTATCATTAGAAATATTAGAATATATATCCAATTCAACAAGCTGAGTAGTTCTGGTTTTGTTGTTAGATAATCCTACGATTTCCAAATCATGAGCAGAAGGTGTTATTCCCAAAGACCTCACTAACTTAGCAGTTATAAATGAACTTTGCGAACAGGAATCAAGCAGACATTTTGTCTTAATGAAGTTGCCCCTATTGGTTTTTATCCTAATAACTGCAGTGGGAAGTAGCACTTGGCATGAGTGATTGCTTTCAACTAATGCAACCGTATGACTAGACACAGGAGAATTTTGATTTTCATCAATATGAAGCAAACTATTATGTGACTTGCCACACAGTACACATTTTTTTGTATAAGCACATTCACCCGAATGGTTATTTAAACACAATTTACAAAGTTTATATTTTTCTACCAAACTCAATCGTTCACATATAGGAAAATTCTTGAATTTGGCGCATGAAAATATTTTATGATCTGGTACATTACATAGCACACAGCGTGCTGCAACATTATTATTTGAATTAAGTTTTCGGGGATTCTTATTTTTCAAATTTGTGGAAACATTCAACGTAACCTTTTGTTTAATTTTACAACTATTTACAGATGAGGACGACGTAGCAGCTTCTAAGCTCAACGCTCGTTTCGCTACGAATTTCAAAAATGCATCCAAATCAGGCAATTGACTTTGATCCTTTTCCAGCTGATAAGCCTTATTTGTGAAAGAATCTACTTTTTTCGTTAAAATATATACTAGGATCGAATTCCATTGTTCTACTGGTTCGCCTAAATTTTTTAAACACCCAACCTGTTGCCTAATTTTTGAGACAAATTCTCTCAAATTCTTTGATGACCCTACACTAACCGCGGGTATATCTAGCAAGTGCTGTAAGTGGGCATTGATTATCAGTGCCTTATTATCATATCTCTTTGTGAGAAGATCAATTGCACTGGCATAAGACGCATCGGTAATGTGCAAACTTGATATTATTTCTAACGCCTCCCCCTTCAAATACTTGTTCAAATAACAAAGTTTCTGAACATCAGACAATTGCGTATTTTTATGAAGCAATGCAGTGAAAATATCAAAAAAGGAATTAAATTTACTAACATCACTACCATCATACATAGGTATTTCTAGGGTTGGTAATGAAGATTTACCTAATGGTTGCTGTTGAGCCGTATGCTCAGTTTTAATACCTATAGCACCAGCATTACCCTGTATAGAAAGAACTCTGACAACCTTTTCTAATTTTCCCATAACTAAAAGATACAATTCTAATATATCAACATCATCTATCTGCGTGGGATCAGCAACCAGGATATCATCATGCACTTCTTCATATGCCTTATTAACAATATCTTTTCTTAATTGAAAATCATATATTGTGAATTTATCCTTCTCTACTAACTGCTCGTATTCTCGCATAAATGTATCAATTTTTAGAATCGTACTTTTTGCAGAAGCACGCCTTTGAATATTCTTTTTAGTTGCCATTATAATGCAAATTCTCAATTTATTTGAAAATAAAATAATATTCGAAACTCGACCCAGAAAAGCTAGAACGTATCTATTCTTTAAAAACGCCACTTATCTGAATTTTTTACTGGTATACAAATGAAAAAGATTCACATACAAAATTATAAACCAGTGTGCATATTAACACAACAATAATAAATATTGTAACAAATTTTATAATTACGCTGGAAAATATTATTTTATCGATATAAAATAAAACAATGAAAAACTTCAATGTAAATAACACAAATAAATACGTGTGTCTATCGAAAAAACATGAAAACAGCTCTTGAGAAAAACAAACGTGGAATAAAATTTTGCAATACTACCGACTCGTTCAAAATTCTGCTTCTGCTTGTTGAAACTGCCAACCAAAGTGCAGCCGCCTCCGGTCTCGCCGCTCGCTGACCAGCTTATAATATGCCTGCCGCCGGAGAGTTCTCGGAATAAGTAGGTACAGTTTGAACTTACCCAACGATTTCTTCTCAAGTGAACAACCTATTGTGCTCCCTGTTCTGTTATATATTTTATTAAATTCATGGGCAACTTAATGTGTCCTTTCTTGGGTGGAAAATTTATTCCATTACCATTTACCATATTTAACTGGTTAGAAGTTTACTATTATTTTATCCAATCCGGCTCGAAGGACCATTTTAATGTGTAATACTTAAACTACACATTAAGAACATCTATGTAGTGGACTGTATTTGTTTATTTACACTATATACAATATTCATATAAAGTTATTCGGCAGGTACATAAACGCGTGATTCTTCGTACTTAACTCTAGTAGTACTCAACTGTATATGGTACTAGTGGAAGGGCAGCCACGGAGCACAGGTCACTTGCGCACACTAAGTATGATCATGTATGTGGGTTTGTAACCAACATAAACTGGGGGGCACGGCAAGCACCTTAAAAACTAAATACATAATTCGACTTAAAATAAGCAAGCCTTCAGCAAGAAATACAACGCTACATAATAACATTGAAAAATAAATCATTTTCATTTAAAAAAAACTAACTGTATATTATAATCCCTTGCCAATTATTGACTTATGTAGCATTTACACTTAAATAGTTTCAAAACAATAACTAGATCGAAACCTTAACAATAACACAAATGTTTGAACAGTAAATGAACATAAGTAAGTAGCTAAATAGAATAACAAATTTCAAAATTAATTTTTATTATATGTTTATGTACATATAACTAAACAAAAATAATACGAAATTTTCAAAATTAATTTTCACCATATATGGGTAAAACACATATTTTTGTGATAGATGTCAGACAAGTGCCGATTTTTGTTTTAATTTCAACAACCCTGACCTTATTGTCAGTTCCCCTTACTACTTTTGTAATTCGGGCAAGTTTCCAATCTAACGGGGAAACATTATCTTCCTTCATTAATACTAAGACACCTACTTCTAAATCAGGTGGTTCTTTTTTCCATTTTGGTCTGTTTTGCAATAAATTGCACCAAGTAATCTCTAGACCAAGACCTCCAAAATGACTGCTGAATCCTAGTGCAGAGTTTCCAAAACTTAAGACGATTAATTGGAACAGTAGTGACATCAGGTTCCGGTATACCAGTCAACTCTGATCCGATCATGAAATGACTTGGAGTTAGAAAGTTAAGATCTGAAGGATCATTTGTGATTTGGCACAATGGCCTGGAGTTCAAAATACCCTCCACCTGAATAACGACAGTATTCAGTTCCTCATATGTGAGTATAGTTGTACCTAATACGCGTTTCAAGTGGTGTTTTGCCGATTTTATGCCGGCTTCCCACAGACCCCCAAATACCGGAGAATAACTTGGTATAAACGACCACTGAATACCTAAAGAAGAACAAGTATTTTCCACATCTGTTTTGTGCTCATTTAAGCTAAGTAATAAGAATAACTCCCTTAATTGGTTATGGGCTCCTTTAAATGTAGAGCCATTATCACTGAAGATTTTTGATGGACGTCCCCGTCTTGAAATAAAACGTTTGAGGACATTTAAAAAAGTTGAAGTCGTCATATCAGACGCTAATTCTATATGAATCGCCTTTGTAACGAAACAGATGAATAAGACAATGTAAGATTTACTATTTAAGGATTTTATAAGTCTTGACTGTTTAATTAGGAAAGGGCCTCCGTAGTCTACTCCAACCTTTTGAAATACTCGAGCCACATTTACCCTATCTACAGGTAATGAGCCCATTAATTATTGTTTTGAGCTTTCAGCCTTCATACGAAAACATCTGACACATTTATATAATACTTTCTTTACTTCTCGATTGCCGTTAATAAGCCAATACCTTTGCTTTAAATTTGCCAACACTTGTTTTGGCCCAGCATGTAATAACATCAAGTGCTCATGTAATATGATTAATCTAGTAATATGAGAGTTTTTTGGCAAAATTATAGGATGTTTCTTTGTAAATGGTATGGAAGCATTCTGCAGTCTGCCACCCACACGAAGAATTTCATCTGTATCCAAGAACGGATATAAAGAAGTAAGATTGGAGTTTATAGGTTTACTTTTCTTTAATTGGGCAACCTCCAATTTGAAATAGGTACGTTCGGGGGGTAAACCGCCGGGGATTTATGGTGTACACTATGTAGGAATTACGGGATTTATAAGGAATTATGGGGATTTATAAGGAATTAGGGGGATTTATAAGGAATTATGGAGAATTATTGGGATTTATCGTGAATTACAAGGGATTTATTAGGAATTATAGGGAATTTATTGGGAATTACAAGAGAAATAACCATTGCGCAGCAGTTTCTGCACATTCGCAGCAAGTTGCCAGACAAGTTAGTTCGCGCTCTGGGAAGTTCTACTAAAACCTAGAAATTTATCTGAGAGAAATCAATACCTTTTAGAATATATTCGACAACAATTGTAGAAGAAATTATTAATCTAAATGCCCATAATTCTACTAGCGCCTAGACCCCGCCACTCTACAATTATTCCGATTTTATTATTATAAGTAAAAAAACATTTTTAAGTTAAACGATTTTATTGTTGACACACGCATTTTAAACAGATCCCTTAGATGCCATCTCGCACCAGACACACGCATTTTTTGCAAAAGAGATAATGTAAAAACGTGTGAGAGCCGATCCCACCCGGCCGGAGGATACCAAACTATCAGTTCTATGCGATACCTCCCTACCTACCGCTGCTGATGGTTCCACTCTTTGCTAACGAAGTACTTAAACGTATAACTATGATAACGTTTCGCGTGGTGAGCGGGAATAATTATTGTAGAGTGGCGGAGTCTAGGCGCTATTATAATTCTCTCTTCATTGTATATTGACATCATCATAAAGTTCTCAGTCCGAAGACTGGTTGGACACATACCTCCATATTTTCGATCCTGAGCTAACCCACGCATTTCCCTAAAAGTAGAACATCTTACATCCCCAACTATTCGAGAGCAGTAGTCTAATTTGGCCCTATACCCTGCCTCTTTTTATTCTTATCTCCGACTCTAGTATGTCGCGAACTATTCCTTCGTGTCTTAGAAGGTGTCCTACCTTCCTACCCCTCCTATTCTTTATTGTCTTCCATACCTTTCGCTTTTTTCAAACTCTCTAATACCTCCCTATTGCTAACCTTATCTATCCACGGTATTTTCATGATGCGCTTGGAGCACCAAATTTCAAATGCTTCTATTCCTTTTCGATCCTCTTCTCCTATTGTCCAAATTTCACACACGCACAGTACCGTACCCCATACGTACGTCTTTAAGGGTCGCTTCCGAGTTTCTACATTAACCGTTCTCGAGCATAATAGTGTTGTTTCTTTTTTAAACGCAACTCGATCCTGCGCTATTCTTTGTTTCATATCTCTAGTGCTCCTACCATTGCGAGTTATTTGACTTCCTGAATAACAGAAATCCGCGACGTTCTCTATTTTCTCATATTCTCATTTCCTATTTATAATTTAGTATTACTTCTTTTTTCACGCCCTCTAGATACCAAAATTTTGGTTTTCTTATTATTGATCTTCATGCCATATCCCTCTATTAAATCTGCTTCCATTTCGTGCAGAGCTATTTCTAATTCTTCTTTGCTGGATGCTAACACTGCTATACCATCCGCGAATCTGAGCATGTTAATAGTTTGGCCCTGTAGGTATACATTAATTCCTGAGGCTGGTCGGATTTTCTATTGTATTAGTGGAAAACTAGAGGTGACAGCGCACATCCCATGTCTCACTTCGTTTTCCGGATATCTACTTCTCTTCGTTCCTGCTCAAATTCTATAACTGCCGTTTGCTCTTTGCAGAGATTATGTATTATTTTTCTGTCCCTATATTTCATCCCTGCCTTTCTGAGCACTTCGAATATCTCCCATTTTGCATTGTCGAAGGGTTTTTCTAAATCTACAAATTCTATGTAGGCGCTCTTTCCCTGTTCCATTGTTTTTTCTATAATTACTCGGAAAGCCAGAATGGCCTTGCGCATTCCTCTACTTCGTCTAAACCCGAACTGATCTTCTCCTAATATTTCTTCCGCCCTTTTCTCCATTCTTCCGTGCACAATTCTAGTCTGAATTTTTGGTTCATGAGAAGTTGAGCTGATCGTTCTACAATTTTCACAATTATCCGCGCCTTTCCTTTTTCACAAAGCGACTATGATGTTCCTCTTGTAATCTTCTGGAATCTCACCTGTCTCGTACGGCTATCTAGTTTAAATATACGCTCTCTTATATCTCTTGACCGGCACACTTTAAAATTTCTGGCTGCAATTCGCCTTCTTCTGGTGCTTTATTGCTTTTAACTTTTCTAATGCTAGGCTCCAACTCTTCCCTTATTATAGGGCGGCCTGGGTTATCCCCATCTACACTGATTTCCTTTTCCAATGCCTATGTCTCCCAGTTTTGTCCCGCATATAAGATTCCCAAATATTCCTTCCACATATCGGCTTTTTCCTCTCCAATTAGGATGTATACTGACTGTGCAAGTATATAAGTACTTAAAATCTTAGGAATCCATATAGGAATTACTGGAATTATTTAGGATGTATGGGAATTATTGGGGAATTACGGAGGATTTACAGGAATTAAGGGGAATTATGAGGATTTACGGAGGATTTATGGGATTTATTAACGAATTACAGGAATTATTGGTGAATTATAGAGATTATTTCCATAAAAAGGATTTATGGTGTACATTTTTACGCCAGCGGTTTACCCCCCGGGTACGCTGCTCTTGTCGAATAAGTACAATCAATGCACTGCGCATTTCCTGCACAGTTACCATAACGCATACCATTTTTATTACGAAGGTTGAAACTAAATCTAATACAAAGAGCAGTAATTCTTTGCATTTTAATTACATTAGAGTATTTTGCAAATAAAGGCAAAGATTCCCCTTTATCATCAGCGACAACTGAGGCTAATGTGTTGATTCCTGAAAACTCGTTTAAGAGAATAATATCATCTATACAAGAAGTTACTTCATTATTGTTTTTATGTACAAAATTTAGACTTGCTAATTCAGATGGTCCATGCCACCAGGACTCTTCATTTTGAAGAACTTGGGGTTGGACGCCTCGTGATAAACAATCAGCTGGATTAATTTCTGATCGCACATACTGCCAATCAAAGTTTTGGGTTAATTCCCTAATGATCTTCACCCTATTTCCCATTTACACATGTAATTTTAAGTGATTAGTATGAATCCAACTTAAGGCAATAGTCGAATCTGAATATAAATATACTCCGTGTATACGGTCCCTTAATAAATTATAAATCCTATGCGCTAATTTTGCTAGCAATACACAGCTATTAAGTTGGGAATTGTAAGCTTTTTATTTAAAGAAGCTACTCGAGACTTGGAACATAGCAAATTTGTATCGACATGATCTTCATATACCGTACGAACATACAAACAAGCGCCAAAGGCATATGATGAAGAATCGCAATAACCTAATAATTCGCTCCTGATCGCATTACTCATATGTAAATTTCTGTCAATGTGCAATGGGCGCATTGACATAAGTTCAGAAGCGAATTTGTACCATTCTGATGACAGATTACTAGGGAGTTCTTCATCCCACAATAAATTATTTCTCTACAGCGTTTGCATTAAGAGCTTGGCCTTGACCAAAATTGGTCCGGACAATCCAAGTGGGTCATAAATTCTCGATATGAAGCTAAGAACATTTCGTTTCGTGGGTATTTTAGCTAACTGGGTTTCTGGACAATAAATTTTGAACATATCTGATTTTACCTCAAATACCAAACCTAAAGTTTTTATAATGAGGTTGTCCTTATTTATTTCAACTTCATCACACTGAAGATGTGAATCTGAAATGTTGCATAACAAATCAGTGTGGTTAGCGCACCATTTATGTAATTTGAAATGTGCACTGCCCAACAATTCAATCAACTGTGCTTGTGTTTGCATGGCAGTTTCTAGATTATCTGATCCACACAAGAAATCGTCTATGTAACAATTGTTTAATATTGCATTGGACGCTAGAGGATACAAATGGGCATTTTCCTGAGCTAATTGTGCTAGGCATCTAGTTGCCAAATGTGGACTCGCTTTTAAACCGTATGTAACAGTTTTTAATTGCAAACACTTGACAGGTGTATAAGGATTATCCCTCCATAAGATATTTTGCAATCTTCTATGAGTGGGATCAATTAATATTTGCCTATACATCTGCCTTATGTCGCAAGTGAAAATATAGTCATACGTTCTGAACTTAATAAGTATATCAACTAACTCTGGTTGAACTATTTTTCCGTTATACATGACTTCATTCAAAGAAATATTATTTTTTGCCTTCATGGAGCCATCGAACACTACGCGAAGACGAGTTGATGTTTTATCTTCACGGATAACTGGATGATGTGGTAAAAAATACTGGCTCGTCTGATGTATACTCCGAAAATTCTACAAATTTTGCATGACCCAATGCGACATATTCATGAATAAATTTTGAATATCTTTTAAATAAATTAGGATCATTTTTAAAACGTTTTTCTAAATTTTCTAACCGTCTGTATGCAAATAGAACTGAGTCCCCTAAATCTAATTCATTTAGTTCGACCTTTAAAGGCAATTTTACCTGAAATCTTCTGTCTACCTTGGTGACAGACTTTGCGAAAATGGCTTCGCACATTTCTTCCTCGGAATCTAATTTGTCAGTCTCCCCAGTAACATTCTCTGCTTCCCAAAATTTCATTAGCAAATTATCTAAATTTGCTTCGCTGTCAACAATAGAATGCAGGGAGACAGATAACAAATTAGTTTTATTGCAATTATTTAATTTATTAGTAGACACAGAACCACTGACAATATATCCAAAGAACGTATTTTGTAAATTTGGCTGATTGAGACCATATTTAATTGTGCCTGTAGAAATAATCCCAAAGAAAATATCTGCTCCTAGAAGAACCGAAATTTCCGAAGGCACATTAAATTCTTCATCTGTAAATATATATTAGGAGGTATCTTAAGGTTATTAACATTGAAATAAAATTGAGGCAATTCTGAAGTTATTCTTGGAACAACTGATAATTTGGTAGTAATTTTATCATTAGAAATATTAGAATATATATCCAATTCAACAAGCTGAGTAGTTCTGGTTTTGTTGTTAGATAATCCTACGATTTCCAAATCATGAGCAGAAGGTGTTATTCCCAAAGACCTCACTAACTTAGCAGTTATAAATGAACTTTGCGAACAGGAATCAAGCAGACATTTTGTCTTAATGAAGTTGCCCCTATTGGTTTTTATCCTAATAACTGCAGTGGGAAGTAGCACTTGGCATGAGTGATTGCTTTCAACTAATGCAACCGTATGACTAGACACAGGAGAATTTTGATTTTCATCAATATGAAGCAAACTATTATGTGACTTGCCACACAGTACACATTTTTTTGTATAAGCACATTCACCCGAATGGTTATTTAAACACAATTTACAAAGTTTATATTTTTCTACCAAACTCAATCGTTCACATATAGGAAAATTCTTGAATTTGGCGCATGAAAATATTTTATGATCTGGTACATTACATAGCACACAGCGTGCTGCAACATTATTATTTGAATTAAGTTTTCGGGGATTCTTATTTTTCAAATTTGTGGAAACATTCAACGTAACCTTTTGTTTAATTTTACAACTATTTACAGATGAGGACGACGTAGCAGCTTCTAAGCTCAACGCTCGTTTCGCTACGAATTTCAAAAATGCATCCAAATCAGGCAATTGACTTTGATCCTTTTCCAGCTGATAAGCCTTATTTGTGAAAGAATCTACTTTTTTCGTTAAAATATATACTAGGATCGAATTCCATTGTTCTACTGGTTCGCCTAAATTTTTTAAACACCCAACCTGTTGCCTAATTTTTGAGACAAATTCTCTCAAATTCTTTGATGACCCTACACTAACCGCGGGTATATCTAGCAAGTGCTGTAAGTGGGCATTGATTATCAGTGCCTTATTATCATATCTCTTTGTGAGAAGATCAATTGCACTGGCATAAGACGCATCGGTAATGTGCAAACTTGATATTATTTCTAACGCCTCCCCCTTCAAATACTTGTTCAAATAACAAAGTTTCTGAACATCAGACAATTGCGTATTTTTATGAAGCAATGCAGTGAAAATATCAAAAAAGGAATTAAATTTACTAACATCACTACCATCATACATAGGTATTTCTAGGGTTGGTAATGAAGATTTACCTAATGGTTGCTGTTGAGCCGTATGCTCAGTTTTAATACCTATAGCACCAGCATTACCCTGTATAGAAAGAACTCTGACAACCTTTTCTAATTTTCCCATAACTAAAAGATACAATTCTAATATATCAACATCATCTATCTGCGTGGGATCAGCAACCAGGATATCATCATGCACTTCTTCATATGCCTTATTAACAATATCTTTTCTTAATTGAAAATCATATATTGTGAATTTATCCTTCTCTACTAACTGCTCGTATTCTCGCATAAATGTATCAATTTTTAGAATCGTACTTTTTGCAGAAGCACGCCTTTGAATATTCTTTTTAGTTGCCATTATAATGCAAATTCTCAATTTATTTGAAAATAAAATAATATTCGAAACTCGACCCAGAAAAGCTAGAACGTATCTATTCTTTAAAAACGCCACTTATCTGAATTTTTTACTGGTATACAAATGAAAAAGATTCACATACAAAATTATAAACCAGTGTGCATATTAACACAACAATAATAAATATTGTAACAAATTTTATAATTACGCTGGAAAATATTATTTTATCGATATAAAATAAAACAATGAAAAACTTCAATGTAAATAACACAAATAAATACGTGTGTCTATCGAAAAAACATGAAAACAGCTCTTGAGAAAAACAAACGTGGAATAAAATTTTGCAATACTACCGACTCGTTCAAAATTCTGCTTCTGCTTGTTGAAACTGCCAACCAAAGTGCAGCCGCCTCCGGTCTCGCCGCTCGCTGACCAGCTTATAATATGCCTGCCGCCGGAGAGTTCTCGGAATAAGTAGGTACAGTTTGAACTTACCCAACGATTTCTTCTCAAGTGAACAACCTATTGTGCTCCCTGTTCTGTTATATATTTTATTAAATTCATGGGCAACTTAATGTGTCCTTTCTTGGGTGGAAAATTTATTCCATTACCATTTACCATATTTAACTGGTTAGAAGTTTACTATTATTTTATCCAATCCGGCTCGAAGGACCATTTTAATGTGTAATACTTAAACTACACATTAAGAACATCTATGTAGTGGACTGTATTTGTTTATTTACACTATATACAATATTCATATAAAGTTATTCGGCAGGTACATAAACGCGTGATTTTTCGTACTTAACTCTAGTAGTACTCAACTGTATATGGTACTAGTGGAAGGGCAGCCACGGAGCACAGGTCACTTGCGCACACTAAGTATGATCATGTAGGTATGTGGGTTTGTAACCAACACGAAGATCACTAAACTCGGTAGGTGTTGCAACTTTAGGAAAAGGAATTACATGTGCACGTTTCCAAGCTCTCGGAAAATATGAGCCACGTATGCATTCGTTGAAAATATGAGTGAGGAAAGGAACAAAAAACGGACAACACAGCAGAATAAGCGAAATATTGAGATCGTGACTACCATGCGCCCTGGACTTGATCGACAGGAGGAGATCGCTGACACGCTTTTCATCAACTAGTTGGAAAGATCCTGTCATCAAGGAAAAAATAAAAGGAGAGCAAATCTCAAGTAGGTACAGCATCAGTTTTACATGATTCAATAAAGTGTTTATTAATGTTATCGGCATTGCTCAAGCTTAAAGGTAGATTGTGTGCTTACGTTTCAGAACATTAAGTTTACCTAGCTCCACCCACTTCTCCTTAACAGTGCAGTTTTGAAATTTAAAATTCAAATATGCCTTCTTCTCTGAGCGCAAGGCAGCAGTCGTAACATTTCTTAATTGCTTATAGTATGACCAATGGGAAGGGAGCCCAGTTATTCTGAATTTATTCAGTGCATTGTCTCGAAGTCTCATTATAAACCTGATGTTGTCTGTTATCCAGGGCGTATAGGAGTTCGACCCTTGAAATAACTACTCCTCAGGCAAATACTCCGCTAGGCATTGAATTATAGAACTAAATCCAATGCCTCTGTTCTTTTCGTTAAGTATTATTAATTTCAAGTGGGTTGTAAAAATGTTGTATTTCTTAAGGCTGGTCGTATACTCGCGGGCTTACAGCGGAATAGGGCGGGTTAGGTCGGGAAAATACAAAAGATGCAGTTTGCTTGTTCCGTCCTAAACCGCTGTAGTGGGAGAGCTTGAGCTTCCCTTTAAAGTCTAGTGTTTAATATTTTTTCTGCGCAGCACCTGAATTTGTTTTTATATCATTGAACTTCTGGTTTCCCTTAACTGATTTTACTATGAGATTGTACGAGATGTTCTTCCTAAAATGCATTTATGTTTGGTGTTACCTACTGGCATATTTACAAGATTTGTCAGATGGTAGAGGAATTTAGAAAATTAAATATGTTCGGATTGAAGAAAGCTGTAGCGGTGATATTTTTTTATAATTGTGCTTGTAACGTGTTGTCAATAGTTTGAAGCTAATCACGGAGGTTAAAAGGCGTCTATAGCAGTTTACTCTGGGTTACGAAGCGGCATACATTATGTACCAATTATTATGTACCATTACGTTCCAATCGGATCGAATCGGTCACGGCTTGGCGCGCCAACAAAGTGGTGTGAACAAAATTTCCACTGGCAAATGTTGCAATAATGAGAAACCAAAGGCACTATAAAAAGTACATAATGAGCAATTCCAATTACAAAATTTCAAAATCTTCAGTTCTCCTTAAATGGAACTATATAATTTTTATGTTATGTTGTTGCAGTGCTGTTTATAGCGAAATCGAATGTGCTAGCATATAGCTAAATAATATCTAAACCAATGAATCTATGAAGTTAGGTTTTTTGAAGAATCATAGAAATTTCAAAATCGCAAGAGAATTTACATTTGTAGGAGTATGTAGAGAGAGCGGAATAAAAGATCCTTTTAGATTAGGTAACAAGAACTCCAGGTATGTTAGGTTAATATAATTTTGCGATAAACATAATCTAATCGTTTCAAACTTTGAAGAAGGCAGGGCACATATCAAATAGATTACATTCTTGTTAGGCAATGATTTAGAACTCAAGTTAGGAACTGCAGAAGTTATCCTGAAGCAGATACAGATAGTGATCAAAACTTCTATCTGAAACATCGAATGAAAATATGAACATGAACACTTGTTAGCGCCAGTGGTGATAGTTCCATTAGACATTAGACGATGATGCTATTATACATTTGTTGCTCTCATTATCATCTTCTTTGGGAATTTTCACTTTGTTGAAAAATTCCAATTGTTTAATCACTTCTTTTCCAGATTCTTTCGTTAATAATTCTATGTACTTTATCTCAGCGCTGTTTGTCTCGAATTTAGTAACAGGCAGCTTCAGTTCGTTATAAACTGATTTGTGTTCACGTTCAGAG
Organism: Xestobium rufovillosum; assembly: GCA_963966045.1. Taxonomy (NCBI): domain Eukaryota; kingdom Metazoa; phylum Arthropoda; class Insecta; order Coleoptera; family Ptinidae; genus Xestobium; species Xestobium rufovillosum. Next base: position 16,598,450 of record OZ014504.1, read on the forward strand.
GCCATACAGGAAATTACATTAAAGAAGCCAAGAAAAAGTCTTCTAAACTACTATTTCTTGCTACAAGGTGTGTTATTTTCCCGTCGATAGCCTCTAATAGTCTGTTGTTGATATTATTGAGAAAATCATATTTGCAAAACTCGTCGCGCATAGACCGTTCCTTTCTGTTATCATGCCAATTTTTGAAGTAATAATTTTGAACCGATTTTGGTGCAGTTTGAATAAATTTGTCCACGACTTCAGAAAACGCCTTCATTCATTTTGTGACCACCTACTTGCTACAAAGACCTGCGCAGCGCGAATCAATTGATATTACACATCACATAACCCCATTTTAGAAGCCGGTCGCCAGAAGTTTTGACAGCATGCCGGAGATAGGTGAATCATCTCCCGGCTCAATAAGCGGTGCACCATGCTGAGCCGGGAAACGTCATACGTGTCACGGACTGTTTTCCGGCTCTGCGTTCATTTTACGGAGGATGATTTTGAAGTTGATAAAGTAGCAGAAATGATAAATACACTAATAGAAAAGCTGAGATACTAAGCGGTAAGTACGAATTTTGTCACAGTGTCGAACTTTTCGAGATCAGGTCATGAATTATTGCTTTAAGAATAATGTAACGTAGCTATTGACTTTAAGACTTTATAAGGTTTAAGGTATAATAGTAAATTGTAACGTAGTTTGAATTAAAAGTGATACATTTTCAGTGATTAGTCTTTACACATCCCAATAAATTAATCCCGGGAAACTTGTGAATGTGGTTTATTAAAATTTTTATAGTAGAAACTTGTAACTGGTGCTTAGGGAGTCTGTCTGACATCACATTTTCGCGCCAATAAGCGATAACTCCGCGATTGAGGCCCGGTTGTACCTTCCCAGAATTTTTTCCAGAACCATAGTTTTACATTCTGAACAACTTAACGATATTTTGCCGTATTTAGAATTGGAACGGTACTTCAACAAAATACAAAATGTATTTATCTAAATACACCAAGGCCTTCTTGATTAAAAATCCAAAAAATGCTTAAAATTAGTTTCAAGACAAGCAGGGCTAAATCCCTAAATATGAAATTGCAATAAAAAAATTCTTTCATTATACTTCTTGTTGCTTCAATCCGTGAACATACTGTATACTTTATGCACGATGGCGCTCCAGCACATTCAAGCATTCTTGTTTGTCAGTAGTTGTTACTTGGACATTGTGTATTGGAATTGGTGGATAGGACGACCTCAACCTTGGCTGCCTTGGTCCCCAGTCGTAAATTTATCCGATTATTTCTTCTGGGGCCACCTTAAGTTTCTGGTTTATATGACCACCATTGAAAACGTTGACGAATTAAGAGGTATTTTCCAGTCACTACAAAGAAAGATGGAAGCCTGTATGCAGTTGGCAGCGGACATAATTTATTATAACTTTATTTTACTATCAATAAACTTGTTGGTTCTGTACTGTAATGTTTTTTGAAAAAAAAATTGAGCAAATATCAGGAAGAAGTTCTTATGCGAGTAGATTATGTTCCCTAAATGTCACTTATGCCCTCCCTTCCAAAATTATGAAAACATTTTCTAACGCACTTGTCCTGGGGGTAAGGGCATAAGTTTATATAAAACTCCTCTTAATTCTTGTCAAGGTATCACCTTCTGAAATGTCTCGCATAAACATAACCCAATTAAGGAAATCATAATATAAAACCGTTGTCTTTCTAGACCTTGGTAAACACATTTAGCACTTTAACATTATTATTATATTACTTATTATTAAGTATTTTAGTGTACTTACATTGTTCTCAATTTCTTAATACCTTGATTCCTATGAACTGCTTCATAGCTCACAAAGTGTTTTGTGAATTTAACGGTAGTAATTTTTATTTGGCATCGTGTTATTGCAAAATCAGAATATTTACTTTTTTTATTTAATTTAAAATTATTCACCACAGGATACTTCAGATAAGATTAACGAAAATATATGACTACCTAGAACATACAGTAAATATTTTGACATAACTAAAGTTCGTTTCCTTGCATTTAACAATATTTATCAGCATTTTAATATTCGTACCACTCAAAATCAATAAACTTAATAGGTTTATGAAAAATGTTGCAAACTGTTAGAAATTGTCAGAGTTTAGATGCATACATACTACAAAATATATGTACGTTATAGTAGAAAGAAATCAAGGGACTCTACTGTTTTATTGGGGTTAAACTGAAACTCTGTACAAAGTAGGAAGTAGGTATTCTATTTTATTTTATTCGTCCGTGAACATGTTTAATTTAGGACATATCGATAGGCTGCCAGAAGTCGAGTTAGCGAGATTGCGCTGAGGATTGGACTAACTGGAATAAGACAAGGGGAGTTCTAAATACAATTTTGGTGAAATTTTTGAAAGCAAATGTTATAGTTCTGATTGTGTAGTAGCTGAAAAGTGTGGCTAGAGGTCTGCTGCGCTAGATATTATTATATTTTGTTATGAAAAAAGTCCGAAATCTGGTAAAAATTCAAATTCGAGTTCAGTTAAGTATGGTTATTGATTATGTCTACCTTTAAATTCAAAATGCGTGCTGCGACTCAACTAGACCTATTATTGACGAAAATCCAGATTTTCTGAAATCGGGGGAGGAAGGGATATGGACAATAATATTGAACGTTTGCGGGTACCGGGCACCGATTTTGTGCAAATTATGGCGTGGCTGTTGACGTTAATGGTTGTTTTTGGTTAAGTGGCCGACTCGAGTGCGTTTAAAATGGAATATGGCTACAGCGACGAAGTCGTAAATGAAGCAAATGAAAGACAATCCACCGTTTTCTTTCTTTATTCCAAATGCCAAGTTTATGGCAACACAAGCTTTTTTCTTTAAATTCATTTCTTACGAAGAATGTCAGTTCATCAATGCTGCTCACTTCATTACTGGCTAAATATTACTTATATTATTGCCAATAAAATTGTTTAGTGTGCGTTATTATCAATATTTTCGTCAATATATTATTTCAACAATATTATTGTCACACTTGTCGGGAAATCAATAATTGTTTGCGACCGACTAGACTAGTGATTTAATGAGCGGCTTACATCAAAATGAAGAAAGTGACTACTATTAGGATTTCTATACGCAAAAGAAAGATGGTTCATAATGAGCAAGAAATATATTTTCTGGGTGAGAGAGGTAGTGGCGGAGGGTGGGGTTAAATATATTTTCTAAAACAAATAAAAGATCGATACAGTTTCGATACTTCAATATTTCTATACCGACTATTCAATATGTCGTTATACCTGAGTACAGATGTTGGATAACATACGGATATTTCGATTATGTTGGTATTTAGATGTAGGTACCTTCCAATAAAAGATCTGCTATGAACCTTTTAAGTTTTAATGTCGATTTATTTCTGATATAGATTTCAAATTTTCTATATCGCACAGGTCTATAGGGACTGAACCCGCATCCGATGTACAGCAATCGTCAGACGTGATGGCGAGCAACAGAGATGCGCAGTTAAGTAATCCCCACTATTCATCCACTACGTTCTCGACCGGGATTGGTTTTCGGTGTACGCACGCAACTGTCAGTGGCGCACGATTAACTTCATAATAAATTCACATATAGTCCAGGGAACCTCGCGCCACTGCTTGAAACTAGGGCGTGGTTTTGCCTACCTACGCGGGCTTTCGCCATCACGTTTGACGATTGCTGTAGTTTTAGTTTAGAGTCTACGCACCTTAATTACTTACGTTAAATATTGTGTCAAACTCTGTGAAATATATGACCAGATATGTTTCATTAATCAAGAAACTTTCATAATATTTACCTCCCATTTGTTGGCGCAAATTCCGCACTTTAGGTATAAACTTAGACTTTACGTTTATTAAACCATCACGTTTTTTACTGAGACTTCAAAGTTCATACAAATATTAGACACCGAGTGCAAATAAAAAAATTAACCTTTGCAAAATATTTATTTACACGCAGAAAATAGTTGATGCCGAACTTTTCCGTTACCTTCCCATATCTTTCCATGTTTGAGACTTACTTTATCCTACGACAAATTATGTTAGTAAAAGCTTAAAAAACAACGATATTACTTTATGCATCCAAACCGCATATTCAGAAGTATAAAATTGTGAGTGTACGCTGGTTCACAGTTCAGGGTAAATTATTATTGCAAATGAGACTTCTGTAATTGGTTTTAAAAAGTTTTTGAGACTTTAAAACGATAAACAACTAAGTAAGTAAATGGTTGTCGTGATACTTGCGTATGTGGCATTTTAGTGCATAAGGCAAATCTTGTGGCTTTTGCGTACACAAGGAAAGATGAGTTCAGCAGGTAAAGCGAGCAGCGAAACAAGTGGCACTTGCCTACAACATAAATTTTGCATTCGTCGTATCAGTTAAATTTAAATTTAAAGTATTTTCAAATATACGGGGTGATTCAGCTAATCCGTTCGTTAAAAGTTTATGAACTTCCCATTTGATGCTTTTTTCGATGGTATTTTGAATTCAAATAATTTTTACTTTCCCGCATTCCCCGTTATACCAGAAATGGCTATCAACTTCCTTATTTTTAATGATTCTATATTTGAAATCTACATTATATTCTGATGCTATTTCATCTGTTGAAATTAATAATTTTTGAGATACATATTATTTTTTTTTAATTTCGGTTTCGTAGTGCCTTATTAAAATGCTTATCACTGATTTAAAAGGAAAGCTTTATTATCAGTTTCTAGGCCATAGTAAGGTAGACTGTCAAGCTTCCAGATTATGTGTTACTTAACATTTAATTGTTCACAAGGGTATCTATAAACACTTCCAATTCTAATTATTTTCAGCTGTTCAAAAATTGATTTTCTTAAATGGAGCATTCTGTATTTTTTCGCATTATCTAATTGCGAAAGTTCGTGAATTACTTCAGAATAGCAGGCTTAGGGAATTAAAAGGATTGTCAGGCCTGCTATTCATAAGTAATCCCAGAAAATGGTAAAATATAGTGGCGAACACAAAAACTTCGATAGAAAGAAGAAGGTGATCACAAAACTGAACGTCTGACCAGCTTAGCGCTGTAGAGTTAAACGACGGACCACCACTAAAGTCAACAAAAATAACAACGCAAACCCATCCTAATTCCCCGAAAACATGGACAAACTTTTAGAACTTGCGAGAGTCCTCATTTATTAAAAAAATATGCCGATAAACAAATTTGAAACGTGGAATTCTCACTAAATTAAAAAAAAAACTTTTGCGTGACTTATGTACGCGCGTTAGAAGTTATAGGTACTTCTTTGACATAATACAAAAATAACTTTATTTAGCACGCAAATAATGAATGAAAATAAAATTGCGTGATCATAAACACGGTTGGTAAAATCTTAATTCAATTAAATAATTATTCCATTATTCCATCTACTCTCCCTGTACCTACAACTTCATTACAATCTCCTACAATAAATTATTGAATTTTCCTGCCCCTTCTACAAAATCAAGCACATATTCGATGTCGCTATAAATTGCCTCTACAGCCTCATCACTGTAATTCAATGTGGGCATATACAGGGTGTCCCGGTGAAGGTGGGAAATCTCTCGGGGGCGTATAGATTACACGAAAATAACACCCCAAGTTCATATAAAGTTTTCTCCTACGACCTTCCCCTGCCGAGATATTCTCCCTTAAATTGGGGAAATAAAAATCATTTTTTTAACATAAAACTTTTATTTTTAATTGTATTTCGATAATTTTTTTGGTGGCGTACGTAGTGATTGAATGTCGATAAAATAATAGTATTAAGAAAAAATAAAAATTGACGATGTAGACAACAGACGAAACGTCGTACAAAAACAACATTAACAGTTTGCGAAAGGTAGTGAAAATTTACATTAAAAAATTGCTTTCGGTTTTTCGAATGCCAGAAAATAATTATGAATACGAAAATCGTAGAAACACGGTACCTCTTGCTTGTTGAGTTTTATTTTCTCGGAAACGCTTCATTTTATCGAAACCTAACAAGAGTAACTTTTTATCAACAAAATATCCGGGAAATCAAAAAATGTGGTTAAAAATTAAAAATATTCAGCCCCTTAAAAAATATGAAGTTAAGAAGGTAAGGGGTAGTTCACCCCTTGCTCCTCTGATGCACTATCAAAAAATGGGTCGCATTATATTATCGACATTCAATCACTAGGTACGTCACCAAGAAAATTATCGAAATACAATAAAAAATAAAAATTTTATGTAAAAAAAACGATTGTTGTTTCTCCATTTTAAGGGAGAATATCTCGGCAGAGGAAGGTCGCAGGAGAAAACTTTATATGAACTTGGGATGTTATTTTCGTGTAATCTATACGCACCCGAGAGATTTCCCACCTTCACCGGGACATCCTGTATATCTGTCTTATTACCGACTTTACAGGTTTCGAATTTAACCATAACTACCCCGTTAATTTTCTGTAAGAAATTTTCTGCATTGCAATATTTTCTTCTTCGTAGCAATTCTTATTCCCGAATTTCCCCCTATCGATCCTATGGGTATATTTATTTCGATTTATAAATTTTAAATATTTAATAATTGACAAAGTAACAATTTATAATGCAAATAAATACATACCGAAACTTAACCTCACTTAGGCCCGGTTTTCAAAGAATCCAACACCGGGTTAAGTCTGACACCGACTTCGTTGCTATGATACAACCAATCAGAAAGCCGGTATCGTAGCAACGAAGCCGGTGTCAGCATGGGCGCCGCGCCGCCTCCAAAATTTCCAGGGGGGGGCGAAGCAAAATTTTCTTAGCATATAATTGATTGGTTTTCATTATAGTAATATAGTACCTACCATAATTCATTATGTACCAAGAGCCAGGGGGGGCGGAAGCCCCCTCCCCCCCCCCCCCCCCCCCGTGGCGACGCCCATGGGTGTCAGACTTAATCCGGTGTTGGATTCGTTGATAAACCGGGACTTAGAGAAATGCTACACTTAAAATATATTTTAAGAAACTTATACGCACTATTTTTACCACGAATATTTAAATAAATATTATCAATTTCTACACGCATGTAAATATATGCAGTAGAAATCTCCACCACTATTTTGATGGTAGCCTTTTTTCTTAAACTGTAAGTAGGTTTGTTTAGTGAGCAACTTCATCCTGTCGATTGTTGTTGCATCGTGCGCGCGCATCGTAAAATTTCACTCTCATAATTCTTTCATAACGCGTCTAAAGAAGTATAACTTCAAAAAGGTTATAACTAGAAAAATGGCCCTAACATTCTGGTTTATAAATGAAGAGCTTCATAGTGGACGGTTCACTTTTTGGCGGTAATAACCGGGAAAACATTAAAAAATGATTCATTAATAGGGTGTGTTGGGTTGATAAAAATTGAAACTGCTTTTATTGAATTGAAGCAAACCGACTGCAAAAATATTGAAAAAAGTTTTAGAATGCTCTTGCATGGACTTGTAAACCACTTTATTCTCAAGGGTCTCTTCGGTGTCTTTTAAGCAAGAGTAAGAAATGTTCCCAAATTTCAGAGAAATATTCATAGCCTTAATTATAACAATCATCATCATCATAAGGTTCTCAGTCCGAAGACTGGTTGGACGCGTACCTCCATTCTTTTCTATCCTGAGCTAACCTACGCATTTCCCTAAAAGTAGAACATCCTACATCCCTAACTATTTGAGAGCAGTAGTCTAATCTAGGCCTACCCCTACCTCTTTTTATTCCTATCTCTGACTCTAGTATGTCACGAACTATTCCTTCGTGTCTTAGAAGGTGTCCTACCATCCTATCTCTCCTACTCTTTATTGTTTTCCATACCTTTCGCTTTTCCCCAACTCTTTCTAATACTTCCCTATTGCTAACCTTATCTATCCACGGTATCTTCATCATGCGTCTGTAGCACCACATTTCAAACGCTTCTACTCTTTTTCTATCCGCTTCTCCTATTGTCCAAGTTTCGCACCCGTATAATGCCGTACTCCATACATACGACGTTAAGAGTCTCTTCCTAGTCTCTATATTAACCGTTCTCGAGCATAACAGTTGTTTCTTTTTGTTAAACGGAACTCGGCCCTGCGCCATTCTTTGTTTTATATCTTTAGTGCTCCTACCGTCTTGAGTTATTTTACTTCCTAAGTAGCAGAAATCCGCGACCTCCTCTATCTTCTCATTTCCAATTTGTATTTCCATTTTAGTTCTATTTTCACATCCCCTACATACCAAAATTTTAGTTTTCTTTTTATTGATTTTCATGCCGAAGCCCTGTGTCAAAACTGCTTCCATTTCATTCAAAGCCGCTCCTAATTCTTCTTTGCTAGATGCTAACACTGCTATATCATCCGCAAATCTGAGCATGTTAATAGTTTGGCCCTATACATTGATCCCTGAGGCTGTTCTTTCCTTAACAATATTAATCGCATCTTCGATATATAAGTTGAAAACTAGAGGTGACAATGCACATCCCTGTCTCACTCCCTTCCGGATATATACTTCCCTTTGTTCCTGCTCACATTCTATAACTGCCTTTTGCTCTTTGTAGAGATTATGTATTATTCTTCTGTCCCTGTATTTCATCCCTACCTTTCTCAGCACTTCGAACATCTTCCCCCATTTTACGTTGTCGAAGGCTTTTTCTAAATCTACAAATCCTATATAGACGCTCTTTCTCTTTTCTATCGTTTTTTCTATAATTACTCGTAAAGCTAGAATGGCCTCGCGCGTTCCTCTATTTCGTCTAAATCCGAACTGATCTTCTCCTAATATTTCTTCCGCCTTTTTCTCCATCCTTCTTTGCACAATTCTAGTTAAAATTTTTGACGCATGGGAAGTTAAACTGATAGTTCTAAAATTTTCGCATCTATCCGCGCCTTTTCTTTTTGGCAAAGCTACTATGATGTTCCGTTTGTAATCTTCTGGAATCTCGCCTGTCAGGTATATGCGACTAACTAGTTTAAATAAACGATCTATTACCTCTTGACCTGCGCACTTTAAGATTTCTGCCTGCAAGCCATCTATACCTGGTGCTTTATTATTCCTTAAACTTTTTAGTGCTATCTCAAACTCTTCTCTCATTATAGGACTCCCTAGGTTATCCCCCTCTACACTGCTTTCGCTTTCTAATATATCTTGCACTTCCTGTCCCGCATATAAGTTTCCTAAATATTCTTTCCACCTATCTGCCTTCTCCCCACTTCCGATTAGGATATCTCCTGCCTCATTTCTAATGTTTTTGGTACTAGATCCAATTTCTCTAAAATTTCTCCTAATTATAACAATAACACAAATTTAATACATTCCTGTCAGAAATTGACGTCCTAAGATATTCTGATAAGTTATAATACTTTGGTTTCCGGAAGAGATAAACGGTCGTTTATTACGTTATATCTAATAACTAGCAAAGTTAAACACAAAGGAAACCATAAAAACCGATATTTTCGGTTTGTTACTTTAGAGTTTTCATATATCAACCTATCTACAATTTTCTAATCTCCTTTTTGGTAGATTTATTACGATTGCAGTTCATCAAAAAAGTTAGCGAAATGTACAATGTAACATTGTCGCTCTAAGAATGTGTTACTTTTCTACTTGAAACAATAATACAGTTTATTGTAAAACGAATTCAAATAATTATACGCATGTTCTGGAGAGTTAGAGTGACAAATATTGTTTCTTCTGGACTTCTTGTAATATGAAGAATTTTAGTAAAAACCAATTTTCATAAATCGAAACTTTGCAACAACAAAAATTCCGATTTTACTTCATTTATATTTTTTGAAAACATATCAAGACCGTCAATGCTCTAGGTTGCTCAATTCAGCTGATTCGGCGAGGATCATGAAATAAATTTCTCCGACGCTAGATTTGAATTGATAGAAATCATCGAACATCCCTTCAATGTCGATCGTGACTATGGCTTCTACGTTCGAAACACATAGATGCATAATCAGTCATCTGAAACTTTTACGATCCACAATAATCACGAATGACGACTACTATATATCATTTGAACTTTTAACAGGCACGCAAATATAAAATGCTTAAGAAGTTCTTAAAATCGGCTTTAAATTGATTTTGAAATTCTAATTTTGTACGACAGTTTTGGGGGTATATGAAGACAAAAATAAGTCAATTAAGCATTCTTTCGCACAATTCGTTTTTATCCAACCAGTAAATTATAGGATTCGGTTGCAAATTTCAACGTGAAATCTTCCTTAATAAAAATAATAGTTTGGATCTTGATGTGAAATAAGGAACAACACTACGAAAGGAAAGTGATGTGATGTATCGAACCAAACTGGATTTCGCATTTTCCTCAAACATCATGTTTTTATGAATGGTATCTACACTGCCGGACAAAAAAATTTGGGACACTTTAGTTTTGTCGAATTAAAGTAAACTGTGCTGATATATTTCTCAATGATTTTGGTATCGATACTAATTTTGAGTATAGTTACCCTAAATAAAGAGCCGTACCTCAGAAAAAGAATTTAATTATGCTGATAAACAATAACAATACAGAATACAACAACAAGAACAAGAACTAATTGAAAATGCCTGCATTACTAGAGGCGATATGAAAAAGTTAATATAAGTAAGATGACAAAGTATGTGCCCATCAGTATCGGGTTTTGCCTCCTCTTGCCTGTATTACTGCTTCCAAGCTGCGGGGCATGCTGCTGATGAGGTCAGAGATGAAATCTTGAGGAATCTGTTGCCACTCTTCCAAAAGAACATTATGCAACGCTGGAAGCGTTTCTGGGATGGGATCTCGGCGCCGAATGCGTCTCCCTAGAGCATCCCACACATGCTCTATCGGATTCAGGTCCGGTCTGCGTGCTGGCCATGCAAATCGTCGTATACCAACTTCATCAAGGTATTCTGCGACGGCTCGTGCCACATGTGGCCGTGCGTTATCCTGCATGAGAGTGAAATCTGGGCATATAAATGGTGCATATGGTACAACATGGTCCTCTAAACAATTTGTAATGTATCGGTGGGCCGTGATTGTCCCACGTTCCATCACTACCAATCCTGAGCGAGCCCGCAAGGAAATCCCACTCCAAACCATAATGCTTTTCCCACCGAATGGAGTTCGAGATGAAATACAGCAGGCCGCATATCATTCACCAGGCCTTCTCCACACTCTTTCACGCCCATCTGGAGACCTTAAGGCGAATCTGGACTCATCCGTGAATAACACATTTTGCCACTGTTCCAAAGTCCAATTGATTTGTTCTCTTGCGAATTGCAGCCTTTCCCTTCGATGAGCTGGCAACAGTTCGGGGCCAGTTGCACTTCTTCCCCATATGACATTCCAGATTCCTTGATCCTTCTCCTAACAGTTAGTACGTGATGAGATGTTGGTTGCACGAACATTTGCCAATCGTTGGGCAATAATAATAGACGTGGTGAAACGGTCTCTCAAAGCACACATGGTAATAAACCGATCATCACGTTCGGTTGTGGCCTTTTCTCTGCCGGAACCCGGTCTTCTGCTGTAGTGTCCAGTCTCTTGAAATCATTTTATAACGTTATGTACGGAACTTTTTGGCAAATCTAAAAATTCGGCGATATAACGTATGCTGCGTCCATCTTCAAAAAGGACAACTGCTTTAGCAGCTAATTTAGGTCTCATTTTAACATAAACGCATAGTGCAAAACGTCAAACGGAAACCAGACGAGAGCATTTGTTTCACGGCGCTCTTTATTTCCCAATGGTTTTATAATCAAAATTGTAAAATGCCTTATTTCTATAAAAAATACGTAAAAATGAAATTTAAACAAACTCCATCTCCACAGCTTAGAGTTTGTTTTTATTTATTTTGCTGACCTTTCACAATTCCGATTCATACAAAATTATTCCTTCTACCATCTCTCTTTACAGAGGGTTCTAGAATAAAAATTGCGCGTATAGCACCGTATACATGAAAGAAGTGAAACTTCTGAGAGAGATTTACGGTGAGAGATAGAGAGAGAGAGAGAGAGAGAGCATTTCACGGGAACGTTCAGTTGACGCAATATGAGCATACAAACGTCATTATCATTAAAATTTTAATATTTTAAATATACTTACATAATAACTGTTCACGGATATAATCGAATATTTTAAATTTTTACAGTATTTCTACATTGCTAAATTTGTGCTGTAAACTGGTGAGCCGTGTACTTATCACATTATTTCTAACAATACGAAGTTGATTAAAGTTTATTATTTCTAAGGCTGCAATTAATGAGGAAGTTTTATATTTTATGTGTCCTGTTTTTGCCTAATCCTATCTTTTATTGTTTTAGTAAAACAGAGATTATAAGGAGATAATAACTGTAAACTACGTTCTAACAATATTTTTCTCGTTTAATACCAAAATAAAAATAAAGACTGCTTCAAGACGCACGCGCAGTTTTATAAATCGAGAAATAGCACTGCACAATATCCAACGTGTTCGAAATTCGGTGATCAAAATTAAAATCTGGGAAGCGGGGTCGATCAAATTTGTTGTATTCGGAAGAATGGTTCTTCAAAATTGCAAGTAATCAGTGGTACTGGACCGTTCGAACAATTACTCCTCAGGCAAATACTCTGAAGCAATCATAATGTGTCTCCATGTATGTACGTGCTTTTAAGCAAGTCCTTGTTCGAATATTGCACGTTTTGAATGTGTATGGAAAACCGCAGACCAACTGGTTTCATCCTCCTGGGACTCATCCGTACAGTGCTTTCCCCTACACACTCAAACCATGCAATTTATCTTGCTTATGCTGCCGCGCTCTGGACAGATATCAGCAAGTGACAATTGCCTACTTTGAATAATTATCTGGAAGTTGTCAGTGGTATTGGACCGTTCGAACAACTACTTCTCCGGCAAATACCCCGCCAGGCATTGAATTATAGAACTATATCCAGATTTTTTGTACTGCCATAATTTTTTATTTAAAATACGCATCCCACAGAAGACCAAATTTAACATTGGGGAAAGATGGCGAATAAGGGACTAAATAAAAACTCAAACGTGTAAAGTTGTTATTGATTGTTATAGTAACCTACGAGGATTACCGATATCTATGTCTACCTGACAAAACAAAACAAAACAAAACAAAATATAAACCCCATAACGTTATAATTTCAAATGGAACCATATAGGTATAATCTTTACGTCACAATGCTTTCTGTGTTGAGTTTCCCTTAGTTCTTGTATAAGTTTCTGCCTCTAAAATGAATATTTTTTACATAATCACCCACATATGTCCAAGCACATGTAATTCACGATTAAAAAATGAGTTTATGACCTTGTGTACTCATTTTCAAGATGGTATAAGATTAGCAGAAATAATTTAACGGTTGCAAATCAACCCGTTTGTTTGAAGTGTAATTGTTTGAAGTTTTTATGTTTACAAGCAAGGCGTTTGCAGCTAAAACAGACAGTTAATGTTGCTACGGCTTTCCCGAAAAAGGAATTAAAAATGTATTTTCCTTATCTTAAAAATGTTACTTTCATTAGCTATTTTCATTTTTTCGTTTTTATGTCAGTAAAAGATTAGCGTAATTATCTTGAAAGCTACTAATTTTGGAGGTAGAAAAATCAATAGAAAGTTTGACATGAACAGAAAACAGAGGTGTGTGGTGTAACAATGAAATTGTTCCGTTTGGAAAAATGAAGCTACGGAGTTTTGAACTTTGCGACTTGAACATGTAAGGAATTTTTAATATCCTTCATAATAGGTACCTTAGCGTTTTTAATACTGCAACATTTACTCTTTGATATTGCTTTCATCTAACAAAAATATCACTGCTTGTGCAAGACCAAGATAAATATAATTTTCAAAACTGCTCTACATCGGTCAGGAAAATACTTGTAACTCAGAAAATATACAACATACAACTTAGCCAAAAATTATCTTCAATATTGAAATCGTTTGGGGAATTCTCTGAAAAATATAGTGGGTTTTGCAAACAATCTAGCCCATTAAAAATAGGAACTTATTCAGAAATTCTCCGAAATTCTTTAGTAGGAATCCTAATAAAAATATGAGCAAGAGATGGATGTGTAAGTCATGCTGAGCTGTATACATGTACATTGGCACAGCACTGACGATTCCCCCAAGGAATTATCTAGTATATTTGGAGCATTAAAATATTTATTTTGATCCAACAAACGCTTCTTCGTCGGAGTAAATAGTTACCTTATAACTTTCAATGGCAATTTAGCTGGGATAGCTTTCTGAATTTAATTGTATGAATGTGCTAATGTGTCCAAAGAACTATGCATGCAGATAAATATGCCCACTGTTTTAGTCTCACTAAGTAGAAGAATGCCAATCTGTAGTTAATATAAAGCGAAATTTCATAATTCTTTTAAGAAATGAAGTACCTAGTACATTTTGGCCAATCTAAGCCACTTTGCTCTGGACTGTAGGTATAGTGCAAGTTAACTGACCATTATATCGCAAAATCTATGAGTAATAGTACAAGATCCCGAATAAGGTCGACCTTCACCCATCTGTTTTCCTAATGAAAGGTATTTTTTATCAAACATAACATGTGAACAAACAAATCGCGGATGGGTTGTCTAATTATATCAGGTCAAGACTACCCTTAATTAAAAATAATGTAATTAATTTTTTTTTGATTTCTACACTCATTTGTTTTCTCAAAGAATTCAGTACCAATCGAGAGTACCAAGTATAAGGAACAAGGAAAAGGTAGGTTGTCTATCTTTTACTGCTCGCTATTACCGGGTTGCCAGGTATAAACAGGTGAGTTGGTATTATAAATTTACACTCATCTGTTTTCTCATTCAAATATGTATGTGTTAAAATAAAGATAATTTTATTGGGAACAAGGTGGTATTAGGTTGCCTAAGCTAAATCGGTCAAGACACACGGTTGTCGCGCTTTAAAAATTGGAATATTTCACAAGTTTCAGAGTTGTCAGTGTCAAATTAAATGCGAAAAAATTAAATCTCTCGGGAGAGTGAACATCGAGTAGGCAAGTTACGACTTCCAGATTCTGTTGCATCTCTGGTCCCATACTCATGTACTTCGTTTTGCTTTCGCTCCATTTCAGTCCCAATTTTAGAACCCTTCCACTTAACCTTTCTATTACAGTTTTGAGGCTATTTCTTGTGTTTGCTATAATTACCACATCGTCTGCATATGGCAGGCACTGGTGGTTATTACCGTAGATTGTCCCTTGCCTGTTGATACCGCTATGCCGCTATTCCTAACACGACACAATTAGGTAGAAAAGTGGGAGAGATAAAGGCACGTACTGAAAATTGCGGTTGGTTCATGGATGGCTATTTAAAACCAACAGGGTTCGTTGGGGACCCAACACCCTTACAAGTTGACTATACATATATTGCACTTGACAAGCAGTGATAACGATGACAATTCCTCAGAAACTGAGTATCATCTTGCAACTTCTGATGAATCTGATGCTGAAGAACTTTTTGTATTTAGGTATATGTGTAATGACATCAAAATTTTATAACAAAATATTTCTTTACTAAAATAATGTGTTATTAATTTGTACCTATTTACTCTGTTTACTCTGTTATTTCTTGTATATTATTATTCTGTTATATATTCTTATATTAAAAATTGTTTTTAAATTATCTATAGCACGGAAAAAGGGCATGCGCACTCTCTTTCACTCGGCAGCTGCCTCGCATGCAGCTGTTATGCTGCGTCCTCTTTCGCACAGAATAGTAGTGCTGGGCGATGTTCATCGATGTTTTTTCAACATCGATGTTTGGCTTCGATGTTCGATGTTTTCAGCATCGATGTTAGCCTACATCAACATCGATATCAACATCGATGTTTTGCTAACATCGACTGATACTTTAAGACTCCGGTTACACAATTACATAGTAATCCACTGGAGTGGTGGTCCATTCACCAGGAGACATATCCCAAGATGGCTGAACTTGCTAGAAAATATCCTGTGGTTGCGGCGACTTCTGTTCCGTCGGAAAGTCTGTTTTCGAAAGCTGGACAGACATTAACTCAACAAAGAAATTGTTTAGACGGGAAAAGGAGTTGTGGAACATTTTCTAGTTTTGCATGATAGTGTTATCTACATATTATAAATGAGTTTGTTTCCTTTTATTTTTGTCAGATTTTATTTGAAATTGTATTTGTTTTGTTTTCGCTTAATAAAAACGCATATACCTATATAGTAGAGATTATAGTAGAGATTATTGTCTTCCAACACAAATACTACTTAGCTGGTATTGAAATTTGAAATTGTCGATTTTGAACATCGATGTCTAGAAACATCGATGTTACGTTGTCGATGTTTTTACACTATCGATGGTTACTGTCGATGTTAACATCGATGGCAAACATCGATGTTCCGCATCGATGTCCCAGCACTACAGAATAGTACGCTCAACGCTCGTCTGTTGCGCACAGATCGCTTAAGCCTTATTCAGAGTGGGAGCATTGAGCGCAGCGTCGCGTTGTGTCGCGTCGAGCGCCGCGTCGTTTTTTAAAACAATACAATACAATTTGAATGGAACCATTCACAGTGACAGCGTCGCGCGCAGCGTTACTTAAAGCGTTCGCAAAGCGTTCGCGTCCGAAACAAATCGGATTGTTTTTTTACAGCATTTTGGTCAGTATTCAAAATGAGCTCAACAGAAGAGGACTTCTCGGAGGTGCTGATTGCGGAAATTCAGGCTAGGCCAGCCCTCTGGAATACAAAATTATCTGCATACAAAAATATAAATTTACGAAATAAGCTCTTTGCAACAAATAATCAAAGGTTCGGATGGACATTCTCATATAATTAAAAAATCTATCCGGATACTGTCTTAATTTATAGTATAAATGATGGAATTCGCCATATAAATGTCTTTCTTTGTTTATAGGGTGAATTCCAACTTTTTTTTAATATCTTCAAAGTATAATAGGGTGCATCGAGTAACATGAACAGAACTGCTCTGGTTGGAGCCATTTTGTACACTGACGCTTGCAGACGCTGTCACTCTGAATACATCAACGCGGCGCTAGACGCGACGCAACGCGACGCTGCGCTCAACGCTCCCACTCTGAATAAAGCTTTACTCAAATATTCCAATTTTTAAAGCGCGACAACCGTGTGTCTTGACCGATTTAGCTTAGGCAACCTAATACCACCATGTTCGCAATAAAATTATCTTTATTTTAACACATATTTGAATGAGAAAACAGATGAGTGTAAATTTATAATACCAACTCACCTGTTTATACCTGGCAACCCCGTAATAGCGAGCAGTAAAAGATAGACAACCTACCTTTTCCTTGTTCCTTATACTTGGTACTCTCGATTGGTACTGAATTCTTTGAGAAAACAAATGAGTGTAGAAATCAAAAAAAAATTAATTACATTATTTTTAATTAAGGGTAGTCTTGACCTGATATAATTAGACAACCCATCCGCGATTTGTTTGTTCACATGTTATGTTTGATAAAAAATACCTTTCATTAGGAAAACAGATGGGTGAAGGTCGACCTTATTCGGGATCTTAAACTATAAGTGTTCAATAAATTTTAAAACAGTGCACGATTTCATCCTATTAAAAATGTGCAAAAAATCACTGAAGATGACAATAATGGTGCAATTTTATAAAGCAGTGAGTAAACGGGTCACTAATAGTTCAAATTTTCTGTTCCACATTATTTATTTGTCAGTTGAAGTAGTTGGATTTCACGAAGTTCATACCAAAATTAAAAATTGTTTCAATAATTAAGAAGCACCGCACTAATTCTCTGTTTTGGAACTTTCCTTGAACCCACAGATTAAATTTAGTCAAATATAGTTCTTTTCAGATATCTTGGCGTGTGTGTGCAGTAATCTGCGCATTACGTTCATATGTCTTTCTCCCTTTTGTAAAATGGATTTGTTGAATTTTAATTGCTGCCGTAAGATGACTTGAGAATTTTCTCACGTTTCCGTATTTGATCTCACTCTTTCTTACTATGGTTGTGTGAAACAAAATGGTTTCAGTATTAATATGCTTATTTTGCAATATCCAGTGGTCACCAAGCACTTTATTAAAAATTATTGCCTTTTAAGTATAACTGTGAGTTTGATTGTCAGGTGTAAAGATGCCTGGAAATGTTTTTACCAAACAGCGTCGAGAAGTTTTACGAAATATTTTTGAATACTTTACTCGAAAGAAGGAAAATAATGGTCCCCTATTGCCTTTAACTTGTGACCAGGAGCGATTGGCCGATGCAACAAAAGTAAGTCTACGCAGCGTGTCGCGCATAGTTGGAGAGGAAAAATGAGGTTCCTCTGCTACAACGCCCGGAAAAAGGCGCAGCAAATCAAAATCAAAAAGTGAAGATGTAACTGACAGCATTAAAACCGAAGTAAGGAATGCTATTTATTCCATGAAAAAATTTTAAATAACAAATTAGAAACAAAACAAATAGTGGATATTTCTGACACAGGTTTGTGGCATTTATAACCAATAGCCGATTTAACTACAAACTAGAAAATAACCGGTGTCTTTTGTGTGAACGGGCTAATGTTGTGGGTAAAAGAATACATTTCTTGAGGGAAAACGTGAAAATGCTCATTGCCGTGTGCCGTGTCCAGAGTCTCGGCGCACACGCTTGTCACGGTTCCTAGCAACAGCAAAATTTTGGAAACTACTGAACTGCTGGCGGTTGCTTGGATAATCGGATATGGCGGCGCAAACGCCAACATATCTGAAAAATACTATACACTGCTCTATAAGGAACACAAATAATTTTCATTCTATGATTTTGATTATACAAGTCAAAGTGAGTAGATTAAACTATTTATTTGTTAGCTTGTCTAGCACAAAATTGGATAAAAATAAACTTGTAATTTTTAGCATTATTTGTTTACTAAGGAAAATAAACATTTAATTGGAAAACAATACATTGTGTATTAAAATAAAAGTGTATTTGTGATAACGTTGATTTTTGAAATTTGTACTTAATACGATGTATTGCTTTCTCGGGCATTAACGACTGCCCGGCACCGCCTAGGCATACTTAAAATCAGCCTATCGATTGCATCTTGTGGCAAAAGGGCCTACTGCTCTCTGAGTACATTTTCAAATGCAAGACGGGCTTGAATGTTTGCCATAACTAGAAGAAATTGTCTTTGCAGCATGTCCCACACATGCTTAATGGGGTTGAGGTCGGAAGACTGAGGAGGAGATGGCAAAAGGGCAATGTTCTCTTCTTCAAACCAATTTTGTACCTCATGTGCAATGTGAGAACGAGCATTGTCCTGCATATAAACCAAATCTGGACCAGCAGCATATGTATATGGTTGCACAACAGGTACAAGAACTTGTTCAATATAACGCCGCTGGTTCATGGCTCCATCCAGACAAACAAGGTACGTTCTATGGTGCAAATCGTTTCCAGCCCATACCGTCGCAGACCCTCCTCGGTAATTGTGAACTTCTTGGAAGTGCCTGGTCCTCTCCAAGGCTCCGTTTCTTCGCCACACTCTCGTTCTGCTGTCAGCTTGAAATCCGAACCGAGATTCGTCGTTAAAAAGAACATTGGACCATTCTGCTTCACCTCATTGAGCATGCTCTTCAGCCCATTCAAGACAAGCTTCGCGATTGCCGTGGCGAAGTGCAAATACTCTAATTGGTCGATGAGAATGAAGACAAGCTTCATGGACACGATTTCTGATGGTTTGGGCAGAGACCGGTACGGCAAGTACATTTTGGAGATCCGCAGAAAGTTCTCGTGTCGTAATTGATGTATTACGCCTGGCTTGAAGAATAATAAATCGGTCTCCTGGTATCGTCCCCACACATTACTCCACATTACTCCATCGCACGTAATATTTCGTCGCGAGCTAAGAGTTGCATTGTAAATTGCATTGTAAATTGTTGTCTTATGCTCAGAGATGATGTGAAACAAAAACATTGTAAAATGTTCAATTTTTTGTCGTCAACATCTCTTTGAATTTCAGTTTTTTTATAGATAAAAAGAACAAATCAAGTCCTCTTTTTATCATGCTATGGTATGATATCCAACAAACATACATGGCGCATTTTCAATTTGCTACGAATTGTTAGCGAAAATATTTTTGAAATAATAGTTTTGTTCCTTAGACAATTATTTTGAGCAGTGTATTATATACATCATATTAATGCAAGTTGCTCCACTTGTTACCGCAATTTTAAACGGTAAAACTAGAGTTTAGAAACTAAACGCTACTTATATCTTACATCTACCAAAGTTTTAACCCCTTGCTCCTATTTAAAGCAGTCGTTTTCACTAACCCTTATTGTTATTCAAAACATCCAAAAAAGAAAGTTTTATCAATACAACAATACAAAGTTATTCCTTGACACATTTTGAAACCTTTGCCTGTTGCTTAGTCTGGAAGATATTTGCCGTAAACAAAAGGTATTTCAACAGTGGCTGCTGGGGGTTGAAATTTAGACAGATCTTGTAAGATCTTCAGAAATATTTATGTTCCGTATTAATTAACTGAACGTACATTTTAAAAGTTATGAGGGGAAAATGAAATAAAAAAGTTCAATTTTATCACACCGCACTTTTTAAAAGAAGCATATTTGACAGAAATACCATAATTAGAGGGCATTTATTTGTCAATGTTCTGTTGCAACCTAAATGCAGGGATAAGAAGTAGGGTTTCGCAAGACCAAGACAAGACGAGACTTACACTAGTCTTGGTATTGGTCTTGAATCCTCGTGTTGGGCTTGGTCTCGGTCTTGGTCTTGAAACCCAAGACCAAGACGAGAACCACATAAGTCTTGGTCTTGGTGTTGTTTTTTCTTGGTCTTGTTTGGTTTTTATTAGAGAACGATAAATTTATGTATTTCAATGTTTCCACACCCACTTAAGGGGAGATAGTTCACAAAATAAGAAGTCCTATTTCAAATTTGCATAATTTCATAATTTTTTGTTCGGAAAATACCTAGTGATTTAAAAGTTGCACAGTTGACTGAATACAACTTTTGTATTTAGTTCATGGCTCTACTAAAATTAGTACCTACATATTTTGTGTTAAGATGTAATATAATAAACTTAATTTAAAAACCAAAATGAAAGCTGTACATCTGAAATGTACTTACTTCCCATAAAATTTATTTTATTTATCCTAGTACAGACTATAGGTAGTATAAGGATATAGGTATAGTGTGATAATTTAAAAACGAGCCACCTCAAATATCTAAGAAACGAATAGAATTATGAAAAATCGCCGAGACACGTAAATTTATGACGCAAGGGGGACAGATTTTGATGTATAGTCTGTATGTCTGTATGTATGTCTGTAAAACCTACCCCCTAGCCCCCAGTCACCCTCGCTACTTTAAAATCTTAAATGGCATCATATCGCTTGTGATTTCTCATTTTAAAGGAAATCGAATGAGGAATACAGCAGCGATATTTATTTTTTAATTATTCCTTATTTTGAGCTTTAAAAACTAAAATAAGGTCATTTCAACCTTTCAGTAAATAAGAAAAATAATGGGTTAAATTTGATACAAAATAAGAGTTAAACCTTGTAGATATCAGATAATAAACATTTCATACAAAAAAGAAGCTTTGGAATTTAAAAATATAACTTGTAGAATAATTTAAGGAAAATCTATCTCAGATGCTCAAAAGTCAAAATGGGCCCAGTTATTTGCAAAACAATAATAAAGCCTTTATTCTCGAATTACCTTCTTACATCCAGGAATGTTTGGGAGGGAATATTTCGGCATGTTTCTGATATTGTGTGCCTCAAATTAATAAAATTTTCTGTGTGGGTTTGACACACTGCTGATATAAAATAGCCCCAAAAGAAAAAATCTAGCAGGCTGAGATGAGGAGTAATTAAAAAATAAACATCACTGCTGTATTCCTCATTCGAGTTCCTTTAAAATGAGGTGTCACAAGTAATATAGCGTATTTAAGATTTTAAAGTGAGGGTGGCTGGAGGTTGGAGGGTTGGTTTCACCAACATCAACTATACGTCAAAATGTGTCTCCCTCGATTCCTATATTTACGTGTCTCGGCGATTTGACGTATTTCTATTCGTTCCTAATATATTTGAGGTGGATCGTTTTTAAATGATCACACTGTATAGTATGCTCGGTAGGCAGCCCAATTTTGTCACCACTCGCGCATGAAACAGAGATTCGCGGGAAACACTTCTTCGTGCTGAGCTGTGGTGTTAGTATTTTGTATTGCAAGTATACGAATTTTAAGCATTATTTCCAATTTTTGTTATGAAAAATTGCAGTTGTTTTAATTAATTTTTCAATAAACTAAAAAATAACTGTCAAACATTTTCTAAAATATCAAGACCAAGACTTTCCCAAGACTCTTGCTCCAAGACTCTTGGTCTTGGAAGTTAAGTCTTGGTATTGGTCTTGGTTCATTTATGTTAGTCTTGATCTTGATCTTGGTCTAGAATTCAAGACCAAGACAAGACAAGACAAAGACTTTTCTTGGTCTTGTGCGAAACCCTAATAAGAAGTGGACCACCCTTTATACTTGCATCAGACCCTTTTGCATTATTTATTTATTAATAAACTCCTGCTCGTAAATAAAAGTTTTGGTCATTTTCGTATGCCCAATTTTTCATAAAGGACTACATACCAAAATAATTGATGATGACTAGTATTATAGGTTTAAAATAAGTGTGTATAAAATAAGCGTGAAATCACAAAAATGTACGAGTATGTGTAAGTGCTAATGCACTTAGCGCAAAACAAATATAATTTGTTAAACTGTATGTTAGTAGTTGTAAATAAACTAGCTAGATAACATACATTGGCATGAAAATTTATTAAAAGTTCCTCTGTACTGAATAAATTATATCTTAGAAGTAAAAGCAAAAGTGAATACTTACTGATGACTTGTGCTATCATTTTCCTTTCCATCGATTTTCATGAGTCGAAATGGTTACCATTTATTCATGACCGATACTAAACGCACTAAACGCACGCCAAAATTCCGCTTCAGTATAACGCAAAGACTGATCGGCGTGCACTGCTATCTAAACTAATTCCAAACAAGTAGGTACATTTCACATATGTTATCATGAATCACCATGACCTCTGTGTACTGATAAAACATTTCTTGCTTAATCCCGCGAAGTATATAATGGTATATTATACGAGCGCACCGAAAAAATTCTCAAGGTTTGCAATTTGCCGATTGTCAGTAAGGCTTATAAAGTACGTTACTCCACGTTTCTCCAAGTCATACTCTTGTGTGCTGCTAAAAATAAAAGAACCGCTTCTTCCTTTGAAATGATAACAACTTTTACTTACGATGTATATTTGTTATCCTAAGATGTCACGCGAGGTCAGATAAGTTATAATTAAATTTGGGAGTATAGTTCAATTTAATGAGTGGATTAACATTATTTAAATTAAATGTTCACGTTGCTGATTAAACATCTCATTTTAATGTTCTCAACTGAAAACTTGTTGTACGCGTACCTTCATTCTTGCTTTTGAATAAATCCACGCATTTTCCCAAAAGTAGAAAATCCCACATCAACTATTTGCGAACTGCAGTCTGTGACGTCACCCAAATGGCGAACGCCACAAAAGAGGATTCCGCCGCAGCTAAGCTCGAGCCGAAGATGGGGGTGGGCAAAACTGAAAAAGGGCGCCAAGGAGTTGTTGGCTGATCCTCCAATGAACACGCAAACACAGCGGTCACAGCTCCTAAAAACCGCTTGTACACAATAGGGCAAATGAATGAAAAAATAATAAAACAAATATAGTCCAATAATAAAGCCAGCATATAATAATGAAAAATAAATATAGCCCAGAATGAATATACAATATAAAAAAATAGTGGTAAATCAAAATAGCTGTTAATATGAAAAAAAAAAATAGTACAACAAAACTGCGGGAAATTTAGACGCCCGGTACTCACGTTGCGCCAAAAAAAAAAGAAAAACCAAAATAGGCGCCGATGACACGGTAAATACCCTACACGGTTGGAGCTCCGCACGCGCAGCGCACCGACGGGTCAATCGCACGCACTCTACCCAAACGCAAATAGATGCAAACGGCAGTATCGACCGTTTCTAAATCCCGTTACAAAAAAATATATCTAAGTATAAAATTGAATTGAAAATTGAATAAACGGCAAAAAAAACTAATCAAAATTTATCAAAGCAAACAACTCTTATCTAACTTAACACTGGCAAAATGATTAAACTACGTATGGAAGAAAAAAAACTACCGGAATTATTTATACCAAAATGACAAATTAAATTTAACAAAATAACGTGACAAAATTATGTCAAAAAACAAACAGATGACCACAACAAGCCGTGGCCAGGCATCTACATTAAAACTAGCCGAACGGGACGATTCCTGAACGGACTAGCGGCGCGCAAACACGAAAAATACAAATACAAAGTTGTCACAAAAAGCTGTGACGGGCGCTACACAAAACCAGCCGCTGGACGCGATGTTCCAGACGGACAGGCGACGAAATAATCAAAATTGATATCTGACCTTCCAGAAGATAAAGTATGCAGGTCAGCTGCTACAGCAAATCACTTCCGTGTAGCTCAGCACCAGGTGATCGGCGCTTCTCTTAACGTGGGGAAACGTGCAACAAAAATCGAAATTTGCACCCACGGAAAAATTGCTCCCAGAAAAAAAACCCTAAAATGCCGAAAAGACAAATTAGAATAGAAAATAAGAAAAAGGAAAGGAACCAACACCGATGACTGAAGATTGAAATAAAAGATGAAAAATAAGACACTCACCACGTGGGGTTTTTTTCTCCAACAAAACCGACTGGACTCCAAATGTGAGTTAAAATCCCAAAAGGCTTAGACGACGATTCCTAAACTTGCACAATGCAACCAAATCGACGTCTTCAAACGGTCGGGACCCAAGAAAATCCCAGAAACTGGCAAGAAAATCTATTTCCCAAAACTTGGCGTCACCAACCACTCACAAGAAGAATACAGCCGGAAGTGCCGTTTCAGAAAGCAAATCGGAATTTCCAAAAAAAACGCCGACTAAAATACAAGGTGGCCCCATCCGAAACTACAAATGTACCCAGAAGTACCCTAGATTTCCAAATCTTCCAGAGGCGTCACCGGTAATGGAATAGGTAACTAAAGGAAAGAAAGCTTAAAATGACTTGCAAACCCAAAGGAAAAGAAGATAGCAATAAGAAAAGTCATAAAGAGGTCTCAAGAGACAGAAGAATAGATAAGACAATGCATAAAGAATCGAAAGATGAGACAGGGAAAATGAAAATGAGAGGGCGCGCCACTGAGCATCTAAATGGGAAAATGTCCTACACAAGTTGGCAGAACCGAAAGTAACTAAATTAACCTCAAAAATCTGACAACAGACTAACAACAAATTGGAGGCTATTAAATGAATAATTATACGACCAAATCGTGAAAAGTGAACGACATTCCTCCCCAAGGTAGGCTTAGCAAATTATAAATACGAAAGATGAACAATTCCAAGGCTGAAAAGAACAGAAACTTGAACAGGAAGCTACAAAGTACAGAGGCAACAAGGGGACTTAAAAATAGCAGGTACGTGAGACAAAATCCATAAGACTAGCGAACCTAACAAGAAATAATAATTTTAAGATAGTTCTACCCTCAAACAAATCGATAGAAACTCATCAAGACAATGAACGGAGGCATGATCGGAGAACAGATGCAAGAACCGAGAACAGGGGCAATTAAAGCAATAATAGACTAAATATAAGTGAGAGACCTAAAATAGGAATACAAGTACGGTAATCAGAGCACGATGTAAGTACTAGTCTATAATAAAATGTTGAAAAATACAATTGTTGTTTTAATGACAAATTAAAACGTAACAAGTCTAACCTGGACCTATTACCTCTACATACACCTAATTATATTCCTATCTTCGCCTCTAGTACCCATATCGCGAACGGACCCTTTTTTGCCACTGAAGGTGTTATACCATTGTCAATTCTATACTTTATTTTCTTCAGTGGCGGCTAGTACTGGAGTGCTTTGGGTCGCCGCCTTCTGAAAAATTTCCAGATATATGTAGTAAATGGAGTGCCGAAATCGATATCAGAATGTTGGACGGTGCTGGAACACAGGTTGGAATGTTGCATGGCGAACTTGTGAACAATGAACACGTATAAATAAACAAGAAAAATGAAATGACTGAAAGTATGCCTCTTTGGCGTGATGGGAATACTCGGCCTGACAAGAGTCTCTTGTTCAAAAGAACAAAACGAAATCACCATGACGAAAATTGATCGCAGCGAGCCGCGAACTCCTAGTCTTGCGTATTTATTGAACGTCGCATTGTCCACTGATTGTCCGATTCAATTTAACGATACAGTACCTATTTAAGTCCTCGCTTTCTTGCATGCAATTTAATCGCAACTTTCAGACCGTCCAGAACATTCTGGTAGCGATTTCGGCACTTCGCTTAGAGACCAGACAGAACAGGACAAAAATAATTCGAAATCGGAACTAATTAACCTGAAGCTTATTTTTTTGGGAAACAATGTTTGGTATGTGTAAAACGTGTTGTAAAAAACCCCACAAATTCGAGGGTCGGAAGACCTTGAAAATCGGTCGACAATCTGCGCTCTCAAAATATCGCACAATGTCTCTGCGGTTGCTCAATTCGCTCAGTGCTATTGACAATTTTGTGTGTTAAAAGCGTGCTGCATATATGTAATTGTATGCCGAAAGCCTACCTGTTTTCTGAAATATGCCCTGAGTACTAAACGTATGTAAAATCTCATTACTGACAAAATGTTATTGTCGTGTTCGATGACTATCAACAAAAAACTAAAATATAGCAGGAAAAAATACGACGAGGTTTTGGTATATAAGAGCAGATGTTGTTGATCTATTGACTATGACTACTGCAACTAGCCAGAGCAATTTGAATTTTTCTTGAATAATTCAAATAAAGATATATTAATAACCAAATTAGTCAGCCATTTCAAGGACGTTAACATTGCTGCAATTCAAGCGCAGATACGGTAATAGCGAAAACTGCAATTAATATTACCGTGTCTAAGATACAATTGTTGTGGTAAGCGAAAGCGATGACACTGATCTATTTGATCTTCTTCATCATCTTCAAGTATGGATGTTTGATTCTTTCATAAACGAAAGAAGGGAAATGATCATCGATTCATCAGTATTGTGAAACTGCAACTTTGTAATGGAAATGTCGAATCAGTACTTACATTTTATGCTCTGTCTGGATGCGATACCACGTAACAAGAAGGGAAAATTTGCTTGGTATGCAACCTTCAAAAGAACCAATTTTTTTGTAGAAGAAACAAGTAAATTCTATAAACAGCGTGTGGAAATGTGGAGTTAAAAAAATAACGACATGAGGTAAGTGTTTGTGCTGGATACTAAAGCTAAAAAGTTGATGTGTCGAAATTTGTGGGTACGAGCTATATAAGAAAGAAGTTGCATGATTATATTTTGCATCGCATTTTATCTAAACATTTTGTCTCCTACGGCAGGTGCTCTAAAGCAATTTGTATTGCGTGTATTTCACCAGGTACAATAAAAATAGATCTTTTAATTTAGGTCCAACACAGAATCAAGATGGTATTTTATGAGTGATGAACTTAGGCCCTGCTCTCTCATATCGAATAAGGTACCCGATTTGTCCCTAATGCCACTCTTTTGCAACTGCAAGGAAGGCTGTGGAATGTGGAAGTGTGTGTTCCTGCCAGCAGTCGTACAGTGCTTAATCTAATCATCCAATGTGGTCAGTGCAATGAGGTGGTACTTTGCACAAGCAAAAGGATGCTAATCGCTTTCGGGAAGATGAAGATTTATTATAACATTATCACCTTAAAGTGTCATCGAAATTTAATGAACAAGGCTTCGGAAATAGACAGAACTTGAAAAAATAATGGGGGGTTTCTTAATAAACTTATGCACAATTTCTGAGATACCTACATTTTTTAATTTATTCTCAGTTTTCTAAATTAACTAAGATATAATTTTAATATTTGGTACACATGATTTTATAGCAATTTCATTGAGTCAGATTATTGGGTGTTGTTTTTTAGAGTTCGAGTGTACTATTTATCCCAACCGCAACTTTTTCATAACACGCCATTGGCTATAGATTGGAACCTTAGATTCTTTACTCAACTTTTATTGTGCTTGATTTAAAAGATATTGGCCAGAATTCAATCTTATGACATCCTCTAATTATTTAAATACTTAATTACATTTTCATATTATTTAACAAAATGACAAATCACAAGAACTTGATGGTGCGGATTGTGGTGTAACAATGTTATCAAAACTGCTGTTTAGTGATAACGGAAACAAACTTTTGGAGAATAATAATAATTATTATTAGATAAATGCCCTCCATCCCAGAAATTGTTAATTTTTCAAAATATGTTTATTCAGAATATTCCTACTATTTTCTTGAGTTCTAGCAATTTCTAATGTCTTGCTCATTAACATTTGACCATCATGTATACCAAAATAAACAAAGCGTGTACCAAAATAAAGTTATGAAAATGAAACCTAAAATTTCCTTGATAATAAAAATTTGTAAGCAATTTTCAGGGTCTTCCAACACTCCGATTTTTGGAGATTTTTCACAGAAGGGGTTACATACCGCACTAACTACATTTCCTGAGAAAATTATCTTTAGGTTAATTATTATACTTGGGCCGCCCAACAGACGGAGTGATCACCCTGCAAGAACGTGCTCTAGGCGGGACCACTATCAATTTAGGACAACCGAACCGCAGTGATGCGCTTTCTTTAGACTCAACGAAGTCGCATCACTCCAATTCGGTCGTCATAAATTAATATTGGCCCCGCTAGAGCACGTTCTTGCAGGGTGATCACTCCGTCTGTTGGGCGGCCCAAGTATAGTTCCGATTCAAACCCTAATTTGTCTGGCCTATTAAGTACTATTGGCAGGCAAAACTGAAATTGGCCAATAATAGAATCAGGGGTGCCGAAATGTAATACCGTAATGCCTCCCGGAGTTGCGTTAATATATCGAAACGCACAAATTTTGTTTTGCTTACAATACGTGCAAAATTTCGGGTAGAAACAGAAACTTCGACAGATGAACGGCGAAGTGAGTCGTGAGCATATAAATTATAAGACTATAAGGAGCATTAAACCGAAAAAGTGAAAACAACAATATAGGTTACAACGATTGCTTTCTCCTGATTTCGGACGTCACTCATACAACGATGACTTTCGTCTGGGTTTATTTCGTACGCCAATTCTGGACGTTCTACGTGCGGTCCCTAAATATGCAGCGGTACCCCTCGGTATCACTTATTGGGATACGCTGTATATTTAGGCTGGTCGGATCGTTCGCTTATGAACGTTTTTCTTGAATTGTATTTACGGTCAGGTAAGACTTATACGTTGGTCACCCTTTTGCTCGTAGTCGCAGAAGGGTGGGTCCAAATATTATGTTACTATTGCTAAACGTCGAATAACACAACAGAAAGAAAATGAAACGGTACTCTATTAATTTAACTATATACACTTGTAAAAATCGGAACGGTAAATAAAATAGAATTGAATAGATAAAAACATAATATATACAAAAATACGAGATATTTACATTTAAATCAAACACGGTTTTTTACGGAGTGTCCAGATAGAACGCTTGCGGTCCGCCGGGTGATCAATACTGAATATTTACGGGGTCTCGGAGATTTCGTGGGAGCACCGAACGATGCCAGCTCCGAGACGGGATCGGCGGGCAATTCTCGTTATAGCACGCGAGTGCAATCGCCTGGAGGAACGCCGCTAGCTCCTCCGTCGCAAATAATCAATTCGTTCTACCTTAAGATTTTACCAGGAGCCGCCCGTTACCCGGATGCGATCGATTTCCACCGGTATATCGTCCTATTACAGGCGCTAGGGCCACACAGGATGGGAAAATCGATCGATCTTCATAGACAGCACTCCCAATTCCCCAGCATGAACAGATTGAATTTATTTGATACGAACGTGGTAGGGTACTTACTCAAAGTTACTTACTCAAATATTTACGGGATAATATAGATTACTTTCGGTTTGATCACACGGCGAAGTCGGAACGGTCGATCAAGTGCTACTAGGTCGGATGTCAGCGGCCAGCATCATCCCGGATGCTGGGTGTATTGGTTTCGGCTGATGGCCGGGCGACCAAATACTGAATTCTCTTCGGCGGAGCCCCACTTTTATAAGCGAGGAGCGGGAGGTCTTCGGCGGCGGGTCACTTCGAGTTTCTAGCGGGAAGAGTAGTGCCGGGTGCAAAATGCAGGACGTCAGATTAGTAACGGCCGCAATTACCATCCATCTCGCTTGACGGTCGTCTCAACTGGCGCGCGCTTGCGTCTCCCACCTGTGTCTACGAACACAGGTGACGTGCATCTCTTCGGGATCCGGGCGTGACGTCAGAATGTTAAAAGTAAACACAATCAATTCTTGATTACCTAATGTGTTTCTTTTTGCAACGTTACAAGGTATAGGATTGCGATATTCTTTTCCAGAGGACCGTGAATAATGCGCAAGTGCAAAAGTCATTGGTTACTGGGTACGTGGTGAAGCGTTGTCTCCTTCTCCTCAGTTGTTACCTTCCAGTCACGTTACGTTTAGCACTTTCAGCGCACTCGCATTACGAGCTCTTATATTCTTATTATTTATATGGTTGTGAGACACAATTTGAAATTTGATGGGTCAAGCGTGTCTGAGCGAGAAACCTTAATAAACGGAAAGTAAGAGTAACATATTTATGCTTCCTTAATTCTCTCTTTCAGACGAAACCCTACATTTGTGAAACCAGAAATTCTTAACTATAAGTCTGCAAAATAGTGCTGGATCAATTTACAAATAGCGAATATCTTCCCACTATTAAAAAACTGAGTAATTCGTATAGGATCGTGATATGTATTAATTATCAATAACATTACTGAGAATCAAGATATCACTATGCTGACTTCTACACATGCCAAGTACCTATACTGGTTGCGATAATATCTGGCTAGCATTTTTTGAAATAATTATGTTACACTTCAATACCTTTATCTTATTTAGGTACAATGAATCTATCTCGGCTGTCTGGGAAAGAGCATAAACAATATTACACCTCTCATTTTTAAAAGTACATAGACGCAAAAATTAAGTTTCCAATTGTTTGCGCCATACTTAATGTTGATTCTGCAAATAGAGGGGAAAGTATTTACTGTATACTATTTGTTGCAATGTTCTCGTTAGTTATATCAACTTAAATATACCTAGTGAGTTCGCCACGTATAGCAGCCGTCAAACGCGATCGTGAGCGAAGGAGATGCGCAGTTGAGTAATTTCCACTATTCTCCCACTACGCTCTCAATAGGGATAGGTTTTCGGTAGACGCACAACAGTCAGTGGCGTACGATTAGCTTTATAATAAACTGGGTAATAAACTCATCCATAGTCAAAGGAAACGCACGCCACTGCCTGAATCTGTTTTAAACTAGGGCGTGGTCTTACCTGCGCGGACTCTCGCCATCACGTTTGACGACTATATTACCTATAGAATAGTATTTTATTTTTATGTCACTATTACTCCGATTGCAGTCAGAGGCAAATATCACAAGCTAGGACCTACGCTTATCAATATCTGCGAGGGTGTACGTTTGGGGTCGAAATGTAGGTATGTGTATGAATATTTCACGTAATTTTGGTAGATGTTGGGTACCTAATAATATTTCGGTTGGTTTGACATCTGTCAACGTAGTTTTATGTAGTAGGTACGGCGAGTCACAATACTTGGGCCGGCGAACAGACGGAGTGATCACTCTCCAAGATCGTGCTCTAGCGGGGGCCAATAGTAATTTATGACGACCGAATTGGAGTGATGCGACTTCGTTGGGTCTAAAGAAAGCGCATCACTGCGGTTCGGTTGTCCTAAATTGATAGTGGTCCCGCCTAGAACACGTTCTTGCAGGGTGATCACTCCGTCTGTTCGGCGGCCAAAGTAATGACTGGTTTATAGACGAAGATAACGACTAAGGTCGCTAGGAAGCGCATAAGACAAAAGTTGAGAAACTGTTCATTTGCGTTTATTAAAAGAATATGGAATAAAGCTTTAAGCTCGGCTTTAAGCTTTTAGATAAGAAAAATATGCTATTACATCCAGATATCTTGATTTCGATATTTCTACGGGTACTGTCGTCAGTCGTCTATCACATTTCCTCAGTTATAGTTTGTGATAGCGACAGCTTATAATAATTTTACTACATTTCACGTCAAATAATAAGCGAATATTTTGAAAAAGGTTTAATTCAAGTAGTGGAAGGATTAGAAAATAAACCAAGCAAACCGGTGTGCGCGAATGGGTACACTAAAAAAACGCTGTAATTTATCGTATTCTGATATTCTGAAGCTGTCCTTATTGCACACACATACACACACCCACACACCCACACACACATACGCACACACCCACACACCCAAACCATACACCCCCACACGCCCACACACACCCACACACACCTACATTTGTGCGTAACAAAACTTGTCGTGGAACACATTTGAGCGCCATTTTTTCTTCGTATTACGCGCAAAGTATTATTTTTTTAATATTAGACCACCTTTAATGCTACAGGTAAAATTAACAAAACAGGGTTATTAAAAAATTGTCTTGTAGCTATAGGAAAAATTCGAGGAAAATTATAGACGTCACATAATATAATAAATAAATATATTTAAAACAACATTATAAGTAAAATAACATTATGAGTACCTATATTATTTGTAACAAAGAGCAACTTATGCCTGAGAAAAACATTAAATAATCAATAACAAGACTTAGTTATCGTTCTGCGGAAACGCTCCTTGATTCGCTTCTAGAATGCGACAGATTTAAAGGTTTCTGTTCACTACTTGTACTTCCCTTAGAATATACCGTATATAAAATTTTCTTTCTATTTCTATGTGACTTATCGTGCACATAAGCAAGAATAAGACGGATGAAGATAATTATCAAAAATGTAGTAATTATAATACAACCAAGACTAATACAAATTATTGGAAAGTGTAATAAAATTTTGATTTTGAATGCCATATCTTCTGGCATCTCCAGTTTCTGTTCGAACCATAGTACTGGAATAAAAACTCTCGGTACATTCACGAAGGCTCTGAAACATTAAGAAACATTAGTGGTATTATAGCGTGTCCACCCCGGTGATGCAGCAAGATGTATAATATTGAAAGGTTTTTTAAATGGCAATTTATTCTTTATGGATTAAGTCCTGCTTGACATGAAACTAATTTTAATCATATTTTCGCTTTTTTTAAATATTCAAGTAAAGTAAGTACCTTTTCTGTTTTAAATACGGAAAAATTTCATTAAGAACATTCAGATTGTAAAACTATGATTCTGTGCAAGATTTGAGGAAGGTCGGCCTACTTTGGCATGATCATTACTATTATTATTTAATAATACTAATATTTTGATTTCTACCGCTATACAGGGTCTGTAACTTCAGGGTGTAATTCCTTATGCTATTTTAAGGAAAAGATTTTCTATAAACATGTGTCCGGAAACGCCAACATTCCGAGATACTGACTCACGCTTAACTACGCCACTGACGGCAGATAAAAATCAACTTTACACTAAAAATGCAGCTCTTTACTAACGTAAAGTATCTAACTGCAACATTTTAAGAGCCAACCAATGAGCGTTTAAAATTTATTTGATAAAATCATATTTTTTTGGAAATTTTCAACACCCTGTATCTCAGAATGTAAGCGTTTCCGGACACATGTTCATAGAATTTTTTTTCATTAAAATATCGTAAGGAATATACACCCTAAAGTTACGGACCGTACTTAGAAAACATCCTGTATAATTTGGCCTTTCCGTAGCGTAGGTTTAAAAGATAGAATTAAGAAGTAGTCCGTTTGTATCAATAGGTAGGTAAGTGTTTTCAATACCATTCTATGCTATATGTACATAGAACATGAAGTAGTTAGAAAAATGTACATAGTATACTACAGACCGAAGTATAAATTAATAATAATAATAAATAAAGTCTTACTTGATCATTCGAATAGGCTGCAACAACAGATTCAGCTGTAGTCTTGCCGCTACACCGAGAGCTATTCCAGTATTCTGAAACATAATTATCCTTAATGAAGTAATAAGAAAAAGTAAATAAATAAAGAAAGAAAGAAAGAAAGAAAGAAAGAAAGACAGAAATTAAGAACAAAGTATGCAGAGTGAAGTATCAAGGAAGTCATGGCAGGAGGTTAGAGAAGCAATAATTAGAAAAAGGTGTATAAGATAAATGGAAGAAAATCTAAGACAACAAAAACATAATAAAAGCAGCAGACGAGAGCCGCGGTACCTCGAAAGTAAGGAACACGATTATGAAAAAGACGAAATAATCGAATTACAAAAATTACAAGAAATAATTAGATAGAAAAAAAGGAAATGGAGACAATAATTCAACACAAATACACTACAAGATTATAAAATCTATAAGGAAGTAAAAAACGGCAAAAGAGGTGAAGAAAAAATCATGGGGAAAGATTGGAAAAGGCATGAAATACAATTTCAGAGTTAATAAAAAAATGTTTCACGGCACGTTAATGCAAATACAACCTAAAAAGAATATAGCCTGAAATGCATAAAGGATAAGGAAGGAAATTAAATCTCAGATTAAGATAAGATAATGGAGAGGTAGAGGCAGCAATTCAAGGGACGGCCAGAAACAAAGAATAGCCGGAGAATAATATACTAAGAAGAGAATGATGACTATCTGGACTATAAGAACAAGGAAAATACCATAAGCATGGAGCATGAAAAGTATCTTGCTGTTGTTTAAAGCCGGCTCCAAACGATGTGGTCACTCGACAGGTATTTGCCATGTGCAAGCAAATGCAGCATCGTGTGGACGATACGACGTATCCCAATGTGGTCATGTGCGTAGATTTGTCCAAACGCCAAATGTTTGACAAGCGCAAACAAATGCCGAATCGTGTGGATGATGCATGCATGTGCATTCGAGAGGATGTGTGCATTCGTCAAATATTCGCCAAAGCAATACACATGACAAATCGTCCATGGACGAATGTATTTTACTTGATGTGTTCGATCCGAGGGCGGTAAATTTTTGAACTGCCTATCTATACGATCTAGTGTTTTCGAAAATTATGGAATGGTCTAACAAGTTAAGTTGTCTACTTTTATTTAAAAATATCATCCACCATCTACTTTTTCGAGATTTCCTTTTCGGTTTGATTAGATTTGCACCCGCAAAAACGATTACGCGGCACTTACTATAGCAACTGCTTCGTTCACTTTCATTTTTACATTTTACCAGATTGATGACCTGATGAAATTGACTATCTTCCCATATTCGCTGCAAATTTAGCGAACTTAAACAAGCGGGCAGACAAGACGAAAATTGCCAAGTGAGCATATAGTATGGATAACGTAACGAATACTTCGAGGCATATTTGTCATGTGTTCACATTGCCACGTTAACACATCGTGTGTATGAACGACAAACAGTCTACAAATATTTGACGCATTTTTACTTGACTAACATTTGACGAATGACCATATCGTTTGGAGCTGGCTTTAGAAATACGAGACAATACAATGCGCAAACTGCACACGCATAACAATTATGAGTACACCATCGAAAAGAGCAGTTCACGTAATGAATTACAAGAAAACTTGGAGGGGGAGAGCATGCAGGACCCAATCTCCTCATTACAGCGAGCGATAGAGAAAACTAAGAAAAACGGAGAAAATAAATACCCCGTAAGGCCCGGTTTTTCAAGTTCAAGTTAACTGTCAGTTAATACTAAACCTTCAGTTACTTCCAATTAGATGTTTTTCACATCAGGGTTACCTACCTCCTAACTGTTAGTTAACTTTAACCTATTCTTAGGGTTTGGGTTAACCAGTAACTTGCACATCACAACCTTGAATAAATGACACTGATAACACCATATTATTTGATCTGGCAAATAAAAGATAAAAACTACTTTGAAATTAAACTACAAAGTAATGATGAGAAGGTATAACGGAACTGAGAATCTTACCCCAACTACAAAGTTCACCTTTTCTCCAGGAAGTTCTTGAGTCTCTCTGTTTCTTTCTTTCCCTGAATTGGGAAAACGTACCTTGAGGGTGCTCTGCCCCCGCCCCCGAGTCCAAAATTATTAAAATCGAAAATTGATTAACTTAACAGAGGAGACAAAAGCGAACACCAAATCATCAAAAATCCCCAGAAGCTTAAGTGTTGTAATGTGGAGGAGCAAGCAGGGGGTAACTGCGAGACCATCTAAGAACTAATGATATAAGAGAAGATCTGCAAACAGAGAATGTTGTCAGTTGGATCAGAACCAGGAGGTGACAATGGAGAGATCATGTAAACGGAATGGATCCAAACAGAATTGCGAAGTGGGCAAAGAGGACACCCGGGCCGCCAACTCTAAAAGAAATATAGAAAGCTGAACATCAGATTCGCAGGGAGTTGAGCAGGATGAAATCCTGAAACAAGGGGAAGATCAGTAGAAGAAGAAGGTATTTCCTGTCAGCATTAGTCCTTACCGGACTTTTGATTAAAGAATCGAGGTGCCAAAAACATTTTTTGAATAAAACCGAGTAAGTACGGATTAGATATGCATCAAAACCTTTTTCTAGCCTTTTGTTACATTTGTTATTTTTAACACTATACAGAAGTGGTTGACAGCTAAATGAAGGCAAGTGAGATAGGTGTCTAGGGTTTTATCGTGGCATGATTTATAGTTTATACCGATTATATTTAAGAAGTTACGTTTAGTTTGAATTTGTAAGAAATGCGTTTTAAATGTGATTAATAATCGTCACAAAATCGTATAGTTTAACTCACCGGTTCCAGTGTTATATAAAAATCATGTTTGCTTCTATCTGGATTAAGTCCTTCGACAGCGTCTGTGTAGAAAGGGTCGGCACCATAGAAATGAGGCAAGGATACGAACGCAGGTGAACCATATCTGCAAGCTGAGACGTTTACAGCTCCAGAAGGCACGCATTCACCCCCACAAAAGCATTTGTTTTCTGGCCGTAATGTACCTGCGAGAAACTATAGCATTATGAAATCATCATATCCTCCTTTTTGATTAAAATTTTTATATGAGAATGGGTTCATCATTATACTTTCTTGTAAAATTGGTTTGCTTAATAAGGATAAAATTTTGAAAATAGGCAAGGAAAATATGTTGACAATCCAGGGTAATATGTTGCTTTCAAAATGACTACAGTGTAAACAAACAAGTTAGTTGTGAATGAAATGAATGCAGAAAATACTGCACTGACGAGTCCCACAAGGAAGAATCGAGTGGTCTGCAGTTTTCTGTAATCATTTTCAACGCAACATATTTGGTATAACCTATAAAAAATAAAAAAGGTTGAAGCTAGCTGGAGTAGCATTCTGGGATATCTCGCAGTACAAAAAATTTTGATTTTGTTCTATAATTTAATGCCTGGCAGGGTATTTTCTCGGGGAGTAGTTGTTCGAACAACCCAGTATCACTCATTTAAAAAAATTCTTTCATTCAGCTACTAATAATGCATAAATATGGCAACACTTAGTTTTCATCAACTATCGATTACAACGATTTTTTGGTGTATTCCAAACTATGTACATATTTCTTTATCGAGGAGTTTATTAGAATTACGGCATTCCTTTTTGGCAAGTTCATTAGGTTAGTTTTTTTTGTATTTCTGGGTTCTTTATGGTTTATGAAAGATATCTTATCATAGTTGAACTTCAGTAAAAAATTTCTAAAGCTGACCAGGGCGTATCAGTTCAAGAAAAGTCATTGACGTATTTTTAAAACCGAAGAGTTTTCTGGTTGCCCACTATCATTTTTGCTATGATAATTATTATAAGTTCGTAATGTGACATACATGTTTATACAAAATATTATATCACATCAATCTTCATTTGCAAAATTGATGTAAAGTATGCTACATTTCAATCAGAAAGAGCTCGTCTACAAGATTTTGCCGGAAAAATATATTGTTGCTATTTGAAAAATCATAGATGACGTCATATACGGAATTTGAATAGCGCCATCTACGTAATTTATACATCAAAATATGCACAAGAAAAAAATAAAATCGACGCGTTCTAGGTTATTGCTCAACAATGCACATATTTAAAAATATTGTATATTCCAGACATTTCTAACGCCCTGTAGAGTGTACCTACTTAGAGTTTTATATAAATACTACAACAGACCAAGAAAGCAAAGACTGAAAATTCAATTATTGAAAAACTCATTAATATTGACGGATATTATGTTTTGTTGCAGGTATCAATTCTAAATTGGCAAAAGAGAAAAGGTTAAAACATACGGGCAAGCAAACATTTCATATAGCTAACAATCTGTTTCATCCGAGACCAGCATAACAAGTGAACAGACCCCTGTCAAAAGCAAGTTCAGATAAATTAAATTATTATCTTTCTAGGTATTTCAATTTAAAGCTGTGAACAGCCTGCGAAAATTTCATTATCCAGAATTGAATTTCAATTATCTCTACGCTGAAAGGTGTCCAGAACAATTCTAAGTCACTCACCGTTATCTAATAATCCTGGTCCAGCAGCGTATTTGTATCCGAGAATATTATGAACCATCACATCCACAGAATAATCCAATTTAACAAACCGACACATATCTGGCGAGAAAAATTCAATTTCACTTCTTTTTGCCTTCGCGGGGAATATTTCACCAGCTGATCCTCGGATCTTTCCGCACTCGCCCTCATTGAACGGTGTTTTATCATCAAAATTCCATCTTAATAGTCTACCGGGTATGTTTCCAACTCCAGTTCCCATGTTGAATGTCCCATCAAATTCTGTTGATCCATTTCTCTAGTAAAATATTTGATACTTTAGAAAGAATGTTAAACTTGATAATAATTTATTAGCTCATATTACAAACGACGAGCTTGTGAAGTCGCAGTCAGTTTATTTCTTAAGGGTTTCCAGGGTTAAAAATGTACGGATACGTTCGGTTGACATTGTCGTATTTTTTTTTATGCATGATGGTTCGCCGAAGCGTTGATAAAGATATAGGGTAAAGTACGGATAGTTGCCCCGGTTGGATAGTTGCCCCATTTCTCGTAACTCTGGGATGAAACTAGCTGCAGCGATACAAACTACTGCATAATATAGTGTGTACAATGTACATCCCTCATACCTCAGTAGCATAAGTCTCTAATCTATGCTCAGTAGTCAGACGACCACCCTGAAGTACGCACGTCTGATTTACCACAAAGACAAAAAAACACGTTGTTAAAAATCGCCGCGAAAATTATTTCATTTGACGAACGGTTTTGCGTTACGAAGATATCTTTGTGGTAAGATAATACTTTTTGATTTTCGTAAGTGAAACGTGTTTTAAATTTGTGGGTTTAATCATTTTCTAACCTAATTATCTAATGGGCTTGTAAAAACTAAGTGAGGCATCTATCCGTACCAAAAAGTATAGTTGCCCCAGTACAACGCCCGGATAGATGCCCACGGAAGATATAGGTGGTCGAGGTGTGGGTACGGATTGTTGCCTTTGTTGATTGCCGGTAAAGTGTCATATTTTTCTTCAATTGTTGGTATGTAGGTATGTTTAATATTAAATTGGGCCATTTTCGCACAGGATGCAGAGACGCTACGTGAGAAAACAGGGAGCTCCAGAACGAGCGACCTGGACAGAGGAGTCTTTA
Source organism: Xestobium rufovillosum (assembly GCA_963966045.1). Classification (NCBI taxonomy): domain Eukaryota; kingdom Metazoa; phylum Arthropoda; class Insecta; order Coleoptera; family Ptinidae; genus Xestobium; species Xestobium rufovillosum. Next base: position 16,638,157 of record OZ014504.1, read on the forward strand.
CAAAATGTTGCATAAGCTGTTGAGACAGAGACTATGGGTTTAAATGAGGCAGCTCATAAATAAATGTTTAGTTAAAATGGTCAGTTCTCGTTATTTTAACTAAAGGCATCTATCCGTACTTCATAAGGCATCTGTCCCACCCCAGTGGGATATATGCCCAATTCTAGGGTCTCTTAATTTTAGTTCCAGTTCTTTATCTACTAGCAGTACGATAGTAAATGTTTTGTAGAATGAATATGAAAGGCAACGTTATCACATGCACATAAAAGTACTTACTTATTCTAAGAAACAACAATTGAAAATAGAGTTTGTTAAAAAGTGGGGCATCTCTCCGTACTTTACCCTATATGTTACGGTTAAAGTACTTACGTGGCTGGTGTATAAACTAGCTGGATGGTATATAAAGTAACCAAGCGGCCGGTTATTTTACTAGAAATTCACATTTACAATAAAATAACTCGAATTTTTGGTTAGTTCATAATATACTATCCAGCCAGTTTATAAACTAGCCGAGAATGATAGCTAAAGTACAAACCACAAAGAAAGTAAATAAAACAACTACATATTGTTCTTAGATAGTTTGTAAACTACCCATAACTATTTGGATAAAGTGTGAACTTCAGTTCTAGTAATACAAAATATCTCATTTGTTGGTTAGTATATAAACCAAGCAGAATTTTCTTTTGTAAATTTATTAGGAAAAGTGGTGTTGCCCGTCACTGAATACGACCAAAAAAGTGGTTCCACGGCCTACTATTTCCGGTCTGTGGGCAAGCGGAGCGAGCGAAGTGAGAGGAGCGTTTAAGTATCCCCCCCCAAACAAAAACATTAACATTTGAAAACAATAGGAGAGAAATTTTCATCGACGCACAAAAAGGGAACGCACGAAATGGGACTAAATCCAAAATTCTATGTTCAGGTACCTAGGTAAACAACCCGGGTGATTCTTAGAATGCCCTCCGAGTATACGGTCACTAAGGGATTGTACCCGTACGCAACTACCACTATTGCTAATGACAGTTTCTTACAATAATGATCCCCAGTATCGCGACACGTGAATCGTGTTTTGTCCAAGTAGTGTTTGATTAATTTTGCAACATTAACCAGAAATGAAGTTCATGCTTTCTCCAAACAAACAAACAAACTATCTAAGAACAATGGTTGTTTTATTTACTTTCTTTGTGGTTTATACTTTAGCCATCATTTTTGGTTAATTTATAAACTGGCTGGATAGTATATGAACTATCCAAGATTCGCAGTTATTCTAGTGGAAAGATGAATTTCTAGTAAAATAACCAGCCGCTTGCTTACTTTATATAACATCCAGCTATAGTCTATACACTAGCTAAGTAATTACTTTAACCGTAACATAATTATACAAAAATAATTTTCGAGATATGTGCAGTTTCTTCAATAATTATTCTTATTTCAGCTAGAATCCTACGGTGGGCCTGTTGGGAAGCATCTACTCTGAAGCTCTCATCAGATAAACCTTTTATTTTTATACAGGGTAGGTACAAAATATTCTGAAACCTGAAAAAATGTAAAGCCGAAAACGTTTTTAAATTTAAATGGAATACCCTGGATGTTGTCACGTAATCTAATTAGTCTTTCAAAGGCAAATAAAAAAATCTTTTAGACTTTATGTTATCTGAGTTTTACAGTCCTTTGTGACCACCACTCTAACGGCGATTCTTCTTTAGAACAGACGTTCGCCGACAGACTAATTTCTGTTCGAAGACAGGTACGAGTATAAACATTTACTTGAAAACGAACTATTTTTCAGAAAATCGCAAATATCTCTAAAATTGTTGATAGTAAATGCTAAAATCCCTTTGAAATCCCTATGCATTCATGCACTCACATTTTTAATGCCAAGAACCGTTAAGGAATAAAAGGACACTGCGGTTTGACTGACTCAACCCTATACATTTGTCTCTAAAATAAGTGGACATGGACTTAACCGCAGATTTTTGAGCCGAATATATGGCGATTTAACTAAGCTCATATACAGGATGTCCCAGTGACTTCTACGAGCAAAAAGAAGAAATCAAAATCATACAAAATAGGCCGAAAGTTTTCCATCTTACGATAGACTTTCCAATAATTAAAAGGTTTTGATTTAGCAATCTGTGGACTAGGGAAAACAGTATAAAAGTTGTAAAAACGTTCAAAAATGCTCAATTACAATAAAATTCAATTGGCAGATGCGAAAAGTGACAGTTTGCGCAAACTACTATTGCGAATATAAATTCAGAAATATCCACAAAATTTGTATCGAATGCCTGGGCTCACTCGTGAGTTAGCAAATCAAAGTGTGTGGCACACTCGGAGTCGAACTACGATGTCGAATTCGGTTGAAAATGAGCCTTAAGGTTATCTTTTTTTGCTTTATTTGTAGAAAAAAGTAAGTACTAAACAAAAAATGCTACTGCATAATAATTTTTCAAACCTATTGTAATTATGATTCTGTGTATCTGTGCTACTTCTAAGAATTATTTATGATTTACCCAAGACACTTTGCATTGGAAAATGATCATATTTATTCATTCAAATTTTAGAGAGTAAATATCTCGAAAACGGATAGATATCAAAATAAATAATAAAAAACAGGCGCTCTTTAAAATGTTTGATTCATTGTGCTCATAATTCCACAAGCAAGAAAATGTGCCTCGACTAACCAAAGCAGTCAGTGTATAAACAGCGCCGTCTATACCTAACGTTAAAATTCGTTGCAAATTATTATTTTTGTCGTGTCAAAAAAAGTAATGTTGCCAATTTTCTAGTTGATACTTGAAAAATTATCAAAGTTATTGAGAAATTTCTAAATAGAATTTTTACTTTGAACACCGTGTATTTCTTAAACCAGCAAAGTTTGTATAAGGCATGTCATATTTTGATGTCTAATATCTTCAATTTCGAAATTTCCCATTCAATGAATTACCCTGTGGTTTGTGTAGACATGCAATCATGGAAGGCTGAAATGTGCCTACTTCAAAGGAGAATATAGGAAACACTATGCCCAAAGTCTCCAATAATTACTCCATGCTTTACTCTAGGTACCCCTTTTCTTGGGCCGAGTAGACTCAGAGCCTGAAAAACTGTCAGATGTAGCGATTGCGAGTAGTCAAGCTATACCGGCTTTTGACCATTTTCTCATGTTATTTCTTATCGAAGTTCATTTTAGAAAAAAATTGTCATCACATGACTTCACCAGCCAACTTCAGGCCTCTGCCAGTGCATTGCACAGTGTACAGGTGAGCTGTAAATGTTTTCCCAATAGTCGCGTCATTCATATCACATGAAATTACTAACAGTCTCGCGGTACACAGTCGTGTCACTCGTAACAATACAAAGACAAAAAAGATAAAATGCATAAAAATTTTAGGTCATTTAATCAAACGATACCTAACTGAATTATGTACAAAAGAAGGAAATACAATATTTCAAGTTTTTCATTGCTTATAAGCAGGGACTGAAACCGAAACCGATATTCACCGTAACCGCAACCGTAACCGTTTAATATTCGAATAACCTTAACCGAAACTGTAAACGAAATTTAAAATATTTGCTTTACCAAAACCGTTACCGAAACCGTTTTATTTTGTTTTGATTAACCGAAACTGTAACCGATATACAGATATTTGTATCGGTTTTTGAAGGGATTGAAACCCAAATCATTAACCCTAACTGAAACCGTAATCTCTTCAAACCGAATCAAATTGAGCCAGTGATTGGTTAACAAAAAAAATCAGCACGCTACTGACTTCAGCTGAACGCCGCCATGTGGACAAATAATACACCACAAAAGTGGCGCATCATAAACGTCAGATTTTCATTCTAAACAAAACAAAGCCATGTGCTACCTGACGTTTAACCTAACCTCTGCAATATAATAATTATAGTAGTTTTCAAGTTTTTACACGAAAGCCCAACACACAAATTGAAAATAAACTCTTTTCACTGCAAGACGCCTATAATTATATTGCAAAAACTAGTTTAAGACGTTGTTAATAATATCGATAAACGTCAAAGTCAAATGGCACGTGCTTTTGTTTTATTTGGAATGAAAATCTGCAGTATGACGGAGGCACTTGTGCCCTGTATTGTTAAAACTCGTACCTACTAGTATTGGAAATAATCGGAACTTCTGGTTAATCGGAATTCCGGTATCCGGATTCTATTAATATTCGTAATGTTCGTTGGATATTTATTAATAATATAAATTATTATTAAAGTAGTTTTGATTTGACCTCTGTTAATCTTATTGTCTTGTCAGACCTACAAGAAACCTATGTAGAGTTTAAGCGAATCGAAGTTGAAGCACTCGGGTCTTGTCTTGAACATTAAATTTAAATAAAATGTACCTGATGGTTTATGTAATTTTTTATTACAGTTTACGGTCAACTACCTAAATTTACAGATGTGAAATAGGATTTGTTACTGTTTAACTCAATTAACAGTTCAAATGTTCAAAACTTACAGTGCAGTTAAAGTTTTTCAAAAACCGATATTAACCGAAATCCATAACCGAAACCGATTGAAAAAGGTCAAACTGTAACTGAAACCGATACCGAAATTTACTGTGACATTTAAACCGAAACTGAAATCTTAACTGTTATAAATCTTAGTAACCCTAACCGTAACCGAAATAAAAAGTGAAACGGTTTCAGTCCCTGCTTATAAGTACCTAGATAGTCACGCATTTTTTAAAAGTGTGCTATATGCAGTAACGCACTTTGCACGTTGTACTCAGTAACAAATAAAACAGTTTATACTTACGGTGTAAAACCATCCGAACCTATCAAAATTGGGAATGTCTACAATAGCCAGCATCGGGAATTTCTTGCCCATATCGATCAATGGATCTTGATAACCTTCAAACAGTAGTTCTCCAACAGTTTTCGTAACGTGCAAACTCTGCGACGCGAAAGAAGAAAACCCGATCTTCAATAGACTGTTCCAATTTCTCATTTGATATGCAGATGACTGAAAAGCAAAGTAAGTATTATTCAGCATGTATACCTACCATTTAAATAATATTATAAGTTATTATGCTACCAATAATTATTATTGTCAATGTGTTTTCATTTCCGTAGTGCGTAAAAGTTGCTTTGTTTTAGATGGTTCTGCTTTTGTTTTAGCTCCGTAACTCAAATTTGGTCGAGCAGTGGTTTTGTATAATCTTTATTTTGCTTTTGTGTGAAGATCTTTCATTATTATTTTAGACTACAAAGTTACATCTAATCACTACGAATTCTAAGATTAAGGTTAATCTTCAACTCCTGAGGATGCCGACGTTGTCAGCGAAACACGTGTCGAGTTTAATTACACTTTGTCACTCTCTTTTGGCGTGTGGTGTTAACTTATTAAAAATTCATAGTGAATTTACGCCAAAGTTCTCAATTCAACCACTGTGTGTACATCTAATGAGTTGTTTCAAAATGACGAATTATTGTTTTTGCTGCTGAGGAACTTATGTATTGTTTACAGTTAAAAGGTGACATTGTATATGTAAGTAAAAAGTAAGGAACTAAATTCATAAAAATTCAAGAATCATTTTCGAAAAAAAACATTCGTCACTTTAGAAACCAATAAAGCACCAGTTGTAGGCGGATTGCAGGCAGAAATTTTGAAACGTGCAGGTCAAGAGGTAAAACAGTTATTATTTAAACTAGTCAGATTCCAAAAGATTACAAACAGATCCTCGTGGCCGTGTTTTCAAAAAGGAAAGGCGCGGATAGGTGCGAAAATTTTAGAACGTTCAGTTTAACTTCGGTATGTAGGGGGCTTGAAAAAGGACTAAAACTAACATGCAAGTTGGAAATGAGGAGATAGAGGAAGTGGATTTCTGTTATTTAGGAAGTCAAACTACTCGCGATGGTAGGAGCACTAGAGATATAAAACAAAGAAAAGCGCAAGTTCGAATTGCATTTAACAAAAAGAAACAACTGTTATGCTCGGGAACGGTAAATGTAGAAACTCGAAAGGAACTCTTAAAAACGTATGTATGGGGTACGCCATTGTACGGGTTCGAAACATGGACAATAGGAGAAGTGGATCGAAAAAGAATAGAAGCGTTGGAAATGTGGTGCTTCAGCGCATGATGACGATATCGTGGATAGATAAGGTTAGCAATATGTAGGTATTAGAAAGAGTTGGGGAAAAGCAAAAGGTATGCAAGACAATAATTGCAGAGATATGATGGTGTTACACCTTCTGAGGCACGAAGGAATTGTTCGTGACATAATAGAATCGGAGACAGGAATATAGAAGTAGGGGTAGGCCGGGGGGTAGGCGCAGATCAGATTATTGCTCTCTAATAGTTAGGGATTTAGAATCTTCCACTTTTGGGGAAGTGCGTAGGAAAGAATGGAGGTACGCGCCCAACTATTTTTCGGACTTTATGATGATGACACTGTAAATGAAGACATAATAAATTCCTGTTAATAAGATGCATTCATTCTTCTTTTCTTTTCTTTTCCTTTCTTTTTTTTTCTTTTCTTTTCTTTTCTTTTCTTTTCTTTTCGGATATGGAACATTTATGTCAATATTTTGATCTCTTATTTTTTCATTACTTCTTGGTTCTCGCTATTCCATGACTGTGTATTACAGCAACTAATATGACCTACAGAAGTAAAGGTAGTCGTATCTGCATTCTTTTCGGACACAGCTGTATTTAAAAAACCAAATCTGCCCTATTTTAAATCAAAAAATACCTCCAGAATATGTTTTGATGACACCAGAAATCGACTTCTTCCATGAATAAAATTTACTAGAGCCGCGGTTATAATTTTATTTCCCATATTTTTAAAAGCAGTATATTCTCTGGAACAACTTAGAGAGGTGCGCTGATTAATTAAACGTAGTTATCACTGGGTGTATATGTAGCGGTATACAGGGTCCTGCATCTCACATCCCGTCTTCTATTACACCTAAACGATTTATTTTAGAAAAATGATTGTAACAGGACAATATACTGTTTGTTGGAAAGCACATTTTAAAAATACTTTTGAATATACAGGTTATCCCGAAAATTGGTGGTGCATCAAAGTTGTTTTCTGGTGTGGTTGGAGGTTCCTTATAAACGATTTCCTTAACGTAGCCCCACAAAAAGAAATCCAATTTAGTTAAGTCGGGTGATCGGGGCGGCCAATTACATGGCCCTCCTCTTCCAATCCACCGGTTTGAAAAGGTTGTATTGAGATTGTCCCTGACTCGTAATGAATAATGTACTGGCGCTCCGTCGTGCTGCAGCCACATTGCATCTCTCAAATCAAAGCTATTGGTAAATTTTGGCATAAATTTGGCAATTGACTTTGCAAGAAATCAAAATACATAGCACCGTTCAAATGTCCGTTAAAAAATTGAGTACCAATAATATGTTCACCAATAATCCCCCCCACCTGCCTAAAAATCTTTGGATTGGGGCCGGAATAATAATGAACATATGTTCTAGTCATTGATTTGAAAAGTTAAATTATTATTTATTAGATAATAATTTTACGAATATCTGTGAAACCTTTGAGAATGTCGAGGTAATTGTGATTAGAAAACATGCTAATTTTTTAATTTTGCAGCCGACGGGATAAAAATATACAGGGTGTCCCATTTGAAAAATGGAGAAAAATAGCATTACATTTTGAAAAGTTTGGCATTGAATTTTGAACAACCTGTATAAGTTATTTTTACAATATTCATAGTAGGATAAACTGACCTTTTATTATAAGCAACCTGCAGCTTAGTTTTGGTTTGAAGATGTTTCTTCTATTTTTTATAATTTTTTTAAAATATGACGAAAAAAAAATTTTTTTTCGATTTTAATTTATTCCTCTGGAACTATCAAATCAAATTTGATAATATTCTAGGGGTATGTACAGTAGCTCGAAAGGGTCTCAAAAATCAATAAGACCATAGGGCATTCCATTTAAAAAAGTACAACTCTGATGCACCACCAATTTTCGGGGCAACCTGTATATTCAAAAATATTTTTAAACTGTGCTCTCTAACAAACAGTCTATTGTCCCATTTCAATCATTTTTCTAAAACAAATCGTTTAGGTGTAGTAGAAGACGGGAGGTGAGATGCAGGACCCTGTATATGTTATTATTGAATTCCAAAGAACTTATAATCACCTTATTTAAAATTGGCCTATAATGGCTGGAGCAGCCACGTAAAAGCAGTTTCACTAAGCGAAAAAGTTCGCATTAACACATATAAACCACATGCAAACATGCTCACATGCATACAAATGAACACATGAAGATCAGGAATGGAAAAGAAAGTGCCTGGAGACAAAATGCAAACGTTAGTGAAGCATCAACATTGCGGGATCTTTTTACTAGTTGCTTTTCATGCGTAACTAATCGCGATTTATCTTGCGCAGGGGTCTTGACATAGAATATTTAGCAAATCATGACAGCCAAGAATTTCTGACATAAATATACAACCCATATCAATCACAATATTGTTTTGAAGCTTGATGGCTCATGTCTTTATAGAGAGCGCCGTGCGCGCGTATATAGACAGAGGAAATAGTGATACCTGCCAAAGCGGCGTTTGGGCCTCCGCGGAGGGTTCCTATTGGGATAAATAAATAATGCTGTTGTATCACAATTATATTAACTTTTAATCACATGATATCTTGCATATTGTAGGAACGCCTTGATTCTATGTTCTACCTTAATGTACACTTATGCAGGATGATATGATAATAGGTCTACTTAGCTTCAAGAAAGGAAATATGTTTAATGTCATGGGAGATTTTAATGCAGAGATTGGTCAAGTAAACCACGAAGATTTGATAGGTCGGCATGCTCTGTGTAATAAGTATAAACAGGGAAACCGATTGTTGGCGTTCTTCATAACATAAACAATCAAATAACATACACCAAATACCTGCATTATGTAGGCACTTCCAAGTTACCATTTTGCAGACTTTACACATTGGAGTTTCCTGCTATTGGAATAGCGTTTAATATGCGTTTAATATGCCCTTTGAGCCTTCCATAAAAGTAAAATTTAAAAGACTCGTTAAATTGAAAAACTGAATACGGAATAGTATTAAAAATGTAAGAAAAAGAGACAATGATGTTACCTAAGAATTCAATAGTCGAGTGCAAAATTTGAGCCTTCAACTAATGTCACAAAGGGAAGCAAAAGAAGCATGGCCGAGTTCAAAATTCGATCAAGTTGAATTATTAGACAGGAAGAATGAAAGATTTAACATGCACAGGAAGGCAGGAAGGCCTCAGGAGAACAGGATTTATCAAAGACAACTGAAAGGTCGGTAGATGAAGAGGGAAGAATTTTCCTTGAAAAAACTCTGAGTTGCAGTTTGGTAAAATTGAATAGCGACATGTTTAAATGAACAAGTAAGAAAGAAAGCTTTGAGAAAAAAAGAAGGATAACGCGTGATGCCACTTAGACGTGATGACGTTTTCATTGAGCTCAACCACAGTGACATCAGTTCACTGGCTACATTCTTCAATTTTATGAATGTCACCAAAAGGTGCCCCGAGGAATAATAGCTACATCTTTAATATCCTTTTCGGTTTTAGAAATTGAAAAAGAAAGTCATCGTTTTAAATACAGATGCTCTTCCAAAGATGTCGTAACGTCAATTACCATGTGTTTGTTTTGCACTTCGGCTTAGATGAGAAAAACATGAGAATTATTACAAATCTTTAGTGGAATCAGGGTGCAGACAGATTAGAAGGGATGAAATCCCAAAAGATAGCTATCCAGCGTGAAGGTGAAAGAATTACAACCGCTACTAAATAATACGAGTATATCAGAAGAAAGTGAGAAAATCATAAGTAAACAGTTTTCCTAAGCTATTTCGGGCCTCTCCATGTATTTTATCTATGTTCGGTCTGAAAGGCTGGAGTTATTAATTGACGGAGGAAAAACAAAAAAAAGACAAAAACTTAAATTATTCAAATGGTAAGTCATATATTTAATTTGAAAATGCTGAATCAGACTCAGAACCCAACAGCTCAAGAAGAGTCAAAGATCATTTCTTATTTTAATTACATAGGCTTATATTCTACACTACAAGTAGAGGTGCTGTCAGAGGGTAGCCTCAACATGCGGCGACCAACACGCAGGCAGAGCAAAGAAATAATTCTTCTCTGCTTTTGTGCTGTGCAATGCTGGGCTATGTTCAATATGCTACCAGCCTAAGTCCCGCCGCACATTGGACTCAGGGTAGGCGTAGCAGAGATATAGGGCAGGCAGAGCAGAGAAACAGGTCTTTGTTAGAGCTCCACATATTGCACATAGTTGAGACCGAGTATTCAGTAGCAGAGTACCGTTTTTACGAAAATGTTGAACGCTTCTGATGAATTTTAATGGAGCAAGAGCCAGATTGTGAATCTAGCTTATAATTTACCAGTTTGATGTTGCTATACAATATCAGCATAAAATAATCCAAAACAATTTGGAAACACGCATTCCAAAGATTCACGACAAAGGACATAGGAAAACAGTGAAGAACCCACAATTCTTCAGAGTCCATAGGAAACTTTTTCTCTGCTGCACCTGCGCTCTGTTCAATGTACGTTAATCACTTTAAACATGTGTTTCACAGATTTCACTTTGTCTCGGCTGTTCCTTTGCTGTCTCTGCGCTTTGTTCAATTTGAACCCAGGGTAGACGCAGCAGAGATACAGGGCAGGCACAGCAGAGATACAGGGCAGGCACAGCAGAGAAACACCGCATATTGCACGCAGTTGAGACCGAGTATTCAGTAGCAGAGAACCGTTTTTACGAAAATGTTGAACGTTTTTGATGAATTTTTAATGGAGCAAGAGCTAAATTCTGAATCTGACTTAGAATATTTACCAGTTTGATGTTGCTATGCAATATCAGCAGAAAAAAATAGAAAGAAAATTGGAACCTCGCATAGTAGGCCAGGCGGCAGGGCCATTATGGCCCAAAGAAGGTACCGATTTTCAGTTTTTTCAAATATCTTTTAAACCATCAACTTTATCAACAAAATAGCTATTAACAAATATAATCTAGACTAATTTTCCAATAAAACAGTCTTTTACAATTTTTTTAAAATTAACCGGTACGTCGCTAAGGCCGTTCGAAGTGAAGCCCTTTTTGATCCTTGCCGAAAAGTCAATATAAATCACGTGCAATATCACAGTTTCTGTATATTATAAATATTTATTATCATCTCAGGCTTACAAGATGCTGCCGAAGAGAATGATATGGAAGATTATGACGAAAACATTGACGTTCACCTTGAGCGTCCTGTGCACCCGGTATCAGACAAATATAATGTTTCAGATGGTCAAAGCGATAGCGGAGAAACTGATGAAGATCAGGACTGCTGCATTCATCGTATAAACGAACCACTTAAAAAACGCACCATTTACTCTACTGCAAGGTGGTGTAGAAAAGAGTATGATATTATGTAAATAATAATAATTGTAATTTGTCTCAACTGGCTATCTTGTATCTCGATTATAATTGGGTACTTGCATGGATTTGGGATTTTGCGAAATTATAATCTTCGGGAGGTCAGAAATACATTCCCAAAGCAATTTTTCTCTGAACCCTGTAGAATTCAAATTATTGGGGAAATAATATTTCCCGCTAAATATGCTTATGACGTCATGTGTGAATTATTGAAACTATACGGTGACGTCAGTATGACGCACCTATGCATTCCTAAATGGAAATGGCCGCTTCCGGTTTAGTTGACAGCTGTTTCGTAAGTCTTGAAATTGTTTGGTGTGTGTGTTAATGGTGTTTGCTGGGAGGATGGAACTATGGTGGATTATGCTTTACCAGAGAAATTTAATTATTTCAAGCGTTCTATCGATTCCCGAAGTTATCAGGACTAAGTATGAAACACCCTTGAACAAATTGTACCTCAAACGTTGAAGCATTGAGAATACTGGCATTGTTAAAACAGCCGAAAGAAGAAAACTACAATATTTCGGTCTTATTGTGAGATACCTGGAAAAGTATGATTTACTACAACACACCCCCTAAGGCAAAATGGAGTACGGGAGCGGATTTGTTCGGGGAAAAACATCTTTACTTAAGAAAACGAGGATACAGTTCAACACACTATTATTGAAATATTTCACACTTGTGTCCAAAAAGTTTGAAATTGCTATACGGGTCTTCGCCATTAATATACGAAAACAGAAAAGCACACCAAGAGTCTTCCTCAACGCAGAAGCTAGGAAAGAAAGGGGTTGTGCTTTGTCAAGGACCGTATCCGAAAAGTTACTGAAATTCTTCTTGACCGTTAAGAAAGCAAGAAATTGCTATGTACGTAATTATTTAAGTGCTAATTTATAAATGAAATTGATAAAATTAATGATTGGAAAATGCTATGGTATGAGTCTGTGATTGTGCAACCTGCATGAAAGAAGAAGAAGAAGAAAGTCGTTTTAAACAAATTAGCAGGCAGTTCTTTCAAGATATAAGGTTGAGTTATGAAGATAAGAATGGTGAAATTGTGTAATATTGAGCACACTCTAAAAATTTGTTATCTTGATCTATGTAATAAGAAGTATCGATATTAATTTTTAGTTAATTTATTCAGAAGACTTACCAGAAATACGGCGTTTATAGTAACAACAGGATCACTCAAACTCCCGTTGCTGATATCACTTTCAAAGTACCATCTCTTTAAGTGCTTGAAGGTTACCGTATTATTATTTTCATTCCAAGTAATATTAACCTTCTGTTTAGTTTCTGTAAATCTGTAGGGTCCTATTTGTTCAAATCTCGGTTTTACTGAACCATTATTAATATCTTGAGGATTGGTCCAGTTGTGGAAATAGAAATCTATTTTCAGTGGAAACGGGTTTTCCTTCCAGATATCATATAGTGTATTGTTTGGTTTTAAAACTAAATTGGAATCGATAATATACTCGAATAATTTGGACCAGCAAAGTAACCATATCAATCCCACAAGTATTACGATGGAAAATATAACATTAAGGCAGTCTAGCTTGAATAATTTCCGATTTCGTTTCATCGCAGCAGCTGAAACAAAATATATATTAAGGGTTGCTATGATTTCAGAAAGATTGAACTAAAATGAACTAGCGGCTATATAACAGTTACAGTATACTTTGCGATATTCATTGTTGCAGCTCAGAGTCCAAATTAAACTGTAATTGCTACTACTACTTAGAACAGCAAGTTATACTGTACCTACAGTTTATTTCTTGTCAGTTTATTTATTGTAGGACCTTTTCCTTGACAAGGTCACTAAGAAGAGAACTTTATTATAAATATGTCTAACATATATATTCTGATTCCATAAATGTTGGCAGAAACTATATTTGTCTCTTGGTAATAGTTATTTACAAAGGGGATAATTGCAGGACACGAATATTTCCGAATATTTTTGACTATGTTTTTACTTGTGAATAATCGGTAGCGAGAAATCATGCTGTTTGAGACCTAAAGATAACGTCGTCCATTGCTAGAGTCTCAAAGTAGTTTTCGACAAATGATTTATCCTTCGCATTTTTTGCAGATTTCCGGTTTCTTATTTTTCGCCTGATGGAATCCGCGGAATCCAAGTTTGTATTCAGTGTAATTTGGAAAAACAGTTTGACTCTAAACAAGAATAAATCTAGTTTGTTTGTCTATCATCAAAATGGACATTGAACTTCCGACGCTTGAATGAAAATTTGGCTCAAAGCCAAGAACTTGACGCAATTTTAATATTTAAACCATTATTTGCAAAACAGCCGTTCACGCGTGGAAAACAAAAATATAATCAGAATTTTTAAAAATTTGTTTACAAAATATTAACTATTGTTTATATGCTTAGTCGTATTACTCACTACACCAGTGTACAAGGAATCAAGGAAATCAGATCATGTGATTTCTAAGTACAGATTCTAATCGCTTGGGTGTTCTAGGAGGTATTATATAGATAGAGAAATACATGCAAGAGAGTGACCAAAAATTTGAAAATTTGTAACGAGTCGTAACGGATAGGCACAATATGTTTATGTTTCTGCCAGTGTAGACCGCAACTTCAGACTTGAAGCTCAGCAAAAGTATACCTAGTTCAGAACTAGAGATTTGCAGAATAACTAATTTTCTTGTTTCGATGCAGTAAAATGAGTCGATTCATTGAATCGAATCATGAGTCAGGTCAGTGTAGAATCCATAGCAGTGCAAGCAGATTTGACAATCAGCTGTCGAACCAAGCAAATGTGCTGAAACGACGAAAGAATTGACAAATTTTTTCGTCCTCGTGGAGCTCATCAGTACGGTGCTTTCCTTACACACTCGAACCATGCAAATTCGCTTGCCGCACGGTAAGCTCGGGAGCCATAATAGGTATATTGAAGTGCAGGTTGAATGCCGCCAAGCGCCAGGGGAACCGTGACACAGTAGGAAGTGCACTCGCTTACTGACTGAAAGGTTCTGGGTTCAATGCTTTTGTGAGACCCACATTAATTTTTGCTTTTTCTGTAAGGTAAGGTATCGCCATAACACCAAAGCGGACCCACTTTGGTATAAAAAATTACGCATCAAAACTTATAAAACAGCAATGCAAACATGTCGCTATCATAAATAGACGTGTCGGATATAATGCGTCTGCTATTTACCATAATCGCTTCGGTCTTTACGAAGGAATAATGCGTCAAGCATTTACGAACATGCGTCCGGGAGAGATGGTTCACTTTTTTGTGAATTGCATAAAAACTTTATTTTGTAAAATATGCTGCTGAAAAATAAAATTTATGTTCTTCGTACATTAAACTTAAAAAACTGAACAAAAATTCAAACTACAAGCAAAAGAAAGAAATTATTGTTAAGTGGCCCCACATGAGACGTCCATGTGTTTACGCGAGCATGATTCAACGCAAATTAGCACGCAGCTGTTTTTATGGTGTTGACCTTGTTTTTTATTATAAGTCTGAAAAAAGTCGATGTCTAGTGCCTTCGAGTTCGGGGATCATCCAATTTCTCGTGATTTCTTCCGAGAGTATAAATACACAAGAGGTCGAGTTGACGCTTTTTCTAGTTTATTTTGGAAATGCGACAACTAGAGAAAGAGCGATGTAAGTAAAAAGGCGATACTCCGAGTAAAGCGTTGATAGTGCAGGCAATTGTTAAAGGGCTGGGGAACGGGCCGTAAAAAATGGCCGGTGAGCCGCGGTGACAAGCTTCCGGCTCTCAGGTGGTGATGACGTCGAACGTAAAACGCACTTGGTTGATCGAGAAAAATCCCAATAGCTCGCCGAAGCCATAAAGGGGAGTATTTTTGGAATGGTACTCTTGTCCTGGCGACTTGGTGCTTCTCGTCTTCTTCTGGATTCTCAGAAGAGCCGGCGTTGTAAACACCTCTCCAGCAGAGTGGACCTGAATTCACCTGGCTGAAGTCCTGAACACCTATGTTCACCTGGCTGTTGAAGTTAATTGTCTTGGGTTGGCTGTGGCTAGATAAGACGCATGGCATCTAGTTGTTGGCACACTAACTGGCTTGACAGTGATGTCTTCTGAATTGGCTTTGTGTTCTCACCAAATGAAAATGAAACACACTTGAATTTATTGAGAAAAATCCCAATACCCCGCCAAAGCCACGAAGGGGAGTGTTTTGGAACGATGCTTCTGGACCTGGAAGCGTGGAGCTTCTCGTCTTCTTCTGGGCTCTAAGAAGAGCCGGTGTCGTGAACACCTTCCAGCTGTGTGACCTAAGTTCACCTGATGGTGTCCTGAACAGCTTTATTGGCTTGGTATTCGGAGTTAGAGTTGAAGTTGGCTGGAGAAAGCACTGGCTCGGCAGTGATGTCCTTGGATAGACGGCGTGTTCAGCGGCGTGTTGGCTGTGATTGGCTTCTGAGTTGGCTCTCGATTGGCAGTGGTCTAACCAGCGCGGTAGCTGGCGTCTGACTGAACTGCGGAGCTCGAAATGCCCCGGCTTTTATGCGATTTTCTGACGTAATGGTGAGCTGCTATTGGTGGAGCCTCTGCTGTGGCTCGGTAACACTCCCCCCGCTTGAAGGCTTCATCGTGGCACAGCGAGCCAATTGGGCATTGACAAACATTTTAACTACAATTTACAACAGTGAAGAAAATGAAAACAATGCAAAAGCTGAAAAAAGTTAACAAAAATTGGCAAACGCGAAAAAACATTGAACGAAGTGAAGTATGTACATGTTGAACTTAAAAAAGGAAACTTAATGTAACTATGTGCATGACACTTACGGCTACGTCCCTGCTTAAGTAATTCACTTTTCAAAACCTACAGCAAAACTTTGGGTGTATTAATTTTATTTACCATAAATATGTATATGATGTACATAACAATTCACACGTCATAGTACACCACTCTCTACTCTCAATAATCTATATAAATAAAAATCAATTGCCACATGTATGTGAGCTCATCACTTGAGAACGGCTCGACCGATTTGGCTGATTTCTTTTTTGTTGTGTTTGTAATTGTCAGGACAAGGTTTGTATGAAAGAAAATTTTGGAAAATCCACCGGGAAAGTCGAAAATTTGGATGGTATGCAATGGTATGTTTGTATGAAAATCTGATTGACAAACAAAAATGTGACATTCAGTTTGACAGTTCTAAAAATTGAATTGACAGTGTGTCACTGCGTTATCGGTGGTGATCATGTATTTGGTGTTTCTTTGGAAAAAATGCTACCAGTGAGGCGTCGAAATATCGGTCAGCGTACACGCAATGCAAGCCAACTACATGATCGTCGAGTCTGAGACTGACGAAGAGCGTAGACAGCGTTTGGAGCCAAGTCGAATAAGAATTTCTCGAGACTCAAGCGCGATCCATTATGACTCTGAAACATCGGAAACAGTCGAGTTCGACGCGCTCAGTTGGAGCTTACGCACAAAACAATTTAGAACGTCGACAAAACAGAGGCCGAACGTGGCATTAGGGAACGAAAAATTGGAAAAGTTGCCCGGAAAATTGGAAAATTCGGGAAAAACTGAAAGTGCTTTTTTCCATGGGATTTTTGTATGATATGGATATGCGTAAGTCAGGAAATTCGGACAAACTGTAAAAATCATAATTTTGGAAAATCCACCGGAAAATTTGAAAATTCGGGAAAAACTAAAAGTGCTTAATGGCTGGACCGATTTGGCTGATTTTTTTTGTTGTGATCGTAATTGTCAGGACAAGGTTTGTATGAAAGAAAATTTTTGGAGAATCCACCGGAAAATGTGAAAATTCGGGAAAAACTAAAAGTGCTTAACAGCTGGACCGATTTTGGCTGATTTTTTTGTTGTGATCGTAATTGTCAGGACAAGGTTTGTATGAAAGAAAATTTTTGGAGAATCCACCGGAAAATGTGAAAATTCGGGAAAAACTGATAGTGCTTAACGGTTGGACCGATTTGGCTAATTCTTTTCAAAAATAAGGTTTTTAGGGAACGAAAAATGGGAAAAGTTGCCCGGAAAATTGGAAAATTCGGAATAAACTGAAAGTGCTTTTTTCTGTTGGATTTTTGTATGATATGGATAGGCGTAAGTCGGGAAATTCGGAGAAACTGTAAAAATCATAATTTTGGAAAATCCACCGGAAAATTTGAAAATTCGGGAAAAACTAAAAGTGCTTAACGGCTGGACCGATTTGGCTGATTTTTTTTGTTGTGATCGTAATTGTCAGGACAAGGTTTGTACGAAAGAAAGTTTTTGGAGAATCCATCGGAAAATGTGAAAATTCGGGAAAAACTGAAAGTGCTTGACGGTTGATGGATAGATTTGGCTAATTCTTTTCAAAAATAAGGTTTTTAGGGAACGAAAAATTGGAAAAGTTGCCCGGAAAATTGGAAAATTCGGAAAAACTGAAAGCGCTTTTTTCTATTGGAGTTTTGTATGATATATGCATAGGCGTAAGTCGGGAAATTCGGACAAACTGTCAAAATCATAATTTTTTGTGTGCACTCGGGATCATAACTGACGATAGGAACGACATATTTGGTTGAACATAAACGTAATCAGAAACATTTTTCACATTGACTAAACGATTTGGTTATAATGAATCAAAAGTTCAATACGAAAAGTAATTTTAGGCAGGACAACGTCTGCCGGGCCCGCTAGTAATATTATACTTTACAGTGCGTAATGCGTATGTATCAATTACGCAGGTACGCAAGGTTTCATCTTTTGACCTTTAGTTGTACTGTCGAATTAAAAATAGGCCTTTATGATAACAGTTTAATCGGGTAAATCAGTTACCTACTTATGTGTAATTAAAAGAATCCTCTGTGAATGGAAAGATATCTAAATAAAAATCTAATTATCGTTTGGTTCTTAGTTTTATTATTAGACGCATTACGAGTATAAGACCTAATAATAGTATAAACACAGCTAGGAATATTGGCGGTGAAATAAAAAGAGGTAGGTAGGTAGTCCATCATCATCATTCTTTATGTAAATTCTCGCAACGTTTTGGGCTTTCGAGCTGTAATACTACGGGCAATTATTAATAGATATGCTGTTCTTAAATACCTAATTGTAATTATAATGTAAATGCATCTTCCAATTTATTTGCGGGGATGCAGTCAGGTGAATAAACTAAAACGCTTTGTTGTTTTTCAAGCTTTCGACATTTTTTCTTATTTTTATTGCAATAAAATTTGACACAAAACAAAATTACCATAAACGAATTTTTAGCTTCCGAAATAAGAAATCCAAAATTTTGATACTATAGTTGGCTAGCATCACCCAATATCCGTCTTAAAGACGTATATGCATGCATTACGGCATTATACGGGAGCGGAACTTGGACAATAGGAGAAGCGGATCGAAAAAGAGTAGAAGCATTTGAAATGTGGTGCTACAGACGCATGATGAAGATACCGTGGATAGATAGGGTTAGCAATAGGGAAGTATTAGAAAGAGTTGGGGAAAAGCAAAAGGTATGGAAGACAATAAAGAATACGAGAGATATGATGGTAGGACGCCTTCTAAGGCACGAATGAATAGTTTGAGACATATTAGAGTCAGAGATAGGAATGGAAAGAGGTAGGGGTAGGCCTAGATTAGACTACTGCTCTCAAATAGTTAGGGATGTAGGATGTTCTACTTTTAGGGAAACGCGTAGGTTAGTTCAGGATACGAAAGGATGGAGGTATGCGGCCAACCAGCCTTCGGACTAATAAACTTATGATGATGGGTTACATTTAAATTCAGCATTAGTATCATCAGCAGCTTCAATTCACTCTCAGCACGTGCACACAACACGCGCGCCAAAAAATCACTGGCTCTGAAAAAACCGTTCCTCACAGCTGCTACCGAGATTCATATAAGGTTACGTATGACAAGGTACGACGAAGTATGGAAGTGCTGAAGTTAAAAAGTTTTTATGAGGCCGGTGCCGCAAAACCCATCATTACGAGTCGCCACTGTTCACTTCTTGTTCCACTTTATTAGCATTTGTATTACAAAATTACGTAAGTACCTACCTGCGCTTGTATATAAATTCGTCATCCGTAGGTTAAGGTTGAGGTTAATCGAGAAGTTCCAAAAACTTGTTTCGTTTTTGTTTGGCAAAATTGTTATTTGTAAATCTATATAAATTTATATTTGGAAATAATTAAACTTGTACAGGTATCTACTTTCGTCTAACACGATTGGACGTCATATCTTTCAATTTTACCCAAAATATTAGTTCTAAACAATGAGCATTTTGGATTATATGAAAAATATTCCAGCAATACATTGATTTGAATTGAGATAGTTATAAAATACTAAATAAATAAATAAATTTCAATTTTATGGAGTGAACAAATAGTGCAGGATTCTTCGACTGCACCATTATTTGAAATTTCGAGAAAAATGTTTTTCATGATACCCCTTTTATTTTTGATAGTTCCATTCCTTCTGCTCGGCACCTAACTTTGTTTTGTAAACGGAACATTCTGTATTTACATAATTACATTTTTTGATGCCTTATTTGATTTTACAAAATAAATATTTTGATTTTACCAGTGTTTTTTCAAGATTTTTGGCAGGCAGGATAGATAGGCATAGAAAGCAATTGTGAAATAAAACTATACGATTCCATTTAAGAAATTGTATTGCAATTATTGCTCCTGCTCGTACCTTGCGTAACATTTTCGATTTTTTATTAGTGAGACGGTTACTCTTAGATTTTGGTTTCATTTCTCTAAAATATCACAGCTACAACGTTGTCCAAACCCAAAGTTATTATATAATAACTTTGGTCAAAACCGAAGATATCCGATTTTCAAAATTCCTCTGCATTTGCCCACATCTTCAAAAACATGCCGGTAACACCAAAAACACATACTTTAGGCAAAAATATCCTATATATAATCTTGTAGAATACTTAGATAATGAATCAGAAAATGCAATCAAATACATAGGTTGTTCCGTTTAAAAGCGGAATAAATGGAACAACTTGTGTGAGGGAAAATAATTTTATATAATAGAGAATCAAAAATAAAAGGCGGTCTCTCATATAACATTTTTCTATAAAATATATAAAAAAGTGCAAAGGAAAAATTGACTCAACCTATATAATAATTAGTAATGGCTTGGCTGCCAGTGAATTGCGAAACTACCCTTACCAAAATTTTAATCCAGGAACACACTTATTCAGATATTATCCGTAACTCAGAAAATCACTGCCGTCAACTTAACACTACACAATATTGTATGATGAAATATTCTCGTTTACCGCAGTCACACACGAAATAGTATCTTCTGCACTTACAAGTTTTCCTTGTGTGCTTATTTTCAGGGTGCAGGATCAAAACTGACATGCAAACTTTCGACTTATTTATGAAATTGGTAATCCACTAAGTGACTTACGCAACTCTCGTCATCTCTGGAATGTAATAATAAATTAAATATCGACTCCTACTACTAAAGGTAGTATTCGATTAATAGTTTCTTCAAAGATAAAACGGTGTCTCAAGGGTGAATAAATTAAGACTGCTCTCGCAGTATTAATAAGATTTGACAAATTGTCAGATGCATTTTGTTGTTCGCTGGAACGCCCACCGTTTTAATTTAATTGATGATTCTTCAGCAATTACGAAGAGTTAATTAGTTAAATAACAGAGTAATTTCTTGAGGTCACGGCAGTACAAATACTTCATACTTAAGAGCATTGTACCAATTTACAAATGTCCAGCAATGGTGCCCCATCAATTTTAAATGATTCCTTATAATTTTATTCCCAAGCTTTCTGGTTTATTTCAACATAGCTCTCCTCAAGTATAACATTTCATATTTTGCCTTTCTGCCAATACAGTTTCCACAGTCATATTATGTTAGCATAGGTTAAGTCGAAATGTCTATCTAAAGTTTGGAATACTAGACATAAAATGAAAAATAAGCAAAATGCCTATACTTTTTAACAAAATTTTGTGTTTGTCAGATTTCGAGTTACAGGATGACGATATCGATTTTTTTAAAATAACAAACCAAACTTCTTTGTGTAAATACCTCCTTATATAACCAGTCATATTCATGGATTCAGCAAATATCTGCATCATCGCACTTCCTTCAACATCTCTAATTTGTCATATCCACTTCTCCTATCGTCCATGTTACTCATCAGGACGCCACGTTCCATGCGTACCCCTTTTAAAGTTTTAGAGTTCCCGAACATAATGGTGCTTTCTTTTTACTAATGCACCCTGGACTATTCTTTGTTTTACGAGTATGCTCCCACCACTCTTACATAGCAAGGTATTTGATTTCCGAAATAGCATAACTCCGTGACTTGTTCTAATTGCTGATATGCATTAGTTTTAGCCATATTTTCGTGTACCATACAGACCGAAATTTTGGATTTATTTTTATTTATTTTCATACAGCAGCTGTCTCTCAAAACTTCTTCAATTTCGATTAAAGCTCCTTCTAACTTGCCTAGAATGGTCTCGCGCTTTCCCTTATTTAGTCTAAATCCAAGTTGGTCTTTCCCTAATATTTCCTCCGCATTTATCATCATCCTTCTTTGCCCAATTCCAGTTAAAATAAAATTTTTGAAGCATGTGAAAAACGAAATTTTCGTATATCCACGACTTTCCTTTTGCCAAAGTTGTGGTGTAACTAAGAAATATAAAAAATTGATAGATACTAGCTAAGAAGGCATCGCAAGAATTTCAGACTTTATCTACACATTCATTATGTAATTCTCATTTCTGCAAGATTATTTTATTGTTCAAGAAATTTTGAAACAGTTTGCCTGTTATTTTTTAGTGATTCTTGTGCCTTTAATATGCCTACATACGGTGATTGAAATTCGAGGGTCACCATTGAGATTTCGCTTATTTGAAAAGATTAAATAAGGTTTTAAGTAAGGTTTTAAGTAAGGTTTGAATGAAGGATAACATCATTTTTTCGTTTTTCGCAAACCGGTCGAGATGAATCAGATTTTTCGTCTGGCACCAAATTCTTAAAAACTGACAAAGTTAAGCCTATCATCTATTTTCTCAAATATTCGAGACCAAATATTGTTAAGGACAGCTTCTGGGATTAATGTACAGGGCCAAAGTATTAACATATGCTTAGATTCGCGGATGATATTTCAGTATTAACATCCAGCAAGGAAGAATTAGGAATGACTGAACGAAATGGGAGCAATTTTGACAGAGGGCTTCGGCATGAAGATCAATAAAAAGCAAACCATAATTTTGGTATGTATCAGGGGGCGTGAAAATAGAACTGAAACTAAAATACAAATAGGAAACGCGGAGGTTAGTTCAGGATAGGAAAGGATGGATGAGAACTTCATGATGCTACCGATAATACCTCAGGATTTTACAACTTCATTTGACATTGGGTTTTGAAAATTCTAAAGATAGATAAAATAATTTAGAAGACCTGCAAATATTGAACAGCACAATTTATATACTTGGGCCGCCCAACAGACGGAGTGATCACCCTGCAAAAACGTGCTCTAGCGGGGCCAATAGTAATTTATGACGACCGAATTGGAGTGATGCGACTAAAGAAAGCGCATCACTGCGGTTCGGTTGTCCTAAATTGATAGTGGTCCCGCCTAGAGCACGTTCTTGCAGGGTGATCACTCCGTCTGTTCGGCGGCCCAAGTAAAGGAGTAGGTTTAATGACAAACCGAAGGTGACAAATGAAAAAGTAACGTCAAAAATAGTTATGAATATTAATATAGGCTTGGTTCTATACATTTTACGATAAGGTAATGTACCGTTGCATAATGTTTATGTACAAAGTAAAACAAAAACATATAATTTTTAACAATAACTACTAAACAGACGTTTTATTCTAGGAAACTTATGAGGATTGAATAGAACATCATCGATGAATTTTCAAAAATATAATTGAATTATCATGAGGACGCTGAAGCATCTATTTTAAAATAATTTGTTTGCTTCATCTACAAAGTGTTGGTGACCGATAAAAGTAAGAACAGAAGAAAGTGTTAGGACGGTGGAAGATGTGGTGCTCGTTTATAATAACTAAACTTTGTTACATTCGAATTATTCAAGGAACCAATAAAACAACATGTTTCATAAAAAGTTGACCTGACCATTGTTCAATGTTTACTTGCTAAAAATACAGAATCTCAATTTAGGTGTGACATGCGGGCACTTTTTTTAAGTGACGCAAGTTGTACAAATAAGTATTTAGTGATGTTAGAAACGTCAATAAATTTTGTTCATACTTCAGCGTCGACTTATACAGGGTGATTGCGGAGGATCCCCCAATATTTGGAGAAGATATTTAGGAGACCAAAACGAACAAAAAGTCTATTAAATACTTGGTCAAAAATCAACCGTTAGTGAGATATTTACTTAAGTGAATTAATTATAATGCATTAGTGGAAAAATGTTTATATTCTATTGTAAATTACAACATCCATTACAGAAAAATACAAAAACCGAAATTACTTAAAAGTGAACATAAGAGAGGCACTGCTCGACTGAATTATCAATTGCCCAAGGTCATAAGAGAAAATCACCGCGCCCTCCAACGACTCGTGCAATCCACGAACAGAGCTGTTGCATGCATCGATACAAACATGTCCCATGCATAGAGTGTATATTTATACTGTGAACCGCATGTTGCAATTTATCGGCACAACGCCCATGCAAAAGTCGGCCATGTTACCTACTATTAGCGCAGCAAAATGACGTCACCAGCGTAAAACAGTGCTGACAGTTGCAGTGTTTGACGCTTACAATCAATCCGTTACACCAAAAATATAAATTTTCTCCCCAGAAAACTGCTTGAAACAACTGGTGCTCCCTGAATTTTCGGTGGAGGAACCAAATTACGCGGTTCCCCATTCCTTAAGTAGGTACGGTTTCCAAGGGGAACTAAACAGGTCCCCCAAGGTCCTGATCTTCCACACCGACCCGAAAAGAAAAAGCGAGAGCAACGGGTTAAGAGAACACTAGGAACGAAAAGAAGATGCAGATAACTGCCAAAAGAAAGAAAAAAAGAAGGGAAAGCAGAAGAAGAAGAAGAAGAAGAAGTAGAAAAAGAAGGAAAAGAAGGAAAACTAAAGCTAGTTTTGTGCAGCCTTCAAAACTACTGCCGCGAAAGTAGCTCGTTACAGAGTTTTTTCCTGAACGCATACCAAGACATCAGAAAGTCCGAATCTCGAAAATCATTAAGACAACTTGCAATATTGTAAGAAAAAGACCTTTTATAGATTTCTTTCCGATGCCTTGGTATCGTCAGCATCATAGATTTTCGGCGGGTATCATGGTGGTGAGCTTCAGCACGAAATATCAGCTTGGCGTACAAGTATGGCGGCAGTCCGGTTTTAGCGATCTTAAGGGGGCTTGCGACCGTCTTCTCCTGTCTCGCTCGGACTCGTTGATTGTCCCTGAGAACCAGGTGTTCATTTTTCAAAGACTCCAACGCCAACTTTCAGAGTATCTACCTGAAATTTTGCACACTAAAGCTTTTTGTTGTGTAGAAATGCGCTATGATCCCAGTTTTTTAGTAATTTCAAAAAAATGATCATTTTGTTTACTTAAAAGCTAGCATTTTTCTCAAATTTTGTATGTGAAATAAGGCATCCTTTTCTAAAATTATAAAGAAAACTGAGATCATAGCGCATTTCTACACAACAAAAAGCTTTAGTGTGCAAAATTTCAGGTAGATACTCTGAAAGTTGGCTGTGGAGTCTTTGAAAAACGAACACCTGGTTCTCAGGGACAATCAACGAGTCCGAGCGAGACAGGAGAAAGTTCGACGAGCCGCCTTAAGGAAGAAACACGTCATGTGGAAACGTCGGCGGTTATACATATTCAACCATCCGGCGTCCCTTAACTTACGAGAAACGTGCTCACGCGCTCTGATGCCGAATATGAGCCGAAGACAAGAATTCTGCACCTTTTGAATCCTACAAGAATCACGGCTAAGGAGACACGGCCCATAAACACTGTCACAAAAGCTGAAATGCGACAACACGAGTGAGTCACAGAGCAGCCTCTTCGTACAGACCCCCAAAAAATGTCTTTGACTGTAAATCATTTTCAGAGCCATGTAAGCCCTCCTCAAAAGATTTGTAACATGAATGGTAAAACGCAACCGATAATCAAACAATAGGCCCAGACTTTCAGCACAATCGTTAAATGGTATGACTTCATTTCCAATTCTGATCACTAACTGATTCAAAACAAAGTTTCTTTGGATATCATTACCAAAAACAACTGCACGAGACTTACCTACTGGGATTTATTTTTAATAAATGCTGCTGAGATACCTATGTTATACAGATTGGAAAGATCACTGTTCATCAAGCAGCCAGCATCCAACACATCTTCGGTATAGAAAGAATGATATAACTGCGTATCATCTGCATAAAAGTGAAATCTACAATGATGCAGCGAAGAATGGAAACAAGAAGTGTAGATAGTACATAGTAAAGGACCGAGAATACTACCCTGCGGCACTCCAAGAGTAAGGGATCGCGATATGGAAGCTGCACCATTATAGACAACACGCTGACTCCGGTCACTCAGGAACGAGGCTACCAACCCCACCGCACTGCGACTAAGTCGTAAGATCAATGTAATGCAAAATGGAGTTAAGTAAGGTATGGCTAATTGAATCGAATGCTTTTGAAAAACCAATCAAAACTAAAACACTCACTTTATTGCAATCATAAGCCTGGAAAATACCGTCAGTGATGTCAGAAAGCGCAGCGGCGCAACTGTGCCCTCGCCTGAAACCGGACTGTTTCAGAGGTAGTATCCCACAAGAATCAGTGTGTGCACGTATTTGCAATTCAAGAATATTTTCAAGAATTTTCGATAGAACCGGCAGTATACTAACTGATCTAAGATGACTGAATTCTGTGGGGTGAGAAATTTTTGGAATAGGAATCGCTCTTGCCTGCTTCCATGCGCTGGAAAAATAAGATTTGATGATACGTGGGTGAGGAAAGGTAAAATAAAAGGACAGCAAAAAAGTATTAAATTCACGTTCAAATCATCACTACCATACGCCGTGGACCGAACATCCCTAAGCAAACGTGCAACAGTGCCCTCATCGACAAGAACAAATGAAAACAAGTCGGATACACAACTTTTTACATTGTTTGAGTAAAATGCAAGCAAGTCAGTGCTGGGAGCTACGTTAGATTTACAGGAATCTACAAAATAATCATTAATTTCATTTACATTATTCAAACTCACTGGCAAACTTGTACCTTTAGGCTTTAAGCTTTAATCAGTCGTTACAAGAAAAAATCTAGTGGGGTAAGATCGGGAGATCGTGCAGGCCACTCAATAGCACCCCTCCTACCAATCCATCTTGTTGGGAAAAATTTGGTCTAAATAATTCCGAACTATCACTGCAAAGTGTGCAGGAGCGAATTCATGTTGGTAAAGTATTGTTTGATAAGTCTGGATCTTCATGATTTGGGTTAAATCATCCCTTAAAAAATGTCTATACTTTTCAGCCGTTAATGACCCTTCAATGAAAAAATGTTTCCAAAATTCGATAGCCAATAATTCCGGCCCAAACATTTGGCTTTTACAGAGAACTGAGTGTGAGTCTCCTCTCAATCATCCAATGTGAATTTTCAGCAGCCCAGTATCTGCAGTTCTGCCGATTTACTGTAATATTAAGAAAAAATGTACGAATTCGGAATCGGAATCGGTATTACACCGATTCATCATAATCTGCGATCAGTCATCCTCATTGAGCTCGTGTACTAAAAGTAATTTGATGGATGCCATTTATACCTTTTGAAGACGTTCACTACCGTTTTTTTGGCATATGTTATGCTTGACAGTCAGCTCCCGGATAGTTGTACGAGGATTTTCTTGAGCGGTCAATAAAATATTTAAGTGGCCGTCTTCTTCTACTCGCGAGTAACCAGTTCGAGGACGATCCTTAACATAACCGAACCGTAAAAATTTGTTTTCGATTTTAGGCATTGTCGATCTTGTAATAGGCTCTTGTTCTGGGTATTTATTGCTGAAAAGCTCGTACACCTCTGCTTCGGTCGCCAAAACCAATCATCATCAAAATTTCAATAATTTGTCTTTCCCTTAAATGTCGCACCATTTCCACTAATCTTACAAAATAATTAACAATGCCGAGCTGCTAGAATTTAATTGGAAACTTAGATTGTTGTCGTTTTAAATCAATTAAACTGTCAATATTCCATGGCTAACTCATTTTCTTTGCGAGTTTTTGTTTTTACTTTAAATTCGATTATTTCGAAAAATCAGTGTCACTGTCATACCATGGCATATCATTGAATTCGTAATTTTAGCCACTATCTAACAATGACTTCAAAAGAATGGGGAGCCATAAAGAAATGAACGATGGCGTCACAGTGCGAAATCAAAAGACTATCGAAAAATGACATTTATTAAAAAAGATGCACTTTAAAAAATTAGGTTCACGTGTCCGAGAGCTTTTTACTTCCATGTTCCGTATAAGGAAATTGAAGTATTGTATTACCGACAAAAATTCGTGTCCGAAATAAGATCAGATTCGTATTGTACTAACTTCGAAACGTCGAGAAAAAGTTTTTTTAGCTTCGTGTCTGTGCATGCGTGTGTCTGTACGCGTATGTGTGTGTGTGTGTCCGGATTTCTTTGGCGTTCGATAACTGCCGTAAAAACTAACCGATTTAAATGATTTTTTTGAAAAGTGCGTCTCGACGAGGACTCCAGACCTATTGATTTTGGTAATAATTAAACCAGGCTTTCATTTGTTATTAACATTTTAATTCTTCAAAAAAATATTGTGGTCAAACTATTAGAGATATTAAAAAACAGTTTGAATAAAAAATGTTGCGTATTTTAAGTCCAAAAAATTTTGTTACTACCAATTTTTCCCTAACTCAATTATTTATTAAGTTATTTGTTAAGTTATTAATCATTGCAGTAGCTTATCCAACGAGCGAGTTATAAACGTTGTCATAGAAACATATACCGTGTGACAAACTTCGATGTGTACATGGGGAAATAACATGGGCAATTACATTTTTGGGGATTCCTGCTCCACATGTGTAGTTACAGTGGTGGTAAAGGTAGCAATCGAAAGATTATTTTTTTCTGCGTATGAGGATATCAAAAACTCTACAACTTTCCAATTTATTAAAGCATTAAAAGCAAAAATTACATTGATAATTTTCTAACTAAAACACAGAAATTTATCAGATTATCCATGACAACTTAATTTATTCTAATCACGGACGTCTTTGATTTTTATGGATTTTCTGAACTGTCAACATTTAAAAATTAACAATAGTATATTATACACGAGTTTATAATGAATGCTATTATTACCGAGGATGAAGTTTACAACTAGGGATGAGTAATCCATATTTTTTCTTGGATCAGTTCCGAACTGTTCCAGTTCCACTCTCGTACCTGTTCCACGGATCAGTTTCGATTCCGAGTACATAAAGTCATAGATATAAGATCTCTGTCTCTGATTTCGTTAACTATCTAATGGGAATCGGAACCAAGGAAGTCCAGTATTTTTTTTCTTACACGTTAAGTTACACGACAGAGTACATAACACGTAACAGTAACAGAATAGACTAGAATTATTAGAATTGCAGATACAGTGATACAGTTGCAGTTGCCAAAGAATATAGTTGCAGCTGAGAACCTTACATCTAATAATTATACGTATTATATTTTATATATATCTTTTGTGTCATATGTCTAGTCCATTATCTCTATTGCAGCTTTGCGTCAGGTACATAATGGTTTCTAATACCGGCCGTACGTTCTGGCTCCAATTCCGATATTTGTTTCAGTTCAGGAGTTCAAGTTTAGTCCACGTCCAAAGTTATGTCCGCGTCCGCGAGTCCGCGCTTCGAACCTACTCGCACGTCGCGTCCACAAAAATAAAGAGAGAAATTGCACAGGTACTCGTAGACTGTACCAGTACTCGTACTAGGCAGGCTGCGGGTGGCAAAGGGAACTGTTCAACAGTTTAGTTTCTGTGCGCGCTGCGCGCGGAAAACCGGCTGGCATGGCATGCGGGTCGCGGACTCGTACTCGTAACAGTTTCCATTTTTGACATGTATCAGTTCCACTGATCCTAACCTTCATACCTGTTCCAACGAATCGATTCCAGTTCCAGCTTCCCATCTCTATTTACAACACGAGCGAGCGAAGCGAGCGAGTTTTGTAATCTTCCGAGGTAATAATAGCATCACTATAACGAGTTGTATACTATACTTTGTCCACGACTATCAAAACAGATTCCCAGAAAGAATTTACCCTCATTTCCCTTCTCCAGTGTAAGAAAGATTCATACATATTCTCTCGGGTATAATTTTCTTGGTTTTTTGGGCAATGAATCTAATGAGGCAAGTTCTGCAGCTTCTTTTATTGCTGGTGCTGTTAAAGAAATCTCGTTTTCTCTCTCACTACTCATTATATCTTCTTTTTTAGAATATGCATTTCAAATTAAAAGCAAAACATGCTGATTTGACGTTTCAATTCGAACTGACCACTGCAGTGAATAATATTCATTATTCACTGCAGTGATTAATGTATCTAATTATGATTGAAGAAACACAAGTATAAAGAGTATATTGTAAGATTGTCGTGGACAAAAATATTTATTCAGTTCAAGAAAAGGTTTTCATTGTGAAAATATTTTACGGCGGCAATAGTTTGCGCGTAGACCGTGCCTTATTTTCTGTAAAATTCAATAACGGTCCTATTCCTTCGGTATAACAACAAATAATTTAGTAAGAAATTTGAAGGCTGGGAATCTTTTCAGAAGTTAATTTTTACTAATACATAAACTTGTTTTTTTATTTAGATAATTCTCATTCACATTTTTATTGTCATTACCTATAGTTGACAATTAATTGATTACTGGTGTGGATGTTTCGTTGGTGGTCCATAGTTTAGGGTAAATTGTAGGTGTCGTCTAACCTATTAAAAAGTTTTTGGAAAATGTTAAAGCAGTAAAATGAAATAATAAAAATTAAATTACTTTAATTTTACTGCAATTATGAAAAATTTAACAAGCGGCAACATTTGTTTATTTTGCTCTAATGGATTTTGTAATCTGGCAATTTAATACCTACTTATTTATTTCATATCTAGGTAAGGACAAAAACTTATTAATATACAATGAAATTAAAGTAACATAAAAAAAGAAAAATAACTATCTCAAATATTCAAATAAACCCCCATTCTGTATCAGACAGTATCCCAGCCTATTATAGAAACAATTTCTCACATTCGCAAGTTGCCGATCGTTTATTAAGTTGCATTCAGCAAAAATAGCATTCCTTAAATGACCCCACAAGAAAAAGTCACACGGTGCCAAATCGGGAGATATAGCTGGCCAGTTTATAGCACCACCTCGACCAATCCAGCTCTCTGGAAATATTTCATTTAATAATTCCCTCACTTATGCTCCAAAATGTGCTGGGCATCCGTCATGTTGATTCGCATGTGCAACTTCTTCTAATGCAGGGTCAATATGGTTAATTAAAAGATCTAAATAAGCTTCTGAGTTTAAATTTCCCTGTATTTCAAATGGTCCTATAATGCGATTATTAAAAATGCCTGCCCAAATATTGATTTCTTGAGGGTATTGCGTTGTAGCGGCTAGATTTATTCTGGGATTTTCCTGGGCCCAATGCCTAACGTTTTGTGAATTTGGCTCTTGATTTAAAGTGAAGGTACACTCATCGGTAAAACAAATTGATGAGAGGAAGCTGCGATCCCGATTAGCCCGTTCTTGCATTTCTTCACAGAAAGTTTGCTTTGATTCTTCGTCAAAAGGAAGTAACTCTTGGTGACATTGGAATTTAAAGGGATGATATTTGTTTTTTTTAATATGTTACGGACAGTTTCTCTTGAAACATTACATTCTAGGGCAATAGACCTTAAACTAGATATTGGACTAGCAGTTATCAGGCCTATTACCATTTCCTCTACCTCAACATTTAGATTTCTTGGAACGACTAAAAAAATAAATGATAAGATTAATTTTAGTTTTGTTTCACACCACGTTATCACTTGTTAAATTTCTCATAATCCCAGTAAAATTTAAGTTAGCGAACAATAAGGAATTAGCAATTAGGTAATAATAATAAGCGAATCAGAATTATCTAAATAAAAACCAAGTAAATTTATTAGTAAAAATTACCTTCTTTCAATGAAAGATTCCCAGTATCTTCAAATTTCTTAACTAATTTTTTTATTGTTGTTACCGAAGGAATAGGACTGTTATTGAATTTTACAGAAAATAAGTCACGGACTACCCGCAGACTATTGCCGCCGTAAAATGTTTTCACAATGAAAACCTTTTCTTCAACTGAATAAATATTTTTGTTCATTTTGAAACCCAAATTCTAAATTGTCGATAAATAATATTGACAGTTCAGACGAATTAGAAATTAGAATCACGGGAGTATTTGATTAGAATAAATTAAATTGTCATAGGTAATCTGATGAATATCCGTGTTTTAATTTGAAAATTATTAGTGTAATTTTTGCTTTTAATGCTTTAATAAATTGGAAAATTGCAGAGTTTTTGATATCCTCATACGCAGAAAAAAATAATCTTTCGATTGCTAACTTTACCACCACTGTAACTACACATGGGGAGCAGGAATCCCCAAAAATGTAATTGCCCATGTTATTTCCCCATGTACGTACATATGGAAGTTTGTCACACGGTATAGGTAATATACTAATACACTCTCTTGAATTTCTGGGACAAGTAAGATATAAATTTGACACTTCTGTGGCATTGCAACCTTGATGCTGTAACCGAAATTTTCTGATTTACCTTTGAATAAAGAACATTCTTAGGCTTCAGGAAAAGAAGGGCGCACATGTTATGAAGATTTTATTAGAAACAAGCAAATAATAGTTATTTATGCACCGAGGGCACAAACAGGCGTTTATGGCCCGACTCGTGTTAGAGCCTGAGGCGTAGCCGAAGGCTCTAACACGCGTCTGGCCATAAACGCTAGTTGTGCCCGAGGTGCATACAAAATTTTATGCACAACCGGTCATCTTACTTCTTGCAAATACTACATAAGAATTATTTTTGATAAATTTTTGCGTTGCATAAAAATAAAGTCACACTGACAGATAGCTACTTGACTTTATTCCCAACTAAGAATTCGTTCAAATAACCATAGAGACGCCGTAAACAACGACAGCCATATTGTAGATTTATGTAATCGTTTACCTACGCTAACCTAAGTACTGTTACATACAAAATAACTTTTGAAGTGTTTTAATTATTTCACAATGGAAAGTGAAAAAGTGATGAAGATTTCAGTTCTTGCACTGCCACCCTATTACTTAAGAATTAAAACAAAGTTTGTTATCTTTCCAAAATAGAGTAAAAACCAGATTAGTACTTTACGGCCCGGCGGGCCGTAAAGTACAAAAAAGCCCGCAATATAGGTGTCAATAATAAAATGACACTTTAAGCCCTAAAACAAAGCATTTAATGTGGCCTGCTGCGCTTGGTTGTGCATAAAATGTATTTAAGTATTTTCATATCTTAAGAAGTTTTGCAAAAATGTTTCTTCTTTTAGATATGTCAATATAGTTTATACTTTAGGGTTTATAATTATTGTAGACAGTTTGCAGTAACCTACAATAGTGTCAGTTTGATAGATACTCGTGATTAGATACTATAAACCAATCTTTCGTAAAATTGCCGATAATAAACAGATAATTGTTTTAAGTGTTCTTTTGTTATATACAATGAACATGGAAGTCATGTATGGTGCTCCATACCGATTTTTTCGGAAATGATTCCTGAATTTTTATCGAATTAGTCTCAGACTTTTTACTCACACTGTATATTATAACATGATATAAAAATCGACCCGTTTTGCACATGTCATAATTTGGTGACGTGATATTAAAAAATGCATTTTTTTTAAATTTTTCATTCGGTTTCAAACGCAGGTCCTTTTAAATAAATCGAACGGCCTTCTCTAAAAATGAAAAAGCGTTAAAAATTTATTTTGACCCGAAAAATTTAAAGATCAACAAGAGTCAATGACGCTCTTATTAACAACTCTGCTTAATTTCTTATGTATTCATCTTACATTTAATAGCAAGCACAAACGTTTATGTAAAATAAAATTTTCTAAGAAATTAATAATAAATAAGTTTTCCGCATGTTACGCACTTTGTTGGACATAGATACTGTATAAGGAAAAATTTTGAATAATTCTTGAAATAGTGAAGATAATAGTAGATTAAAGTATTCGATTAACTTTTGTGGAGAATCCAAAAATTCGCGGACATAATGATGTGCCTCATCTAAAAAATATATAACTTTATTCTATCATATTTCTATGAACCAACCTGTATAGTGTATAAGAAAAGATAATTTGAAAATATGCCGTAAGTCATCCCTATTCACAAATATTTTTTAATCCTGTGAATAACAAGTGGACTTTGCCGCATGACGCCTGTGCAGTTTTTTGTTTTTATTGAAAATTCGCACTTTTCATAAATTACAAATCCATAGGTAATATCAGTATAGCACGAACATGTTTATGAAATTAAAATGTTTAAAATAGGTACCTACTAGGTACCTACATAAACTAGCTATGTACATAAACATTTCAATAAATTAATCATACGTAACGGTTTATTTCTGCAGCTTATCTAAAATTGTTAACTGCGGTTTATGCATATTATGAACCATCATGAGATTATAAATTAACAAAGCAGAAGCACTCACGAAACATAAAGCTTACCTACTGTTTTCAAATGCACTTTATACTTCCACACATAACCTAGAAATGCGACGTGAAACGACCTCCGATTTAAAAATAAAAATACGCGAACGTAAAAAATGATACTAAAAACAACCAGAGGTGTAGTATACTACGAGCAGGTACATACGCATGAACGCAAAATATTTCTTCCTACATGCGTGCTGTATTTCAAATCATGCGCTAATTACTTAATGTATGTGTTTGTTTATATATCCGTATAAATATTTGGAAAAATTCTCATATTTATGTGGAAAGATGGTATGCCAACGATAAACATCGCGGCCGCAGATTATTGCATAAATAATAATATATTGCAATGTTCTACAAAATGTACAAAAACATGTGTACCTACAAAATTATAGTCTCTGGGAATTAGCAGTGGTATTAAATATAACTTTACAGGAAGTTACCTACCAGACGGTAAATACTACTACGTACTCTCATTTCTGAAGGGTTTACAGATGATTTTCTTTTGCAATAAATGTCTAACTAAACAGTTTTTCAAAAATGAATTGCAAGTCTTCAAGGGCGTTTTCCACTCCCGAACAGAAAGAAGAACAAAAAGTTATATTAACATGACACCACAAATTAAGACGTTTCGTTCAGAAGATACTGGGTACTAAAAATAGATTTGTTTTTCAATTACGCATTCGGAAATGATTGCTAATTAAATTGTTGGAAATCAGCCGATATGCATATAAGTTCATGTGGCCCAAATCGGACAGCATACTCCTTCTCCAGTGGCGTAGTTACGTTACGGGTGTGTATGTGGATATTTGAGAGAAAAAAACTGGTGCAATACTGGTCTAATTTTTAAAATGCTCAATTAATTTATATCGGTAAGGATCTCTTAACCCTTCTCCTAATTATTAACAATTTTTGTGTACTTGGAAGTATCTCTTAGCGGCTATATCACGGAAACCGTTCACGTTACAATTTTGGGGTAAAAAATTATTAAAAAATATAGCCGAGAGAATTCAGCCAAAAATATTTTTAAGTTCCTAACTTCATTCCTAGGGGTCGTATTTACTGTGGCGTTTCAAGAAATCTTCAATTTCTCCAGATAGCTTAGATATAATGTATAGGGCGGAAATACACTTTTCAGAATCTCTGCTAAATCCTCTATAAATTTTGTTCAAACAATTTTTCTGCTAAATTTTAATTGGTGCTATTAAAAATAAGTCATACTTTATTTGATTTCTTAAAAAAATTAAATGCAGTCCTACAGCTTTTTTTACTCTGTTTGATAGGCCATTAGTCGAGATAAACAAATTTGAAAACCAGAAGTGCATATCTTTTTTCGTTTTAAAATTATTGCAAAAATAATAGATGATGATCGGAGGGCCCGTCTTTTTTAATTCCCTAAATAAAATTAACTTGTTCTAAATGAACAATAAATGTGAAAACTTTATCCAAATTTATCCATAAGTGATTATTCTTTCTCGTGTGAGTATCTTTAAGTAACTATTTAGAGTGTTTTTTTGTTTCATTTTTATTAAAAAGGGCATCGTAGCATTATTTATTTAAATATAAATACCCTATAATAGCGAAGCGGCTGTATTTTCCATTTGGAGGCAGCTAAATTGCAGCATTCAAAACGATGGAAGACAATTTGAACATTTCCAATAAATTTGTTAATTTTATAAGTGATTTTGTTGTATTTCAGTTAATTTTGTTTTAATTATCGTTACGCAAGTTGTGCCGTATTTTTCGTACCTAAGCTACATAAATTAAGTAAAGACGGAATCCTTCGACCCTCATCTACTATTTTTGCAATTGTTTGAAAACGAAAATAGATATCAAACTTTGGGTTTTATATTTATTTCTCTCAACTAATGGCATACCAAACAGAGTAAGAAAATCTGTAGGGTTGCATTTAATTTTTGTAAGAAATCGGATGGAGAATGACATTTTTTGGATGGAGTCAAATATCGTTGAGCGTACAAATTAACTTTTATTTTTTTCGCAATAAAATTCAATCAGATTAAAGGGACCTTTAAAATGAGCCATCGTTTGTTTAATTCTGTTAAGACAAATCCAAGTCACAGCATTTAAAATATTTTAAATTGTTGTTCTTCACCCTGATGATAAATAGAGATAAAATGTTTATAGATGATTAAGCAGACATTTTAAAAATCGTATTTCCGGCCTACATTGTATCTAAGATATTTGGAGAAATTAAAGATTTTTTGTAATGCCATATCAAATGCGCCCTCCATTAGTGAAGTTAGGAACTTAAAAATATTTTTGGTCAAATTCTTTTCTCCATATTTGTCAATAAATATTCTTTACCCCAAAATTGTACCATAAACGGTTTCCGAGATGTAGCCGCTCCGTAGTCTTAGGTGGATCTTCCTGTATGTTGCCTTAGCAATCGTACGTACTGGTTTTGTTATTTTATTAACTGTTTAATCCGACCAGCCGATCTTTTGAGAGGATGAAGTTCACTTTTTCTATTTCTCAAAATCCTCGTGGAACTATTACTCTCAACTTGTAGATTAACACCTAAAGAAATTTTGTGCGTCCCTGATATGGGACGGGTATAGTAGAATCGTTATTTTCGTAAATTTAGCAACTTCATTACGTCCGCAATATGGCACGTCAAATCAAATTAACCCAAAAAATAAGTGGAATTTGTATCTGAAGATAGTTCTATACAGAGTGTTTCCAAAGCAAGGTAAAATATTCGTTGTCATTTTCGAGCTTTGATTTTTCTATTTCAAACTTTATTTAGTATATCGGTAAATTTTTCAGAAATTAACTTGAAATTCGATGTACAGTATGTTTTCGGAGAACCAGCAACAATAATGTTTTAGTTTACCAGAAATTATGTGCAGTAGATGCTCTCCAGCGACCAAGTTCGCTTTCTCCCCTCTCAACATTCTTTGTTACGCCATTGGTCACTATGATTAGGCTTATTAAATTATTTTTGCTTCCAGTTTTTTGATATCGCACGTCGTTTACGAGTTATTAAACAATTTAAATAGTGTACCTACTTTATGGATTAATATTCAGAAGAATCTAGTGGGTTTTGCAATTTTGACAAGTAATCAACCGACTAATAATTCAGTGGTACTTAAGAGTTCTTTTTGTTCTGTTTGAAGTAACAGTCTTATCAATGTAAAAAATAAATTTAAAAAATCCACTTCGAGTAGCTCGAAAACGGACATTTACACAATTTACACATTTACACAAGGTGTTAAATTTTACTGGTTCACCATTACTATTTCGGTTAAAGTTGAAGATAGAGAGAAGGAAATGAAATATGAAAATAAAAATAACAATAGCTAATTTTTTAATTTTTTTAAACGCTGTAGAATTTTCCAACTTTCATGCCGGAGCCCTATGTCTGAGCATCTTGATAGTTTGACCCCGCTCATTAATCCCTGAGGCTGTTCTGTCCTTAACAATTTTAATAGCATCTTCGATATATGAGTTTAAAACTAGAGGTGACAATGCACATCCCTGTCTCACTCTCTTTCGAATATCTACTTCTCTTCGTTCCTCCTCAAATTCTATAACTGCCGTTTGCTCTTTGTAGAGATAATGTATTATTTTTCTGTCCCTATATTTCATCCCTACCTTTTTGAGCACTTCGAACATTTTCCCCCATTTGATTGTCGTCGAAGGCTTTTTCTAAATCTACAAATCCTATACAACGTGTCCAAGATAAGGAGGGCCAGTATGGGGATATTGGAAATGACAAGAGATGCGGATTTGGTTAAATGGGAAAAAGCTGTGTAATTAAAGGACCAACAAAATGGCGCCTAGAAATCCTTGATAAGATTTTCTGTTTTTGAGTTATTTTGAAAAAACTGAATTTATGGATTTTTAACTATATTTTTTGTGGCTTTAATATTAAAGTTAGAGCGAAACTGACGAAACTTCTTCGTAACAACTTTTGATGAAATTAAAGATTTCATTGCCAATTTTTTTATTCTACGTTTCGTCTTCGAGCAACCAACATCAAGTTCATTTTTTTAAATACGGTCCTGATTTTCTGATGTCAAATTTTATGAGCCCTTTTTATTCTGAATTCAACAATGTACCACACATTATAGTTTAATTACGTTTCGACCCTTTTTTGGCCATCATCAAAGAATTTTTAAAATACGGACCTGTATGTCTCATAGTTTTGTAAAAAATATGTACATACAGTATAAGTTGGGCAATTTTTAAGTGCACCACAAGAGTTTTACGAATCTGTTAGATGATACTAGCGATAAGCACCTACCCTACTCTAAGCATAGCGCATCTTGCAGTTTTGGAAAATCATGTTCGTTTCTGATATCAGAAGAAAGCCCAACTAACTGTATTTCTCATAATTTTTAGAAAATTAAGAGAAATGCAGGTCCGTATCCTAAAAATTTCTTGATGATGGTCAAAAACGGGTCGAAACGTAATTAAACCATAAATGTGTGGTACATTGTTGAATTCAGAATAAGAAGGGCTCATAAAATTTGACATCAGAAAATCAGGACCGTATTTAAAAAAATGAAGTTGATGATGGTTGCCCGAAGACGAAACGTAAAATAAAAAAATTGGCAATGAAATCTTTAATTTCATCAAAAGTTGCTAGGTACGAAGAAGTTTTGTCAGTTTCGCTCTAATTTTAATATTAAAGTCAGAAAAAAATATAGTTAAAAATCCATAAATTCAGTTTTTTCAAAATAACTCAAAAACGGAAAATTATATCAAGGATCTCTAGGTGCCATTTTATTGATCCTTTAGTTACGCAACTTTTTTCCCATTTAACCAAATCCGTATCTCTTGTCATTTCCAATATCCCCATACTGGCCCTCCTTATCTTGGACACGTTATCTTTTCTATTGTTTTTTCAATAATTACTCGCGCGTTCCTCTATTTCATCTAAATCCGACCTGATCTTCTCCTGATATTTCTGCCTCCCTTTTCTACATTCTTCTTTGCACAATTTATTCTAGTTAAGAAAATTTTTTGGCACCCATAATAAAAAAAATTACTGTCGTTATTCATTTGTAAATAGCTAAGGGCACGGGGATGCAGCCAAAGGATTGAGGAAATGAAACTCCCTTTACCGCTTATTCAAGCTTTCGGATTTATTTAAATCCTTCCTCAGGAAATCTAGCAAACACAAACAATGCAAAAGTCAAAATAGGAACTAACAATCTAAAATTGAAACAGACTTACAGTGATGTGGAAGATCTTACACACATAACGCAAGACAAGCTGAGCTCATACAGAAAGGACAAGAAAAACGTCCGGATGAAAACATGGACACAAAACTTATAATCCACTAACATTAAACAGGTGGCAAACTAATATAACCTTATAAACAGTCCAATGTAAACTAGTCCGTTATAACAATGTAACAGACACAATATTAAACAATTATTAAAACAAAATGTATAAATAAAACTTCTATCAAAGTAGGTCAAGACGCACGCACGTCAAATTTTAAAATTAATCTAACCTAACTTATTTTCCGGAAAACCGAAAAAACGGTCGAAATATGACAAGTGACAGAGAAAATCCTAAACCAAACATAAGGAAATGAAAAGTCCCTATGGTGGATGATTACCAACTCAATTGATAAAAGGAGGGAAATATGAAAATGAGAGCAACGATAATACATAATACAACAAGTCTACTAAGTGATATAAACCAAAGAATCTCTAAAAAAAAAAAATTAAGACATATGCAGCACAGAACTAATGCTAAGTAATTACCTATCACAAAAATGATAGGAAAAATACAAATAAGGAACACTCAAGGGTCAATTACCTTTCAGTGAGTGAGGCATATGAAACAGAGAGAAAAACCCAAGGACAGGGGAGGGCCGGAAGGACTTTAATAGAGGGCTTATGATGGGAAGCATAATTAAGGAACCTGCCAGAGCTGGAGGGCTATCTGTACCATTCGCACTTGAGGACATTATCATGACCTCTGTGGACAAGAGTGTCCAGGAAAGGAACGCTAGAATTTGATTCATGTTCGACAGTGAACTGTATTTTATTATGGACGGAATTTAAACGATCCAACACAAGGTCCACCCTGTCTGCAGGAAGTGACACAAAGATGTCGTCAACATATTTCTTCAAACCAGGAATATCAAAATCCAATGAGGACAGAGCGGAGTCCAACACATCGTCCATCACATACTGAGCGATGATGGGGGATATCTGAGCACCCATAGGTGAACCGGTGAGTTGTTTGTAATATCTATCATTATAAGTAAAGAAAGTGTTGTTGAAAAGCAACGATATGCCGTCGAGGACGTCAACCAGGTGGAGATTGGTATGACGTCTTAAGGAGGTCCAACGTCTGGTGATTGAGTCCAGAGCCAGGTCCAGAGGAATATTTGCGAAAAGGGACACAACGTCAAAAGTCAAGATCACGTACCCCTGGGGAAGGAGCAAGTCATTAATCACAGAAGCAAACTGGAAAGAATCCCTAACAAAATAGGTATTGTCACTTTTATAGCTGATCGTGAGTATTTCCGTTAATATTTTCTGAATCTCTCTACCGTGCCCAAACCACCAACATTCTTACTAACTGGTTACATGGTTCTTCTATGAACACATCTTTCATACATTCCCTCTACAGGAAGACTTCCCTTTTTATGAAGGACCATCCTGACTTGCTTGTCCTTCGTTCCGATAAGGGTAACGTCACCGTGGTCTTGCTCAGGACGGAATATGATCGTCTCTCTCTTGAACTCCTTGGTGACCCATCTCAATACTCGGTGGTATCAAATCAAATCAAATCAAATCAAATCAAATCAAATTCTAGCGTTCCTTTCCTGGACACTCTTGTTCACAGAGGTCATGATAATGTCCTCAAGTGCGAATGGTACAGAAAGCCCTCCAGCTCTGGCAGGTTCCTTAATTATGCTTCCCATCATAAGCCCTCTATTAAAGTCAATCTAGTCTTGGGAATGAAAAATAGAGTTAAGAGAATTTCTCACCCTACTTTCCTCCAATCTGGACTGAATCGTCTCAGAGATATCTTTGTGAAAAATGCTTATCCGAGAAGATTTCTCAATTCCTTGCTTTTCAGCACTTCCGCTCCCGACCGAGAGCCCCGTGAACGTCTTCCAGGTGAGATCTATGTCACTATTCCCTATATAAAAGAGTTATCTCATCATATAAACTCTGTATTCAAAAATTAGATCCATCTAAAAATAGTTTATTCATATACTTTTAAAATAGCTAATCTCTTTAGCAACCCTAAGGACCGCATCCCCCTTCTTCGCAGTTCCAATGTGGTGTACAAAGTTGATTGTTCTGACTGCCCCCAGGTCTATATAGGGCAAACTTGTCAGTATCTGAGTGCTCGTCTAGCCTTCCACAGGAGTGATGTCAGGAGATCTCTGGGTAATTGTGCTCTGGCCCAACATTGTATTGAGTCGAATTATACAGCCAACTTTGATGATGTTTCTATCTTAATCAAGGAGGATAAACTTCGCAAACGTCTTTTCCTCGAAATGTTATTTATTGATACCCATAATAGCATGAATAGGCGCACTGACACCGAAAATTTGAGCAATATTTACATATATTTACTTCATCTTCTCGGTAATTATCTGCAGGCTGTCGCAGATAACACTGTTCCTTCCATACCCATCTAGGGGTTTTCTCATTCTTCTGGTCTGTTTGATTCCAGTACCCCCTCGTGCTGCGGGCCTCCTAGCTGCTCGGGTCGCCTCTCCTGGTCGTCCTTCCGGCCCTCCCCTGTCCTTGGGTTTTTCTCTCTGTTTCATATGCCTCACTCACTGAAAGGTCATTGACCCTTGAGTGTTCCTTATTTGTATTTTTCCTATCATTTTTGTGATAGGTAATTACTTAGCATTAGTTCTGTGCTGCATATGTCTTAATTTTTTTTTTTTAGAGATTCTTTGGTTTATATCACTTAGTAGACTTGTTGTATTATGTATTATCGTTGCTCTCATTTTCATATTTCCCTCCTTTTATCAATTGAGTTGGTAATCATCCACCATAGGGACTTTTCATTTCCTTATGTTTGGTTTAGGATTTTCTCTGTCACTTGTCATATTTCGACCGTTTTTTCGGTTTTCCGGAAAATAAGTTAGGTTAGATTAATTTTAAAATTTGACGTGCGTGCGTCTTGACCTACTTTGATAGAAGTTTTATTTATACATTTTGTTTTAATAATTGTTTAATATTGTGTCTGTTACATTGTTATAACGGACTAGTTTACATTGGACTGTTTATAAGGTTATATTAGTTTGCCACCTGTTTAATGTTAGTGGATTATAAGTTTTGTGTCCATGTTTTCATCCGGACGTTTTTCTTGTCCTTTCTGGATGAGCTCAGCTTGTCTTGTGTTATGTGTGTAAGATCTTCCACATCACTGTAAGTCTGTTTCAATTTTAGATTGTTAGTTCCTATTTTGATTTTTGCATTGTTTGTGTTTGCTAGATTTCCTGAGGAAGGATTTAAATAGATCCGAAAGCTTGAATAAGTGGTAAAGGGAGTTTCATTTCCTCAATCCTTTGGCTGCATCCCCGTGCCCTTAGCTATTTATCAACTAGACAGCCGTGTCTACCGTCAACGTTATTCATTTGTTTCCATTCCATACAGACGTTTCGTCATAAAAACACGTTAAGTCACCCCTTGAATATTATGTTATTTTGGAAACACCTGTATATAGGTATATTGCCGATGAATATGAAATGAAAACTTCCTATACGCTGAAACGTAATCCAACACTTGGATATAATATAATAAATGTATGGACCTTCACTAAAAATGTTCAAATGATAGTGTGTTCAATGATTCTAACTGACGCATTAGTTTTCTAAGATGACTGAATTTGAACTCTCATACCTTGTAGTTGTATCTGTTAACAAAACCAAGCAAATGGAACAAAACCTCGTCCAAAAATATAACGAAATTTGAAAAGTTTTTGTATGAATCGCCCTTCCTATTATTCATTAAAAAATACTTTTTGCTAGCTTCTGTGCTCGGTACCTGGTGGTCCTTGTCTTTTCTATAAATAAATAATACGGGAATACCTACATAAATTCAAAAGTCAAAAGTTTCAGATGCGATATTCACAATTTATATATTCGCCAAATAAATCTTGTCCCTATTCCATCATACTCAACTTCATTAGTTCAACGATCGTTTACATACATTGAAAGGAATCGCAGTCTACTCAAGTGGTGTATGTTTGATTGCATAACCAAGCTTTAGAATTGCACGTTGGGTTGCCTAGTTCGTTTCGTTAAATAGATAGCCAAAAGCGAATAAACGGTTAGGTCCTTAGACACTGATGACTTCCCTTGAAGGTTTTCTCCCAATAAAGATAAACGGGTTTTCCCACGAGGTTTCCCCCAAATATAAGAGAAATACAAAAAGTTTTCCCTTCGAGGGGTGAGATCTCAGAGAGTGCTTGTTCAAGTTGTTTTAAAAAGTAAACTATCCTCCGCTATCTTATTGGCAAATCGTCATTAGTAATTAAGTTACCTAATTTTAGTCTTTGTTATTGTAATCACCATTATTAGGAAATTTAGAAGTTATACTTTAGAATCTCTATTTTATTTCAATGGGTTGCTTTTGCGACAGACTGTATTAAACACTGTTCACCCTCACTGGACTGCCAGACGTAAACAAAAACGGAGGTAGGAGCTCGAGACGGGAACGTATAAGGAGACGCGGTGTAGGTTAGTTGGACAAAGGACAGGGAGTCTAGAACTTGAACTGAGAAGTCATGTTCTCCTTTAAGGGGTTGGCTCAGATATTTCAGTTTTATCTTGATTGATTGATTAAATTGATCTGCTTTCTTTATTAATCTGATGAGTAGTGTTGTTAGTGATTATATCAGGTATGTTTGAATGCAATTTTATTATTTTGTATATTAATGTAACTGCATATTATAATACAAAG
The DNA here is from genome assembly GCA_963966045.1 of Xestobium rufovillosum. Lineage (NCBI taxonomy): Eukaryota > Metazoa > Arthropoda > Insecta > Coleoptera > Ptinidae > Xestobium > Xestobium rufovillosum. The sequence continues at coordinate 16,682,255 of OZ014504.1, forward strand.
TGTACTTAAAACGTCGTGAATTCTAAACTGGCCAAATGGTCGCACTTATTACTGACTTCAAGTCTCTTAGCTCAACAAATGCATAATTATAAATTATTCTATGATACTTAAAAATAATCACGTATCGTGTTTATTATGTGATATTCCAAAAGAAGTCCACTGGGGTACTCTTAGCCAGATAAACGTTCAGTAGGCGGGGATGTTGAGTCAGCCTCGTTAGCGACCCATCTAACGATTACCACTACAATAGACATCATACTGGTTAAATCCAACAATATATCTCTGCTTCGTTATAAAGGCGATAACCGTTAAGAGCGCCAATAAACGTTAAAGAACAAAACTTTAAAGTCAGCTGTTTGATTGTTGTAAGTAATAAATTATAATAAATACGTTTCGCATCTCGATAGAAAATACTAAACCCTTTTCTTTTGCGATTAATGCAGATGACAACCAATCTGATTTTGTACCAAAATGATAACGATAATTTACTAATGCTTTGAAAGATATGAATAAATCTTGAGGTCTTAACTTTATTTGTGTTTATTATTAACATCCTCGCTTAGGATTCTTTCTTATCAAAGTAATGGGGTCTGTAATAGCGTAAGTAGTACACAACGTAGATAATATACGATCACGTGGCCACTTCCATAGGTAATAGTTACGCCACATTTAAAAGTAAATTTGAATCCTTACTCTTGAGTAATAAATTAATAGTCAATTTTAATATTTAATATCCATTAATCATCATCATAAGGTTCTCAGTACGAAGACTGGTTGGACGCCGTGAAATTGCACTAGGCAGAAAAACATAAAACGCAATTCGAATTTGAATTTCCCTCGTATCTTTGAAACATGGATTGTTGGAGAATGTCCTAAATCGACTAAGAATAGTTAAAAATTAAAAAAAGTCACTTGAGAAAACACTGGATGTGAGCAGTAGTTAGTGACAGACCAAAACCTGAATACAGAGTCACTTTTTCATCAATTTTACTAGATTCAGATACATGGAGATTTTAGTTACCAAACTAAACTTTCGCCTAATAAAAGCCGAGTTATTATTATTATTATTATTCGCTAGCGAAGCGATTTGCGTCATTCTTTCCGGTTTTGGACAACTCAGCCATTGTTCAGGCTTTCATCTTTGGAAAGAACGTTATTTTGAATACATATTCGATTCCGTTGGATACCAATTTTGTATATAAAAGTTCCAATTTTCAAATCTGTTTTAAACCATCGGATCAGAAGAGCTTTGGTTTCATAAAAATATCCGCCCTGTAGAATACTGTAGAATAATTGGAATTTAGCAAGGACGACTTGCTTCTTCTTGGGTTGATAGCTATAACACTTAAGTATGTAAGTACCAGACAAAAACAACTCAAATAATTTCTTAGAGTTACGCTTGAAAAAATTGCACACACAGTAAAGCATTATTAGCTGTTGCGCAAATATTTTAGGCCAGTTAAATTTTTGTAGTTAAATTGTTTATACAGTGCGAGTAAAAAGTCTGGAACTAATTCGATAAAAAAATCACTAATCATTTCGGGAAAAAACGCTCGGACACGTCAAACTAATTTTTTTAAGTTCATCTTTTTTGATAATTATAGATTTTCGATGGTCTTTTGATTTCGTACCGTGACGTCATCGTCCATTTTTTTAAATGGCTCCCCATACTTTTGAAGTCGTAGTTGGATAGTGGCTGAAATTACGAATTCAATGATATGCCACAGTATGACATTGACGTTGATATTTTTACGCCGTTTCAAATCAATGAAACTGTCAATATTCGATGGCTAACTCATTTTCTTTGAGAGTTTGTGTTTTTATTTTAATTTGATTATTTCGAAAAGTATCAACCTCAATGTCATACTGTGGCATATCACTGAATTCGTAATTTCAGCCACTATCCAACTACGACTTCAAAAGTATGGGGAGTCATTTAAAAAAAATTGACGATGACGTCACAGTACGAACTACGAAACTCAAAAGAACATAGAAAAACGACAATTATCAAAAAAGGTTGATGTGTTCGAGCGTTTTTTCTAGAAATGATTCCTGAATTTTTTATCGAATTAGTTCCATACTTTTTACTCACACTGTATGTAGGTAACTACGTAATTTTCCAATTCAAGCAATTTTTTTTCAAGATTTCAAATTACGTTCCGTACTAAAACTTGCAATTCGCTAGATAAAGTATGATAGTTAATTTTTTGTATTTTGCTTATGAAAACATGTTATTCTTTGGCACTGGTTTTTTATACAATTCGGCTTATTAAAAAAGTGTTGTTTTTTATAAAAGTAATGTGAACCTGTGTTTGCATACAACTGCGATAGATCCTTCTATGGAGTGAACTTCATATCATTGTTAAGTCAGTCACAACAATTATTATTATAGTGCTACCATTTTATACTGAACACATGGTGGAGTCTCTTAGTCCTAATTATTTATCCATTATTTGTGATACATTTGTCTTTGAATAATTAATCGCTCTGTTTCTGGCAATCAATACCTTGTGCCGTAACGTAGGTACGATCTCAGGGTTTGTGGGTTTACCGATTCAATAAAACACCGCCTCGGGGACAACCATTTAATACCGAACACGTGTTAAACAAAACTTACAAGCAATGTGCTGGCGGTTTAATATTACTCATGCATAAACCTGAAATGAAGTAAACCACGTACAATAAACAAATGACGGATCCCATGGGTCATGCATACCTGAACACCAGGGAAACCTCTGATCTAAAATCGTGGTAATAAATAACCTTGTGGATGCTGCAGGAATCAACATAAGTAGTGCGCTTCACACACAAACAACGAATGAATAAATTCTCAAACGCGCTCAAAAAATTAGACAGAGACCGCAATATCCAAAAACAGTGTAAGTCTGGTGGCCCAACAACTAGGAGCCACTTTACCGGCATACAAAACAGATTTCGTTTCAACCTTATCAATTATCGCATTCCTTTATGTACTGATATCGTAACTTGTACCTACATCGTTGTATGGGTTCACACTTTCTTATAAATTTTCTACTACTGTATTATCTATAAACTGCAGTCCAGTGGCGTAACTTCAAAATTTTGGCCCGGGGGCATGATACCGTAACAATTATCTTACTTTTCCTCCGAACTTCCCCAGGGTGTCCATCAGGGGGTAATATTGAGAAACATTGAAATCGGTCCAAAAAATAATAAAAACTATACAGGGTGTCCAGCAAAGAATGGGTCATACTTCAAATCTAGCTTCCTTGGATCAAAAGAAACAATTCATCTGAATCAATATTTATTTTAGCAGAGCTTGGGGATTGCGGGTGATTTTAAATATTGAAACGCATTGTTTAAAGACAAATGTATTTTTCTTTGTCAGATAGTACTATTCGAAGCTACATTGGAACTTAAAGATTATTTTGAAATTGCATATTAGCTTAGCTTGGTTAGTGGTGATGATCTCCATGTTTCTTACAAATACAAAGTATACAGTGTTAAAACCAAAGGTTTGGCGCCTATCATGATTAATGTGCGAAAAACTGAGATCGGATTCGTGATGAGCTGATCAGCGTCGCCGGTATAAAAAGGAGCATTGACTTTAAAGTTTAAATTTCAAATTTTGTGAAATTTCTGGCAGTTTTTTAACATATAAAACTTGTATTTTTTATTCGACGTTTCGCCCCCGTTTGGGGGCTTTGTCAAGAATATTTATTTAAACTTGTAAAAATATAAAAAAATATAAACGTAAATTATTTGACAAAATTTTTTAAAAAGTCAAAACTTATGTGGTAACTATGTTCTAAAAATATAAAATTTCCGCACTTTTGATTTTGCAAAACATTCCAAAGGTAGTGTGTTTAATTTAACAATAATATTGGTTAATAAGTAAGTAGCAGAGAGTATGATTATTTTATTATATTACAGTAAATGTGACTTAAATTTTGTATATCAGTTCTATCATTAATAGAGTTTTGTTCTTTTTTTATGTAGATCATTTCTAAAAACAGTCGTGATTTTAAATGTTTTTCTTGTTCTAGAATTTTGGTATCATTAAATTCAAAAGTATGATTATTGCTTTTCATGTGTTTACTTATTGCTGAATTACTGTTTTTGTATTTGTGTTGTTTAAGTCTGGTTTCTAAATGGTTTTTAGATTGCCCAATATATGTTTTTTCACAGTCTTTACATTTAATTTTGTATACAGTATGTGTTTTCATTAGTTTAGGAATTGGCGTTTTTAAATTAGAATACAAAAATTTTAAGTTGTTATAATTCTTATGTGATACTTGTAAATTGTATTTTGCTAATAATTTACTAATATTGTGCGACATACCTTTAATATATGGCAATGAAATGTAATTTTTATTTTCTATTGGTTTTTTACTCTCTGTATTATTATTGTAAAATTTATGGATTCTATTTTTTATAATTGTCATAATGAAATTTTTAGGATAGTTATTTTTTAATAAACAATTTACTACTTTTTCTATTGCAGATTGTCTGTATTGCGGGCTCGAGAGTTTAATTGCTCGGTCGGCTAGACACATAACAATACTCTTTTTGTGGCAAGTAGGTTGTTCAGAATTAAAACAAATATAACGACCAGACCAAGTTGATTTGGTGTACCATTCAGTTTCTATTGAATTTTTCGTTTTATATAAAGTCAAGTCTAAAAAATTAATTTGATCTTTTGTTGAAATTTCAATAGTGAATTGTAATTTAGGATGGTAGTTGTTAAATTGGTTAAGAATTTCGTCATATTTGTCTGGTGGGACGGCGGTTAGACAATCATCCACGTATCTAACAAAAAATGGTAAATTGAAAGATAATTTAGGAATAATAGTCGTTTCTAAATCTTCTAAAACTAACTGGGCAATGGGGCTGGAAATTGGGGAGCCCATGGCACAGCCATTTGTTTGTTTGTAAACTGAATCTTTAAATTTAAAATACGTAGTTGTTAGAGTAAGTTCAATAGCGGTAATGAAGTTATTTAATGTTAGAGATGTGTAAGGTTCAATTTTGTTCCAATTCTTTTTGACTATAGAGATTGCAAGGTCTATTGGTATATTTGTAAAGACTGTGAAAAAACATATATTGGGCAATCTAAAAACCATTTAGAAACCAGACTTAAACAACACAAATACAAAAACAGTAATTCAGCAATAAGTAGACACATGAAAAGCAATAATCATACTTTTGAATTTAATGATACCAAAATTCTAGAACAAGAAAAAAATTTAAAATCACGACTGTTTTTAGAAATGATCTACATAAAAAAAGAACAAAACTCTATTAATGATAGAACTGATATACAAAATTTAAGTCACATTTACTGTAATATAATAAAATAATCATACTCTCTGCTACTTACTTATTAACTTTATATAATTATTCGTGCCAATTTTTTTCTTTAAGTTTATAACTTTTGTGAATTTTTTGGCAAAATTGAAACTTCTTTTTGTAAAACACCAACGTTTCGCCTCCGTTAGGGGGCTTTATCAAGGTTTTATTCAAAATTGTATAAAGTATAAAAAAGTGACATTTTTTTTCTTAATAAAATTTGTAAATAACAGTAACTATGTTAAACTTAATAATAGAAATTACATCAATTTTATAATAACAACAATATTAATCAGAACCAAAAAGAATCTAAAAACTACATTTCCTTACCCTATATAAAAGAAATATCACACAATATTAGTAACTTATTAAGAAAACATAATTTTGTAATTGCTTACAAAAAGCATAATAATTTACAATTTTTATATTCTCATCTGAAAACCCCCATTCCAAAATTGATGAAAACTCACACCGTATACAAAATTAATTGTAATAACTGTAATAAAACATACATTGGACAAACTAAAAATCATCTCGAGACTAGGTTAAAACAACATACATACCAAAATAGCAATTCAGCTATCAGTAAACACATAAAAAATACTAAACATAATTTCGATTTTAATAACACTACTATTCTTGAACAAGAGAGAAATTTAAAAGCTAGACTTATTTTAGAAATGATACACATCCAAAAAGACAAAAATTCTTTAAATGACAGATCTGACATTCAAAATTTAAGTCAAATATACCGTGACATAATAACGTAATTTGTTCTCTACCACTTGATTCTAAATTAACTCATGTACATTATTTATTTCCTTATTCATAATTATCAAAATCAAATGTGCTAGATATAATTTCTATTATTAAGTTTAACATAGTTACTGTTATTTACAAATTTTATTAAGAAAAAAAATGTCACTTTTTTATACTTTATACAATTTTGAATAAAACCTTGATAAAGCCCCCTAACGGAGGCGAAACGTTGGTGTTTTACAAAAAGAAGTTTCAATTTTGCCAAAAAATTCACAAAAGTTATAAACTTACTTATTAACCAATATTATTGTTAAATTAAACACACTACCTTTGGAATGTTTTACAAAATCAAAAGTGCGGAAATTTTATATTTTTAGAACATAGTTACCACATAAGTTTTGACTTTTTAAAAAATTTTGTCAAATAATTTACGTTTATATTTTTTTATATTTTTACAAGTTTAAATAAATATTCTTGACAAAGCCCCCAAACGGGGGCGAAACGTCGAATAAAAAATACAAGTTTTATATGTTAAAAAAACTGCCAGAAATTTCACAAAATTTGAAATTTAAAGTTTTTGGAACTGGCACAAATCAAAGAAAAATTTAAAGTTTAAATGCATTTGGCGATTGCCAATAAGTATAATAACTTTTACAGTTACGAGGTGGTTAAACCCCCAGCGATTTTTCGAGTTGGTCCGAATGCAGTTCATGTATTTACCGTGTTTTCGGCACTTTGCAAGGGTTTGCAAAATACAATTTTGTGCTCCCAATTCTTAACCGATTTTAATTTGAAAGATTTTGCTGGTATCGCAAAATGTTGAATATGTTCCACACATCGAGTTTTTCTCGTAAGTTCGCAGCAGTCAGCAGTAACTTTTACCGAAATGTGACTGAAATTGCGCTAATTTTGCGCGTTTAAAATTTTTTTTTTCGGTTTCACAGTGAGGAAAATTTAAAAAAGTCGCATGTAGGACTCAGTTGCAACCTTCTAACTATGCGCTAGAAAAATTTGACATTTCTAACTTAATAATCTTTTAGATTGGAAGCGCTGTTTTTCGTCTGAAACCGAGCGGTATCTACCCTTAATCGAATGCTCTTTTCATAAAACTAGTAATAGAATATGTAGGGCGAAAGTTCTATATTATTTAGCTACCAAGAAATCCTTCCTATGTTCCTATACTAAGTTTCACTGAAATAACTTTGAAAGTACCCGAGTAACAATGAAAAATTGAAATAAAGAATTGTCCCATAACTTTTTAAGGAAGCAAAATTGTACTAAGGTAAATTGGTTCGGATAGGTTTCTTTTGACCCAAGGAAGCTACATTTGAAGTATGATCCATTCCTTACTGGCCACCTGTAGATATTAAATAATATGAACTTGCAAACTTATCCACATGTTTTAATCTGATCAGTTTCACAAATATAAAGGATGTCCTGGGAAGGGGGTTACAAAGAAGGAAAAGTTGATTATTTTTAATTTGTGACAAAAATCATTCTTCATAAAATACCCTGTTTGTTCTTAAACTCCCATGGGACATATTGTTTTTTACCAAATTGTTCCAGGAAACACGGGAGGTAAACGGCTGGGGATTTGTGGTGTACACTCTGTAGGAATTACAGGATTTATAAGGAATTATGGGGACTTATAAGGAATTATGGAGAATTATAGGGATTTATCGTGAATTACAAGAGATTTATTAGGAATTATAGATTTATTGGGAATCACAAGAAAAATAAACGTTGCGTCTGCGCAGCAAGTTGCCAGACAAGTCAGTCCGCACTCTGGGAAGTGCTCCTAAAAAACAGAAATTTCATCATCATAACGTTCTCAGTCCAAAGACTGACTGGACGCATACCTCCATTCTTTCCTATCCTGAGCTAACCTACGCATTTCCCTGAAAGTGGAACATCATACATCCTCAACTATTTGAGAGCAGTAGTCTAATCTGGGCCTACCGCTTCCTCCTATTATTGCTATCTCCGACTCTATGTCGCGAGGTATTCCTTCGTGTCCTACCATCCTATCCCTTCTGTTCTGTATTGTCTTCCATACCTTTCGCTTTCTTCAAACTCTTTCTGTGGAGAAGGTAAGGTAAAGCGGTTATCCGAAAGTAATTTCATTATTAGCCTTTTTCAACACAACGTGCACACATGCGACCTAACAGTTACTCAAAATTTTTAGTAAATTGCTTAACCCCAAAATACATATTACACTAATATTTTTCCTGATATAAACGACAACCCCTCTACATGCCCTCTCTTCCATCATTATCAAAAAGAGTATAATAAACATTAAGCTCAGCCGAATCTGCAAAACAGAACAGCGATGAACGGACATGTAACGAGCACCGATTGGGAATCTAACTTAGGCTTCCAATTCAGTAAATCTGTATCGCCACTAACAGCAGTACTTCCTAGCAATCTATACACCAGTGTATTCTCTTCGATCGGAGCGAGTGTTTTTCACAAGATGAACTCCATTCGGTTTTGGTATAATTATTGAACCAAGATGTCCAGTGTAAACTTTAGAGCAGCTTTGTATAAAACAAAAGTGTAACGCAAAAACTAAACAATCATTTTTATAACTTACCTTAAAGTCAGTGGAGGTTTCTGGTGAATAATGATTGGGGATAAATGTCTGATGGAGGTATCCATTCCATTTGATATCTGTTTCGATAAATAACGAAAATATTCACGAAATTGTTCACCATCATCCCTGATATAATTGGCTGAGAAAACAGCCTCATTCGTTTCTGGTTTTCTAAAGATAATGGTCTCCTGTTCTGTGTGCGAAAAACATTTGGAACAACTGTCGTCAGTGTGCTCTTCCTTGCTAAGTAATAAGTAATTTATATCTTTTACTCACTGTTGTTACGCAATCAACACCCATAACTGCTGTAAAGCATAAGATGCTTGTAGGAAAACACCTCACCGCCTGTCACCAACGACGACCACTTCTAGTAAAACGTATCTTTATTATTGGCCAACCTGAAGTAGCTAAGTAATTTGATTATGTTTTAAAAGCTAACTTTATAGTGAATCAAAATAGGTATAGTGCACTTTTCGTAAAATTAAAGACCAATTCCAGAGGTATCTCACAAGGTACCATACCATTTTTAATTCACCTGATTCCCTCGAGCATCATTAAAAAATTAAATTACATTTGAAATTATTTAATTTGCTTTTCTCCTGTAAACTTTTATTTCTGTCAATGTAAAACGTCGGTACATCTATGGTTCAATGATAAAATAGCGATATATTAAACGCATTATATATTTGCAAAAGGTTTTACACTTTTTCGTATTGACGCATATTTACTTAATCACATTCATCACTATTTCACTATAGTCGGGGAGCAAGGTGCTCTAATTCGACACCCTCTACACAATTCGAACACACACAAGAAAATGAAGCTGATTCTTATGTAAAATGACCTGCCGGATTCGAATTCTGAGGTCGCGTAAAGATCGGGAATTGCGAAAATGCCGGAAAATCGATTTTTCGTAAAATTTTCCTAAATCAATTTTCGGCCATTTTTAATACTTTTCTTGTTGTTTTCAGAAACAAAAAGAGTTTGACGCCTGTTTTTTTTTTCGCGGAATATACAAGTGTGCTGATCATCACAGTAATCATCATGTTGCCTCTACAATTTTCCTATTTTATGAAAAAAAATGTTTTCTAGCTAGACCACAAATTTGTGTAATGTATTTTTCGTGTACCGGGTAAGTAATCTTATTTTTCGGAATTAACATATATATATGCGAGACCAAATACTGACAAAGGCTCGAAATTATTTTTGGTGAAGAAACGAAACATTAATATTGTTGCTGGAAAATGTTACAGCGAGTTAAACACAAATAATTTGTGTGCGCTAGCCGCGCTGATAGATTGATAGGTAGCGACATAAGGGTTCGCGCGCTTTTATCCTTGCTCCCCGACTACTGGAAAATGGTTGGTTACTTGTATGTTTCATCAGTTACATTTATGACAGTTATTTACTCAATATCCTGTAAAATGTAAGCGATTGACCGCCAAATTTTGATGTGAATGTAAGCAAAATAACAATAGCAACTATAAAATAAAAGTACAAAAAGTTGCAGACTGACTCTCATAATACAAATTACGCAACTAACTAATACCATTAAGCAATTTCGAGACACGACTCGATTAGAGAAGTTAATAAAATAAGTTAAAAGTGACTCCAATCTCCAATCGGACAAGACAAAAATGAAATCAAAGGGTCTGACCTTGTTGACACTTCGTCCAGGAGTAGGTTTCTACGTCAATATGGTTCAAATATACCAATCGAAGAACGCTAAATTAGAAGTTAACAGCGTCCTGTAATTACTACCAATCTGGTTTTTACCCAATCTTATAAATTTTTCATATTTCTTGCTGGATGGTCCACTAATGATCGTCAACGATTGTCTCAGTTCAATAGTCCCCATCCAGTAAGATTTGTTTTTGTCTTATTAGGACAAATGATATGAGGAATCCAGCGATTTTAGCTCCCTTTTTCGCTAAGAGAGCCGCCTTCTCTTTCCTTTCACTTCCTTGATGGCCTTTCCCCCAATTATACGACACCTCTGCTCTCTAATGCAATGCCTGGCGGGGTACTTGCGTGATGAGTAGTTGTTGGAACGGTCCAGTACCACTCATGTCTACCGCATAATTAAGCTAATAATTAATTCTTTCTAATACCTACGCTAAGCGCGTATATATATATGTACGAGTATACAGCAAGTAATATTGCATTCGAGTGTGAACGGCAACGCACCGTACTGATGAGTTCCAAAAGGACAAAACTAGTGGTCTGCGGTTTCCCATGCACATTCAAAACATACAATATTGAAAAACTTCTAACAGACATACTCCATGCTAGATTGAGTTCGAAAGTACGTAGAGATTTAAGAGGGATACGTACGTTGCTCAAGAAAAATAAACACTCGGTCTCCCCCACTACACCAGCCAGCGTAGGAGAAACACGAAGAGAAACAGATCTGCCAGCCAGATACGGCCCGAAAGTACTCGGCTGTCACCGACGACTGAGGGGCGGTTAGAATCTGCTAGTGTCGAAGTAAATGTAATGTAGCTTATTTATTTTCAGTTTAAATGCATTCAAATTTGAAACGCAAGCAATTTAATGTTCATATTATAATGTGCTCTGATTAGTTTTCCAGTATTTGCTTTTTGAGCCAAGTTTCTAGCTGCTGAAAATACACCAAAAGCCAAATTTCACGTCTCGTTTCTGTGATTATTTACATATTTGTTCTTAATTTGGTTTGACAGAATTGTAGAACAAATCTTCTTCTTTCTGACAAAGAAGAAATTTCTGCAAAATATTTATTAGTAAGAGCTCTACGTTTCGTAACATAGAGCTTGATATCGGCGCTGTTTTCAACGTACGTATCCCTCTTAAGGACGCTCCAAGCCCAAAGATATGTTTGTGGCAGCACCCCGTAGAGGATCTCTTCTTACACAAAATCATAATATTAAAAGCGAAAAGGCACAACACTTGCAACGGGTGGGGATATCGGTCGCTCGGTCTCTTTTCAACTGGCGGAGATCGTATGGGTGAGGTCGTGCACTCGACCAGGTGTTTCTTTAACGCAAATAAGAAAATTGCATCGGCATAATTTCGATGGACGCTTGGATCTGCTGAGCGCTGTTATCGCAGTCGGAGTTCAACGTTACACGGGTAGGCATAGGTAGAATGGTTTTTTGTCGTATGCATTAAATTAAACGCAATTAATTATGGACAAAATGACATACAGGGCAGCGTACATGCGATATGAAAACCGCAGGAAAAAACCTAGGCAACTATCACCACTACGTAAAAGTCGTGGAGCGTAGCCCACGGGTCATCTAGTCTGGATTTAGTTCTGTAATTCAATGCCTGGCGCGGTACTTTTTCGAGGAGTAGTTGTTGGAGCTATCCAGTACCAATCAACTCTGTTGTGTTAAGGTAACCGAGCCAACGAGTCCACAGAGTCTTTAATCGCTCAGGATTGTATCTCTACAGCTTCCAGTACTTTCAATTCTGTTTGGATGCCAGTGATAATCTGAATGGTATTCCGCTCTTGCGTTTGCCCATAACAACCGAAGTCTCTTCAGATCCTGAAAATTCCTTCTTCTCGTGAAACTTACCACTGTGGTCTTAGTGGGACTCACAGTTGTTCCTCTGTAGTGTTCATTGTAAGAGACTTAAATCACCCCCTTGAATTTCCCTATCATTACAATATTTACGCCATCTATCCCTTTCGGGACGGCAGCGATATCAACAATCGTTGCTGGCTAGACGGGCGCGGACAGCGCGCAGACTCCGGTCGATTGCGGTCCATGCGCGTCAAATTATTCCGCTCAAAAAATGTTAACTTTTGTTTTCTTTTCATTTCAATTGCTTGATCACGAGTAATTTTCTGAGATCTAAGCACGAGATGCACACACAAACGCATAACAAAGTATACTGCACGATTTAACACTGATTTAACACGATTTCTGGGAAGAAATGGAGAGAGATTAAATTAGCCAATAAGCTCCGATTATGGACGTTATTGGTTATCATAATGTTGCCCCACTATCAAACCGCGGTAGTTTTCCGCTCTAAACCTGCTCTCCAAGCGTTCAACTTTAGTTGTTTCGCGTCTGGCGGGCAAAAATTTTTTTTGCAACTCCGGTAGTTTCCTGTCCCGAAAGGGCTATATATTCCTGCGTTCGAATTCCCAGAGGAGATTAGGCTTCACAGCAAGGGCCTTAAAGCGCACCCCCCCCCCAAAGGTAATTGATCCCCTCTTCTGATCTCAGAGTACATTCACTCTCCAATATACATACCTTCAGTAGCTCTCTTAATAGAGTCAGGAGAGGTGTTGTGTATTGTCAATTGGTTTTATGTCCAGAAAGATCCCTAGTGCAATTTCTTTGTTGTGTGCGAGCACATGGAAGCTCAGTTCATGAGAATTATCCGTATGATAAGCATACTTGTCTCGATGTACAGGTGCCTATCCACAAGTTTCTGCATCGTCTTGAGCATATACGATGTCAAAATGATTGGTCGAAACAATTTCACCTGGTTTGTGTATGAAAGTTACACTTACCCTTCGCTTATCATACGGCATTTAACTGAGGTCCAAACTGACCCTTATTAGTGTGAATATGGGTGTAGTTAGTGCTTGAATACCCTGCTGTAGAATTATCAGCAATAGAGCCCGAGGCATTATATCATATGGCGCAAATGATTTAATCGTCCATACAATCCTGGTTCTGCCAGCCAGCTTGCTAGCTAGTTTCAAGTGATCGCCGTCCATATAAGGTATGTCTTGGTTTAGGCTTTCATTTTTGTCTACAAGTATGGGTTTGCTACCTAGAAAATGTGTCTCTAGAAAATTCAAGAAGGAAGTCTGTCAAGTGTGAATTTCTTGAAATAAAACAAAAAATATTGAAACTGATACTTTATTTTCCTTTTCAAATATGTACTTTTCAACTAACATTAGTACAACCTCTGTTAATACATTAATATAATGTTTGATATAGATATTTGTTAATTCCTTATAAACATGCTTAATAAAATTCTTTTCCTGGCAAGAGAGGAGAAATATCGCCTAAACGAAAAACTATATTAACATTAAATTTTTTGCCGCAGTAATTGATAAACTGAGCTTTGGCAATAGGAGGATTGTAGCTACTTTTACTGCGAAATAAATTTGACTCGATGTAACTGAACTTAGGTAATTAATGAATAATATGAAAAATATTATTCTCCACGTTATTGCAATTATTGGCAGTTTCACCCTCTGCTCATGAAAATAATCAAGATTTCCTTCAAGCGACCTCACTACATTTCAAAAGTTCTATTTGTGAACACAAATCGTAATACCTGATGCTTTGGTTATTCGTTGGGAGTAAATGTTGTTTTCGGTGTAATATGACGGCGAGGGACTCACGCAGCCTTTCGACAGCGAACTTTCCCTAATGAGTATGCAGAGGAGAATTATTCCCTTCAGTGTACGTGGTTGGAAATTTGTTTATTAGATGCTTAAGAACTCTGCACGTAATTTTACCACAAGTCAGTTTCTGAATTTTTAATATTTAAAATGAAGTTTTATTATAATGCATTCAGTCGTAATCTCGCCAAGCCTGTTTATAAGTACCTATGCATCTACAAAATGAGAAATCCTTGAAAATGATAAATTGGAACAGAAATAAAAACAAAGGCAAATGTGTTTGAGTGGCTTGATATTGCGTAGTAAGTACATGAGCTTTTATTGACTACGATTTTCTTTTTAACAATATACGTATCCGATTAAATAGCGGTGCCTTTGAATCTCGTTGATCATATACGTTGTTCCGAAAGTAGTGTGCAATATTTTACCAGTAATTTCTAACATTGGATGCAAAAGAATTCCTAGAAATCTTATAAATGAACGCTTCGTAAGGGAGTTACAACAATCCCCTAAAAGTAACTTTCTGAAAATGAATTATATTAATTATCTCCAATATCGTTCAAGGAAATATATATTGACATTTGCACAATCATTATTGATGAAACAGCAAAAATTTGAAAATTTTACTCTCGAATGTTCAGAACTCGGAGTTTATGAGGTTGTCTTATTTACAATGTCTGCTATTGATTTTCATCAAGTAAAGGCAGAACCAATCATTTATTTAGGTAAAAAGTCCAACTTTTGGCACATAGTTTTTTTACACACTTTGCCAGTAAACTGAAATTTTCCAGTTTTTGCCTAAAAGTGAAATAATTTGAAAACTTTGTTTTAGGGTGGAGTATGATGTAAGTCTTTGATGAAAACTGTGGTTGGCGTCACTGTGATTTAAATTGATCTATATCCTTCGGTCCGTATTTTCGTTGTTTATCCATGGCATTTCTTATTCTAAATTATTTTTAATACCCAGTAAATGCATCATACCATGTAATGCGACGTTCAGCAAGAGTATCATTATTACTTAAAAAAACTGCGAAAGTTTTATCCCCAAAAACTGTAAAAATTGCTTTCTACAAAGTTGGGGTGATTTTGTCTCAAAGTTCAGGCCACTTCTGGGAAAATTTTGAAACTAATACTATTTCATCTAGATAATAATGGTCGTGCAAAATTTTATTATTTTACCCTGAACTGTTTTGCAGTTCGCTTATTTTTGGCTGTAAAATTTTCTTTCTATTATTGTTAACTGGATATTTTTCAGTAAAGGCAATATTTTGGACTCTCCACCAATACTTCTAAAATATTATTATTTAGAATATCTCTATTTCTATCACCCCGTTACGTTACATAATATGTATTAGTCGATATTGGTCTAAAAGGGCACATATCACTAGTAGCCAATACACCCACCCACACACTCATAACTCACCTGTGTTATTGTTTATAGAGGTAGACATGATGTTTGCCAGAAATTATTTGGCATACAGTTATTGATTTTCTATAGTTACATAAATTTTACAGGTATGTCTAAATAATATTATATTTGGCGCAGGAATCATACAGGTTGAATGTATTGAAGTTTTTGAAATATTTACGGATATATTTATATAAAAGTATTCATTGTACGTACGTAAATTTGTTAGGTTTTTTAAAAATTGGGTGTAGTTTAAAAAATAATGAGACACCCATACTTTGGCGAAAGAAAATTATTATGTGTTTCACAGGAGAACGGAGAGTGACGCAGCGCGCGCACAAACAAGTTTTACTTGACGTACCGCGGTTGCATGGCAACAAGAAGCGACCGTCCATTTTCCTCTCGGTTCAATGCGGAACGGTCACGTTTTATTTGAAACAGTATCTGACTTAGATAGTGCACCTCTGGTGTCGTAGCTGATGCGTCACGCCATTTGATGCCGAAATTTTCCGTTCTCCTGTGAAACGATCAATAAGGGCCGAGAGTTTAATTGCTTCACTCGAAATAACGGCTGACCGGCGCACTAACCAGCTTATTTTGCATTGTCTGCGGTCGCCGTACTAGTTCTGAAGACTATGTTTCTTTTGGTGTTTCAAGCTTCCTCTCAGTGCTAAGGACTCAATAAAATCTCGTCCATCTTCACATCTTTTCTAAATTTCTTTATTATCCGTTCTTCAATTTCGGTGTACATCATACAGAGCGTTCAGCGAAGAATGGGGCGGAGTGTAATCTCTCGGAAAAGCATGAAGATTGTGGAATTCTAAAAATGGAGTTCTAAATGTCTACCGGATAGAATGGTTGATCTTCCTAAAACACCAAGAAAAGTTAAAGGGATGATGCTGAAGGCGGAACAGATGATACGGATGACAGATCACATGAGTAAACGCAGGCACTCGGTGTTTCTCGTCATGTCTAAGACCACAGATGATCAAGTTATTTGACTTTCGCCTTCCTGAGGTACGCAGTTTTAAGGTCCCTAGAATAAAGGTTTTGTGTTGGCCTGTCAGAATAGTGTTATCAATACGACGCGCAAACTTGAAGCAACTAAACTAGATACAGTTCTGATGGAGTTCTTGAACAGGAAAATCTATGTCATCAAGTTTTTATATTGATTTACTTAGTCAAATACGAATGTATCCCAAGAACATGATATTGTTAGATTAAAGTCATTTATGACTGGTGATATGTGCCCCTTTTTAACTTAAAACTTTAATTATTTAAAATGGCACTAAATATTAAAATCATGATACCTGCTGGAGAGGTAGCAACCAACAACTATAGGCATCAATACATACAAATCGAAAACAATCTAAAAATACAATCTACACTTAGGTCCCAGATAAAGTACAATATTATATGTTTAATATTGATGTTACAATCAATAACTTATCAGCTAGTGCTCTGAGCTTATAGGTGCTTTGTTCAATTTCTACCACGTCTCACGCAAATGTGTTTTTATGTACATTAGGAAAGTGAAATAAGTACAATCAATGATAAATTGGAGAATTCATGGTATTGTGAATTTATTCATATTTAATCAGATTTAGTAAAGCATGAACAAGGCACCTAACATTGGTCCTATAAGCATTTATAAATATCACAATATACAACTCTTTATAGTGTAATATAATATTTAGATAGAACAGTATTTATTGTTGTACAAATCGGATGGAATAGTATCTAATCAATTTGCTGTTTTAGCTAAATTCGGGGAAAGAAATTATTACTCAAAATATGTTATTTGTGTGCCCTACTCACAGCTTGCACGCAGTCCGTTTTACTAATTATGAATAAATCTTTCCACAAAAAGTTTTAAAATTTGAGCTTTGAATTTGAGAATCCTTATACATAAGTATATTATAATACCTATGTGAAAAGTAGAATATAAAGTCACTGCCGTCGACAATGCGTGTTATAAGTAAATTGGTTCGTGCTGTGGTTTGAACTGGGGACATGGGGCATGGGGCAAACTTTTTATCTGAATACAGCAAGTTGTATGTTAGATAAATAGTATTATCAAACACGAAGTTAGCGAAATTCAGTGCACCTATGTATTTAGGTACACTTTAAAGAAATTTGTGTTGAATTGCAAATAACAAATTATGGGCTAAATTGGCCAAGTTATTAATTTTTAAGGTCTGTCGTTATACACCATTTTTTGTTTCCGAAGATAAAATTTCAGGTTGACTTTTTTGAATTTTAGAACTGATAGAGGTCATCCATTTCTCAGAAGCATTATATACAGGGTATCAACCAAGTGCATTTATTCTTCCACTCCTGCTTTTCTCCCTATATTTTTTGGAAAAAAATCTACTGCACCACTTTGCAAATGCGTGAATTCTGG
This sequence comes from Xestobium rufovillosum, assembly GCA_963966045.1. Lineage (NCBI taxonomy): Eukaryota > Metazoa > Arthropoda > Insecta > Coleoptera > Ptinidae > Xestobium > Xestobium rufovillosum. The sequence goes on from OZ014504.1 coordinate 16,700,097, forward strand.
TAAGCGTTATCGAATATTGTGACAAAATCGTTTAGCCTGTGCGTTTCGAAAATCCTTTTTGAATCGCTTTCTCCAATTAATCGATTCGAATTCAATCGATGAGTATCGATTAGAATCTACCCAATAGATTCCAATCGATTCATTGCATGGCGATTCTAATTAATTCAATTCATATAGATTCGAAAATCGGAGGAACGCTTAGGTGGATCAAACATGACACATAATACAGTTTGTGGGCAATAGGCAGGTTCGGTGATTTTCAAATTTAATTAAAATTGAGAAGAGTTTGTTATACTGAAGGAAGTTATGTTGTTAATTTTTGTTAAAAAAACTCCTTCGCTTGTGAGGCCCTTGCAAAGTTTTCTGTCGGTGCGAGGCTAGCAATCGTACCTTGCAGCGAGAGTAGGCCGCGTGACGTCAGTGGTTAGTACGAGTCCAAGGTTCAGCGCGCAGAGTCCCATAAGTATTATGTACCCATGTGTTGTTAAATATTATTAACTGCGTATAAGAAAAATGTCGGGTTTTAACTTGTGTTTTCTGTTTTGTACTCAGATGTACCTACTAGTACATCGTACAGCACACCAATAAAACTGAAAAAGTGATTCGTTGCAGACAGAAGGACAATGGGTCAGCATTATCCATATTTTCGCGAATTAGTCCCACCATCCTAAAGGATATCTCTCCCATTCTTTATTGTCTTCCATACCTGTCTCTTTTCCTCAACTCTTTCTAATTCCTCCCTATTGCTAACCTTATCTATCCACGGTATCTTCATCACCCGTCTGTAGCACCACAATTCAAACGCTTCTACCCTTTTGCAATTCGCTTTTCCTATTGTCCAAGTTTCGCACCCGTATAATGCCGTACTCCATACATGCGTCTTTAAGAGCCTCTTCCGAGTTTCTACATTAACCGTTCCCGAGTATAGTAGTTGTTTCTGTTTGTTAAACAAATAGTACGTAGCGTACTTTTTTGATTCGCGTGAGTTGTATTTGCTTCCGTTTGAAAATTTGCAATCCATTATAAAACTATTAACTTGATAACTTGTCAATTACTGAGGTATAAATGAGTAGGGTATAGAAATTAGGTATGTATTGTATTGTATTAGAGAATATAGAGAAATAGAAGCAAGCTTGTATCTGCTTACCTACTTATACTGAATTATAAAAGATATTCATATACAGTTAATAAATTGTTGATTTTGTTTTACTTATACTGTTTTGAGGTTGAATGAAATTGGTGTTAAATGCAAAAAATCACACACCATTTCCACATTATCTACATACGGCAAATTATGTGAATCGGAATTTTTATACCCTTGTTGCATCATTAATGGATTATACATATATTGTCTTTGTTTTATGTCTTTTTGACACCTCACTTTAAAAATACACGCTCGAAATAGTCTCAATAAGCATGTTATGAGATAGGTACCTCTTCGCTGGAACTTCAAGAAAAGTGGGACGAGTGCCATACGAACCTCTGACGCCAAACCAGTCACAAAGCGAACAAGCATGTGGGCCTGATAAGTTAATATTTTTTGCTTATTACACTGGAAAAATTTTTTTTAACAAAATTTCGCCGTAAATGAATTAAAATAACAATTTTCTGTCATTTTCAGGTCAAAAATTGATATCTTATTTTTGGAGTTTACTCCTTAATAATCGATTTTCAGTTATAGCCCGCGGTACGGAAATTTTATGAGGCCCTACTAGCATATTTCGTCGCAAAGTAGTCGCTGTTACGAAACTGCTACAAAAAACATTTCGAAATGGGAAACAATTTTCGTCGCCGTTACGAGGCGTAGCCGTCGCTGTTACCAGAAATGGGAAATACGCCGTTATCACACAAGTTACGACACACGTTACGACACATGCTACGGGATTAAGTAACTTAGTGCCGTAACTTTTACGTATTTGTTACGTAACACCACCGTCGCCGTTTCGAAACAGTTGTAAAGATAAAACGTGACGTACTTAAATTACTAAGTGTAGAGTTTATACATAAAATGCCAAACATCGTGTCAACTCATTAATCGGTTGTACTACACATTCCGTTTTTCATGGTTCGTAACTTTCGTCATGGAATTGATGTTTTGGATAAATAGGTATGTGCCAAAGTGATAATATTTAGACATTGTTCTGGGCATCTGGGGTTTCCAAATTACAACGCTTCTGATTTTATTGACAATATTTGGGGTAAAACCTACAAAATAACAAAGGCGTCTCAAAAATAATTAGAAACTCGCAAAAGAAAAATTAAAGGAAAAAATTAGATTTTTCGCAAATTGCTAAATTAATCACTAAAATTGGACTTAAAATGATTTGCGTTCAATCAGCTTCACAAACACACAAAAATCACCTTGCACATGCACTTTCTTGTTGTGGCCAAAAATAAGAAATTAAGAAACCCCGTTTCGATAATTGCCTGATTTTTCCATCATGGCAGCCGTCCTTCAACGAAGCAAAATTGTTGGTGTAATGAAGTTACAAGGACGTCGCGCAGTTTCTGGTGTGGAAACAAAATTACGCATTTGCGTAGCAAAGTCTCTAAAATCGTAACAAAGTTACGTAAGACGAAGCAACGTTACAAAAGAAGTAACAAAGCTACGAAAGGCGAAACAAAGTTACGAAAGTTACCAAAGTCGCGCGGTTTCGTCAGGGTTACGACACCAAAGTTCCTTTTGTGACTAAGCCGTAACATCATGTAGAAGATGTAACGCGGTTTTCTAGTTGTAACTTTGTTACGTAATTGTAACGTGTAATGTGTAGAAAGTTGTAATATTTTTCGTCTCAGTTACGTAACGGCGACATTCCTGTAATAAATTTTTATACATTGTTTCAGAAATGCTAGTAGGGGAGTAAAATCAAACGTTACGTTATCTGTCACATTGAAATTATGTACGTATCTATGGATACGGCTGTTTATGTCTGACTGCATAGAGCATGGAAATAGCGAAAATAGTATGGCATAGAGTAGATATGACAGTTGGCGTTGTAAAATCAGCATTTACAATGTTTGTTCGTTCCTAAATTTGTTGAATCTTTTGATTTAATATGGATAAACTTAATAATAATAATACTCCAAATATTGCTTAGTGCCGAAATGTGAATCAACGCCTATTCGAACACCAGGAAAAGTATTTATTTCATTGCCAGTGGGATCGACGTTTGGCAGATTGTCACTTAATTGCTGAATTTATAAACAATTTATATTTTGATGTAGTTGGATATTTTCGAACATAAACCATCTGATAAATACACATTTGGGTATAAAACTGACATTCGCGTGTACCCTATTATCAAGTGATTGAAGTTAAAATAATCGTTCGTAAGGAGTAAACTCCAGTCGTGCGTCGGAGCTGACACACAAGTTTTTTTTACGAACCTCCCTATTCTTGGAGTATACCTAAGGTAAGTAAACTGCAATGCGTAATCTTTTCTTTAGTAGTTCATCGAATATCCTCTCTTCAAATCATGGACAAAACGATTCGAATAGAAAATCGACTCGAATTGGAAATCTTTACGGATCGATTTCCGTGCGATACATTATAAAATCACCTAAAGGAGCACCATTTAAAATACAGAAGTCAGACATAACAAAACAAGAAAATAATTTAAAAGTATATAGCAATTCATTTCTTTCTAAAATTGGTACCTAATACAATACAGCAGTTTTTAAGTTCTTAACTGGCACACTGTATAGTGTATACTTTTTCAAAGAACCTACCAGATTTAAAAGTTTTTGAGTATTCAGGTTGGTCCAAACTTACTATGCTTTTCAAACGTAAACAATTAATAGAAAATGTAATAATAATTGGACTTTGAGGCCAGTTTTGCATTAAGTATGACCATGGAAAGCACACATTTTACTTTCAGCGCAAGAGTTACTTCCTAGAAACGCAGAAAATATCTGCATTTCTCTCGATTTGTATTAAATTTCATGTAAAAATACGTATCTCAATATTTGAAAGAAATTATCTTATTCGCTCTGGGATAAATTTATCGTATAGAATTGATAGCAACCTTTGTGGTCTATATTTCTATTGCCCCGAAGGCTGTATTCAGGAACTTCTCTAAACTCCTTAAACAATACCTACTCAACTTGTTGGAGTTAATGGCACATTGACTCATTTCGGAAGGAATATTCCTGAATTCTTCATGGTGAACTGTCCAATTAGAGCATAATCACCTGAACGTTTGATGAATTACTGGGTACCTAAGTCCCATACCGTCACCCGCTGTATAACATCACAACATCAGTTGAGTTTTATGTAGAGGTTTTTTAAAACGAAAGTTCATGCTGTGGAATAAATGAGGAGTGAAGAGCTTGTTGCTTGAGGAATTGGACAAAAACGAAATGGCTTTGAAGTTAAGGGAGTTACGATTTTGTAATCCATCCAGTGACGTACGTTTATTTTGTACGCAGCAAATAATTGTAAAGTCCCATTATTTTTACAAGTTCTTTCTATCAGTGGTCCAAGTCGGAAAACTAAACTTTAGATCACCTGTTTAATGAGTAAGATCCATTACATATAATGCATATTAAAATTGAAAGCAACAAATGAGTGCACCAGAAAACAGTCTAGCCTTTTGTCCTTCTGCATTTTAAATTTTCTTAAATTTGCTATATGCAGGTAGTCGTCAGTAGGTACATCAGGAGAAGAACACAATTGACTATAATTGAATCGTAATACTCATCTTTTATCAAACATTTAAATATAGTAATAAGAGTTTAACAAGAAGTTTCAGCAATCAATTTCTTAGATTTTAGTGTTTATAAAAATCTATATATGTATTCTTTCACAAAATCTTTTCTAGCATTTAGGCACTAGTTGATTTTTAACATAAATCCAATATTGCTCTCTTCATGTCGCTATACAAATTGTTCTTTCATGGGTTCTGTTTGACTTTATTACATAAATGTAATAGATCAATCAAAACGTCATGGGCAGACAATATAATTTAAATTTTCAAATAATTGACAAACAAACAATCAATATAAATTTAACGTCACACATCTGAACTTTTCAAATTCTCCAACAAAGGCGCTGTCAATCTCGCTTCGTCCACCATAATGCTGATAGGGGAAGCCCTGTCCGTGTTCTTATCTTCTTCTTTCTCTTCCTCCTTTTCTTCTTCCACGATTGACGGCGACTGGACATCTAATCTTATCGCTGTGGCATCTAAACTTGTTGCCATTCTTTGTGCAGTCTTCGGCTTCTCACTCACAGATGGCTGCTCAAAACTTTTTGACATTTTACTGAGCGCTATAATTGGTGGAGGTTGCGGAGGCACATCTACAATAACAGAGGGTCGCTCAAACGATCCTGACGGCGTTTCCAGACTTATTGTGGGTTTCTTGTAATTGTTAGGTCTCTCGATGGTAACTGAAGTTTTTCTGTCAGCAGAGAAAAATGGTTGCTCGAAACTCATGAAATTTTTATGCCGAGGAACTGGTCTATCCGGTAAGCATGACATTCTCCTGTTCTTTACGTAGTGACAATGCGTGGATGCCTTTTCTGTTGTTATCGACGGCCTATGACGATTACTAGTATGAGGACGTTCTATAGTTATTGATGGCCTTCTATCTCTACCAATAATAGGGAGTAAAGATCCAGTGTGCAGTATGGGCCTCTCATTTATTATCATGTGTTGAATGTCCATAGCAGATTTTACTCGACGAGGCGGATTAAGAAATGCCATTGTAGGACTGCCAGCAAAGACGGAATTTTGACGTGGACGCTTTTGGGTGTTTGGCGATGATACCCCTGGATACAGTGCGTCAGTCAGGCAGTTGACGTTGTATTTCGAAAACGACATTCGTTGCTGAAACATAAAATTTCACAATTTAGAAACTGAATTGGAACTGTTGGTTGTTCTAAACGAATACTTTTTATTTAGAGAAACATATATTTTAATATAAGAATAAAAACACTCTGTTTTGTTGTTTCACTTTATACAGTGTGTCCCCGGATTGAATTTACAAGAGGAAAAAGTTTTTAATTTTTGATTTCTCAAAAAAAAATTATTTACAAAAATATTTGCTTGCTTTTAAACCCTTGAAACACTCATTACTTTTTAAATTACTCTTTTCCTCGTTTAGTTATTACCTTTCGTTTGTAAGAAATGGACTTTGAAATTTTTAATTTTAAATAACCGTTTTTCTAGTAGGCTAATTTTACTTTTACTGACATTTTATATGTCATTATTAATTACGACATTTTTAATTCTGACACATTACCTACCTAATTATTAAAGTGAAAAATGTTAACAGTAGACCAAAAAATATACTTAATTCAGTGCTATGGTTTGGGAGTTAGAAGTTATCGTAATGTTTTTGCACGATTTCATGATAAATTCCTGATGTTAATTGGTCTCGTATGGGTGCACAGAAAGTTGCGCAAACATTTTTAAGAAGTGACTCGGTCTCAAATTTGAAGAAAAAAGTTTGGCATGATGAAGATGATGCTGCCACTGTGTTAGTTGTTGAATCAGTTCGGAATGATCCAAAACTTTCCATACGGAGACTATCAATCACTCCAGTTAGACATAAGTAAATCTCATATTCAAAGGATTTTGAGGAGATAGTGCTAAACGTCTGGATTTTTGTTTGGGGATGGGCAACGAAATTATGGAAAACAGATCGTTCCATAAAAGTATTATGTACTCTGACAAAGCTACATGTACAACTAATGGAACTGTGTCATCCCAAAATATCAGATATTGGAGCAAACACAATCCTCACTTCAGAATTTTTAATAAGCGGCAATATTCTTCCAAAGTCAATGTTTGGTGCGCTGTGTCTCATCATGGTATAATTGGCGCATATTTCTTTGAGAACAACGTTAATCAGCACACATATTAATTTAGATATGTAACAAAATTTTGTTGCTGAAGAATTAGACAATTTACATATAGTCGGGGAGCAGACGGCCTGAAAGATGCGCTTGAAACACTCTCTATACAACTCGAACACACACGAAAAGATGAAGCTGATTCTTATGTAAAATGATCTGTCGGATTCGAACTTTGAGGTCGCGAAAAGATCGCGAAAATCGATTTTTCGTAAAATTTTCCTAAATAAATTTTCGACCATTTTTAAAACTTTTCTCGGTGTATTTCAGCAACGAAAAGAGTTAGAGATCTGTTTTCTTCGTGGAATATACACTGAAGTGTGCTGATCATCACAGTGTACTCACGTTGCCTCTACAATTTTCCAATTATATGGAAAAAAATGTTTTCTTGCTAGACCGAAAACTTGTGTAATGTGTTTTTCATGCACCGGGTAAGTAATCTTATTTTTCGGAATTAACATATACATAATGCGAGACCAAATACGTATAAAGGCTGGAATTTATTTTGATGAAGAAACGAAACATTAATGTTGTTGCTCAAAAAAGTTACAGCGAGTTAAACACAAATAATTTGTGCGCGCTAGCCGCGCTGATGGGTTAATAGGTAGTGACATAAGGATTCGCGCGCTTTTATCCTTGATAATACACACATAGAAACTCTTGGCCCCCTGAATTAATTTGAAACGTAAATACAAATAATTCTAACAAATATGTGGATTTAATTCTTCATTTTATTGAAATGCTTTATCACGTGTAAGGTTATTTTCATGGAAGGAGTACACGGCCAGGAATAAAATTTAAGAAAACGTCTGAACTAATTTTTTTTAAAGGCCAAAGTCTTCGCAAAATATGAGAAATGAAGATGTAAATAACCAGTATGTATGTCCTCCTCTGTTCTCGAGCAAAACATTAACACGTCTGTACATTCCAATAAAAAGGTTATTAAAGGATTCCTGCGGTATGTTGTTCCATTCTTCTTGAGCAGCAACAATTAGCTACTGAAGGGTGAAAGCAGCGTTATCTCTATTTAAAATGGCCCTCTTTAGCATATCCCACAAGTTCTCACAAGGATTCATGTCGAGTGAGTTTGTTGGTCAATTCATTCTTTGAATATTCCCTTCCTGTAACAAATTGGCAACCCTTCTTGTGCGGTGGGGCGTGGCGTTATCGTCCATAAAAACGAAATTTTCTCCAATTTCGTTTCGCAATGGAAGGATGATTGGTTGGATAATAAGCCCAAATATTCCAAACATCCTGGAATATGGATGGTATATGGAAAATGACGTTATAATGCCAATAACATTCACAAATAGCTCTAAAGTCGATTGTGTTAGTATAACACAGTTCTGTAAATTTAAAAATTTTTTGATGTGCATGCATGAAATCTGATGTGCAATGTATATCATGTTTATGTGAAGGGAAATGCAATTTGTCTGAATAAACAATACAAAATGATGTCGATATTAATGCAGCGTTTGTACGCCCGCACATAAACCACTACTATACGGCTCAGCGCGGCTAGCGCGCACAAATTATTTGTGTTTGACTCGCTGTAACTTTTTTGAGCAACAACAATAATGTTTAGTTTCTTCACCAAAAATAATTTCGAGCCTTTGTCCGTATTTTGTCTCGCATATGTATATGTTAATTCCAAAAAATAAGATTACTTACCCGGTGCATAAAAAATACATTAAACAAATTTGCGGTCTAGCAAGAAAACATTTTTTTTTCATTAAAGTGGAAAATGTATATGTATATGTATATTCCACGAAAAAAACAGATGATGGGGACGTTTGAAAAAAACAAATTATTTACAGCCAAGATCTTCGTAACAATGCCGAAGAATTAAAAATTCGAATAAGGGAAGCTGTGAGATTTAATATTAATTTGCTACGGTTTAAAGAAATAAATAAAATAGAATTTGTTCATTTTTTACAAGCAAAATTTTTATTCCTTTATTATTATTTTGATTTTTCAGTTAAATTAGCCTACAAAAAATATCTACAGCAAAAAAAGTATTGTGTTTTAGGAGATTTTAAGAGCAAGCACATTTTTTCGCAAATATTACCTTTTTCGAGAAATAAAAAATAAAAAAGTTTATACTCTTCTTGTAAACTAAATCCAGAAAGGGATAATAAAGATAAATAAGTCATAATTAATTGAATGTCAGTCAAAAGTTAATAATTAAATTAGGAAAAGAGCAATTTAAAAAGTGATGAGTGCTTCAGGGGTTTGAAAGCAAGCAAAAGTTTTTGTAAATAATTTTTTTGAGAAATCCAAAATTAAAAAGTTTTTCCTCTTGTAAACTCATTCCGGGGACACACTGTATATGTTTCGACCTTTCGGTCATTATCTCATTCTTTGATAATGACCGAAAGGTCGAAACAAATATGTTAGAATTTACTTCAATATAAAGTGAAACAACAAAACCGTGTGTTTTTATTCTTATATTAGTTATAATGTTTCACCTAGTGCCAACCGCGGAATCAATTATTAATGTTATTTAAACATATATTTTGCAAAGGTAAATTCATAAAATACATCAACTGAAAACTCGCGAATGAGACTGAAAGAAAATAATGATGCAAAGGAATAGAAAAATATAAGTAACTTTGATGTCCACCAATAAGAACTATATTGTAAGGTTCATTAAAAACTCAAATTTGGTATAGCCCATGGTGCAAATACAGTCACAGTTTTAAGTACTTATACAGTCTCATTTTTCCTGTTGCCGGTATTTCCAATAAATTTCTGGGAACTGTGGTTTTTATTTTCATGTAATCACCCCCTCCCTATCCCTTGTGTTATAAGTAAATAAAGAGTAATGTTAAAACCAGTGGCGTGTCGCAGAGTAAAGATAAGTCCAATACAATTTTTGGTGGATAAAATAAAATTTGAGAGTCACACGGAAAACTTTTGGTGAGGACCTCCCACATATATTAAAGCTCCCTGTTATATAGAAAATTATACAGATTTTTCCACGTCCAGAGGCCAACCCGGAAATGAGAATTCAGGTCAAAGGGTAAGTTATTATACCTAATAGAGTTCCTCACTGCTACAACTTCCTACTGTGTAATTGCAATGAAGCAACTTGAATGTTGTTGTGAGTTTAGACATCAGGTCGGCGAGGACGTACTTGCAACAATGTGGTAGTTTGTGTTGGCATCGCTGTTTCCGTCTGAGGTACCGCTCCCTGAGGTTGGTAAAAATTTAATAACAATCGACCAAAAACAAATAATGAAAACGCTTATTTTGAGTATAAGGGATAGTTGTTAGGCTGCAATTAATATTCACCTTTTATTGAGTATTTTTCAACATTTTTGAACAAAATTTATAATATTGCCACATAGACTTTCAACAGTCTCCAAATAAACACTCTGTATTTTATAAGTAAGTAAAATAATTTAGCTAACGTTAGTAAAAGACTCGCATGAGTGAGGCACGCGACTTATTACTCGGGGAGTCGTGCTGAAAAAGCCGTTTCCCCAATAAATATATCAACCTTATGTATTAAAGTATTTATGTTTTCACTTATTGTCCATTCATCTGTCTTTATGTAATTTTATGTTCTTTTTATTAAATTCTATTAATTGTTTGTCTTGAGCCCTTGACTTATACACACACCCCTTGGCACCCCCTAGGAGAAACACCGGTACTTCTTACCACCGAACCCGCAGATGCGACAATATTGCATGGTTGCCTTTTAGTTCGGTTAATTTGTTTTTGACCATAAAATTTCAGACGTCCAAAAATTCATGTCTAGCACTTAAAACTTACTGTTGATGACTGCCATAATTTTGAAGCGCAGTTGTATATAATCAAATGCTTTTGAATAGCAGTATCAATAGTCGTAAGTCATAAATTATTTCAACAGTAAAATGTAATCTACTATTACGAATTTCATGGCTCAGAACATCGGACTCGAACATAAAGTACATAAACCTTATTGTTCCCATAAAAATCTATACAGTAGGTGCTTCGGGCAATATTTTAAATTAAATCCCTCTTAAAACGGAACAAATATTCGCTAGAGCCGGGGACAAGCTTTCATTTTCAAGTTTAATATAAATCCTGCTCCTTTCATGAAGCAATAAACTTCGGAGAACGGAAAAGTTTAAAAGTTATATTTTGATGCCATTCAGAGGGTTTGCGTGTTATAGGCTTGGATATGTCTAAAAGACAGCTACATAATTCGTATGGGAGGAACACAAAAATACTTAGTTTGTGAATCTTGGAGATTTTAATATATTTACAAACAAATAAATTGAAATGTCACTCGCAGAGTCCCAGAATCACCGTAACGCGTCACAGATTATATAAAATTTCAAAGTAAAAAATATTCATGTTACGTTATTAGTGGTTGTGATGATGAAGCAGGCGAGAGAAGCCCGGTGCCTAGTTGAGCAAATCGCCTTCTCAAAGAACGCACTTAGGTATCCATAATGTCCCTAACTCAAGGGGACATCCATCAAAAGGTGACGGACTTGTAATATAATTTTAGAAGAAAAATCCCACTTTTTAAAGACGTCCTAAAAACGGATTTTCAGGCTTATTCTATATATTATCGTTAACTAACAACATCGCTTATGAACTACTGCTTCTTTACGACACTTATAACGATTGTTATAAAAACTGTATTCTGTATCTGTCATCGTTAATTTTGTGACAATGCGAAATCATAACGACTTTGAAACAGTAGTAACGTGCGTCTGTCGTCAAGCGTTGAAGTGTAGGAGGCTGTGGTAAAAAAATGTTGCCGTGTGAAATTTCTCTTCTAACCATTTTGGATTTATTTTGTTATTAATTAAACCAGTAATTTCTTTTAGTTTTGGCTTTTAAGTGAACAAAAAATAAAACAAATGCTTGTTTATTAACTTTATTTACATACAGTGCGAGTCAACTTAACTTTTGAATGACGTGACATAGAAAACCCAAATTTGGGGAACTTCCAGGGCAGGTCCGATAGTAGCTTGAGTTTCCAAAGATGGCGATCGGGCGCCGTCTTGGTCTAAGAATTTAAATGGCAGTAGTGGTTATGTGGGGATTCAATCAAAAACGCTTTTCATTCTGAATGCAACAACCAGGATTCATAATATTCTATGAACACAATTCAAAATGGCGGCGGATTCAATATTCCAGTTTTTAATTTTAATTTTGAATATTTTAATAGTAACGACGCTAACACGTAAAACCGCTATTGTCGCCGAGTTCAGAATCAAAAGGGCTTTCGAACGAGCCCTCACTTGACCCCTACCGTAATTTAATTATTTATACTAAGATGGCGCCCGACCGCCTTCTTTCGGGAAGCACTTGTCAAATATTTTGAAAATGCACTGGAGCAGTTGCCATGATGGTTTCCCGAACTTGCATGCTCTATATCACACTGTTACTGTTAAAATATGAGATTTTCCTGAAATTACTATACACAGTCTTTTGGAATTTAGTTGATAGAATATTACGAAACTTGGTTATCGTATTCAGAATTAAGAGCGCTTTCGATTCAGCCCTCACTTCACCCCTCCCCTACTGCAATTTAAAATAATTCTAGACCAAGATGGCGCCCGGTCGCCATGAAGGTAAGCCAAATTTGGTTTTTCTATGTCTCGCCATTCTGAAGATATAGGGGGAGGGGAGACTTTTGGATCGCACTGTATATACTTGTATAAATTTCAAATTTATTTCAAATCATTAATTATGAAATGAAATGAAAATGAACACTCAGTTTAACGTCAGAAGGTGTAGCAGTTCTTCGCTGGGGTGCATGCATATAGGTACTCGTAATTAACGATCTCCATAAAAAAACATATCTGGCTGATTCTCTACTGAGTCTATATGTATTGACCTCGAAATATTTCCTCCGGTAGATAAAAGGGTCCCGTAATTGCAGCATTAAATAATTATTCGTCCTTCCACAGTTATAAGAGATACGTTTTTGTAGGCTCCTGTCCTAACAAGTATATTTTAATTCTCATAAATGTAATGCATACATGCTTTCTTTCTAGTTCGAATAATAAATCATTTACTACAGCAGCCCAATCCATCTCAAACTCTTTTTTTTGGTATAGCAGTTCGCAGAATAGATCTATTTCATGCAACAATGGGAAATGTCACAATGGAAACTGCATGTTTGAAGGAGGTGTTTATGAACGATGGTTACTTAACGATTTTGTAGTTACTCAGCAACATATAATTGTTTACAGAATCGAAATATCGTCTTCTAACAACTCCCAATATTTCAAATTGTTCACAAACAATTAGTCGTTACGATAACGACTTGCGCAAAACAGCTGTCAACTACGGAATCGCTTGACCTGTTTATATAACGATAATCGGCCAATAACGAGTCGTTACAAGTTACAGAATAGGCCTGAATAGCAGCTAGGTGGGTTCCTCATGAGCTCATGACTCGAGAGCGACACAAACGGAAATTGCCATAGCGATAATTAACTGAATGGGGTTTGTTTTTTCATGGAGTGGTCGTTATTGACGAAACTTGGATTAAGTCTAGTGACTCTCTTGGATCTAAAATGGCGTCGCGTAATTTATAAAGTGAAGGACATTATATTTTCCGCTTACGACTTAAGGGGGATTTACACGGTTCCAGTAGCTGGAGCAAGTACTAAAGCCAGTAACTAAAATATTGCTTTCGTTCAAGTGAGTGTCTACACGCATTTTAGTATGTTTTAGTTAATAGTTCAGTATTAGTTGAAATGGCGGCAAGCAAAGTTGTTTGATTATCGGTTCAAAAATTCATTTTGAATAAGTATATTTGGAGAATTATCAGGAATTTTATCAGAAGAAATTAACAAAGAAAAACGTTGTTGGGTTCGACAATGGATATTACGTAGAGAAACACACGGTGCATCTTCCACGTTATTGGTTGAACTGGCCAGTGGCCAAGAAAGATCCAGAAGAATATCGAAAGTATATGTGGATGACAAAAGTGAATTACTTTCCAAAATAAAACCCATGATTTCCAAATAAGATACTGTAATGAGATCTGCTAGTTCAACAAAAATGAAATTGAAAATTACACTATCATATCTGACTCCTATTCAAAATTCAAATCCTACTAATATACTTTACTAAAACCGGCTAAACTATTCTGTCTACACGCGTCCAGTCCACTTCAGCCAGCCGAAAAACAAGAGTGGGGGAAGCCATTTGCTCAAGTAAATAGAACCTGCTTCTATTCACTTGACTAAACTACTGACTAAAGAGTTTACATGCTCAAGTACTAAATTAAGAGTCTACACGGTTCAACTAACTAAATTTTAGTTACTGGCTTTAGTACTTGCTCCAGCTACTGGCACCATGTAAGTCCGCGCTTAGGAACATACATTGAAGTGAATCGGAATAGAGCTGATTGCATATGTTCGGTTGTGTAACCTAAATATCGAAATAACGGGTTTAGATAAATTCCTCTAGCGGGGGCGCAGAGCGAAGATGCAGAAGGAATCTTCGCGGAGCGGATGATAGGGCTTGAAACTGTTTTTATTGTATTTGAAGTATAATATCTAAATACCAGCCATGTTCAAATATTAAAACACATACTTTTATTCGAGATTCCAGAAGATTACAAGCGGAACATCCATAGCAACCTTGCCAAAAAAAGGCGCGGATAGGTGTTAAAATTTTAGAACGATTAGTTTAACTTCCCACGCGTCAAAAATTTTAACTAGAATTGTACACAGAAGGATGAAGAAAAGGGCGGAAGGAATATTAGGAGATCAGTTCGGATTTAGAAGAAATAGGGGAGCGCGCGAAGGCATTCTAGCTTTACGAGTAATAATAGAAAAAACAATAGGAGAGAGAAAGAGCGCTTATATAGGATTTGTAGATTTGGAAAAACCCTTCGACAATGTAAAATAGAGGAAGATGTTCGAAGTGCTCAAAAATGTAGGGAAAAAGTATAGGGATAGAAGAATAACTCATAATCTATACAAAGAGCAAACGGCAGTTATAAAATTTGAGCAGGAACATGGATGTCCGAAAGGGAGTGAGGCAGGGATGTGCGTTATCGCCTCTAGTTTTCAATTTATATATCGAAGATGCGATTAATATTGTTAAAAAAAGAATAGCTGCTGGAAATAATATACATCGCCAAACTATTAATATGCTCAGATTCGTGGATGATATAGCAGTATTAGAGTCCAGCAAAGAAAAATTAGGAAGGGCTCTGAACGAAATGGAAGCGGTTTTAACAGATGGCTATGGTATGAAGAACAAAAAAAAGAAAACCAAAATTTTTGTGTGTAGGGGGCGTGAAAATAGGACTAAAACGAAAATACAAATTGGAAACGGGAAGATAGAGGAAGTCTCAGATTTCCGCTATTTAGGAAGTCAAATAACTCGCGATGGTAGGAGCTCTAGAGATATAAAACACGGAATAGCGCAGGGTCGAATTGCATTTAATAAAAAAACAACTATTATGCTCGGAAATGATAAATGTAGAAACTCTGAAGAAGCTCTTGAAAACGTATGTATGGAGTACGGCATTGTACTGGTGCGAAACTTGGACGACAGGAGAAGCAGGTAGGAAAAATCAGAAGCATTTGAGCTGTGGTGCTACACACATGATGAAGATACTAGAGCTTCAAAGTATTACATGGTAGTTCGCCATCTATACATATTATGTACTTGACTTATCTAGGCTGTCAACGTGACGATGCAATTTTTATTTTTACACGACGCGACGCAAAATTTATCAAAATAATATTTTTTTGTGGTGTTTGCAAGTAAAATTGACCAGTTGTGCATAAAATTTTGAATGCACCTCGGGCACAACTAGCGTTTATGGTTTTCAGCGTGTTAGAGCCCTCGACCACGACTCGTGCTCTAATTTCACGCTGAGGGCCATAAACGCCTCTTTGTACCCTGGATGCATAAATAACTATTATTCATTGATTGCAAATTTCAAAAACTACATTGAACCGCATATTAACCATAAACCATGAAATAAACAGGGTTCCCCTGACCAGTGCGGATCATAAATTATATGCAGCGAAAATTTATGCGCTCCTTGCTGGTAATGGATCAATTCTGGTATATTATCCTTGGCATAATTAACCACGTTTAAATACCCATTTTCCGGTTGTTGTAATAGTGCATGTCGAATTTACAAGCCCGCAACAATGCCCTAGCATTGCAGTAACATTGCGGACAAAATTAAGGAAAGATTAACAAAAAGATTAACAAGAAGAAGTAGAATTTATTTGTAAAGCGCCAAAGTAAGAAAATAAAAAATTAGATCCTTTATTAAACAATTCCTCATGTGATGTGGAATTCCATCACATTAACGTTATCTGTTGATTGGTAGTTCGACTAAACAAAGTCCGGGGACTAATGGAAAGAGGTTAACTATATATTGAATATTTACCAATGATGATCTTGAGCTTTAACTGGAAATTTCAGCCAACAACTGAAGTTATTGCCGTATTCTGCACATCCATTTGTCAGGAATAAATAAAACTAGAGTCTTTAATCACATTAAAATTTGAAGACCATAGTAGACAGAATAGTATTAAAAATGAAATGAAGTATAAGAATAGCCGAACTCTTAGGGCTAAATTGTGACCTCGGCCTAAATAGGTACCTACTACTAAAATTTTAACCTTTTCGAGAAAGGCATTTTTTGTGTAGCAGGGTTAATTTGCTAACTATTCCTACATAAATTAATACCTTCTACCCCCTAAATATTTTATTTTTATCAATATCCTGTTTTCAAATCGTCATTTCGGTATCTGTCCCCGGCCTTACATTTAAGTACGTTTTACGAGTTTTCTATTACTAGGTATTCAAATAAACAAATGAAAATGATTGCGACACGTTTCCATAAAATCAAGCGAATTTTGAACTTGTGTGTGATGGTTCACACAAGTTGACGATTTTGTCCACAAACAAAGCACTCTTCAGCAGTACGGCATAGTGATTGTTGGTTCTTTATTCGACGATGTAATTTTAATTTTGCAGAATATGTGTCACATTTTCATTACACCCTCATCTGTGGGTTATACAAACTGATAAAATAATATTTTCGTTTGACCTTTGACGTGGCGTCTGACATAACCTGCAAAAAGTACCCTCATAGTAATGCCAAATAGTCTACATTTAATTTCACGCTTCGCACGCCACTGCGATTGTTTGACGCCGCCTCCGGCCGAAAAATTGATTTGATTCATACCGATGCGTTTTTGTCGCGTCGTGGAAACATTAGCTGATCAAACTGTATGCGGTATACAGTACTGCAGCTCACCAAAGGTCTATCTGGATGTCTGTTACGAAATTCTCAAGTAGCATCTCTTGCCGAAAGAACATTATCGCCAACAAGACGCAGCTCAATTTGGCTCTCACACTAAGTTGTTCCATAATTACACCACTTTTTACTCACTTTTTACAGCATTCTTGTACATAGGCTCTAACTTGACAGAACTTTTGTTTTAAGTCACTTTATTTTCCATACTTTACTTTTCAACAGTAATTTGACGAGTACTTTTTATTTTGTCGGATAAATTTCTGTTTTGAACGAAATTTTGTTGCTAGGCAATTTGACGAATAAAACTGACAGCGAGTTAAGAGCGCGAAGGCGAAGCTTGAGCGCTCTTGGCTGTCAGTTTTATGAGTCGGATTGCCGTCTAGCAACAAAATTGAGTTTGCAAAACTGAAATTTATCCAGGCAAAATAAAAAGTTCGAGTCAAATTCGGCTAGATAATTAAATGAATTTGAGATTACGCATATGGCAGACTTTTTTTACACATTTTACAATCAAAAATACGAAATTTGGGACGTCGCCATGGCAGCAAAAGGTAAATAAAAAAATTATCGCTGTAAAGGCCGGTTCATTAAACGCGCAGTCGCTGTCGGTTGTAGGAGTCGCCGAATTAAAAAGTAGATACATCCTAGCTTCGGTTCATAAAATTCGTAGCAGATCGCAGTGAACGCTGAAATCAGTCAATTTGAACTTAAGCGACAACGACTGCTCAAGGTCAGCGTGGAAGCCCCACCAACACTAGAAAATAGTTCTAGCGCGCAAGTTATTGTAACTAAACCTCCAATAAGTGAGGTTAGGTCTTGGTCTTCTTGACATTTCAGCATTTTCAGTGAACATTTTGCATAAATTGTTTGCATTCGTAAAAAATGGAAGAAGACATAAAATTGATTCGTCTAGTTGAAAGGGAACCGATATTGTATAATAAGAGATCGGGGAATTATAAAAGGAGTGACATAAAGTTAAAAGTGTGGCGAAAAATAGACCAAGAAATGGGTTTTGAAGGTAGGTTTCATTTATTGTCCTCAGTTTAATCTATCAATCGGTCATAATTCCAAAAGATGGATTGTCGTCCAAACGACGGAAGTATTTGAGAGACAGATATGTAAAGGAAAAACGTAAATTGGCGTCAAAACCTTCAGGATCTGGAGTTGACGAAGATGATGTGTGGACACTGATGGACGATTTGAATTTCTTGGAACCATATGTAACTCAAAGAAAGCAAGTTAAGGGTGAAATGTTTTTAAACATTTGAATATGTGTTCTTTTGTAGGCGATATAATAATATACCTTCTTTGTTGAACACCCAGACAAATACCGCCACTAGGGACAGTTCGGCAGAAGATGAAAGTATGGATGCCATTCCGAGCCGATCAACCTCTACAGAGCCAGCCGAAGGTCTGGTCGAAGATCGTGATAACAGAACTCCTGTTACGACACACGAAAGGAGCCGTTCCCGGCCCCCAAAATCACGGTCTCGGTCTCCAAGTGGAGTCGATGATGCTATTAAAAATTTGTCCACTTATTTTGCTGATCGAGCTGCCGGAGATTCAGATACTGCTTTCTGCAATTACATTTTAACGGAAATGAAAAAAATGGATAAGAAGAAAAAGAACGATTTAAAAAAATATATAACTAATTTTATTTTAAATTCAGATTCTGAGTAAATATTTTTTATAATTTATTGGCGCTTTTCGTGAAAAAAGACATGGTTACATGTTTCCTTCATGAAGCAAGTAATTACTAATACAGGGTGGTCCAGTTTATATCATCAGGATTTCACCAACCGAAAGTTTATCAAAAAATAAAGGTAGTTTGTCTAATAAAACATGGTCGAATTTTGCTTCCTTTTTGATGTACAGGGTGTTAAAGAAAATAAATTATTTTATATAATCTGCTATAAATCATTAATAGAAAAGGGTAGCCTTCTGAAATTTTGCATAGATCATTTCTTTTGTATTCTCTATTAAATAGTGGTTGTAATTATTTTATTTAGAACACAGAGGCGTGCATACGGGTTTCCTCAAAAATACTTTATTTAATACAACGTACGCCACTGGTTTTTTTTAGAACACCAAATACAAAGACGATTTCTCATTCAATTTAGAAACCTTTTTGTATCTTACAATTTTTTGATAACTCGACTCAAAACAAAAAAAAACCATTAAAAAGTATCATGTGACCAATTACTGAATTTATTTACTTTTAAAGGAAAAACAACATTAAGCTTAGCTGACATATCAACTAGACAAGAATCACAATTGAATTAATGTAAGAACTGTTCGAAAGAGGAACCATTTTGCTGGATGCACAATTGGCAGCGTCTTATGATTGAGTGGTTTAAGTTTAGTAAAACATTGTTATTAATATTTGCACAAGCATTCCGAATTCTAAGGAGCAGTTCCTCCCGCGTAGGCACCGGGGTCGCATAGACGGTGTCTTTAAGATAACCCCAAAGATAAAAATCTAAAGGCGTTAAATCTGGAGATCGCGGAGGCCAAGCAACGGGTCCCCCACGACCAATCCATCGTCCCTCAAAATGTCTATCAAGCCAGTGACGAACATTTCGGCCAAAATGAGCTGGGCATCCATCAAGTTGGAACCAAACTTGTCTACGCATATTAAGAGGAATTTCATCCCACATATTGGGACTCTCTGCCTCCAAGAAGTCTAAGAAGTTTACGGAATTAAGACGGTGCGGTAGTATGTAAGGGCCAAAGAGATTACCATTGTAAATCCCGATCCAAACATTAATACTGAACTCATTTTGAAAATTTCGTGGCCTGATTTCATGAGGGTTTTCATGTGCCCACACATGCTGATTGTGAAAGTTAACTATTCCTCTTCGAGTAAAACATGACTCGTCTGCCCATAAAATATTGTTTATGAAATTCTCATCATTTTGAACAGAGTCCAAAAGCCATTGACAAAATCTCATTCTGCGATCTTCATCCCCTGGCTGCAAGCCCTGAACTGGTTGTAGATGAAAAGGTCGTCTATGATCCCGTCTTAATACTCGTAAAATAGTAGTTTTTGGAATTCTAAGAGTTCTAGAAACTCTTCTCTGACTTGTTCTAGGATCTCTGTCAAATTCAAGCAAGATGCGATTGTTTCTGATTACCTCGTTGGCGATACGATGATTGGGATTTCTAGGTACAAATTTCAATCCTTGAGTAACAAATTGATGGTGCACATTTGCAAATACATTATGTTGTGGTTGTCGTCTATTTGGAAATCGCAAGTGATATTCTCGAGCAAAATCCGTAAACGTAATGCATGTCAGCATATTCTTGATTTGAAAAACGAAAGGGCATTTTAGATTTTAATACTTTAACCATACGTACACAAATTTTATAACTTAAACGTAAGTTATTTACTTATAGCACAGATCACCGATTGACAGTAACAAGTTCAGCCAAAGTGCAAAATGTCAAAGCCTAATCACAGCCTCCTTGTGATCAATGGCTTTTGGACGATGGCTGTTCAAAATGATCAGAATTTCATAAACAATATTTTATGGATAGACTAGTCATGTTTTACTCGAAGAGGAATAGTTAACTACCACAACTACGAACTTGATGGGTGCCCAGCTAATTTAGGTGGAAATGTTCGTCACTGGCTTGATAGACATTTTGAGGGACGATGGATGGGTCGTAGATTTAGCGCCCTTAGATCTTTATCTGTGGGGTTATCTCAAAGATACCGTCTATGCGACACAGGTGCCTACGGGGGAGTAACTGCTCCTTAGAATTCAGAATGCTCGTGCAAATATTAATAACAATGTTTTACTAAACTTAAACCATTCAATCATAAGACGCTGCCAATTGTGCATCCAGCAAAATGGTTCCTCTTTCGAACAGTTCTTACATTACTTAATTGCGATTCTTGTCTAGTTGATATTTCAGCTAAGCTTAATGTTGTTTTTCCTTTAAGTAAATCAATTCAGTAATTGGTCACATGATACTTTTTAATGTTTTTTTTTGTTTTGAGTTGAGTTATCAAAAAATTGTAAGATACAAAAAGGTTTCTAAATTGAATGAGAAATCGTCTTTGTATTTGGTGTTCTAAAAAAAACCAGTGGCGTACGTTGTATTAAATAAAGTATTTTTGAGGAATCCCGTATGCACGCCTCTGTGTTCTAAATAAAATAATTACAACCACTATTTAATAGAGAATACAAAAGAAATGATCTATGCAAAATTTCAGAAGGCTACCCTTTTCTATTAATGATTTATAGCAGATTATATAAAATAATTTATTTTCTTTAACACCCTGTACATCAAAAAGGAAGCAAAATTCGACCATGTTTTATTAGACAAACTACCTTTATTTTTTGATAAACTTTCGGTTGGTGAAATCCTGATGATATAAACTGGACCACCCTGTATAGTCCCGGGTCATTAAATCCCGATGTTTTGTATTGCCACCCCGTGTTCGTTTAATAGAAGCTAAAGTCCGGTCAATTTCCATCCGCCACAACCCATCATTAGTATCCCCAGTATCCACATAGCCTGGTGTTACGTAAGTTGAGGTTTTCTGTCGTAAGAAATTGTGTAAACAAACGCAGGTTTTGACTATACTTTCCACAAGCTCCACGTCAGCATTTATTGTTTGTAGCAAAATTCGCCAACGAGCTGCTAAGACACCGAAGGTGTTTTCAATAACACGCCTTGCCCTGGATAGTCGATAATTAAAATTTTCCTCTGCTTCTGGTAAAAGAGTTCCAGCATAGGGTCTTAATACATGTTTTTGTAGTGGAAATGCTGCGTCTCCTACGAAGCAATATGGCACTAGTTGTGGATTTGGCGAATTGGGTAGAAGCGAGTCAGGTGGCAACTGAAATTGATCGCTTTCTATAGCTGAGGCCATATTCGATTCTTGAAAGACACCCCCATCACTACTGGAACCCTCTGTACCAATATCTACGACTGTGAAATTATAATTGCCATCACAAATTCCTAACAAGATAATGCTAAAGGTCTTCTTATAATTAAAAAAAAGGGATCCCGAGTTATTTGGTGCCTTCATGTCTATATGTTTTCCATCTATTGCACCTACAAAAATATCATTAGCATTTCTCTCATAAATATATTATGAAAAGCAGGATTACCCAAACATTGTGGAAAATTCCATCTGTGCCAAAAATGATCTGCTATGCGAAGCCATTGTTGCATAGTATTTGGTGCTTTTAAATAAGTCGACTCCAAAACAGAAAAAATTGCACTACACATATCTTTAATAATGTAGTGTACCGTCGATTTGCCCATTTTGTAAGTCCAGGCTATTGTCTGCATACTTGAGCCTTGACTTAGATAGCTAAAATAATAATTCCATATATGTAGGTAAGTACAAAATACTTAATTATTTACTGTAATGTTATTGCCAACCGTTCTTCTGGTGAAATGGCGTTATATTGTACTGATTTCTGTACCAAAGGAGTAACAAGAGTTAATGATTCGTTAAAAACTTCTTGATGCATCCGTGTATATTTAAAAAACTGTTCGTTATCTAATTCCTTCATGCGTAAAAAGGTAGCTTTAAAAAAGCCCCTCGTTTTCCTATCGCGATTTAACGGTCTAACTTTGAATCTTCTAAAAACCTTTCTTTTTTGTTTCTTTTTTAAAAACAGAAGGAACAATGCCAATCCCATCTCATCCGTTAAGTCCATCCTAGAAAAAATAATCATACATTATGCATATTTATTATTATTGCATTGCTAAGTGTGAAACGACAACTTACGATAATAATTTATTTCCCAATATTACCCAAGTGCAAAGCAGCTTTAGAGAAACAAAAATAATTACCAGCTTTGGGCACTTTAACTCAAAAATCTCGCAATTGTACGACGTTATGTCACAGAGTGACAGCAGTCAGCGTTTCACAGACGACCATTTTTATGAATCAAGGAACAGCGTCTAACGATAGCGTCAACTACAGCGACTGCGACTGCGCATTTAATGAACCGGCCTTAATAGTTAGGGCTAAATTTTCTCGCTGTCATTCTGACAAAAACGCCCCGGCGTACGAGATTTTATACATATGAATTAAATTATCTAATAAATTATCAATTAATTTTCACTTTTTATTCCACGGGCTACTTACTTGATGGGAAGAAATCAATCAATTTTTAATTTGCCCATAGAATTATTAATACCCAATATTTTTCGAGGAAACTTGGTACAGGCTCATTTCAGGGAGCGTCTAATCCAAAAAATTGCTAATGCGATTTTTTGAATTTTAGCCCCCAAAAATTGCGCAGTAGGTCATGGTTTTCGTTAAAAAATTAGTCAATTCATTCTAAAGTATACTTTTTCGTGGTCTACAATACTAGAAAAAAGTTGGTCAAAATCCGACGATAAATATTAATTTTATGGGAGTGTCCCGCTTTCATGTGGAACACACTGTAGAACTGAGGAACTCCCTGTTTTTGCTAAAACTAATCTCCTACAGGTATCGTAGTACAGAATCTGTCCCACGAAAAATGTCCGTCAAGAGATCACTCTCAGTGCGTGAAATAAGCGAAAGTCGTATACGCGTTAGTTGTATACCCATCAGGTTGTGAGCATCGCCTACACCTTATTGTTTCATCGCCGTGAGCAGTGGCGGCTCCTGACTTTAGAACTTGTTTTTTTAAATTAAGTGTTTTAGAAACCACTTTAAAACATTTTCAAACAAGAAATTTCACTCACCGCAATATTTGACGAAAATCCCTAATCCAAAAGGTTAATCTTTCGTACCCAACTTTTACCGCGACCTTTCGAAAAGCATTTGATACTTCGCAGAGGCTTAGGATGTCCATTTCATTTTATTTCAAGTTTTTCGTCAAAAGTCTATATTTAGATAAAATATTAATTTTTAACTGAATGGAGTATTACAACCCAATAATAATTTTGAAAAATTCAAAAATCAGGCGACCACTTTGTTAAAGTCCACTCCTCAATGTTTGTGTTCACTTGAACCAAACCTACCACTCTAGCCATGCTATTGGAAATTTCAATATTTAAAAATAATAAACACGATAATACAGCTAATTATTCACGTTATAAGCAAAGCAACTAGCCAATCTCAGACATAACCTAAATATGGTAAACAAAAACAATAAACAACGCCGCAGAAGTACCAACTCCCGTGTATAAATCTTGGGACATTCTTGTAAAATTCTTGTATTGTCCACTGATGTACTGAAACTTCAAATCCAACAGTAGTTCCGCACCGACCCGTTTCTTGAATAATTCTGTTCTCCACCATCGTCGCCCTATTCGCTGTTTTTTCAATAAATTACTTGTAATCGAGGCACCACCACACAATATTAAAGTTAAAGCTTCCTCTTCGCACACTCGAAAACTGAGTTCCTTGTTCGCATCGTGCTCGATTTTGATAGCGGATCGTTGGAGGCTCGCGGCGTGCTCGATGCACGCAATTTTTCGCGAGCATTACATTACACGTTACATTACAGGCTCGGTTCGCCAAGTGTATCGCTACCTTAATGCTTCGCCCAACTGTAAGTTTTAAATTGTAAGTTACCAAGTGTATACTCAAACAGCGCTCCGAGTCCACCTAAAAGCACATACGACGAAATTTTCCCGAGTCGCCCCGATCTCGCTCCCATATCGAATGTGCATTTGCCTAGAGCGTCGAACAGATCCACACCTCACAATACTCAGACGGCTGGCTGCGTGTATGTTAGGCGTTTTGAAACAGACGACGCGGGATGTTTAGAGTGCGTACTATTTATTATCTCGCATAATAATAATTAATATAATATTGCGGCAGCTAAACGCTGGAGATTCAAAAAGTTTTATACTTATTAGTTTATAATTATAAGGTTTGAACCTTATCAAAAAAGGTTAAAAACATATTTTTGTAGGCAGTGCGCGCGCACGAGCGCACTTATTGAGGAGTCGCCCCTGGCCCGTCAGGATAGTCAGACGCTCGATAACTAAATGATCGTAACTTGAAATGTGTGGCGATCGCGTGATGGATTTCTATCGCGGAGTATAAGCATAATTATGAATTTTCTTACAATGAAAACT
This sequence comes from Xestobium rufovillosum, assembly GCA_963966045.1. Taxonomy (NCBI): domain Eukaryota; kingdom Metazoa; phylum Arthropoda; class Insecta; order Coleoptera; family Ptinidae; genus Xestobium; species Xestobium rufovillosum. The sequence continues at coordinate 16,725,254 of OZ014504.1, forward strand.
TGAACAGACTCGCATCAGCAAACTATTAGGTACTTTCGGATAAAAGCGAATGCGGGTGGAAAAGAAACATTTGTTTTATGTTTATGCGAATAACAATAAACTGATAGAATCGTAAAATAAAGGTGCAAATCTTGTTTTACGACTGAAAAAGGAAATGCAAATTTAATATGGGATTGTTACAGATACGATGTCATCAGTTCAACCGTCATAAAGTTTAGGAAGAGTCCTTGAGGCTAGAAAGATTGTCGTTTTCTTGTCTTGGTGAGTCGCAAATCTCCCAGGAATAGACAGAGGTCAGCAAAATTATAAGATGCCAGCCGCGAAATTTCATATCTAGAAAAGCTCAGATGAACCTATTTATTTTTCTGCAAGGGGGTATAAATTGTGATGACACTTTGGGAACTCTACCGAATCATATGGGATTGCTCTGTTTCTGATGTGTGATTTAGAGATATGACACTTTCTCTCTCAGCAGATTTTTAGGATTCACAACACGCAGAGCATTGAGAAGTTATTAAGAGTACCTAATATTGTTTTATGGTTTGGTTCGTCGTACTAAATTTTAAGTCTTACGTTTCCCCTAAATATACTTCGACTTTACAATTGCCTTGAATATTGTTAAAACTAATATTTTGCATTTCTCGTTTCGTGGAAAAGACCAACTTTTCCTGAGTTTTGGAGATGAATTAGTTACTTCCACAAGTGTGCATCTTATTTAGCTTCTAAATTTTGGACGTTCTCATTAGATCCGCTATATCATTTCGTGATGGAAGAAAAGATCCAGTCTCACGCCCTCGTTGCACCAGTCTTAAGAGTCCGGCAAAGCAGATCAAAAGTTACACCTGCGGGGCATCGGGTCGGTGAGGTAGAGGTCCGTTAGAAATCGGAGCAAACTATCAGCTGTGTTGCAACACCGTCGCGCTAAACACATTTATGGACACAAGAACAACGCACATTCAAAGCCCACGCGTTCGGTACCTAGTAAATGAGACAACGCCGCTCTGACTTTGCGCTCAGTCGACACCGGGCGGCAGCACATACCAAGCCATATTTTGCGTTTGCAGCGCTCTCGCTCTCGCTCTACCATGATTATACCTTCTTCCTAGTAAATTTAGCAACACGAAAGCCTGATTATGGTAGAAGAAGGTATACTTTATGTCGCCATTGAAACAATTTTTCGAAAATTGTAAATCTCTTGGCGCTATGCAGGCGTGAAGTTGGTCAACTTCATGAGTGAACTGACACTTTCTAAGATAAAATTTTTAAATTTTCTTCCAATGGAAACATAAAATAAAGTTTCGTTTATAAACTGTCAAAAATTCAACACTTCAATTTTCACCGTTTAGAAATGAGCATAGCACTACGAAGTCAGTTTTCGGGTTCATTTTAAAGGGGTTTGCCGGACTCTTAAATTTACATTTTCATTTGGATGTCACCAGTTACCGAACCTTGCTGCATACTCGCGTACAGTAGCTGCAGTATTGCAGTTGCACCCCCCGTAAATTAAAATAATTTCGAAATAATCATTGTTGGAATAGACCTTTTCATTTCGTTGCGCTGACAATCAGCTGTTCTTAGTTTTTCGGACAAGTGCCACTGTCAGGGTTTGAACTTCGTGTAGAATATTCGTAAGTAAATAGTAGAATAAGGAGAGTGTTTAAAATACGGAAAATTACAAATGTTAGTTCCCATAAAATTGTGAGGCTGAATCCCGAAGGCGTGCCTGGTTCTTTCTTGAAATACGGGAATGTTATCCAACATACTTCAATCACGCAGGTTTTAATATGTAGCAGTGAAAATAAATCAATTTTTTACAAGAAAACGGAGAAAAAGGAACTAATAGACAGGTGCGTATTTTTCTGCAATGTATAAGATCCGTAACTGCAAATAATACTTATTTAAAGACCTAACAAACAATGACGTAGCCTGGAAAACGTTCAATACACTTTTCCATTTCCAATCTTGCCTCTTACACATTTCCATCCACTCAACATAATTTATATAGGTGGAACAAGTCCTTACATGGTCACCGACCCAGTTAAACTTCGATTTTCCCCAGGATTTGGGAAATGGATCTCAAGCGATAACTTGGCCTTCCCACTCTGTTATCATCGTTGCAGGCACCAAAAGTACAATGTTTAGATGCTCCATGCTTTTTTAGTTCTGAACTACTACTCATTTGGCACGTTTGCAATAAAATATTGATGTATAGACCAAAGAATTTATATAAACACATGCAAAGAAAACGTCATGGTTCGAAACTGTCACGGCGCGAACGCGCATGCACCTCAACAATAAAACTGTTATCTTTTCCGTAACTTTTAAGACACTGTAACCCTGTACAGATGCAACTTTGGATAGGTATGTTTATTTCAATCGACCTGTTTTGACCTCCAGATTTACTGGTCGTATTTACGAATAAACAAACTCTCGCATGCAACTAATTCCCTATTGTCGGACACTGACTTAATAAGCCGAGGATCCCTCTCATGTACAGGATAGCCGGTATCAAAGATAATTATGCTGGGCAACACTTGACTTCTCAATCCTATTATATCTGAAATGTGCTAAACCTACTAGGGATTGAACCATTTTGTTCCATTTCGAAGGTGAATTTAACACCATTAAAATGTTAATTTAAAATATCTAAGGAATCCTCAAGTCTGCTCTTCTTGGTAAGTATCAAAAACGGCGAAAACGTCATCCACATAACGCAACAACACTCGAGAGAAGTACTCGCTATCTCTTTTGAAAACCACTTCAAACCTACTCATGAACAAATTAGGCAAAAACGGAGATAAACTATTGTCCATAGCAGTCCCTTCCTGCTGTTCAAAAAACGTACCATTAATTTGAAAACAATTCTGCCGTAGGTCTGTAGGGTATGTTTATACGCGTACGGGAAACTTTATTGTAGTTTACAGTTCGTATCCAATCCATTAGAAACCGAATGAACTTGCCCTGTTTTAAAATTCATTGGATCAATGGTAGCTCCTTTTGATGATGTGCTGAGTGTGAGAAGTTCGTAATTATTACGCACTTATAGAAAGGCGCAGCAGGTTCTCCAACTCTGTGAAATGCGTTACTTTTGGGGATTTTAGGATTACTCTTTATCCACAAAAGCGCTATCTGTCACCCATAAAATCGCCAACTTTTTCTTTATTTTCAAGTAAGCAAACATTTTCAAGTAGGACGCAAGTTCATATTTTTACAGATGTCAGTGGCAGTGCTGAAAGTTCTTGTACAACTAGGAAGAACGATCAATTTAACTAATTATTCTACTCAATTTTTGTGATCTGCGTAATACTGATTACAGTTCAGTTGTAAATGTGTAACAAGTTACATATTTATAAACAGTTCTACAGAAATGAATATATATAATATTTGTTAAATAACTTTGAAAATTGTTCTATCAGACAATGATTTAATGTTAAACTAAACTTTAAACTGTGTAGCCAAAGTACAGAATTGGGAATTGACGGTTAAACTATCAATACTCACAAGCTTTGAAATTAAGATCTTAATTTCAAGGTTTCTTCTACAGCTCAGTCATCCCAGCTTTCGATTTCAAGGGAGGTGTAAACTGTGCGCCAAATTTGTGGGTTACCTGCTCTGCAAAAAGGACCGCTAAATCCGACATGTAATCTGGGCACCATGTACCTACCCTTCGAGCAATAAAGTAATAAAATGCAAATTTGAGTTATCCCCGGGTAAGATTTTTGAGCGGATATTGAATTAGTATGGATTGCACAAAGTGTATTTGGACGGTACATTTTCATGCTGTACAAAATATTTTTTCCGATTATTTACAATCCATGGACTTAATAATGGACATTATATTCCTCTGGTGTTGCATGACAAACGCAGTGAGACGTACGCAAGATTACTTGAAATGCTAACTATAGGAAATCTTTAGACTCTGCTCTACAACATTACGACCATCTGAAGTTTTTGTAGATTTTGAAAAAAGCATTCACACGGCGGTCCAGGCTATATGGCCAACAGTAAAAGTTGTCGTTTCCATTTACAGGAAAATTCAAAGTTTAGGTTTAACAGGCGAATTCAGGAATAAAGATTCCGAAGTAGGAAGATGTTTTTGGAATTCTCTGATTTATATTTTCTATTTCATATATAATTTTTTGTGAAGAGTTACAATGAATTATCACTTAAAACGAAACTGAGATAAAATGAAGTTTATTCAAAATTTTCTTGGACGTGTGAAAAATAAAATTCAAATAAAACTTTAAACACATCAATTTTCAAAAAAGTTTTGTATTATACATATACGCAGGTGGTAAATAGAGGAATGTAAATAGTTCAAAAGAACTAATTCGATTATAATTTTGTTATAAGTGGAATATTAATTACTTATTTGGACCAACATTACAGAAAATTTGTATTCATGTTGTCAAATACACGTAGCTTGGAAAATAGATGCTCTTTTAGTGTTATTGTTAATGCAACAACCATTTTGCATATTATTTTTCATTCACTGCAAATTTTTAGCGACACTGTTGCCTTTTGTATGAGGGGGTGTTGATATCTCGTTATCTCATGCAGCTTACTGTGCACAAAAGAGCAACTTCCATTCCCATAGCACCTATTTCACTTTACACAGTTAAAGAATTGTGTGAGAAAAATTCTGCTGAAATTGAGAATCATAAACTGAAGTGTCAAAAAAACATTAATTACCAAACACTTGAGTACCCGCTTGACCTGTAAAGCTCTGAGAGTACCCTATTTTACGATGGTGAAACTCGGAAGTCTTACTACGCAACACATTTTAATTTAGGTATCGCCTTGTTATAATATTGAGTCTAACTCTGAGGTACTGCGCTACAAAATTCTCTCATCACAACTGACAATATTCATACCAAACGAACCCCTTAGGAGGTAAGGTGTACCGATTCTGATGGGGAATTCCATTTCATTTCTTATATAGTTTCATTTTATAATTCAAGGTGTGACGTCATTGTCTAACTTCAGACCGGTATCGGAGTAGCAGATTTCTGCAGCTGGACGTCATGGGGGCTAAGTTTCGCGCTGTGTCGGTAGGGCATTGCGGTGGTACCAAGGTATGAGAATGTATTGATGTATTTCACGCCAAAACAAAACCCTGTTATATTTTTATCACTGAAATATAAAGCTATAATGTTTATGAGAATGAAAAAGAATTAAGGAATATAACGCGAATCGAAAAATTGATATTTACCTAGACAGAGAGTGTTAAAGTTGACTCCTAAAAATCTGGTTTACATAATTTATATTATGCACAACAACAATAATAATAGTAATAAAGAGAATAATTTCATCAAACTTCTATAATATATAATATATAAAACAGGACATGCACTCACATGCATCTCCGATAATTGGAAGTAGACATTAATTTATTTGTAATTTTGTCACTACTGCACACAAAATTTGAAACAAAAATATAGTATGTATAGTTTTAAAATTATTGGCAAAATTCAATTATTATGAATAAACTTTAACACCCAGTAGCAGGGTAAATAATATCAATTATTATCGGCACTACTTCGATAGACTTTTTCGTTATGTTATACAATACGCTAATTCCCCGTTTCTTTCACAAGTTTCCTGGAATAAAAGCTATACAGCAAGTAAAAATCAGATGTTTTTAACATTTCATAGTACACACACGTACAACGATAACATTGGGGAAACATAGTATCATACTGAAATATTGTGAATATATGGTATATATAAGGAAAGGGTCGTGCATTGTATTGGTGACTGCACATTAGAATTTATTCTTATGAGTAAGTGTTGCAAACTAGCAAATACAAGTACATTCCTTGAAAGCAGGGTAGCTACACCATAATGAAAGCCGCATCAACAGACCCTTCTAAATCTTTCAAACATCATTACTAGAGGATAAAGGTACACGTATGTACATTTACTACACAATAAGAACTATCTATGGAGCATCTAACATCGTCACCAATACGTACACGAAATCCCCTTTGATTGCTGGGCTTGATGCTCACTTGTGGTGTGATGCCTGGTGGACTCAATGGCGCTAAAGGGCATGATGGTCTGTGAGCTTGTTGAAATTTAGGTTGATATGGTTCCAACATCCTAATTTTTCCCCAACGGTTGAAAAATAAAGTTATTGCTGCCACCCAAATTATTAGGACCAGGACCACGAGTAGCACTTCTTCGGCACGGACTATTATCACTGGCGGTTCTAAAAATAAAAAGAAAGTTAAAAATCGGATCACCATCGCATCTACTCAGAATATGTAGGTAAGCCTGTTGCCCTTGGTGGCCGCAGACCGACCCTTCGATGGGCACACAGCTACTACAGAGCTATTTATACCGCTGCTACAATAATTGCTTATAATTTACAAAGCCTCCAAATGAAATATTTAATATGTGTTCCTTCAGGATTTGTAATTTTTCAAAGAGTTCTCCAGTTTAGTATGTGTAAAATAAATTTCTTTAAAAAATGTGTTACAATCATAGGTATGTATATGTAGGTCGCCGATTAGCTCAGTGGATTAGAGCGTGGGGTTAGGAACGCGGGGACCCGGCTTCGATTCCCGGTCTGCGGAATTTTTAAGGAGTTTAACATTTCAGAAGTGGGTTAGGTAACCCGCGTGCTCAGAGAGCACGGTGGGCGGTGAGCACAAGAGGTGCGTTGTGGTAGCAGGTTCACGTCGCGAGCGCTGGAAGAAGCCAGTGGCTGGTGTAGCCGAGGACGGCTAGTTTGTCAGGACGGACCGAACTGTTACAATCATAGGTATATATGGACGAGTAGGAAAAGAGCGTCTAGGTGCCGATTAGCTCAGTGGGTTGGAGCGCGGGGGTAGGATCGCGGGGACCCGGGTTCGATTCCCGGTCGGCGACATTTTTACGGAGTTTAACAAATGATATAAGAATAAATTAGTTGAATTATTTTTCAGAAGAGTGGGAATTTAACAAAACTTATTTCACTACGGTAATTTCCTGTTCACATTTGGAGGTATATGCTCAATATGGTAAATAAGAGTCATCTTAAACTGTAGACTGAAAAGCTTAAAATTTTGATGGAATACTTCCGTATTAACTTTTGTTAAAGGGAGCAGAGAATGAAACGTACTGTACGTGAACAAATTAGTTTATTAATTAGGACTTATCCTAGACTCGCAGTGGTACATACAGTGATTTATCCGAGGGGTTTACCACTCATGTAATAGTTGGGACAACCTCATATGTAATGATTTTGTAATACCGTGTAATACTGTGTAATGCCATGTAGTATATTCGTAATGTTATGTAATACTAATGTAATAGTTGAAATATTCATGTAATAGTTCTGTAATAGTTGTAATACTCATGTAATACCTATGTAATTGTCATGCAATAGTTATGTAATACTTGTGTAATACTTATGCAATAGTCATGTAATACTCTTGCAATAATCGTGTAAAAGTTGCGCGCGCAGCATAACCTTCAAAACTTTTGCAAGTATGATCTCGCGCAAATTATAATGGTGTGTGTCTGCATCGTATTGCATTGTTAAAAGCAATTACAAAATACTCGACAAAATATAAAGCTCACGGGAGTCGTGGATTATTTTCGCATGCCATTACCATTCGATAGGCTTCTTCTTTCTAATTCTTGTTGGTTAAATGAATATAAATTTCAGATAGTGACAGAAATGCAAAATACGCGAAAGCTTTCACACAGAAATAAAGTTTTGCCAATAAAGTTCAGTTACTATTTAAAAGTTAAGGCGCGTACACATATGAGCGCACATGCGATGAGAATGAACGCATGCACATACATACGTTCGTTCTCGAGCGTTGTCCAAATACAATTTCCCACATGAGTGCGTTCTCACGGCGCTCCGTTTAAACAACGCACAAAAATTATTTAATGTCATGATGGCCTCCGAACAAGACACATTTGCTTTCATTGCAACAACAGCGGCATTTTTATTTCTTGCCAAGTGTGACAAAAAAGAAAACGGTCTCCTACAAAACGGGGTGCTGTTCATAGGCAGCAATGAAATCTAAAAGATTTTTCTTTAGATCACTTCACCTCGTGTTGGTATATAAACTAAACTGGCATAAATGCAGTCTCCTAGCCGGCACGCCGCAAGCGTGTAAATAGTTTTAAAGCAACAGTTTCAATGTCCACACTAAGAAAGATTCAGACGCATGATTCTTTTGAGCGGTGACCAAAAACCGACAACGATGGCTTACTTCATGCGTGGTGAGGGCTTTCCCGAGCGCGGAGAGAATTTGCGGTACACATTGACAAACATGCATGTATTCTCGCCATACTCAGCATATGTGCGCTCATATGCGTACATGCCTTTAAATGTTAATTTTGAGTATACCACGTGGGACGTGATTCAAAACTCGTTTTAATTAAAGTATCGAGTAGTTTTTTAATAAACACGAACATAATATGGTATTATTGATATCTAGGAAACGAGAAAATCGAATTTGAAAGCTAAAACCAGGCAATGTATACAAAGACCTTTGAAATGAGATATCACAGAACATTTAAAATTTTTGATGGAAGATAAAAGGTGCTGTGTAATTTTTATGTAAAATATACCCCCACACTAGTACTGTTCACGTGTCTCGGCAATTTTCTTGCGTTTTGTACACCGAGATATTTGGAACGAGAAGTTTTCAAATTAACAACCCTGTATATTGTATATCGCAGCCATATTGTAAATTCCGTTGTTTTATAAAAAGCCTAGGTGAATTCTAAACCGTTCCGTTCTCAAACGACTGTTTTAACACACACTAGGTTAACACACTTTTGATTAGGTTCATATTATGTTCGTGGATAAGGTGCTACTATTTAAAAACTCTTAACCATACCCACCGCCATATCTTGATAATCAGAAGAAAAAACTTATAATTTTATGATTTGACGGATTTTTGATAATCTGGCTGACATAATAATAATAATAATAATAATAAACGACTTTATTCGTGACCATCCCAATACAGACATTAAATAAAGAAAAATGCACATATTCATAGCGGCCGCCGAAACGGCGAAGTTCAGTGCCACACCATTGGCGACACTGCTCTTCCACTTAACCGTTATAATCCGGTAATTTGATTTTGATTTATCAATATATACTATATTTTGTTGCACACAAAGTCAAAATTACTAATAAATTAATATTCAGCTAAAGCTACAATTCATTAAAGGAAAGAAAATAAAAGACCGTACTCAATGTTGCTAAAAAATTATAAAAGTTGCCTTTTGATTTATGACTGAAGAAGAAAATATTTCAAAGAAGATTTGAATTTTGGGAGAGTCAAGCGTTTAAATATATCAGGAACCGAATTATATACCTTTGATACAGTATAAGAGAAAGATCTTTCATAAAAGTAATGCTTGTGTGAAGGTATCAAAAGCAAATGCTTTCGGCGCACATTTATATTATGCACATCAGTCCTAAATCTTATCCCGTCATAAAGGTATGGTGGAGTTTCCATAATAATAAGTTTATGAAACAAACAGGCAGAGTGCAGATATCTTCTAGATTTCATGTCTAACCAAGGAATGCATTTTAATTTATAACTTATATGCTCTCTCCTGCGTATTCCAAAAATCAGTCTCAAACAGGCATTCTGAGCAACTTGTATTCTTCGAATATCATTGCTTGATAAGCAGATAAGTACCCACATCTAAAACGCAAATAATAAATATAGAGGTAGATACGACCTAACCTGACCTCACACTAAAACTTTAGTATTTTTAACATTGAAAATGTTATTAGTATCTTAGAATGGATATGATATTCACCGAAAAGATTGTGTTGCATATGCCACATACGTCATGCGTGAGACGCCGAGCGGTAGCCAGGCGCTAGACTGCTCAGTCTGAGTAAGCTTCATTAAGTGTGGGACCGTCTAGCGTCGCAAATGCCACAACAGGAATGCAGTTATTATAAATCGGCGCAGGTGTTTTATGAATAATTATTTAACACGCTATCGCGTATGCGGAAATATCCCAAACGCACAAGGATTACAGTCTGCTTTGTCATTTCCAATGTTGCATCATTGCGAAGGCTGTGAATTTTTTTAATTGAACAAGATTCAATTTTTGAAACCAAGTTATCTTTGGTGTCGTATCCCTCACTACCCATTTAGTTGATTTTCTCTAGTACAACATGATAGATATCAATTATATTTATTGCTCTGTCATTACTGTTTCTAAAACAACTGATCTATTTTATTACAGGGTGTTTCAAGCAAAAGTAGACACCCCAAATGAGTCTGAGTCAACAATATTTTGAAGAATCAGGAAAACACGTCAACGATTATTCGAAAGGGGACACAGTTTAGAGTAAAACGGGTACACCTATCTTCATCCCCTTACCTGACATGGTCACTGCCCCCGAGATTTTATATAGCAGTGGGGTGTCAAATGATGCACCGTTTGAAAGGTATTGAAATTATCTGAATAACAATTCAAAAAATTTAAGTACTTTTCAAAGGATGTTATCACTTGACCCCCTTGCTGTATAAAATTTCAGAGGGGCTGACCATGTCTGGTAAGGGGATGAAGATGAGCGTGCCAGTTTTACTTCAAAATATGTCCCCCTTCGAATCATGGTCGACGCGTTTTCCCAATTCTTCAAAATATTTTTAACTCGAGACTTATTTAGGGTGTCTAATTTTGCTTGGGACACCTGTATAATATTTGAGCGATTTGATGTCCCTAAAAATACTTGTTTTTAATTATTAATTTATAACAGCTAAGTAGTCTGTTATGAATAGGACTCTAAACTCGGGCTCCCACTACAGTTTTAACGCGATAATGTTTAGACATTTATTAGCTCCGTAGCCTAAGCTAGGTAGCTATTGTGATAGTCGTTTTTTGACCATGGTGTTTTTTCATCAAATGTGGACGTTTCAGGTCATTCTAAGACTTTTTGGAAAGGTGGCACATTTCCGTCCGTATGTATGTGTGTATGTCTGTTGGCACTTTTACGAGAAAACGGCTCCACGGATTTTGCTGAATTTTTGCATACGTATATCAGAGATGGTTCATAGGAAACTGATGGAGTGGTGTTTTTTAAAACACTTTTGAGCCGAGATATGACGTCATCGAACATTTTTTTCCATGAGACCGTATATATTTTTGTATTGCATCGGATAGAGGGTATTTTTCTCTACACGATGTGCGAAAATCGTAATAGGTTGTATAAGGAAAAAATTGAGAAAAAAATTACGAAAAGAAGGAGCGCGCGCGCGCGCGCCCTCCAGTTCAGTTGTGGCTGTAGCTAGGAAGCTGTTCTGTCAATGCGTTGACAACTAGTTTATTATATTATTTCCAAAGCAATGCTTATTTATCTATTTATTTTATTTTTCTTAAATCATTTATATTAGGTAACAATCTGCATTACCTGCTTAAATAAATAAAGCCAGTAAGTATTACAAGTACCTGCATGCATGAATTACCTGTAAAAATTTTGTAATAGTTGTGTAATAGTTATGTAATTCATGTAATACTAATGTAATACTAGTGTAATGCTAATGTAATAGTTATGTTTTTTGTTGTAATACTCATGTAATACTAATGTAATACCATGTAATATTTATGCATTTTGTGCAATACTTATGTAATTATGTGTAATACTTATGTAATTATTGTAATACTTATGTCATTATGTGCAATACTCTTGTAATAGTGCAATACTTGGGACACGAATTTTACTAGTGGTAAACCCCTCGGATTTATCCCGCTCCCACTTATGTTTCGCATACCAATTAACAAGTAAAGTGGTTGTGGTTGCCTATATTTGCAGATGACACACTTGGACTGATTCAGATCAGTTGTTGCGATTTATATGTATTTTCCTAGGAACTCCCGTTATTCATGGAGTAGTAAGTTAGTTTACTTCTTGACATGTTATATTCAAACTTTGTTTGTATTTTTTTGAAGTGAAACTTCTTTAGCGGCACCTCGAAATTTGCCCGAGAATTGAGAGTAAAATTTCAAGGTCGCGTCACGTTTTCGAGACGAAAGATATAACGTCGAGAGAAGGAGAAAGAGAGTTACACATGCACGAGTTTCGTTGTATAATTAATACTTACCATCGTGTTCTGTGATTATTTACGTTTTTTACGTTTGTGTCCTGTGAATATTCGATTATATCCGTGAACAGTTATTATGTAAGTATTTTTAAAATAGTAAAATTTTAATGATAATGACGTTTGTATGCTTATATTATGAGGCGCCGTTTGTGCCATAAGTATTTGTAGTAAAATAATTAAAAAGATGACAAAGAAAGAAGAAAAATGTACATGAAAGAAAATGAAATGTGTATTAAGGAAATATTTTTCAGGAATAAAAAAAATCGTGGAAATATTTTTTTCACTCTCTGACAAAAAAATATTTCACGGAAATTAATTTTTTTCTCTGGGAAAATTTTTGTCGCTGGAAATATTTTTCTTAAGAAAAGATACTTGCGCGCAAGGAAAAAAATATTTTGTTGGCTGTGTAGATTTCATGGGCTCGTGAAATATTTTTTTGAGCTTTCGTTTACTCACGCATGATGGCACTAATGTGAATCAGAGATCGCAATCCAGCAATGTTGCCACATTTGCTGGTACTTTCAATGCGATCTACTGTTATAAAATTTAAATGTTCTGTGTTGTAAATAGTTCAAGTGTTTCAGATGATTCACGTACGTCTCATAACTATGTAAAACAAACATACCTGCCAAAGTCTGCGTTGATTTTCTTCAGTTACGGTGTATTCAGTTTAGTTCGTAAGTACGACATGTGCAAATTAGCTACTAAGGCAACTAGTAAGTTGCTCTATTAATAATAAATATACAGAAAATTTGTTCCTAATTAAGAGTAATGCTAAAATTTCGATGAAAAGCACAATCTAAGAAACACAAAATAAGTAATTGTATTATTTTCTCATTAAGCAAATACAAAATATTAAAATTGTGGAGGTGTCAATTAAGCAGATATTTTAAAATGAACAAAAATGAATAGAATTAATTAATTACAATACTTTTTATTTGAATTATAGTTGTTATCAATAGAAGTTTGAAGTGAATGGGGACGTTTTCTCTTTGCCTCTCATTTCTTCTTAAAATATGAATGATCATAGTAGGATTTCTTGAGAGGTCGACCACTCTGCAGACATTTTCTTCCACCGCACTTTATCCTTCTTCGTATCGTAATATGATATTTTGAATGAAGGACATTTTTACAATAAAATAAATTTTTAAATTAAAGAACAAAAATATACTCTCACGTGGTGTAAACTTCCTACTGTTACTACAAATTTACATTATTATCTATTATGTCTTCTCATATGTGTTTCCATATGAGTGATTTTCCAGTCAGTTCCTGAGAGTCCTTTTCCGAAAAAAACGACTATTTCCAAATGTTTCTTTACTATACGTGGGCCGCCCAACAGACGGAGTGATCACCCTGCAAGAACGTGCTCTAGCGGGGCCAATATTAATTTATGACTACCGAATTGGAGTGATGCGACTTCGTTGGGTCTAAAGAAAGCGCATCACTGCGGTTCGGTCGTCCTAAATTGATAGTGGTCCCATCTAGAGCTCATGCCTGCAGGGTGATCACTCCGTCTGTTGGACGGCCCAAGTATATGTTTTTACTTATGAATAATCTCTTGCGAGAAATCATTCTGTTTGAGTTGCCAAATGCTGACTGGAAAATCGGTCATAAGAAAACACATAGGTATGAGAAAACATATAATGTAAACGAAGGCTTATGAAATAATGAAACTAAATTTCTAAAAACAAAATGCCATAATCCTTGCATGTGTTCCTAGATTAGGGAGTAAGTGTTTTTTGCATTGTATTTCAGTTCTGGCGCCACGCCGGACGCTGCTACGTATGCAGATGCAGCTGACCAATCAGAACGCTTTAAATTTGTGCATTGGCAAAACTTAGTTGATATACAAATAAACGCGTACCTATCGGCAATCGAATGTGTTCGGTGCTCCATTCCATGCCTTGATCTTGATTGCTTCATTGCTTATATTTTGTGTTCCCAGTAGATATGCTATGCCGATACGGGCTCACGATTAACATTGATTCTCCCATAAGAGCTAAAAAACTACTTTTGTTGCAAATCCCAACAAGTTTTGCCAATGACTTGTAGATCCCAACTAGGTTTTGCCAATTCACTTAACATACGGATCCCAACTAGGTTTCGCCAGGTACTTGTGGTTCCCATCTAGGTTTTGCCAAACTACTTTGTTTGTGGTTTCCAACTTGGTTTTGCCAATGCCTGCTATTATTCCCCCGTTTTCATTAGTAGTCGCGGGCTACCCGGAAGCCAGTAGTGCCGCTGGTAGGTCACACTGCCTCATGCCGGTAAGGCAGATTCCTGCAACGTCGTGGTAGAATGGTCCCAGTCCTTAAGCCTTCGCCCCGCTGGAGGGCGACCCCAAGTGGGATTCGACAGATATAAATTCAGCGCCGCCGCCCGCAATCTCAGATAACTTATCTGTGCGCGCGTGTTGGCTACAGGAAAGCGGCCAGTTCCTGCAACTGCCAGGTTTGTACCAACGCCACAGAGAGTCGGCCCTTACGTCAAAGCTCTAGCTCCCACCCTGGGAAATCCGGAAAAGGTAAATAAAACACTCGCAATTTTGCATTTTATGCCTTCTTGCCCCCCCCCCCCCCCCCCAAATCGAGCTCTTACGGGAGAATCAATGTTAATCGTGGTCCCGTATCCCGGGCCTACATCCAAGTTGACGCAATTATGACGTCAGCGTCCACGCAGGCGCCAGCGTTTGCACCAGCGCAACGTTAATAAAACACGAGCAATATCTTTGTCTGTTCCACTCTTTCTCGAAGGAACGATGACTAAAACACAGTTTAGTATTATACCGACCCTAACGTTAGTGCCAAGTAGGCTTTAACTCATAAGGAACGTAAGTAGCTCATGTGAAGAGAATCGGAATAAACAGTTATTTCGCCGCGATTACTATTAGTTGTGCCATAAGAACTGTCAAACGCAGACAGCCGGCTCCTACGTCAAAGCCAGAGCTCTAGTCCCCCTCAACCCCCCTGCCTACACCCACGATGATTTGAATATGGCGTAACCAAGATGGCTGTGCAACCCTGACGTCAGCATCCAAATTAAGGCTCACGCGGACACCCAAGTCACTGCTGCGTCACCCAAGATGGCCGCCATCAAGATGGCGCCAACGTTTAGCCATACGCCGGCGCCAGCGTTCAGCATTTGTGCATGTGAGAAGGTTAAATGAAACACTGTTGCGTATTATCTTTATTGGAACATATTACACAACAGACCCTGTATGTCCTGACATGATGAAATTATATTGAAAATGTTTACGGGAATATAACACCCTGTATGTACTTACACAACGATGACATTTTATCGAACAAAGTTGTATTGGACTATAATTAACTAACACCCTGTATGTACGTTATACGACTAGCCAACTTGCGGGGGTGAATCTGTTGGCGATAATTTGCAGATTAACGATGGCGGACAGCGCCCAGTCTGCAACACATAAATATAAATTAAATAAAAAATAATAAACAGAAACCTAGTATTGAAAATGTTTACCGGAATATAATTACATAACACCCTGTATGTACTTACACAACGATGAAATTTTATCGAACAAAGTTGTATTGGACTATAATTAAATAACACCATGTATTATCTGTATTATCTGTATTATCTTTATTGGAACATATTACACAAAAGACCCTGTATGTCCTGACATGATGCAATTTTATTGAAAATGTTTACTGGAATATAATACCCTGTATGTAAGTACTGCGAAACGATGAGATCTTATCGGACAAAGGACTATAATTAAATAACGCCCCGTATGTACGCTATACAACGAGCCAACTTGCAGGGTGAATCAGTTCACGATATTTTTCAGATTAATGATGGCGGACAGCGTCCAGCCTGCAACACATAAATATAAATTAAATAAAAAATAATAAACAGAAACCGAGACACGAACGAATATTTCGCAGTTTCTATTTCAAAGTTGGTGAATTAGCGTAAGTACCTGAGGATCCGTGTGGAGGCGGCATAGAAAATATCCACAATGCATTTTCCCTACAAAATAACCTCTATTAGTTAATTGCAATGCGTAGAAATGAATAAAAAAATACATCTTCAAATAGTAAGACTAGGTGAGAAACATATCAATAAACCCTCGTATTTAATAAATGTAAATTATATTTTTCACCAAATTAATTCGGATATACGTCGTGTAAACATTTGACAATCCTCACTGTCTTTAGTAAGACTAGGTGAGAAACATATCAATAAACCCTGGTATTTAATAAATGCAAATTATATTTTCCACCAATTAGTTAATTGCAATATGTAGATATGAATCAAAAAATACAACTTCAATTAGTAAGACTAGGTGGGAAACATATCAGCAAACCCTGGTATTCCATAAATGTAAATTATAATTTATTATTGTCCACCAAATTCATTCGGATATACATACAACAAACATTTGACAATCCTCACTATCCAAAAATTATTATGATCGTGTATAATATTTATAAATAGGAACTTACCTGTTCTAATTATTTCGGGGGATCACTCATGTAAAATTTTGGGCACGATATATTGCCATGTTCTACTTGTACGAGTAGATTAACGATGACGTAACAAAATAAAAGTAAATAAAAAAACTTTCCGAGACACGAAGGAATATTTTGTCACTATAGATTGCCTCATGTAACCACTGACCACCACTAGATCGAATCTCGTGAGTTACTCTCCGAATATTCATATTAGCACATCAGTTGGTATCATTTATGAAAACTAGGTGCAGAATGTTAAAAATTTACTCATCTGGACGTTCTTTTATAACGTATTCTTGCGCAAGTTCGGCGTCTGCAAAGCCATAAATTACACATGGGAATGCTATTCTTTGATATAGGTACATGATGCAATGTGGCCAAATTAGTAGAATCGACGCGTTATTATTTTAATGAAACATAAACAATAATAAATTCATGTCCGAATTGAAAGTCTTATCAAAACAAATCATTATTTAGATTACCGAAGACACCCTGTGGGTAATAAAAATGACAATTTATAATGCTGACTCAATAAATAATTTCTGTTTAGGTATTTTATGTATGTCAGATCGAAAATTAATTCTGGAACATCATGAATCAAATAATGTTAAAATACAACAAGACCGTGTACTTAAATTCGTAAGGAATGGGGTGCGAGGGGGTAAACGATTATCTATACGACAAAACCGTGTACCTACTTAAATTCAATTAAGTTCTTCCATTGTGAGCGAATATTACACCTGCTGTATGTTGGTTACAAATAAAAGTATTGTAGCTATATATATTATGTAACTGCTAGTACCTACCCTGTATAATTATTTTGCGTTTCTAAATTTAGCCCATATCATAGACTTATGTGCATACACATGTAAGAAATTGTTGGCGCACCTTGTATAAGAAATGTTCCTGGGAGTTGTTTTGCATATTGTCACGTATGGGAGCGATAAGGAGCTCCTAAGTGGGCGACAAGAGGACGGGATTCATTCATTGAGAATCGGGCGCGGTCCAGGTTTATAATAAAATCATATCAAGTATCATAATCATTTGTTAAACTTTTGTGCCGAATATATTTTTTGGGAACTTTACGTAGTGTGGTTTTAGTACCTTCTTACACACATATACACAACTAAATATTCCCGCTTTACTTCTGATACCCGAGGCACGAAGGCATAAATATTTCGCAACATACTAGAGAACCTATATTAGTTCATTGCAAATACATACATGTAGATATGAGTCAAAAATGCAACTTCAATTTATTTAGTAGTATGACTAGATAAGAAACATGTCAGAAAACCCTGGTATTCAATAAATGTATTTTATTTCCATCAAATTCATTCGGATATACGTCCTATATAAACATTCGACAATCCTCACTGCCCTATGACGTAACAACATTTCTTAGAAGACATTGTCAAATATCTGACTGGTGAAGTTATTGTAAAACATAATTTGATCCGTTTGCTGAAGCCGCAGGAATAATCTTATGTAAATAAAATATATGTATACCTGCTGTATGTTTGTAACAAATAAAAGTAACTGCTAGTAAGTACCTACCATGTATAATATTTTATTTTGAATTTTTAAATTGACCCCAAGAGATTAGTATAATAACCACTATACACACATACACATCCCACTCAATGCTCTAAAGTAAAGTAAATAAATAGGGACGCCGAACTTGTATCTGTAGGTACCTACCTCAAGTTTGTCAACTCAAAAGAACCTCATAAAAATTAATTGTGTATAAACAGATCTGGAAATGCATAGTCTTATGTGTATATACAACTAAATATTCCCGCTTTATCTCTGTTACTTAATGAAGCATGCGAAAATCTAAACAGAAAAATTCTTACGTTCACGTACTTCTATCTACTTACCTTAGTATCAAACCCAGAGAGATACTTGAAGATTGTGTTGAATAGTCTCCATGCTTGCTAAAGGGATATCTATTTATTCCAAAGACTGGTTCGACGTACCCCACACTTTTTAGGTGGGTACATAGTTTTATAAACCGAAATTGCATTTTTTCTACTTACTAATAACTGAATATGAGTGTGCTTTTTTTCTTCTTATACAGGTAAATTCTAGGGAGCCGTCAAAGAAGTCGCTCGCATGTGCGTGGGAAGTTTTAAAATTTGTGATTAGGACTCAATGAACTATACAGTTTCATAATATTATTCATAATATTATTCCTTCGAAAATTCTAGAACATTAAAATAATTTTCAAAAGTTTTCATATGAGACAAAGTAGGGGCGCCGAAATAATATATTAGAGTTGTCACCAACAGCAGACGCCACCGTCGGAATGAACGTTCATGCTAAATGGGCGTTAACCCATAAGAGTAGTAAAATTATGTCATGTGGGGTATCAAATGAAAAGACTCGACGAGGAGTATCGGAATAAACAGTTACTTCGCCGAAAAATGGCCGCCCACCCGTAAGCCCTGTTTCGGACAAACGTAGGACACCATCACGGCGTTAACCCATAATGGAGGTAAAACAATGTCATGTGGGGTATCAAATTATAGGACTCGACGAGGAGAATCGCAATAAACAGTTATTTCATCGCAAAATGAACGCCCACCCGTAAGCCCTGTTTCGGTCAAACGTAGATCATCATCATACCGCTCCGCCACTCTTATTCCCTTATGGTCGACTGACGTCATGGGTTGAGATGCCACTTCCAGCCAAACCGGGTCTGCGGTTTTGCCAATGCGCTTTACTTGCGGTTCCCAGCTAGGTTTTACCAATTACTTTCAGATCCCAACTAGGTTTTGCCAACGCACTTTACTTGCTGTTCCCAACTAGGTTTTGCCAATTACTTGCGGCTCCCAACTAGGTTTTGCCATTACGCTGAGAGGGCTCTTGCCCTGTGTACTAGAATCTGCAATATTACCAAGCGGACTTTTGTAACACATTGTATGTGTATACAGGTGTATACACCTGTATGTACTAACAGATGTAACACAAAGGCCTTGTATATACGAGCAGATAAAACACAAGTGTCCTATATGTACCCATGCTATGTGCCCCTCTGGAATCGCATTACATGATTGACACAACTTTTGTTCCCAACCGCTGGACCAATCAGAAGACAGGAACAAGATGGCCGCCATTGCAACGTGACGTCAGCGCCCGACGTCAACGTCCACGGGGCGTTCAGTGCAGCGACAAGTTTAGACAAGGCTTAAAGCCCGCGTGGACGTTGACGTCGGGCGCTGACGTCACGTTGCAATGGCGGCCATCTTGTTCCTGTCTTCTGATTGGTCCAGCGGTTGGGAACAAAAGTTGTGTCAATCATGTAATGCGATTCCAGAGGGGCACATAGCATGGGTACATATAGGACACTTGTGTTTTATCTGCTCGTATATACAAGGCCTTTGTGTTACATCTGTTAGTACATACAGGTGTATACACCTGTATACACATACAATGTGTTGCAAAAGTCCGCTTGGTAATATTGCAGATTCTAGTACACAGGGCAAGAGCCCTCTCAGCGTAATGGCAAAACCTAGTTGGGAGCCGCAAGTAATTGGCAAAACCTAGTTGGGAACAGCAAGTAAAGTGCGTTGGCAAAACCTAGTTGGGATCTGAAAGTAATTGGTAAAACCTAGCTGGGAACCGCAAGTAAAGCGCATTGGCAAAACCGCAGACCCGGTTTGGCTGGAAGTGGCATCTCAACCCATGACGTCAGTCGACCATAAGGGAATAAGAGTGGCGGAGCGGTATGATGATGATCTACGTTTGACCGAAACAGGGCTTACGGGTGGGCGTTCATTTTGCGATGAAATAACTGTTTATTGCGATTCTCCTCGTCGAGTCCTATAATTTGATACCCCACATGACATTGTTTTACCTCCATTATGGGTTAACGCCGTGATGGTGTCCTACGTTTGTCCGAAACAGGGCTTACGGGTGGGCGGCCATTTTTCGGCGAAGTAACTGTTTATTCCGATACTCCTCGTCGAGTCTTTTCATTTGATACCCCACATGACATAATTTTACTACTCTTATGGGTTAACGCCCATTTAGCATGAACGTTCATTCCGACGGTGGCGTCTGCTGTTGGTGACAACTCTAATATATTATTTCGGCGCCCCTACTTTGTCTCATATGAAAACTTTTGAAAATTATTTTAATGTTCTAGAATTTTCGATTTGAAATGCATAAATATATCTAAATAGGCATAAATAGGCATTATTATATGGAAGGGTGAATCCCAGACCACCTAAAGCACAACACGTAAGTCTGTCCATGTGCTATAACTCATAAAATTGAAAACACAAGAATAGCGCTATTTAGTAATTACCGTAGCCCACGGTGGTAAATGAATGTTAATTACACTTCGTGCGTGGTCAAGCGAAATGTCCGCGAGTTCTTTAAATTACCATATATGGGCAGATGTTACAGAATAATTATATTGGTATACCTAATCATGTTTGTATTTGGCAATTTTTATCAAAACAAACATTAGTTCGCAAAGGAATAATATTATGAAACTGTATAGTTCATTGAGTCCTAATCACAAATTTTAAAACTTCCCACGCACATGCGAGCGACTTCTTTGACGGCTCCCTAGAATTTACCTGTATAAGAAGAAAAAAAGCACACTCATATTCAGTTATTAGTAAGTAGAAAAAATGCAATTTCGGTTTATAAAACTATGTACCCACCTAAAAAGTGTGGGGTACGTCGAACCAGTCTTTGGAATAAATAGATATCCCTTTAGCAAGCATGGAGACTATTCAACACAATCTTCAAGTATCTCTCTGGGTTTGATACTAAGGTAAGTAGATAGAAGTACGTGAACGTAAGAATTTTTCTGTTTAGATTTTCGCATGCTTCATTAAGTAACAGAGATAAAGCGGGAATATTTAGTTGTATATACACATAAGACTATGCATTTCCAGATCTGTTTATACACAATTAATTTTTATGAGGTTCTTTTGAGTTGACAAACTTGAGGTAGGTACCTACAGATACAAGTTCGGCGTCCCTATTTATTTACTTTACTTTAGAGCATTGCGTGGGATGTGTATGTGTGTATAGTGGTTATTATACTAATCTCTTGGGGTCAATTTAAAAATTCAAAATAAAATATTATACATGGTAGGTACTTACTAGCAGTTACTTTTATTTGTTACAAACATACAGCAGGTATACATATATTTTATTTACATAAGATTATTCCTGCGGCTTCAGCAAACGGATCAAATTATGTTTTACAATAACTTCACCAGTCAGATATTTGACAATGTCTTCTAAGAAATGTTGTTACGTCATAGGGCAGTGAGGATTGTCGAATGTTTATATAGGACGTATATCCGAATGAATTTGATGGAAATAAAATACATTTATTGAATACCAGGGTTTTCTGACATGTTTCTTATCTAGTCATACTACTAAATAAATTGAAGTTGCATTTTTGACTCATATCTACATGTATGTATTTGCAATGAACTAATATAGGTTCTCTAGTATGTTGCGAAATATTTATGCCTTCGTGCCTCGGGTATCAGAAGTAAAGCGGGAATATTTAGTTGTGTATATGTGTGTAAGAAGGTACTAAAACCACACTACGTAAAGTTCCCAAAAAATATATTCGGCACAAAAGTTTAACAAATGATTATGATACTTGATATGATTTTATTATAAACCTGGACCGCGCCCGATTCTCAATGAATGAATCCCGTCCTCTTGTCGCCCACTTAGGAGCTCCTTATCGCTCCCATACGTGACAATATGCAAAACAACTCCCAGGAACATTTCTTATACAAGGTGCGCCAACAATTTCTTACATGTGTATGCACATAAGTCTATGATATGGGCTAAATTTAGAAACGCAAAATAATTATACAGGGTAGGTACTAGCAGTTACATAATATATATAGCTACAATACTTTTATTTGTAACCAACATACAGCAGGTGTAATATTCGCTCACAATGGAAGAACTTAATTGAATTTAAGTAGGTACACGGTTTTGTCGTATAGATAATCGTTTACCCCCTCGCACCCCATTCCTTACGAATTTAAGTACACGGTCTTGTTGTATTTTAACATTATTTGATTCATGATGTTCCAGAATTAATTTTCGATCTGACATACATAAAATACCTAAACAGAAATTATTTATTGAGTCAGCATTATAAATTGTCATTTTTATTACCCACAGGGTGTCTTCGGTAATCTAAATAATGATTTGTTTTGATAAGACTTTCAATTCGGACATGAATTTATTATTGTTTATGTTTCATTAAAATAATAACGCGTCGATTCTACTAATTTGGCCACATTGCATCATGTACCTATATCAAAGAATAGCATTCCCATGTGTAATTTATGGCTTTGCAGACGCCGAACTTGCGCAAGAATACGTTATAAAAGAACGTCCAGATGAGTAAATTTTTAACATTCTGCACCTAGTTTTCATAAATGATACCAACTGATGTGCTAATATGAATATTCGGAGAGTAACTCACGAGATTCGATCTAGTGGTGGTCAGTGGTTACATGAGGCAATCTATAGTGACAAAATATTCCTTCGTGTCTCGGAAAGTTTTTTTATTTACTTTTATTTTGTTACGTCATCGTTAATCTACTCGTACAAGTAGAACATGGCAATATATCGTGCCCAAAATTTTACATGAGTGATCCCCCGAAATAATTAGAACAGGTAAGTTCCTATTTATAAATATTATACACGATCATAATAATTTTTGGATAGTGAGGATTGTCAAATGTTTGTTGTATGTATATCCGAATGAATTTGGTGGACAATAATAAATTATAATTTACATTTATGGAATACCAGGGTTTGCTGATATGTTTCCCACCTAGTCTTACTAATTGAAGTTGTATTTTTTGATTCATATCTACATATTGCAATTAACTAATTGGTGGAAAATATAATTTGCATTTATTAAATACCAGGGTTTATTGATATGTTTCTCACCTAGTCTTACTAAAGACAGTGAGGATTGTCAAATGTTTACACGACGTATATCCGAATTAATTTGGTGAAAAATATAATTTACATTTATTAAATACGAGGGTTTATTGATATGTTTCTCACCTAGTCTTACTATTTGAAGATGTATTTTTTTATTCATTTCTACGCATTGCAATTAACTAATAGAGGTTATTTTGTAGGGAAAATGCATTGTGGATATTTTCTATGCCGCCTCCACACGGATCCTCAGGTACTTACGCTAATTCACCAACTTTGAAACAGAAACTGCGAAATATTCGTTCGTGTCTCGGTTTCTGTTTATTATTTTTTATTTAATTTATATTTATGTGTTGCAGGCTGGACGCTGTCCGCCATCATTAATCTGAAAAATATCGTCAACTGATTCACCCTGCAAGTTGGCTCGTTGTATAGCGTACATACGGGGCGTTATTTAATTATAGTCCTTTGTCCGATAAGATCTCATCGTTTCGCAGTACTTACATACAGGGTATTATATTCCAGTAAACATTTTCAATAAAATTGCATCATGTCAGGACATACAGGGTCTTTTGTGTAATATGTTCCAATAAAGATAATACAGATAATACAGATAATACATGGTGTTATTTAATTATAGTCCAATACAACTTTGTTCGATAAAATTTCATCGTTGTGTAAGTACATACAGGGTGTTATGTAATTATATTCCGGTAAACATTTTCAATACTAGGTTTCTGTTTATTATTTTTTATTTAATTTATATTTATGTGTTGCAGACTGGGCGCTGTCCGCCATCGTTAATCTGCAAATTATCGCCAACAGATTCACCCCCGCAAGTTGGCTAGTCGTATAACGTACATACAGGGTGTTAGTTAATTATAGTCCAATACAACTTTGTTCGATAAAATGTTATCGTTGTGTAAGTACATACAGGGTGTTATATTCCCGTAAACATTTTCAATATAATTTCATCATGTCAGGACATACAGGGTCTGTTGTGTAATATGTTCCAATAAAGATAATACGCAACAGTGTTTCATTTAACCTTCTCACATGCACAAATGCTGAACGCTGGCGCCGGCGTATGGCTAAACGTTGGCGCCATCTTGATGGCGGCCATCTTGGGTGACGCAGCAGTGACTTGGGTGTCCGCGTGAGCCTTAATTTGGATGCTGACGTCAGGGTTGCACAGCCATCTTGGTTACGCCATATTCAAATCATCGTGGGTGTAGGCAGGGGGGTTGAGGGGGACTAGAGCTCTGGCTTTGACGTAGGAGCCGGCTGTCTGCGTTTGACAGTTCTTATGGCACAACTAATAGTAATCGCGGCGAAATAACTGTTTATTCCGATTCTCCTCACATGAGCTACTTACGTTCCTTATGAGTTAAAGCCTATTTGGCACTAACGTTAGGGTCGGTATAATACTAAACTGTGTTTTAGTCATCGTTCCTTCGAGAAAGAGTGGAACAGACAAAGATATTGCTCGTGTTTTATTAACGTTGCGCTGGTGCAAACGCTGGCGCCTGCGTGGACGCTGACGTCATAATTGCGTCAACTTGGATGTAGGCCCGGGATACGGGACCACGATTAACATTGATTCTCCCGTAAGAGCTCGATTTGGGGGGGGGGGGGGGGGGGGCAAGAAGGCATAAAATGCAAAATTGCGAGTGTTTTATTTACCTTTTCCGGATTTCCCAGGGTGGGAGCTAGAGCTTTGACGTAAGGGCCGACTCGAACGCCGACTCTCTGTGGCGTTGGTACAAACCTGGCAGTTGCAGGAACTGGCCGCTTTCCTGTAGCCAACACGCGCGCACAGATAAGTTATCTGAGATTGCGGGCGGCGGCGCTGAATTTATATCTGTCGAATCCCACTTGGGGTCGCCCTCCAGCGGGGCGAAGGCTTAAGGACTGGGACCATTCTACCACGACGTTGCAGGAATCTGCCTTACCGGCATGAGGCAGTGTGACCTACCAGCGGCACTACTGGCTTCCGGGTAGCCCGCGACTACTAATGAAAACGGGGGAATAATAGCAGGCATTGGCAAAACCAAGTTGGAAACCACAAACAAAGTAGTTTGGCAAAACCTAGATGGGAACCACAAGTACCTGGCGAAACCTAGTTGGGATCCGTATGTTAAGTGAATTGGCAAAACCTAGTTGGGATCTACAAGTCATTGGCAAAACTTGGTTGGGATTTGCAACAAAAGTAGTTTTTTAGCTCTTATGGGAGAATCAATGTTAATCGTGAGCCCGTATCGGCATAGCATATCTACTGTTCCCCTTAGATGAGGGAAGAGTATGGATACATAACGCCCGACCCTTGCCGTGCACGTGAGTGTTACCAAAATTTTAGCGTGTTTGGTGCCAAACAAAGTGATGAAACCAGGTTACTGTTTAGAATTCATGTAATTTATCTAAAAGAACGAAAGCAGCGTTTGAAATAGTGCAATTAGTCATATCATTTTAAGAATTTTCGTTCAATTCTCGGCGTAAAGAAGTTTTGGTTACGCCCCTTTTTTTGGTGCCGAATGGTAACAGGAACACCTGCTTTGTTATTCCTCCTCTTCTTCCCTCCTCTAAGGTGTTCCCTGGTGCATTAAACCTACAGAACAGAGCACTGCGCAACTGCGCTTATGAACTAAACTGAATACACCATAACTACTAAACAAATCCAACGTAGACGTTGGTATTTCTGTCATACCTAGTTAATGCGATGTACGTGAATTATCTAGTACCACCTAGATTATTTGCAACACAGTAAAAAATTTGAATTTTACAGATTACAGTCCCACCCAAATAATGGCAACATTGCTGGATGGCGATCCCAGAGTCACGTTAGCGCCATCATACGTAGGTAAACGAAAGCTGAAAAAAATATTTCACCAGCCCATGAAATCTACACAGCCGTGGAAATATTTTTTTCTTGAGCGCAAGGATCTTTCCGTAAGAAAAAATTATTTCCAGCGACAAAAATTTTTCCAGAGAAAAAAAATTATTTCCGCGAAATCTTTTTTTGTCCGAGGGTGAAAAAAATACTTCCGCGCGATTTTTTTTTTATTCCTGAAAAATATTTCCTTAATACACATTTTCTTTTTTCATGTACATTTTTATTTTTTCTTTGTCGTCCTTTTAGTTATTTTACTACAAATACTTATGGCACAAACGGCGCCTCATATTATATTGCGTCAAAAAAACGACTGAACGTTTCCGCGAAATGCTCTCTCTCTAGCTCTCACTGTAAATCCCTCTCAGAAGTTTCACTTCTATCACGTATACGGTGCTATACCCCCAATTTTTATATTTGAGGTTCAATAGCTCTTTTAAGTAATGTTCAAGAGGTTGTTTTTTGAAAGCACCATAGACTTCGCTTTTGTTGTAGTGTCTGGGATTTCATTTTACAAATGAGCATAATAATCTGACTACCGACTTGAATTACAGGGGGCGTGACTAATACCTTAATAAAATTACGATTTTATGGAAATGAGCCATCCTATGCATGTGACTCATTAAGAATGGAGCGTAGATGAGCTAGGTTGATGAGGTGAAATTGTATCGATTGTGGTAAATGTAGGCTTTAGTAAACACAGTGGTTGGATCAATAACTTTGACGTAAATTCACTACGAATTCTTAATATTAAGTTAACCCCACACGCCAATGACAGTGACACATTAATTAAACTTGACACGTGTTTCGCTGACCACGTCAGCATCCTCAGCTAAATCTTTAACTCCTGAGAATGCTGACTTGTCAGCGAAGCAAGTGTCGCGATTTATTACTGTTTCACTGTCTTTTGGCGTTTGGGGTTAACTTATCAAGAATTCGTAGTAGGTATAGACTAATGAAAATTTACTCGACACGCTGTTTGCTATAAAAAATTATTTTCTATTTCAAGCTGTAGTTTTAAAACTATTGTATTCATCGGTTCTAAAATTCGCAAAAATACCTATGTCTGGGTATAGTAACAATTTTTGTATTTATTTTTAGTATTTATAATAAATTTTGTGAATTTCTGGCAGTACATAACTGTATAAGTATATAATATATCGACGCTTCGCCCCCGAACGGGGCAAACAAGAATTTTTTTTTAGATTATTAGTTCTAGAAAATACAATGGACAGCTAAAGTCAACTCAAACATTTATTGATAAATTTGGGGTGGTTCATACACTTTCAAAGAACATTGATTGTCCAATAGAAAATAGAATAGGTTGCAACACGCAACAAAATTTCCCAAAGCACGAATTTATACCGAATGTTTATTCAGAAAACAGTTAAAAGACGTCACATAATTAGTTTCCCTTCTGAAAACGATATATTCCCATTAAATAGAAAGCTCAAGAGTACAAGAGAGTACTTCTTATTTGTGCGGCAATGAATTGGAAAGGAGTGAGCAGCGACGTAATTAAAGACGTTTTTTATTTTCTTTTGTGTCTAAAGCACCCCAGTGTATTTTCATTACGAAAATCTCCGGGGAGTGAAAATAGATGTCTTTCCTTTAAGCTCGAAACAGAATTTTTGAGGTTGTTCAAAATTAAGTGCCCACCATTGCTCAGTCTCTTATTATTGGAGCTAGGACTTCGGTTAAATAGGCAAGCTAGTAGCATTTTTATGTAAGTGATACTGGACCGTTCGAACAACTACTCCTCGGGCAAATACCCCGCCAGGCATTGAATTATACAGGGTGATTTTTTTATGTGGTGCTAACATGGCTATCTTTTTAATCTTATTAGATACAGGTTCGGTTAAATGGGATAAAAGTTGCGTCTATTCAAGCACAAAGAAGTGCCGTTTACAGAAGTTGATTATCTCTTTTCGTTTGTGAGATAATCGAAAAAAATAAAATTTTGGCTTTTACATTTGTGTTCATATTTTCCTTATTTGGCATTCAATCTTAATCTGTAAAAACTTTCTTGGGACGACTTTTCAGCCTCTTTCCATTTGTGGTAGCAGAAAGTACCTACTACGTTTCGTTTCTTCAGAATCATCATCAGGTTCATTTTTTCTTATGGCGCCATCTTAGATTTTTTCACCATGAAATAGCCCATTTTTTCTGAATAAATGATATAACATATTTGTATGTTTAAATCGCATTTACTCCCAGAATTTTAATAAAACATGATAAAAATGGCTTTTCCATGTAATCACAATTGCCGTGAAAACAAAAGCTTATCTAGTTTGTCAACTCAAACGTCAAGAAACGATTGTGTTTTATCGGGTTACAATGGATTACTCTAATGACGAAAAGGTTGGCATGTTATTTGTTTATGCTACTGCCAGGAGAAATGCTGAAAACGCAGCTGCAATGCATCGCGAATCGTATCTGGAACGAAGACAACCCCATCAGCGTTACTTATGCTGCTCAATTTCACGCAGGGATACCTACATCTTTACCTTCTAAATTTTTTAATTCGGTAAATGCTAATACATTTTGCTCAATATTTTCGCATATTTGCGTAACTAGATTTTCCTTTTTTCTTTTAGGTTTCATAAACTGTCCATTGTCGCGTAAGTTGCGTTCCAATTTGCGAAAGTAACACTGATGGGGTTGTGTTTGTTCCGGATACGATTCGCGATGCATTGCAGTCGCGTTTTCAGCATTTCTTCTGGCAGTAGCATAAACAAATAACATGCCAACCTTTTCGTCATTAGAGTAATCCATTGTAACCCAATAAAACGCAAAAAAGTTTCTTGACGTTTGAGTTGACAAAGTAGATAAACTTTTGTTTTCACGGCAATTGTGATTACACGGAAAAGCCATTTTTATCATGGTTTTTTAAAATTCTGGGTCTAAATGCGATTTAAACATACAAATATGTTATATAACTTTATTCAGAAAAAAATGGGCTATTTCATGGTGAAAAAATTTAAGATGGCGCCATAAGAAAAAATGAACCTGATGATGATTCTGAAGAAACGAAACGTAGTAGGTACTTTCTGCTACCACAAATGGAAAGAGGATGAAAAGTCGTCCCAAGAAATTTTTTGCAGATTAAGATTGAATGCCAAATAATGAAAATATGAACACAAATGTAAAAGCCAAAATTTTAATTTTTTTCGATTATCTCACAAACGAAAAGAGATAATCAACTTCTGCGAACGGCACTTCTTTATGCTTGAATAGACGCAACTTTTCTCCCATTTAACCGAACCTGTATCTATTAAGATTAAAAAGATATCCATGTTAGCACCACATAAAAAAATCATCCTGTAAAACTAAATCCAGATTTTTATGTACTACGAGATCCATACTGAATGCTACCCCAAACATATCGTTGGGCTTGGAACATCCTTAGATCTCTACGTATGCCCGTACTGATGAGTCCCAAAAGGGCGAAACCAGTGGTCTACGGTTTTCCATACACATTCGAAATATGCAATATTGAAAAACTTCTAACATACTTACTAACTGCTAGTTGAGCTGGAAAGTACGTAGAGATCTAAGGATGTTCCAAGTCCAACGATATGTTTGGGGTAGCATTCAGTATGGATCTCGTAGTACATAAAAATCTGGATTTATTTCTATAATTCAATGTCTGGCGGGGTATTTGCCCGAGGAGTAGTTGTTCAAACGGTCCAGTACCACTCATAACCGCCCCATAATTCGACAAAGAATTAGCTCTTGCTAATACTTACACCAAGCGTGTAAGTATATATACAGCAAGCAATGTTGCATAGTTCGAGTGTGTAGGGCAAAGCACCGTACTGATGAGTCCCAAAAGGAAGAAACCAGTGGTCTACGGTTTTCCATACACATTCGAAGTATGCAATATTGAAAAACTTCTAACGTATTTTTATGTAATTCAATTAAGGCAAATAACAAATAACAAATAATGAGGAAAAGATAGAGTTCTAAAGAAAAATCCCTTAGTTTATCAGTAGGTATCCTAAAACCTAAAGTTAATTTAATTGTTTTTAAACGATCGATGGAATAGGAACGTTTATAAATAGTGTATTTTATGCAATCTCTTTCACTAATTGTCGTTTTGTTTATGTTGCATATTATCGAAATATTCTATTCAGGTGAAAAATCTATAAATAACGGCAACATACAGCACAAGTCGAGCAAAACTGATTCTGTTTAATGGGAGAAAAATATATTGTAATGGGGGAATTAAACCTGACGGACATTGTCCCTGCTTATTTCAAAATGTCTCATAAATTATAGTATTCCAGTACCAATTCTTCTTATTGTTTTTTCTAAAAAGAAATTCGGTGAGATTCCTGAAATCTCTCTGCACAGATTACCTGTTTTTGCCTAAAATATCAGAAAGTTTTATTACAGAATAAATTAGTAGGTAATATGTCAACAATTATTATTCAATATGCTATTCCTATACATAAGGTCCTAATAATTGAAAAATTGAAATCCTTACTTAGCCACCTTTTACAAAGCACGGTTTGTGGTGCAGCCGTACTCGGTCACGATGCCGTGTCCTGCAATAATGCACTTCTACCGACCCCAAAGAGTGAGTAGGTATAGCATAGGAAGTGCAAAAGAGCACTGTGATTGATCCTCTTCGCAGCTTTGCAGTGTGCTATGCTCAATGTTGCTCATCATGTTTTTTATTGATCCAACGATTTGCATAAATTAGTGTTTATTTTTTGAAAAATACATTTGTATTCAGTGCAATTTGGGAGATCATTGCACTGAAAAGCGCTTCTCTGTACATTTAACTTTTAGTTGACGTTTTATTGGCCTTGGTTAGGGTAATTACCAAGAGCTTTATTTACACAAAAGTTGATTAATAAAAAATACAAGTGTTATGCAACTTCTTCGGAAGAGAAAAAACTCGTTTTGCGAGAAAAGTGTAAAAAATGATATAGAGGTATGTCCAAGGTATACACATTTCGATTCGAAAAATTGTTTGGAATAACAAAACGCATGTTTTAAATAGGTTCAAAGTTTCGGATTCTTCAGAAGACATTTATTAAAATGAAATAAAGAATTAATATGAACTAAACAAATTAATGAAAAAATGAAAATAAGTGGAGATTTTACCGCACATTCCAAATGTGGGAGAATACGATGTGACACAATCAAACAAAAGGAAATGAAATGGAATATGAACTTGCTAACTTGTGAACTGCAATAACACACCCTATACGCCGTTGAAAGCACCTCTAACGAATTTTCTTGAATATAAACAATATGAATGCAACGCATCTGTTCGCACCATGTACCATGTAAACAACAATCCCCCGCTACACAGAATGTTTAAACTTATATTGAAGTGAAACTTCTTTAGGCGCATTGGGTGTGAATCGGTTCGGCCAGCTGGTTATGTAACGTTTTTCGGAGTGGGGTAAGTGAAAGGAAAATCCGACACAATTGGCCTACTTTAACTTTCAAACATAAGGTTATTAAGAATGAAGCTGTTTCCATGGTTTCCACTACATTTGACAAAGTAGTCCCGGTTTCCTAACCAGAAATTATAATTAATGTGTTACATAGTTAGTTAGTTACATAATTAGAAGAAACATTTTGATATTTGATAATAAGGTAAGACATGCGAGAGATTTCATTTCATATTTCTCTTATCATAAACCCATTATTTCAGTTGTTGAAAATGAAGAAATGGAGACAGAATAAAGAAATTTTCATGACACACTTGTATCAATTTCTATGATCAACCAAAATCTTACCCATATTCCAATCCTCAATTACTAAGTTCTAAGTCATAAAAATCAAACTCGAAGGAATATCAATAAGATTCAAGAACTTTTAGGTATGGCGCTAAGTTTCACTTCTACCGCTTAGCTTTCTACGCGCCATTTTTTTACTGCCATAGGTAAGTAATCTCGCAAATCGGACCAAATTTATTATAACAACAAATGGCAAGAATCACAAAATAATAGAAGGTTAATTATTAGCATAATCATCCGAACAGAAATTCGACATGTTAGTGGACAGAAAATGCGCACGCATGCCTCTCCTTCTCCTGG
The DNA here is from genome assembly GCA_963966045.1 of Xestobium rufovillosum. Taxonomy (NCBI): domain Eukaryota; kingdom Metazoa; phylum Arthropoda; class Insecta; order Coleoptera; family Ptinidae; genus Xestobium; species Xestobium rufovillosum. The sequence goes on from OZ014504.1 coordinate 16,757,724, forward strand.
GTTTCGATCTTTCGATCGATCAGCTGTCGTTGAAAGCTCCGTCTATTATTGTTTATACGGCGTATTTCGTAATTTTTGTGCTATTTAGGATTTATTTGAACAGATAACATATTACATTGAACAGGTAAGGAAATGTCCATGTAAGTACGTTACATTAAAACATTTTCATCGCAGTAGTGATTAGTGTGTGCTTCTGGAATGTTGAATGTTTGTTTTTGTCTCTCAGTTGTACCGAAATCGTTGCTTTCTTTTAATAATACCTAATAATAATTCCACAGTACATTGTGCAATCTGTTTCATCGTTGCTTTCTTTTAATAATACCTAATAATAGTTCCACAGTACATTGTGCAATCTGTTTCAGAATAATAGCACTTTTGAGGTTAAATACCAAAATACCATACGGAAATACCTGGAGGCGACCGAGGCAAGTGGAATGTAGAATCTGGAATATTTAACAAGAATACGATGCATAATCAGACTCGATATCCTTCACGTACATGTGCAATACTCCCCCCTTTCTCATTATTATGGCGCTGCTTGAAAGGTTAGTTTAGTTAGATTTTTACGGTAATTGTCATAAACTTATAAATTTTGTTTTCGTGGCATTTCTGTGACAATTAAAACACAGGATCACAGATGCATAACAGCTTTTGAATGAAAACGAAGCTCGATCAGATGTTTTGTGTGAAAAAAAGTCTTAATAAAAGCGAGGAAGAGTATATGACACTTCGGAAGGAAAAGATTTTTAAGGGAAGGCGCTCCATGGACAAACAAACTCGATATCTAAATATATAAATATAGATTTATACCATACTTTAAGGTTCTTTATGCTCGAAAGATTAGTTTTCTTCTTTTTTATAGGTAAACGCGAAATTAAATGTAAATTCAATAAAAGTTCGAGCAGGTAAGAGTTGTTTTTTTCCCATAAATAATGCACTTTGGCTCTTGCACAATTTATTCAAAGTGGATTTGTAAATAATTTGACTGGTTTTGTGGCGCTCGCGGCTTGGTCCCTACCAGTCACTTTTTTGCATTGATTGTAAAAATGTATGGTCATGTCACTAAAGCCGGCTCCAAACGATGTGGTCACTCGACAGATATTCGCCATGTGTAAGCAAATGCAGTAGGTATCGTGTGGACGATACGACGTATGCCAATGTGGTCATGTGCGTAGATTTGTCCAAACGCCAAATGTTTGACAAGCGCAAACAAATGCCGCATCGTGTGGATGATGCATGCATGAGCATTCGAGAGGATGTGTGCACTCGTCAAATATTCGCCAAAGCAATACACATGACACATCGTTTGGACCATGGACGAATGTACTTTACTTGATGTGCTAAAGGTTCGCTCCGAGGGCGGTAAATAAGCACACATCAAAGCAGACGAATCTCCACGCATCGAACCCGAGCACGTGCATGCATTCACTTTTTTTACATTTTACCAGATTGATGACCTGATGAAATTGATTATCTTGTCATATTCGCTGCAAATTTAGCGAACTTAATCAAGCGGGTAGACAAGCCAAAAATTGCCAAGTGAGCATATAGTGTGGTTAACGTAACGAATACTTCGAGGCATATTTGTCATGTGTTCACATTGCCACGTTAACACATCGTGTGTATGAATGACTTGGTGCTATAAATTTTCGGCAAACAGTCTACAAATATTTGACGCATTTTTACTTGACTAACATTTGACGAATGACCATATCGTTTGGAGCCGGCTTTATACTAATTTCCAATTTGTTGGGTTCGGGTCAAATAGAAGGGCAGTGTCACTATTTAATAACTCTGTCCAAAAAGGGAGTTACTTTGATGACAGTCGTGGTCACTGTTTAATAGCGATTTGTTTGGTTTAGGTCAAAAAAGGTGTTTCTTATAACAATCATGCCCAAGGAAACACCACATTATGCCAAAATCTATTGTTTGGTTTAGGTCAAAAAAGGTGTTTCTTATAATAATCATGCCCAAGGAAACACTACATTATGCCAAAATGCTGTGTGCTGTCGTTCAGGGACATTTCAATTCACTGCAGAAAAATCATCATAGTGTTGGGCAATACTCTGAAAAGTATCGATACCGCGTATCGATCCGTATTGGTTTGAAGGGGATCGATACGTGTATCGTAGTCGAAAGTATCGATACTCGAAATATCGATAGTATCGAATCGGATTTTTCAATTGTTACTAATAACAGGAAAATTATTAAAGCAATGTAGATTTTTTGTTTAATATAGGTATACAGCTTAAGGCTTACAATAGAAAACGATGCTAGGCATGCAGCATAGGTAAGGAAAGTATGCAATTTTTATTTTCAAGTTTGATTTTTTTAAGGATTATTTATGCGATACGCGATTTTTGATACCTGGTTTATTATATGGAAAATATTGGCAGGACAAGAAGTATCGTTACAAAATATCGGGTATCGGGAAGTAAAATATCGATACCTGAAAATGTCTATACGTATCGCCCACCACTGTCGATGTCGGCATCACTGAGACGAGGAGCTATCAGCCTTATGCTGTATCACTTACGTTAAATATAACGTACTGTTATCTTCGCTGTTATGTTATTTTCTCAAAACCGGTATGCTGTATCACAGTTAACGTTACTGCTCGTAACGTGTGACGTCACTACCTTACGTTATTTGTCAACTTAACGTACCAGATTTAACTCTTAACAAGCAGTTATGAGATAACCTATGCGATTTCGGTTGTTAGGTGCTAATAAAATTTGTTCCTTACGTTCGGAACCATTGAATTCTAGAATATTTTGAGTCTTGTTGTTGTTGGAGCAACTGGGAAACGTAAACAAAAGATTATTTTTCGCTGATGTGTGATGTGAAAAAATGAGGTTAGGTATGAAACGTTTTATAGAAACCAGGAAAAGAATATTTGATGACGGGGACGGCTACAGCAATCTTTTCCAGAATAATTTTTCTGTCCCTTTTTATATTTACTTTCTATTTCATTAGAAATCTAAAAAACTGATTGGAAAAATGGGAAGAAAAATTACATATTTGCCTTCAGCCTCTGTAAGAACTGTTATTTACAATTTTGATTTGGAAGAATTCTTATCATGAATGATTTTATTAAAGTCCTGGGATTTTATTTTCTCCTTAATGGAAACATATGGCTTTATTTTAAAAAATTAATAAAGTCCTCGTATTGTTTCACCGCTTAGTTTTCTTTGTGTTGAACCATTTTGAGCCGACACGAACTATGTACGTACCTACGTCAAACTACCAAACAAAAAAATATCGTTTTCATTGCAACTAAAATTTGCCTAATGCTAATACGGGGTTTTACAAATAATAATAATAATAATAATAATAATAATAAATTTATTGACACCAAAACAAAAACAAAAATAATCACAACAATTGCACTGGTGTCAAATGACAAAGTCTATCAGCTGTTTTAAAGTGGGCGCACGCGGGAGCTTCCTTCGGTTCATTTCTCTCTGACTCATACTAATTTCGTATAGCTTTGTCTCCCTTCACAGAAACTAAACTTCTTTCCCTTTTAACACCTCGGGCATAACGTACTCTGTAACGTATACGTTAAAAGACCGATACAGCATACCGGGTTTTAGACGTTACGTTATCTGTTATGTTATTTCCATACGTTAAATTTAGATAACGTACAAGTGTTAAATATAACGTATGTGATACAGCATAGGGCTGAATAGGTTTGTTCGTGGAGCGAATCCGGGGCCAGTTCTTTACAAATACCAAATTACTTGTACACGACACTGCGCGCGTGCGCGATTTCTAACTGATTCGAAATTTACAAACCTCCGCGAACGAAATATAGCTCGACTTTGGACTGTCTTGTCTAATTGACAACGTATCGTTCAAAAATTGATCTTCTGACTCGGTGAAATTAACATTGTACGATTATCCGCATTTGTCCAAGAGGTTCTACGAACGCTGGATTTTTGATAAGAATGTAGCATTGTTCGTACCACGAACACTTCAAATCGCAATGCGCACGCGCATTTGTAAGGAATTGGTTACGGACCGTCTCCGCGAATAAACCTAATAAGAGCAATTTGTGCCAAACTTGCGCATTTGGCGTTATGTGCTAAGGACGGTTTTTTTGTCCGTACACACGTAGGTTCAAATGATCCAGCCACGCTTAATTGACGGTAACCTGACAAATATTAAAAAAATAAAGTGGAACAAACAAAAAAAACGACCAGCGCTGGTATCGAAAATACAACTACGGTGCATGGTCATCTGATACGCTACCGACACGACACAATTGATTCAACTCACAGCAGTTATATAACCTTACGGGCGTTTATAGTACTACTGTAGTGCACGACTGCATGCGAAATTGACAGGGGCACGGGTGCCACTTGGGCACAGATTGCTCTTATTAGCTCCTAATATCACCGAGCACTAGCGATGGGCGCTATCGAATGAATTTTGCTATCGAATGAGTAGTTTCCACTATCGAATGAATCATTCATTTGCTTATAGACGGCTGCTGGGGTAAAGGGCACGTGTTTCATATCTGCACATGCATTTTATTATTTTTAACGATAACTATTCCTTCGATAATTCCAGTGTTCGTTCGTCGTTCCCTTGGTTCACTGAAGAGGGCTACTAAATAATTCAGTCAGTACGTACATTTTATTCCATTGCTAAAAGACTCAGTTGTCAAAACGAATGAAACGTAATGAAATGAATGAATGGTTTTAGTACTATCGAATTAAGTATTCGAATGGTTGTGTACTATCGAAAAATTCATTCGATGCGCCCAACACACAACACTACTGAGCTAATCAACAAGCAACATTTCCATTTTGTCAAAGCTGTGACTTGGATTTTTCATTTTCATAAGTTTTATTCTGCTACGATTTGTATGTGTGCTGTAATTCGATATAGGATATACGTTTGTACATATTATTATTAATGCAGTGTTTTGGTAAGAGGTTTAAAGGTGAGTTAGAGTAGGAATTTTACAATAGACTGTTTTAGAATGGCCTGATTTTGACAGGCCGCCATTTTCTGTTGGAGGGCTGAGCATGGATAAACAACATTACACACGTGAGTGTTACCAAAATTTGAACAGATTTGGTGCCAAACAAAGTGGTGATGTTTAGAGTTCATGTAATTTAACTCAAAATAACGAAACAACGTTTGCAATAGTGCAACCAGTCATATCATTTTAAGAATTTTCATTCAATTCTCGGCGTAAAGCGACTAAGTTTAAGTTACGCCCCTTTTTTGGTGCCAAATGGTAACACAAACATCTGCTTTGTTATTCATCCTCTTCTTCCCTCCAATAAGCTTCAAAACAAACAAATGTGTGCCCTCCAGCTGTCAATTGTGTGACGTCATTCTAAAATTAGCAATTACTTTGCAGTTATAGGTTACGTTTTCTGAACCCTTGAAAATATAAATATAAATATAAATTTTCATTTTAGGTGTGCGTATGCATGGTGATGCTTTAGTAAATATACATATATTGAAAAGGTGAGTAGCAACTGGACCGTTTTAACAGGTACGTTACAAACTTTGATATTGATCAACAATAATCAGAGGACAAATAAAAAACTAGACCAGAAAGAGATTTAAAGAAAGACGTTCAAACAGAGACAAGAAAGGCAAAAACAAAGACCCAGATTTTAGACCAGAGAAAAATTTAAGTATACATTTTAGACTAGAGTAAAGAAAGCTACAGGTAGTTTGAGAATTACCTAAAGACGATCAAAGGCGAAAAACAAGGAGACAAGAAACGCAAAGAAGAGAAAGATTTAAGTAGGTATATATTGTAGAGCAAAAAAGTAACACAGAATTATATATCCTTGTTATAGTGCAACGAGTACAGATTCATAGCACAATAGTAGGGTTAGGTATTGTCACGAAGTATGCCTCGTAGAAAACTCCATCGAGGTCCTGAAGAACAAGGAGAATATATGAAGCGTAGACGACAACAGAAAGCTGAATATGAACGTCGTCGTCGAGAAGCTGAACGAAATACTGCAAGAATTCCACAAATACAGCATCAACGAAATTATCGCTCGAGGAAAAACAATTATATTGATCTCACTTTGCTTGGGTTTGATGATAGTGTTAGTGAACATTATATTGGTGCCATGAGTGTTGATTGCATACATTGTAGTGCGAAACATTTTGTTTCTGAAAGAGTGTCAAATAAAGGCAATTCTTTTAATGATTGTTGTAATCATGGTGAAGTACGTTTACAACCTTTACCTGCTTTTCTGGAGTCCTTGTTCAACGGTTCTCATCCAAAATCTAACACATTTTTTGAACACATCCGAAGTTATAATAGCTCATTTTCATTTGCATCATTTAACGCTAATCTGGTAAATTTTAATTCTGCACGTAGAGTTCCATTTTGTTTTAAAATTCAGGGGCAAATATATTATCAAATTAATACAGCACTTTATCCATCCTCTAATGAGACCCCAAGTTACGGTCAGCTGTTTATTGTTGATCCCCATGAAGCAGTAGAATTTCGTTTAAGTCAGAATTCGGAATGTGATTTAGAAATTATAAAACTAATTGAGAATTTGATGCGTGAAAATAATGTATTTGCTCAGTCTTATCAAATGATGGGGGAAGAATTGGAACACCAACGATGTATCAGTTTGAATGAAGAACCTGAACTGCACTTGTTGTTTACGATGAAACCTGTTATGGATCGGAATCGTTATAAATTCCAAAGGGTAAATGAAGTTGCTGCAGTGTTTTTTGAAAAATTATTTTGGATTGTGTCGGTTTTCTGTAACTATTGTTTTTGTCTTTGATGTCAAAACACAAAATATGTCACTTTCGTTTTAAATTTTCAGCATAATATACAGTAGGTCACATTTGAAGATATGTCGTTTTTCTAGAAAAAAAGCGCGACTTACTCCAATGAATGACAGTCCACTACTAAATATGATATTCTTCCAAAGTAGAGCGTGTCAATGTTAGAGTACCTGTAAACTGACACTTGCCCCATCTATCGATTATTTCAGTAAATATACTTGTCGCTTTTCCATTTAAAACTTTAATTATTTTCTCATTGTTTTATTGGGAAATCTACAATTTGTTGGTTTTTGAGATGTGTCACTTTTCTTTCGGATGAGCGATATGTTTGTATAAACTTTTCATCTTAAAATATCGAGTTCTGTCACATATTTAAGTTTGTCTGTTTAAAAACGGGACACCCTGTATATTTTCAGAAAACGTTAATGTGTTTGCCTTATTGAAAATGAATGTTATTTTTTAAGTTTTACAAAAACGTTGGGGCAGGTATGATTTATTACTTAATACTAAAATGTTTTGAGATTATATATTAAGCATGTATTTTCAGGAAAAATCAACACGCACTTTTCGAAAAATCAATTTGATTTAGTATTTTCAGAAAAAGTTAATTTCATTGTTTTATTGAAAATATAGGCTATTTTTTACACTAAAATGTTTTACAGGTTATTTATTACCTAACACTGAAATGTTCTTGACATACATATAAAGATGTTTTATGGCAACTTATGATTCATTCTTTTCAGCATTAATTTATTTAATAATCTGCATTCACACAAATTGTACATTTCAATTAAAAAATTCCCTATGATTACTACTAGGGCAGTAAAGACGCGCGCAGCGCGTCTTGCTGACCTAGTAATATTAAAAGCGAACTAGCACAACACGTGAAATACGGGTGGGGATATCGGTCGCTCGGTCTCTTTTCAACTGGCGGAGATTATACGGGTGAGGTCGTACATTCAATCAGGTGTTTCTTTAACGCAAATAAGAAAATTGCATCGGCATAATTTCGATGGACGCTTGGATCTGCTGAGCGCTGTTCGCAGTCGTAGTTCAACGTCGCACGCGTAGGTAGAATGGTTTTTTGCCGTATTAAATTAAACGCAATTAATTATTTAGGAATATTCTATGGGAATATTCTGTGGTGCACTTGGGATACACCTACGTTTTAAGTATAATTACTACACCGATTCACCACTACGTAAAAGTCGTGGAGCGTAGCCCACGGGTTCATCTAGTTATTATTATTACCATAAGTCACAACCAACAGCAAGTTGGTAGCTGCTGATCTGAATTTTTGCCTGGCTAGTAATACCTAACCACTTAGTAGTTTATGATTTCTGCCGAATAACAAAACTTTAAATGCTGAATTTTGGAGCATTTAATATTTTTAGAGAACCTTTAATATGTTACCTTTCTACTTATTAAGCCGGGAAATATTGGCTCACATCGCTGTAATCATATTAGCTTTAAATTTTGCACTTAATTTTAGACTAATCATAGTGATTCTTTGAAGTTCCTATGCTATACCATTTAGGATCGGCAGAAATGCTGCAATAATGCATTGTTTTAAATCCACAACTTCAGACGCTATGGCTTAAGTACCCAACAAAGTTAAATATTTATATAAAAAGACTCAGACTAGCTCCGGCCTGACGGTCTTCGCTAAATTGACAAAAAATGGTTCAGAACGTTTTCCTCTGAATTCAAATGCTCAGAGTCGGGTATTTTCCAAAAATTCCGTTTTAAAATACACAATTTCAGGTACCTAACACAAATATGTACCTATACTTTTCCTTGAGTATAGGTATAAGGTATAAACACTCTTGTAAAGTCCTTAGCTCACCATTGATGATCATAAAGTGTTCCATTCCATTCCATGGCGCGGCAGAAGAAAATGGAATATTTAAGGTTTGTAATAATTGCTTGCAAGCAGTTGGGGATGTTGGGTGTTCTGCTTTTGGGGCAATGCGTAGGTTAATTGAAAATGGGAAGGAATGGGAGTACTTTTTCAACTATAGTTTTTGGACTAAGAACTTTGTGATAAATATTATTCTGGATAAGCATTAAAGAAAAATTCAGTGATAGACAATTTTAAATACTCTAAGATTGTTTTCTAATTTGCGCCAGTTTTTTTTAGAAATTTGTAATTTCCTGAAATGTTGGCAAAATAGCAATAAAAACTGTTTTGATATCGACGTTATTTAAAATTTTATTAAACAAATAATTTTTCACTTTTTTATATCTGTTATTTTACTTTAAATGGCCTTGTCAAAGTCTCGTCTGTCTTGCTCACGTTCATTGATTATCCATGGGAACTAGGAACTAGGTGTTCGTTTTTCAAAAATTACACAAACAGCTTTTAAGCACTTAAACTTCTTCTTGTGCCAATATCTCACAATCTCGGTTTTCTTGTAATTTCAGAAACAAATGCCTTACTTTCAATTGAAAATATGAAAAAATGTAAATTTCTAAATAAGCGAAAAGATGTTTATTTTCTTCATAGCTCATATCTTCGCCACAAGAAGTTTTAGTGTACAAAATTTCAGGTAGAAACTCCGAAAGTTGTTTGATTAATCTTTGAAAAACGAACACCGAGTTCTCATCAGGGATTATTAATGTGCGCGAGCGAGACAGTTGAAACTTCGATAACGCCCCTTTATTTACAATTAAATCTTGACAAAGGCTCCAATCGGGGCCAAAACGTCGATATTAAAACAGTTTTTATTACAGCTGGGGATTTATGGTGCGTACACTATGTAGGAATTACAGGATTTATAAGGAATTAGGGGGATTTATAAGGAATTATGGAGAATTATTAGGATTTATCGTGCATTACAAGGGATTTATTAGGAATTATTATAGGGGATTTATTGGGAATTACAAGAGAAATAACCGTTTCGCAGCAGTTTCTGCACATGCGCAGTAAGTTGCCCAGACAAGTTAATTTGCGCTCTGGAAAGTGCTCCTAAGAAACAGAAATTTATCTGAGAGAAATTAATACCTTAGATGATGATATTTGCCGACAAATTGTAGAAGAAATTATTTATCTGGATGCCCATAATTCTCACTTCATTGGAAATTTACATCATCATAAAGTTCTCAGTCCGAAGACTGGTTGCACGCGTTCCTCCATCCTATTCTATCCTGAGCTAACCTACGCATTTCGGTAAAAGTAGAACATCCTACATCCCCAACAATTTGAGAGCCGTAGTCTAATGTGTGTCTACTCCTGCCTTTTCTTATTCTTATCTCCGGCTCTAGTATGTCGCGAACTATTCCTTCTCAGAAGGTGACCTACCATCCTAACCCCCCTATTCTTTATTGCCTTCCATACCTTTCGCTTTTCTCAAACTCTCTAATAGGTACCACCCTATTGCTAACTTTATCTATCCACGGTATTTTTTTATTATGCTTCTGTAACACCACATTTCACACGCTTCTATTCTTTTTCGATCCGCTTCTCCTATTGTCCAAGTTTCGCACCCGTACAGTGCCGTACTCCATATATACGTCTTTAAGAGGCTCTTCCGTGTTTCTACATTAGCCGTTCCCGAGCATAACAGTTGTTTCTTTTTGTTAAACGCAACTCGACCCTGCGCTACTCGTTCTATATCTCTAGTGCTCCTACCATCGCGAGTTATTTGACTTCCTAAATAGCAGAAACCGCAACTTCCTCTATCTTCTCATTTCCTATTTGTATTTTGGTATTGGTGCTATTTTCACGCCCTCTACATACCAAAATTCTGGTTTTCTTTTTATTGATCTTCATGCCGTATCCCTCTAACAAAACTGATGCTTCCATTGCATTCAGAGCTATTATAAGTACCATGTTCAATTCTTTTTCTCAGGGTATTCTGGGAGTTCATCAAAAGCTTATGCTCTTATAATAGCAGAAATGCCAGGCTGCTCAAAGAGAATATCGCCTAATATAATATATTATATTGTCTTTTCTGATATTATCAGGAAAGACATGCCCAACGCCCGTGCAAGAATCTCAAAATATAAGGAGACCCAGTATACTGACTGATGTGCATCTTCTTATGCGTAAATATGCGTATGCATAGTAAATAGACTATTATATATAAGTACTTAAAGTTTCAGGAATCCATACAGGAATTATTGATGATTTATGGGAATTACGGAGGATTTACAGGAATTAGGTGGTATTATGAGGATTTATGGAGGATTTATGGAATTTATTAAAGAATTACAGGAATTATTCGTGAATTGTAGAGATTATTTCCATAAAAAGGATTTATGGAGTACATTTTTACGCCAGCGGTTTCTGTGTACCTACTTATTAAGTGGATAAAAATTGTTTAAATGACTCTTGTGAAATAACACAAACTACATGTAGATATATATAAAAAAATGGGTTGTGGATAGCTCAGCTACCTTGCCTACATTAACAATTTGTTTTACTTCCTCTTAAATTGTAACAAATGAAAGCATATAGGACGTGAGGCATAAAGTTAATGGCGGGTAACATTTTCATGGCGATGAATACGGCCTGAGTGTGGGTGACGAAGCTAAACATTGTTTCCTTTTTAACCAGTGATAAATATTACTTATTGTATGATGACTTACTAAAAAGCAGATTTGCTTCAAACGCAATTTTATGCAGCATTTAGACAGAAGTAAGCCTAAGCCTAAAAATCGATTAATCGTTCACAATCGATTTTTTGGTGAATCGAGAAATCGATTCGTAAAAAAATCTTATCGATGAATCGGTGCCCCGATTTGAATCGAATCAAGAAATCGATCGAAGCGGATAAATAAATATTAGAAAACTGAGAATTTAACCATTTATTTTTCAAAGAAACATTTTTTAAACAACGAACAAGAACAAAAAAATTTGCAAGTAATCTACATTCATACCAATTACTACCAACTGAATCAATTCGAAACGAATAATCGATAAAAGTAGTAGAGGGGTTGATCTTTCTACTAGCTTTTGAAAATTAACCAGTATTTTGATTCGTTATGTGCAGTAGCTCATAAAACTGCAGTTTACCCAATCGCCTAAAAGCATAAAAGTAAAAGAACTAGGTACCTTCTTTTGGTGAAGATGAGATTTATTAAAAGACAGCTTAACTATCAACAAAGGAAAGCGACTATTAAACTTGGCAGTGAGATACGTGCTCTTATGTGCAATACACTATTTTCTAAAAGAATTAATTTACATCACAAGTCTTTTTTACGCTCCAGTGGTTTCTTATTTACCGTAAAAGTAATTTATAAAAGGAATAATAGGGGGCCGAAACACTATTTAAACCCAGTTTAATAGACTGAACTTTTAAGAGAGACTATCCAGTTATAAACCGCACGAGCTATACCCAACAAAAGTAGAAAAAAGTCTCTAGCGAATCCAGAGAAAAAATGTAATCGTTATTTCCAACCGACTTACTACAACCGCAGTATCTCGCTAGAAAAATTAGTTATCTTCATCTTTCTCTTGCTTCTACAAAGAACACTGAACAGTGCAAAGTATTTATTATCGCCTTTTTCTGGGGGATAAAGATAGTAGAAAGGCCCTAGGGGCGGCTGCCATAGAATTAGCCGTACAGGAAACGAAAATAGATTTTCAGCTTCAGAGACGCGAAAACAATTTGGTTTTTATAAGGGTAGCGTAAAAAATTTCTTATCGAAAGGGATAGAAATCTTTAGATTATTTTTGTGATAATTGTTAGAACCATAAGAGCCTCTACTTCCTTTTATTTCTAATGATCAGAATCAGAGTTACGGGAGCGTAATTATAAAGTTAAGGCAATTCCCTTATCTTCTGCATGTGAGGAGAGTCTTCTTTAAAATGCGTATACCTACTCAATAATAATGGGGTCGTTGCACTAAATAGAAAATCGATATAATTTTGATATAAATAAGTAATTAGGTGTTTAGTGGCCCTCTGGGTTACATTTATTTACTCACCAATAGCCCAAAATTTAAACAATGGCGATTTAAGCACGAAGCGCGCCTTCGGAGAATTAAACAGACACGTGCTGCCCCGGTTACGTCATTAGCTTAGAAGCGCTTGTGATTGGTCATCTGAATTGATGTTTTGATACCCCAGAAAGCTAACGTTTCGTGGAGTTTGAGTCGGTAAAGTAGGGAGCAAAAATGTTAGGAATAATCAGAATTTGACATGTAACGACCCCATTATTCACCTAAGTGAGCGTAGGACGTGTTGGAAAGCGACTTTTCTTCCAAGTGCAGTTACCTTTAAAGGCGGGATTTACGATGTGTTTACTATAATATGCAGAACATAGGTAGGTATCTTATTTAGTACCAATCTCAAAAATTAATTAACCGATTATAACGAATCACACGTTAATATCAAGAGAAAACTTTAGCACCGCACTCGACATAAAATAAAATACACACAGTAGTTGGTTCAAGAACTTTGACGTAAATTCACTATGAATTCTTAATAAATTAACCCCACACGCCAAAAGGCTGTGACCACATCAGCATCTTCAGGAGTTGAAGATTATGTATCCTAAATCTAAACTATAATAGTTCTAAGAAACCCTATAGGTTTATCGATCCCTTTCACTCCAGGAGTGGGGGTTGGGTTAGAATAATCTTCAACTCCTGAAGATGCTGACGTTGTCAGCGAAACACGTGTCGATTTTAATTACTGTGTCACTGTCTTTTGGCGTGTGGGGTTAACTTATTATGAATTCATAGTATAAAATAAAATGTAAAACTTTTATTCCGAAATAGTATTTCCGAAATACTGATATTTTTATTGCGAATATGGTTAACTTACGTGGGCGTGGGCATATTCTGTGAACGAATGCAGCATTTATTTCTTCATAAATCAGTCCAATTTTATTTTAAGATCCCAGGCATAATATTTAACTTGAGTTACACGAAAACCTCATCTAAATCTGACCAGTATTTTCATAGAACAAGCCCAAATTAATATTTAAGCAATGTAAATTATTTAGTATGAGAATTATTAATTTAGCACGGATATAGTACAAAACTGACAAGTTATAGTCCAAAGTAAAAACAAAAGTTTAGAATAAATTTCCCTATTAGATGTCGCGTTGTCTAGCTGCACCTTCTATATTCACCTATAGGGCAAAACTTTCAAGGTTCTTTTATTGTGTAGACTTTTCATCTGGTGGCTTTACGATATATTGCAAATCCAGATAAATTTGTAAATATTCAGACCGTGTATTTGCGCGGGAAGATTTAAATAGTTTATTTTGGGTTTTTGGAGTTTACTCCTTAAGATTCGTTTTTCAGTTATAGCCCGCGGTACGGAAATTTTATGAGTAGTAAAATCAAGCGTTACATTTGGCGTTAACTAAAAGTAAGGCGTTACGTTACCTGTAACATTGAAATTATGTACGTATCCATGGATACGGCTGTTTATGTCTGACTGCATAGAGCATAGAAATAGTGAAAATGGAGTGGCATAGAGTAGATATGACAGTTGGCGTTGTAAAGTCAGCATTTGCAGTGTTTGTTCGTTCCTAAATTTGTTGGATCTTTTGATTTAAAATGGAAAAACCTAATATTAAATACTCCAAATATTGCTTAGTGCCGAAATGTGAATCAACGCTTATTCGAACACCAGGAAAAGTATTTATTTCATTGCCAGTGGGATCGACGTTTAGCAGATTGTCACTTAATTACTGAATTTATAAACAATTTATATTTTGATGTAGTTGGACATTTTCGAACATAAACCATCTGATAAATACACATTTGGATATAAAACTGACATTCGCGTGTACCCTATTATCAAGTGATTGAAGTTAAAATAATCGTTCGTATGGAGTAAACTCCAGTCGTGCGTCGGAGCTGACACACACAAGTTTTTCTAATTTTCAATTTTTATTTTACGTTCTGTAGGTATCTATAACAAAGACAAACAACTTTTATGCTCTGGGACGGTTGAAGTAGAAACTCGGAAGAGACTCCTAAAGACGCGTGCTGCCATTCATAAATTCCTATCTGAAATTTGACTGTTTTGAGGTAAATGAACATTTGTTACTTTTTCCTGTCAAATTTTATCATTTAGAGTCTGTTCAACTTGTGAAGAGGCCAGGGGCGTGGCCAGTTGATGACATATTTTGCGCGAACAATATGGATGCCACAGTTGTGATAGCAATTGTGTGACATATCCAGTGGCGTAACAAGTGAATTTTCATAGCTGAAGTATTAATTATTTAGAATATGTAGGTAAGGTAGCAATATTTATACACTCATTTATGTTTTATAGGTATGGTCCATACTTAAGAGTATGATTTCGGATGGTATAAGAAACAAGACATGTTGATAAACCCGTGCTCAACTAGTCAGAGAATTTTCTGCGTGTTGTATCACTAATTTTTGAAATCAATATACATGTGAAAAAAGTAAAATAATAGGTACGTACTCAATAGATTATTGGTTTCCTTTATTGCGAAACTATAGGAGAAGCGAATTTGAAAAATTAGAATGATTCGAAATGTGATACTACAGGCGCCTGATGAAAATAAATACTGTTAGCAATGGAGAGGTATTAGAAAGCGTTTAAAATAGAGAAATAAATGTAGGGATAACAATGAAAAATATGAGGAAAAATACGAGAGTGTTGAAGTGTCTTCATTTCATCGTTTGAGGCTGTTCTTACTCAAACAAATTAAGTAGGATACTACTGAAGAAGTAGAATTTCATTAAATGAAAGACAAGTACAAATGGGAAATGTTCCAGGAAATTATATTAGGCCTAAGTGTGAGAAGCACGGAAGATGTTTTCCTGCGGCGTCATTAAACATTAAGAGAGTTGCGAGCAAGATGAAATTTTGTGTGTCAATTCAATGTTTCACTTTAAAAAAAGAACGAAGTAGGTCAACGAGAGCCGCATAAGACGAGATTCCTCGTTGATAAAGCAATTCGTTTTATAGTCTTAGGCGAGAAGCCGTTTAAAAGAACAAAGAAATGCGGAAGTGTAAAAACTGCATGCAACGAAAATCGATTTTGTTAAATTCAGTTTGACAAACTAGGACGAAGATCGCCTCCCTATCTCGTCGATAAGCTTATTGCTTAAAATAGGCATCGAATTGGGCGTCCTATTTTCTTTCTCAATTTGTTCTAAATGATTGCATTCCGCGCAAATTTTATTTGTCTTGTCAAACGAGCAAATATCTTTCTACAAACTCTGTCGGCGTTGTTTCTAAAACTCGTTAGAGTATGTAAAAAAGAATCATTTCTATCCAAAACTTCCTTTAATTTCATCCTTATTTTTTAATGAAGTTGGAATTTTAATGAAGCCGATGCCAATAAGTGTTCTGTTTTACGTATTATTTTAATATCACATTTTTGCAATACGTTGATTAAAATTGAATTATTTTAATACCAGCCATGAAACTATTTCTGAAGTTAGCAAATGCTTCATAAATTTATTTGGACCATATCAATAGTTTACATTTACCTGATATGGAATATACAGTGGTGTTGTTTGCCAGTAAAAGGGTGGAGTCCACTCGGGGGTTTGACACCTCTTCGCGAACCTCCACTTCCATGCCACGGACGATGCCACCGTGGCCCGCCTCCCACTCTAGAAGAAAAGACAAACTGATATTACTAAAAGAACAATTTCACAATTAAAAGCGAAAAATAGGTAAATGTAGCCACAACCTTAAGGCTTTCATATCATAGACCAACTTACGGACGTCAGGCCACGTTGTCTACAGCATTTTTTTTTGCTTTTATAGACAACTAGTCCAGTCAATAGGTGTTCAAAACTGCCGTTTTCCTAACAAAATTGCGGAAGTTTTTTTCTCAACGGTTCTATATGTTTCTTGGGGTGCTGAATCCGAATTTCAAATTTGCTGCCTTATAGGAGGTCAGCTTCACAACAAAAAACGCAAAAACCCCAAAATTTTCGCACTTTTTTCAGCTTTTCGCTTATATCTCAAAGACTATGCGTTTTTCGAAGATGACCATTCTATACAAAATTGAAGTATGCATCTTTACTAATCAATTTTTCTCTATAATATCATTAATCATTCAATTACAATTTTTTCAGTTGAAGAACAGCAACAACTCACTGTTCAGCCTGAACTTTCCACAGCCCCTGACCCTTTGCATGGACCTTCCATTGCCCATGACCCTTCACCTGGACCTTATAGTGTCCAAAAGACATTGCCTGGGCCACCAACAACCAAACGTGGACGACTAAAATAACTGCGCACATGACTTCAGGTATTTCTTCATACATCGACAGTTCACTATACAACTTATCTGTTCTTGTAACTATGTTCTAACACTAAATGCCTTCTTTCTTTTCCAGATGGAGAACCTACTCGAAGTGATGACCCAATCCTGGGTTCGACTTTCCCTCATTTCATGACACATGTACTTACATTAATACATACAGATTTCATATTCAGCTTTATATTCAGTGTCGTGTACCTATAATATGTTGTAAATATAATTTGTTTTCATCAAACATGCGTTGCCATCAATTCATTCAAAACAACCTCTTTTAGGCGTAATACATCGAAAGTATAGCGCCGATGAGAGATAGACAGGTGGGAGGGGCCGTTTTGGCTGTAGAGCGCAGAAGACATTTTTCGTAATTTTCGCTTTGCTCCCTCCCACCTTATGAGAAAACTGAATGTTAGAGACGTCTCTTGTAGGAAATTTAATGTACTTTCACGTGTTATAAGGGTTTTTGTTGATAACATGTATATTATTCGTGTTGTAAGGGGTGGGAGTGGGCGTTTTTGACGTTTTCGCAGAAGGGCCAAAAAATCGCTGTTTTTCAGTGCGCTCTAGCGCCGATACCTCTCTTCAGAAAATGAAAGCTGACCAGTGCATTGTGTAGGAAATTTTGTCTACTTTAATGTATAGAGTGGTCATCTTCGAAAAATGCATAGTCTTCGAAATATAAGCGAAAAACTGAAAAAAGTGCGAAAATTTTGAGGTTTTTGCGTTTTTCGTTGTGAAGCCGACCTCCTACAAGGCAGAAAACTTGAAATTCGGATTCAGCACCCCAAAAAACATATAGAACCGCTGAGAGAAAAACTTCCGCAATTTTGTTACGGGAAAACCACAATTTGACTGGGCTAAACTCTATTAAAAATAAAATACATTGACCGGCACAGAAAGTGGGACAAGTAAGATAAGTGTGAAATCTTCATTGCAATCCATATATTATGCACAGCAAATAATTTTTCTAATAAAAAGTGTTTGTTTATTAAAGCCTTTTATCCAAAACAGCCTGGAATAATTTCAGGTTGTTATTGTAATAAAATCCTCGAATTTACTGCAACTTAAGCAATTCCAATAGATCCGCCGTTTTCTTTATTTCAAAACAATTGAGTCACGTTCTGCCATTCTGGTGTCAGAAACTCCATTTCTCTAATTAAATTTTGTACATTCCACACCGCAGTTAAGAATTTTGTTTAAAAAAGCTACTCAAGATGTGGACTCTTCAAGTGAGCCATTCTACTGCACAAAGGGCTGTTGTGCACCACAAGAAATGGGTGCCTACAGAAGGAGACCAGGAACAGAGGCTAGAAGAAGGACCACGCAGAGAGGTGATCGGTTTGTTGTTTTAAGATCCTTAAAAAACCGGCGTCTTACAGCTGTCGAACTTAGAGAACAGTTCCAAGAGACCAGGAATGTGGATGTAAGTGAGAGGACTGTGAGACGAAAATTGAAGGAAGCCGGTTTTAGAGCGTATCTACCAATACGAGGACCCGCATCATCGAGTTGCGAGGCTAAGGTTCGCTCGTGAACACCAGAATTGGACACCTGCGAAGTGGAGCCGAGTCCTCTTCAGTGACCAATCAAAATTTTGTTTACGGCATATGGATGGTAGGATGAGAATGTACAGACGACTGGGGGAACGAAATCAAGCTGCTCTTTTTGCATCACAAGTTGCCTTTGGATTAAGTCTGACACCGGCTTCGTTGCTATAATACCGGCTTTCTGATTGGTTGTAGCATAGCAACAAAGCCGGTGTCAGACTTAATCCGGTGTTGGATTCTTTGAAAAACCGGGCCAAAGAGTTCTAGGTCTATTTTTAGACAGATGGCAGTTAATGTGTTTTTAGTTTTAAATTAATTGTAATAATTTATTATTGTGTTAACAATGGGGAAGACCCGCTTAATCGAATTTATAACTTTTAGTACTGTAATATCAAGCACAAATAGTATATGTATCGCGTACCACATAAAAATTTTGATTATGTGCCGAGCTAAAAGAAAAACATGCAACTAGAAAAGCAGCATAACCGGGAGGGCTAAAACGCGCGCTTTCTGTGACGTAGGAGGCCTATCCGTTGCGCCGCGGTATAACGCGTCTCCCTGGATAAAGTGGGGAGGAGTCGAAGAATGAGCGGGGGATCAGGGTGTTAACGGATCGGTTTGCGCATGTTAAAATCCCTACCTAATCTGTAGGACACGTACGTCACAGCTTCATTCAAATATTGTGTTTCAAGTGTGATGCACGTTTCGTATTTAATTATGACGAAAATAGCTCTCAAATATAAAAAACGAAAATTGCGGAATTTGTTTTGGATAGTAAACTATTCAATAGGATCATTTTCAAAATTTGCGGGTTTTCCCCATTTTGTCTTGTACCTATAACAACAAGTAAAACTTGTATCATGTCAACACTCAGCTATGTCTCAAAATAAACCTCCGCAATCACATCTTCCGATAATAATATAATTGGCATTTCGCCTGACCAGCAAAAATACTTTTTCTAGAGTATCACTAAGATATTTAAACAACTTTAAATAATTAGAAATTCGAGTAATCCGAAAACAGCGTTGTCATTAATGATACCAATAACATTAAAGAAAATGACAGTACCTGAGTACAGTGTTATTGTCAGCCAAAGAATACTGACTTATTAATGTTTAACAAATTTTAGACTCACATTTACGACAAATTAAAAAACGCATAATTTAATAAAATTTATCCCCTACCTTGGCAATTCATGTCGGATAATCACAATCCAAATTTAATAAGCAAATTTAGTATAACCCGTGAGACGGTCTAAGCTCATCTCCCTATTCGATCAGTGGTCGGCCTCTCCAATATCATACCTCGGCCCCTACCCTCTTATGATTGAAGTTAATGTGTTTTTATAAGACATACAGAATTAACAATTATTTTATTTACTGACGTTATTACGGAATGCTAAAAACTATACTGCCAAATGATGTATATGTCGTGGTATCGCCGGTTGATAGAAAACCCCTTCAGAAAGAGGAATCCATTAAACATTATTTGGAAAACGGCCAAGTAAAGTATCGCTGTCAAAAACCTAATTGTCTACTTATACTATATGTATTTTGCCAAGAACATAAACAATTTGATTTAGGTTTCAAATACGTAAAATTTATTGAATTCCATACATCTTTAAAATATCGAAAATGAACTCTTTAATCTGCCAGCAGCGAGAGCCTAGGTACTATAATAGCTTTCTATTGCTATTACGTCGATTGGGACAAGAGTACACCAATTCCTAGGAGCTAGGTCGAGACCGTATATAGATAACTGATGATCTGAAGCTCAAGAAACGAAGTGTCAACTCAGTAAAGACCCAAAACCCTTTATTAAATAGTACATGTATATTAAATAGTATATTTTGCAACAAGAGATGAAAATACTGTTTTTTTTTCGTGAGATGAGAATTTGCTAACGAACGAAACGAGTTGGGCAATCTCACGAACGAAAAAAACGTATTTCTTCTCGAGTAAGAAATGCTATTGTTTCTACACATATACAGTGTGTTTGATTTTATGTGTCACAGCAGATATCTCGGCTGTTGAAAGAATTTCAAATTAATGTTATATATGAAAGTTGCGAGATACTTTGTTTTCAATAACTTTTGAAAATCAGAAAAACAATTGAGCATCAAATAATTCAGATATAGCAAATGCATTCAAAATATTAAATGGAACCTACCCAGTGGTACTACGTATTCTGAAACTGTATGAAATTTCCTTTATAACGATATATCACACGTCATAGTTATCTAATCAATTAAAGGCACAAATCGATAAGAACTGCACGTCTACAAGGATAAGTCTTGTAGACGTGCAGTTCTTACTTAAGGCTGTTTTCGCAGCGTTTCCCGCCTTTTTTAAATTATATGGGTTTGTTCAAATTTGGAACGCATTTTAAAAAAAATAGTTCCATCACTTTATGTGCATAATAGCCAGGTAGGACACCACAAAATCTTAGAACATTATTTTCAAGAGCAAAGTTGATCGAAAGAGTAGGCTTTGACAAGAATTGCTATCGCGTGAACTGTCAAATTAATTGAGTAAATTCCTGCGTATTCTTAATTTCCATAACAACGGAGGCCGCTTTGAACAAAAACATTAAATTTTATTAACTTAAATTTTAAACTTAACTTGCCTACTAATTTATTGTTACTTTCTTGGTGTTGTTGGTATGTCGTGTTTGTGTTGAATAGTCTTATGTTGTCAAGCTAGTCTTAAGTAACATTGTATCATGTAGAACATGCATCCGAATTTCATTATTTTCACCGCCTACTCTTTCGAATTAAGCTCTAAATCGCGTAAGCGTGCAGTTGTTGGTAGGTTCTTAACCCTCTATTGCACACCGTTCCCAAACGGGAACATAATAGAAATGACATAATAGAATGGCGCCATCTTCCAAACTTCGTTCCAATCTCATGAGAATCTCTTTATTAGTGTACAGTTCACTATTTTAAATAATTTGTATTTCCATAGATGACTCTGTAGTACGAAAAATAGTGTTGTGAAGTCCCGATTGCAGGCAAACAGGTGACCTTGATCTGTTAGTGTGTTTTTATTGCAAAAATAAAGTGTTTTATACTATTTGCAGGTAAGTGTTATTTTTTTACAGTTAGATTTAACTGTTAGCAGTAGATTAATGCCAAATATTTTAGTGATTATTGATTTTTGTCATCACAGCATGGTTTAACCTCAATGTTCCCGTTTGGGAACAATATGCATAGAAAATTCATTATAAAACGAAAATCAGTATTATTTCATAAAACGAATTTTTGACTTTAATAGGCCGATAATGGATTTTCCTGAAATAAGACCGGGTACATTTTATGGACGAAAGCGCCAAGAAATTGTACGGGACATTCCTTCTGACAGCGAAGATTCGGAACTGTCAGATGACGATGATGGTGAAATTGAAGTTCGCCAAAATGGGACTGAAGTGCAGGATCTTGATGAAATTGACGTACTTGAAGATGATGACGACATTCCTCTAAACCAGCTATTTCATCTTCCAGCTAATACAAAACTCTATTTTCCCGAAAATGGTAATATTACATGGAAGGAATCAAGAACTGTGAGAGATCCTCAACAATGTTTATTTTCTGGACCACGTGGTCTACCAGAAGATATTTTAGAATTGAACGACCCCTATAAGTTGTTCAAGTTTTTTTTCACAGATAATTTTATTTCCCAAATAGTTGAACAGACATGCTTATACAGCGTTCAGAAAAGACCAAATAAACCACTTGCAACAAACTCAAAAGAAATAGAGCAGTTTCTAGGAATATTGGTGTGGATGTCTCTTATACGACAACACTCAACGCGCAGGTACTGGGCTCCAAATACCAGAACTCTTCAAATTGCCGACGTTATGCCTTTAAATAGATTTGAGGAACTCAAACGGTTTCTTCATTTTTCGGACAATAGTGTGGCTACTAAAAATACTGATAAGATTATGCCAGTACTGAACCAAGTGAAAGAGGCCTGCCAAAAAATACCATTTGAAGAAAACTTGTCCTGCGACGAACAAATAATCCCTTTCAAAGGTAGAACTTCGTTGAAAACTTATAACCCAAAGAAGCCTCACAAGTGGGGCTATAAGATGTACGTTTTGTCTGGCGTAAGTGGTTTTAGCTGTAATTTTGAACTTTGCAGTAGCAAAACCGACATATACAAAATGCCAGGAGAACCTGAACTTGGAGCAGCAAGCAACATAATTGTTCGCTTATGTAGATCCATTCCAAGAAACGTTTACCATAAGCTATACTATGACAACTATTTCTCCAGTTTACATCTAATATCCTACCTAGATAAGTTGGGAATCAAATCTGTAGCAACAATAAGGGCGAATCGTCTCAAAAAGCTGGAAACTATTCCTGAAAAAGAAATGAAAAAGAATGGGCGCGGCTCACATGTAGAAAAAACTGCCAACATAAATGGAGTAGATGTTCACGCAGTTCAGTGGTTCGATAATAGAATTGTTTCCTTGGCATCATCATTTTGCGGAACAGAGCCGATTACTAAAGTCCAGCGGTTTTTCAAATCCGAAAATTGTAAGAAAGACATTGAACGTCCAGATGTAGTGGCAGTATATAATATGCACATGGGTGGAGTCGACCTACAAGATTCTTTGGTGGGATTGTATCCTATCAAACTAAAAAGTAGAAAATGGTATATGAGAATTTTTTGTCATATGATTGACGTGGTGATTGTTAATGCCTGGTTACTCTCAAGGCGAATTAATGAACAGCTAAATAGACAAGAATACACTTCTCTACTTGACTTCAAGACAACTTTAGCTCAGGATTTATGCTGGGTAGGCAAACTAATAGAAAGAAAGAGGGGGCGGCCCAGTAATGGGAGTACTTCAAGTTCTCCTATTCCTATGACCCCAAAAAGAAGATGCCTGGAGCCTCGTCCAACAGAACTTGCAAGAACTGACCATGTTGGTCATTGGCCTTCTCACACTGATATTAGGGAGAGATGCAAAAGACCTGCGTGCAAAGGAAAATCTCGCATAATGTGTGACAAATGTAAAGTGCACTTATGCCTTAACAGAGAAAACAACTGTTTTAAACGTTTTCATTCTGCTTAGGTTTACAGAAGTAACTATAAAGAAAGCTGATGTTTAATTTTATGAATGTACGACTATAAATCGTTTTTTCCTTTTCTATCCTTTTGACACATTTTGTTCCCATTTGGGAACAAAAAAAAAATTAGTTGGTTTAAATAAATTTTCTCGAAATTATCGTTTTACTTTATTCCCCTAACCACTTTAAGATAAAAAATGCAATGAAAAAAAATTTTTTGCGCTATTTCTATAATTCATGCAATAGAGGGTTAATTATCGATTTATGTCTTTAATCGATTAGATAAATATGACATGTGATATATATCTGTAAAGGGAATTTCATACAGATTTAGAATATGTAATACTACTGGGTACGTTCCATTTAAAATTTTGAATGTATTTGCTATATCTGAATTATTTGATGCTCAATTGTTTTTCTGATTTTGATAAATTATTGAAAATAAAGTGTCCAACAACTTTTATATATAACATTTGTTTGAAATTCTTAAAATAGCCGAGATATCAGCCTTGACACATAAAATCAAACACACTGTATATTTGGAGGTGTGCATGATTCACTGTATTCACTTTCTGAGTCCATAAAAATGCTATTAAATTATAAACGAACCGTCACAATGTAAATTATTAATTGTTTGTTTAGTTGTTGCTATGGTAGGTAACATAGATACGCAGGCTACTAAATGAAAATGTTGTATTAAAACACTATAAATTTGAAATTTTCATTTTCACTTCTAGAGATGAAAATATTTTCATCTCTAGAGTAAAAAAATGTCACTTTCATATAGAGTAGACAGTTGAGAAATTGCTATTTTCATATATACGTGTAGAAAAATCCATTTTTGCGTGCTTCAAACTGGAACGGAAAATATTTTCTTGTCGCACGCATGTTTTCAGCGATAGATACTAAAGTGTATCTTGGTATCTACAGAAATAGAACGTATTTGACTAAACTAATTCCCTTGTTATCCGATCATAAAGTAACGCCTGACATCGAATAATCATGAAACATCTTTGTTACCCAACCACCAAAAGAAAGACCTTACAGAGGGGATTTGAATTAGTTCATTCTCCGGCAATGTAATATTTCGTGTTCTTAGTAAGTTATTCATTTTACATAACGTAGAGAGCATACATATGTCTTAGACATGTAACTGCAATAAATAAACAAATTTTCCCATGACCCCCTAGGAAAGCGGCACGTTGCATACAGCAAAGTAGGCAATTGCATTGCCCGTGCGCTAAACTCAAAACTGTGTTGTAATTTTTGAAAATCGCACAGTTCATTCAAATTTTGTAGTCAGCTTTGAGATTTTGACGTTTACTGAATAAATATTATTCTGTCACATCTCTTTTAAATCTAATAATTTTTTATCAGAAAAATCTCTTAAAAGGTACGGCATTTGAACATTTTAATGGCCACTCCGTGGAAGACTTAAGTATTTTCGGTACGGACTACAACTGGTCATTTATGAATTGGCGGGCAAGAGAACAAATCAACGTGTCATTCATGAGCCGGTCGGAATTATTAGAATATTATGCTCATGGTAAGTTAGTAGGCTACTTGGAAATTTTAACTTCTATTAACATAGACAGCAAATCCTTAAAAATAAAGTTACTGTTTTATGAATAAATTTGTCTTCTTAAGGGGTCATGGGAAAAATAGTGTATATAACTCGATGGAAAGTGTATTTCCTATAAACTCGCGTGATTTCTGCACTCGGCTACGCTTCGTGCATAAAATTTCACGCTCGTATGAAATTTGTCACTTTCCATGCTCGTTACGTAATATACTATTAATTATTTAACGTAGGATTACTACAAACCGTCATTAAACATGCAGCGTGAAAATTTCAAATGAAATAACGCCATGAAAAAATTTCTCTACTTTTTACCCTAGTTCTCGGGCTAAGTCAACTAAGAGCGAGAAAATCCGTCAGATATAGCGACTACGGGATCTCAGAACTGAACCCGCGCCCGTTGTATTTGTAGCCTAAAGCTGTAAGCACTAGACTGAGGGGTCTTAGCAAAATCTTACGCAGCATTTTATAAAAGAAACCATATTTTATAAAAAAATATCTAAGCATCATATCTAATAAAATCGTACTGTGGTATTGGAACGTGAGTGACGGGTTTTTACATTTGAGGCTAACAATCGATGCAACTGTTTAAAAAATAATCATTTAATAAAGAAGTGTTTTCAATACTCTGAGAAACATCGCGCATCCTATCTGAACCATTCGGCCTACTAGTGGTGACTCATGCTTCTGATGTGTTGAGGTGTAGTTATAGACGGTGTACTGTAAAAATTTATTTCGCCGTCCCCGTCATTGTTCAAATATTTAGATTTAATACATATCAATTATCTACCTACGTGTTTTTAAATTCGGTTTCAATGGTTCTCGTCACGAATATATTTTAGCCTTAATTTGAAGGCGAAAATATGTCTGACTGTACGAGCACCTTTTCTTTACTTCCATGCTCCTTTAAAGAAATTGAAGTTACCAACAAAATTCGTGTTCGAGGTAACGTCAGATTTGTATTGTACTAACCTCAAAACCTCGAGAAAAGTTGTTTTTGGCTTGACGTCTTTGTGCACACGCGCGCTGTACGTTTATTTGCGAAAATCGACCAAATTTAATTATTGTTTTTAAAAATGTGTGTCTCGAAGAAGACAGACACCAGGTTCATTGATTTTGGTGATAATTAAATTGGGCGCCCTTTTGCATAACAAATATTGTGGGTAAACCATTAGAGATAAGAAAAAAAAGCGTTAATAAAAATGTTGCCTGTTTCAATAATAAAATTTTTTGTTATTGTGAATTTTGTTCTAACTCAATTATTTTTAAAGTTATTAATTTTTAAGCATAATATACAAACATGTGGATTTTGGTGAGAATTGTTTTTAACATTCTTTAGTTATATTATTGTATAAAATGGGATTATGGAAGTCATGCAACTTTATCCATACCGATCTTTTCATTCCCTTTGAATCATTCTGCAAATAATACCTATATGATTTGAGCTAATACAGAAACGCAATTGAAGTTGCTTGGAACTTGGAAACCGTGGGAATTTGTCATTTACCGTTCGCGTTAGTATGCCTCATAACCCTAAAAAGCAACGTCATAAAAGGTTTTAACTATAAACTTGAAGGGGTCTTTTCAAACAAGGATTTTTAAGAAAAGTTGTTTCTTTCATACTTACTGCATACCATTTCCTAAAGGCTCATTAAACATTAAAGAAAGTTTTATAAAAAATTCACGTGAAGGATGCCCCTTTATTACAATTTCCAGCCTATTTCTCTACTGGCTAAATTTAGTTCGCAACATTCCGAACAGTATTCGGTTACTGAAAGCCCCGAAAGGACAATAATTGCTTGTAATGTTTACAAAATCTAAAAGAACGCCCCAGCATTTTTCATAAAAAGCATCCCATTAAATAAATGAAAGCGCAAACAGAGCGTCATTTTTCTTTTCTCTTTTCTTCAATCAGGGCAAATTGTTCGCATGTCTTCGGATATTCAACCTCTTATCAACTACACATAGGTGTGAAATAAGTAAGAAGGATAAATCAAGTGCTCCCCTTTTTGACGCAACATGAATCAAATGAACATCGTCGCAGCCAAGTGTACGCGAACTTGCCTCCGGCCGGGCTCATTATAACAAAATATGACAGATGATGTATTTGGGAACTTTGTCACACTTTGTACTTTCCTGGTTACAAACGGAAGAAATGTCGAAAAATTCTCGCCGTTTAAAATATACAATGGCTTCCACTCATTAGTGAATTTCTTTGCGGTTTTGGGCCAATTGTTTTGTTATGTTATACAGTCTAATGACAATGTACGGGTAAGCACGTTAGAGGTGCTTAAGTTAGCTTTGCCAAATTAGAACACGCAATACATGTTTCAGAGGACAATGTGGCCAGCATCAGGTATCAAATATTATCGCAGATTTTACCCAAGGTACTCATTTTCTTTGACCGAGTCGGTCCGAAGGTGAAAAAGCCGTCAGATATTGTGGATGCGAGTACCGGTTTCCACTACATTTGTAGTCTAGCGATGCAACAACTAAAATTACCTGATTTACTGAAACACACGAAAAATGAAAACCAATAATTATAAAAATTCAAGAGATAACTTATACAGGGTGTTCCTAAAAAATAGCGGATAAACTAGTCAGTACCTTGTCAGGAATGTTCACCTCAGTATGGAAAAAATGCTAAAAAAATTCAAATGCCGTAGTTTTCAACAGAAAAAGGTCCAAAGTCTGCCTACTCAAATCCTGCTACAGCCATTATGCTGACTAATATCTGATCTTAAACTATTGTGAGATACTGCTGTTATCATCTCAAAACACAAGGGAACATTTAGCTTCACTTACTTGAGTGTATCTGGAAAATTACAAAATACCAATTTTGCATTTTTGGGGCATTGGAGAATTGCTGCAATACATGACAACAATGCATTCATTAATTAATTATTTCAGTAATAGTAGGTGGCCAAAACGAATTTGTCTTAAAAGCCCGACACACACAGGAATTTTGGGAGCAAGGTAGACTTTCGCCTGTTTGTAAATATTTCAAAAACTATAAATGATATTAAGTTGTTTTTGTTTATAAACAGTTCTTAAAATACAAATCTACTATTGCTATTTTGAAATTTGTTAAAAAATATGAAAACAATAAACGAAGGAGCATGTTATATGTGGGCGAAAAACTGCTTCTTATAGAACCTAATAAAACTTTCCTGAAAAGAAAATCTCAAAATCTGGTTAATAGCAATAGTAGAATGAACCTCTGGCTTGTAAGAACACATACAATTTTTAATTTCGGCCGAAAAACAAAAAAGTTATTAGTAAACAGCGGTACCCTTGCATTCGAAGTGTTTCGTCATAGCTCGTGTTCTCGTCTATTTTTCGACTACTGATCAAAGTCGCTCAGCTGTCAATCGATCCCGAAATAGGGAGTGCGCGCAACAAGTTCATTCTCAGTGTTAGTTTGGTCGATTAGTTCCCTTCTTATCCAGATAGTTTTTGCCGTCCGCTCTAAGCCTGAACCCCTGAACCCCCCGATTCTTAGTAAATTGGTGTGTCGGGCTCTTAATGTCAAAATTGAAAATAATAAGTGATTTAAGCTTCATTTACATTGAATTTCACATCGGCTTAAATTTGTGATGGAAGTGAAGAAGCATTTACATTGTCAGTTTGTTATGTCAAATTTGTAGGTTATGATCGTATTTTTTACAAGATGTTCTATGGAAGATAATAATTTGTATTAACAAATAGAATTGAAATATATTAAAAGGAAACTTAATGCACTCAAGTCTTGCAGCAACTACCAAGAATTCAAGAAAATTTTGAAACCCTTTTTTTGGATTGTGCGCATTGCGTGAAATATCAACTGCGCATGGCAATTTCAGAGAGAATTGGCGTATTTGCTTGCCTTTTCCAAGCAGGAGCTTTCGCTTGCACGACTTCAAGGTCAAATTGGGAAAATTCCAAGTTGAATTTTGAATGTAAATGGTAAGGTATAAAAGCGTATGACAAGCAATGAAATTTCGAATTCAATTTGTTTTGAAAGTCAATGTAAATGCTACAAGACTGTCAGTTCACAAGTGACACGTGTCAGACTGTACCTAATTTGGATACTTTGTAGTGTTTGGGACTAGAAAATTAATGTAAGACTAATAATTGCCTTATTACTAATTTAAATGAGACAAGATTGTCTAGGTTTTCGGAAATTTATTATTAATTAAACATAACATTTGGACATGGTCAATAGCATTTTATCAAAAGCAAAGAAAACATAATGCAATAAAATTAGTTTATCCAATTTTCGATAACTCAACCAATAATTATTATAAATCTCTGACATATTCCTAACCAAAAATTAATAAACTAAACCCACTTTTAAAAAAATTCAACTAAAAACTAGCTTTGAAAACAAATAATTCTACGGAAAATTTTAGTGGAGTCGATATAAATCCAAAAAGTGCATAAAAAGGGGGCGTTCCATTTAATTTTGTTGAGTTCAGTTTAATGTCGCATCTAATCACTGTTCGCAGTAGTTTCAAACTTTGAGTACACTGAACTTTAATTTAGACCTTTGTCATTAATGCTACCGCCCGCAATTGTTTCGATTTGAATTTGTTTCTTTTGCCGCAGACGCCAAAGAGTACCCTGCAACTGTAAAAAATTTTGAAAACTCGCGTATATCTTGGAAATTTTGACATTTTTAGAGGTTATTCATGTTACATAAAGTCCATCTAAAATTTTATGGAGAACCGGAAAGTGTAAAAAATTAGGTATTACTTCTATTTCAAATAAGGAAGTTAAGTGCCACTTCCGGTATAAGCGGAATTTGGATTAAGTTGCCTTTATTTTCATTAAATAGAGAATATTTGAAAACGTGATATTACAAATTTTCAGAATTCTAATGTGAGCGCGTCTCTACAAACGTCTAATAGGAACTCGTCGTGACACACCCTGTATCTTCAAAAACAAATTGTCGACATGTTAAATAAAAAGAGAAACAAAAAATTAAATTTCTATAATGCCCTCAGTTCGTCCATCCATATCCAAAAGGGTATAGGTACTACAAATAAATTATACTTTCAAAAATGGCAACCATTTTGAAATTTTTGGGGATACCAAAAAATATCATTAGAACAGGTTAAGAGCCTGCAATTTAAATAAAAATGTTATATATTTTACAATTTTTTTAATATTAGCGAATTTAACAAAATTTTGAATTAAAATTGGAAATTTGGCCGCCATTTTGAAAATTGTATAGTCATAAATAAAATACGGTTTAAATTGACTTCAGCGATATCAAATCAATATAGAATGACATATTACTTGCTCACATTGGTTATTATTTAATTATTTTTGAAATTCAAGCCCCTTGGAATATGTTCCGCCCCTGAGCTACGGGGTATTTTTTTGAGTACTGCGGGCAAAATCTCTTAGTTCGACCCTTGTCTATCATATATACTAGTCTGCTAATCCAATGCAATTTGTTGGAAACCGGTTTTTGGACGCCACGTATTTTAGTTCTGGACGCAGCTGGTTAGATGGGGCTCGATACGCTTAGTAAACTTCCAGTTTTCAATCTGCTATCGTGGCAAGTAGTTAGAAAATGAGAGCCTCAGATACGAACCCGTTCGGAGCACATAGCGCCATCGAGTTCTCGAGGTGCCATCGACTTCTTCGGCAGTGACCTTGAAAGAGACCAGAGGCTGCTGAAGGAGTCGTTGAGGCATCCGAAGAAGTGTCTTCAGCAGCGGCATCTGCAGCAGCAGCCTCTGGTGTCTTTGAAGGTCATTGCCGAAGAAGTGGGCATGTCTTCAGCAGCGTCTGGTGTCTTTCAAGGTCATTGCTGAAGAAGTGGTGTTCAGCAGCGTCCAGGCGCATGCGCCGGGGCTATTCCTCAGGTCAGTCCACCCAGTTCTTCGGCAATGACCAGAGGCTGCTGAAGAAGGGCCTCTGGTGTCTTCGGGGCCTTTGGTTGTGGCTCAGGCGCCTGCGCCGGGGCTTAAAAAGTGCGCGTGTTGCTCATTGTTGCGCAATGGAAGAATGTTCTGGAAATGCTGATGCAATAGTACGCAGATGTTGCAGAATTAATGTTTTTTCTCGGAAATTCCAACGTTTGTAATTGTTTACACTAAATAAATATTGTTATCAAAGTTTGAGAAAGAAACAATAGATTCGAAGTCGATAAGAGATGTTATGATTTATTGTTTTTATTATGATGAAATATTAATAGCTAAGAACGTTCTAGAAAAACCTTTCAACTTTGCCGACAGGAAATGTATATTTGTTTGGTTTGACTCCCACATTCTGCATGCTAATAAGTACATGTGCACTTAATATGTCGCAAACTCTACAAGATGATCGAGATTATTTTATACCCTGTTGTTTGTATTATTATAATAAAATCATTCTAGAACATAAAAAGTTTGAAGGCCACCGCCAGAAACATAAACACTCGATTGATTGTTGTTTTTGATAACTTCTGCATGTTACCAAAATTTTGCAAGCTCGGCAAAAGCTGGGAGATAAATAGAACGAATATAATTGCGAGAATTATTATTTAGTAATCACTTCAATAGTTCAGTTGGTTCCCACGGAATAGGTGCGGTAAAAGTTAGTTTCCCAATATGGATGTTGTAATTGGCCAAGATGATGTTGGAGATATTTTATTGTACCATTTTATCCTCCAAAATTTACCGGAAAATTTAAAAGTAAGTCCATTTGCAGTAATCATTTCTTTTATTGTTCAAGCATTCATAATAATTTCATTGTATGTAGTTAAAAAGCTCACGTATCTGTTCCATAATTGTAAACTATTTTATATCTTTAGAACCAACCCAAAATGATTATGTGCGGAAATGTATCGCACATGGCAACGGAAACCGAAAATGTTTTATTTTCTGGACTATTCATGGAGAAAGAAACCAAGATAATTTTGTTGGAATCGTGCAGTGAACTTGTGGTCATTTGGGTCAATATTGTAAATCGTAAGTAGAGTATTTAGATTTTTTAATATGCAGTGATAGTAGATAAAAAGTGTGGATTTTGGACTTCCCAATTTTAGTAGTGGAAAATTGCCGATTTTGTGATTCACAATTTTAGTAGTGGAAAATTAATTGTTTTTATAATGAATGAAGTTATTTCTTTGTTTGTCCGCCCGTTTGTTTGTTTGTTTGTTTGTTTGTTTGTTTGTTTGTCTGTCCGTTTGTTTGTCCGTTTGTTTGTTTGTTTGTTTGTTTGTTTGTTTGTTTGTTTGTTTGTTTGTTTATAATGAATGAAGTTATTTCTTTGTTTGTCCCTCCGTTTGTCCCTCCGTTTGTTTGTCCGTTTGTTTGTTTGTTTGTTTGTTTGTTTGTTTGTTTGTTTGTTTGTTTGTTTGTTTGTTTGTTTGTTTGTGTGTTTGTTTGTTTGTTTGTTTACTAGTATAATTTCGTAACTATGATTTTTCTCTTGTTGCAGCCAACGATGTATAAGCAGCGTCACGAGTTTGATTACACTATTTTATTATTTTAATGAATAAAATGTATTTTAATATAATATTATCAAATCATATTATGAACAGTATTATATTATTTTAATTGACAAAATGTATTTTAATATAATAAATTATATTATATAATTTACCGTATTCCATGGGAACCAACTGAACTATTGAATTGATTACTAAATA
This sequence comes from Xestobium rufovillosum, assembly GCA_963966045.1. NCBI lineage: Eukaryota > Metazoa > Arthropoda > Insecta > Coleoptera > Ptinidae > Xestobium > Xestobium rufovillosum. Next base: position 16,790,548 of record OZ014504.1, read on the forward strand.
ATACTCACCATTATGTTAGAATATTTGTTTGTGTGCTTTTCCAATAAATGTATGCTAGAAGCGTGATTTTTTTTGGACATCAATAATTAGTATGATGGACAACTTCCCTCCGTGCCAGAAAAACAAAGATAAATTAATTTATGTAAGTATTGCTTTAATCCATAAAAACATTACAAATAAAATTGTGCATTTAAGGAAGCGTAACGAATTTCACCTTGGACGTTTTAAATCCTTGTCCGGTTACTAATTCGCCTGCGAAAATTAAACCTCTGGGCTCTTTCAATACTTCACAAATATCAGATTCTGTTAAAATCCCGAATCTGGATGGTAGAAAGCATCGACAGTCTTGAAGTTCCACTAAGATGCGATCTCCATGACGTGTTTTCACTCTCCTCATTTTACGAATAGGATAGGGCACATCAATTGTCAGTGCTTTAATATCAACTGTTGGTATGCCGTCCTCACAGAGACTTAATTCGCTTAATGTTTCCATAATGCAATGCGAAAATAAGTAAATGCCACAATCACTACTTAATTTTTACACACTACTGCGACACTGATGCTGTCTTTTGACCATTTGAATTGTAGCCACGTACACCTCAGCTACTTATATAGGCAAAAAATAAGAAATATGTGAACAAATATGTTGTAATATTGCTATGGACCTATTCTGGGAAGTCATGTTTACTTAAGTTCTGCCGAATTAAGCATAATGTTATCAGTTCGAATAATTAATGATTATCGAGCAAGATCAAAGACTTTCTCACCGATTTGTTCTGGAACATTCTATTAAACAGCGTTATAAAAATAAACTCATGAGTGTTTAAAGACCCTGTCAAAATAAACATGATTATCAATTCGAAAAATTTATGTTATTTGTTGATAAAGATCAAAGACTTCCTCACCGCTTTGGCACTAAATTAATTCGTAGAAGCCATAAAATTCAAGGTTTCTTCTGGAACTTTCGATTAACAAGGAGATAAGACGTGACACTTACATAAATTATTTGCACACGGCACTCAATTAATTCTTAGAAGCGATAAAATTCAAGGTTTCTTCTGGAACTTTCCAGATGAATAAGGAGATAAGACGTGACACATACATAAATTATTTGCACACGGCACTCAATTAATTCTTAGAAGCCATAAAATTCAAGGTTTCTTCTGGAACATTCGATTAACAATGAGATAAGACGTGACACATACATAAATTATTTGCACGCGGCACTAAAGTAATTCTTAGAATTGATAACACTCAAGGATTCTTCTGGAATGTTCTGCGAAGATAAGAATCTGTATAAATAGAGTGAGATTGGGTGGCATCCGCCAGTTGTTTTATGACCGTTCTATAGTGATAAAGCAGTGTTGACATTACGTTTTGAGTTTCAACAAAGGACATAATATTTTGTGGTGCGAGTTATTAGGCAGTATTGACGATGGAATCGCAATCTGAAATACAGACACTATCATCAGATATGGTGAAAAAATTATTTGAAGTAAGTTTGTTTTCACATATTCTTGCATGCACTAATTCGAATAATAATTGACAGGTATGTGCTAATAAAAGGAGTTTGTCTGTGGAACAAATTCATTCTTTTTCGAAGATATGTAAGCGCATGCTCAGGACCCACTATAAATATTTGAAAACTGGTGATAAACTTACTCTCGGTCAGCGCAGACATGTCAAGCTCATTGGTTGACACGTTTCTACCACGGCTTGAGCTGGAATTGTGGCACGGAGAACTACGACGATATCCGATCGAAGTTAAAGTCATCGGTGGCCGATTGTGATAGGATCTACGTGAAGGGTAAAGATAAAGTGTCTTGGTTGAAAAACGTGCTTCCCGGCAACGTCGAGTGTTTCGACTTGGATTCGCTCAACTGCTGCCCCTCGCTAAAGAAACTTCGAGAAGAAAATTCCCGTGTTATCGAACCTTGCATTCAGCATTACGCAAACAGCAGCGCCATCTGTTCCGAAGTTAACGCTCAACTGCTGCGGAACTGGATCCTGAAATACCTGGAACCGCCAGAATTGCAAGAACATCAACCACAAGAGCAAACTTTAACTCTGCGAAAACGTGTGGGGAAGGCCATTGGCAAGTTCTTTAACAATGGTGAGCATTTACTGCTAATGGATCCCACACACATAGCCGAACTGCCCAAGGAATTCCTAGAATATTACGTACATCCGTCAGACTTACGCAGATGTGTCGAACTGGGTATGTTAACCGAAGAGCAGAAGAAAAATATAAGTTCTCATGCATACACTTACTGCTACCATCACTGGGGATTCGAGTCAACAACATATGATTGCGACACTATTGATGGTCCTCCTCCACTACAGAAAGATTGCCAGTTTTGTAAAACAGGAAAAGATTAAACCTGTTAATATATTCACATTATTTGTTTATAGGTTAAATATGTTTAGCGTTATAGTAAATGCATGCTTACTATTTATGCAAATTGTAGTTATTGTTTTAATTATATTGGCGTAAAAATATAAATTCAACAGTTTTTTATTTTCCTTCAAAACTTAGAACGTATTCTGGTAAACACGTAGAAGGAGAAAAAACATTAATTCTGCAACATCTGCGTACTATTGCATCAGCATTTCCAGAACATTCTTCCATTGCGCAACAATGAGCAACACGCGCACTTTTTAAGCCCCGGCGCAGGCGCCTGAGCCACAACCAAAGGCCCCGAAGACACCAGAGGCCCTTCTTCAGCAGCCTCTGGTCATTGCCGAAGAACTGGGTGGACTGACCTGAGGAATAGCCCCGGCGCATGCGCCTGGACGCTGCTGAACACCACTTCTTCAGCAATGACCTTGAAAGACACCAGACGCTGCTGAAGACATGCCCACTTCTTCGGCAATGACCTTCAAAGACACCAGAGGCTGCTGCTGCAGATGCCGCTGCTGAAGACACTTCTTCGGATGCCTCAACGACTCCTTCAGCAGCCTCTGGTCTCTTTCAAGGTCACTGCCGAAGAAGTCGATGGCACCTCGAGAACTCGATGGCGCTATGTGCTCCGAACGGGTTCGTATCTGAGGCTCTCATTTTCTAACTACTGTGGCACTTTAGTTGATTTTATTGTTTAACAGATGGCAGGCAGGGCGATTTTAATTCTGGGGTGAGCGAAACGGCGCCGGCCTGCACGACGGGACGTTGCGGAATAAGATATCAAATAAGCTTTTATGTTCCCGCAGGGTACGGCGGCACGCTTTGTCGCTTGTCGGGGTAACACCTGCATGAAATTTATGCATTTACAATACTTTTTATGTCCAATTTTGTCTTTCCGAATTTGTTCACATATACCAGCCCCAATTATTTGAATGGGCTTATTTCCTAGATCCCAAAAATAAAAATTAAGAGACAGCCCAAAAAGATGTTTTACTCTCGACGTTTTAACGTATTATTCGAAAAACCAAAAAGCGCACTTTTGTTTTTTCTAGCAACTTTCGATTTTGCAAACATTTTGAGGATCTGTATGCAGCGCCGTAGCCAGGGTCAAAACTTAGGGGGGCTTATGAATTTTTTGAGGGGGCCTAAACAAAATATTTGGTAGGATGTCTCTTGGAATATGCGATTAAAATTATTCTAAAAATTGGAAATTATAATACTTTACTAAACTAGATAAATTGATAAATACCTATATACCTAGTTTGAGGATATGGATGCAATAAACAGTACATAAATATGACTAATTCTTGTAAAAAATTGAACAACGAAGAATGAAAAACTATTCAGTAGAACTTCACAATAAACTAAAATCTTCACTTCTTACAATGAAACAAAGTACAACTATTCAGGGTGTTAACAATTAGCGGGGCAATATTGACAGCTTTGTTATTTTTGGAGCCACGATTCCTGTTAAATGACCATACTAGGAGTATTTCTTAATAGATTACGGTCGCGAAAACAGAAAAACAATTATTGAACATCAGGTTTTCGAGTTATGTGCAAAAATAACTTTTTTAAATGGAACGCTCTATATATTTTTGCATATATTGGGAGAGAGAAAGAAATTCTTAACAGAAAGTCTTAATTAATGGCTACCCTAAAATTTAAAATAAAGACGTTTTAAGCCATTTAAAAGTAAAACACTAAGTATGTACAAGGTGTCCCAAACTGGACGCGTTCTTCTGAGAACACCCCTTATTTGAAAAGAGAAAAAAATTAACCAAGGTGTCCGGAGCTCAAATTTAATGAGAAAACCACTGGCGCAAACAAAACTTTGCTATCTCTTATCGTTTGGCCGCTAGAGGGCGATTCTCAAATTTCGTCGATTTCTTTTATGTCCTATAACTTGTTTATTAATAAAGATAATTCATTTTGGTAAAAACTTTCTTAAGGCACTTTCTTTCGTAGAATCCATTGCAATAGGCAGTTTTTTTACAGGGCGTTTAGATTTTCGTGCACCACCCCAAACTCATTTTTTTATATAGACCACCCTATATATTATGAGATTTTTGAAAAGCTCGTGAAATTTCCTAAATTTTGATGTATCACTTGTCATGTTTATCTTAAAAACCATTAGCAACATTTAAAGAATTATTAATTTAATACAATAACTATGAGTAACCTTATCATGAAACTTTAGATCTGTGGTTTTAATCATAACATGTTAGCATCCTATGTCATTTTATTAGTCATGGCAATCTTGATTTCTATAGGCACAATATTTTAATTTTTAAATCGTAATGTTGCTAATGGTTTTTAATATAAACATGACAAGTGATACATCAAAATTTAGGAAATTTTACGAGCTTTTCAAAAATCTCAATATATAGGGTGGTCTATATAAAAAAAATGAGTTTGGGGTGGTGCACGAAAATCTAAACGCCCTGTAAAAAAACTGCCTATTGCAATGGATTTTTCGGAAAAAAATGCCTTAAGAAAGTTTTTACCAAAATTAATTATCTTTATTAATAAACAAGTTATAGGACATAAAAGAAATCGACGAAATTTGAGAATCGCCCTCTAGCGGCCAAACGATAAGAGATAGCAAAGTTTTGTTTGCGCCATTGGTTTTCTCATTAAATTTGAGCTTCGGACACCTTGGTTAATTTTTTTCTATCTCTTCAAATAAGGGATGTTCCCATAAGAACGCGTCCAGTTTGGGACACCTTGTACATCTAAACTAAACCAAAACAGGCCGAAGAACAAGGCAAGTGTCGAAATCAATAAATAATCTTTGTAAATTTTTATTAGTAGGTACTTATTGCTGTTTAGTGAGTTTTCGTATTATTTTCTTGACTAAATCGACATCTTCACCATGCTGTTTACTCTTGTAGAAAACTGGGACATGTGTGATTTGGTTAGCTTAAAAAAAATGAATTTCGATCTATCGCATGCTACGCCGAATTATTTCTTGGGCGGGAATAGCCGATGCAAAGAAGGATGGAGAAAAAGGCGGAAGAAATATTAGGAGAAGATCAGTTCGGAATTAGACGAAATAGAGGAAAGAGGAACGCGCGAAGCCATTCTAGCTTTACGAGTAATTATAGAAAAAACCATAGAAAAGAGAAAGAGCGTCTATAGGATTTGTAGATTTAGAAAAAGCCTTCGACAACGTAAAATGGGGGAAGATGTTCGAAGTGCTGAGAAAGGCAGGGATGAAATATAGGGACAGAAGAATAATACATAATCTCTACAAAGAGCAAAAGGCAGTTATAGAATGTGAGCAGGAACGAAGGGAAGTAGATATCCGGAAGGGAGTGAGACATGGATGTGCATTGTCACCTCTAGTTTTCAACTTATACATCGAAGATGCGATTAATATTGTTAAGGACAGAACAGCCTCAGGAATTAATGTACAGCGTCAAACTATTAACTTGCTCAGATTTGCGGATGATATAGCAGTGTTAGCATCTAGCAAAGAAGAATTAGAAGCGGCTTCGAATGAAATGGTAGCAGTTTTGACACAGGGCTACGACTAAAATTTTGGTATGTAGGGGATGTGAAAATAGAACTAATATAAAACGTTATATATTGGTAGTTCGCGAAGTATTTATTTGTTAAATCATGAACTTCTACCAAAAAGTAAAACAAGAAGATATTAACTACAGAACTAAAGTTGATATACAAATAGGAAATGAGAAGATAGAGGAGGTCGCGGATTTCTGCTATTTAGGAAGTAAAATAACTCAAGACGGTAGGGGCACAAAGAATAGCGCGCAAGGTCGAGTTGCGTTTAACAAAAAGAAACAACTGTTATGTTCGAGAACGGTTAATATAGAGACTAGAAAGAGACTCTTAAAGTAGTATGTATGGAGTACGGCATTATATGGGTGCGAAACTTGGACAATAGGAGAAGCGGATCGAAAAAGAGTAGAAGCGTTTGAAATGTGGTGCTACAGACGCATGATGAAGACACCTTGGATAGATAAGGTTACCAATAGGGAAGTATTAGACAGACTTGGGGAAAAGCGAAAGGTATGGAAGACAATAAAGAGTAGGAGAGATGGGATGGTGGGACACCTTCTAAGACACGAAGGAATAGTTCGCGACATGTAGAGATAGGAATAAAAAGAGATAGGGGTAGGCCTAGATTAGACTACTGCTCTCAAATAGTTAGGGATGTAGGATGTTCTACTTTTAGGGAAATGCGTAGGTTAGCTCAGGATAGAAAAGAGTGGAGGTACGCGTCCAACCAGCCTTCGGGCTTGAGAACCTTATGATGATGATGATGATAAGAATAGCCGAACCGCGGATGTGCCTCCTAAAATTATACAGGAAATTAAGGAACAAAACAGATATTTTTGTACAGAAGAGGAGGAAAAAGATTTAATTTGGGATGCACAAACGGGCCTTAAGTACCTACATAGCTGTATAGAGGGTGATTCTTTTAAAGCGCACATTAGAAAATTTTCGACTTCTACTTATGTTATAGAGCTATGAAACTTGGAACCTAGCCATAATCGACGATTCCGAGACGAAATTAAATATTTACAGGATGACGTCACTCTTAAAAATGACGGAAGTAGACGCCATCTTTGTTTTTAAAATGACAATCGACCATTTTGATTTCATTTTTGAATTCGGCATAATTCCGAGTACAACTAACCCAATTTTTCACTACTTATCTGTCATACTTTTTGACATATGCCACATTTTCTCTTCAAATTTGCAGATGCAAGGGTTCATTAAAGAATTGATATCTCTTGAACCGCTGAAGATAAGTCGATGATTTTTTTACTTCGATTCCCTAAGCTCCAAGGAATGTTTTGATTGATAACCAAGTCATAACGAGTTTGCCAGCGGTTGCTACAATTTTTTGAATACGGGTATCGCAAAATGTCAAACACTCAATTTTTTCAAATGGCACGTGTCGAATTTTATGTCCCCGTTGAATGTAAAATACAATTCTAAGGGGAGTTATGTTAGCATGTGCTATATCTAACTCCAATCGTTTTGGAGCTATTTGCAGTTTTTGAGTAAATTGGTGTCAAAAAGTATGACAGATAAGTAGTGACAATTTGGTTAGTTGTACTCGGAATTAAACGCCGAATTCAAGAAATCGAAATGACTGATTGTCATTTAAAAAACATTTTTAAACGTGACGTCATCCTGTAAATATTTAATTTCGTCTCTGAATCGTCGATTATGGCTAGGTTCCAAGTTTCAAAGCTCTAGCATAAGTAGAAGTCGAAAATGTTCTAATGCGCGGTTTAAAAGAATCGCCCTGTATATGTAGTGTTTTAAATGGCTCAGATCTTCTTTATTCCACATTTCACGAAAATTATTAATTATTAAGGCTTATTTGTTAAGAATTTCTTTCGCTTTCAAAATATGTACGTATATAAAAATATACAGGTTGTTCAATTAAGGTATTTTTGTTGACAACGCGAAAACCCGAAGTTCAATGACTTTTCTGATTTCACGCCCTGAATCTACGTAAAAAATTTAGTAAAAATACTACTAGCATGGGCGTTTGTCAAGGGGGGGCTCCCCACCCCCCGGCTTTTGGTACATAATGAAATATGGTAGGTACTATATTGCTATAATGAAAACCAATCAATTATATGCTAAGAAAATTTTGCTTCCTCCCCCCCTGGAAATTTTGGAGGCGACGCCCATGACTACTAGTTTGTCCATTTAACCGGAATCGTAGCTCCAAAGGTAACAAAGTTACCTAGTAATAGTGCCCCGTTAATAATTGTGAACATCCTGTATATGAAATCTAGAATAATTATTATTGCAGTTTCCTATTTCGACTGTCATTAAATTTTCGGGGCACTTTTTCTATATCACCGTTTTTTGTTCGTTCTAGGGGCAGGGGGGGGGCTACGGACCTGTCTGTATGGCATGGTTGTTCAATCCCTAAGTTAACGCTGGAAGTATTTCTTAATTATTTTGTACTTCATGCACCTTATGTTCAATGAATAAATATTTATCTTAATTATTTTGTACTACAAAGTCGCTGTTTGAACACTGCGCACTTTCTTAAAATTTGTTTAGTGTAGGGAAATCCTTTTTTGACAGACCATTAAAATGTATAATTTTTTGATTAATTTAATTTTTTCGGTTTACTTACTGTCTTTATTACTATAGTAACCTTGATTTAGCTTGGGTTTTTCTATGCTTACTAACTCAACCGTCTACCCTTAAGCCTGGGTCTCATTAGGACATTTTAGTGGAAGCCACCGAAGTTGCTCTGAAATGTCTTGGTGTGATTACATAGTGGCCTGGCCGGTTGCCTTCAACTGGGCAAATAGAGAATTTACTTTCCTCTAGGAGCAAACTTTAGTGGTCAGTTGAAAGCCACTTGGCTTCCACTTGTTGACTCCACTAAAATGTCCTAATGAGACCCAGCCTTTACGCGCGTCTTCAATTCGCTGGAATAGCATAGTATAAACGGTATAAATCATCTTCGTTAACATGGTCTCGTGCCATCAGGAAACTTCGAGTCCGACGGCTAAAGCTGTTCCACTATCTCATAGAAAGAGAAACCAAAAAATCTCTATTTAAACTTACTTTTTTCCTGGAAATAAACAATCATGTTCTCATTCTTGCCTTGATCCCTTTTAGGCATTCCTTTCCACATATTGCTTTTGTTTGGTTTTAACAAAAATGTCCCTTGAAATGCTTTTCGAATAGGTAAAAGTAAGAATTAACCCAGCCATTTATTTGAGCGGCTCTGACATTCAACCAAAACCGTGCCGCTCCTCTCAAATTAATTAATTTTAATTTTTGTTGATTTTGTTAATTAAGTATGTACCTATTTATTTGTGGTACAGGAGGCCGATATTTGCCAGCACCCGGTTTTTGAAGTTCCCAAAGATATAAAATATCTGTTATAAAGTAATAAAAATGAGGAGAACATTAAAATCACATTGCTTGCCGGCTGTCAACTATATACATAATTTATTAGTTGAAAGGATGGCGGCGGTGTCTTTTGATCACCCAAGTGCAAGAAAACCGACGACCACCTGCTAACGCGAAACTCTTGTTCGCCATCTGCAATGAATAGATTTAAAACATCTCTTCTCAAACTGCAAAAGAAGGTGCGTATCTATACTTATGAAACTCAAAACCATTCCAGATCGCGCTTTGTCTGCCATCTAGCGGAAATGTGAGTACTTCTTTAAAAGGCGTCAAGGTTAATAGACTTCATTGGCTAACTATAATGTATATAAACAAGGGTTCGACCTATTTAAGCTGCCCACCAAGTTTCATGCTTTTAACACAATTTGCAGGGTTTTTTTGTTAACCGCTAGGACTGTTAGGAATATTATGCAGTTTCTTTAGAGAAAGCAATAAGGAAAATGTCTGAATTCATCAAAACATAATTTACGTCATACCCTGCTTAAAAATAAACATTCGCGGTGCATTTCGGGATCTGCCATATGAATTGAATATTCTGATAAGTACAATTTATATAAGATCAGAATGGGAGCATTCTGACTTAATTCAACATTAGATCTTTTTGAGTACAATATTCTCTACACTTCAATTTATTGTTTATTGCGCCTACTGATGAAGTGGAATCGAATTCAGGTACTCCACTATCTACATTGCCCTTTAGAGACTGAATAACATCCAAATTCGGTTGAGTATCAGACATCAGACATCAGTTGATTAGAAAGTTCAGTAAATTTATTTTTATTGTACTCAATCAGCTCCTCTTCAACACTCTCTACAGATTCCTAGAAGACAACTTATTGTTATGTCTCATTTCAAATAGATGTTTCTGTAGATTTCGACAGATGATTCAACTGCCTATTGCCTCATCAACGTCTTAATATTTCTGCCAGCCATGGTAGATCACCGCAAAACAAAAAAATATAGGTTACAAACTAGGAAACACAAAATGGTGTGCAATAAAAATGTAAAATAAGTCGCCGTATTTGCTTTCTTATTTGAAACAGATTTAATACTGTTTGCTTTAGTCTAACTTTCTTGCCGCATTTTGTCTGAACTCGTAATCGTCCGTCGTTAAAAAGTTTGTAGGTCCATTTGCAAAAATCTTTAGCGCTGAGTTCGTTAAAGATGGAAATAAGTTCTTTAAAGAAGTTACTTACATTCTCCTCGAATATAAAATCACTTAAAGTTAATAGTTAGTTACAACAGGGTGAGCCATTATTGCGGAATCGATCCATGTCTCATTCTAGATATCAAAATGGAATTTTACAAGAAGGTTAGTAATTTCATGAGACAACTTGTAAAATTATTTTGGTACATACATGGTGTCACATGCTGAGTAGGTACTTTGGAGACCGGCTTCGACTAGCGATGAATAAGACCTGCTCGGATTTGATCATCTAGGTGTTACGTGTGTTGGTGATATAAGATATTGAAATTAGACGTTATGAATAGGTAGTTAGATCGCGGTACTGTACGAAATAGGACGCGTTCGTGTGTTTGTTATTATAAGTTCTTTTGTAAAGTGGGAAATAGTTATTTACGGAATAAAGTAATTTGTGGCTATATCCTCTATTATTGAAGTACCAGTTCCTGGGTCACCACAATTGGCGACGAGGTAAATTTGTTTATAAGTGTTGAATAGTATGTAAATAGTGGAAATATCGCATATCGGTTGCAGATTTGCACGGAGTGGATTAAATTCTACTAAGAGGGTGGATTAAATTCTTCCAAGCTGTTGAGTGGATTAAATTCTACTAAGAGAGTGGATTAAATTCTACTGAGGGAGTGGATTAAATTCTACTAAGAGAGTGGATTAAATTCTACTAAGGGAGTGGATTAAATTCTACTAAGAGGGTGGATTAAATTCTACTAATATAGTGGATTACATTCTGCTAAGGCGAGAATATACAGGGTAGATTCGATTCTACCAGTAGGAGAGGTGAGAAAGATAAAGTCTATAGAGAGATTTGGCTAAAGTTTTTTTCTAGGAAAACAAAGCATGGATCAATTGTCAATTAAGCACTTTGCTTGTGACTCCATAGAAAAGGGATTGCTAGCAATTGAATGGAGGAAATGGGTGAGGTCAGTCAGGCTGTATTTGGATGCAGAGGAGATAACAGACGTCGTAAAAAGGAAAAATAAATTACTGCATCTGGGGGGCCCACAGCTTGAAGATATTGCGTTTGGACTACCAGGGGCCATAGTCGATTACGATCCTGAACTTAAAAATGACGTGTTTAAAATTCTAGTTGATACACTGAACAGTAACTTTTCTCCGCAACAAAATTCGTGTTTTGAAAGACATGTATTTCGAAATATGAAACCAGAAGAAGGAGCAAACTTGAACAAGTTTCTAATACGATGCAGATCACAGGCAAATAAATGTGCCTTTGGAGGCTCGGAAAAAGAAGCTAGGGAAATAAACATTACGGACAAGATAATCGATATGTGGGCACCTGTCGAGTTAAAGAGAAAATGATGTAATAGAACAATGCCAGATATATGAGCAAACACGGAATCAAAGCAACATTATGCAAAAGAAGGACGGTAAACAACCAGATGATAGCGGACCCCAGGTGAATCATGTTGACAATACTAGAAAAAGGAAACATTGGAAAGGGACACAACTGAGTGTTTTCGATGTGGGAATACGCACAAGCCTACAGAAATGAGAAACTGCCCTGCCATTAGTACTAAATGTCACAACTGTGGTCGCATAGGCCACTATGCAAGGAAATGTAGGACTACAAAAGACAAACGCCCCACTTGTCAAAATACGTTGAATTCTAGAAACCACTACCGATCTACAAACTCTCGAAGAGTTAATCTTATTGAGGATACTACAGAAGAAAATGAACCCTCAACAAGTGGTACCAGGAACTTCGAATGCTTTAAAATAGAGGGCGCAACGAAGACACACAGTAGCAGAGATGACACGATTCAGGTTAGAATATCGATTCTGGTGCATCCTGTAATATTATTAACGGAGATGACTGAAAAATTTTGATCGAAAATAATGCTGCTATAATGGAAGTCCAACAACAAGTGACTAGTTCAATCAAGCCATACGCATCCAACGAACCCCTAATCATACGATGTAAGTTCACGGCACCTATTTGCGTTGAGAATGGCCAAGAACTTATTGCAACATTCATGGTAGTAGAAAAAGGAACTATATCCTTACTTGGAAAGCAAACGTCCATCTCCTTAGGTATTCTGAAGTTGGGGTTAACGGAAAACATAAACCACTTAGGAGCAGCTGACCCGTTACCGAAAATTAATGGCATTAAAGTTAAACTCGCCATTAATCATCTGGTGAAACCAGTGCAACAACCGGTACGAAGAGTCCCCATTGCTGTTGATACCAAAGTTGAGGAGAAGTTGAAGGATGCACTGGCTCGAGACATAATCGAAAAAGTTGAAGGACCTAGTCCTTGGATCTCGCTTATGGTAATAGTTTTTAAACCAGATGGTGACATAAGGATATGCATCGACATGAGACGAGCCAACGAAGCCATATTAAGGGAAAATTTCCCATTACCTACTTTCGAAACTTTCATGACGAAGCTAAAAGGCGCTCGGTATTTTTCCCGTCTAGATTTGGCTAGTGCTTACCATCAGCTAGAACTAGAGGAAGAAAGTAGACCAATAACTACATTCATTACACATCAAGGATTGTTCCGATACAAACGTTTAATATTCGGAATTAATTCCGCACCAGAAATATTCCAACGTATATTTCAAAGTATTCTTGCACCGTGTAAAAACTGCTTGAATTACATTGATGATGTAATAATATATGGAAAAACTAAAACCGAACACGACTATTGTTTACGTAAGGTCCAGGAGGTACTAAAAAATCAAAATGTACTACTGAATGATAACAAATGACAAGTAAAGGTGAGTCAGCTCGAGTTTTTGGGACATATTATGACGTCATCTGGAATAAAACCCGATCCAAAGAAAGTTGGAGTAATTCGGAGTTTTCGATCACCAATCAATAAAGAAGAAGTTAGGAGTTTCTTAGGACTAGTAACTTATCTAGGAAAATTCATATCTGATCTTAGAAACTTAACGGAATCTCTTCGGTTACTGACAAGAAATGACACAAAATTTGAATGGGGACCAAACCAACAAACAAGTTTCGAGAACCTAAAGCAAGAACTAGGCAAATTACCGACACTTGCTTTCTTTGATCAGAAGCTACGTACTCAGTTAATTGCTGATGCAAGTCCAGTTGCCTTGGGAGCTGTTCTACTCCAATTCAACATTGAAAATGAGCCCCACGTAATTTCTTTTGCCAGTGAAAGTCTCACTGGTGTAGAACGACGATACTCACAGACCGAAAAAGAAAGTCTGGCTCTAGTGTGGGCGGTAGAGAGATTCTACTATTACTTAGCAGGACTACATTTTGAATTAGTAACAGACCACAAACCGTTGGAAGCTATATTCAAACCCACATCAAAGACACCAGCCAGAATTGAAAGATGGGTACTAAGATTGCAGGCTTTCAAATTCACTGTAAAATACAAATGTGGAAAGTCCAATATAGCCGATTCCTTATCGAGACTGAGCCAACTTGGAATGGACCCCACTTTTGACGAACCAAACGAACACTATGTACATGTAATTATTAAAGAGGCAATTCCCAGAGCATTAAGAATTTCACAAATTATAACCGAAAGCAAGGTGGATCTAGAAATCACGGAAACAATTAAGAAATTGGCTAAAGATTCTTGGTTAGCAAATGATGCAAGTCCATTCTATCCTTTTCGGTTAGAGTTCACTTCAATGGGAACAATTCTCCTCCGAGGCAATAGAATCGTAATACCAAAAAGCCTACGAGGCCAAACCTTAGAGTTGGCCCATGAAGGTCATCCGGGAGAGACAGTTATGAAGCGGAGGTTGCGTTCCAAAGTATGGTGGCCCCAAATAGATAGAGAAGCTGAAAAACATGTGAAACGTTGGCGAGAGTGCTTACTTGTATCAATAAAAAACAATTCAGCGCCGATGACGAGACAGAAGCTGCCTTCAGGCCCTTGGCAATTTCTAGCCCTGGATTACATGTCAGGAGAACAAAATCAGGATCATTTGCTCATAGTCATTGATTATTACTCTAGGTATCATGAAGCTATATTTACAAAATCTACAACTATGTCAACAATCATTCGAGTACTAGAAGAAATGTTTTGCCGATTAGGATTACCAAAAATAATTAGAGTTGATAATGGTACTAACTTTAATAGCGAAGAATTTAAACAGTTATGTGGCCCTAATGGTATAGAAATAGTGAATTCTCTCCCATATTGGCCCCAAGCTAACGGAGAGGTTGAGAATATAAACAAGTCACTGAAGAAGAGGCTGCGAATTAGCTACACAAAGAACAGCAAAGATTACAAGAAGGAAATAATGACATACATTTTGATGTACAATGTGACACCTCATGGCACAACAGGGAAATCTCCAACGGAGCTTCTTTTCAACAGGAGAATTCGAGATAAAATACCTAGTATAGAGGACTTAATATCGGATACATTCGATGATGAAGTCTATGATAGGGATCTGGTCAGAAAAGAACTGGGGAAAAGAGAGGAAGATAGTAGTAGAAGAGCTGTTGTAGACACAATTAAACCAGGAGACCGTGTGGTGATGAAGAATGTCAGCGTTCGTCATAAGCTGATGCCAACCTTTAGTGAGATGGAATATGATGTACTGAACAGAAATGGAAATGAGCTAACACTGTTTGGAAATGAGAAAGTTATAAAGCGAAATGTAGCTCACGTAAAGAAACTACCCGAGATTACAGTTAACAACGAAACTACAACGGTTGCGCCAAGGCTCTCATCATCATCAAGCACTTTTCCAGCTCCATTAGAGGACTCTCATCACCACACCATTGAGGACGACCCTACCACGTCGGAGGTAGCAACGCCACGGCTACAACCATTGAAACTCGTGAAAGAAGGAGGGATGTGGAGACCGGCTTCGACTAGCGATGAATAAGACCTGCTCGGATTTGATCATCTAGGTGTTACGTGTGTTGGTGATATAAGATATTGAAATTAGACGTTATGAATAGGTAGTTAGATCGCGGTACTGTACGAAATAGGACGCGTTCGTGTGTTTGTTATTATAATGTTCTTTTGTAAAGTGGGAAATAGTTATTTACGGAATAAAGTAATTTGTGGCTATGTCCTCTATTATTGAAGTACCAGTTCCTGGGTCACCACAGGTACCAAAGCAAAGTTCTTATTCTTTAAATGGAATTTAAATGGGGGCGGATTTAGTCTTTTAGAACAGAGTCACTTTCTAATAGTTACACGCAAATCCTTTGATTGATATTTGAATTTCGTCGTTTGCAGAGCGCTTTTCAAATGAGCTCTCATTTCCTACTGTTATTTAATCATTTATTATAAGTAAGTAGGTACATACCACATAAATATGCCTGGCATCATCCATACGACCAATGAGCGGAAAATGTAACCACCAAAGGGAGATGGAGAGATGGAAAACAATTTTTGTGAAACGAACCGCCTAAACTGCGATTGCGCTGAAATTGCCCTCCTTTGTAATATTGGTTTTACTCATTGGGCTCCAATGCTCGTTGTAGTCTTAATATTTACATGAAACATACCAAGATGGTAGCCATTTTGGCACGACAAATTAAATTGGAATATGGGTCAAGTGAAGGTTCATTCGAAAGCGCTGCTCATTCCGAATAGGATAACATAAGAATAACAATAAATGTCTTGGGCGTTTAGCGCCGTAGTCATTAAAAGGTGAGCCTTTTGTGGAATATTGAATCCACCGCCATTTTGTATTTAGTTGATAGAATATTACGAAACTTGGTGGCCATGTTCAGAAGAAAGAGTTATTTCTTTTGACCTCTCCTCCTATCCAATTTTTTATTCGAAAATGACGCCAGGCCGCCATTTTTGGGGACTCGCCTGTCGAATATTTTGGTAAAGGCATTATCATACATAGCTACCCAGAAGGTTCCCCGAATTTAAATGCTCTACGTCTTGCCAGTCAAAAGATATGAGTAGCGAGACTTCTGACGGGAATTATACAAGGTGAATTCTTTTATTATACATACAGTGTGAGTTAAAAGTCTGCAACTAATTCTATAAAAAATTCAGGAATCATTTCTGGAAGAAACGCTCGGACACTTCAACCTCATTTTTTTAAAGTGCATCTTTTTTTATAATTGTCGTTTTTCGATAGTGTTTTGATTTCGTACTGTGACGTCATCGATAATTTTCTTAAATGGCTCCCCATACTTATGAAGTCGTTGTTGGATAGTGGCTGAAATTGCGATTTCAGTGATATGCTACAGTATGACATTGACGTTGGTATTTTTCGAAACACGTAATCAAGATCAAGTAAAAACAAAAACTCGCAAAGAAAATGAGTTAGCCATGGAATATTGACAGTTTAATTATTGATTATGAACGAAAACAATTAAGTTTCCAATTAAGTTCTACCACTTCAGCATTGTTTTGTGGGTTTTCGTTTGTTATTTCATAATTTTGTTTATTATGTTGTTAATCATTTTGTAATATTAATAGTTGATAATAGATTGAACCCCAACTTTAACCGTTATTTTTAGTTAATTAATGTTATTTTATCAAATTTACGTCGCTTCCAATCACCTAAACTGTCAATATTCCATGGCTAACTTATTTTTTGCGAGTCATTGTTTTTACTTTAAACTTGATTATTACGAAAAATATCAATGTCAATGTGATACTGTGACATATCATTGAATTCGTAATTTCAGCCAATATCCAACTACTACTTCAAAAGTATCGGGAGCCATTTAAGAAAATAGACGATGACGTCACAGAATGAAATCAAAAGACTATCGAAAAACGACAATCATCAAAACAAATGCACTTTAGAAAAATTAGTTTGACGTGTACGAGCGTTTTTTCCAGAAATTATTCCTGAATTTTTTATCGAATTAATTCCAGACTTTATACTCACACTGTATACGTAACTACAGAGATCTTCGAAAATGGCAGAGAAAGAATGTAGATTAAATGGGGAAGGAAGTGCAGTTTCTTGAGTATAAAGTCTGGAACTAATTCAGTTTTTATAAAATTACGATGGTATTTTTCAATTCTGCGAGTTCCGTATTTTATAAAGAACCACACAAGAAGTTCTAAAGTAAACGTCAAGATCTTCAACAGCTATTATTGTTTCATCAGCGTTTTATTAATGTAAAGTTGAAAAATGCTTTTAACTCCTTTAGTCTTTGAAATAAGCATGGAATATAGTATATCACTGAAATCAGCGAAAAATAACTTGTTTAGTGGTATACCATAGTCACATATGTTTTGCATTAAAAAACTAAGTTTATATTATTTCCCGAACATGACTGGTATAATACGGTTTTTGATCATTCGAAATAATCCTAAATTTAATTTAGTATAACTTTTTCATTTTGTATTTTGCGGGAGAGATGGCGGAGCCTTATATTTTTGTTACTAGGCAATAGTTGTCGTTGAAATAATTTTATGAGGCCAGTAGTGATCTGTGGTCATCGAAAGCAATCCACACGATCTGCCAAAGTGCCTAATTTTTACACAAAAAATAAATGTGTTTGAAGTAGATGAATATTTTTATTACCATTTGATTTATGCAATGCGTGGTAAAGCAAGTGATCCGTGCAGTAGTGTGATATATTAGCGACGTACCTACGCTAAAAATAAGTTGATTTGCCGATTGCTTCAAAATTTACAAACATCACCATCCCTCCCTACAGAATAGGGAGAGATGGTGTAATGGAAAAAAGATGTCCAAGACTAGAAATTAACAAGAAAGTAGCTAAAAAGGAGATAACGGTAGAAAATACTTCATCTGAAGACGAGGAGGGCTTTCCCTGAGACGAGAAAAAGATGTTGAAATTGAAACCGCGAAGTGCAGTGGCCGTGGGGAAGATTACAATACTATCAACAAATTGATTGGATTCGATGTGTGCAGTGGTTGCTCGAGGACTGCACGAAGTTCTAGAACATGTGTTACTTTTGTGGACGTTTGCTCACCCACACTAGACACGCCATCTAACCCTAATAGTAAAAGTAAAAGTAATAGTAAAAGAGCCGGCAATATTAACGGGTATATGATCGTTCCTACAGACCTTTTCCACATAAAACGAAAGCTTACAGTCACCTCAAAACCGAATGGATAGGTTGCCTCGATTTCCATGGCCGTAAAGTTGTTTTATAAAAAAAAGTTTTTCATAATTTTTTAAACAAAAAAATGATAAGCTCTACAAAAAAGAAGTGCATTGCCGTGTAGAGGATGGTCATCATGAGAAATTGGTATAGGGTTGCCACCCTACTCGTGGACGCAAACCCTCGGTGGCCGCGTGTAATTAACCCTCATTTTTTCAAAATTAAATATTATCGTTCCTGTAATTGAAAATTTGTGGAAATATTCTTCAATACGTTACCTCAAAGAATATCTACGGTTGCCTTGACTTTGATGGCCGAAAATGATGGCAACCATCCAACCTTAGATGAGGGAAGAGTAAGGATACATAACGCCCGACCCCGCGCCCGACCTTTGCCGTGCACGTGAGTGTTACCAAAATTTGAGCGTGTTTGGTGCCAAACAAAGTGATGAAACCAGGTTACTGTTTAGAATTCATATAATTTAACTAAGAATAACGAAAGCAGCGTTTGAAATAGTGCAATTATAGTCATATCATATTAAGAATTTTCGTTCAATTCTCGGCGTAAAGAGACTTAAGGCGCACACGTACTTTCGTTAAGTTTTGAATGAACAGGCAAAAACGTGCATTCAAAATTGTGCGTGTGTGGTGCAAGCCTTAAGACTTTTTTGAACTGCGCAGTTGAACCGTTCATTTCAAGTCTGTCTTGAAATTTTAACTGTACACCGACGATTGCGCATTCAAAATTGTGCGTGTGTGGTTAAAACCTCAAGTTTTGTTTAATACAGTGGCGCGCAGCAGGTGACATAGTTTTAACGGATTTATTTGATTTTGAGTAGTTAATATAATAGAAGTAGATAAGTAATTTTTTATATATATATTTATACTAAACGTATTTTTGAACATTATTATGTTTTTCCGTCAAAAACAAACAATTCGACTATAATTTCACCCGCCACCCGTCCCACAATCGTCAACCTCGCCCCGAATAGCGCGGGGAAAACGTGAAAATCGAAAATATTTTTTTAAAGAACGAAAACACGGGCGAAAACACCTTCGATCGGGATAAAATTTGAGAAGTTCAAAGGCGAATTCGTCCCGGCTCCGCAGTGACCATCGCGATTTTTCCAACTCCGGTAAAACACCCCGTTTCCAAGCGATAACAAACTCGGCGTACCGGAAAGGGCCGAGAATGTTCCATCGCACCCAGAAGAACAAGCCATGCGTAAAAACGGGCGTCGTCCGCTCTTCCGCCGACAAAAGTTGTCGATCTCGAACGCGGGAGTCGAACCGCAGCCAGCGAGATACGGCGCCCTCAAAATAAGGGTAGTTTTCTATAACGGCCAAGCTGGGGGTCGCCGGGTACCTAAATTTGAAGGCGGATTCCGATATCCCCATCTGCTCCGACTGAATCTTTGTTTATTTTTCTTTTTCGAAATAATTAGGCACGCCACTGATAATAAATTTAATTCTTCTCTCGAGGCCATGTTTTAAAAAACTGCGAAGTGAAAATTGTGTGTGTGGAGAACCGTCGCGCAACATTCCGTTCAAAACTTTTGAATGTACAGTTTAAAATTAATTCTAAATTGCGTGTGTGTGGGGCCCTTAAGAAATTTAGGTTACGCCCCTTTTTTTGGTGCCGAATGGTAACTAAAACATCTGCTTTGTTATTCCTCCTCTTCTTCCCTCCTCTAAGCATCCAACCATCATCAAAAAATGTCGAACTCACGCGATACCTCAGACTTGCGCGCGCGGGCCACTTATAGCGAGATTCGAACGATTTACGACGATTCTTTTCCCTTGGAAAATATTAAAAATTAATATAATGACTGGTTGCATCGCGTCAAGAAGTTACGTAATTATTTAACCAAATAATAAGAAAAAATACGACAGAGCTTTTTAGCGTATTTTCTATATTTTTACGTGAAGGTTAGTCTTTCTTTTTTCATGCATAACGTTCTTCATTGTTCTGAAATTGTTAACGCAAATGAAATTTTGGAAAATATGTATAATTCGTCGTTTTAGAGAAAATGGAAAATGTGAAAGGTTTGGCGTTTGACTTAAATAGGTACAGAATTTTGTTCTAATTACAAGCATTACAGTTACAATTACAAGTATTATGATGACAATGTCGCCATTAAAGTCAATTAATAACAATACAACTTTCAGATTCAGAAATTCAGAAGTATAGAATTTTTAAGAAACACTGTAAAACAAAACAAGCGTTCGCCGGTACCTATATCCGACGCCTATGATTATGATACAAAATTGCTGCGTTCGTGGCGTTTGGCTCGCGCGCGCTCGACTTTGATGATGATGGTTGCCACCATTTTCGGCCATCAAAATTGAGGCAACCGTATATATTCTTTGAGGTAACGTATTGAAGAATAGTTCCATAAATTTTCAATTACAGGAACGATAATATTTAATTTTAAAAAAATTGAGGGTTATTTACACGCCGCCACTGAGGGTTTGCGTCCACGAGTAGGGTGGCAACCCTATACCAATTTCTCATGATGACCATCCTCTACACGGCAGTGCACTTCTTTTTTGTAGAGCTTATCATTTTTTTTGTTTAAAAAATTATGAAAAACTTTTTTTTATAAAACAACTTTACGGCCATGGAAATCGAGGCAACCTAACCATTCGGTTTTGAGGTGACTGTAAGCTTTCGTTTTATGTGGAAAAGGTCTGCAGGAACGATCATATACCCGTTAATATTGCCGGCTCTTGGACTATAATACATGGCCCTATTTTCTAAAAATTGTTTGCAACACAGATTTTTTTCCTGTTTGTTACCTATTTATTTTTTGAGTCTACCACAAGAGTTAATTTATTTAGTTGTTTATCTTCTATGTTAAGTTTGTAAAAATGAACAAAATATGTAACAATGAAGTTTTTTGCGTCATCTCACCCTATTCTACCTTATCTAGTAGACCATGCAAATTTTGAAAAATTTTAAATTGCCTATTTGCTCAACTCAAAAAACTGCACTTCTTTACCCATTCAAACTAGCCTCTCTATATCTGCCAGTCTCCAAGATCGCTGTAGTTATAGTGAAAAAACTCGCCCTGTATACCACTAATACGAAATTTTTTTAGGAATCAAAATATATAAGAAAATATGGGGTTTTCTAAGTAAAAAAGAAAAATACACCTTTGGGTTGCTTCTCTCTGCTATCCTGCACAACGCACATGCCAAAACAACCTTACGACAAGCGTATGTTTGAAATTTCATTTTGGTATCTTGAAATCTGAAGCCAACTTTGTAGCGTTTTCCACTCAACTGTAGTCAATGGAAAGAAATTAGAGAAATTCAATATTTTCATTAGAAATATTCGTCTTTTCTCAATATTGAAACCAACTTCGTACAATTAATTAACTTGAAGGAAACTAGCAAACATCGCTGGAAGTTCTACAACTTGTCATCTAATAGTGCTGTATGAGTTTCACATGAAAATTTTAACAAGGACTTCACAGATACAGATGCAACAAAGTTCGTAGTTAACGTGAAATGAATTCGAACAAGGTGCTTCATGCAGTATGTCGTTCCTAACTAATGCAAAACTAAGTTTATAGAAGCAGCCACATCACGAATTAGATAAAGTTCATTTCAATAGACTCCAGCAAACTAAGTATACTATAAAACATCCAAAATTAAGTGAACGTAATATTATTGGCAACTTTGTTATTTTATTGGAGTCAATTTAGGTACGTATCTGCGTAGAACGTAATTAAAAAAATAAACAAGAATGCGAATTGATTATTAATAAGCATGTACCTACATATTGATTGAAAACATACTAAAATATTTAAACTCTGTATTGAACAAATAATGATGTTTGTAAAAAGCTTAATCATTACAGAGATAATGACAAAAATTTAAGCCAGCCTCCCGATTTCTTCGGCAAGAAATAATAATAATTATAACTAAGTTTTAACACTAGAATGCTTTATACAAATTACAATTATAGCATATTATTATAGTCACTTTCTATAGAGAATTTTCCGGAAATTGCTTCCCATCTTCAGAAGAAATTGTTTCTAGTTTTAAAAAAGGGTCGTAATTTACACCCGATAATTTAATGCATTTTGCATACAAAAAAAATAATAAAAGCTCGATATAAAATAATAAATGCTCGATAAAATATAAAAATGCCGAATAAACTAATACAATCTGCTTTGTATTTTAAAGAAATTCACCCGATAAAGTATCTTATTTGCATTATAAGTTCTGGTCGCCACTTTAAGTCGGGTTCACTATTAAATCAAATTTTGCTTGATATAATTGAATTATCCCGATGGGGTACTAAATAAACGCTCGGGGGAGGGGGAGACTTAAACGCTCCGCTTGCCGTGGAACCACTTTTTTGGGTGTATTCAGTGACGGGCAAGTATAAAACAAAGCAGTACGTTTTGTATACCTTTATATACCGAACATTCATTATAATAATTGAGAGTTTATAATTTTTTATCGAATATTTATTATTATGGGAGGCATTTGAATTTTGTATCAAACTTTCATTACATGTATCGAACGTCTATCATATTTATCGAGTATTTATTATATTAGCGAGCATGTGAATTATATACCGAGCATTCATTATAATAATCGAGTGTCTGTTATTTATATAGAATTTCTATTTCTTAATCATGCATTTGTATAAATTAACGGGAAAGTGTACTCTGCAGTATGATTATAATATCGAGCACCTAATTTGTTCCCTTTAAAAAACATGAGTACCTACATATATAAACAGAATTCCAAGAGAACCGAACAATTTCAAAAATCCATGGCACACTTGAAATTGTTCGGTTCTTTTGGAATTCTGTTTACATACTTACATTTTTCAAGATTAGAAACAATTTCTTCTGAAGATGGGAAGCAATTTCCCGATAATGCATTAGAAAAAGTGACTTTACAAATGTTACACTGTAATTGGTACAAAGCATAACAGTGTCAAAACTCAGTTATGCACATAGACTACCAAAAAGTAAATAGTGATTGTGCTAACATTTATACAATGATTTTATACTACTTGTAAATTAATTAATGATTTACTTCACAAAATTGACTGAACCTCGCTCCTGTCTAACAGCATCCATTCAGTTGATGAAAATCTGACAGACTTTTTTGTTCGACAAAAATGTAATACGGAATCAACGCAATAAAAATAATTAGCACCGGGCAGGGTACGACCGCGTGGAACTGCACTAGGCGCATTGCAAATTCAACGCCCAAACAATAGGGTTCTTGCAGCAGTTACTAATTTACATAAAAGTGCTATTAATACCTACTATGGATATTTAACTATTTAACCAATTTAAAAGAAAAAAATATATTATTTGTGCGTTTAAACAACAAATTAAATAAATTAAATTTGCCTAATTTCGTCTGTAAGCACATGACGCAATGACGCCCTCCTTTTGGTTTGCGCTAGTTGACGTCATCCGGCAGCCGGCATTTTCATATACGATTGTGCGTTGCGGTATCGTGCTCTGAAGCATTCGTGTTCCGTGGCCGGTGTGTTTTGAACAATTTATTGTGTAAAACTGTAAAACATTTATTTAATCTTTGACCATGACTGACGAAGGTTACAATAAGGCTCAGTCCAAAAATTTACCAAAAATGGACTCCTTAAAGATTGCTGAATTTTTTGCAAACTGTCGTTTGATACTTACATCTGCAGAAATTCGTGGAATAAAAGCTGAGAGGTAGGTAACTTTACAAAAAAATGTTATTTACTGCTACGCGTTCTTTTGGTATTCTGTGTATTATATTTTATACTTAAGTATTGTAACGTATTTCGATTTTACACTTTTTATTTACAGTGACCTTATGTATATGTACAAATATTTACAATGATTAACAGTGATTTGAGAACTTAAAATTAACAAATTGAACAATAAGCAGCGAAATATATACAAGCAGTAAGTAACAACAAGCGGTGAAAATTAAACAATTATTAGTGAACAATTAAACAATTAATTACCTAACCTAAACAGTCCACAGTAAACAAATCAACAGTTCAAACTCTATAAAACACTCGTCTTCAACCGACGGTTAATCACATACGAAGACGCGCCGGTACACTTAAAACGCCACGAAAGAATTCGCACTCGCGAACTGTACCGACACTAGATGCGTATCAAGACTTTATACTCGCACAGAACTATTAAACGCCCGGTTCTTATCGCATTCGACATTCGCTTCTAAACTTCAGACTTCAAACTGTCAGACTGTCCACTCGGCTTCTTGCTTCCCATTTTATAATGATCTTAGAAGATTCTCGAAAATTATGGATCAAACATTGTTCCAGAATGAGAATCTTCGAGATAGACTATTCTTTTCGGGAATCATAAACAGCGACAAGGTCGCGCCGTAATAAATCAAAGCCTGCTCACCGTAAACAAATAATGTGTCACCACCAGGGGCGTCGCTGACGGGGCAAAAGTTCGTATCAGTATATTATATTTATTGTGTTTCACGATAATATGTAATTCAGTGGCGGCTCGTGGGTTAATATCCAGGGAGGTCATTTTAGTTTTGGGACTTATAATTAATACATACTAAAAATATATACATAACCGCGCAATGCAATTTCAAAGACTCCGCAAAATTTTACGCAATCAATTAATTTGTTTAAAATATACCTAAGTATTCATTCATTAAAGTCGTGCACTGATTTTGTGATACACACTATAAAGTTGCTGTCTTATGTGTATACGACCTAAACTGGCGTAACTGAACAATTTATATGAGTACGGAAAGAAGCATGCTTTTTATTTTTGTCTTTTAAATGTTTAATATCGGTTACTCCATTTTTAGCCCATATAGCATCAATTGAAAATAATAAGCACGGATAGCAAAAGAACGCATTTTTAACACTGCATCTACAAATCCAGTCGCACAAATTGTACATCGATTCTTTAAAATAGCTTTGGACATTTTTACCTTTATCCTTTGTTGTCTGCTTCAAATTCAGTTTTGGTTTCGGCAGTCCACTTTCCCTCTTTTCAAGCCGGTGTTCATAATTTAATGTTCCAGCTGATTTTAAGGCAAATATATCCTCAACAACACTCATCTTGTTTTGCTAAACACACACAAAATTTCTCAACGATCAGAACTTCACAACTATCACAGTTCACAACCGCGACAATAAAGAAAGATTTCCCGCCTGCTATCTAAGAGGAAATGAGCAAAGTACTGAGATCCAGAGAAAATATAACTGAATACTGTTGAACTAAACTCGATTCTGCGCAGTTGTCATCGGGACATTGACCACGTTGGAGATATAGGAGTAAAAGGTGACTCTCACTTCCACTCAAGAATTCGCCATCTGCTATCACTGCTCTTCTTTACATGCATTTCTCCATAAGCCATAAGAGCTGTGCAGGGTCAATTTGAATAATGTCCCGGCTTGCTAGCGAGCGCGCAGCGCGGCTTGACGCTTGGCTATTTCTAGTATTGCTGCGAATGCAGTCCGCTGAGGATTTTAAATTTGAGACTGTTAGACAAAAAATATTTTAATTAAAATTATGGTTTTGATTAGAATATTTTAGGAGGGTCATTGACCAATTGACCTTAAGGAGAAACCGCCACTGCTATTCTTGGATGTTCTGCCGGTGCTTCCACGTTCAAATACGACGGTGCGGGACCTCGGACGGTGCCCGTCGTGCGTGTCGGCCACCGGTTCATGCCGCGTCTGCCGGCGCAAACGAACGCGTACACATGACAATTTATCATAGTTTATTAAAATTTTTACAATTTTACAAACTTGAAATGTTTGACCAAATTAAAATCTTTGAACGCGGCCATCGTTTCTTGGCATATTAAACACACGGGTTTTCGTTAAATATAGTAAAAAAATATTTCCGTGTCCATTCGTCTTTAAAAATGCGACATTCAGAATCCACTTTTCGTTTCCTACCACCACTTGCCATCCTCTTTGTTGAAAAATAATAGTGTTATGTGAGTCGGTTGTAGAATATACGTCACTTTATTGCAAAATTCACACAGCACACTTCTGCAAAACAATCACAAACGCACATTTGCATTTACACAGCACTAGGTTCAGGCTGCAGACTGCTCATAACGTCACGTCAACCGACGTAACAACCTTGTTCACAAAAAGTTCCAGTTGCGTATGTAAGGGAAACGTCTACTTACTTACCTTACATACACAACTGCAACTACGTTGCAAATACGTCAAACTTAGTGAAATATGCGATATGAGTGAGGTCTGTATAGCCGCCAGTGATTTTATAAAAGCCTGTTTCCAGTCGGCAATTTTCATTGCGTGCAACTTATAATTGCTGCAATTCCTACCATGCGCATTCGCCGTGTACAATAAACTTCAAATTATTGCTCACGGCGCATGCGCATGGCAGGAATTGCAGCAATTATAAGTTGCACGCAATGAAAATTGCCGACTGTAAACAGGCATTCATAAAATTAAAATGAATATAAAATCACTGATAGCTGATGCGGGTCGAATAAAATAAGGTTTCTTTGTTTAGTCGACGGCCGGATAAAATACGGTATTTTTGTTGAGTCGCGGGCCGGATAAAGTAATCCTGAGGGCCGGAATTGGCCCGCGGGCCGTAGTTTGCCCATCCCTGTAATGGGCAATAAAGGCGTTTAATGTTATTATTATTATTATATCTGAAAGTTCGGTACTCTTATCTTTCATACACGGAGTACCATATTATAGAATATGGTACTCCGTGCTATCATATGATAACCGGGTTATTCCGTAGGCAGTACTTTCGTGGGCGTGTGCTAAGATATTACTTGTTTCACATAATTTATTCTGTACTAGTTTATAATTTTTGCGTGCAGGTCTCGTTGATTATTTAAAGAATATGTGCAATGATCGCACCTATGAAACTAGCAGAGCTGGATAAGATATTTTTGGAAAGTATCTTAGATAATTTTCCAGAGATACTCATAAAAAGATATCCGTACTAAAAATATTTTCTAAAATATCTTAGATCCTTAAGTAGATAGTTCTCTCAAGATACCAATCAAGAGTATTTAAGATACCTACCTACTCAATATTTAAGATAGGTACTGTTTGAATGAAAAGATACCTTCAAGGTAATAGTGGACATGAAATTTAAATGCTAAATACTTTTTGCTTTTCAGGTTATGTTAAATAAAATGAAAATAAAATAAGTGAAAGGTTTGTTCAAAGTAGGTATTCAAAATAATGCTGGGTGTCCCAAAAGTCTCTGTGCAGTAAAGTATTTTTATTAATTTTCAAACATTGTTTAAACATTTTGTACAGTAGATGTTGAAAGTGTCTCCCATGTGCATCAAGAAAATCATGACTGAATACGCTTTTTCATATTGGTGTAGACTTTCTGCAGGGTATCCTGGGAGATCTGTTGAATTTGGTTGGAGATTGCTGCCTCCCAGGCTTCCTGTCTCAACGTGAAATCAACGAAGCCTGGTTCCAGCAGAATGTGAAAAAGCGGAACCAGTCATGTCTTGATGCACATAAGAGGCACTTTCAGCATTTGCTGTAGGAAAATTAATAAAAATGTTTCACTACACAGAGACTTTTGGGACGCTCACTATATTCGTGAGTATCTTAGAAATACTTTTGAGTATGTATGATGGTAGAAAATAGTTAAGATACTCAGAAGAATTTTAAGTACTTTTTAAAGTAAGAAAAGAATTTGCATATACAGAGTATTTTGTGTAATCAAAAAGTACTTAAGATACTACTACTTCTTTAAGAACAATTATGGCCTGGATACTTTGGAGTATTTTCTGAGTACGGGTATGCAAAGCATTGGTAACTAACAGAAAATCTTATATTATTAGGAGTGCTTACTAGGTAAATCAATATCACTAATCAAAATGTAAATAAGCGACCTTAGTGTATATACAGTATGTGCAAGATTTACATGGGCGATATACCGGCGTGCACATGACCGTGGCCTGGTGGGGTAGGAGATGGCGGCTTGTTTGGGGTGTTATACGACTCCCTTGCGTTCGATCGTCGGACGGCGAAGCTTTGTGTATCAAATCCCAAGCCACCCAGTTTGCGATCTGGAACAGAAAATTAAAGGATCAGGCAATGTTCTCATCTCAACTGGAAATATCTGATTACACATAGACTTCTGTGTGTTACAGAAATCATGTCGCGGTTTTCATTATGCAGTAACAGTCTAAAACGAGTAGGTAACTAGTCCATTGAATGCAAGTGGATATAAGAGGGAATATGTTATTCCTAGCAACCACACTCGTTTTGTTATTTCACTGACAAACAAATTATTTTGACTAGTCAAGCTTCAATAGTTACAGGATGATTCACAACGAATGAGAAAAAACTTCCAAGTTGAGTGATAAAGAAGGTCAAAATAATAAGAAAAGTTTATATGAAAATATATCCTAAGGTTACTCAGAACAAAAATACAGGGTGTTGATTATATATTATTACTAATATCTCCGAAACTAAAAAAGCTATTGAACTAAAATTTTTAGGCCGATTGTCCTTTGTAAAAAGTGTTAAAAAAATGCTTCCCCCCAACCACCAGTGGCACCGATACAGGGTGGGAGGCCAATTCCAGATTGGTTTATAGAGATTCTGAAACTTTTGGATCATGGGTTAAATTTAGATGCAAAAACGTATTAATGAATTTTTCTGTACAATTGTTAGGTTCTGAGTATAAGACGGTATTTTATGAAATCGTCCAAAATGCACATTTTTCATGAAATTTACTGTTTATAGGTTTTGTAATGACAATATTGTGTAAGCATCCGAAGAATATTAACGCAAAAATATCTCAATGAATCGTACTGGATCGTTCGAACAACTACCACTCGAGCAAATACCCCGCCAGGCATTACATTATAGTATCGACATTTTTTTGTACCACGAGATATCACAGAATACTACTCCAGCTAGCTGGTATTGAAGCATTCTAACGTGTTTCTACTTACATTACTTCAAAGAGTAAGATTCGTTTAATAGGTTCTATCGAATATGTTGCTTTCAAAATAATTACTGAAAGCTGCAGATCACTGGTTTCGTCTTTGTGGGACTCGTCAGCGCAGTGTTTTTTGCATTCTCGCGGTACAAAAAATATGAATTTGTTATATAAATTCAATGACTGACGGGGCATTTGCTCGAGGAGTAGTTGTCCGAACGATCCAGTATCACCCATTGCATCTAAACAATTAAGAAAGTAATTGGCGCTTGCTCATATCTGAAATCTGATCGTCGTAAGTCAGTATATAAGAAGTAAGTGCGTACAAAATGAATGCAAAAAAGGACTGCACTGGCGAGTTCCATAAAGACGAAACTAATGGTCTGCAATTTTCTGAAGTCATTTTGAATGCAACATATTTGATATTTTTTAAAATATATTTCACTTCACACAGAACATTTAGTTGTACCATTCAACAACAATAAGATATCGGAACAATCGTTATAGGTATGAATGGTGGTTATGTTAATCCCATATAAGCCTATATTAATAACGAAGAAAATGTGATACACGCAGTGCTCGATGATACCACAATAGCACCCACTAGAATAACTTGAGGCCTCTAAACGCAAAATCCATATTTTAAATTTTCGCAGTTCTTGATGGTGTTGCATGCAAAACCGACCTGCTTATTAGCCTGCTAGTCCCATTTTAACCAAAAATGGACAGATCCAACAAAAACCAACAGTGAAATTTAAAGGGAGTTGCAAAAGCGGCTAAATCCACAACACAGTTGATACCAAAACCGAACAAATCCATTTAGAATCAAAAGCGGACAAATCCTATGGCAAAATTTGTCAAAACCGGACAAATCCATCAATTCAAAATGTGTTTCTTTTAAACTTGTTTGCAAATATCGAAAAAAAGATTAGAAAGAAAGACACTTCAACACGACCAGAAGAATATTTGGAAATATTTCGAGAGTCTGGCACAGTATTACAGCTTAGAAAGGATTGGCACGTGTTCGACTGGAAGACTGCGTACTGCGTGTTCGAAATATATCAAACCTACATCTTCTTTACACTTGAAGATTAATTCCTGCACCAGGATAAAAGGATAACCATTTCTCGAACGCCGAGTAATGATGTTGTGGTGCAGGGAGAACCCTACATTTTGCCTCAATGTTTCAAAGGGGATATTATGCAAGAAAGGAAAATTTTACATGAATATTAATCCAGACGAAGTTGATCTTCAAGTTAATACAATCAAGCCCGAAAAATTGAATAATGTCAATGAGCTACCCAAAGGGCATTTTGAACAATTATTCCTACCAATTGGGTTTGGATTTTTATTAAGGAGTTTTGAACCGAGAAGAAAATGCAAACATTCAACCTGTTCACCCGTTTCACTATGAGCGAGTACAAGCACTTCAGCCAGAAGACCACGGTCGGCGAGTTCAATTTTGTCACTCAGCAACGGCAGGTTGCTAATGATCGTCATTTTATTAGAAAAGGCTGCGGCCTGATGAAGACCTGTTTACTAGCGGTGGGATAAATACTGTTCACAACCATCACGTCTGGTACTTGGAAAACCCACGTGCCATTATTCGTAACCGGTTTCAAGAGCATTTCAGAGTGAATACCTGTGCTGGCACTGTAAATTATTAACTTCTTGAATCAGAAGTTTTGAGTTACCGTCTAAATGCAGAGCGGTATTCAATTTATTTAGAGAATAGGCTCCCAAAGCTGTTGATGTTCGGCTAAATGTAAGGCAACCTTAATTTATTGTCGTACCAGCATGAATGTGAGAGGGCACGAAAATTTAATAATTACAGGAGATTTCAATGCAGTCGTAGGCACAGGGCGAGAGGGCGGAATAGTTGGCCCCTTTGGATTAGGCAATAGGAACGATAGGGGAGTTAGACTGATAGAGTTCTGCGATAAACATAACTTAACGGTCGCGAACACTCTATTTCACCATCATGTTAGGAGATGCTATACGTGGAAGATGCCAGGAGACTTAGGGAGATATCAAATAGATTACATTCTCGTTAGGCAAAGATTTAGAAATCAAGTTAGGGATTGTAGAAGTTATCCAGGAGCAGATATAGATAGTGATCACAACATAGTCGTTATGAAAGCCAATCTTAAATTTAAGATTTTGAAAAAAAGAAGCGGAAGAAGGTATCTTGACCCAGAGAAACTAAAAGATGATGATATGCGCAATAAGTTTGAGAAAAAGACAAACGAAGCACTAAAGGGCACGGGTGGAAATATTGTTAGGGACATAGAGGCAGAATGGAATTGCATTAAAAATAGTTTAGTTTCCTCAGCTAGGGATATTTTGGGTCATAAACAGAATGAAAGTAGGAAACCCTGGATAACAAAACATTGTGAGTCTAATAGAGGAAAGGCGAAAATATAAAAATAGGTTAGATGAAACAGGGAAACAAAGATATAAGGCGATCAAGTGGGAAATTATTCGGGAATGTAGGAAAGCGAAAGAGCAATGGATCGATAATAAATGCAAAGAAGTGGAAGATAAATTCGAAGTAGGAAAGACTGATGAAGCATATAAAATAATTAGGAGAAATTTTAGAGAAATTGGATCTAGTACCAAAAACATTAGAAATGAGGCAGGAGATATCCTAATCGGAAGTGGGGAGAAGGCAGATAGGTGGAAAGAATATTTAGGAAACTTATATGCGGGACAGGAAGTGCAAGATATATTAGAAAGCGAAAGCAGTGTAGAGGGGGATAACCTAGGGAGTCCTATAATGAGAGAAGAGTTTGAGATAGCACTAAAAAGTTTAAGGAATAATAAAGCACCAGGTATAGATGGCTTGCAGGCAGAAATCTTAAAGTGCGTAGGTCAAGAGGTAATAGATCGTTTATTTAAACTAGTTAGTCGCATATACCTGACAGGCGAGATTCCAGAAGAGTACAAACGGAACATCATAGTAGCTTTGCCAAAAAGAAAAGGCGCGGATAGATGCGAAAATTTTAGAACTATCAGTTTAACTTCCCATGCGTCAAAAATTTTAACTAGAATTGTGCAAAGAAGGATGGAGAAAAAGGCGGAAGAAATATTAGGAGAAGATCAGTTCGGATTTAGACGAAATAGAGGAACGCGCGAGGCCATTCTAGCTTTACGAGTAATTATAGAAAAAACGATAGAAAAGAGAAAGAGCGTCTATATAGGATTTGTAGATTTAGAAAAAGCCTTCGACAACGTAAAATGGGGGAAGATGTTCGAATTGCTGAGAAAGGTAGGGATGAAATACAGGGACAGAAGAATAATACATAATCTCTATAAAGAGCAAAAGGCAGTTATAGAATGTGAGCAGGAACAAAGGGAAGTAGATATCCGGAAGGGAGTGAGACAGGGATGTGCATTGTCACCTCTAGTTTTCAACTTATATATCGAAGATGCGATTAATATTGTTAAGGAAAGAACAGCCTCAGGGATCAATGTACAGGGCCAAACTATTAACATGCTCAGATTTGCGGATGATATAGCAGTGTTAGCATATAGCAAAGAAGAATTAGGAGCGGCTTTGAATGAAATGGAAGCAGTTTTGACACAGGGCTTCGGCATGAAAATCAATAAAAAGAAAACTAAAATTTTGGTATGTAGGGGATGTGAAAATAGAACTAAAATGGAAATACAAATTGGAAATGAGAAGATAGAGGAGGTCGCGGATTTCTGCTACTTAGGAAGTAAAATAACTCAAGACGGTAGGAGCACTAAAGATATAAAACAAAGAATGGCGCAGGGCCGAGTTGCGTTTAACAAAAAGAAACAACTGTTATGCTCGAGAACGGTTAATATAGAGACTAGGAAGAGACTCTTAACGTCGTATGTATGGAGTACGGCATTATACGGGTGCGAAACTTGGACAATAGGAGAAGCGGATAGAAAAAGAGTAGAAGCGTTTGAAATGTGGTGCTACAGACGCATGATGAAGATACCGTGGATAGATAAGGTTAGCAATAGGGAAGTATTAGAAAGAGTTGGGGAAAAGCGAAAGGTATGGAAAACAATAAAGAGTAGGAGAGATAGGATGGTAGGACACCTTCTAAGACACGAAGGAATAGTTCGTGACATACTAGAGTCAGAGATAGGAATAAAAAGAGGTAGGGGTAGGCCTAGATTAGACTACTGCTCTCAAATAGTTAGGGATGTAGGACGTTCTACTTTTAGGGAAATGCGTAGGTTAGCTCAGGATAGAAAAGAATGGAGGTACGCGTCCAACCAGTCTTCGGACTGAGAACCTTATGATGATGACCAGCATGAATGCATTGAATGGCTGAGTCGATTATTTTTGCAAAAGGTCGTTTAGTTGGGGAAGTCCAGTGGCATGGACCCCACGTTCTCCCGACTTAAACCGTTTACAATTTTTTCTGGGATTATGCCAAACAACCAGTTTACTTTGTACAAATGGACGCTCGGGAACAATTGCTCGAACGAATTGTTAATGCAACAAATTAAATTTGTGAGGTGAAGGGTACATTCGAGCTGGAGGAGCAAATTTTGAACATTTGTTGTTGCAGTAAATATGTATTTTGTTATTTGTTTTTGTTTTTGGTAATTTGAATAGCATGTTTTTTAATTGTTTATGTCTCACGGTTGTTTGATCGGGAATTGTGAGTTTTTTATAAGTTTACCCCACACGCCAAAACAGTGACACAGTAGTTAAACTCAACTCGCATTTCGCTGACAACGGCAGCATCCTCAGGAGTATGAAACTATCATTTATTACTCGAAATCAGCCGTAACATTCGTCGAAAGACGATTTTGTTCACGAGTCAACATTCAGGGTACCCATTTTTTGACATTTTATCAAACCCTAAATTGTATCATTCGAAAGGCCTGTTATCCCAATTTTTCAGCGCGTTTGTCAACTGGTGATCTTTTTGATCATGACATTCACACGACCAGTGGTTTCTGATACGATTTAGGACTTGATAAGATGTCAGAAAGGTTGTTGACTTATGAAGAAAAACCTGTAAGAATCAATTCTTCAATAGCCAGTTTGATATAAAATATTTTCTCGGCGTACCTTACGGCTGATTTCGAGTCTAACCGATAAAATATGGAGTGGTGTAATTTAAGTCAGCTTAATTTTGTGTACAAGTTGCAGCTGGCAAGAAAATTGTCATAGTATTTTTGGAATTACGAAAGAATTTCACTCGTAAGTTATAGACAACATGACCACATAATCAATGGTCAATAATGTTCAATATAATGCGTAACACTTCCCCCCCCCCCATTCGTGAATGCTTGAAGGAAAATAGCGGGGGAAAAGTGTCACACTGCATGAATTCTCTTTCATCAGGTTAACCCTGCGGTTCAAGAGAGTAATATTTTTATGAAGGCAATTTGTGACACTGGTACTAAAGTTATGAAGGCAATTTGTGACACTGGGGCTAAAGTTATGTAACACCCCCCACCCTACTCCTCTGACCTAGCTAGAAGACAGTTATCAGGAAACAAAATTTAAGAGCGCTGGCACTGGCAGCAATACAGAAATTCATGCCTGAACTTCAAGAATTGCTTTGGTATACTTAAACATAGGTGAAATAAGTCACTTCAAATGCAATGGGATTATGTTGAAAAATAGTAGCGTATTCTTCCTAGGGATAGATCACCCAGTTTTTGCATTATTTATTCTTCAAATTAAAAATCGCAAGAGTCTACAACTAGTCTAATCTGTTACATCGTGGTGTAGACTTCTCCTAACACACTTTGTATAAATCAGTCTAGGATATAAATTGCAGTCATTGTTCAAGCGAGTTCCACTGTAGTAGGATTTGACGTCGAACACTTTCACTTGATAGATATTCTCTTGTAAAACATTTTGACTTCGAACATTTAGTTATCGTTCGTAATGTGAATTCCGGTTCTTCAGATGTGCGGGATGTTCAGAAATCAATGGATTTTCGTCTCGGAGCGTTTAGATTAAAAATTGTATTTTTTATTTTCAAAAATGTAAAAGTGCTTATTCATTAATTTCTAAAAACTACCCCACTTTCCCCATTTAACCTACCTTCTATATATGATTGTAACACGAACTATCATATGACATAAACGCTAGGGAGAGATCTGGGACTCGGTTTTAAAATATAAGGGTGTTAAAATTTATCGAAGAAGACATTGCTGTCAGAAGAACATTTTTTAAGATTGTATTCTTTTGCATGTAGTTTTTAGTCCTGAAGACGCTAACATTGTCAGCGAAACACGTGTCGAAGTATAATGCCGTCGATGTTTTGGGCTGTGGGATCAACTTTTAAAAATGAATGTGAAATTATGGCGAAGTTTCCGATTCAAACACTATGTATGTAAATCATTAGCATATTCCTATATCTCTGACACTGTTCACGTAAAATTTTATTTCATGCTTTAGATATTGATGAAAACCAAACAAAAATTCAGTCAATATTTCAGTTTGTTCGAGTACACCGTTCATAAGACATAAAAAAGAAATAAAAAAACATCTATACAGGGTGTCCCAGAACAACGGGGCAATATTTTTGGAGCATATAGTTTGGGTCAAAATAACACTTAAATCATATAAAAAAAATTTCTAGGACGCCTCCCTTCGAAGCTATTCGCCCTTAAAGGTCAAGTCCTGAAGAAAGTTTTTTGCTTGTAACTTTCAAACTACTGTATCGAATGTTATAAAATTTGGACTGTAGGCATAGTAAGCAAGTATCTGTGATCGAGTGACATGACATTTTCCGTATCTTGTCTAGGAAGCCGGGGGTGGAACACCCCTAATGCTTTTCATCCCTTAATTTTTACGTTGATGCTTTTAACGAATTTGCAATGACGTTTTTAAATTCCTCAAACAATTTGAAACCGTTAAAACGGCCCGTTTCCGAGAAAAAAATGTATACAAAGACATGGTTTATCATTTTTACCGATTTTTACTATACAAGCCAGGCTATGAAATATGAACTGCTTCATGAAACATGTGAGAAAATGAAAATGAAGTGAAAATGTATCAACAATCAGTTTTGCAAACATAATAGCAGCTACAATAAATTTATGAAGTGAGCACCTAGTAGACGCATACGTTTTTGTGTAGTAAAAATGATAAATCATGTCTTTGTATAACTTTTTTTCTCGGGAACGGGCCGTTTTAACGGTTTCAAGAAAGAGTACCTTTTTTGGAGAAAATTGTTTGAGGAATTTAAAAATGTCATTACAAATTCGTTAAAAGCATCAACGTAAAAGTTAAGGGGTGAAAAGCATTAGGGGTGTTCCACACCCGGCTTCCTAGACAAGATACAGAAGATGTCATGTCACTCGATCACAGATACTTGCTTACTATATCTACAGTCCAAATTTTATAACATTCGATGCGGTAGTTTGAAAGTTACCAGCAAAAAACCTTCTTCAGGACTTGACCTTTAAGGGCGAATAGCTTCGAAGGGAGGCGTCCTAGAAAATGTGACGTTAAAAATCGTCATTTTTCAAGTTTTGCCATTTATAACTTTTAAAAGGTTCGAGATAAAGAAAAATGACTTACGTGTCCCTATCTTAGTTTTTAATCCTCTATCTAACGGGGCTGGAAAATGCTGCTTCCTGATTGGTCAACAAATGGCAAAAAGCGACCTATCAGGAAGCAGTATTTGAACCCCATTAGATAGAGGATTAGAAACTAAGATAGGGACACGTAAGTAATTTTTCTTTATCTCGAACCTTTTAAAAGTTATAAATGGCGAAACTTGAAAAATGACGATTTTTAACGTCACATAACGCCGAAGCCGTAAGACTTAGACCCAATGTACGGTTAACAAAGTGGCACTTAAATTCAACAAAGAACTCCAAAATGCGATCAAATACAGGGTGTTCCATTTAAAAAAACAGAGTTAGGCACTGCGCAGAAGAAATGGGACAACCTGTATAATTGAAAATAATTTTCCGTTGCAGCAAAGATGGAACCTTACAAGTTTTATTTCAAAAAATTTCCCATAAGTTCAACGGTTTAGCGACTATTGACCGACTCGCGCGTAGTGGACTACCCTGTATACGAGACATGTGAGATTCCAGAAGATTACAAAAGAATCATAGTCGCCTTGCCAAAAAATTTTAGAACTATTAGTTTAACTTCCCAGGCGTCAAACATTTCAACTAAAATTGTGCAAAGAAAGATGAAGAAAAGGGTGGAAGAAATATTAGATCAGTTCGGATTTAGACGAAATAGAGGCACCCGCGAGGCCATTCTAGCTTTACGAGTAATTATAGAAAATACAATATATGTAAAAGTGAAAGAGAGTCTTTATAGGATTTAGAAAAAGCCTTCGACAACGTAAAAAAGAAGATGTTCGAAGTGCTCAGAAAGGTAGGGATGAAATATAGGGGCAGAAGAATAAGACAGAGCAAATGGGAGTTGTAGAACTTAAGCAGGAGCAAAGAGAAGTAGATATCCGGAAGGGAGTGAGACAAGGATGAGCGTTGTCGTATCTAGTTTTCAACGTGTATAGAGACCCTTAAAGACGTATGTATGGAGTCCGGCATTGTACGAAACTTGGACAACAGGAGAATCGGATCGAAAAAGAATGGAAGCAGTTGAAGATGAAGATGAAGATAGCGTGGATAGATAAGGTTAGCAATAGGGAAATATTAGAGAGAGTTAGGGAAAAGCGAAAGATTTGAACGACAATAAATAATAGGAGAGATAGGATGGTAGGACATCTTCTGAGACACGAAGGCATATTTCGCAACATACTAGAGTCAGAGATTGGAATAAAAAGAGGTAGGGGTAGGTCCATATTAGACTACTGCTCTCAAATAGTTGGGGATGTGGGATGTTCTACTTTCAGGGAAATGCGTAGGCTAGCTCAGGATACGAAATGATGGAGGTACGCGTCCAACCAGTCTTCGGACTAAGAACTTTATGATGATGATGCTATTTTTACTGTGCGTTTTTATCCGCTTTATCCTTAAAGAAATATTTAGAAGCAGCCTTTTTATTGGTGGGGAACGTCCACAAAATTTCATTTTTGTTAACTTTTACAAAATTTGAGAAAAAATAAAAACATGATTTTTCCTTCTCCGTTTGGAGAGAGAGATACAAGAGAATTCTTTAATGACAAAAGGAATCATCCCCCAAAGCTTTTCGTACTTATTTGGAAACAATCTGTATATAGGTACACTTGAAGAGGAAATTTCAAATAAAATTCTTTGGTGAAATAAATAATAAAATGGTTCATTCCTTGTAGCTAAATTTGGGAATTAATTACAAAATTCACATAAAGAATTTTACATTATTCTCGACTGATGCATTCCTTCTTTGAAGTCTATACCAGTCAAAATTTTCGCGAAGTTGCAAAAACTACTACGTCTAAAAAAGAGATGTTGATAAGGCTGATTGAGAATAAAAATAATAATCCAAGAATAATTAAAAAGTATACGGGGGAAGACGTAAATGAGACCCACCTGTAGGTACGGTTGACAATATTTTTTCGTAAATTCCTACTGTATTTCACAGAGGTTCTTGAAGGAAAAAAATGAAAATTCCAACGTTATAGCCTCTGGCCGATTCGTTCACAGTGCTGATGCTGTTTATATTTTTCGTGCCTGTTTGAAACATTATTAAACAATCAAGAAAACTAAAATACACAAATATAAAGTTATGTTCTCGCAAATTACCAACAAAGGCCGCTTTTGCTGAACGGCTGAACAATATTTTATTCAGGTTTATTTAATTTAATGAAGCCTTTCCTTTTTTCATAAATGCAAATACGCTTTCTACCTAGTCATAATTTTTAAGCAGAGGGACGTTTCCTCGAACAATATTTGAAGGGAACAATGAAAATATGTTTTATTTATGCCCGCACATAAACGGCTTTATTGAAAAGGAACGCGACGACATGAAAAATTGATTTGATTTTTCCTTTGGGTTGACCCGCTTGCCGTGGTTGCGTGAAATAATATTTACTGGGTTCGAAGGAACTTGTTATTGCAGACATCATGAAAAATGATGAACACGTATATTCTTGAAGGGACACATTTTATTAAGAGAGCTATAGAAGATTTCTGTCCTTTTATTAGAACGATGCAATTTTTCATTTCAGTTGTTGAAATGAAGGAGGTGCAGTATTTCGATCCAATAAAATATTTTGTAAACTTGAATGACTGTATATTTCAATTTGAACTGAGCTCAGTCAAAATTACACTTTCGGGAAAAGCTGTAATAATGAAACTAAACTGTTGAATTTGATTGTCTTATGTTAGCTACATTACCGTGTAACAATGCACAGACGTAATGCCTAAAAGCTCTAATGAACTTAGAATGGCATTCCGAAATTGTTTTACGAGACCGCTACGGGTAACTTGAAGCAGAGGAAAGCCCCGATCAAAAGGATAAATTTGCCAGTATACGCATGCACCGATGAATGAATGAAACACGCTACACGTGCGACTGACGTCACGCGAGATGATAGGAATTCCCGAGTTAATCTTTGCAAGCGGCACTGATGTGACGTAGAAACTCTTGACTCTCACTTTTACGAGATGGCAAGAATTCGTGCTGAATTTGCACCCGCCACCACAGCTCACGTAGAAGAATCCGACGTCAAACCGCCGCCGAAGCTCCCACTATCCGCTTATAAAAGTGGGTGCTCCGGAGAAGAAAATTCAGTATTTGGCCGTCCGGTCCTCAGCTGGAACAAATACGCCCAGCATCCGGGATGATGCTGGCCGCTGACATCCGACCTAATAGTACTTGATCGACCGTTCCGACTTTGCCGTGTGATCGACTGAAGATAGCAACCGTCCTTTAACTTTTGAGTAAGTACCCTAGCTTGTTGGTAACATATAAGTAAATACGTTCATACTGGGGAATTGAAAGTGCTGTCTGTGAAGATTAGATCGTTTTGGCAATCCTGTGTGGGACTTGTGTCTGTAATGGGACGAGATACCGGCGGAATTCGATCTTTGTAATGGGCGGCTTTTGGTGAAATCTTAAGGCAGGACGTTTACTTATTTGCAACGGACAAGCTAGCGGCGTTCCCCCAGGTGATTGGACTCGCGTGCTGCGACGAGAATTGCCAGCCGAAACCCGGCTCGGAGTCGGCACCTTTCGGTGCTCCCACGAAAACTCCGAGACACCGTAAATGTTCAGTTTTGATTACACGACGGGCCGTATATAAATTATGTTTTTATCCATCCAATTCTGTTTATTCAATTCTTTCAAATGTACATAGTTAAATTAATAGAGTACCGTTTCATTTTCTTTCTGTTTTGTTATTCGACGTTTAGTAATAGTAATAGAACCCAACCCTTCTGCGACTAAGAGCTTAAGGGTGATCAACGACTAAGTAATCGTTCATAAGAAAACGACCCGATCCGCCTAAATATACAGCGTATCCCAATAAGTGATACCGAGGGATACCGCTGCATATTTAGAGACCGAATCCAGAAGCACCGTTAAGGACTAAGATACGCCATTGTAAAATTTGGCGTCCCGAAAAAGACAAGTAATCGTAACCGCAATGGTATTGAACGCCCAGAATGAGCATAACTTCATCCCCTTCGTATAAAATTCAGAGCGTTTTATCCGACGTGTGAGGAACGAACCGTTATAATTCACTACAATATTCTGGTTTTGGTTTGACAAGAAAGAAGAAGTAATTCAGTTCTCTTGTAGACTCAAGTAGGACTGGGCTGTATCCAACATTTATCGAATATTCTTATTTGTCTCATATCGATGTGTTTCAATATTTCAATAAAGGTATATAAATATTTAACGGTATAATATATAAATATTTATCAATATACAGCGATATATGGATATTTATCGATATTTTCTTTTTATTCGATATGGATAAAATTTCCTAGGTGTATTACAATTTGCGATCGCCGCCGCAGTTTTTTTTTAAATTTTCCGTTGTATTTTTAGTAGGCTACGGCAAACAAGAAAGATGAGCAGACTTGTGCAAATGTACTTATACTAATTTCAGTAAAAAATAAACCTGTCTGACGCATTTGTCTCATTTCCCATCATTAGCTCAGGCACTTAATGGATCCTATTACTAGCCACTTTTCCAGTCCTTAGGTTACAGTCAGCAAACTACTAATGTTTCTCAATAATATTGAAATAACAGTAAGATTCCTAGGACAAGTAAATATATAATCTCGTTTATCGTCAGTTCAAAAATCTTACTGGCACATAGGTCCGTTTTTGTTGTTATCGGTATATATTCCTATATTAAGGGGGCAATGTACTATCAGTGCCAAAACTGGTCTTCCACTTTACGGTTCAATTTCGCTTAAAATGCCATATCCAATTACGTTCTGAGGTAAAAAACCTTAGCAACTGTCCGTCAATTAAAGTTTTGAAGGCGGATCTAAACGATTTTATTTGAATGAAACAAAATAATTATGTTAGCCTTGCAACAGTAAACAAAGGGCAGCAAAAAATAGATAAATAATCGCATAGTTGGCGAATTTTTGACTTTTAGGAAGAACTTCAAATACATTATACTTGGGCCGCCCAACAGACGGAGTGGTCACCTTGCAAGAACGTGCTCTAGGCGAGACCACTATCAATTTAGGACAACCGAATCGCAGTGATGCGCTTTCTTTAGACCCAACGAAGTCGCATCACTCCAGTTCAGTCGTCATAAATTACTATTGGCCCCGCTAGAGC
Organism: Xestobium rufovillosum; assembly: GCA_963966045.1. Classification (NCBI taxonomy): domain Eukaryota; kingdom Metazoa; phylum Arthropoda; class Insecta; order Coleoptera; family Ptinidae; genus Xestobium; species Xestobium rufovillosum. The sequence goes on from OZ014504.1 coordinate 16,832,694, forward strand.
ACGTTCTTACAGGGTGATCACTCCGTCTGTTCGGCGGCCCAAGTATAGAACGTTATTATTTATTATTTTTCTCTGACTGTTAACTTTGCTCAATGTTTGTAGTTTTATTACAATAATTTCTTATTATTATCATTGTTAATTATTTTAAGTGCATCACAAATTCAAAGTATCGAGATCAGATAACGGAAAATCACATCATCTATGGGGGGGCGGAACTGACGAAAACATAGCAACGTCCGGCACAAACGATTCCCTTTTCAAAGTGGAACACCAATTTTGGAATTTATAGTACGTGTCTCATCTTGCAAACGCAGGCAACTGGTTTCGTCCTATTGGGACTCATCAGTAACACATGATATGCACAAATACATCATACTAAACTCTTCATTTATAAATAGCTACCTGAGTCAAGTATACTACAAGGGAGTCAAATTCACGCCACCTAGACGCAAATTGTCTACGTCGACGCAGAGTATTTGTTCGACGAGCAGTTGTTTGGACAAGTCTATCAACCGGTAGTTCTTTGAAAATTCTAATGTCACATTCCAACCATGGTCTTATAAGACAAATTAACACTTATAAATAAGGAAACTAATTGAATACTAACTATATTTGGTAAATCCGGCAAAACGATATTTCATGTCATTTTTTAAGTCTGAGGATATTTTACCTTTATTTTTGAAAATTAGATTTAAGTTGTTAACATAATCACGGTTTACTCTTTGTACATTAAGGTAAGTTGGTAATTCCCAAAAATGCATTTAAGACAGTAACTTTCAGTATCCAAACGGAAAATGTTGGGGTATTTTTTAAGGGTGAAATACTGAAAATATATTTAATGGTGATTACAACGACCGACGAATTTTTTAATATTTGAAATGCCTTGTTGTGGTTATGTTTGAAAAAATTGTATTCGCGTTCAATCACAATCAAATTGGAGTAAGGGTAATTTTCAAATGAACAAGCATGTACCCACTAACAATGAGTTTTTGCCTATTCATCAAATTAACCAAGTTAGCCACGGTATAATGAATACCAATTTTCGTTTTTTTTCTGCAGAAAATTTTATACCTATGTGTAAACAACATACGTTACACCAGAAGATAATGTACCTACCTAACTTTTGACAAATTGTACCCTAGAGAAATGGAGTTCAGGTTGCATGGAACAAAAAACAAATGCCTGATAAACTTGGCAGTTTGTAATTTCAAGAGGGTTATCTCGTGTTTTAAAAACTGGAGATTTAAAACTATGACAACAATTCTTGTTCTGTTCGTAACTACCTATCTAATTTAAGCGAACCATACTGAACAGTTCCAATAATTGGAACTATGAATTGGTTGCGTATTTGTGATACTCATCAGTACAATGGCCCACATACCTACACAGTGGATTAATGCAACATAACTTACTTATGTACTGACACACTTGGGTTAGATACTGTATGACGCAATTACTTTAGTCATTATGTAGAAGTAATGAATGATACTGCAGAGTTCGAAAAACTACTCCTCGGACAAAAAGTCAAAATTATTATTAACGTTTTTCGTTTATGAAAGGTTCTTTACCATTAAATAATGCGTTCATAGATAAAGGCTGTGCAAAGAATACCATTTCGCAATATGCTCGGTAGTAAGCACATACAATTTCAGTTTGGAGTAAACAGATAATAATTTACACTGGTATTAAATCAATGCAACTAGCAGCACTACGGCACTCAGATACCGCAAACATTCAATCCTATTTGTATGCAGCAAAATTAATACCTAGGTCAAGTTGGTAGCTTCAGACATCTGTAATCTTATAATAGTTCATTTCAGGAAATCTGTATTAGGGACGTAAAATGAACAAATAGTCTAAAGACAGTCCTCAATAACTGTCTGTTTATCATTTAATGAGCCATCAATGTTATTTTATCCAAATTGCGAAAATTCGTAGGTACGCAAATGCAGTTGAAGGATATTGCAATTGCGTAATCAGGCTCTTCAGAAATTTAAAAGAACCAAAGAACTACATCATTGGAGATACTATAAGGAGCTACGTAATCTGACTACATCTGCGATGCTGATGTAAAGGAGACGTGGAAGGGGCTTAGCAGATTGCATATTACTAAACCTAAATGTAATACAGGCACCAGTTACTCCTTTGCCAAAAATAAATAATCCAACGGAACTCGAGCACTTTCGCTCTATAAGTATTTTGCCGGCTGTATCTAAAATCTTTGAAAAGATTATAGAGATGCAAGTCAAACCATACTTGAATGAACATCATGCCCTCCCGGATAAGCAGTCTTGTTTTAGAGCTGGGTATTGTTGTGAGACCGCATTATCGGATGTACTAGATGATATTTTTATTTCTTGTGACATAAATAAAGGTAGTGTTTTCATCTTGTTGGATTACACTAGGGCATTTGATATGATAAACCACTAGGTTACACTATGTGGGCTTTGGTCTTGGTGCTGTTGACCTTTTCTCAGCAAGTCAAATTGTGTAACAACTTGTCAGAGCCTCGATCTGTAATGGCTGGGGTTCCGCAAGGCAGTATATTGGGCCCTTTGCTGTATGCTGTCTATACTTCAACTTTCCATAAGCCACTGCAATTTTGTAAATATCATCTGTATGCGGATGATATGCAACTTTATCAGTCATTTTATTTACCTGACATGGAACTGGCGAACAACCTAATTAATCGTGATTTGCGTGCAGTGGCAACTGTGTCGGATGATCATTCACTGAAGATTAATCCATCTAAATCTTTTGCCATTCTGTTCGGTAGTGATAATATTAGACATACTGTTTTGAATAATTTCAGTTTGTACTTGGGAGATAATCTTATTCAGTTCAAGGATACCTGCAAAAGTCTGGGAGTGGTTATTGATAATAGGCTGCGATTTAAAGAACACGTTACTTATTTGCTGAGTCGAGTATACCCCTCTCCGAAATTAATATACGCGCAGAGGCACTGTTTGGGCATTGATCTGAAAAAGGCTTTATATGCGACTCATCGGTACTCTCTCACTTTAATTTTTGCTGTGCCGTTTAGGGTCCGTGTTTGGATAGTGTAGATGTGAGGCGTGTGCAAAAAATCCAAAACAGTTTCCTGAGGTTGATTTATGGAGTGCCTCGGAGGAGTAGAATATCCTGCAAATTGTGGGAAGCTGGGTGGCTCAACATGTTCAACCGACGCAGGCTCCACATTGCATGTTTCTTTTATAAAATAATAAAATTTAAGGTTCCCCGTATCTGCTGCGCCGATTGACGTATAGAACAGACGTTCATAATATAAATATTCGAAAAAGAATCTGCTTACTATCCCTAAACATCAGAAAGAATTATTCAAACGCTCTTTCTCGTATAATATCGCGTCAGTAATTAATAGCCCGGGTGTAGCCGACTTTTCGCCGTCGTGTAATGCTTTTAGAGCGGGACTGAAACGAGATCTGCATGAAGTACAGTGAGTTGTTCACTTTTAGTAAAATCTTTATCGCTCCTCTCTTCTTCTTCTTCTTCATCTTCTTCTCTTGATCTCTTCTCTTCCTTCTGGCTCTCCCTGCTTTCTTCACTATTTCATCACATTATTATCATCTTAAGTAGAGTAGTATTATAATAGGCCGCTGTGGAAGACCAGATCTAACCTTTGTAAGGTCAGAATATGAACAGCGCTCCTTTATTTGCTATATTATGTAATATTAAAATGTACCAACAGTATAATAAATAAAAAGTATAATAATAATAATAATAATAATAATAAAGGTTATACCTACTTATATTTTATAAACGTACACTGCTGAATTTTTGAAGTAGCACACTAGCAAAACCATTTACAAAGGTTTATAATATGTCGTAGGCATAAAGCAATATTTAGGCAAATGGTTATTTGCCTAGTCATTTTCTATTTGCACTTAGTAAATGCCTAGGCAAATGGCACATCGTATACTTGTACACTTTGATAATAAATTGAAATACTAATCTGACTTGATCTGACGTGACGTGACCTGACCTGACTGATACAAATGCGACATTCCTACACAGATAACTAAAGTTTGTTAATTTTTTACCATCTTGCTATTTGGCATGGCAAATAGCAAATGACTATTTGCCTAAATTTGCTTTATGCCTGCGACATACACATACGTAATTTGTAACAGCCCCTGACTTGTATCTAGGAAGAATATGATTGGGGTAGGCATAATGAACAATCTCTCACCAAAGCAAAAAAAAAAAATTTAAGAAAAAAATATTTTTTAGCAACAATAACAATTAGGAGAAATTTTAGAGAAATTGGATCTAGTACCAAAAGCATTAGGAATGAGGCAGGAGATATCCTAATCGAAAGCGGGGAGAAGGCAGATAGGTGGAAAGAATATTTAGGAAACTTATATGCGGGACAGGAAGTGCAAGATATATTAGAAAGTGAAAGCAGTGTAGAAGGGGATAACCTAGGGAGTCCTATAATGAGAGAAGAGTTTGAGCTAGCACTAAAAAGTTTAAGGAATAATGAAGCACCAGGTATAGATGGCTTGCAGGCAGAAATCTTAAAGTGCGCAGGTCAAGAGGTAATAGATCGTTTATTTAAATTAGTTAGTCGCATATACCTGACAGGCGAGATTCCAGAGGATTACAAACTGAACATCATGGTAGCTTTGCCAAAAAGGAAAGGCGCGGATAGATGCGAAAATTTTAGAACTATCAGTTTAACTTCCCATGCGTCAAAAATTTTAACTAGAATTGTGCAAAGAAGGATGGAGAAAAAGGTGGAAGAAATATTAGGAGAAGATCAGTTCGGATTTAGACGAAATAGAGGAACGCGCGAGGCCATTCTAGCTTTACGAGTAATTATAGAAAAAACGATAGAAAAGAGAAAGAGCGTATATATAGGATTTGTAGATTTAGAAAAAGCCTTCGACAACGTAAAATGGGGGAAGATGTTCGAAGTGCTGAGAAAGGTAGGGATGAAATACAGGGACAGAAGAATAATACATAATCTCTACAAAGAGCAAAAGGCAGTTATAGAATGTGAGCAGGAACGAAGGGAAGTAGATATCCGGAAGGGAGTGAGACAGGGATGTGCATTGTCACCTCTAGTTTTCAACTTATATATCGAAGATGCGATTAATATTGTTAAGGAAAGAACAGCCTCAGGGATTAATGTACAGGGCCAAACTATTAACATGCTCAGATTTGCGGATGATATAGCAGTGTTAGCATCTAGCAAAGAAGAATTAGGAGCGGCTTTGAATGAAATGGAAGCAGTTTTGACACAGGGCTACGGCATGAAAATCAATAAAAAGAAAACTAAAATTTTGGTATGTAGATGGAGTGAAAATAGAACTAAAATTGAAATACAAATAGGAAATGAGAAGATAGAGGAGGTCGCGGACTTCTGCTACTTAGGAAGTAAAATAACCCAAGACGGTAGGAGCACTAAAGATATAAAACAAAGAATGGCGCAGGGACGAGTTGCGTTTAACAAAAAGAAACAACTGTTATGTTCGAGAACGGTTAATATAGAGACTAGGAAGAGACTCTTAAAGTCGTATGTATGGAGTACGGCATTATACGGGTGCGAAACTTGGACAATAGGAGAAGCGGATAGAAAAAGAGTAGAAGCGTTTGAACTGTGGTGTTACAGACGCATGATGAAGATACCGTGGATAGATAAGGTTAGCAATAGGGAAGTATTAGAAAAAGTTGGGGAAAGGCGAAAGGTATGGAAAACAATAAAGAGTAGGAGAGATAGGATGGTAGGACACCTTCTAAGACACGAAGGAATAGTTCGCGACATACTAGAGTCAGAGATAGGAATAAAAAGAGGTAGGGGTAGGCCTAGGTTAGACTACTGCTCTCAAATAGTTAGGGATGTAGGATGTTCTACTTTTAGGGAAATGCGTACGTTAGCTCAGGATAGAAAAGAATGGAGGTACGCGTCCAACCAGTCTTCGGACTGAGAACCTTATGATGATGAACAAAATTTTCTTGGCATTTCAAGAAAACTACAAAATCATAGACAGTAAACATTTATAACAAATTAAATTTAATAATGTGTCGGACCTCTTCTAGTCCGTACTACTTCTTCACAACGTCTTGGTATGCTGGAAATTGCGTGGTGAATGTATTCTATTGGGATGTTTCGCCATTCTTCCAAAACGGCCATTCGAAGTGTCTCATGTTTTTTTCCGTGAGGTCCGCGCGATCTCTTTAGATAGCCCCAAGAATTTCCTATTGGATTGAAATCCGGTGAATTCGCTGGCCAATTCATATTAGTAATAATATTCTTCTCAAAATATACGTTCACCTGCCTTGAGGGATGAGGACAACCCTTATCATCTACAAACACAAACCCATAGCCGATATCATTTACAAATGGTAGGTAACACCACAGGTGCAACTCCTCATTCAAATACCTTTCATCATTCAAGTTAGCGTTTCCAAACAGAACCAGCTCTGAGCGATGAGCCCAAGAAATATCGCCCCAAACTTTTATTGAACTACCGAAAGCTTGATGGCAAGTGTCATGATGCGGTTACCACTACTTTTTCATACCCTTAATCTCCCATCTGAGCTATCTATATTCGTCAGAATACAAACAGCGAATCCAGTCCTCAACATTGTTGCGTCCATTCTAGCATCCTTATTTTGCGGCCTGCGGTCAACAAACTGATTCTGAAGCACTCTGACAGTGGAAAGCCTACTCCTATGCCACTGAATCGTTAAAAAACGATTACATCTGACTGTTGCGCAGCGCTGCCGTCCTCCTCCATTCCCCTGTCGAACAGAATCAGTATTATCAAAATGCATTCTCTAACCCTTCTGATTGCATTGTAACTGACATTGGAGCGTGCAGCAACAATTCTCAATGATTCACCCATCATGGTTATTCCCATTCACAAATTCTCGGCAACGTTTAACGTAACCTTTCGTTACGATTATTACACGAAAGAAAGACCAAAACTTGATAATTAACTTAATCATGAGACAATGATAATGGCGCTAGTAAACACAATATGCACTTGAGAGATTAAACCGAAAATGTCAGGTTTTGAGCAAGTGGTTTACATTGTTGGGCACAACATAGAATTTGCAGTAAGTCATGACAAATAGCAAAGTGATTGAATTCAATTTTGGGGGGAATAATTTCTGATTTAAAGATCATTTGTTTATTGTCCCAGTTCAAATGTTGAGCAGTGTATAAGCCAATGAAGCACTTCAAATTCATTTGTTCACGGTTTGGTTGTCACACATTGCAGGTTGATTTATAAATTTTTGTAAAGATATCTTGCCCCAGTTAAGTACGCCCAAGATAAGATAAGATAAGATAAATAAAAATAACCAGAAATATTATATTTTATTATACTTAATTATATAAAACTTAAAAGGATGAAAATTCGGTGGGTGATTTTATTTAATTTTGTTTTATAAATTTTTGAGAGGGCGTCGTCCTAAAGCTCTTCATTATGAGTCGCAACTGACTCGGTGTTTTCATTGTCATCGTCAATCGATTTATTTGGGTTTAACATAATTTAACACATTGGGAGTATTCCTTTAAGAAACCGCAAGAGATGGAAAAATGTGGCCATTGTAAGTCGCCCCATTGTTAACTTCCTAAAGATATCCTAAAGAATTTCAGGTTCTCTGCTTCCAATTCTAAAGCTTGAAAAAGTCGAAATTTATTGCTTAAAATTATTCATAAGGTGCTTTAATGGAGTGAGAAATTTGAAAAGTGTCAGTTTTACATAACTAAACATAACACTGTAAAACCAATTAAAATTTCCTAAATACGTTGATTAGGAAATTTCAACAGATCTTATACCAATCTTTGTGTACAATCTCTTTAAACACCAGTTACAACCGTGTACCTCATTTCTTTATTCTATTGTTCAAATTTAACTTGGGTAAGAATATTTGTTTCCGTCGAAGCAACTTAATTTACGTAACAACCGACTTTAACGGATGCTATACTGTTACAAATCCTCCAAAGTTTGTAAATGAACCTTCAATCTCCTCGGAAAGTAGGGTGTTTAGTATTGTTGGGTCTATGTCTGTTTTAAATGTGGATAAGAGTTTCAAATACAATAGGAGCTGAACCGAAGATTATAATTTCTCGACGTGCTGCATTTAGTTTGAATTGAAGTTGACTATTCATTTGCATTACCAATTTCGTTTGTGGGACTTGTAACTGCTTTCTGCATTCATCCTATACGCATTTAACTTGCTTATATACTGACCTGCGTCTATCAGACATGAGCACGCGTCAATTACTATATTAATTGTTTATGTGCAATGAGTGGTACTGGATCGTTCCAACAACTACCGTTCGAACAAATCCAGATTTTTGTATCTAGGTACTACGAGATATCACAGAATGCTTCCAGCCTAGCTGGTATTGTAGCATTCATAACGTGTCTCTACATATAGGTATTACTTCATCGAACAAGATTCGTTTATACCTACTAGCATTTTGTGATATCTCGCAGTGCAAAAAAATTGCGGATTTGTCCTATAATTCAATGCCTGGCGGGGTATTTGCTTGAGGAGCAGTTGTTCGAACGATCCATACTCAACTTATTTATATGTGTTTTTAAACCGTAAAACTCCTATAACTTTTAAATGTCTTGCCTGATTGGAATCAAATTTGGTGTCAGCGCGGAAAAGAGATATGGTTGCCAGATTTCTAATTTTTCAGAAATAGAGAGACATTTTATTTCTTAAACGGAACACACATACATACCTACATAATAATGTTATATATTTGAATATCATATTTTTCCGAGTTCAATTATATTTTTTTTATATTTTTACTCGGTAGTCCTTTATTTATTCATAAAAAAATAGAACTGCCTATAATTATTTAGTTCTTGTTAAGGGTCTGCTCAGAGAAGATTGTACTGTTTAAGTTCATATTTAATTACATTTTACCGTTACGGCGGGGCTGTATTTTGCTCTACTTGCTTTGTACTTATAATCTTGCTCTCACCCCATGGAAAATTAATATTTTGTGACGGTAATTACTTACAGAATGCCCTGCCTTCATATGGGACCTGGCACTTATTTGACAGAGAGCCCAAGAAAAAACCCCTGAAACTATGTTTCTTAGGTCTTCATGCATTTTTATATTGCACCTCTCTGTCTGGCCACATGAAAAATTAACCGGTGCTTTTAGAATCGAGAACTGCTTTCTTCAGGAATGTTGAGAACGAAAAAGCTTAATAGATTTTCTTGGAAAGTGTAACGTTGCAAAAGTAAACACGTGAAAGAATCAAGATGATTCCTGTTTACTTTGGACGTTTTTACGTCACGCCCGGATCCCGAAGAGATGTGCGTCACCTGTGTTCGTAAACACAGGTGGGAGAAACAAGCGCGCGCCATACAAGATCGCCATCAAGCGAGATGGATGGTAGTTGCGGCCGTCACCCATCTGACGTCATGCATTTTGCATCCGACACTACTCCTACCGCTGGACATCTAGAAGTCATCAGCCGCCGAAGCCCCCACTCACCGATTATAAAAGTGGGTGCTCCGCAGAAGAAAATTCAGTATTTGGCCGTCCGGCCCTCAGCTGGAACAAATACTCCCAGCATGGATGATGCTGGCCGCCGCATCCGAACTAGTACCTGATAAACCGTTGTGACGACGCCGTGTGATCAACTGAAAGTAACCGACCTGAAAATATTTGAGTAAGATAATTTTGAATAAAGGCCTGGTGTTCACTTGCTGTTATCACCAATTAAACATTTCCCCAGTCGCAAGCTTACTGGCCTAGCTTGTCCGTGCCCAGTGAGTAGTAATATGTTCGAACCCCGTAATTAGGGACCTGTGCAGTGAAGGTTAAATCGATTTCTCAATCTTGTGCGACGGCGCCTATGAATGAGATGACAGGAATCGATTGCACCCGGGTAACTGAGGGTCACTGGTGACATACGGAGGGCAAGCGAACTATTTGCTTGTCACGAATATCCTAGTGGCACCGACGTTCCCCAACGAGATCGCAATCTAGTTGCTGCAACGAAAACCTCTCACCGAAGCCCGTCTAGGAGTCGGAATATTTTATTGATACTACGGATACTCCGAAACACCGTAAAAGTTCAGTTTCGATCATGCGACGGGTCTAATGTACTATCAGGGATAATCTGCAAGAACCGCATTTTATTTTCATGTAAATATTTTGTATCTATAGTCAGTTTTTCTTTTACCGTTTTAAAATGTATATATATTTAAAGTAATAGAGTCCGTTTATATTTGGTTTATTCTGCTTATTATTTCATCGACGTTTAGCAATAGTATGTAATTGAACTCGCCCTTCTGCGACTAAGAGCTTAAGGGTGAACAACGAATAAATCTTCCACCGACCAGACCGTACGGACAACGCCGAACACGTTCATAAGCGAACGTGCAGATCCTCCTATATATACAGTGTGTCCCAATAAGTGAGACCGAGGGACACAGGTGTATGTTTAGGGGCCCGAACCGAGAACGTCGTTGTATAAGTGACGTCCGAGTAGAGAAGACAAAGTAATCGTTGTAAAAGGATATATCTCGTTGCTGGATATTCAAAGTTTTAATAGGCAAACTATCTGCATCACTCAATATGATTTATTCGCGTCAAGAATGTAGCGACTCTTACTCCGACAGAAAATAGATACTGGAATGTCCCTTTCCATCCGATGAAATTGTCGCTGCTACTAATATACCAACTTGTACTTGTAGCACTTCTGTCAGTAAATTTGAAAATATAAACAAGTCTCTGTCAGCTAATTTGCATTTATATCAATATGCAACACAGAAAGATATGCCATATTATACGTCTACTTGACACCGCTAAAGGTGCCCACACACTGAGGCGGGGCGTAGCGAAGCGAAGAGAATTTCTTCCGCCAGAGAGGTACATGTTATCAAATGGGACATCGCACACTAGCGCGACGCGCGGAGAAACGAAGCGCAGAGCCGTCGCGAGAGAACTCTCCGGAGTATCCAGGCGCCAAGTTCATTCGCTTCATTATTCATTTACCTACCACATACTGGCGCAGCACCAGACGACGTCGCCTGGTTGCTCTGGAGACTTATCTCGCGACGGCTCTTCGCTTCGCTTCTCCACCCACACGTGTCAGTGTGACGTGTCCCACTTGATAACATGTACTTTTCTCTTGCGGAAGAAATTATCTTCGCTTCGCTTCGCACGCCTCAGTGTGCTGGCACCTTAATAGAGTAGGTAGATACTTATATCTTAACGTTAGAGGACCTGATTTGAACAATCTGCGTATGGCTGGAACGTCTACTCTAAGAAAAACTACAAAAATTACAGTGAATTGAACAAATATTTTTAAATATTGCTGCAGTGGAGTAGGTAGTTTATGTTTATAGTACTTGTCCTGAAAATTTCATGTTCGTCGGGTTAGTAAACCGCTGAAAAAAATTTGTACACCACAATTCCTTTTTATCCAGAAATTCCCGAAATTCCTTAGAAATTTCCGTAATTCCTTGGAAATTCCCCGCAATTCCTTGGAAATTCCCGCAATTCCTTAAAAGTTCCCGCAATTCCTTGGAAATTCCTGCAATTCCACATGTACATTACACACACTTAAATTCACAACTGCCGATGCCGCAAATAATATTCCCGATCCTTTATTGTCTTCCATACATTTCACTTTTCTCCAACTCTTTCTAATACCTTCCTATTGCTAACCTTATCTATCCACGGTATCTTCATCATGTGCCTGTAGCACCGCATTTCAATCGCTTCTATTCTTTTTAGATCCGCTTCTCCTGTCGTCAAAAAAAAATAACAACTCCTTTGAAAATGGCATTTACTTTTGTAAGATTTATACTGCTTATCAATATTTATCTTATCAGATTACTTAACCTAAACAATCCACAATACACAAATCAACAGTTCGAGATTCTCTAAAAATACTCTTACAACCAACGGTTAATCACGTCCAAAAACGCCCCGGTACACTTGAAAACGCGACAACATTCGCACGCATGTACCGATACCAAAACTCTAAACGAAACGCATGTAAGACATTATACTCGCCTGATTCTATCGCTCTTCTTCGCATCTGAAAGCCAAAACTTCAAAAACTAACTTCAAAACTGTCCTCCCGGCTCCTTGCTTCCCAATAAATAGTCTTCTTCGAACATTCGGGAACTGGAAACTACCAGAGATCGATTGTCTCACAAATAGACAAGGTCAACGCCATAATAAACAACTGCGGCTTGCAGACAAACAGCGTGACTCATTACTGGAAAGGTCGCTTGCGGGGCAAAAATTCGTATCAATATTTTTTTCCGCCCAAGCAACATCTTAATTTTTAGGCCATGAAAAGAGATCTAACTGTTCAGATAAGAATTTAATTTTAAATTCGTTTCCAGAATTTTCTATAGTTCGTCCAATGTACCATCTTTCTTCATAATAGACCACGTAGTAGGTGTAGTACGCGATTAACTGTTATTCAATGCACAACGATACGTTTGAAATACGCTGCCCGCCCAAAATGAAACATAACCTAACTATTGGACTCTACTAGTCGACGAGAAACTGAATAGCGGTCCCTACCAAAAACTGGGTAAATATATTTGTCATTATTACCCGGACTAGCTAATTAACTAGGTACCTTTCATATTTTATATAAAAATACGGATTCAAAACTACACTATACAGGGTGATTCTTTTAAAGCGCACATTAGAAAATTTTCGACATCTACTTATGCTAGAGCTATGAAACTTGGAACCTAGCCATAATCGACGATTCCGAGACGAAATTAAATATTTACAGGATGACGTAACTCTTAAAAATGGCGGAAGTAGACGCCATCTTTGTTTTTTAAATGACAATCGGACATTTTGATTTCATATTTGAATTCGAAATTTAAAAATTTTCGACATCTACTTATGCTAGAGCTATGAAACTTGGAACCTAGTCATAATCGACGATTCCGAGACGAAACTAAATATTTACAGGGTGACGTAACTCTTAAAAATGGCGAAAGTAGACGCCATCTTTGTTTTTTTAAATGACAATCGGACATTTTGATTTCATATTTGAATTCTGCATTTAATTCCGAGTACAGCTAATCAAATTGTCACTACTTATCTGTCATACTTTTTGACACCAATTTACTCAAAAACTGCAAAAATAGCTCCAAAACGATTGGAGTTAGGTATAGCACATGCTAACATAACTCCCCAGAATTATATGTTACATCCAATGGTGACATAAAATTTGACACGTGCCATTTGAAAAATTGAGTTTTTGACATTTTGCGATACCCGTATTCAAAAAATTCTAAACCGCTGGCAAACTCGTTATGACTTCGGTTATCAATCAAAACATTCCTTGGAGCTTAAGGAATCGAAGTAAAAAAAAAATCATCGACTTACTTCGGCTGTTCAAGAGATATCAATTTCTAATGAACCCTTGCATCTGCAAATTTGAAGAGAAAATGTGGCATATGTCAAAAAGTATGACAGAAAAGTAATGACAATTTGGTTAGTTGTCGTCGGAATTAAAGGCCGAATTCAAATATGAAATCAAATGTCGTCGGAATTAAATGCCGAATTCAAATATGAAATCAAAATGGCCGATTGTCATTAAAAAAGATTTCGTCTACTTCCGCCATTTTTAAGAGTGACGCCATCCAGTAAATATTTAATTTCGTTTGGGAATCGTCGATTATGGCTAGGTTCCAAGTTTCATAACTCTAGCATAAGTAGAAGTCGAAAATTTTCTTATGTGCGCTTTAAAAGAATCGCCCTGTATACTGCATACAAACACACTACTGAATGCATGTCTTCATTCGCATTCCAACTGTTTGACGCGCAAGCGCAAATCTATCTACAACACGTGGTAATTCCTCCAAATACCCGTCAATTCCTGACAATACCCAGAAAATTCCTCGCAATTCCCGCAATTCCTGCGCAATTCCTAGGCAATTCCCGAAATTCCTCTGCAATTCCTCGGAAATTCCTCGCAATTCCTCTGCAATTCCCGAAATTCCTTGGCAATTCCTCGCAATTCCTGCGCTTTGTACACCAAAATTCCTCAGCGGTTTACCCCTCAAGTTTTTCTAACCTTCTGTATCAAGTTTTAACACACTTTGGATATGGATGTCATTTTAATCGATTCTGAACTGCTAAAACTGCATTTGCTCATTGAAAATCCTACACACACACACACACAAAGAGTTTGTTCACCGTACCTGTAATACATACTTATAAGTCGGAAAGAAAACACCTGACTTTTAAAAGCTTTCAGATGTTCTTCACATAATGGAACTCCACGCCTGTCGTGTTGGAACAACGCTTTCAAGTATAAAATAGGCGTAAATATACGACCTTTCACATTATTTGTTACAAACAGGGTAACATTAAATTAATATAAAACAAGCTAAATTACTCCTGCATAATAGACGGGGAAAGTTACAACACAAGGTGGGAAATTAAATAGGGAGTCTCTTTCGACTTAGTTGAAATTATTTTGAATGCCTGTAATATGTACCTACGCGGCCAAGTTTTTTGTCACTCACATTTTCTTCCTAATTTTTGTTTGGTTATTAGTAGTTAAACAATACAATAGTTGTAATAATAAATAAGTAGGTAATACCTACTAGGTATAACAATTAATTATTTACAGATATAAGCGAACCAGGAAGTTTTACTTGCATATGCACTAAAAATAGGTGGTCACACAGCTTATCCCTTTTTGGGTTGAAACGGTAGGCGCCTGATCGCTAGGCAGTTCTGCCTCCCCGCAAAGTTCCACTTACAAAAATGAGGCACTGTCTAGATTTTCGGCCGTGGAGTATACAGGGTGTGTAGAAATTGGCGAAAGAAGTGCACGTGACTTGCCAATCATAAAATTCCGAGTCCAAAATCTTAATATCAAAATGTTGGACCATGCTACCTTTTATAGAAACATACATTTGACAACATTGGATCCACACAGGTGTAGCTGGATGTCCTGTAACTATAATAAGTATTACATTTTTCTGCTAAACTGAGCCAACTTAAAGTTGTAAACTCTACACACAGAGTTAAACTTTTATTTGTAAGAAAATTGAACTTCAAGACTCTTTGATATGAATGTAAAATTCAATACATAAAATTAATTAATAATTATAATGGATAAGTATAGAAATGATTTATTAAAAAAATAATGCGTAACAAAAATTATTTTTTTACAATACCCCGTGAATGTTGGATCAAAGTTAATTTATAATAATTGTTTAAACTGAAAACCGTCTGTTTACAAACACAGTTGTAACCTTTGTGGTAAAGTTTGCATCACTCGTTCAAGTTTTTGCGGGGTGATTTCTAATATACGACAGCATCAATTATTCTATTCCTAACTTCGTATCTTCGTCAGCATTCGGTGCAGGCGTAGCATTACGTAGCATTACGTCCCAGGAGCTCCATAATGCATGCATAACATAATATCATGTCTGCAACGAAATCTCATCAATTACTTGTTGCAAAACTTTGATGTATTCATCGGCATTAAGACGAGTGGAAGAATAAATTGGTCCAACAACTCTATGGTTTATTATGCCCGGCCAAACATTAATGGAAAATCTTCGATGGATAATCTGATAAATTTCTGGTGTTTTAGTTTGAAAATTATTAATGTAATTTTTACTTTTAATGCTTTAATAAATCGAAAAGTTGTAGAGTTTTTGATATCCTATACGCAGAAAAAATAGTCTTTCGATTGCTACCTTCAGCATCAACTGTAACTATACATGGAGAGCAGGAATCTCCAGAAACGTAATTACCCATGTTATTTCCCCATGTACACATGGAAGTCAGTATATAGAATATAGAAAAGCAAAAATACGCTATTAACACAAAATTGTCAATAGCACTGATCGAATTGAGTAGACATAGCACGACATTTTCAGAGCGGAAATTGTCGATCGGTTTTCAAGGTCTTCCGACACGGATTCGTTTGGATTTTTTACAGCACGTTTTACATTACAAGTTATAAACATCTAATCGTTTCCCCAAACAATCAGCTTTTGGTTAATTAGTTCCGATTTTAAGCTGTAGTTACAGGGAAACACTCAATACCGACGTATCAAGACGAACGAAAATAGCATGATGTTCTGCCGAAGATGCTGAATGTCCCTTAGTTTGGAAAAAATAGTGTTTTCTTCGTTTCCGATACAAGCAGCAGCGTTGCAGCGCTTTTTCTGCGTATATTATCAGGTACAAGAATAAATCTGAAGATTAGAGCTGAAAAGTAGTTACATGACAAATGTAGGTGTAGAAAATCTAGGTTGAAATGTTCGATATTGGAGTGGTCATCGCTCCGAAATTTCCTGTTGCAATACCCGCAGACGAATTGGGAACTTCGACTACAGAATATAAATGAATGCAACAAACTTACTTTAGGGTAGAAACAAAGAAAATAGGTTACCTACTTACCGGATAATATATCTTTTAAATGCATGGACACACATCAGTGAATTTGGTCGACATCAAATGGTGAGCTCATTTGACACAGGTAAGTACTTGTTTTCGACGCCAGAAATCAGTAAGCAAGAAATGCGTTCTCTTTGTGTTTTTACCCTTATGAAAGCAATTGAAGTTAATAATGGAAAAGAATTTATTATTGAATTACTCTATCAATTATTATATATACATATTATTTTTTGCTTCGTAGCTACACCGGTTGAAACTTCGACGTAAGACCATAGAACTGTGCGGCAGCGCTCTGGTGTCACGTATAATTTATTTTAATTTTCCGTTATAACGGTTTTTTTCCGTTATAACGGATCTCTTTTTCCGTTATAACGGATCTCTTTCCGTTATAACGGATATCTTATTTCCGATATAACGGATCTTTTTCTGATATAACGCATCTTTTATTCCGTTATAATAGACTTTCCAAGAACTGTGTAGTATTACGTATTGATGGGAGTCATTTTACATAACCGGTATGCAGTGTGGTGTTACTCGCCAAGTGACTTACGATACGATATCGATATCCACTTATTGTTCATGTTTTCGTAGCGGACAGCGGTCATAACTAATAAATAGGTAACTACCTATTTTACCAACTGTTGCACTGATTTAAATGAATACACTAACCTAAAAAGTAAAATCCCAAACAAACAGCCATCTGTTATACTTAGGTTATTATAGCTGTTACAAAGTTACATCTTTTGTGGACGAGAGTGTTAGAACATATGTGTAAAAGGATCCGTTATATCGGAAATAAGAGAACCGCTATAACGAAAATATATCCGTTATAACAGAAAAGGGATGCGTTATAACGGTAAGAGATCAGTTATAACGGAAAAAGAGATCAGTTATAACGGAAAAAATCCGTTATAACGGAAAATGAAAATAAATAATACGTGATATACTCGCCAGAAATTTAGGTATGTTTGGAGCTGCATATCTCGAGGAAGACTTTATTTCTAATTTGTTTGAAATTTAGTAAGCTTTAATTTTTACAATAACATTTATAATTCAAATAAATTCCCAAAAAGTCTGCGGAAAACAACTGCAATAACAAACATATTTTCCAAGATAGCGATGTAGCGGCGTTTTCTCTGAATCGTACACACGTGAACAAGTTTTCAAAACTATATGTTCGTTTATGACTTAGATTGGTAAGAGGACTGTGCTACAATGTTTTGAAAATCTAGATAATTGTGTTGGAATACTACCTCTTACCTCTTTAGCTTTGTGTTTATTGTACATACAATGGAGAGGAAATGTGGGAAGTTCCACAGCAGTCAATCTAGGATTTTGGAATATACCGGTCTCTTTCAATAATGGCATAATAGCACACCTTTACGCCATGCCATGTACAAATGCGCATTTCAATTAATTCTAGAGTTAATCAAGTTGTTTTAATGGAAATGGCCTTCGCAACCATGCTTTGAGCATTGTGAAAGGTTCTAGACATCTGTTTGGAACGGCTGATCTATTTGTAATTTAGAAATTGTCGTCAAATAATTGAAAGAAAATGAAGCCAAGTGTTATTTTTTATGATGAATTGAAAAATTACTACGCGTACTACCAATATAACGATTTTTTATTATAACTTGACCGGTTTCAGAATTCACAATGATTCCATCATCAGAAATGTATAAATAAAATTATTGTAAACAAATTATTATGACAGTTGACAGAACAATACAAATAATAATGATATCCATGAAATAAGACAACTAGATAACTGAATTTCAGTATTTACCTACGGGGTATAAGAAAAACACAAATGAAAATCGAATACCTCGTAGCTTGAAGGGAAAAAACATTGAATTTAAAGAAAACCATAATAGGAAAAAAACAATAAATTCAATTGAAAAAACCTTCAAGTGAAATATCTGGTGCTTATAATTGTATTTCTACCTTGCGAGCATATAAAACCAACGGCCATAATATAAATTGACTGTAAGTGCGTTAAAAATCTATTAGGTACCATACATATTTAATCATCAGCTGATACGAGATCACCTGAAGTTTTAGTAATTAATTTCATCTACCATTGTATGAATAATGTGTGTGCGATATTTACGACTACCATAATAATTATAACCCCTGACACAATTTCAAATGATACCAATCAAATTTTTCCATATGCTTATCATGGACTGAAATCAACAATTATTATT
Organism: Xestobium rufovillosum; assembly: GCA_963966045.1. Taxonomy (NCBI): domain Eukaryota; kingdom Metazoa; phylum Arthropoda; class Insecta; order Coleoptera; family Ptinidae; genus Xestobium; species Xestobium rufovillosum. The sequence goes on from OZ014504.1 coordinate 16,851,318, forward strand.
GTTGCTACGACTTAATGGAGGACAGTAATAATAATAGGCGTCCCAGTTGGGCGACATTGAAGTTTTATGTCGGTATTGAACATTTTAGAGAAAAAAGTAATATGAGACCATAATAATTTTTTCTTCTTTATTCTTTAAAATATTATTCTCCCTTGTACAAGTTTAACATTTCTTTTGGGCCTAACATTGTGCTGTTTTGTAACGAAACACCCTGTACCTGCTGGATTGCAATTTTTGCTTTCCTATAATGATTTTACTGAGGGTGCATTAGATGTTTCTGCCTAAAATGCATATTTTTAGTGTTAAGGTTAACTTTTTGAAAAGTAAGGAAATTTTAAAAATTGAATATTTTCGGATTGAACACAGTTGTAGCAAAGATATTGCGTTTAGAAGAGCAGAACATCCACAGTGTGTCCCAGGTCAGGTCACAAGGTTACAAGAGGTGTGATCGACTAAACATTTTGAAATTTCAATTTGGTATTTTGGAAATAAGTCCTGCATGATTCGAAACTAATTTCTAGTATATTTAATTTTTTTATAAATTCAAAGGGCCATGACAACTGAAGAAAAACTATTTTCCTGTCAGGTAAACGACCTTATCCTTTCCTTTAGTATTTCTGTATCGTTTGGGATAGGTTGAGAATAAACCCCATAAATAAAATTTAATATTGTCACATCCGGTGATCTTGGGGGCCACGCAATTTGATAGTAACTATCCACATGTCTGTAAATACTAAATTTATAAATTTGAAAGAAACAGTGGGTGTTCTGAGCGAGTATTCTGAAAAGTGAGTTACATCAAAGTAGCCGGACCTGTCTGAATGTTTGCACGGCGGCATAATTTAACATTCTGAACAACCTTTTGTTACGTTTTAATTTGGCATTAAAACAACAATTGTATTTTTTCAACATTTTATTATAGACTAGTACTTACATCGTGCTCTGATTACCGTACTTGTATTCCTATTTTAGGTCTCTCACTTATATTTAGTCTATTATTGCTTTGATTGCCCCTGTTCTCGGTTCTTGCACCTGTTCTCCGATCATGCCTCCGTTCCTTGTCTTGTTGAGTTTCTATCGATTTGTTTGAGGGTAGAACTGTCTTAAAATTATTATTTCTTGTTAGGTTCGCTAGTCTTATGAATTTTGTCTCACTTACCTGCTATATTTAAGTCCCCTTATTGCCTCTGTACTTTGTAGCTTCCTGTTCATGTTTCTGTTCTTTTCAGCCTTGGTATTGTTCATCTTTCGTATTTATAATTTGCTGAGCCTACCTTAGGAGGAATGTTGTTCTCTTTTCACGATTTGGTCGTATAATTATTCATTTAATAGCCTCCAATTTGTTGTTAGTCTGTTGTCAGATTTTTGAGGTTAATTTGGTTACTTTCGGTTCTGCCAACTTGTGCAGGACATTTTCCCATTTAGATGCTCAGTGGCGCGCCCTCTCATTTTCATTTTCCCTGTCTCATATTTCGGTTCTTTATGCATTGTCTTATCTATTCTTCTGTTTCTTGAGACCTCTTTATGACTTTTCTTATTGCTATCTTCTTTTCCTTTGGGTTTGCAAGTCATTTTAAGCTTTCTTTCCTTTAGTTACCTATTCCATTACCGGTGACGCCTCTGGAAGATTTGGAAATCTAGGGTACTTCTGGGTACATTTGTAGTTTCGGATGGGGCCACCTTGTATTATAGTCGGCGGTTTTTTTGGAAATTCCGATTTGCTTTCTGAAACGGCACTTCCGGCTGTATTCTTCTTGTGAGTGGTTGGTGACGCCAAGTTTCGGAAAATAGATTTTCTTGCCAGTTTCTGGGATTTTCTTGGGTCCCGACCGTTTGAAGACGTCGATTTGGTTGTATTGTGCAAGTTTAGGAATCGTCGTCTAAGCCTTTTGGGATTTTAACTCACATTTGGAGTCCAGTCGGTTTTGTTGGAGAAAAAAACCCCACGCGGGTTTTTTTTTCTGGGAGCAATTTTTCCGTGGGTGCAAATTTCGATTTTGCTGCACTTTTCCCCACGTTACGAGAAGCGCCACCTGGTGCTGAGCTACACGGAAGTGGTTTGCTGTAGCAGCTGACCTGCATACTTTATCTTCTGGAAGGTCAGATATCAATTTTGATTATTTCGTCGCCTGTCCGTCTGGAACATCGCGTCCAACGGCTGGTTTTTGTGTAGCGCCCGTCACAGCTTTTTGTGACCACTTTGTATTTGTATTTTTCGTGTTTGCGCGCCGCTAGTCCGTTCAGGAATCGTCCCGTTCGGCTAGTTTTAATGTAGATGCCTGGCCACGGCTTGTTGTGGTCATCTGTTTGTTTTTTGACATAATTTTGTCACGTTATTTTGTTAAATTTAATTTGTCATTTTGGTATAAATAATTCCGGTAGTTTTTTTTCCATACATAGTTTAATCATTTTGCCAGTGTTAAGTTAGATAAGAGTTGTTTGCTTTGGTAAATTTTGATTAGTTTTTTTGCCGTTTATTCAATTTTCAATTCAATTTTATACTTATATATTTTTTTGTAACGGGATTTAGAAACGGTCGATACTGCCGTTTGCGTCTATTTGCGTTTGGGTAGAGTGCGTGCGATTGACCCGTCGGTGCGCTGCGCGTGCGGAGCTCCAACCGTGTAGGGTATTTACCGTGTCATCGGCGCCTATTTTGGTTTTTCTTTTTTTTGGCGCAACGTGAGTACCGGGCGTCTAAATTTCCCGCAGTTTTGTTGTACTATTTTTTTTTTGTTCATATTAATAGCTATTTTGATTTACCACTATTTTTTTTTATTGTATATTCATTCTGGGCTATATTTATTTTCCATTATTATATGCTGGCTTTATTATTGAACTATATTTGTTTTATTATTTTTTCATTCATTTGCCCTATTGTGTACCAGCGGTTTTTAGGAGCTGTGACCGCTGTGTTTGCGTGTTCATTGGAGGATCAGCCAACAACTCCTTGGCGCCCTTTTTCAGTTTTGCCCACCCCCATCTTCGGCTCGAGCTTAGCTGCGGCGGAATCCTCTTTTGTGGCGTTCGCCATTTGGGTGACGTCACACTTTCTTAATAACATTATTCCGAATTATGAACCGATAAGGTCGTTTATCTCTTGCAAATATTGTTTTTCGTTAGCTGTCGTGGCTCTCTTGATTTAAGAAATACCGAAATATTCAAGAAATTAGTTTCGAACAAAGCAGGGCTTGTTTCCAAAATACCAAATAGAAATTCCAATATTTTCTGTCAATCATACCTCTTGTAACATCAATCCTGGGACACACTGTATGATGTGAAATTATTAAATATTGCAGGAGAATTAGGGTAGATAAATAATATTGAGGCTTTTATCTCAAAAGTTGAGGAAAAATGGGAGTACTATTCCAAGATGGTGGCGAACAGTGAGGTTGTGTAACCATCAAGCACAACGAGGTTTCGTACGTCCCAACGCGCATGCGGAGCCACTGACCAGTCAAGATCGAGTACCAATAAAGTTCAAAGAGGCGTGTCCAGTGATAAATGAAGGTTGTATCGTCGGTAGTGTGCACGATAACTACGCCTTGCGTCGCCGGTAAGGTAGATTTCTAGTGCATGATATCAATTCAGTCGGTAGCTACAGCAAGGGTAGCATTGCAGATTCCTGCTCATACAGCTGCATGGTGTACCCCGCAGCGTCTCCCCCAACTCCTCGATCCTTACGTCACTGTGTCGTAGCTCTACCCCATGGGTTGCCCGAAGGCCGCACATGCATTTTATGGTGCGCAAAATCCTATTGCACATAAGCTCGCTTTCTGGCGCCATCTTGGTCTAGTACTCATATTTTCCCCCTACTCTTAAAAACTATAAACTAGAGGTATACAATTTTATGCACAATAGGAAGAGAATTTGTAACAGCAGACAATAAATTGTACCATAAAAACTACATGGTTCCATCAAAAAAAGAACATCATGTAACAGCTCGTGCCCTTACTATATTGCAACAATTATTGCTAGTTCTCGCGTTCATCATCGTTGCAATTTTGTTCAAATCGAAGCTGTTTAAAATTCAAATATACATCGGTATACAATTTAGGCAAAATAGTATATTATACACGAGTTTATAATGAATGCTATTATTACCGAGGATGAAGTTTACAACACAAGCGAGTGAAACGAGCGAGATTTGTAATCATCCGAGGTAATAATAGCATCATTATAACGAGTTGGTGCTGTTAAAGAAACATCGTTTTCACTCTCACTACTCATTATATCTTCTTTTTTAGAATATGCATTTCAAATTAAAAGCAAACCATGCTGGTTTAACGTTTCAATTTGAACTGACACATCGCGATCGCGGCCTACTAAATAAATGTAAAAAAGGGTCAAAGCGATGTTCCTATTGGTGTAGTGAATAATATTAATTAATCACTGCAGTGATTAATGTATCTAATTATGATTGAAGAAACACAAGTATAAAGAGTATATTATAAGATAGTCGTGGACAATAGTATATTAAACACGAGTTTATAATGAATGCTATTATTACCGAGGATGAAGTTTACAACACGAGCGAGCGAAGCGAGCGAGTTTTGTAATCATGCGAGGTAATAATAGCATCATTATAACGAGTTGTATACTATACTTTGTCCACGACTATCAAAACAGATTCCCAGAAAGAATTTACCTTCATTTCCCTTCTCCAGTGTAAGAAAGATTCATACATATGCTCTCAGGTATAATTTTCTTGGTTTTTTGGGCAATGAATCTAATGAGGCAAGTTCTGCAGCTTCTTTTATTGCTGGTGCTGTTAAAGAAATCTCGTTTTCACTCTCACTACTCATTATATCTTCTTTTTTAGAATATGCATTTCAAATTAAAAGCAAACCATGCTGATTTGACGTTTCAATTTGAACTGACACATCGCGATCGCGGCCTACTAAATACATGTAAAAAAGGGTCAAAACGATGTTCCTATTGGTTTAGTGAATAATATTCATTAATCACTGCAGTGATTAATGTATCTAATTATGATTGAAGAAACACAAGTATAAAGAGTATGTTGTAAGATAGTCGTGGACAAAATATTTTATACAACAGCTTATTAAAATCAATTAAGTGATCTAGAAATGTAATCAAATACACATTGTTTCATTTAAAATGAAATAAAAGTAGTTGCTGTGCAGCAGATAACTCACAACCTATGCATAAAGGAAAATAAGTACTTAAAATGAGGAGTCTCTTCTAAAACTTAAAGGCGTAAAACTCCACGGTCGTACTAGTAGAACATCATGTACAAAATATGTTTGTGAGCGCACTCCGAAACTCCTTGATAACAAAGAATAAATAATTATTAACCCAATTTCACAGATGAACGATTTATTCATTTAGATTTAATATAACATTGCATAATCGCTTAGGGGTTGAAATGAAATGGCGTCATCAGTTGAGGAGCTTATACAATAGGATGACGCTGTAATGGTAAAATAAGAGCTTCACATCACAAGGATTAGTTCGTTTAACCCTAGTCAGTAATTAAATGAATATGGCCCGGCGCTGTGGATCAATCTTGTTAACTTCTCTACATTATGCGCGTTGACGTTTTGCCAACATGATTCAAATTTATATGCTAGTAATGATTTGGATAATAAAACGGAAATGATAATATTTGGTACCTACAACTTGATATAACTTATTTGTCTTTGCAAGTGAAGATGTAGATATCATGTAGAATAAAAATTGTAATAATTCCCAGTGGGGAATAAAAGTTTGGTGAAAAGTTTATTAAGAAGCAGAAAGTTCTCTATCAGGGCAAAATTATTTCAGCAAAAATTAGAATTTGATTTTCATTACACCTGAAATAGGAAGGCATGCTTACGAAAAGTGTCCAACTATTTAAATGAAAGTTTCAGCGTGATTTACCGTAATTATTGACTCACACAGAGCCAATGTTACATTACGTTACGTTGCGTTACGTTATGTACGTATCACTGCCAATACTGCAAATTTTGAAATATCCTGAAAATATCGAAATTTAACGTTTTTTAAAGTGCCATTTACGAACTTATCTTTCAAGCCGTGCTTTCAAAATTACACATCTACACTGACTCAATAATAAAGAAACGCTGGGGGCATTTATGCTCTAAATAAGTAGTATTTAAACAGGCAACGGGTTATTTGCTCTGGAACAGTGGCCGTTTCGCTACTTGATTTTAATTCAGCTTTTAACTTTTTGTGGCCGGAGACTTCTGGAGCGGAGATTTTAGAGTAATACACACAGGATCTGTAGGAGGAAATTCGGGAGTAGGAATTGTTATGCGGAAAAAAGTAGGGCAGAGTGTAGAAAATTTCTTACAGCAAAGTGACAGGGTAGTTATGGTTAGGTTAGATTCGAAACCTGTAAAAACAGTAATAATACAGGTATATATGCCCACTTCTAACTACAGTGATGAGGTCGTAGAGGCAGTTTATAGTGATATTGAACATGTGCTAGATTTTGTGAGAGGACACGAAAATTTAATAATTATAGGAGATTTCAATGCAGTCGTAGGCACAGGGCGAGAGGGCGGAATAGTTGGTCCCTTTGGATTAGGCAATAGGAACGATAGGGGAGTGAGACTGATAGAGTTCTGCGATAAACATAACTTAACGGTCGCGAACACTCTATTTCACCATCATGTTAGGAGACGCTACACGTGGAAGATGCCAGGAGACCTAGGGAGATATCAAATAGATTACATTCTTGTTAGGCAAAGATTTAGAAATCAAGTTAGGGATTGTAGAAGTTATCCAGGAGCAGATATAGATAGTGATCACAATATAGTCGTTATGAAGGCCAATCTTAAATTTAAGATTTTGAAAAAACGAAGCGGAAGAAGGTATCTTGACCCAGAGAAACTAAAAGATGATGATACGCGCGATAAGTTCGAGAAAAAGACAAATGAAGTACTAAAGGGCGCGGGCGAAAATATTGTTAGGGACATAGAGGAAGAATGGAATTGCATTAAAAATAGTTTAGTTTCCTCAGTTAGGGATATTTTGGGTCATAAACAGAATGAAAGTAGGAAACCCTGGATAACAAAACATATTGTGAGTCTAATAGAGGAAAGGCGCAAATATAAAAATAGGTTAGATGAAATAGGGAAACAAAGATATAAGGCGATCAAGTGGGAAATTATTCGGAAATGTAGGAAAGCGAAAGAGCAATGGATCGATGATAAGTGCAAAGAAGTGGAAAATAAGTTCGAAATAGGAAAGACTGATGAAGCATATAAAATAATTAGGAGAAATTTTAGAGAAATTGGATCTAGTACCAAAAGCATTAGGAATGAGGCAGGAGATATCCTAATCGAAAGCGGGGAGAAGGCAGATAGGTGGAAAGAATATTTAGGAAACTTATATGCGGGGCAGGAAGTGCAAGATATATTAGAAAGTGAAAGCAGTGTAGAAGGGGATAACCTAGGGAGTCCTATAATGAGAGAAGAGTTTGAGCTAGCACTAAAAAGTTTAAGGAATAATAAAGCGCCAGGTATAGATGGCTTGCAGGCAGAAATCTTAAAGTGCGCAGGTCAAGAGGTAATAGATCGTTTATTTAAATTAGTTAGTCGCATATACCTGACAGGCGAGATTCCAGAGGATTACAAACTGAACATCATGGTAGCTTTGCCAAAAAGGAAAGGCGCGGATAGGTGCGAAAATTTTAGAACTATCAGTTTAACTTCCCATGCGTCAAAAATTTTAACTAGAATTGTGCAAAGAAGGATGGAGAAAAAGGCGGAAGAAATATTAGGAGAAGATCAGTTCGGATTTAGACGAAATAGAGGAACGCGCGAGGCCATTCTAGCTTTACGAGTAATTATAGAAAAAACGATAGAAAAGAGAAAGAGCGTATATATAGGATTTGTAGATTTAGAAAAAGCCTTCGACAACGTAAAATGGGGGAAGATGTTCGAAGTGCTGAGAAAGGTAGGGATGAAATACAGGGACAGAAGAATAATACATAATCTCTACAAAGAGCAAAAGGCAGTTATAGAATGTGAGCAGGAACGAAGGGAAGTAGATATCCGGAAGGGAGTGAGACAGGGATGTGCATTGTCACCTCTAGTTTTCAACTTATATATCGAAGATGCGATTAATATTGTTAAGGAAAGAACAGCCTCAGGGATCAATGTACAGGGCCAAACTATTAACATGCTCAGATTTGCGGATGATATAGCAGTGTTAGCATCTAGCAAAGAAGAATTAGGAGCGGCTTTGAATGAAATGGAAGCAGTTTTGACACAGGGCTACGGCATGAAAATCAATAAAAAGAAAACTAAAATTTTGGTATGTAGATGGAGTGAAAATAGAACTAAAATTGAAATACAAATAGGAAATGAGAAGATAGAGGAGGTCGCGGATTTCTGCTACTTAGGAAGTAAAATAACCCAAGACGGTAGGAGCACTAAAGATATAAAACAAAGAATGGCGCAGGGACGAGTTGCGTTTAACAAAAAGAAACAACTGTTATGTTCGAGAACGGTTAATATAGAGACTAGGAAGAGACTCTTAAAGTCGTATGTATGGAGTACGGCATTATACGGGTGCGAAACTTGGACAATAGGAGAAGCGGATAGAAAAAGAGTAGAAGCGTTTGAACTGTGGTGTTACAGACGCATGATGAAGATACCGTGGATAGATAAGGTTAGCAATAGGGAAGTATTAGAAAGAGTTGGGGAAAGGCGAAAGGTATGGAAAACAATAAAGAGTAGGAGAGATAGGATGGTAGGACACCTTCTAAGACACGAAGGAATAGTTCGCGACATACTAGAGTCAGAGATAGGAATAAAAAGAGGTAGGGGTAGGCCTAGATTAGACTACTGCTCTCAAATAGTTAGGGATGTAGGATGTTCTACTTTTAGGGAAATGCGTAGGTTAGCTCAGGATAGAAAAGAATGGAGGTACGCGTCCAACCAGTCTTCGGACTGAGAACCTTATGATGATGGCCCATTGTTAAGCTGATATAATAAACATTAAGCAACGCAATTTAATGTTCATGGTGTAGTGCCGCAACATTAATAACGGTCATCACAATGAGCACTTTATGCAGACTACGTAATTTAATTTCAATTTCTGCATAAAACTAAAATAATATTCACAAGGTAAAGTTGAACATTTTGGATATACCTAAATCCGAGTAGATACATTTAAGAATTTGTAGCCGAATTTTTTCGATGTGCCTGAGTTACGCACGGTTTTTATACAATGAATATGAACCTTTGTTAAAATTTTGGAACGTAACGAAAGAGAAATATTTTGCTATTTTGTAAAGGATATATTTTCGAAAAACAGTAAAATTGAATTTAGTAACCTTAAGGAATAATTTTACGAACTTGTTATAGTATAGGCTGCAACAGAGTATTTCAATCAGAAGCAGACCCAACCTCCATCAGATAAGGAGAACCACACGGAAATAACTAAAGACTCGTAGTGGAGGGCTGAGGTAAATTTTATCTGTAATAGTATATTACGTAACGAGCATGGAAAGTGACAAATTTCATACGAGCGTGAAATTTTATAGCCGAGTGCAGAAATACTGTATGTATAGATACTGTTGTTGTGTAGCAAACAAGCGAGATTTGTGGCTAAGAAATTTAATTCAAAAATTGGATCGTTTCGAGCTTCAATTTCGCAAGCTTTGGTGAGATTTCAGATCGAGTAATTAGGAACACATACAAAATACGAAAAACGGAAGAAAGATTGTTAGAAAGCCAGAAAAGACGGAAGAAACAGATCAGGGCGTCGTCACTTAAGGTCAAATTCGCATGTGAGTACCGATAGTGTTTATAGAGACCGTGACCTTCGAGGAGTTGATCCGGGAAGCGGCTCTCTTGTGCGGGCAAAGCTAGGCAACCCAATATTCACCTAAGTGTAAAACGGGAAAAATCTGTAGCAGGCGGTGTAGGCAACCCACTCCACGACTTTGTGTCGCGCGGTATCTCCTGGACGGCGACATATCGGGGCGAACTGCTAAAAAATGTTTGACGAGGGGAAAATGCGTACAGCAACGGACACTGATGAATCTTCAACGCAGGATCAGAAAAGAAAAGCGGAAGATCAAGGAGAAGGATTTAGCAGATGCAAGAAAACTATGAGAACACCTGACAAATTAAAGAGAAAGGAAAGTGGGAACGAAACAAGGAACTTAAACATTTATTGGAAACAATGATGTCAGAAATAATAGGAATCCGACACGATCAGAAAGAAAGTCAAGAACAAATACTAGAGATAAAGCAAGAAGTCAAAGAACTAAGGAGAGAGCAACAAGAGTACTGCATTCAGGTGCAAAAACTAGTGAAAGAAAATCGAGAAGAAAATGCAGAATTAAAGAATGAGATGGCTGTTATGAACAAGAAATTGGAAAAGGTTGAATTAATGGAACGCAAATTCGAACGCATGGACAGAGAAAAGAGAATTAAAAACCTAGTAATAACAGGACTCCCTATTAAGAACTTGCAGGGGATAGAGCTAAAAAATGCCATGGAAGAATTTTTTAACAGACAATTAAACATTGATGCTAGACTAGAAGAAGCTTATAAAATAGGAGAAGAACGATGTGTTGTGAAACTGCAGAATATGCAGGATAGAACAGAAGTGCTGAAAACCAAGAGTAAGCTGAGAGATGTAAAAAGCAGCCATAGGGTATATATAGATAGTGACTTAACAGTAAAAGAAAGGGAAATACAGAGAATGATCAGAAAGAGGGCCGAAGAAGAAAGAAAGTCAGGCAAAATAGTGAAAGTTGGATATAAAAAGTTAACATTGAATGGGAAAGTCTGGAAATGGAATGAAACCGACGAAAATTGGATAGATGCTGAAAACGGACCTACAGCTATGGCAGATGGAACAAAAAACTGATGGATCTTCCAAGGGTTAAATGAAGATGGAGCATTGAAGCAGCTAAATAATGAGTGTTTAAAGTTCAAATTTGATATCGTAGCAGTTCAGGAAACGAAAAACTTGGGAATGATGTAATAGAATTGAAAGATTATGTATTCTTTAATAGTGGGGGAAAGAACCGGTTGCTGGGAACGGGATTTATAATTAAAAAAAGGCTAAAGCATAGAGTAGTTGAGTTCAGACCGATAACCGATAGGATGTGTTTTCTGCGCCTGAGAGGAAAGTATCGAAAGATAAGTTTGCTGAATATTCACGCACCAACTGAAGAGAAAAGTATGGAAGAAAAAGAAGAATTCTATAGCACAGTGGAGAAAGAATACAACAGTATCCCTAAATATGATATGAAAATAGTTCTTGGCGATATGAATTCAAAGGTGGGAAGGGAGAAGATATATGTGCCTACAATAGGAAAACACAGCAAACACGCAGTGAGTACAGAAAATGGTAAAATGTTGATAGACTTCGCAAAGGGAAATGGGTTAGTAATTATGAGCACATATTTTGAGAGGAAGAATATTCACAAGGGTACGTGGAGATCTCCAGATGGCCGGTATACCAATCAGATAGACCATGTGCTCATAGAAAGGGAGGAAGCAAGAAGCATTAAGAATGTTAGAAGCTATAGAGGCCCAAATATGAACTCTGATCATTTTATGATAGGGATAAAAGTTCACCTGAATATACCTGTGCAAAAGAATAAAAGAATAATGCAGAAAAGAGATAGACAGACGATAAGACTGGAAAAAGAGGAAGAGAGATTAGAGTATCGACATATATTAATCGAGAAAATTAGTAATATGGAAGAAACGAATAATATAGACAAGTTATGGGAATTACTCAAGAAGGAAATGAAGGAGTGTGCGAAAAAATTTAGTGAAAAACCAAAAAATGCAAAAAAGACATGGTTTGACGATGAATGTAAAGAAGAAGTAGAAAAAAGAAATAAGACACGATTACAAATGATTATAGACGAAACTGAAGAAGCAAAAGCAAAGCATGTAGAACATAAAAAGTACTGTAAGACCTTTTTAAGGAGAAAAAAGAGAAAATACAATGAAGAAATATTAAATGCAGTTGAAGAAAACTTTAAGAATAACGAGGTTAGAGCATTGTATAGTGGAGTAAGGAAAGAAAGACAGGGATATCGTCCAAACCCAATATATTACAAGAATAAGAAGGGTGAGCTGATTGCGGACGACGAGGAAGTATTGGAGAGGTGGAGGGAATATTTCGATGAGCTACTTAATGAGGATGGCGTGGAAGTGGAAACTTATGAAATGGAGAAGGAAGAGCAGCTAGATATGTATGAAGAAGAACCGCCTAATGTCCGAGAAGTGGAGGAAATCATCAGGAATTTGAAACGAAACAAAAGCCCTGGAAGTGATGAAATTACAGCATAAATGTTCAAATATGGAGGTAAGGAACTGGCACAAAAGATACACAGATTGATGGAGCAGATATGGATAAAGGAGAGCATGCCGCAAGAATGGGTTGAGGCAATATTATGCCCAATTTACAAGAAAGGTAATAAAATGGAATGTGAAAACTATAGGGGTATAGCTCTTCTCAACGTAGCCTATAAAATATTATCAACAACTATAAAAAAGAAATTAGTGACCAAGATGGATGAGATAGTGGGTGAATACCAATGCGGTTTTAGAGCTGGCAGGGGAGTTGTTGACCAAATATATATATATTAAAAGAAATTAATTCAAGCAGAAAGTTACGAACACCAAATAGAGACCAACATACTATTTATAGATTTTAAGCAAGCCTACGATAAGATTATAAGAACTGAATTGTATAAAGCACTTTTAGAACTAGGAGTCAACAAGAAGCTAGTAAATATGATAAGAATGACATTGAATCAAACGGAAGATCGAGTGAGAGTGAAAGGAAAAGTATCAGACAAGTTTGAGGTTAGAGTGGGACTGAGACAGGGGGATCCGCTTTCATCGATTCTGTTTAATTATGCACTAGAAAAAACCCTAAGAGATGCAAATATTAATAGAACAGGATCACTATACTACAATAGGCATCAGTGCCTGGCGTATGCGGACGATATTGCCATACTAACAAGAAGTAAGTACGAGCTGCAAGAGGTATTCAAGAGATTGGAAAAATCAGCGAGGAGATTAGGACTTGAAGTGAATGAAGAGAAAACTAGGTTTATGAATTGGTCAGATGGCATTTTCAAAGAGGGAAAACACATAACAATAATGAGCAACCAGAGAAGAAAGTATAATTTTGAAGAGGTGGATAGATTCAAGTACTTGGGCGTAATTATAACAAGGACACCGGGAAGTAGTGAGGAAATACAAACAAGAATTATGGCAGGAAACAAGAGCCTCAATGCACTCAGCCGTCTCTTTAAGAACAAAGCTACATCAAGGAATCTAAAGATACGTGTGTACAAGACAGTGATTCGACCAATCGTGGTGTTTGCTAGTGAGGTTTGGACCCTGAGACCGACAGAAATAATGAAATTGGAAGTGTGGGAGCGAAAAGTCCTTCGAAGAATCTTTGGTGGCAAGAAAAACAACGACCTGTGAGAGAGAAGAACGAACCAGAATCTTAGGGAACTGTATAACGAGACGAGTATAACGGGAATAATAAAATCACAGAGAGTAAGATGGTTAGGGCACATAATGAGGATGCCAGAGGAGAGACTTCCGAAGAGGCTGCTGACGTGGGGCATTGGAGGAAGGAAAAGAAGGGGGAGACCGAGAGAGAGATGGAAGAGTGAAGTGGAAGACGATTTAAGAAAGATGAGAATTACTGACTGGAAAAAGAAAACATTGAATAAGAAAAAATGGAAGGAAATAGTCAATAAAGCCTTGGGCCTTCTAGGCTCGTAGAGCTAATGTATATACATATATATTTGTCTATGTTAATAGATGTCAAAATTTCCAAGTAGCCTACTAACTTACCATGAGCATAATATTCTAATAATTCCGACCAGCTCATGAATGACACGATGATTTGGTCTCCTGCCCGCCAATTCATAAATGACCAGTAGTTCGTATCTAAAATATTTAGGTCTTCCACGGAGTAGCCATTAAAATGTTCAACTGCCGTACCTTTTAAGAGATTTTTCTGATAAAAAATTATTAGATTTAAAAGAGACTTTACAGAATATTTATTCAGTAAACGTCAAAATCTCAAAGCTGACTACAAAATTTGAATGAGCTATGCGATTTTCAAAAATTACAACACAGTTTTGAGTTTAGCGCACGGGCAATGCAATTGTCAAGTTTCCGGCCTACTATGCTGCTATGCAACGTGCCGCTTTCCTAGGGGGTCGTGTGAAAAAATATTAACACGGAATTGACGCAATAAAAGCAACCAGTAATAATGGGAGGGGGAACGACTCGATTCCCATAGGATTACCAGGCCAACGCGTTAGTCATGGGCCTACTGAGACCTCGGATTTGAGGTTTTGACGTGTACACTGTACACTGCTTCGACTTGGTTGTCGCTGCGGCAGTCGAACGATTCTCATTTTGCCCAGCTATGAGAACAAGAGGGTAAACGTATCTTAGTGCAACAAGAGGGAAGGTGACGTGGGGGGCAGCAAACGACTTCTTGGCGGTGGAGACGCAAGAGGTTGGATCTCAACGACTCCTAACGCGCTGGGGATAGACAGAAATTGGAGGAACTCACCATATCATTCTACCTTCAGCAAAAAGTATTCCAGTATAATCTCAAACAAATCAGTAAGAGGTCAGCTGTTGTATCACTTTAACAGTTTTTCATTTGCATTTTTAAATTCTTGTGACACTACTGCTATCATCAGCACCTACATAAAGACGATAAGACGAACATAATCCAACACCCATGCCCCATCGGCGATTGCAGCAATCAGTGAACAACGTAATCGTTTATTGCTATTCTAATGAGTTTAGCTATAAAAGTGAACTGAATGACATCGTTATTTTTCTGAAAATGTAAAAATTTTAAGAAACAGCTTCTATTTTATATACATATTTGCGATATTTTTATTTATGTTTATAACATCTCGTGGCACAAATTAGACGCCACCTATAGCGTTCGCTGTATTAAAAATTCATACCTGGAACAAATATCTCACCCGGATTCGAACCGGTCATGACTTGGCGCACCAAGTCACTCGGATACCACTCATGGTGTATACACGGCATAGGTATAACCTATTTTCAGAGTGTGTGTCTCTATCACAAGAGTCGACGAAAAATGAAATGTCTGTAGCTAACCCGGAAGGTGGGGTATATAATCTTTACGAAAATGGTCTAGAAAGTGTGCAGGGTGATTTAAAGGGGGTGATTGATATAAACAAGTCCTCATACGTCTCTCCTTTACGAGTGACGCTCATCCAAAGTGGGAGGTGGAATTAGGTTTTTATTTATATTTTCAAAATCTGAAAAAGTTGAAGGAAATGAAATTTGGTGGAAGGTTCCTAATGTTAAAAAGGCTACTTTCGAATATTTTCTTGAGCTATCCATATTGTTATAAGTGGATGAATCTCGCAACCTCTCTTAATTTTTTCCCTTTTAACGTGTAAGAATTTGATTGTTTAAAAATATGCCTTAGAAAGCTTCATTCGTTTAAAAACTTTCGTGTTTCTTTTGCTTTTTTCGTAAAATCAATAGTTTTCGAAAAAAATAATAATTAACTTCATCACGCACAGAAATAATTAAATTCCCAAATAAAAGTAGTAGGCGGCTGTCAAATTGCTTACGCCGCTTTCAGCTTAGGAAAGAGGTAATAGCCCGACGGAGCTAAGCCAGGGCTGTAAGGGGGGTGTCGTAACTCAACAAAACCGCGGGAGTTGTTGATTTCTTCCCGAACTCTGTGCGTCGTATGCACTCAGCAATTGTCGTGCAGCAATAAAGTTTTTTGGGCAACATTACAGGGCCTCTTTTGGCGTATCGCAACTTTTAAATTTTTAATTGTTTCTTTGTAGACATCTGCGTTAATTGTAGACCCCTTCTGCATATATTCAATCCACAGAATGCCCTCATTATCCCAAAAAATTGTCGCCATCAGCTTCCGTGCAGCTGCTTGCGTCTTTGCCTTTTTGGATGGTGGAGATCCTTTGTGTAACAATTGCATTGACTCTTGTTTTGTTGGAGAATCCCAGTGGAACACCCACGTTTCATCGCCCGTTACAACTTTGGAGAAAAGATCTTGGTCATGAGCTAACGCCGCCAAGTTTTCTTCGCAAATTTCTTGCCTGCACAACCTTTGTTCAGGAGTCAAGATTCTCGGAATCCAGCCCGCTGACAATTTATCCATCCCCAAATCTTCATGCAAAAGTCAACACAGATGCCTCGCAGATGGGCGATAATCGAGATTTTGATTCGTAGATCCTGTAGCACCATTTCTTCCACTTTCTTGATGTTGTCCTCCCTCCTTGACTCCACAGGTCGTCCACTTTTAGGGTCATCTCTAACGGATTCTCTACCCCATTTGAACTGCTTTGACAAGAATTTTATTTGAAAATATGATGGACAATTTTCACCACATACAGCAGTCATACGTTCGTGTATGATTTTTGACGGATTGCCTTCTTTTGTCAAAAACTTTATCACGCTTCTATGCTCTAGTTTTAAATCACATATTTCCCCGCGTTTGCAGCTTTACACACACCACAAAAATGAATTGATGTATACACAACTTGACAGATACTCGTTAAACAGTTACAGCAACTTGACAGTTGACAGCGCGTTTGTTTCATGGCTAGGTAGATTTCATTTTAATGTTCCCTCGTATTTCAAATTTTGAGTAAACAAATAAAAACATAATTTCCACCTCCCACTTTGGAGGAGCGTAACTCCTAAGGGAGTGACATATGAGGATTTTTTGTATCAAACACCCCCTTTAATTTTCAACAAGGAATCGCCCCTTAAATTTTTCGCACTTATTTGAATACACCCTGTATATTGATTGCAGTTTTCAGATTCATAAACTCAGAGCTGCCATATGTACTTCAATTTCAAAGGCAATGGACGAGGGAGCCAGCAGATTGAAAGATTACTGTCAGAATCCGATTTTACGACAATTTCATTAAAAAAAGTAGAAAATAAATCAACCGAGTTCGCCGAGATTGAAGTTTGGGCAATTTTTCCATTTTACTGCTTTTGCATTGAATCTGCGAACCGAGGAACTGCTTTGTTGAACGAATTTATGTTCAGGAAATGTAAAGATTTATTGGTTGTATTTGCGCACATACATAATGCATCCCATGATATTCTATCTACTTTTAAGCTTTAAGATGATTGTTTGATGCTACCCGGACGAGTTTCACCTGCAAAATTATATGGTTCTCAATGAAACTGAAAGGTCGAAAGCAAATGCTGGCATATAGAAATATAATATTGTGCATTTTCCATATTATTCTTTAGATGAAATAGTCATTGCTTTTCTGCAAGAATCAATACTACATATTTGGCAATATTTATGAGGATTTAAATTTTTTTTCTGGATATTCTCAGACATTTTAAGTGATTTTAAAAGAAATTCCCAAGAACGATAGCATAGCCAATATAATATTCCATATGAATGATGTTGATATTCAACTTTACTAATAATCGAGGGGTGGCTCACGGACTCAAATTCTGTACACCATAATACCAAAACGGTATTATTTTAGACATAATACTGTAATACCTAAATAATACGGAATATCGGGAGTAATACCTGACTACCAATAATATTGGAAATAATACCGGATAATACCAGTAATACTGAGATTATACTGAATAATACGAGGCATGATACCAATAATACTGGATAATATCCATAATACTAATTATTCTGGCATAATATCGAGTAATATCTGTATTACTTCAGTAGTATTAAAGGAGGTATTATTAGGTATACAGGCTGTCCCACGCTAGCGTACTTCCTACATAACTCAACCGGAATAGTAGATATCCAAACATGATTCAAATGAAAGTTGCATCCAATCAACTTCCTCACATTATAAAATTATTTTCGACTATACAGGATGCCCCATTTCTAATGTACAGCACCTACCTTTGTCTTCTTTAATGGAACACCCTGTATCTGAATGCATTTTGAAATTGTTTATCGAATTTAAGAGTCTCTTTGTTAACCATACATTGGGTTTAAGTCTTACGGTTTCGGCGTTATTTGTCGCTAAAAATCGACAGTTTTCCAGTTTCATAAATTATAACTTGGAATCGGTACGAGATAAAGAAAAATGACTTACATGTCCCTATCCTAGTTTTTAATTCTTTATCTAATGGGCCTGGAAAATACTGCTTCCTGATTGGCAACTTTTTGTCATTTTTTGACCAAAGCAGTATTTTCTAGACCCATTAGATAGAGAATTAAAAACTGGGACAGGGACATGTAAGTCATTTTTCTTTATCTCGTACCATTTCTAAGCTCAAATTTGATGAAATTTAAAAAATGACGATTTTTAACGTTTAATATGTCGAAACCGTAAGACTTAGACCCAATTTATGGTTAACAAAATGGCCCTTGAATTCAACAAACAATTCCAAAATTCGATCAAATACAGGGTGTTCCATTGAAGAAAACGAAGTTAGGTCGAGAGTTAGGTGCTGTGCAGAAGAAATGGGGCATCCTGTTTAGTCGAAAATGATTTTATAATGTGAGGAAGTTGATTGGATGCAACTTTCATTTAGACCAATTTTCGATATCTACAACTCCTGTTGAGTTATGGAGGAAATACGTTGGCGTGGGACACCGTGTATAATTTTATGACATCATCGGTTACTGTTCGGATTACCCACAACTGCTACCAGAGAGTCAGATCAAAAAAAGTGTGCATTTTCGACTTAGATTTAGGTACATAATATGGGTAACATTTGACTTTGGTCCTAAGCTGCTTCAACAACCATGGAAAATCCCTCATTTGGGGGTTGCTTCGGATATCTCGGCACCCGTGGTTTTCGATATCCTACTGAACTACCGTCATTACTGAAAGTTGCAATACAAGTAGGTAACATCAATAAATGCTGGTAATAACTCCAAGAATTCAGATAGTCTGAATTTGTCTATAGCTTGCTTTAGGAGCGCCACTCTTCCAACAATCCACATAACTTCAAGATAATCGAGAAAAATTTTGTGACATACTGAAGCCGGAAGAATAGACGATACCTGAGACGCATAATACAGAAGTCAGACACCATAAATTTTATTTTTCAACAAAATTCAACGATTTAAGCAATTTGAACGCCTTTTTTTCTTAGCTTGGAAACGGAGAGTGATACGAGAAAAGTGAAAGAGGTACTTTTGGATGTGTTGCCAGAGAAGAACCGTTTCAGATTACAACATATGGCTTTGGTCCTAAGTTGCTTCAACAACAAGGGAAAATCCCTAATTTGGGGGTTGCCTCGATTATCTCGGCCCCTCTGTTTCTCGGTATCCTACTGAACTAACTTCATTACTAAGTTACAATACAAGTAACGTCAATAAATCTTTGTAATAATTTCAAGAATTCATATAGTCTGAATTTGTCTATAACTTGCTTTAGGAGCGCTACTCTTTCAGCACTCCGCATAACGTCAAGGTAATAGAGGAAAATTTTGTGACATACTGAAACTTAAGTAGTTAGAAGAAACTTCTACTTCGACAAGTTCTCTATTAAACCGAAAGAATCGACGATACACAGCATACAGAAGTCAGATACCGTAAATTTCGTTTTTCAGCCAAATTCAACGATTTAAGCAATTTGAACACCTTTGTGATTATAGCTTGGAAATGAAGCGTGATAGAGAAAAGTGCAAGAGGTACTTTCGGAGGTGCTGCCGGAGAAGAACCCTTTCAGATTGTAACGTTTTGCTTTGGTCATAAGCTGCTTCAACAATAATTGAAAATTCCTAATTTGGGGGTTCCCTCAGATATCTCGCATCCGTGGTTCTCGATATCCTACTGAAGTACCATCATTACTGAAAGTTACAGCTCAAGTAACATCAATAAATGCTGGTAATAATTCCAAAAATTCAGATAGACTGAATTTGTCTATAACTTTCTTTAGGGGGGAGTTCCACTTTGTCCATCCTAATATATTCGCCTTTCTCACACAGCACACTTTTGTTTTTTTTATTATTACCGTTAAATAATACCAAATACTGGAATAATACCAATTATTTTTGTATAATATCCCTGTAATACTGATAATTCCTGAAATAATACCAATAATACCTCCATAATACTCATAATACTTGAAATAATACCAATCCTGATGTACTACTGGCACTACGAAATAATACCCGTAGTATTGAATAATACCGAAAATTTGTAGGTAATACGAATAATACCTGTAATATTTGTAGTATAATACAGTACTGGTATTATAATACTGGCAAGGTGTACACCATAATACCGTCGTGAGCTACCCCTCGTCAATAATTAAATGGTCGATTTGTTATTTTACCATTAATTGGCTTGAATTATCTTTTCTTTTTCTTTTCAAACAAGGGACAGGAATTGGACATGCCTGCTCTCGAATGATACGTACCATGTACCTTTTGGGCCACTTACACTAAATGAGCAGCGAGCCGCGCCGGCCTGACTTGGCCTGGACCCAAGGACGCTCCCGTGGAGTTTCCCTGGGCGTTTGGAAACTTATTTAAAACATCTGTGTTACTGTGTTACTTACCTTATAACTTATTATTGCAAATACGTATCCAATTTCCCAAAAATTGTATTATTTAAGACCATCCACATTCCTGTATCTATATAAAATTTACACAAATTCTAATTGGAACATGAAAAGCAAACACCTCGACAGAATGAAAAATCGTAGTTTCCGGCTTTTTAGTAGTTCAAATATTGGCAAACCTCAAAAGCAAACACAATCGATGCAAAATAATTAAAACTAAAAATAAGTAGATATTAGTCGGTGTCGCCAACTACATAAATGGTGGCGGGTAAATTAGAACTTTATTGTCTGAGATGGCCGATATTCAAGCTAGGTGTGTCCCGCTAGGGTTTATTCAACTGAAGCATTCTGGTGATTATTCGCGCTCAATTATTTATTATAAGAGTCGATGCGCGGCATAGTCTAGCAAATACAGGACAGACCGTAAAAACTTGGAACGCGAGAAAACCTTCTGTATGCAAAAACAAGGAAACTATTTTTCGTTGAAAGACAGATTTTAATATTGGAATCGAAAACCACCCTGATATTGTGTCAAGGAAGAAGCTTGCCTACATGCGAATATATCATATATTGCTTGCTATGATAGGGTTAAACGGGCCACCGGAGTATTGCCTAGGAGATGTAGGTTTTTGGAGATAGTCTCCAGAATGTTACGGAGTTAAGATATCTTAAAACTCAAATAAGAACCTTGCAATGGACATAAAAAAGTTTGAGTTTCTGGAACAAAAATTAATGAGATTGAGGTAACGACTGACATGAATAGTTGGGAGTGGGTCGCTCAGTAAATAGTCGAGAGGATTTGCCCGAAAGTCTAGGTACCCATTACGTCAAGGACCATGAAATCCTATACGTACTATTTACATTCTGGGCCGCGCAATACAAAATACTCATAAGGGTCATTATGCCTATCTCCCGCTGTTAAATCTGAAAGTGTGGGTCCGTGGTCGCCATGTTCTCCTTAAATGACAGTGTAGGTAATGCCTTTCTCAAACTGGTTTCTTGAAGGTCACAAATCCCCTACCATAAATCGCCAAAGGTGCCGACCGTGTTTCTAACATTCATCCCATTGAAGTGAATTGATCAGCAGTTCAGCAGAACCGAATAAGATAATAAATTTCGCATTTCATACAAATTAGAAACATAAAAAGAAAAGGAATAAAGGAGGCTCAGATTAACTACCAATTAAAATAAAACTTTATTATCTACAGCAAATTATATTCCAGTCGAAGTAAAATCGGGTGGAATGGAATAAGACTGAAACGCTTCAGAACCTTTCATTATCGACTGCGAAGCGAGTATTTTCCGCTCGTCTGTTATTAGCATTGTTTGTTAGATAGGTGCTTACAGTTGTTGTCTGCTAAAACATTTCTTATTGTCCGAAATTGTAATTTAATTCAGCAAGTTTGTTATGCTTTTTACTTCGTCTGAAACTTGTACAGTTTTCAGAGTGATGTGCATCGGATGCAGTACTATTCTTGTAAACGTAAACTGTCTCGTTAACTTTGAGCAGCAGACAGGTAAAGCAGAATTTGCCAGATATTTATTCCTTTGCTAAAATAGCTTGTTATGAAGAGGAAATAGTTAGTGTCTTAAAAATAAGACCAGATAAATAAAAATCTAAGAATTTTAAATGTTAATCGAGTTCCTCGACCTGGGGCTCGTTAAAAAAACGTTTAGGTATCATGCGTTGGTACAAAAGAAAGTCGTTTGGTAGAATAGCGAAATTTTGAATGGAATATCCTAATTTTGTGAACTATTCTTTCAATTTTAATGCTCTATCTAAATAATACCTATAGGTACAGCGCCACCTTTTTCTTGCATCTGTAGGCCCTAGGAGGCCGTCAAAAAGGGGTTAATAAATCATGCGTGGAAAATTAAAAGTTTAATCGTAAAAAAATATAAACACAAACATAAAATAAGATTCCATAAAATAAAACAATAGAAACTTAAATACAGAGCAAGATTCGATCAAATAAAAAACATAAAACAGAATAATCTCTTCAAATCAACTTTTAAACTTGAGTAGGAACGAATGATACTTAGAGCACGTTGTCGTTGAAGGTGTGAATCCCCCCGCAAATTAGCGGGACAGAAAGTTTGAATTTCAGCTGATCAATTTTGATGACACTAACATCAGAAATATCGGGGAATACAAATTTATTTCGAGCACCTTTGAAAGAGCGCATGCAATCAACTGTTATTTGATTGCCAATCTTTGTTATTTTGGCTACAAAATCTTTTGAGTGTTGCTTCTTGGTGCCCTTATTATACATAAAGCTACATATCGCATAATTGTTTTCAGTCAGATCCTCTTTGGAATTGATCACAGTCTTAAAATTTGGGGGTGCTTCATTTTCTTCTATTTCTTGATCGATGTCTGATTCTTCAGAGTTGCTGGCTGGATCCTCTTCTGGGGTTGTCTCTACTTCATCATCCGAATGGTTTTGGGAAGGGCCTGGCTCGTTTTCGGACACGAAATAGGCAAGCGACACGCTTTTTCCGACAGGCACATTAATTTTGATCGTTTGCAGGGAATTGCTGCTTGATCAACCCGATTCCGAGCCATAATGTCTTCCAACGAGTCTGCCAGGGCATCGTCGTTTATTGCAGACTTCTTAGACTTAAGAAGTTTTGGAACGACTTTATCACGATTCAAGGGTGATATACCGCTACTCTCAAAACCAGCCATCATATTTTTAGAAAAATTAAGTTGCACTACCTCAAGGAGCTTCTTAAGCAGCGCAGGAAATTCGGACTTCGGGACTACAGCACGGTTATTTCTTTTCCAATTGCGTAGGACGCCTCCCCAAGCTCTTTTAACCGGACGGAAAACTGCCACATCGAGTGGCTGACAGACGTGTGTGCTGTTCTTCGGCAAGAATACGAAAGCAATGTCGTTTTCTTCGCATTTGCGGATGATAAATGGACAAATGGCTGGCCAAATTATCGCCAATCAGCACTTTCTTTCCAACTTTTCACCGAAAATATGGGAGAGCCACCTTGTCGAACCAATCTTCAAACACGTCCCCGTCAAACCAACCGCTAGATGTTCTGTTATATTCCGTTGAATCAGGGCCTCCTTGGATCCACTCAGGGTAAATATGTTTAGCCTGATACACTACGTAGACGGGCAACATAACACCATCTCCACTTCCAGCGAACATCAAAGAAGTTGAAGACTTGGAGGTGTCCAGGATTTTTCTAGCATGTTTAATATCGCGCAGGCCTAATGTCAACAGACCAATGAACCCAAGTCGTTTTAAGCTTTTTAATGGAACTACATGTCATAATTAAGAAGCCAAGAGCACGATGAACGATTTTACTGTCAAATAAAGACATCAACCGAGAGTTACGAGACAGGTATTACAAACCGTCCTTTTGGCAATATGAGCAGCTTAGAGTAAACAATAAAAATTTCGAATCATCGGCGGAAGAGATGGTATGCGGACAGCCACTGCGACTGCCGTTTAAAATCATCTCATAACAGCACTCTACTTTAAAAAGGAACTCCTAAACTACTTAAAATAAAAATGTGTATGCGCAATGCATGAATGTAATGGATTTATGCACTTATGACAAAATTTAAACTTTTTAATCAAAAAATTGCGCGTATAGTACCGTATACGTATAGGTGATAGAAGTGAAACTTCTGAGAGAGATTTACTGTGAGAGATAGAGAGAGAGAGTGAGTATTTCACGGGAACGTTTAGTCATCTTTTTGACGCAATATAAGCATAGAAACGTTATTATCATTAAAATTTTAATATTTTTCTACACCTATTTAATTATATGACAATTATTAGCATTTTCTTTGTGAAATATCGTACCTATAATTCACTGCAGTGAATTATGGTTTCATAATTCACGGTATTCGGCCAATCAAAAGTACAGATTCAATAATCACCATTTCGCTGATCCAATGATATTTTTTATCGACCGCGATCAACTCTTGCTGTAGCTGACAATCGACTCTAGTGACAGCCAAGTGTATCGCCATATTACTGTTTACGTTTTCCAACGTATGCACTTCGTTCGTGTAGGTACCGGATTAAATCGTGCAAACTAACAATTCAACCACTAAAACTGCCAGAATTTAACAATGGAAGGAACAACTCCAAATTTATATATCACTAACTGCACAAATTTCAATATATATTCCTAGTAAGTAGTTCATTTATTGAAAAATAAAAATTAATGTATTATGATAGCGTTCCATTAAAGTTATCAAATTTGAGTCTAATTTATTTTTTTCATAGGTGTAGAAAAAGTATAGTATTATATTCGCGATTATGACCATTATTCACTCAGATGATTTGAGCCACTCGCCTTCGGCTCGTGGGCTCAAATATCATCTTCGTAAATAATGGCTGTCATAATCGCTCATATAATAATATACTATTAAATATACTTACATAATAACTGTTCACGGATATAGTCGAATATTCACAGGACACAAACGTAAAAAACGTAAATAATCATAAAACACGATGGTAAGTATTAATTGTATTAATGGTATCTCAGCTACTCATGCATGTATAACTCTCTTTCTCCTTCTCTCAACGTTATATCTTTCGTCTCTCTCGTGTAACGAAATGCTCGAAAACGTGTCGCGACCTTGAAATTTTACTCTCAATTCTCGGGCAATTTTCGAGGTGCCGCTAAAGAAGTTAAAATAAGACCTTTCGAACTAGCCTACTAGCCTACTATGATTTCCATTAAAAAAATTTAACTTTATGTCATAACTTAAAAAATACGCTCTCTAGAAAAAAACTACGTACGCCACTGAATTCCCTGGAAAAAGTTCTATATGAGTCAATCGTAACAGTTTTAGCCTGCTTAGTACAAAAAGAATCGGAGAGAGTTTTCGAAAAACGATAAAAATCAACATAATTTTTTTTCTCGAAAACTAAATCCAAATTCTGGTTTCAGCTTTCCATTATACTCAAAAAAGTAGCTCAGGTTCGCGAAAACCCCGAGGCTCTATCTCTGCTGCTTCTATGAGAAACACCCAAATCACAACGAAAATAGGACACCCTGTACAATATGACGTGACTTCTTAAAATTAATTAACATTCTTTATTATTATTATTATTATTATGCTACATGCTTTTCGATACTGCATGTTTCGAATGTGCATGGAAAACCGTAGACGATTGGTTTCCGCCGTTTGGGACTCATCAATACGGTGCTTTGCCCTACACACTCAAACCATGCAATATTCCTTGCTGTACTTAGGTACACGCTTGGAGCAAGTATTAGTAAGAGCTAATTATTTTCCGAATTATGCGGCGGACATGAGTGATACTGGACCGTTCGAACAACTACTCCTCGGGCAAATACCCCGTCAGGCATTGAGTTACATAAATAAATCCAGATTTTGTGTACTACGAGATCTCATACGGTATGCTACCCCAAACATATCGTTGGGCTTGGAACATCCTTAGATGTCTACGTACTTTCGTACTCATCTAGTAGTAGCAGTATTTATGTTAGAAGTTTTCAATATTGCATGTTTCGAATGTACATGGAAAACCGTAGACCACTGATTTCGTGCTTTTGAAATTCATCAGTACGGTGCTTTACCCTACACTCTCGAAAAATGCTGTATATAGGTGCAAGTGGTAGCAAGAGCTAATTATTTGCCGGGCATGGGTAATACTGGACCATTCGAATAACTACTCCTCGGGCAAATACTCCGCCAGGCATTGAATTATAGAACTAAATCCAGATTTTGTGTACTACGAGATCTCATACGGGATGCTACCCCAAACATATCGATGGGATTGGAACATCCTTATTATTATTATATTAAAATTAGAAATAAATAGGGGTCTCTCTTAGAACTTTTTTTCTAAAATGCAAATTAAGACATAAAGCTCCCCCGATTTGGACGCTCTGCATAAAACAATACTTTTCATCCAATATAATATGTTCCAAAAGAATTCGCATTCTTGTTAAGATATTGAAGTTGACAGTAGGGTACTGACAGGTGCGGTGAGTACAAAAGGAAAGAAAGGACAAACAAAGCCCTTGAATTCATTCCAAGCGTAAATACTATTGTCCGGTTATTTTCAACAGTCTGATAAGGGTTGAACTTCGTGCGGGTAAAGTGTCACTACAGATCGTACTGAATTAGCATGTGCTCTAATTAGTCTGCAGAAAATTTTCAAGTTTCACTTTAAAGTGTAGGACGATGCATATGACAAACGAAAACTGAAGACATAGTACAAACAGAGTAAGCTTTATAATCTGGATAAGAATGTTGTCGAGCAGATGTGCGAGTTATATTATCTCGATTTCTGACGGGCCCTGAACAAATTTGCCAACGTCTTCAAGCCATTTGTTTTCGTTACGAAAGCAGCGTTTTGGGGGTTGAATAACATTATCTTGTTGAAATTTTAGATCATTCAACCGAAGTGTTCGTTCATATTCAAATGGGTATGTGCACATTTTATTCTTTTTTCCACTTTTGAATGTAATACTTATTCATAGCGTAAGTAAAATAATAATTAAGGTTTACAAAGCTTATAATAAAGTTCTTATTATATCTGAACAGTTCCTTGTTTTTAATAGAATATTTTTATTTTTTATGAATTCTAGTTGCAGGTAAGCTTAAAAATGTCCAGTTCATTACTTCGAGTAGGTTCTCCATCTGGAATAGAAAGAAGGCATTTAGTGTTAGAACATGGCTACAAGAACAGATAAGTTGTCTAGTGAACTGTCGATGTATGAAGAAATACCTGATGTCATGTGCGCAGTTATTTTAGTCGTCCCTGTTTGGTTGTTGGTGGCCCAAGCAATGTATTTTGGGCACTAGAAGGTCCAGGTGAAGGGTGTTGGGCAATGGAACGTCCAGGCATAGGGTCAGGAGCTGTGGAAGGGTCAGGCTGAACAGTTGAGTTGTTGCTGTTCCTTAACTGAAAAATTGTAATTGAATGATTAATGTTATTATAGAGAAAAATTGATTAGTAAAGATGCATATAGTGCTGCAAAATTCAGAAGAGGGAGACGACCTAGACGAGCCCCTTGCAGTACGACTGTCTGAAGCAGCTGAGGCGACAGAAGGTAATATTTTAATATTTTGCAGCATTATGCATCTTTACCAATCAATTTTTCTCTATAATATCATTAATCATTCAATTACAATTTTTCAGTTGAAGAACAGCAACAACTCACTGTTCAGCCTGAACTTTCCACAGCCCCTGACCCTTTGCCTGGACCTTCCATTGCCCAACCCCTTCGCCTGGACCTTCTAGTGCCCAAAAGACATTGCCTGGGCCACCAGCAACCAAACGGGGACGACTAAAATAACTGCGCACATGACATCAGGTATTTCTTCATACCTCGACAGTTCACTAGACAACTTATCTGTTCTTGTAACCATGTTCTAACACTATGTAAATGCCTTCTTTCTATTCCAGATGGAGAACCTACTAGAAGTGATGACCCAATCCTGGGTTCGACTTTCCCTCATTTCATGACACATGTACATTAATACATACAGATTTCATATTCAGCTTTATATTCAGTGTCTTCTACCTAATATGTATGTTGTAAATACAATTTGTTATTGTTTTCATCAAACATGCTTTGCCATCAATTTATTCAAAACAACCGCTTACGTAATACATCGAAAGTATAGCGCCGATGAGAGATAGACAGGGTTTTTGTTGATAACATGTATATTTTTCGAGTTGTAGGGGGTGGGAGTGGGCGTTCTTGGCGTTCTCGAAAAAGGGCCAAAAAATCGCTGTTTTTCAGCGCGCTCTAGCGCCGATACCTCTCGTCAGAAAATCAAAGTTACCAGTGCGTTTTGTAGGAAATTTTATCTACTTTAATTTAGTATAGAATGGTCATCTTCGAAAAATGCATAGTCTTCGAGATATAAGCGAGAAATAGAAAAAAGTGCGAAAATTTTGAGGTTTTGTGCATTTTTCGTTGTGAAGCCCACCTCCTACAAGGCAGCAAACTTGAAATTCGGATTCAGCACCCCAAAAAACATATAGAACCGTTGAGAAAAAACTTCCACAATTTTGTTACGGGAAAACCACCACTTGACTGGGTTATAATAAGTTTATTTAGCAGACGGTAGGGAGACTGTTTTTATTAACCGACACAGAGAGCCAGCGACTATCAAACATCCATATTTTTATGTCTACTGTAAGAAAAAGGTTGGCTTACTACTGTACTACTGTAGAGTTGCTCGCATCTGTCAGAAATATGTTGTCTAATAATGGTTAGATAGAGATCTACGTACACAACGTAGGCAGATGGTCACATTGCCATATTCATGTGCGCCTCTTATTTTTAAGTCGAATAGTCTACACATACTACACATATACAATTATCGTTACTGGAATGTTGCCCTTAGATGTTAGTAAGTATCTTTTGTTTCCGCAATCGAAACCCATTACCATATAATCGAGCGTGTGCCTCAGCATTGATCAACGTAATGAAAAACGTTTCCTCCGCCTAATTTTCTGGGCGAATGTCTCGAGAGAGAGCTCTAATCTATCGCTAATCAATCCATATTAATGGTGTGCATTACTGGATTTTTGTATATCTGTATACATTAGTTCACACTAGGGCGCATGTTGAGCTGTCCCATCGATGTTTAATTTTCTTCGACAACTGAAGATTCCTACATATTATAGAGACACAGCCGAACTTTGTGCTTCCACATCCGAAGTGAAAAATATTATAAATCTATATTAAACGTTTTGCTAAGTGTTCGCCATGTGTCACTCTCAACAAACGCCGATTAACATAGCCATATTACATACCGACAACTTTCAGCAATCTAACAATGCTTCTAAGAGGCCATTTTTGGAAGTTCAATTGTTCAAAAGCATGTGTATTAAAATGCCTAATAAATAAATTGTCATAAATTAAAGTCGACTGACGGAGCTGAAAAATTAAATAAAAATTATAAAACTCTCTTATTATGTGACATAAATAGAAGCGAACTTTCTAAATAACATCATCCTAAATATTATTTGAGGCAAACAAGCGACATGCTCAGATATAATTAATACCTTACATCCTCGACTTGGTCATCTCCATTGTCACTCTATAGCCACTATCAAAATCAAAATCATTCATCCAAATCAAGAAATACGGGAGGCTTAAGTGGCAAATTATTACTTCTAAGGTGCTCAAATAATTTCATACCTTCAAAAATGACTACCTATATGATTTCGATGAAAAGTTGCACAGGTTGGAAACTGATCCTTTACAGTTTACACGAATGTAAATAATTTAGTATCTTCAAAAATAACTACACGATTCCCATGAAACGCTGCAAATGATGTGGGAAAGTTATTTTCTTATTTTTAAAACAAACTCGAAATCCGAAAACTGGTAAAACGAACGCATCCGAATATTTCTAAAAATGATGCCCAATATTCTTTAATGCGAGATTTTAGGGAACAAATGGATCTTTATTCCACTGTAATTACACATCTATACCCAGCAGCAACTTAACAAACTAGGTCATGCCTATTTTGCTGACAATGCTGGTAGACAGAACTATATAATAGGTACATAACATTGCAGTGAATAGCATTGGTAATGAAATTGACCTAAATAACGTAGGTTGCATTATACCGGGTGCTCAACCATTTCACAACGTTAAACTAAAAGTAAACTCTGTTAATTGCCCAGTGCAAGCTGCAATATTCAATGAATATGGCGTAAAAATAACTGAACTATTTTCCAATATTGAAAATAAGTTTTTTTTCTAACTTTTGCCTCTTTATGGCTGAGAAACAACGGGTAAAATAAACTTGAAAGAATATTTCTGTTATTGAACGTGTAATATCCTTAAGTATTATAGTAAAAACTAACTGAACCATTTCCTAATCTTCAAAATAAAAGTAAATGCTGAACATTGCCTCCACATGGAAAAGCATAATTTATTGAAAATTCCATCACGGGAATTGGAATAAGTTTAAAACTTTCTACACAAATCGCTCATATAAGTATCGTACTTCGTATCAAAAGTGTTTGCCTACACGAACCTTCGACCGTGCTTGCAACTTTGTGATTTTATTAGTATCAGCAATCATGTTATCGACACTAGTGATTAACATTTTTTTGTAATTCTTTACTAAAATTTTCAATGTCATAATAATCGACAAGTGGCTCCTTTTTTACAATATTCTAGAAAAAGTGTATGGCAGGTATACACCACATTTGTAACTATCGGCTTAAAGGCCGCATTTCACCTAGCTGGTCCAGCCGAGCTGGTCCCGCCCGGCTGCACCCGCCGCAATCTGAAAAGCATTGCCGCTTACGGAACTGCACTCACGTAACTTGTAAACCCGCTTCAGCCCGGCTGGTCCAGCTCGATTTGTAGAAATATACAATTCCGGCGGGACCCGCTCGGCCGGTAATTGCAAATCCACCAATAGATTTGCATTCTTTGAAACCACGTGGATAGTACAGTCCAGATAGATTATTGTGCATTTGCAACATAATTCATTAATATTTCATAAACCCAGTATCTCTTGTGTTTATATCGCCTTCTATTGCTTACGGTTGATGATAAATAGTATAGATGGCAATAAATTCATCGTCACTTCTCGACATCTTTGCGCAACCTCAAGATGGCTACTGATGAATATAAGCAGTCGGGCACAAAAATTGCTCTACTTACTGTACATATAGAAAACTAATCAAATTTACAAGCCGTGTGAGTGCAGAAACGAGCGGGTCCAGCTGGGCGGCACCAGCTCGGCTGGACCAGCCACGTGAAATGCGGCCTTTATCCTTTCTAATATGATTTTCTGGGTTTATCCATTGTTTTGGATTGATGCTAATATCTACTTATACCTTTAGTTTCCCCTTTTTATAATGACGAAGGAAACCTAGGAAGTTTCTTAATAATAATTCTTCAATGCCAAACGGGTTAATGCAAGATGCAAGTGAATGTTTTCTTTCTCAAATCAATAAGTACTAATTACCAATAAAATGTGAGAGTAAACGGTAATACCACGTAATCTGAAGTAAGTTATATTGCTGATGAAATAATCGGAAAAGTTTTGGTTGAAGAATGTAACCGTAGAGTAATTAGATGGTAGAACTGGGCGTACTCGTATACTCCAAAGTATCTTAGAAACAATTATTGTATCTTACACAGTGGTATCTTAAATACTTTTTGACTACACAAAATACTTTTCAAACGTATCGTGTATCTCACAATTGGTTTTTTATCTTAAAATAAAAAATATATATTTTCTTAGCTTAGGAAACATGAATTCCAAAAATGGTTCATTCCTATAGGTATGGACATGAACATCTTTATTAAAGATATACACAATAAAATCGCACCATCCAAAATCGGTAGCTTCCAATAACCCATGTATCTGGAAAATGTAATCACGGTTTTCTTTCAGATTTAATTTGGCGTCTAAATAAAGCAATTTCTTGCAACGCAGGAATTTCTTATGAAATAATGGCACTTTGCTTCTATTATTCGTCGACTATTGTTCGTTGACTAGTCCATCCGGGACGCCGCGTTAGGTAATGATGGATTTTATGCACTACTATACATGGAATGCATTCAACATTACATTTCCCATCGTATTTTGAAATAGACGTTTTCCTATATTGAAGACCATGCTTAATTGTTGGCAAGTTCAGGTCTCTATATATTATACTGTCTCTGTATTGTTCAGAAGATTAGTTTCTTTCAAAAATTTTCCAAGAATCTTGGGAACGAGATTTCCACGAGAGATCTTTCTTGCACGTTTGCTACGCTACACTTCTTACTGTGAGTCTACATTTTGTGATCTCGTGTCGACTTTCTTTGAAAAGTTGTAATACATTATCTCTCCATTTTCTTATAAATCTAGAAAATTTAATGTTTCTCTTCTTCATCATATTGTCTTTAACGCAACCAAAGTAGCCCTCCACGAGAGCATTGCGTATCCGATTTAAAGTACTGTAAGCATCATGGCGCCCCATAATGGATAATACGGCATACATATTTTTCAATATATCTTTTGCTGCATTGGAAGAACGCCATCCTCCGTGCCTTTTCAGAGTGAGCAAATCACCACCGCTTTCCACCAACATGGTTGCCGAAGAACGCCTTAGACCGTGTTCTCGGGATTTTTTAGTTTCAGGTATTTTGCAACAAGTTTTGGAATATACTGATAATAATGGCATCCAACATGTTGAGCGTAACATCTACAGTTTCGGTATGCAATAATCTTCTACTCTCCGTATTTTTAGGGCGTAGATTTGCGTATTTACGGTAAAGCGTGCATCCTTCATTGGTAATGGTAAAACTCCTTGACATATGATTTTTTCCATCTCGCAAGAACACGACAAGAAAGCGCCCATTATCTTCCACACCATCTAAACTCAAACGTATTAAATCATACCTACGGCATGCGCCGAAGATTCCAAACACTAAAATTACTTTTGCTAGTACAATATCATCTACTAAAGCTTCACAGAAAAATTCAGTTACTTGTTCTGCTGTAATAACCCTGGAATTTTTGGTATAGATAACCTATAGCTTGACGCTTCAAAAAAGCAATAGTTTTTGAATAATAAATTGTTGTCAGTATTTTCTTTTATAGTCGAGCAACCCTTTAACGTAGAGAATTGACTCCATGAAGTGGACGATTTCATAGATTTTGCGTTTTCGGAAAAATAAACTAAAAAAATATTGTCGCTCACAGTTTTGATTCTTTTCAGAATTCGCCATTCAGTAAAAATGTGATATTTGTGTTCATATCTCGACCTGGATATCACTGGTAATAAATCTGCGCTCGCTTTTTCTGCTTTCTCTAATATATTATCAGGAATATCGAGATTTTCCTCCCAATTTGAGTCCCATGTTTTAAAAATGGTATAAATAAATTTCACTGACAGAAAATAAAATATGTCAATAATAAATAAATCGTTGCTATAGAAACATTAATCGTTTCTTAAGGTACTTTTAGACGGTCAGTTCAATTTTCCGTTCAGTTTCAGTTTCAGTTCAGTTGTCAGTTATCTTATGTCAAAGGTACTTTTAGACGGTCAGTTCAGTTTTCCGTTCATTTTCAGTTCAGTTGTCAGTTCAGTTCAAAAGTACGCTGTATTTAGACCTCGATTTAGACAATCAGTTGAGTTTTCATTATTGTCGTGTACAGTGCAGACGTCATGGATGAAGAATGCCTAATTGCGTTAGCTTTGGCCTTAGCACTAAAGAAACCAAGAAAGAAAAGAAGTAGATGGAACAAAGCCTGGCTCCTAAAGAGAATATCACTGTATTTTCTGGATCCTCATCATCATCATCCATAATGTTGATGCCCTGGCGAACATCTTGTTGGTCATTAAGGAACCCAACTAAGTTATAGTACTACAAAGACGGTTCGTATTTCGTCATTTCCGGCTCCACTTTTATCCAACTCCTTAACTTTTTTCGTTTCTTTATTATAAGCTGAACGCAGGCTATTAATTTTTGCTTTAACTGATTTTACAGTCGCATTTTTATCATGTTGTTTGTATTTCTTCAACAAAACATTCTAACATGCCTCTCTTTTGTGGCTGTTATGGTACTGCGGGTCCTTTTTTACCACAAGCATGGATATTTTTCATAAAGCTCAATAAACTCCGTTAGGAAGTCGTGTTTTGACATTGCGCGAGATATACGTCTGAACCAGGCTACTGCGAAGACTGAGACATGAAGAGACAGGTTTGTTTACACATCATTTTAACACTGATAACTGATACACAAACTTTTGGAAAACCCATCGAGCCACAGCTCCGTATCAGTTTGTTTTTCCGTAATTTTTTTGTATTTAGACTTAAAATAACTGACAACTGAACTGAAACTGAACGGAAAACTGAACTGGCCGTCTAAAAGTACCTTTATTTAATGAACGTATGTAGGTAACCCCCATTGTTATTTAGCGCACGGAAACAGGGATCGGGAAAAAAATTTCCGTGCATTGTTCTGAAAATGTCACCTTTACTTTATTGTAAACACAGATGAAAACGAGGTGCTTTCAGGTAAGTAAGATACAAATGCTGTTTAACAATAAAAATGTTATAAAAATGTTCATAACGGGCTAGACCGGTAAAAACTTTTATATAAACTCATTGCGATTTTGGCAATTTGCAATTTACAGTTAAAATATGAATTATAACTGAAATGTGAAATGCTTTCAGATATACATAATTTAAAAATCTTATCTGATGGCTCAAGGGTGAACACATTGCAGGAGTTTGAACACTGGGCAACATTCAAAATACTTGTATAGATCCTCGGAATAAGAACGTTTAAGTTACTTGTAAATTCCACGCTTGGTAGAAATTGATTATGAATGTGTCGAAGATGATTGGCGAAATATAATATGTCGTTCTTCGGAATTCACGTTCATTTTCCAAAATAAGGACATCATTTGCAGCGATTCATGAAAATTGTACAGTAATTTATGGAAATATTGAATTATTTATGTTATTTGAAGAGTTGGTTTTTAAACCTTCAGAAATAATTTTCGGGTTTCGCGTTCATTTTAAAAATAAGCAACTAATTCTGTCACACTATTTGCAGCAATTCATCGAAATCGTATACTTGGTCATTTTTGGAAAGACTGAATTATTTACGTTTATTTAAAGTAATGGTATTCAACCCTTTAGAACAATTTTCATTTCAAAAATAAGCAAATAATTCTTCCACACCATTTGCAACTTATCATCGAAATCGTAGTAATTTTTGAAAATACTGAATTATGTATTTACATTTATTATTTGAAGGGTTGGTTTTCAACCTTTTAGAAGCAATTTTCGGAATTCACGTTCCGTTTTTGACGGGCGTTATTGTTGCTGTGCGTAAAAAGCTAAATCTGAATACAGAAAAGAAATAAATTTAAGGTCTAGACAATAAGTCAGTTAATGGGCAGGTAGAAGACCTCCAATTCTGTAGAAATTACCTACCTTGGAAACTGGAACTTGATATAACCAATTAACAATGAATTATAGAAACGTGACATTCAACATTCATTAAATTTCCATCGACTGGCAGCACAAGTAGGTATTAGACGGCTTTTATTTTACATTATTTTACAGGAAATTCAAAATTAGTTTCTTTTGTACATTGTCGTAATAATGGCACATAGGATTTATTGTAGGATATAAAACGCAACGGTAATGGAGAAGTAGAGTGTATACGCACTGAGTGTTTGCTTTCTTAACAGGACAGTGCAGGGGGAAAGATTGATGGTACTTGGAAGTTGATCGATAAACCGTAATTGACTAAAACGAAAAAGAACTAGATTCTTTTTATGAATAACGCGGAAAAGTGACGGAAATTGCATCATGGTATTTTTGACAACTTAATACTCAGATATCAATTTATGTGGATAATCTTTTCGGTGGCCTAGATTTTGAATATCGTGAATTTCTTCAATATTTATGCTCCGAAATTAATGCAGCTTTCCACATTTATTTCCTACACCAACACTTATCGTTATTACACAAACAGTTCCTTGCAGTTAAAAAGAAATATTTACAGGGTGTTCCTCCCTCTCGCTAATTATTGTCTTAACATAATTGCTAAACACCTGTTTCGGACGGTACACAGCATTTTGGGCACCTACGTGATCCACCAAAAACCGTTGCATTGCAGGTCACAATGCTCGACAAAGTAGGGCCTGAAATGGAGTTAACAACTCTTCCTTGTAAGATAAGTCGGTTAAAAGGACTACAAAACAGCCTCGGGAAGGTCACAATCGATGCCAGAATCCTTAAAGATTACCGTGAAGCCATAGCAGCAATTCAAACGACTCAAAGGAATCCATGAATTGATGAAGTACCTACTTTATCTACTTCACAATAAATAATACCACCAGAAATAATGCCGTAGCCCTCTGTCAAAACTGCTTCCATTTCATTCAAAGACATTCCTAATTTTTCTTTCTTAGATGCTAATACTTCTATATCATCCGCAAATCTGAGCGTGTTAATAGTTTGACCCTGTACATTAATCCCTGAGGCTGAGGGTAAAGGGATCAAACTTAAAACTCAATCTGTATTCGTTTTAAACTTCCTCCTCAATATCTAGATTGGCGTGTTGTTTGTTTAAGCCGAATTCGCTTCATATCAAGTGTTATTGAGGGTGGCTAGTTTTGAAATAAAAGCACTGTACTTCTATTTAAAAGAATACCTACATCACTTATAACAAAGTTTAAGTGTTTAAGTACATACTTCATAATTGTTTTATTTATACAGATGTTCAAATTGCTGTCCGTGAATATGTTGTCTATACCCAAACCGATAATAGAAGCCCTCTTGAATGTTCCGGACGGTATTAGGGCTGATTTCTTGTATCCCAGCCCGGATTTCTGTTTTCAATATCTTTGTTGCTTTTTACCGAAGACCCATTAAATCTAGTATTAAAACTCGTTAAGAAGAGTACTTTTCAAATATGTATTTGTCAGAGACAAGACGCGAAATAAGACAAATCGCGAATTGTCTAACAGCAGTAAGCAAAGTCCGAAATAATTAATCAATTCGCTATGTCCAGATAAACTAAGTTTTATCTACGCTAAATTTGACAAAATGCAAATATTTGAATTTATGTAGGAGACCCTCTTTCTAGCTGCACGGCCTTCTAAACGCGCATGCTCAATAATAACCATGTTACAACGCCCCGCTCGCTTCGCTCCGCTTAACCTTAACCTGTTAAATTTTTGAATAAAAAAAATTAAAATGGGATCAGTAGAAACAGGGCCGAAGCCGTACGGATACCCGAGCTGCTGACCAATGCTTGGTAACGACCACAGAGCCGAGAAAGGGCAGAGAGAGTAAGTCACAGTATATGTATCATGAACGCATCATAAAGTAACATTCTGTTTTCAAAATAAACATACCTATCCGATGGTACTGTAATAGATATACGTCACTTCTTCAAAAAGCACATCAAGTAGGGACAGTAGGTATATCTCGGTTATGGTTCTATCTTCCTATTGGCCACGATATTGATAGTTCATTTCACACTATGTACTTGTAAGAAAGGGGCAAAAATATAAAGTTTTATGAATCAACTTGTCTGGCATTGTATACAGACAGAAGCTGTTTGTGTTTTATTTACATTTTTTAAACGAGAACCGAGCAGCAGAGCGATTCCCTCCAAGCGCTCACAACAATGCCATGAAAAGTACGCACCAATCACCAATGCCAGTGTTGATAAGCAGAGTTTGTTAATTGTGTACATCTCCTCTCACCTCTCCAAATGTTATGATGCATTCACCATTTTTGGCTTATTGCCATACACTTATCATCTGTCCTTTCTACCCTCTCTGGTAACGGCAGTAGGCCTATTGTCTAATATGCCTCAGACAGAGCGGAATCTGTCTGGACAAATGTGGAAATATTAAATACATGAATGTTGTTCTGCTTTTGTCTAAGAACCTTAGACATTTTGGGTTTTGGCTAGACGAAACGCATTTTGTTAGTGTCCGTGACATATCGATATATTTATTTATGTATATGCAGTTCCATTCAAAATAAAAAAGTTTGCTTCAACAGGCGAAAATACACGACGACGTGAGAACACTGCCAATATCAAAAATGAGTCTGCCATAATTTGTAATCTTCCCACAGCAAATTTTATTAAATTCGAATAAGTTATCGAGATAATTTGTTTCCAACTTTATAGGCACTGTATATGTCAAAAAATAAAAAAAACACAAAAAGAATAAACAACATAAAATAATGTAGGTGTAGGGTATTAAACAAAATAAAATATTAAATAAATATGAACAAACCACTAGTAGTATATAACTTAAAACAATACTACCTAAAACTAAAATCAACAAAAAACAATAATAAAAATTTCAAAATCTACAGAATTTTGCATATATTCACTGAAAGAAAAATTAATTGTCAGCATGACCGGGTGTTAGTGACGATCGCCCCCCTTACTGAATACACGTTCCGATGACATACACTTATTGCTCCCGCAGATAAGTACCTATTTTCTTGCAAGTTTTGAAAGAGCGGGCATTCATGCAGTTTCCACCTTTTTTTCTATCAAGTCTATAGAATTCTTTTTAAAATATATTTGCATTTCATGATCTATTTGGTTTTATAAGTATCGATCCCCGAAATGTATCGAATCCAATAATTATCGATCCCCAATGTGTATCGATCCATAATATGTATCGATTTCCGATACATGCCGAATTTCGATATTTTTTGGATGATCGGTTCTTCAATACGTCTACGTGGATCTATACGCTTCAATCTACCGTTAATCCTAACATACCAAAATTATTAACAGCCCAGCCCACAGGCTATTTTCAAGTGGTCTCATAAGTTAAATGCAAAAAAGCAGTTCTGCTATGATTGCTCTTTGCATTCTAGTGTTCTTGAGGCATAATGGATCAAGAATTCTGCAAACGCCGCCACTGTCTGTATGCACTTCAGATAATAACGAGAATAGACGGTGAGGTCTAATTGACACACTTCACACAATACAAATGGGAATATTCGCCAGGGCAGAGTAAGGAAAATATCGATACTCAAGCTTTCGCAATATTGTCTTTATTGCGTTATCAGAAGTTAGGTTTCAAGGTTACAAATTGTAGCTGCAAAAATCTTTCAAGGAGCCCACGATCAAGTCCAGGAAAAACATTCACTTTAATTAACATATTTTTGGCAAAAATGATACGAACAATTAGGAAAAAGTATAAAATTAAAGTATAAAATTCAGAGAAATTACAAGAACCTTACATCTTAAAACAATTATTTCAATATTCCCATTTATTTTGTGATTTGTGCACTTCAGGCACGAATTTTGTTGAAATTCCAAGTGCAAACGAAATCATTAGGATGAAAAACTAAATACCAGGGAAGTATGAGTTTAAGCCACAATAAGTTTTCTAATTTACATTTATGACGGTTTTATGTTATTCAACTCTTTAACTTCTGAATCCTTCATTAAGATTTCTGGAACTTAAGAGTTTTATATCTTTTCCGCGAGAAAAATGAAATAAATACGTAAATACAACTTAAGAACAATGAGAATCAGAAATGTTTATAAATATGCCAGTGTGACGTAAATTTTACTGGCCAAATGAAGCAGCGCCATTTTCCTTTGTATTTCAGAGTATTTTTAAAGGGCATCGTAAACTTCCAATATTCATAAAAATTCATAATAAAATGGAGCCATTCATTACTCAGCGCATAAAACATATTCACGTAGATGGGTAATAAGGAGACAGATCATGGTTTATAACTTTAAATTTATTTTCAGAAATTCGATAAGATTATTTTAAACGAGGATACAAAATTTGATTATAAACAGAACACTTTCAAAATGCACTTTTTGTAGACAAATTGTAGACAAATGAGAAAAATCTAGAAATTATAGTCAAGATATCAAAGAAACTGAATAATTTATTAGTATGCAGCACGATGGAATAATAATAGGTGTTCGCATGCACTATACACAGCGGTCACGTGTGGATCTATATTTTAGCCAATGTACGAGAGAAAGGTCTAGAGGAAGAAGACTAACAGCAGTCTAACTTCTCTAAAGTGCTTCAAGTGATAGTGTTCTTAATTGTTCTGTATCAGTTACTTTTTTTATAAAAACTAACTTTAACGTGATTATCGTTTTATTCCTCTATTTTTCTACAACAACTTGACAATCAATAAAAATATTAATTCCGTTTTTTTCTCTCGCCTTCCTTGATATAAATCTTTAAAATAAAATGTTTATCATGGCAAATGAGATTCAGCACGTATCACATAAATTAATAAATAACTCGAATCTCCAACATGCCCCCCGCCTTGGAAATGCCCTGGACTGGGCAATTGCAACAGTCAATCCTTGGTGGTGTCTTCCAAATCAGTTGTAGGAAGAGGGCAAAGCTTGGAAAAAGACCGCTTCACTTCACCCTTTGCAGTCTTGACTGTGGCAACTCTACTTATATTATCCTTGCCGGGATGTATCTGGACTATTCGTCCAAGTCGCCAATTAAGAGGCGGAGCATTGTCCTCCTTTATGATAACTAACGCCCCGGGTTGCAAACTAGAGCGCGACCCTTTCCACTTAGAGCGCTGCTGTAGCTCTGCGACATATTCCTTGTGCCAGCGGCTCCAAAAATGTTGCTGGCACTGTTGAATATGCTGGTAGCGATTTAAGCGGCCAACAGGCAACTCTCTGATGTCACTGCCTGGCAGGGCGACTAATGGCCTACCGATGAGGAAGTGAGCCGGGGTTAACGGCACCAAATCGTTTGGATTGTCAGATAGGGGAGAAATTGGCCGAGAATTGAGTACAGCCTCCACCTGAACTAGCAAAGTATTGAGCTCTTCAAACGTCAAATGAGCGTTACCTAGAACCTTTCTTAAATGTTTCTTGCTGGATTTAACACCAGCTTCCCACAAACCCCCGAAATGCGGGGAATAGGGAGGAATTAATTGCCAATCAATTCCTTCATTTGTGCAATAATTTTTAACGTGTTTGCCTGAAATTTTAAGAAATTCCCCCAATGATTTTAACTCTGAACGAGCTGCAAGGAAATTACTGCCGTTATCGGAAAATAACCTTACTGGTTTCCCGCGGCGTGATATGAATCTCCTCAAAGCCATCAAGAACGAATCTTTTGACAAGTCAGATATGAGTTCTAAATGAACCGCCTTAGTTAAAAAACAGACGAATAATCCTATGTAACATTTACTAATTTTTCCCCCGCGACCCTTTCGATCCTTGATTTGTAAAGGACCCGCGTAGTCTACACCCGAGACCGCAAATGGTGGTTCTGGCTGGAGGCGTGACGCAGGCAAATGACCCATTTTTGGGTTAATAACTCGCGGCTTATTCTTAAAACAAGTGATGCATTGTCTGACCACCCTCTTTGCCAAACTTCTGCCCAGCACAGGCCAAATTCGATCTCGAACTGAGGCTAAGAGCTGTTGTGGACCAGCGTGGAGTAACATTGCATGTTCATTTTCAAAAATTAATTTTGTTAGGTGATGTTTTGAGCAGATTAAAACAGGATGTTTCTTGTCATAAGTATAACTTGAGTTTTGAAGACGCCCGCCTACTCTTAGTATGCCTTCATTATCAATAAACGGATCTAAACTTAATATTCTACATTTAGAATTCAGCGGCAGGTTTGCCTTTAGACACGCAATTTCTTGAGAAAAGGAATTCTGCTGAGCGCTTCTGATGAGAGTCTTGAATGCTGCATTTAGCTCTAATAACGAAAGTGGACCTATGATCCTGTTTTTCTTTTCGTTTTTACAATTAAAGACGAATCTGAGCATAAATGCCACAGTGCGTTGCAAACGCAACAATTTCGAAAATCGTTTGAACGGAAATGGTTCTGTATTTTGTGACACAAAACTATGAGTATTGTCCCTTCTCATATCAGGAAGTTCGATGCTTGTATTCGTTTCAAAACCTTTAGTTTGTGGCCAATTTTCAGAAGATTCGGACAGCCAGGTAGGTCCGTGCCACCATAAATCTAATTTCAGCATTTCACTCGGTCGTACACCGCGTGATAAAAAATCAGCAGGATTGTCTTTACTTCGCACATGACGCCAAGTATCGTTGCATGTAATTTCTTGAATTTCACCTACTCTGTTGCTCACGAATGTTTTTAATTTATTTGGTGGTAGTTTTAGCCAAGAAAGCACAATTGTAGAATCAGACCAAAATATGCGTTTGCCCAAACTTAGCCGCAGTGACTTGGCAACCTTGTCCGCAAGTCTGGCTACAATTAAGGCTCCTGACAATTCTAGCCGTGGCAGTGTGACTGTTTTTAACGGGGCCACCTTAGTTTTTGCACATAGCAGGTTCACGACCGTTTTACCATTCTTATCTGTGCTTTTTAAGTACACGCAACCGCCGAAAGCCTTTTCAGACGAGTCACAAAAACAATGCATTTCTACGTTTTCATAATCTTCACAAATCACGTGCCGATCAACACGTAAGTTGTTCAGCTCATTTAATTCGCAACGAAACTCGCGCCAAAATGTATGAATGTTCGCAGGCACCGTTTCATCCCATGTAACTCGTTCCAACCACAATTGCTGAAGTAGAACTTTTGCTGTCACGATACATGGACTAAGTAAGCCCAGGGGATCGAATACCTGCGATATGCTTGACAATATAGTGCGTTTATTCACCCTTCCCGGCTCCGGTGCCTCGCTAATTTTGTACATTAATTGATCGTTTGTAATACACCACGAAAGCCCTAAAGTTTTGGCGTTTTCGTTGGCTCCGAATTCCAGTATTTTTGCAGACGATTTATCTTCGCAAACGTACCTTAGAACGTCGCAATTGTTTGAATAAAATTTTCGCAGATTGAAACATCCCTGTTTTAGAATATTCGCAACTCCTCTTGCAATTTGAGCCGCTTCTTCTATGGAATCTGAGCCCGTCAACATGTCGTCGACGTAGAAGTCTTCTTCAATTATCCTCGCGAGTAACTCATTTTCGGCCTTGTTTTCTTGTGCCAATTGCTGGATGCAGCGAATTGCTAGATACGACCCAGCTGTCGTCCCGTAAGTTACCGTTGCGAGCTCAAATTTTTCTATGGGATGTTCCGGTCTTTCGCGCCATAGAATACGCTGTAGAGAACGTTGATTTGGTGCAATTAGAACCTGGCGGTACATTTTTTCGATGTCTCCCGATACGACGTATTTATGTTGACGAAATCGCACAAGAATCGAAAATAATTCGCTTTGAGTTGAAGGGCCCGTCATTTGTAAGCTATTTAAGGAATGGCCAGTGCTTGTTGTTGCTGAAGCATCAAATACGACGCGCAGTCTCGTGGTTAGACTTTCCTCGCGAATTACGCCGTGATGAGGCATGTAGTAAGCAATTTCAGCGACGTCTGGCAATCCTACTTTCGACATATGACCTAGGGATTCGTATTCACAGATGAATTCTGTATAGCTCAATTTTAAATCCGGCTTAGAATGTAGCTTGCGCTCGAGGGACAAAAATCTGCGCTCCGCTTGTATATAAGAGTCACCTAACTTGTCGAGGCTATCCTTTAATGGGAGGCTGACGATGAACCGTCCATCAGATGCGCGTTTTGTATTTTTCATGAAATGTTCCTCACACGCAACCTCTTCTTGGGAGAGTGGCCTGATCGGACTGCACTCTTCTAGTTCCCAAAAACGTGCTAGTTGCGCCTGAATATCGAGATGCGTGAAATTACAGAAAACCGTTGACGACTTTTTTGATGTGCCAAATTTTCCCGATATGATCCACCCTAAACGTGTTTTTTGTAGTACCGGTTTATTTTTTCCCAAACGAATTTGCCCAATGCACATTAAATGCCAAAAAAGCTGCGCGCCGATAAGCATGTCAATTTTCTGTGGCGTCGAAAATGACGGATCAGCCAACTTCAGATTTTTTGGTATATTGAGCTTTGAAGCGTTCAATTGTACACTTGGCACATTGCCTGTAATGTTAGGAACAACAAAACATACAAGTTTTTCAGAAAAATCATTGTGCAAAGCCTGTATAATGACCTCGCAGCTCGTATCTATATTGGAACAAGTATTATTAAGTCCAAGTACAGAGATGGGTTGCTTGGATGTTTCTAAATTTAAAATTTTGCACAATTCTTCAGTTATGTAGTTCGACTGGGAGCCCGAGTCAAGTAAAACCCGTATAGTATGTGGAGTTTTTTGCTTATCTAAAACTTGAATCAAAGCAGTGGATAACAGTACGTGCGCGTCAAAAACACCGGACGACAATACAACACTATTAG
This sequence comes from Xestobium rufovillosum, assembly GCA_963966045.1. Taxonomy (NCBI): domain Eukaryota; kingdom Metazoa; phylum Arthropoda; class Insecta; order Coleoptera; family Ptinidae; genus Xestobium; species Xestobium rufovillosum. Next base: position 16,895,595 of record OZ014504.1, read on the forward strand.
GATTAGACGACGAAAATTCGGTTGAGCTGACAGCGCCGTTGTTATGCAGGAGCGTGTGATGATTTTCGTTACATTTTTGACAGGTTCCTCGGCGACAATTTTCGCTTGAATGACCTGGCCTTAAGCAATTTTGGCAAAGCTTTAAGCTACGAACCTTTTCGACCTTTTGGTTATGTGACAGCTGCAGGAATTCTGAACAATTCTGTATGTAATGTTGCTTCTTGCAAAACCTACATCTTACTACGAAATTATTGGTGCCTTGTTTATTTCGCTGCTTGTTTTCTGTAACTAAAAATCCCCTGGTTCCCTTTTTGTCGGTGGGTTTGTCACGTTGGCATGACTGCAATGTTTCAAGCAAATCCGCGCGAGATTTTACAAAAGACTTGAGGTCTTGCAACGTGGGTACATCTTTTCCGGTTTTATAATTCTCCCATTCGCGAAGCGTTATTTTGTCAAAGTTTGAAGATACTATAAAAACGATGAGAGTATCCCAGTTGTTTACCGGCTCTTGAAGTTGCTCTAGAGCGCGTAGATTTTTGTTACAGAATCCAACATTATTCGCAGACCACTGGCCGATTCCCTTTGCAAACACTCTAAATTAAATAAGGCCTTAACGTGATTATTAACTAATAATCTCCGATTATCATATCGATCACACAATGCATCCCACACCACTGGGTAATTATTAGCTGTAAATTCCAATGAACTTATGACCTGCGTGGCGCCACCTGTCAGAGATGCTCTGAGGTAATGAAATTTTTGAATCGGACTTATGGACGCATTTTGATGTATTAGAGATTCATACGTGTCACGGAATTCCAGCCAGTTAGAATATGATCCGTCGAACTTAGGTAGTTCTATTGTCGGTAACCTAATGTGCTGACCAGAAACTCTATTGGTATTTACGGAAATAACCTCCTCGCCATCGCCACCGTCGGATAGAGCAGAAGAAGGGGCACGAGAGGACGCTACAGTACGTTCATGATCGTTAAGAATCTTTTTTGCTTGTGCTGTTAGCTCAAAGAATTTATTTTCAAATGTGTAGCGCTCCCTAGCCTCGTCTTCAGCATCCTCGGCGGTGCTTTCGATTATAATTTGAACTTCTTCGAATTCAGTTAACAATGTTTCGATTTTGGTTAACCGATCATGTAACTGCAACAAGTCTACATCGGTTTTGTGAACCTTACTGTTGAGTTCAGTTAAGAATTTTGAAAAGTTTGTTAACTTAGTCTTGCAAATACCTCTTTTTTGAATTGGCGAAGCCATCTACAGTTTAATGGAAATACACTGATTAAACTATAAATATATGCGTAAAAAGAGCCTTGCAATAATTACTAGCGCAGAAGGAAGCCTTTCAATTACAAATAAATGGCACCGCTGCGCTGCACAGGTAAATAAGAGGAACGAGCTCACTTTGTTTCGGAGAGACTTCTGGAATTTTCTGCCCCTTACAATGAATGTGGGTCTATGTTTTGATACTGCACAGCAATAATTGATCCACAGGTTCAATGTGCGGCGGGAACACGAAGACGTCACACCGGTATCTTCTCCGCTCAAGCTGGATAATCACTTAATTTTTTGCAAAGTAACCACGTTCTGCTACCATTTTATGTTCTTAATTGTTCTGTATCAGTTACTTTTTTTATAAAAACTAACTTTAACGTGATTATCGTTTTATTCCTCTATTTTTCTACAACAACTTGACAATCAATAAAAATATTAATTCCGTTTTTTTCTCTCGCCTTCCTTGATATAAATCTTTAAAATAAAATGTTTATCATGGCAAATGAGATTCAGCACGTATCACATAAATTAATAAATAACTCGAATCTCCAACAGATAGTACACTTCTGGTGGGAAATAAATCCGATATTCCACTAGTTTTATGATTTCTTTAATAATTTATTAGTATTATACATAAGTAGCTTATAAGGCAGTATTAATGTAGCCGCTACATAAACTGCCTTACAAGGTTCCGTCGGAAGAGTTTGCAGCTGTGATAGAAACCAATCATAATAGATTGTGAGTATATTTTGCATAAGCCTAATCACACTTTTGGGCGATAGGTGGCAGCACTTTATAGACTAACAGCTGATATAACGCAGCCTTAAAGTAGAATAAATTGGAACATCGAATTGAGGTGAGCTACAAGTCTGATTTATAACGTCAAGGTCAAAAAATGACGCAATGTTCCACACCCGAAATACCGTAAAATACATACATAGGTACACTAACTTTTTTAAAGAAACCAATGTGGTAGTCAAAGAGAGATCGTTGAATTATCGGGTGACTAATTTATATGTGGCTTAAACATTTGGTCGCAATGTAGCTTTTTCATTATTAGAATACAAGTAATAAAATTTAAAATTTTAAGTAACCCCCGACACAACGCCTGAACAGATCTTCTTAAATTATAGCTAAGAACCATCTCGATCACGTCAGCTTTCAAGCAAAAAAAACGCATCAAAATCGGTCCATTCGTTTAGGAGCTACGATGCCACAGACAGACACACAGACACACAAACTCACAAACTGACACGTCAAACTTATAACACCCCCCTTTTTGCGTCGGGGGTTAACAACGCCTGAACAGATCTTCATAAATTATAGCTAAGAACCATCTCGATCACGCCAGCTTTCAAACAAAAAAAAAACGCATCAAAATCGGTCCGTTCGTTTAGGAGCTACAATGCCACAGACAGACAGACAGACACACAGACACACAAACTGACACGTCAAACTTATAACACCCCTCTTTTTGCGTCGGGGGTTAACAACGCCTGAGCAGATCTTCATAAATATAGCTAAGAACCATCTCGATCACGTTAGCTTTCAAACAAAAAAACGCATCAACATTGGTCCGTTCGTTTAGGAGCTACGATGCCACACCCGTTTTTGCGCCGGGGATTAACAACGCCTGAACAGATCTTCATAAATTATAACTAAGAACCATCTCGATCACGTCAGCTTTCAAACAAAAAAAAAACGCATCAAAATCGGTCCATTCGTTTAGGAGCTACGATACCACAGACAGACACACAGATGCACAGACAGACACGTCAAACTTATAACACCCCTCTCTTTGTGTCGGGGGTTAAAAATGGAACTTATTCACGGTGCCATGTTATGGCCTTTAAGCTGACCCCCCACGATCAATATTATTGACAATAATATTGACAATATCGTGATTTGACCAATAATACCGTGTTTTGATTGGTCAAATAACGATATTGTCAATAATATTGATCGTGTGCGGTCAGCTTTAGGGCACCTAAAGTTACCTGAGCTCTACTGGAAAAATGAAACACAACGCAGATAAGAGGTGGTTAGGTGGCCAATTTATAGGTTTCAATCGGAGCTGATGGGCAGCTAGTTAGCAAGGTAATAAAACTTTAAGGGCCCAACTGCTGTACCTGCCATGAACATTAATTTATATAATTCATTCCACGACCTCATTATTTTCGTTGAATTCACTTGCTATGGTGCAGAAACAATTAGCATTCTTAGTCCCCCGTCATGCTTCCAATTAAATTTATGGAGGTACTGATGATGCTCTACAAACCCAAAGTTCAAGAAACTCAAAGCGAAGTTTCTCTAAATAGACTGCAGAGATAGCAGAAGCGATTATTACGGAGACTAAAAGATTTGTTCCACAAATCTCTAGAGTACTGCACTCCCAAGACGCTCACTGGATTAAACTCATAGTGAGTGCATGATAACATAGAATATTGCGGTATCTATGCTGTTATATAAAACATTCTCCGGCGAATGCAATGAAGAGAAACCCTGTGAGAATTTGCCAGCTGGGAACAGCATAAAATTGATACGATAGGGTAGTTGAATTTGAAACTCCTAGCTGTGGTGGCCAAAGATAATGTTAATATACGGCCAGTTGTAATGGATTGTTCTACTCAGTTAACACAAATTCTCAAATGGGTAATTCAAAATATATAGTCTAAGATCCCGAATAAGGTCGACCTTCACCCATCTGTTTTCCTAATGAAAGGTATTTTTTATCAAACATAACATGTGAACAAACAAATCGCGGTTGGGTTGTCTAATTATATCAGGTCAAGACTACCCTTAATTAAAATTAATTTTTTTTTTGATTTCTACACTCATTTGTTTTCTCGAAGAATTCAGTACCAATCGAGAGTACCAAGTATAAGGAACAAGGAAAAGGTAGGTTGTCTATCTTTTACTGCTCCCTATTACCGGGTTGCCAGGTATAAACAGGTGAGTTGGTATTATAAATTTACACTCATCTGTTTTCTCATTCAAATATGTGTTAAAATAAAGATAATTTTATTGCGAACATGGTGGTATTAGGTTGCCTAAGCAAAATCGGTCAAGACACACGGTTGTCGCGCTTTAAAAATTGGAATATTTGAGTAAGCGAGCTGTGCGCAACAGACGAGCGTTGAGCGTACTATTCTGTGCGAAAGAGGACGCAGCATAACAGCTGCATGCGAGGCAGCTGCCGAGTGAAAGAGAGTGCGCATGCCCTTTTTCCGTGCTATAGATAATTTAAAAACAATTTTTAACATAAGAATATATAACAGAATAATAATATACAAGAAATAACAGAGTAAACAGAGTAAATATTTAAAGAAATTAATATAATTTTAAAATTTTAGAAAACGATAACAAATTAATAACACATTATTTTAGTAAATAAATATTTTGTTATAAAATTCTGATGTCATTACACATACACTTAATACAAAAAGTTATTCAGCATCAGATATTCATCAGAAGTTGCAAGATGATACTCAGTTTCTGAGGAATTGTCATCGTTATCACTGCTTGTCAAGTGCAATATATGTATGGTCAACTTGTAAGGGCCTTGGGTCCCCAACGAACCCTGTTGGTTTTAAATAGCCATCGATGAACCAACCGCAATTTTCAATACGTGCCTTTATCTCTCCCACTTGTCTACCTAATTGTGTCGTGTTAGGGATAGCGGCATAGCGGTATCAACAGGCAAGGGACAATCTACGGTAATAACCACCAGTGCCTGGCATATGCAGACGATGTGGTAATTATAGCAAACACAAGAAATAGCCTCAAAACTGTAATAGAAAGGTTAAGTGGAAGGGCTCTAAAATTGGGACTGAAATTGAACGAAAGCAAAACGAAGTATATGAGTATGGGACCAGAGATGCAACAGAATCTGGAAGTCGTAACTTGCCTACTCGATGTTCACTCTCCTGAGAGATTTAATTTTTTCGCATTTAATTCGACACTGACAACTCTGAAACTTGTGAAATATTCCAATTTTTAAAGCGCGACAACCGTGTGTCTTGACCGATTTTGCTTAGGCAACCTAATACCACCGTGTTCGCAATAAAATTATCTTTATTTTAACACATATTTGAATGAGAAAACAGATGAGTGTAAATTTATAATACCAACTCACCTGTTTATACCTGGCAACCCGGTAATAGCGAGCAGTAAAAGATAGACAACCTACCTTGTCCTTGTTCCTTATACTTGGTACTCTCGATTGGTACTGAATTCTTTGAGAAAACAAATGAGTGTAGAAATCAAAAAAAAATAATTACATTATTTTTAATTAAGGGTAGTCTTGACCTGATATAATTAGACAACCCACCCGCGATTTGTTTGTTCACATGTTATGTTTGATAAAAAATACCTTTCATTAGGAAAACAGATGGGTGAAGGTCGACCTTATTCGGGATCTTGTACTAATAGGACTTATAAGATTTCTCATCACAAGCTGTTTATAATATAAAAACATTAAATATTAAATGTTAAAACTACGCAACCTATTATATTATTCACTTGTTTTCATCAGTAATCGAGAATTTTCTTTGAAAAAAATGCCTTTCCTAGCGGGAAACCGGAAAGAACGCGTCGAATGTAAAATTCTGTAAATTACATTGAATTTTAGACGAGAAAAGTAAAAATGCCGCAAGGGAATCGAGTTGTCAAATCAACTGCCTGTACAACTTCATACTAAAATCAACTAAAAAATCCAAAAATGTGACAACAAAGGGATGTTATATTTCAAAAATAAAGTATGGCGTTGCGTAGAAGAAATGATACTCTCTGAATAAGCAATATGACATGATATACTTTTAAATATAAGTGAGCAAAAAAGACAAGGATGCATCTCAGCCGCACTATTAGGACATCTGTAGATACTTATACACAGAAGTCTTAATGGTGTTTAACAGAAATTTCACATTAGGCCCACATTGGTCTGACGAGCTACCGAACAAAACTTTTTTACGTTCTGGTCTACTAAAATTTTGCAAATTATAGTATGTCTGTTTCACTTGTTAGTAGCGGTAAAACGCAGTATTATGAAGTTAATTAGCAATTTAATATTACCACTCAAGACCCGACCCAAGAAGGAAACTTGTTTGATAAACCAAAAAAAGAAATTCCTACTTCGAGCAGACAAATAGAGAGAATAGAATTCATCTCCAGGGTAACACTACGTTCTGCTATATAATTTGATTTCAGGCAACAAGAATTCTAAATTACATTGCTAAAACTACGAGACGCAAGAAACTTATAGAAGTGAGATACTGCGACAACAAAAGAAAATAATAAATCAGTCGTTCGAAACGAGGGCAAAAGTTTTAATCGGGGTTTTAATTGAAGCGGAAATGAAGTGGTGGACACAGCATCAAATATATTGTAAGAAACAATTAACATAGAAATAATTCATTGCGAACAAAAACTTCCAGCACCGTTTCCCATTAACTTATGTACTGGATCTTTCCAACTTTTCAAAATAAAATGTAGAATTGTTACGAGGGCAGTCCAGATCCTAGGGCTAGTTAGCGAACAACAAAGGATCACGTCAAAACAATCTGTATTGTCAAAGTTGGAGATATAAAAACGAAGTAAATCTCGACTATATGCCTATTAAAAATTTTATTCAGTGTGGAACAGCAATATTACCTCAAAATAATTATTGAAATGAACAAGTATATGGACAACCTCGTCATTTGCCAGGTGATCGCGGTAATTTGCTTCTAAAGGCACAAAATTTGCTTTGCCGTCAACCGTGCAGTGATGAAGGAAGTCATGATGTTTACGACGACGACCGCATAGATGGTTAAGAAGATTTATATTCGGTAAACCAACTTTTGTTTAATATTTTTTCAACAAAGTGAAGGTACAACCATAGGAAATTGCCTATCTCCTTTCATCGCAGCAATTTTCATGGGCAAATTTGAAACCCAACTGAAAGATGGGCTCCCATATTTCCCAAAGGTGTGGGTGAGATATGTAGACGATATATTCAATCAAATTTACCCATGAAATAGAAAGAGAAGGACAGCTTCCATTTTTGGATATTTTGGTAATTAGGAAAGACAGTAAGTTAGAATTTGACATCTGTAGGAAAGAAACCAGTCCAGCTCGGTACATAACTGCAGATTCGAACCACGCAGTCAGCACAAAGAGGCTAGTTTTGGCTTTTGAGTTAATTGACTGTAGAGTCTACCATTATCAGTTGGAAGATATCGCAAGGAAGCAAATACAATCGAAGATATGGCGAGATGTAACGGTTTCGATCAAGAAATTGTCAATAGGTTAATTAGGAAACGAAAATTTAAAATGCTATTGCGAATTAAAATACGGCCGTACTGATAAGTCTAGCATGGAGTTGGAAACCGGCCATAAATTCAATATCAATAATCTCAAACTCTCAAAACCGGGAAATAATAAAACTGATTTAAACGCCTTGGAAAGTATAGCGATATATAAAAATAAACGTACTTGTCTTAACAGTAATTATGGTCCGATTCCGAACTCAACCCTGTATAGATTTATCAGGTAGATAGAATTAAGAGTAGCCATAAATACTTACCCTCCAGTTCTAAGCAACCACTTTTATTGCTTTTATGTTAAAAATAGCTCTAAGAAACCCTACAGGTTTATCGATCCCTTTCACTTCAGGAGTGGGGGTTGGGTATTTATAGCAATGCAATGTAAGATTAGATTTAGATTAATCTTCAACTCCTGATGATGTTGACGTTGTCAGCGAAACACGTGTCGAGTTTAATTACTGTGTCACTGTCTTTTGGCGTGTGGGATTAACTTATTAAGAATTCATAGATTCATGAGTTTCTTGATTTCTGTGTCTGTTTGTGTTCTGCCGCGACTTGTAGTATTGGTTTTCGTTTAAATTAGACTGATCAATTTTCTCTTTACGCTTATTTGGATCAACTGTTTATTTGCGTATCCTCTTTTATATTGAGTGTTTTTATAAGTGCCGTATATTTCTGCGTTTGACATTTTAACCATTTTTCTGGAATTAGGTTTAAGTCAGACTGATTTTTATATTTTTATTAGTGGTTATATGTATATGTATTTGTAAACCCTGTAGGTATGCAGGTGCATTATAGCCCTTAAATTCACTATATAGATTAAAAAGTACATCTTAAGTATTTACATATCTATTTTACCTGTACAAATTACGTGCAGTCCCCTAATTTCTTGGAGTCACGATTGAAATTAAAATTAGCACAAACACAGCAAACGATAATAGCTGTGTTTTATTTCTCGTTTTGTGATATATTTTCTTTTATTGTGTCCGAAACATTATCCTACAAGTACAAGTACAAGTAAAAAATTTCTTGCCGTCTTGTTTATTTTGTAACGAAATAAATGCTTTGCACAAAGCAAGCATCCAGAGTAAAACCGGAAGTTGTTCATTAATTATTACAACGCCATCCATCAAGCCACTCCTGTTAACGTCAAGGATCACTATGTGCTTCTGTTCGTCAACAGCAAGTTCAAGCAGAAATTTCCATATGTGCTGATAACGAGGTAATCTTAACAAAAATTTCACAATAACTATTAAGCACTTGTGGTAGGTTAGCACAGTAGCTTTCGTGTTTATGGCAAATACAGATTTGTATCAGACTAGCGGCTTTAAAAACAGAGCATTTTACACAAATGGTTACAGCTGTAATTAATTACTACAATCTGTTTGCGAAACTACTTTGCCACTGCACTACAAACTTTTCTTGAATTCATATGTGAAATAAAAGCGACAATTTTTTTTACAAAATACAAGAAACGTTTAAAAGCTTTGCAAGGTCACAGTCAGGACAAAAACATTGATGGAAGGGTGCGACAGTTATATTATTTATTTGTCAAATATTGACCTGTCCCCGTCGTTCTGTGCGTGACGGTCGTAAATTTTACAACAAATAGGTTTTAAGGTCCCCATGGGAATTTGTTTCAAAACTGTTTCATAAAACTCTTCATAACAGTTACCACAATATTATGGCACTCTTAAACCCCTGACAATTACATTTTCCGCAGCATTTCCATCACCTCTATTATAAATTACATACTAATTTGCCCCAATGTTAATAAAAGCACACAATTGAATAAATACCTTCTAACCTTGAGGATCATTTTCGAGCATAGCTGCTTTTTGCACTTATTATTTATTGTACAAAAACCAAACTTCGTTCACGGAACTAAAAATAAGGATTCTGTTGTTTGCTGAGTCCAGATATTTATATTTCCGTTTCTTCTCTTTGTAATCCGCGTCTAACAGTAAAAGTGGTCTCTTGCACTTGTGCAAGCCATCTTCAACGTTGTAATAGACTGCTTTGAAATGCACCACGGAGCGTTCAACGTCATTCTGATGGCTTTATTTTGGATGACCTGAACTTTTCCTGAGTGTCAATGGGCGGCGCAGCCCCATACGCCTACCCCACATGTGATGGTTGGTCTGATAATAGATTGATAAAGCGTCATTTCTGTGTCCACTTTTAAATGAGGGTTTCCGAGCATGGGGCATGAACTGCTGAGTAAAGCGTGCCCGTTTTTGCTTACATCGTTTGTGCGATCTCTCCACAACCACTTCGTGTCAATAAGGATGCTCCGATATTTAGCTATTTCTACCCAGGGAGTTGGAGAGTCACTGTGAGTTGTACTGGTGGTAGAATTGATCTCTTGCTATACAGTACTAACTGGCCTTCCCTTCGTTTATTTGAATTTTCTACCTTTGGCACCAGCGCTCGAACAGGTCGGTTGCTACTTGACGATTACGGGCGTAGACAGTCTACGTTACGGGTCAATAGGTCAAAATTTCTGAATTGACTGATTATTGCCGTGTGCTTGGCAAACAGACTAGAGAGGATCGCACCGTGACGATTAGTGAGGTATTAATTCCAAGTCCTACCATTTTGTGTACCAGACCTTTTCGATGTCTACATACAGGACACCTGTGGAGTCTGTATGATTAAAGCCATCTACAATGCCTTCCATCAGGCGAAGCACTTGTTACTCGGAAGAGTGCCCTTTCCTGAATCCAAATTGTTCATTAGATATTATTCCAAGGGACTCAGTATTGTCTTGGAGCCGATTCAGGATCATTGGCCCCCTAGAAGTTTCGCCGGTTGCGGAAATAAACTTTTTGGCCGGTGATTTGATGGAATTCTAAGAGCTTTCTAAGGTTTTGGTATGACAATGATGATTGCTTTTTTCCTGGAAGTTGGAAAGTAATTGATTCGCAGAGAGGAGTTGATAATGTTTAGCAGTTTCAACAGGTTTTTCTGTGGAAGGCATTTGAGGGCTTTGTAAAAAATTCCATTTTGCCTTTTTTGTTTTTAGCCGTTTGATTAAGCTTTGAAGTTCCTCACAAGCGACAGGAGCATATTGATCTTCTTTTCTTATATCGATTGGTATGCTGTCATTGGAGAGTTTAACTTCACGTTTCACTTCCGCGTCACTCATGTTATTTATTGTACACTGGTTTGCTACTCTGTCTGCCATAACATCTGATTTTTCTGCATCGGAGTAGACCATCCCATTGTTCCCCAGCAGTGACTGCGAAGAAGTCTTCTTTGCTCGAAGAGACTTGAATAACTTCCAGGCTGCATTAATGTCAAAGTTAAAATTATCATGAGTGGTACTGGACCGTTCGAACAACTACTCCTCGGGCAAATACCCCGCCAGGCATTGAATTATAGAACTAAATCCAGATTTTATGTACTACGAGATCCATACTGAATGCTACCCCAAACATATCGTTGGGCTTGGAACATCCTTAGATCTCTACGTACTTTCCTGCTCACTTACCAGATAGTAAGTATGTTAGAAGTACCACTCATAACCGCCCCATAATTCGGCAAATAATTAGCTCTTGCTAATACTTACACCAAGCGTGTAAGTATATATACAGCAAGCAATACATGGTGATTCTTTTAAGGCGGCCATTAGAAAATTTCTTATTTGCAAATAAGATAGAAACTTGAAACCTGGGTTCCTGTCATAATCGATCATGGCGAATCCAAAAATACAATTTTCAAAATGGCGGCACTTTCGGAAATACCGGAAGTTGACGCCATCTTTGTTATTTTAAATGGATACCCCCCCATTTTTATTTTATTTTTGAATTCGGCATTAAATTCTGCGTATAATGCACCCAGGCTGTCAGCACTTATCTGTCATAGTTTTTGACATATGCCACTTTTTGTTTTAAATTTAGCATTTGCAGGGGTTCATTTAAAAATTCATATCTCTTAAACCATTTAAAGTGGGTAAATGAGCTTTTTTAGGTTGATTCCCTAAAGTTCAAGGAATCATTTCCCTGTAGGGTTAATGTTCAACGACGTTTCCAATGGTTGCTGCGATTTTTTGAAGATGACAATCAAAAAATGCCAAAAAGTCATTTTTTTAAATGGCAATGGGCAAATTTTATTATGGCAACCGACGTAGGATTAAATTTGAAAGGGACTTATATCAAGGTTTCCTATACCTATCTCAAATAGTTTTTTAATTATTCGTAGTTTTTTGTAAAAAGATATAATTTATTAAGATTAACTTGTTACCGAGCTTGTTACCAAGCAACAAATATAGTAACAGTGTCAAAAAATATTAATTTAAATTACCTAAATCAATACAAAAATTAATGAGCTAGGTCGGTATTACAAAATATGCTCGATATGTGCACCGTTTTGATTCAAACACTCAATAATCCGACGTTGGACGGCTCTGGTAGCGTTTCTGATTTCATTCCCATCAATGCCATTCATGGCTTGGGTTATTTTTAGTAATAAGTCTTCCCTCGACGTGGGTGCAGTTTCATAAACGATATCTTTAATCCGCCCCCATAAATAAAAATCTAATGGTGTCAGATCCGGAGATCTTGGGGGCCACAACCATGGACCTCTATTTCCCCACCATCTGTCTTGAAACAATTGTCTTAGTCTTAAATCTACGGCATTTGTTGAATGCGCTGGTGCCCCATCCATTTGATACCATAAGTTGACGGCATGCTGCAATGATAGATTATCGACAAAATCTTGGACTACATTGTTAAGAATGTCTAAATATCTGTCTCCATTCAAATTTTCATCATACATGTACCAATGCAACCGATTATCCATTAATAAACAGAAAACGTTTACGGAAAATTGAATTTGATTTTCAACTTCATAGATCAGGTGTGGATTTTCTGCGGCCCAAAAATGTCGATTTCTCCTATTAAATACTCCAGCCTGTGCAAATTTTGCTTCATCAGTCCAAATAATCCGACTCAAAAAATTTGGGTCTTCCTGTTTTTTTATCAAAAGCTCTTCACAAAAAGTTATTCGTCTTGGAAAATCGGTTGGACGAAGTTTTTGTAGTCGTATAAAAGAATAGGGATGTCGTTTGTGGTCATGTAAAATTCTTTGTATCGATGAGAACGTCAATCCCAAATCAAATTTTGCTGCTCTTATCGATGATCGTGGAAATGCGCCAAAATACCCCAGAACATTTATTTGATTATCTTCAGATTCCCTAACAAATTTAGTCCTTCTTCTTGCAGGATGAATATTTCCTCCCTGAAGAAACTTGTTTTTAAGTCTAGAAAACTTCTGTTTATTCATCGGCGGCAAATTTTGATATTTTGCATTAAACTCGCGACATGTTCTTGCAACGATTTTTTGGCAGTTGCCACGTATGAGAAATAAATCAAAAACAACTTCATTCGAATAAAAAGCCATTTATGCTTACAAAACAAAATCAAGAACGTGCTTAACTTAACTTAACTTTTAATTAATGGAGAACTAAAAGATGACAGTTCTAAAACTAATTTTTTTCTTTGGTTCCATAGGCTTCTATGTTTTTTGGGAATAACGTTTAATCTTTTACAAAAAACTACGAATAATTAAAAAACTATTTGAGATAGGTATAGGAAACCTTGATATAAGTCCCTTTCAAATTTAATCCTACGTCGGTTGCCATAATAAAATTTGCCCATTGCCATTTAAAAAAAATGACTTTTTGGCATTTTTTGATTGTCATCTTCAAAAAATCGCAGCAACCATTGGAAACGTCGTTGAACATTAACCCTACAGGGAAATGATTCCTTGAACTTTAGGGAATCAACCTAAAAAAGCTCATTTACCCACTTTAAATGGTTTAAGAGATATGAATTTTTAAATGAACCCCTGCAAATGCTAAATTTAAAACAAAAAGTGGCATATGTCAAAAACTATGACAGATAAGTGCTGACAGCCTGGGTGCATTATACGCAGAATTTAATGCCGAATTCAAAAATAAAATAAAAATGGGGGGTATCCATTTAAAATAACAAAGATGGCGTCAACTTCCGGTATTTCCGAAAGTGCCGCCATTTTGAAAATTGTATTTTTGGATTCGCCATGATCGATTATGACAGGAACCCAGGTTTCAAGTTTCTATCTTATTTGCAAATAAGAAATTTTCTAATGGCCGCCTTAAAAGAATCACCATGTATTGCATAGTTCGAGTGTGTAGGGCAAGCACCGTACTGATGAGTCCCAAAATGATGAAACCAGTGGTCTACGGTTTTCCATGCACATTCGAAACATGCAATATTGAAAAACTTCTAACTTAAAATTATCATTTTTTGAGTTCGCTGTGGAAGCTTCGCTGCCCGGCTTTAATTTTAGCGTTCAGCCTATTTGCTTCGGCTTTGTCCCATGGGTCCAGAGTTCTTCGTCTTTCCTTATTTATTAGGTCTCTAATGTGGTGAGAAAATACATAGTACTCTTGAGTTGCCAGAGGGACACTTTTACTGTTCGTTGTTGCTACTTTACGAATTTCTTCTGTCACTAAATCAATTTTGACGTCTATTTCTGTCATTAGTTGTTTGATGGCCTCTGTCTGAGATTTTAGGTAGTAGTGGAAGTTGGTCCAGTGCGTGACATTTATTTCTTTTTGGCTCTTGAAACATTAGCAAAACGAGGAATGCACATGATTAGGCTGGAATCTGAGCGGAGGTCATACTTATTACTTCCAGATGTATCGGATCGTTTACGATCCTGATTATAGCAATGTCCAATACGTCTAGCCGACCTAGACTGCAAAGTGTGTTGGCTCGTTGAGGATATGCAGGTTTATATTTGAGTTTTCGAAATATTTTAGCAGTACCTACGCGACTTGAAGCACTTGTGCTTTTACATTCCCAAGTGATATGCTTCACATTCAAGTTCCCCATTCATAATGGTGGGCAGTCATATTCGAATAGCTTCTTTAGCTGGGGTTCGCTCAATGCTGCGGTTGGTGGGCAGTATGTTCATGTTATTTTTAAGTGATTGTTTCCATTTTTGACTTTAATTATGGTGTTTCAGCGATTCCATCTGTACTGCTGTAATTGGTGTGTTTTATATTGTATTTTATGCAAACTGCCGTACCTCCACCAGGCTGGTCAGTAGTTGAGTACCTACTTTAAAATTTGGTTTCTCCCAAAACCATTACGCCAATTTTATTTATGTGGGAGATAATTGATTAACTCGTCTTTTTTATTTACATCCCGTCGGTGTCCCAATAAGAGATGTTTAATTTTTGGGCCCGGATCATCGGCGTTCTTGTTCATCCGTGGCTGCTGAGTGAGGTTTTAGAGTTGGCATACATGGCTTGGAAGTCGAAGAAAAGAGTTGCTAGCGAGCGCTTTTGGGGGCCAATGTTTTGGCTTGTGCCTTTTGCGTCTTCTGCGTAACTGATTTCGGGTACTCTTTTACTATTTGCTGTTGGGTGGTAAATCTGCTCTTCGCGTGGCCCAAGCGCTGACAGCGACGGCACTGACTGAAGGTGGGCTCTTGCTTTTGTGTTTCTAAAGAGACTGGTCAGTTGGAATATTTCCTTTTGTTCTTTGAGTGGTGCGACAGGAATAGGTAGTAGCGGTAACTTGATTATGAAGCTTTTTATTCTGATTATTGTGATTGGTATAGACCCTTTTAATTCAAG
Source organism: Xestobium rufovillosum (assembly GCA_963966045.1). Taxonomy (NCBI): domain Eukaryota; kingdom Metazoa; phylum Arthropoda; class Insecta; order Coleoptera; family Ptinidae; genus Xestobium; species Xestobium rufovillosum. The sequence continues at coordinate 16,910,814 of OZ014504.1, forward strand.
TTCTTCTTCATTTTCCTCTACAGGCGTTGGTCCAGGAACACCGCGGATCACAACATGAAGTAGTTTTTCTGTTGTCAAATATTCGTATGATTTATGATGATTTATGATATGGCCGTCGAAAGTTGAGGGGTGTATGCGTATTCCTCGTATTCCTTTTTCGCAAGATTTAGCTTTGAGAATGAGTATTTTGTTTTCATTAAAGTAATGGCTGACGTTTGTCCCTAGTATTATAGAGGGAAATTTATCTTTCTTAGGTTCCATATCAGGGATAGCTTCGCTGTTGGGATTATTTATTTCAGGAATTGGTTGAGAAGGAGTTTGTTTGTGAACAGTTTCTTGAGCAAAAAAAAAGTAGAAATGGCAGGAAAGTTATTCCCTATGTGCCACTTTGGTTTTGGGTAAATGTCTTATTTCGAGTTTTGTGAACACTTACTTGGTATGTGGGGCTTGTAGTTGGGGTGGCATCGTCAACAGGATTTGAAGCACTTCTAGTTTTCAATAGTCTCACAGTTAAGCACTTTCACTTGCAGCGGGCAAAAACAAATCGGTGCACTCACGAGGTTAGCGAATGAATCACCTGTTAACATGCATTTCGAGTCTAAATTTTGAGCGCACGTACCGAAAACAAGACAATTACGATTTGTTACCACAGCAACTACTGTTACCCTTAAGTTACGGGAGACGCTGGACCAGTACGAACGCGCACCCGGAAATTGCAGGCAAGGCTCCAACAATGGCAGCTCGCCAATTTCAAACAAAAAAAATCCTTTCTGGAGAAGAGATGAACGATTTTCCCATCGGCAGTTCACTCGAGTCCATATTTCAGTGACAGAAAGAACAAGGCCCAATTCCCAGTCGGAGTTTATTTTTGATCTAAACCAAAATTCACTCCAAGTCAAGTCGAAAGGTCAAAAGAACCAGCATAGCTAAAAAGAAATTTCAGGCCAAGTCGAGGTGTTCAAAGTCAAAAGTCATCTGTGATGTTCAACCAGTTCCTCTACCAAGGAGTGAGACAGATGACGGAAGAAAAATCTTGACCTTTTGTATACCGGATTCCCCGAACGGGTAGGACACTTCAATTTAAACGTTATGTATTATTTATTTTTGGGAATTAAAAACAAGCACTGCTCCATTTTATCACCAACCCCTAGTCGTCATTCACTGAGAGAGAAGCGAACTTACTTGCCGCTACAGGAACGACCGGATTGATTCTAATTTTCCCAAGTTACTTCGATGGTTTAAACAGTTATTCACCATGTCCAATTCGTTGCACTCCCAGTAATAACAGTAAACTGCATTTTCAAATCCATACACTTCTTTCATTATAGTTGTTGCCTTAGATGTTTAAAACTGAGTGAACTCTATATAAATATAAAATACAAACATGGATTTTAACATCAAAATGTAATAAATGTGGGATTCAAATTATTGTATTGATGCAAATATTATGAAAGAGTTTTATGTTGTAATTTTCTAACTACCTTCTGACGAAAGCTTTAATATTAAGTTTCTAATAAGTTTAAACCAGGGCAGAACTGCAACTTCCTACTGTTTAAAATTGTTTGTGCAACGTACGTACCTCAGTAAAGTTTAACGCAGAAAGCAGTAGAAAGCTTCTACAGAACTTGACATCTTCACACAGCTGACTTGCTAAAGCTCAGCTTGTTAGTCGCAAAAGTTTAGTTTATTCTGCATCAGCTGAAATGCTGAAGTATCTAAGTGAGAAGGGTAAAACCCAAATACACTTACTATGTCAAACCACATTTGTGAGGGGTGATGATACCCGCAGACATATACTAAATCCGAGACAACTAATAGGGAGAAAGGGAATAATACGCAACATTTCAGCTTGTTTTGTTATCTGCACAATAGTGTTCCGACAATATTAGTGGAACACATTACATATACCTCTTTTTCTCGGAAATAACATTCCCGGTGTTATATTCTCAGGGACGTGAACTGCTAAGATACATATAAATAATAAAAATCTATTGTTAATTGTGACGTTTCGATACTACTTCGAATCTTTTTCAAGCTCTGAAATAAATTATACAAAAAACATGGAATACAAACTTTACAATTCGGTTCATTATCATAGTATATTACATTTTAAGAACATTATATAGGGTTTAACATGGGAGAATGCTATCCATGTGCGCCTGTTAAACCCTACATATAACGGTCGGATATTGTATAACGTCCTTGTTATCCTGAAGCTCTTTTCATCCAAAGGAGAGAGAATTATCTAATAAATTTTGATAATTTTTATGACGATTATTAGTATAAGTGAAAGTCTAATTGTATTTTTGGAAAGTAACTGTGTTTTCATAGCAACGAGTAACAAGCCTTATTATTTTTGTTTTGAAAATCGTTTTTGCCTTTAAAAATGGATAACCCGTGGGAAATCTTATAAGAAGCTGAGGAAGCTTTAATTTCAGAGAAATCTCGTCAGCGATATGAAAAAGAACTTACCGCTTTTAAGGAGAGGAGTACGCGATATGACCTTGAATAAGACTTGTACTTGCCACCACTTCGAATTTAACTAAAACGTTTATAGCATCAAGTTTATGGACGATGTTTTCAATGTTAAAGAAAGTTTTAATTGTTAATGGGATATCAAGGTTTGTATCTATATTTGAATAATGTCTTTATCAACGTACCGTTACTGTAAGAATTTTTGTGGTAACAATGTTATAAGTACCTACCTAATTTATTGTTTTTTGAAGGTGTACCAAAATTATGGCTTTTATGAAAGCACAGAATACTGGTTATATACCAAAGAAGTCCAAAGTCTTGGCAGCTGAGGAGTGTCGAAAATTTATTTTGGAAGCTTCTGACGATTTCTTGTTCTGCAAGGTCATACTTACTTTTGGATTGTATGGCGCTTGTTGTCGTGATGAACTACTATAATTGACTGTTGATGATATAGAAGATCACGAAAAATACGTACCGTTACTGTTAATGTTACTTCGAGTGGTGAGAAAAATAAGAGTGTTATATTGCAATGTGGACTGTATTTACAATTTTCTTTAAACACACAACTGAACATTCTCACTATCTCATGACTACTACAAAAGTGAACTTGCGCCTAAAACATCGGCGTCACAAAAAAAATACAAAAAATTGAATCGGGCGCAAACATGCCGCCACCTTTGAAATCTTTGATTTCAAGGAATTATAACTAAATTAAACGTCTTCGATCGGTAAAGCACATACCCGCACAGAAGGCCTTTTACTATCACCTTGGCGAGTTCTTAACGTCACAGCGCGCACTATCTCATCCGCCCCAGGATGAAGCGCCAAGACACGTCCTAATTTCCATAATCTAGGCGGAACGTTGTCTTCGACGATGATAACCAACTGCCCCATCGCGAGAGCACCGTTGGACTTCTTCCATCGATGGCATTTCTGTAACTCTTGTAAATATTCTCTCCGCCATCTGTCCCAAAACTGCTGTTGGAGCTGCTGGGTGCGTTGCCAGCGAGACAATCTGTTAATTGGCTCCTGACTCAGATCAACTTCGGGCACCGACCTTAAACTATCGCCCACCAAGAAGTGTCCGGGCGTTAAATAGGTCAGATCATTGGGATCGGGACTCATAGGTGTTAGGGGGCGAGAATTAAGGATACTCTCGATTTCAATGAGTAGAGTATAAAATTCGATTAAAGTTAAATTGGCGTTACCTGCTATTTTGTATATATGGCGTTTGAACGACTTCACTGCCGCCTCCCACAAGCCTCCAAAATGAGCTGCCCGCGGAGGAATAAAATTGAACTTTATGTGATGGGTGATCAAATATTTGGATATAATTTCAAAATTTTTATCGTTTTTCAAAAAATCATAAATAGCACTCAATTCATTGCCTGCACCTACGAAATTCGTTCCGTTGTCGCAAAATATTTCTGCAACTAACCCACGGCGCGAAACAAATCTTTTCAGAGCCGCAATGAAAGCTTCTGTGGTTAAATCTTCTGCTATCTCACAATGGACTGCCTTAGTTGACATGCACACGAATAAACAACCGTATACCTTGACCTTCCTCTTCGAGCGGCTGGAACTTTCCTTTATGAAAAAAGGTCCAAAATAATCGAGGCCTGTCTTAGAAAAAGGCCGAGACACTTGTAGTCTATAAAAAGGCAAATCTGCCATTTTCGGTTGACATATTACTGGATTTTGTTTGAAGCAAACCACACATTTGCGGATTATATTTCGCGTTTCCCTTCTACCGTTAATAGGCCAATAATGTAGTCTTACTAGGGACAGAGTACCCAGCACTCCACTATGTAGTGACCTTATATGCTCGTTTCGAATAACCAAATCCGTGAAAGAATGGTTACGAGGCAAAAGAATGGGAAATTTATTAGAGTAATTTAAATTTGAGTGACGCAAGCGCCCCCCAACCCGAAGAATTCCATTTTCCAAAAACGGGTTAAGTGATAATAATTTAGACGTTGAATGCAATTTGCAGTTACCCTGTAATGGACTTATTTCTATTTCATCTCTGAAGGAGGTACCCTGAACTAACCGAATTAGGGAGACGCTTGCGTCCTCAATCTCCCCCAAACTTAAGAAGTCCGTAGTTTTTTTAGACTTATCCCGACAATTTTTCGCGAATCTTCTGCAAAATGCGACCACTCTGAAAAGTGTGTCCAGTGACGAATACTTAGAAAAAATAAAATTTGCGAATTCGGTTGAAAATCTTAAATCGTCACACAAAACCAACACCTTAACTTCTGGTACTGATTCTAGAGAATTAAAAATAGATAGATGGAAGTCCACCTCATACAAAAAGTCTGGACCATTCCACCAGAGCGTGTTTCGCGACAAGTCAGCAGGCAAGGAACCGCGCGAGATAATGTCTGCAGGGTTCCATTCGGTTTTAACATGAAACCAGGAGTCTTTATCAGATTTATTTTGTATCTCCGCCACGCGATGAGCTACAAAACATTTCCATCTACTTGGACATGCCTTTATCCAAGAAAGCGCAATTGTGGAGTCTGAATAATAATTAATTCGTGAAAAGGTAACATTTGATGCTGTCAAGACCTTAGACATTAGCTCTGTCAACAATGAAGCTGCACAAAGCTCTAGTCTAGGCATGCTTAGCGTTTTAAGAGGAGAAACTCGCGATTTTGCGCAAAGAAGTTTGCAATTAATTTTTAAATCCGTGGAAACCTCCCTTACATAAATACACGCACCATAGGCCCGTTCGCTAGCATCCGCAAATCCATGCAATTCTAAATTTGATTGGTGATTTAAAATAAGGCGTCGAGGAACATTAAGGCTCATAATGTCATCCAACTGATTGGAAAATTCCAACCAGCGTTTTCGCAAACTCTCGGGGACGAGCTCATCCCAACTAATATGAATTTTCCAGAGATCTTGCATTATAAGTTTAGAGATAACTATGACGGGACCTAAAAGTCCAACCGGGTCAAAAATACGAGCTATATTACCTAAAATTTGTCTTTTAGAAACTGCTGAAGTGTGATGTTCAATTAAATGAACCTTATACTGAATCGTGTCTTGTATGGGAACCCAACCTATACCCAATGTCTTATGACTATCATAATCTTTAAATTCTAATGTTAAATTCTGATTGTCCGTTGTGTCTAATCCTGCCAAAACCTCTGAATTGTTCGTTGCCCATTTCAGGAGGGGAAAACCAGCAGTAGAAAGCAAATTGCTGATCTTCTCACGAGTAGATTTGAGTTGATCGATGCAATTACTCCCCGTGATTAGATCATCCATGTAAAAATCATTTGTAATGACGTTCGCAAGCATGGGGTCATCCCTTTCAATTTTCAGAGCTAATTCCTTGAGACACCTTGTAGCAATAAAGGAAGCTGGCCGCGTACCGTATGTTAAAGTTAACAATTCATAAATCTTTATTGGATCGCTAAAATCGAAACGACATAGAATCCTTTGGAAACTGGTTTGTTCGGGTTTAATAAGTATCTGCCTATACATTTTGTTTATATCAGCAGTTGCCACAAATTTGTAAAATCGAAATCTAATCAAAATGCTAAATATATCGTTTTGGATAACTGGACCTCGCATTAGAATATCATTCAAAGAAATTCCCGAGGAAGATATGGCCGAGGCATCAAAAACCACTCTAGTCTTTGTGCTAATACTATCTTGTTTGTAAACAGCGTGGTGAGGCATAAAAAACCCCTTCGAGTCAGCAACTTCTAAAGTACTGACTTCGCGCATGTGTTGCAAATTTAAATATTCGCGAAGAAATTCATCGTAGTCCAATTTTAATTCGGGACTTTTAATTAATTTTCGTTCGAGGTTAATAAAGCGCTTTTTCGCTGTTTCGAGTGAATTGCCTAATCTGCTAGGCTCTGATTTAAAAGGTAGGGAGGCCACGAATCTTCCGTTCACATCCCTTTCGATTGTTAACTGAAAATGTCTTTCGCACTCAATTTCTTCGTCAGACATGACAGGAACATTCGCGACCTGCTCCACGTCCCAAAATTTGGACATTTTATTGCTCAAGTCCTGCAAACAATTTACATTACACGCGGCGGGTGAAATCTTTGCACGGATGGGCAATAAACCCGAAAATAACCAGCCAAATACGGATTTCTTAAGAATAAGCCCCTTGTGATTAGTGCGAATGTGACCTTCCAGCAGTAACTCGTAAAATATTTCTGCTCCAATGAGCAAGTCAACTTCTCGTGCTCTATAAAATTGCGGATCGGCCAGTATTAAACTTTTAGAAAAAATCACAGTACGAGGATCGAAGGATATTGCTGGCAAAGAACTAGTAACGCGGTCTAATACATAAAAATGTAAACTAGCTGCGAATTTACCATCATTCGATTTGATCTTGGTGGTTGTAAGTAAATTCGATTCGGTATAATTGTTGTTAACGCCTATAACAGGCAAGTCGACCTTTTTTGTTTCTAAATTGAGTGTGTGTAGAAGCTTTCGAGACATTATATTTATCTGCGATCCAGAATCCAGAACCGCACGAGCCGTATGAAGATTATGACGAGAATCTTCAATTTCTAGCATACAAGTCGATAAAAGAACATTTGAAGGTTCATGTGAAAGGTTTGACGTATGCAGCGCAGCTGCTTGATCACAGCGATCGGGATTTGATGATCTATCAAAACTGGTAGAAGGTTCCGCCTCCGTGGTATTGAGATCACCTTATAAATGCAAAATAGTATTATGTGATTTACCACATATTTTACAACGTGATGATCTACAATCTTTAGTTATATGACCTGATCTAAGACAATTCAAACAAAGCCCTTTAGATCGAGCTTCTTCTATGCGAGACTTAATAGACAATTTAAGGAAATTAAGACATTGATTTGAAAAATGATTGTATTTGTTACAAAATTTGCAAACCGTTTTGACCTGAAAGTTGTTGGCTGCTAACGCACAATTGACACCCTTACCGGGTCTGTGTATTTTGTTTGCTTCCGTATAACTTTCTCTACCATGAATTGCCTCCAAAGTATGACATTTGCGTAATAGAAAGTCGGTTAATAATTTGAATGTGGGTAGTTCCAAAGTTGAACATGTATTTTCCCATTCTTTTCGAGAATTTATGGGAAGTTTTGAGGTAATAAGAAAAATTAGTAAATCGTCCCAGCTATCTACAGGGCGGCCCATAGACTTAAGGGATCGTATATGCTGCAATGTTGTATCGAGAAACGTTCTAAAACCCAGAGGGGATTCTTTCGTAAGTGCAGGCAACTCAAAAAGTGCCCTAATATGATTATAAATTATAACATGCGTGTTTTCATACCTGTCCTTTAGTAATTCTTTGGCTTGCGTGTAATTTTCATCAGAAACTTCCAAACATTTGATCACCTCAGCGGCTTCTCCTTTCAAGGAACTCTTTAAGTACGGGAATTTTTCAATGCCGGTTAGAGCATTGTTGCTATCTATTAAAGAGTTGAACGAAGCGCGGAAATTTAACCAATCTTCATATTTACCTGTGAAAGTTTGCAAATTAATAAGTGGCAATCTCACTGATTGGAGACTTGCGGGTTGCTCCAGAGAAACATTTATTTTATTATTGTCTCGAAAAGGAGCAAATTTACTTTCGACTATTGACTTTAATCTGCAAAACAAAGTATCAGTTACTGGTTTTTCATTAAAAAATTCTTCAAACAACTCCTCAAAATCGAAATCATAAATTTCCTCAAAAAATAAGTCGAAACTATTTAATGCTTTTTCACAAATTTCAAATTGCTTCAAAATTTTATTTACATAAGCAGCATCTTCTGATTTTTGCTCAACATAATTTTGTAAAATAGTAAGATGCTTTTTTAAGTAAGCTCTTTTATTCTTTAATTTCTTTAGCTGTGGCGCCAATAAAACAAGTGCTTGATTTTCGGCTTCATCGAGAGATTCGTTATCTGACATGATTTAGTTATTAAATTTATAAAAAATAAAGGTAAAAGGAATGGATCTGACCTTCAAATTCGTTGTTGGTGATAAATAGTAGCGTATAAATTTTCCAATAATACCAGCGGGACGGTAGATATTATTTTTCTTCGTGCTTTGCGGGCTTCGAGAATTCCAAAAAACCGTAGAGATTTATGATTAAATAAAAAATTACTTCGCGTGCTACCAATAAGTATAACAAAATTATTTTATTTAACCGGTTTCAAGATCTACAAACGATCCCATCATCAGAAATGTTTAAGAAAAATTGTAAACAAATTATTATAATAATTTGTTTACAATTTTTCTTAAACATTTCTGATGATGGGATCGTTTGTAGATCTTGAAAAGTGGTGAATAATTACGAGAACTCAAGATTGCGGGCCAGCTCCCGTTTGACCAGCATATTCAACGCAACATATCTCGCTCACACAGCTAGTGCATCGCATCTTCCATCTCATTTTTCATCTTTACTCTCCGTTGGAAGCAGGTACCTTGTACGCTCCACGCACGACCAAAAAAATCTCTACGGTAGTTAATATTTTCACTTTTCACTATTTGGTAGAAATCCATGATTAAATAAAAAATTACTTCACGTACTACCAATAAGTATAACAAAATTATTTTATTTAACCGGTTTCAAGATCTACAAACGATCCCATCATCAGAAATGTTTAAGAAAAATTGTAAACAAATTATTATAATAATTTGTTTACAATTATTATAATAATTTGTTTACAATTTTTCTTAAACATTTCTGATGATGGGATCGTTTGTAGATCTTGAAACCGGTTAAATAAAATAATTTTGTTATACTTATTGGTAGTACGTGAAGTAATTTTTTATTTAATCATGGATTTCTACCAAATAGTGAAAAGTGAAAATATTAACTACCGTAGAGATTTTTTTGGTCGTGCGTGGAGCGTACAAGGTACCTGCTTCCAACGGAGAGTAAAGATGAAAAATGAGATGGAAGATGCGATGCACTAGCTGTGTGAGCGAGATATGTTGCGTTGAATATGCTGGTCAAACGGGAGCTGGCCCGCAATCTTGAGTTCTCGTAATTATTCACCACTTTTCAATCCGGCTCGTTTGGACCAAAATGTTAATGTTACTTCGAGTGGTGAGAAAAATAAGAGTGTTATATTGCAATGTGGACTGTATTTACAATTTTCTTTAAACACACAACTGAACATTCTCACTATCTCATGACTACTACAAAAGTGAACTTGCGCCTAAAACATCGGCGTCACAAAAAAATACAAAAAATTGAATCGGGCGCAAACAGTTACTGTAAGAATTTTTGTGGTAACAATGTTATAAGTACCTAATTTATTGTTTTTTGAAGGTGTACCAAAATTATGGCTTTTATGAAAGCACATAATACTGGTTGTATACCAAAGAAGTCCAAAGTCTTGGCAGCTGAGGAGTGTCGAAAATTTATTTTGGAAGCTTCTGACGATTTCTTGTTCTGCAAGGTCATACTTACTTTTGGATTGTATGGCGCTTGTTGTCGTGATGAACTACTATAATAAATTGACTGTTGATGATATAGAAGATCACGAAAAATACTAGATATTAAAACATATACTCATTTGTAATCCCTGACTGTAGTTTGACATTGAATCCCTATGGAATTTACAAAACGTACGCCAAATTACGTCCTTGTAGCGTCGAAAACAGACGTTTTTCTTTGATATAAAAATAAAAAGTGCGTCGCACAGCCAGTCGGTATGCATACTATTGGCGGTGTACCAAGAAGAGTAACCGAGTTTCCACCAAATTCTGAAAATTACATTGGGCACTGCTTTAGACGAAGTGATGCAAGCATGGTTGCAGAGTCTAGTGAAAATGTATTACCAGACAAGCAAATTGGAGGATGAAAGTCAGAGGGCTATATTGAAGTATCAATAACTGATAAAATGGAAGTTGCAAAAATGATTCTTAGGGAAAAATCGGACAATGATATCCGTACAACGTCACACATGCATAATATAGACTGGTGTTTTCATCATCTTCAGATTCCATTTCAAAAAAGGTTCTACAGCAGCCGGAGTAGTGATAACAGGAAATATCAATGAGTATTATTTAAAAGGGCGGTACTATAATTACAGTTTTGGTCAGTGTTAAAATACAAATTGTATGTTCAATAACAGATTGAGTGGTAAAATATGAGCAGTAAAAATTGAAAAGGAGGAGTAACATATCTTCAAATGAGTAGCTCAATAAATATTTGAATGCCTCAAAATTCAATTGGGCGGTAAAATGAATAAAGTGGCAGTAACGCGTGTGCAGTCATGAAATCATAATGGGTCTGTTAGAAATCGTAGACAAGTAGTTCTATAAACACTTGCGCAGCCTGTTAAATGATACATACATAATAATGTTTATTTAAGTTAGGCAGGGAAAAAAACTTGTGTGATGTGTCAGCGCCGACGCACGAATGGAGTTTACTCCTTACGAACTCACTAATCCATTGCGACTTTGCGACATAGCTGTCGTCCTCTTTACACGTGTATTTAAACGAAGTTGATTCCCACTCGATATATTTTTGGAAATATTTTTGATATTTTTTGTCAAACTTTCTCTGGTGCACATTGTATGTGTCCTGATACTCGGAATATCCTTAAAATACTTTGGGGATATAGAAATCGCAATTTTCAAATTTCCCATGTTAAACAGGATATGCTTCTGGATTCCCGGGACACACGGTAAACAGTTAATCAAACATACATACACTAAATAAAAGACATAGCTGCAGTTATCTATAAATATATACAATTTTTATCATTCGTTAACATGAATTATACGCTTACCAATTAATCGCATCCACGTGTTTTTCGGATTCTTCTTCATTATCACTGGAATAGGTTTTTTCCATATCTTTCTTTTTAACTTCAATCACTTGATAATTTTGTTTTTCTACGCCTATTTAATTATATGACAATTATTAGCATTTTCTTTGTGAAATATCGTACCTTAATTCACTGCAGTGAATTATGGTTTTATAATTCACGGTATTCGGCCAATCACAAATGTAGATTCAATAATCACTGTTCCCTGATCCAGTGATATTTTATATTGACCGCGATCAACTCTTGCTAGAGCTGACAATCGACTCGAGTGACAGCCAAGTGTATCGCCATAATTACTGTTTACGTTTTCCAACGTATGCACTTCGTTCGAGTAGGTACCAATAATTAATCCGTGCAAACTAACAATTTCACCACTAAAACTACCAGAATTTAACAATGGAAGGGACAACTCCAAATTTATATATTACTAACTGCACAAATTTCAATATACTCGTATATGCCTAGTAAGTAGTTCATTTATTGAAAAATAAAAATTAATGTATTATGATAGTGTTCCATTAAAGTTATCAAATTTGAGTCTAATTTATTTGTTTAATAGCCGTAGAAAAAGTATAGTATTATATTCGCGATTATGACCATTATTCACTCGGATGATTTTAGCCACTCACCTTCGGCTCGTGGGCTCAAACATCATCTTCCTGAATAATGGCTTTCATAATCGCTCATATAATAATATACTATTAACAATAATCATAACAGGCTAGATTGGTAAAACTGTAAATTTTATAGTTCATGATCACATAAAACAATTAAATATATCTACCTTAACAGCGCTCATAAATGAATATTAACTATACTCGGTCGCGTCTTTACTAAATATTATGTATACTTACTCAACACCAACAAAAGACACACCTTCATTCATGCGTCACTTCAAAGCTAAATAACCATACGCGGTACCAGCAACTTTTAAATATAATAGTCTAAACTGCGACTTGGCCTAGTTCAAGGTCGAGTGGTGGGAGGTGTATCCAGAACTATCTACTTTATTCTACTAGTATAGTTTCCAAGCTACTGGCAAGCTGTTCGTATGGTAGAATGGCTAGTGTGTTGGTCTGATGATCGAATTTATTACGTATTAAACGGGCTAGAAAATTGTTGAGTTGGTCTACACCAGATTGGATGACAACGGAGACCTGTTGGATCATCAGTCGAACGTCATTTACAAGGGTCCTTATCAGTGTGATGGCAATTGCTACACAGGAAAGATAAAACAGAAACTAGATCAAAACAAGAACGACTGTGCAACCCTCTATTTCTTAAAGAAACAGAAATTCATCATTTCGACCAAGGACACCAGTTCCCGTTCGAGGAAGTATTGATCACTGATCCAGAGGCCAACAGACCAAAACGAAACATAGGTTCTCCGTGTCTTGAATCTTGTAAATAATTTCGTATACCCTCAGCAATATTTATAACGACATACTCCAGAGCAGCGAAAGGACGCGTCACGAAGCAAAATGCCTAGCCTTAAGAATGCTGATGTTAAGGTATGTTTAAGAATTTGATAACAAACAACGAGTTATAAAGTTTGTCTTCCATTTTTTATTTGAAATAGTTTTGCGGTCATATTCAGAGCCTGAAAAATCCAATAAAGGATCGAAACGTTGCAATTGACCAGCAGGGCTTTATTACACGTCGTGAATAATATTGTAACAAATATTTCCAATAATTATAGGAACTTCAGTAAAAACTATTTAAACAAGTTAATCAACACATTATGCGATTTATCGGCAAAATTTTAATATTTACATAGAACATACTATGAGATGAATAGTTGGAAACTATAACGGTGGTGCAATAAAGTGCGGTCATAAGATTTCTAATTTGAAATAGGTCGACGATACGACTCGTGTTCATGCAAGTAACGACGAACTATAAAAACTTTTGCATCGGGTGCATAGCTTAACAGTAAATACGGCTTGGGGTGCAATTTCGCTAAAGTAGAAATCCTTATCTACTATCATGGGAATGATAACTATTCAAATGTCCTTTTCACTGGTTACTGCGATTCAGTATCGGAAGTACGATAGTACAAATAATGACCCATATTAATAATATTACCATTTTATCTCAAACTATTTAGAAGAAGGAAGTCATTTTAGTATTATGCACCACTGCTTCCACATGAGAATCTTCCGCATCCTTTTTTTTCTTGCCTGTGACCTTATCCTGCATTGCAATGTTTGGTAAACCGAATAAGTAGTTCTTTTGTGATAAACGAGATATAAATGAAAATGTTTATCAATAAGTTCAAATCGTTGTTGGCAAAAATTAAGAAAGTACCTTAAAATAATAAATCTATAGGCGCAAGCGCATTATTAAATGGTGCGAATAAATAACTCTGCGAGGTAATAATTATCTATCTGAAATACAATGAAATGAAAAATCAATCTAAATGAGAAAATACTTATATCCTATAATTTGAAAAAATCTTTTAGGTAAATATCTAAACAAAAATGGGAGAGTGCTGCAAAACCTGTAATTTATTTCTGCGTCCATATCAAGAACGCTGAAAAAGATGGGTATCGTGTTTCCATGCGAGCAGCTGTTTCTGAAGTGAACTCGTTCGTTGGAGAGGTGGTTGCCATAGAGTTGTTTTTATTGATTCTTCTATCAACGAATAATTCCGATTTCGTATGACTTCAGTGTAATTGCGGCACAGTTGGTCAACTAGTTTGTATCGTTCATTCCAAGCGATTAGACGGTCGTTACCATTTGAACTTCAGTATTAATGTACTTAAATGATTAAATATCTTCATTTTAAGGAAAGCATTCCTCCGATTATTTTTTGAACTTTTATAGAATCAACTTATATGCGGGACAGGAGGTACGAGATATATCAGAAAGGGAAAGCAGTATTTAGACGGGGACAACCTAGAGTGTCCTATAATGAGAGAAGAGTCTGAGCTAACACTAAAAAGTTTAAGAAACAATAAAGAACCAGGTATAGATTGCTTGCAGACAGAAATTTTGAAGTGTGCAAGTCAAGAGGTAATAGATCGTTTATTTCAACTAGTTAGTCGCATATACCTGACAGGCGATTCCAGAAGATTACAAACGGAACATCATAATAGCTCTCCCAAAAAGAGAAGGCGCGGGTAGGTGTGAAAATTTTAGAACGATCAGTTTAACTTCCCACGCGTCAAAAATTGTAACTTGAATTGTGCAAAGAAGGATGGAGAAAAGGGCGGAAGAAATATTAGGAGAAGATAAGTTCGGATTTAGAAGAAATAGGGGAACGTGCGAGGCCATTCTAGATTTACGAGTAATAATAGAAAAAACTATAGGAAAGAGCGCCTATATAAGATTTGTGGATTTGGAAAAAGCCTTCGACAACGTAAAATGGAAGAAGATGTACGAAGTGCTCAAAAATTTAGGGATGAAGTATAGGGATAGAAGATTAATTCATAATCTATACAAAGAGAAAACGGCAGTTATAGAATTTGAGCAGAAACATAGAGAAGTAGATATACGAAAGGAGTGAGGCAGGAATGTGCGTTGTCGCCTCTAGTTTTCAATTTATATATCGAAGATGCGATTAATATGTTTAAAGACAGAATAGCTGCTGAAATTATTATACAGAGCCAAACTATTAATATGCTCAGATTCGCGGATGATATAGCAGTATTAGCATCCAACGAAGAAGAATTAGGAAGGACTCTGAACGAAATGGAAACGGTTTTGACGAAGGGATATGGTATAAAGATCAATAAAAAGAAAACCAAAATTTTGGTGTGTAGGGGGCGTAAAAATAGGACTAAAACGAAAATACAAATTGGAAACGAGAAGATAGAGGAAGTCTCAGATTTTTGCTATTTAGGAAGTCAAATAACTCGCGATGGTAGGAGCTCTAGAGATATAAAACAAAGAATAGCGCAGGGCCAAATTGCATTTAACAAAAAGAAACAACTATTATGTTCGGGAATGCTAAATGTAGAAACTCGGGAGAGGCTCTAAAAAACGTATGTATGGAGTACGGCATTGTACGGGTGCGAAACTTGGACGTTAGGAGAAGCGGATAGGAAAAAATTAGAAGCATTTGAAATGTGGTGCTATAGACGCATAATGAAGAAACCGTGGATAGATAAGGTTAGCAACAGAGAGGTATTAGAACGAGTTGGAGAAATTTATGGAATGCATTAAGGGATACGAGAGATAGGATGGTAGGACAACTTCTGAGGCACGAAGGCTCAGTCCGTTACATACTAGTCAGAGATAGGTATAAAAAGAGGTAGGGGTAGGCCCAGATTATAGTACACCGGATAGTGACATCAATTTTAAAACGATTTTAGCGTGTCGCAGAGGTTGTAAATTTGGTAGTTTGTGTGATGGCAAACAGGAAAATTGACCTCTGCCCACCCCGCGTAGGACATTTTACAATTGACATGTCTTCAAAAATTTAAAAGGAGGAATAAGTTAACCTAAATCTTTTCAGCGCCTCTGCCTTATGATTCAACTTATTAACTGTATCAAAAAAAACGAGAAAATACCCGAGGTAGACGTTCTTAGCAGTCCCTGAGCACAGGCAGAGGTTCTAAAAGTGTTTGGAAAGTAGGCCTAGGTACTTAGATTCAAACGAGCTGAAATGACTATGTAGAGCTACTTTAAAGAATTATTAATTTAATATAATAACTATGAGTAATCTTATCATGAAACTTTAGATCTGTGGTTTTAATCATAACATGTTAGCATCCTATGTCATTTTATTAGTCATGGCAATCTTGATTTCTGTAGGCACAATATTTTAATTTTTAAATCGTAATGTGGCTAATGGTTTTTAATATAAACATGACAAGTGATACATCAAAATTTAGGAAATTTTACGAGCTTTTCAAAAATCTCATAATATATAGGGTGGTCTACATAAAAAAATGAGTCTGGGGTGGTGCACGAAAATCTAAACGCCCTGTAAAAAAACTGCCTGTTGCAAAGGATTTTACGGAAAAAAAGTGCCTTAAGAAAGTTTTTACCAAAATTAATTATCTTTATTAATAAACAAGTTATAGGACATAAAAGAAATCGACGAAATTTGAGAATCGCCCTCTAGCAGCCAAACGATAAGGGATAGCAAAGTTTTGTTTGCGCCAGTGGTTTTCTCATTAAATTTGAGCTCCGGACACCTTGGTTAATTTTTTTCTATCTCTTCAAATAAGGGGTGTTCCCATAAGAACGCGTCCAGTTTGGGACACCTTGTACTTTCGATTGTGATGGAAGTCAATGTACAATAAAACAACTTTCCCCTTTTATCTCAGTACTAATAGGTTTCATAGCTTACCTTGGAGCATATCATTACAAAAAACATGCCATGGGCTCAAATTAAGGGGACGGAGACGACTAATATGCTGCAAACAGTAGAAGCGTCAGAATAATTACAACTGTTATTTATCCACAAATTTCGAAATCGATATTAAGAATATCTGGCTCACAACTAATAGGTCTCTTTTGACGATATTCCATAATATAATAATAATAATATATCGAGCTATTTGCGGAATTTTCTTATCCACATCGTATTTTTGAATATTGAAATGGTATCCTGAATTTTACCTTCATCAGAACGTTCAATATGCCGAGCTAGTCAGTCGCTGGAAAGGAATCGTGTTACGTAGTTACATAAACAATCAAATCAATGTTGCCACTCAGAGTTTGTTCTGTTACCCCAATAAAAAGTTATGGCGACAAGGATTTTAAACAGGAAATATTGAAGATTGAACTTCTCACAAGCGACGCAAGATCTTATACTTCTAAAAGATTCTTTTCTCTTTTCGTGGAAAATGCAGTTACCTATTATAAATCTCTTTGTTCTGATTAGGCATTGCATAATATTAATGTTGTACGCTGCACTTAAATATTCCATCGATTCATTTAAAAGTAAGATATGCCGAGTGAAGGATAAAAAATTGTTTTTAAAGTGATTAATATGTTCAGTCTATGTCTGCTGCTCCATTAAAATAATGATGCACCTATAGACAAGTACTCGTATCTACAATAGTTTTGACTATTCTGCCGCGAAAACTCAACCTCAGAAGGCTTCGACAACTTGATTCAAAATCTATCTGCAATAGACACTGAAGGGCTGAAAAACACTATGTAATAACATACGTAGAAACTTCTTTAAATTCCACCGCTAGAACTATCTGACCGATCAAGACAAGACTTGGCGCACCAAGGCACCGCCTATCACGCGTGTAGTCCGACCATGATAACTTGGAGAGCCTATGGAATGTAAGGCAGCGTACCATTAGAACAATAATTTCGCCTAATTACTAAATATTGCCAGCGGCGAAACTATTATTTTAATTGCTGCCTTATTAAAATAGAGCAGTTATATTTCTTAGGCTCGCCAAGTTAACGTGGTCGGACAGTACCTCTAACTCCCGATGACATCAGGCAAGTGTCTTAGTGTGCCTAGTCGTGAGGGGTTCGAACACGGCTGAGAGTCAATTTGAGAGATTTGGTTCTGGTATCGTTGTTTCGCAATCCAGAGTAAGCTGTTGGTACCGTCTAACCTCTGTAATGGTTTTGAAGAGCTGTTAAGAAGATGAATGTTCTTGAATAGGCGAAGAACAGCAACTGATCAGGACACTTTGAGAAATACAAATATCTAAGCATGCACCTACATTGCAAATGATGAAAAATGGATCAAGCAATTAAAAAGACAAATACCGCAAAAAATAAATCAGTGGTCATTCTTCCCAGTGTAGGCAGCTTGAATGTTGTGGTCATGTTCAAAGAATGGGCCAAGGTCGGTAAGCCAAACACATTAAACTGGATTCCATTACGCAAAAAATGGAGAAACCTAAAAGGAGGTCATGAATGAATACATCAAATACAATCCTATTCTTCTTGGGCTATACAAAACTACGTCATTAGACTGACAGGAAGATATTTTTTACAAATGTATTTTAAAAAATCGGAAGAAAAGATAATTACATATTTGACAGAAAGTGCATAATCGCCAAGAAATTAAGGTCAGTGTGCTTAATAAGGAAATGAGTAATTTAATTGGCATATTTAATTCGAACTCTACCGAATAAGAAAACATTACAAGGACATTCTCTAAAGAATTGATTAACACTAAAATACATGCAGTACCTAAGCCTTTTAAAAAATGTTGCTAATGGGACTTCAGCTTAAACAAGAGGTGACTTCCGGATGCAGCCTGCCCGAATTTCAAATGAATGTTTTAAATAAGGGCGGACTAAAAACTAAAACATATACCCAACAGACTCAGTGAGAATAATAATTTGCTATTTTGTCACAAAACTGTATAGCAGACGTTTCCAGAAATACCTTATAAAATTGCTGTTATCTAGTATCTCTTACGCTTCCTGTTCTGTTTAACTCATACTTCAATTGACAAATTACCTGTTATATGCTTTTATTTATCATACGACAGCTTGACAAATATACTGATGTAAGCAATCATCGCTCCCAACTGCCAACACCTATTTTACTGGCGTTTCCCACTGTGTTACATTTCATAAATTACGGTTCACAAAATTAATTAATCAAAATTATAATCGTTCCACTAAGGCTCCCCGTTCCAGAATTCCAGGAACTACAGGTCACATTTCACTAGGTCACGAGTGTTTCAAACAGTCATAAATTTCTCTAGCTGCTATGAACTGCAGTCTCCAACTGCAAGCCCGGAATTTTATTCAAGCCGAATTTCCACAATGAAGGAAACTTTAAAACATGCAGTCGTTGCTGAGCACGTATGAAAATAAGTGTCCAATGCATTACAGATTTCTTTATTTATTAAATTAATTCGACAAAATCCAATGGTATTTCTGTCTCGTGTGTCACGGTCTACCTTATGACCCAAAGAAAGCGGCTTCTGTGGTTGCAATAAAAAATGGACAAAATATAAAAATCTAAATATTATATAACTAAATATTATTGAAGATGCATAATAAAAGCAAAGGGAAAAATAGAACTTCTATAATTTTTTATTATATAAATAAATTAACAAAATATGTTTAAAAAAACTTTTTGGGCAATATTAGGATAGGTACCTACCAAGTTTTCAGTGTCCCTTGATAATCATAATATGGTGTCACTAAATTAACCAAGTAAAATAAATAATTGTTATTCTGATTCGTTTTATAATACGAGTTACAAATTTCTTGAATAAGGTACCTATGTTATAAAGCTGAATTCGGCTAGAATAATCGAAGCTTTATTAACTGCGGAAATCTTCAACATAATGCGGAAACGAGAATACGTAAATCTCAAGTTTTTATTTTTTATGCATGACTACTGCTAGTGCACGAGAGATTATTTCTCTGGCTATATTCCAACTTAAA
This sequence comes from Xestobium rufovillosum, assembly GCA_963966045.1. Lineage (NCBI taxonomy): Eukaryota > Metazoa > Arthropoda > Insecta > Coleoptera > Ptinidae > Xestobium > Xestobium rufovillosum. The sequence continues at coordinate 16,930,417 of OZ014504.1, forward strand.
CCTGAAGAACTCACTGCACAATAACAAAAATGATTACTGCTGGTTTCTGCACTGCATGGAACTTATTAACACTGAATTGTTTGATATATCTACAATTTCGATGTAAATGTAGCAAAGGGTGATTCAGAACGGGCGTGCCAAATTAAAATGGGTGCTAGAGGAACTCCAAATAAGACGAAAAGTTTATATGAACATATGTTCTAAAGTGACTACGAACAAAGATACAGGGTGTAAAAGTTTTAATATTTTTTAAATATTTTTTTTATTATCTTAATAACTAGGAAAGTTATTGAGTTGAAATTTATGGTGTCGTTTTCATCTGCCAAGGTCTAATTTTCAAAAAAAAAATTGCTCTACTAGCCCTATCAGTAGCGTTGCTACGGAGTAGGAAGTTTGTTTATTTCTCCAATCCAGTGTTACGCCACTGGCGAATGCAGGTGATATTAATGTATTTGAAATCTACGTTCAATTTGGGAAGAAATTGGTATCTTCAAAATTCTTCGTATAGTTTTCGAATGAAATAGCTTTTTGTGAAATCGTGCATATGCACTGAAATTTTTCATAATGCAATAATAGCTTCACCGATATGCAAGGAAAGTGAAAATGGAAAAAAATGGTTTATTAAGAATAACACTAATAAAACTAACAAGAAGAACGAGAAAACACATTTATTATTACATTACGATTTTAAAAAATATTAAAACTTTTACACCCTGTATTTTTGTTAGTAGTCACTTTAGAACATAATATGTTCATATACACTTTTCGTCTTATATTGACTTCCTCTAGCACCCATTTTAATTTGGTACGCCCGTTCTGAATCACCCTGTATATGTTACGGTTAATGTCAGACATTGGGTAATGTCGACATTAACCAAATAAGTGTCTACCGGCCCGGGTAATGTCGATATTAGCCTGCTTTTGTTAGCATTAGCCAATTTATTATCCTACACTAGCCGTAATACACGCATGTATACGGGATACACATGTACACAACCTCTTTATTACTGAAGTTACTTGTTATAGTTAAGAGGGATACGTACGTTGCTTAAGAAAAATAAGCACTCGGTCGCGTGATTATATTACCTTCGCCACTACTAGAAGTGTCCTCAAGGTAAGCTTCTAACATTGAAAATGTTATTAGTATCCTAATATAGGGATAAAAAACACGAAAAGCGTGAATGCTTCATTTTCCACACCACGTGACGCGTTGAGACCCCGAGCGCCAGCGCAGCGGTTCAAAGCCAAGCGCCTGGCAGCGCGGATCGCGGAGCGCTCATTCTTCTCTGTTCTCTTCTTTGGATAGCAACGAGCATACACTCGTGCGATAGATTGCAATCCGCGCAAGTTATTTAACCCGCTATAACGTATGCGAATATATCTCAAATGCACAAGGGTTACAGTCGGCTTCGCCATTTTCAATGTCTTCCCCGGTTGCATCTTTGCGAAGGCTGTGAATTTTTTGGTGTATTTTCTTTCCTATTTTTCTCATGGGCCTCGCCCTTTACTCATTTTCAATTTAATTATATGCACTAATGTCACTACACCAGCCAATGTAGGAGAAAAACGAGGAGAAACATATCTGCCGGCCAGATACGGCCCGAATGTACTCGGCTGTCACCTACTGCTGAGGGGAGGTTACAATCTGCTAGTGAAAGGAGGTGACTCACGTTTTTAGAAATGGGTTTATTGTCGAAGTAAATTTAATGTAGCTTATTTATTTTCAGTCTAAATGCATTCAAATTTGAAACGCAAGCAATTTAATGTTCATATTATAGTGTGCTCAAATCAGTTTTCCAGTAGTTGCTTTTTGAACCAAGTTTCTAGCTGCTAAAAATACACCAAAAAACAAATTTCTCTTTTCTATGACTATTTACATGTTTTTCTTAATTTGGTTTGACGGAATTGTAGAACAAACCTTCTTCTTTCTGGCAAAGAAGAAATTTCTACAAAATATTTATTACTAAGAGCGCTACGTTTCGTAACATAGAGCTTGATTTCGGCGCTTTTTTCAACGTGCGTATCTGCGTATCCCTCTTAAGTGACGAAGTTCCAATAGTGGAAACAAATAGGGAACTTATTATTTCACATCTCTGGATTTTACTGATCACCAAACAGTTTAAAAATATTTAATAATTTATATATAGCGTGTCCCAGAATTCGGCAATGGAATTTCAAGGGCAGATTCTTTAAGCAAGAATACTTATGAAGAAAAGCTTTATAAAAACCCTGTGCCCAATTCCCCGTCATTTAATTTAGTAACATACAGCAACAAAATTTCTCTAGTAGAAGGCTGTAACTCTACATATTGCACAAAGTTTTATGAAAATCCGTTACCGGAAAAGTGGAAATTAGGTAATTTAAGTTTTTCCATAATACACATGTATTTTAAGCCGTTTGATTAAAAATGAATTACACTATCTGATTTTGCATTTGATTTTTCGTTTGATTTATAATGTATTATATCTCTTCCTTCACACTATTCAATTTTGCGTTTGATTTTGTATTTGATTTTGCACTTGATTTTTCTCGAATGCTTCGTTTTGCATTCCGTTTAAAACTTTATTATAATAGTTTCTGATAAATGTAGAGTTAAAAGAGATAAAGAAAGAAAGGCCAAAAAGGAAGGAAGGAAAAAAAGGAAACAATTATTGTTGATGAGTTGTTTAATTATCCGAATTTTAGGCACCTGTTTGGACACCACAATTTAACGAAAATATTTTTGAAAATACGTGAATTTTCTCTTTTAAGTTCATCCCACGTCCCTTGCTATGCCTCAGGGGCTATTTTCTGATTCATAAATTGAAATTTCTATTTTATGTTTTTCTACACTTTCCAACCTTTTTTATTTACTTTTAGAGCGTGCCTTGGCAGTATTATAAAAAATGTCTTTCTCAATTACTTGTTATTTAAACAGATGCTCTAAAAATAAATTGAAAGCCAAAAACTAAATCAACTGGTCGACTGGTCGACAGGACATAAAGAAGTGAGGTTACGTCTAGGTACGGATGACGTTAAGTCGAATGAAATAATAAATTTGAATGCTAAATCAGATAGTCTGAATATCGAAAGTACATAGATTTGTCAAATTAAAAATCAAAGGCAGAATCAGATAACGTAAAGGCACTTTACAGTCTCTTTTTAATTTTTAGTTTTAGTACTCAATTTGAGACCAATTATTTTTCGATATTACTTGCAAGTTTCTAATAAAACAAAAAAATACATTAATTGGTAGTAAAACAATAAAATGCACTAAATGGTAGTGAGAGTAAGTGAAGCATAAATACTGTGACGTAAGTGCCTACAGTGTATAAGAAGTTACTCCTGAAACATCACTTTGTTTTTCGCATGGAAGATAGTGGTAAACTGTGTTACCGCATTTTCAGTAAAGGAATCTAGGTACCCGTAAAATTCTGTTCGTTGAATATTCTGGGAGGCGAGGCACGCATGTAACGTTTGGATACAAAATAAATTTTACGGAACAAGGGAATCGAGCTGTTGTACTTTGCCGAAGTTTCAATTTTTGAAATCTGCAGATTGTTGTATGTTTGTAGAAGCTATACCTACGCGTATTTCCTTGCACAAATACTTGCATTATATTTATGACACATGTAGAGGCAGCTGAATAATAACAAATGCATTAGCTACCTATCTACGTTTAAAGTTATAAGAATCTGAGTGTTGAAACTTACGTGAAGTTAGCCATTCAAGCGTTGAAAACAGTGTGTTATTCGATCAGTTCACAATTCAGAAATAAGTAGCTCTCTGAAAAGAAAAATGAAAAACATTACTTAGTCAATAAGAAGCACACAAGAATCGCAAATTAATGACAAAATTTCTAATTATACCGGGGCTGGAAAATATTTAATACATCAGGTGCTAGGACTATATCGAGACATATTCCAAGATATACTGTACTAGAGGAAACTGAAAAGGAAAGAATGGAATAGAAACAGGAAAGAGGGCAATTAAAACTACGAAAAAATTGAAGTCAACTGAAAACGAAATAAAAAGAAACATCGGCTGGTGGATTGTTTCCGTGAATACTACTTACGCATTAACTCCTCAAAATCATTAGAGTTTGTCGAGGTAGGGGAATCTTACATAAACTAGTGGAAGCGGAGTGGCTCAAAATGGAGCAGCGTCGTTTCGTACACAGTGCTGCCTTGCTTCAGTATAGGACTGCATTAAACACAGTAACATAACCTACGGGTTGTCTTTTTTATGTAGATTGGTGCTGTAGTTACGCCACTTCGTGAGGTGGTGCAGACACTAGAGATATGCATATTATACAACGTAACTCAATTTTCACAAAATTGTCAGTTACGCCAGTACGTGAGGAGGGCGACGATATGTATAAAAAGATTTTTTTAGAATAAATTCGTTGACCGATTGTTAGAATAAATGTTCATAACATCTGTGTTATAGGAGTAAGGACCCAATTATGGTTTCTATCCATAGAAGTATATTGTATCAAGCTAGTTATTCCCACAATATATGTAAAATCTACAATTCATTGTCAATCACGTTAAAATCTATATCGCCAGAATCTTTCAAAGGCAAATTGATTCGTCAACTACTTTCCTCCTAACATATTTTATTTTATAACATGTCTCATCTTATTTCTTTATTTTATTTCTGCGCCTTTTTCATATTTTGTATTGTTCACGTTATTAATTTTAGTCAATACAATTGGATTTATGCTTTGCTCTTAAGACATTTTTAAACACCCGTTAAATGGTTTTTAGATAATTATTTAAGCATTATTTTTTGCCTGCTTCTGGGGCGCACAGGGTATTTCTGCTAGTTTTTTTCTTACTCTTCCACTGGTTAGGGTTGTTCGGTGGAGCGGGAGCTGGGTGCACTTATGACATACAGCCATTTGAGCACGATCCAGTTTTCTCTTGCTGCAGTGATGAATATTGTATTATACAAAATACTACTCGATGAAATAGAAAATTACTTTGCTACTACCAATATGTATAACAAATTATTTTATTGACCGGTTTCAAGATTTACAACGATCTTGAAACCGGTCAATAAAATAATTTGTTATACATATTGGTAGTACGCAAAGTAATTTTCTATTTCATTATAGACTACCAAATAGTGAAGAATGAAAATATTAACTACATATTACTCGATGTAATGTAACTTACGAGAGTGAGATGTGGAACAAAAACCTATGATTATTATTATTATAGATGCAAAAAAATAAACAAAAGGTGATGTGGGATTATAATAAATGAAAATAAAAATAGTATATCGATGAAGAAAAAATCCCCATTTGAGGACCTGGATGACGAAGAGGAGAAACTGATTAGATTACATAAAGCCAACAAAAAATTACTAAATCTATGCATGGATATACGCTGCAGACATACTAAACTATCCAAGATATAGTACTCTTCGAATAATGTGTTTTTCATACCTACTGATCTTGAAGAATTCTATAATAGTTATTTACGATATCAGTGGGATATGAGCTTTATTAACGTACGCATGCGAAGTTTGCCAACGAGTGCGTAGCACGAGTTGGGTAATCGCATAAATACGTTAATAAAGCGTTATCACACATATATATCGTACAAATTTGTATCTTTATTTTAAAAATAAACGGTAATTATAATTTGACATTTGTCATGACTTATAGAGAAAATCAGAACATTGAAACTGGCGACACATCGAGAAGGCGGTTGTAAAAATTGACATATTAATATATTTTATCTACTCCTATTAGATTATATATTAGTAGTAGATAAATGACAGCCTCAGGCCACATCTGTTGCCAACCCAAAACTCCAGCAACCAAAATCCCTGTTAGTGTCTTCAGCAGCGGAAGCAGCCTCTGGTTCTTTTGCCAACTCCAACACGCAAAAATTCCTGGTAATGTCCTCAGCAACGACATCTGCCATTGGTTGTGGCTCAGGCGCCTGCGCCGGGGCTCAAAAAGTGCGCGTGTTGCTCATTGTTGCGCAATGGAAGAATGTTCTGGAAATGCTGATGCAATAGTACGCAGATGTTGCAGAATTAATGTTTTTTCTCGGAAATTCGAACGTTTGCAATTGTTTACACTAAATAACTATTGTTATCAAAGTTTGAGAAAGAAACAACAGATTCGAAGTCGATAAGAGATGTTATGATTTATTGTTTTTATTATGATGAAATATTAATAGCTAAGAACGTTCTAGAAAAACCTTTCAATTTTGCCGACAGGATATGTATATTTGTTTGGTTTGACTCCCACGTTCTGCATGCTAATAAGTACATGTGCACTTAATATTATGTCGTAAACTCTAAAAGATGATCGAGATTATTTTATACCCTGTTGTTTGTATTATTATAATAAAATCATTCTAGAACATAAAAAGTTTGAAGGCCACCGCCAGAAACATAAACACTCGATTGATTGTTGTTTTTGATAACTTCTGCATGTTACCAAAATTTTGCAAGTTCGTCAAAAGCTGCGAGATAAATAGAACGAATATAATTGCGAGAATTATTATTTAGTAATCACTTCAATAGTTCAGTTGGTTCCCACGGAATAGGTGCGGTAAAAGTTAGTTTCCCAATATGGATGTTGTAATTGGCCAAGATGATGTTGGAGATATTTTATTGTACCATTTTATCCACCAAAATTTACCGGAAAATTTAAAAGTAAGTCCATTTGCAGTAATCATTTCTTTTATTGTTCAAGCATTCTGTTAATAAAACTCATTCATAACAAAACTTATTCATAATAATTTCATTATATGTAGTTAAAAAGCTCACGTATCTGTTCCATAATTGTAAACTATTTTATATCTTTAGAACCAACCCAAAATGATTATGTGCGGAAATGTATCGCACATGGCAACGGAAACCGAAAATGTTTTATTTTCTGGACTATTCATGGAGAAAGAAACCAAGATAATTTTGTTGGAATCGTGCAGTGAACTTGTTTTCATTTGGGTCAATATTGTAAATCGTAAGTAAAGTATTTAGATTTTTTAATATGCAGTGATAGTAGATAAAAAGTGCCAGTTTGGGATTCACAATTTTAGTGACGGAAAAGTGCCGATTTTGTGATTCACAATTTTAGTAGTGGAAAATTAATTGTTTTTATAATGAATGAAGTTATTTCTTTGTTTGTCCGCCCGTTTATTTGTTTGTTTGTTTGTTTGTCTGTCCGTTTGTTTGTCCGTTTGTTTGTTTGTTTGTTGGTTTGTTTGTTTGCTTGTTTGTTTGTTTATAATGAATGAAGTTATTTCTTTGTTTGTCCCTCCGTTTGTTTGTTCGTTTGTTTGTCCGTTTGTTTGTCCGTTTGTTTGTTTGTTTGTTTGTTTGTTTACTAGTATAATTTCGTAACTATGATTTTTCTCTTGTTGCAGCAAATGATGTATAAGCAGCGTCACGAGTTTGATTACACTATTTTATTATTTTAATGAATAAAATGTATTTTAATATAATATTATCAAATCATATTATGAACAGTATTATATTATTTTAATTGACAAAATGTATTTTAATCGTCACGAGTTTGATTACACTGTTATATTATTTTAATGAATAAAATGTATTTTAATATAATAATATCATATTATGAATAGTATTATATTATTTTAATTGACAAAATGTATTTTAATATAATAAATTATATTATATAATTTACCGTATTCCATGGGAACTAACTAAACTAATGAATTGATTACTGAATAATACTCCCCATTATGTTAGAAATATTTGTTGTGTGCTTTCCAATAAATGTATGCTAGAAGCGTGATTTTTTTTTGACAAGGTGTCTGTTGACACCAGACAGCTGTTGACCCAGACAGCTGTTGACCCAGACAGCTGTTGACACAGCTGTCTGTTGACACAGACAGCTCTATTCGCAAACACCATGGCTGATGACACAAGCAAGAATAGAAAGAGGAAAAACCCATCTATGTAGATGCAGCTTAGATGCGGCAGTACGTAAACGTCTTGTTGGTGGATTGGTATGCGAATTTCGTCATTGGCATTGAATGTTGTTGTTGACACGAACGGCTGATGTAACAGACAGACAGACAGACAGGCAGGCAGGCAGGCAGACAGACACACAGACACAGACAGACAGACACAGACAGACAGATAGACAGACAGACAGACAGACAGACAGACATCTGATGAGAATTCTGAAGTAGGAGAATAACTATAGATTCCTATTTGTCTCATCGAGCTGGTTAATTTGATACCCTCCATGACCTAAGTGGGCGGGGCAAGGGGGCGTGTGCAGTGGGCCCTAATCTACATGCGTTCTATATTACCGACATTCAATTTGCACTTTCCAGTAAGTGTAACAGAAATCTACATGTGTTCTATATTACCGACACTCAATTAGTACTTCCAGCACTCACCAGATGGTTCCCACACGTGTCCGAAACGCATTAAGATAACAAGTAATTTCAAAACATAGTACGTATCAAAATAAACAAACTGACGAATGTTCTAGAATGTTATTTTATTGTAATAATACAAACAAATAAACCGGTCACCTTGTAGTGTCTACAACGTAGTATGTGCATATACAGAACGTGGGAGCAAACCTAAACAAACATAATCCTGTCGGCGAGTTGAAAGGTTTTTTACCCATAATAAAAACAATTATAACATTTCTTATCGGCGGCGAACGTGCTTTTTTCTTAAACTTTGATATCAATATTTATTTAGTATAAACAATTGCAGCCATTGGAATTTCCGAGAAACTTCTGTTTACAATCCTAAGTATATATGGATGATTTAAAAGACGGGCATGTAGGCAGCCCGATTAGCTCAGTGGGTTTTAGCGAGGGCTCCGGTGCGCGGGGACCCGGGTTCGAATCCCGGTCGGCGTCATTTCCAGAACGTTTGCGAAAACCCCGGCGCAGGCGCCTGGGCCACATCCAAAGGCATCTAGCAGTAGTTGAACCTTACCACCCACAACCACACCCATTGGATGCCGCCCACAACCTCTATCATTGGCTGTTGCCCCGCCCACTTTCATAGAGCCCTGGCGCAGGCGCCTGAGCCACAACCAAAGGCCCCAAAGACACCAGAGGCAGAAGTCGTTGCTGAAGACATTACTCGAGGACTCAGCGTAGAAGGGGAAAAAACATTAATTCTGCAACATCTGCGTACTATTGCATCAGCATTTCCAGAACATTCTTCCATTGCGCAACAATGAGCAACACGCGCACTTTTTGAGCCCCGGCGCAGGCGCCTGAGCCACAACCAATGGCAGATGTCGTTGCTGAAGACATTACCAGGAATTTTTGCGTGTTGGAGTTGGCAAAAGAACCAGAGGCTGCTGCCGCTGCTGAAGACACTAACAGGGATTTTGGTTGCTGGAGTTTTGGGTTGGCAACAGATGTGGCCTGAGGCTGTCATTTATCTACTACTTATATTAATTAATCAACTGTTTCTGAGCAATTAATAGTATCCATAAAGAAACAGCGTGAGTTATAATAACTCACAAGTGAGTTATTACACCTTCGTTCCCGATTCGGCGAAATGGAACAGTCCATTATTGTTGAGGGGAGGCTGATGACTTGCCATTTCTAAAAAATTTGACGTTTTCAAATACAGTTAAGTAATAATTGTGCTAAAAAAGATGAATTGCAATAGTGAAGATGAATTATTATGTAGGTACACCGCCAGAATTAGGGCAAGTAGCTAATGATACAATAGAAAGTACTTACTAACTTGTTTGGGTACGATAGAAGTATAAATTTTATTCCGAGTAGGTATCTGTCTTATTTTTTTGAGAATCATTAACGTACCCCAACCAGTTAGTAGTTCTACGACATATATGCAACAAACACAAAAGGAAGCAATAAAATTGCATAATTCAGTTCCACATATTCAGTTTGCTGGTTGTTCAAACTCTATAATTAATTTTATTAATAAACAAAATGAATAATTATTTAATTTCCATATCCTTGTAACTAATAAGATTTGTAAATAAATAAATATTCATTGTTATAGTCGTAGATAAAGTATAGTATTCAACTCGCGGTAATGGTAATAACTCACTTGATAAATTACAGCACTCGCATGCGGCTCGTGCTGCAAATTTCATCTGCGTGAGTTATTACCTACATTACCGCTCGTTGAATAACATACTATTATCTACGCCTGTCAGTTAAGAGCTTCTCAGCGCACTAATTTTGGGTGCGTTAATGGAGTTTATTACCGCAATCGTTTTTCTTATCGCACTGCTTTTCAACCAATCAAATTAAGTCAATGACAGTAGGATTAAATATATTAATATGTCCATTTTTACAACCGCCATCTCGACATGTCGCCAGTTTCAATGTTCTGATTTTATCTATAAGTCATGGCAAATGTCAAATTATAATTACCGTTTATTTTCACTTTTTAGGGGCGTAGATAAAAATTTGAACGATATACGTGTGAAGACGCTTTATTAACGTACTTATGCGATTACCCAACGAGTGCGTACGTTATTAAAGCTCATATCCCACTTATATCGTAAATAACTATAATACTACTATCATTGACTTAATCTGATTGGTTGAAAAGCAGTGCGATAAGAAAAACGAGTGCGGTAATAAACGCACCTAAAATGAGTGCGTCGAGAAGTTCTTAACTGACGGGCGTAGATAAAATAATAATTCTGCAACTGAAGAATACAAAATCTGTGAGTTATGATGGAATTCCTATGACAACACTCAAAAGGAATGCTAATATATTAAAACATCCTTTATCGCCCAAAATAATTCTCACTTTAGTAACAGCTAACAGGAACATTTCCAAATGCACTAAAAATCGTCGAGATTTTGTTACTATCTACATAAAAAAGGTGATCATAATGACCTAAAAAACTACAGACCACAAGTAATAGGTACTCCCAAATACGTCGAAAATTTTAGAAAAAGTTATATACAGGGTGTCCAAAATTAAGTGCGCACCACTGCTAACTGCTATTATTAGAGATACAATTTCGGTTAAATGAGAAAACTAGCAGTAATGTTTGCTTGCATTATGGTGATAAAAGCAGAAAAACAATAAATTGAGCGTCAGATTTTAGAACTATGAACAAAACTAACCTGGTGTAGTTTTATGGGATTGGAAAGACAAAAAATATAAAAAAAAAATTTGTTCGTTAGTATTCTAAAATTAAAGTAATATTTGTGAATTTATGGCAAATGAAACACTATGTAAAAAATATTATCGACGTTTCGCCTCTGGTTGGAGGCTTTATCAAGATTATATATTTAAAAGTTTACAAAATGTATAAAAGTGACAAAATTTTTTCTTAATAAAAATGTAAATAACAGTAACTAAGAACTTATATTAAAAATAGAAATTATACGTAGCACACATGATTTTGTAAAAAATATGAAGGAGGAAAGAAATGTACATAAATTAGAATCAAGTGGTAGAGAACAGATTTACGTTATTATGTCACTGTAAATTTGACTTAAATTTTGAATGTCAGATCTGTCATTCAAGGAATTTTTATCTTTTTGGATGTGTATCATTTCTAAAACCAGTCTAGCTTTTAAGTTTTTTTCTTGTTCTAAAATAGTAGTATTGTGAAAATCGAAATTGTGTTTAGTATCTTTTATGTGTTTACTGGTAGCTGAATTACTATTTTGGTAAGTATGTTGTTTTAACCTAGTTTCAAGGTGATTTTTGGTTTGCCCAATGTATGTTTTATTACAGTTATTACAATTAATTTTGTATACAATATGAGTTTTCCTTAATTTTGGAATTGGAGTTTTTAAACGAGAATATAAAAATTGTAAGTTGTTATGCTTTTCATGAGCAATTACAAAATTATGTTTTAATAATAATTTATTGATGTTATGTGATATGTGTTTTATATATGGTAAAGAAATGTAATTTTTAGGTTCTTTTTGGTTTTGATTGTCGTTATTGTTATTATAATAATGATGTAGTCTATTTTTTATAATTTTGTCAATAAAATTTCTTGGGTAGTTATTTTTTATTAAACAATTTATGGTTTTGTTTAATGCATATTGTCTGAATTGTGGACTGGAGAGTTTGATTGCTCTGTCAGTCAAGCAAATAACGATACTTTTTTTGTGACAAGTGGGTTGTTTGGAATTAAAATGAATATAACAGCCAGACCAAGTGGATTTTGTGTACCATTCTGTTTCTATTGAATTATTAATTTTGTATAGTGTTAAGTCTAAGAAGTTAATTTGGTTATTTTTTGAAATTTCTATAGTAAATTGTAATTTGGGATGATAATTATTGAATTGATGAAGAATTTCATTTTCTTTGTCGGGAGGAATAGCAGTAAGACAATCATCTACATAACGTACAAAAAAAGGTAGATTAAATGATAATTTAGGAATAACAGTGGTTTCTAAATTTAGATTTAGATTATCATTTAATTATCATTTAATCTACCTTTTTTTGTACGTTATGTAGATGATTGTCTTACTGCTATTCCTCCCGACAAAGAAAATGAAATTCTTCATCAATTCAATAATTATCATCCCAAATTACAATTTACTATAGAAATTTCAAAAAATAACCAAATTAACTTCTTAGACTTAACACTATACAAAATTAATAATTCAATAGAAACAGAATGGTACACAAAATCCACTTGGTCTGGCCGTTATATTCATTTTAATTCCAAACAACCCACTTGTCACAAAAAAAGTATCGTTATTTGCTTGACTGACAGAGCAATCAAACTCTCCAGTCCACAATTCAGACAATATGCATTAAACAAAACCATAAATTGTTTAATAAAAAATAACTACCCAAGAAATTTTATTGACAAAATTATAAAAAATAGACTACATCATTATTATAATAACAATAACGACAATCAAAACCAAAAAGAACCTAAAAATTACATTTCTTTACCATATATAAAACACATATCACATAACATCAATAAATTATTATTAAAACATAATTTTGTAATTGCTCATAAAAAGCATAACAACTTACAATTTTTATATTCTCGTTTAAAAACTCCAATTCCAAAATTAATGAAAACTCATATTGTATACAAAATTAATTGTAATAACTGTAATAAAACATACATTGGGCAAACCAAAAATCACCTTGAAACTAGGTTAAAACAACATACTTACCAAAATAGTAATTCAGCTATCAGTAAACACATAAAAGATACTAAACACAATTTCGATTTTCACAATACTACTATTTTAGAACAAGAAAAAAACTTAAAAGCTAGACTGGTTTTAGAAATGATGCACATCCAAAAAGATAAAAATTCCTTGAATGACAGATCTGACATTCAAAATTTAAGTCAAATTTACAGTGACATAATAACGTAAATCTGTTTTCTACCACTTGATTCTAATTTATGTACATTTCTTTCCTCCTTCATATTTTTTACAAAATCATGTGTGCTACGTATAATTTCTATTTTTAATATAAGTTCTTAGTTACTGTTATTTACATTTTTATTAAGAAAAAATTTTGTCACTTTTATACATTTTGTAAACTTTTAAATATATAATCTTGATAAAGCCTCCAACCAGAGGCGAAACGTCGATAATATTTTTTACATAGTGTTTCATTTGCCATAAATTCACAAATATTACTAAAATTATTAAAAAAATGGCACAAATAATTATACAATTTCTAAAATTAAATTTAAGCATTTTTTCAAGTAATCAGAAAACAACCCGTTACCTACTGTGATATACCTATAAACATGTAATAAAAGTTTATTTCTTCAACTTTAGATCTCAAGACCTTTACTCAAGAAAGAAAAGGTTTCGAAGGTCGAAATACTTCAAAAATAGATATATTAATATTGTTACAGGTTTAGGATAGGTAGGTATTGCAGTTTTTTTAAAAATTACTCAGGAAGAAACATACGTTTGCGAACTACCGATACTTAACTACTTAAATTAAAAATAAAAGCTAACAAATAACAACAAAAACAAAGAGATGACAATAACGAAAAAGGCTTGATCGTTCAGAAACGTTTCCCTTTTCTGCGATACATTTTAAGGAACTCCTGTGAACAGATCTTGTGGCCATTAGAATAGTTCTTCCATCTATACTTTTGAATATCTGCCTAATCTTGTTTTGTAATTCTGCGATGGTGCTATAGCGTTCCTTGTAAACTTTATCTTTTACATATAACCACAAGAAAAATCGAGTAGGTTAGGTCTGGGAAACGTGGCGGCCATCCGACAGAGCCATTTTTGTTCATATCCATCTTACACCAAATGTTTCGTGCAATAAATCTGAAACTCCACGGTAATTATGCGAAGGAGCTCCATCTTGCTGGAATAACAAATTCGGCCTATAATTTAAATTCATTTCATCTAATAGTCCCTCGAAAATACCCTAAAAAGTTGTAAATATCTAGCACCCGTTAACGTACCTTCATAAAAATTTGGCCCGATTATTCTGAAACCAATTATTCCGCGCCATATACATTAAAACTAAAGCGATATTACGGATTACGCGGTTTCGCAAGGAACAGGTTTTCTCTGCTCTAGTAATGCATATATGCTTTCTGTTGTGCATTCCCGAATTTAAAAAATTTGATTCATCCGTCCAGATAATATGCCGAAAATGATTTATAAGTATAAGATACTGATGTCTTATTTCGAAAGCAACAAGCTATTGCATCCGGCTCAAAATGGTTTTCGCAAAAGAAAAACCACTAACTACCAGGGCAATTTATGAGGCAGTTATAATGTTATAAATATCTTGGAAGACTTTAATAACAACAAGCAGCCAATTGGAATCTATCTTGATCTGAGTAAAGCTTGCGATTCCATCAGCCATTCAGTGTTGTTACAAAAACTGGACAAATATGGGATTAGAGGTAGAGGTAAGTCACATAAACTTCTACAATATTAACTACAAACTGTTCGGGAGAAAACATAAAGATGAAGTCAGGTTATGAATACGTGAACAAAGGCGTCCCACAAGGATCTATCCCTGGACCACTATTATACTATTATTCATAACATACACTAATGGCTTACCAAATCGGATTGAAGAACACTGTATAATTATGCTGATGATAGAGAAAAAATAATTTAATAAAGCAATCTTTTTAGACCTAAAGGTATCCGAATAAACCACCTTTCTACCTTTGCATATTCGTTTTCTTTCTCATGCAAATTAACTCTAAAATAGGGAAGATTTGAATTTTTGACCATCATTTATTATTTGTTTCGGATATCTGTCTTATACTCCTCTTTCAACAGTTTATTTTACCTACAGTTGATAATTTATTACATTCATCACATTTCTAAAGACAAGTCTTCTAGCAAAGTTGCTTACTAAGGAAGCTAAGGCTTTCCTACCTTAACACTGAGTACTTCAAATTATGCAATTAACGCAACCTCCTAGAATACCTATTTTCGACAACTACATCTTAAGCTGGTCTTTAGCAAGTAACGGAAGTTAATTTTATAGCTCCTATGCGTATAAACCGCCTCGCGTCAAGCTGCACAATAAATACATTAAATTTGCCCTTTATTAAACTGTTTCAGACTCGTTTTTTACCTACGCAAAACGCATTCCAGCATCCCCGGAATTTCTTCGAATAGACACTGGTTTGAAGGTTGAAGCTGAGCAAGGAACATGACGTTCTTTCCCCAGTATTTAATTGTTAAGAGGATTTAGTGTGGATTCTAATGCACTGAAGTTCATAAGTAGGAATTAACCCGTCAGAACATAAATTTCAATCAGCCGTCAGAATACCCCGAACGCAAAATTGAGAAAGGTTCCCGGAATAGGGCACGTAAAGTGGTTGCCAATAAAGCATCGGCTTCCTTCGGACGTTTAGATTATATATGAAGAGCTCTACCTCCGTACTTTAATGTCTCTCTGATTTATTAACTGCTTCAAATTGAGATTCCCAAGCACGTAAACGATAACGTTCGTTCACGTAAGAGCTTAAGAAAATATTAATCTATCGACCTCTGTGAAACATTAAAGAAAGAAAATGGAGGTAGACATAAAAGTCGGTTTAATTTTCATGTCTTTACCCTGTCCCTAATTGGCCTATCGCATCGAAATATTAAGAGATCCCTCAGTTAGAATGGCATGGAGGTCAACATGATTTTGTGAACGAAGGGTAAAAATGCAGCTGTCTCCGATTAACCTTCGTCAGCCAGCCATCTCCCGCATCCTGTGACGTAACCTAAAAGACTAACGCCACAATGGAGGATCCTGCCGCAGCTATGCTCGAAGCCGAAGATGGGATGGGCTAAAAACAGGAAAAGGGCGCCAAGGAGTTGTTGGCTGATCCTCTGTAGCCAACACACAACGACTACAACTCCTAAAAGCCGCTGGTACACAATAGGGCACAATAAAATAACAAAAGAAAAAAACGGAGTCAAATAGTATATCATATAATAAAAAAACAAAATAGGTAGGAAACCCAGACATGGCAACATCTGACAATACATATATATATATATATACTGAAGGGAAGTAACGGTCGGCTACTTGTTGATAATTAGATGTGAACTTTAAGGGGAATTTCGACCTTGCGGAGTAGTGAAAGAAAACTCTTTACTTGCTTGCCAAGCTTTCGAAAACTAATTTATTTTCATCTTCAGGGCTACTGTTAAATAATGAAACAAATCAACAAACAAAAATCGTCAAAATGAAAATGACTTACACAATATGTGAGATTGAAAAAACAGTCAAACAACCATCGAATGCAAAAGCAGGAATCACAAACGAAACGCACTAGTACAACACAAAACAATTAAACGTAAAGTTCAAAAAATAAAACATGATGTTTCACAGTAGAAACAATCAGGATCCAACAATGAAATTAGAACACATGCTGTCTAGATAGTTTCCAGCTTCAAAAGTTTTTTTTGAATTCAAAATTAAACAGCTGACTCAACAAGTCAACCAACAAAACAAACTGACAATGAAGGAAACCGGAAAATCCCCAGACACCACAGACCCACTCAAAGATAGACTGCACATTATTCATCCAGAGGACCATCGAAAAATTCATTGGGGTTGAATGTCATTAAATAAGTGTAAATATTACTCAAACCTTGAGTATCTGTTTTTTTGTTTATGGCATTGGGGCCTTCATCCCTAATATAATACATTTCCAGAAATTTACGTCTTTCATAGTTGCGTTCCTTTGCTAATATTTCTACAGAATCATAATCTATGACGTGGTCCAGACCAACAACATGGCCGGCGAGAGCACATCTATCTGGGTAATTTCTGACGTCACTTTTGTGACCAGCGACCCTACTCTTCAGCCATTGTGAGGTCTGGCCCACGTAGGTTTTGGAACAAGATAAGCAAGTCAATCTGTAGATGACGTCGGATTGAAGATCCTTAGGGACAGGTTCTTTAAGCTTACTGAACAGAGAACCAACAGAGAGTACATTCTTTTTTGCTATTTTGATATTCTCCTCTTTGAAAATGCTAATGATGCTATTCGTTAATTGGTCAATATAAGGCAGAGTGGCACAAGATGTATGAACCGCGGGATCCATTGGCAGGGCTGCTTGCGGGACTGATGGACGGTTCGGGTTTCTCTGAGAAAAGAAAATTTTGCTAAGCAAGGGTGGAGGATAGGAATTCAATTTAAGCATGGTATACAGCTGTCTTAAATTCTTTTTTACAAAACTGGTATGACTGATCCTCTCTATACGCAGTCTCATCTGTCTAATAAAATTAATCTTAACATTGATCGCGTGATTAGACAGAAAATTGATGTAACGACCAGATGCTGAAGGCTTGCGGTACCAGTCGAGTACAATGGTACGATCCTTACGAATGACTCTAGTATCGAGAAAGGGAACTCCACCATTGGACTCTCTCTCGACAGTAAATCCTATATGCTCATCATAAGATGAAAACACTTGAACAATTTCGTCTATACCTTCTGGTGGTAAGGCAAGGATCAGATCATCTACGTATTTCTTGATAAAGCCCAGTTCAAAAGGGAGCAAAGGGATGCAATGGTCCAACAAGGCGTCCATGACATATTGAGCCAAAATAGGACTTAGTTTGGACCCCATAGCACAACCCATGATCTGCCTGTAATATGTAATTATGTAATTACAGGCAGATCATGGGTTGTGCTATGGGGTCCAAACTAAGTCCTATTTTGGCTCAATATGTCATGGACGCCTTGTTGGACCATTGCATCCCTTTGCTCCCTTTTGAACTGGGCTTTATCAAGAAATACGTAGATGATCTGATCCTTGCCTTACCACCAGAAGGTATAGACGAAATTGTTCAAGTGTTTTCATCTTATGATGAGCATATAGGATTTACTGTCGAGAGAGAGTCCAATGGTGGAGTTCCCTTTCTCGATACTAGAGTCATTCGTAAGGATCGTACCATTGTACTCGACTGGTACCGCAAGCCTTCAGCATCTGGTCGTTACATCAATTTTCTGTCTAATCACGCGATCAATGTTAAGATTAATTTTATTAGACAGATGAGACTGCGTATAGAGAGGATCAGTCATACCAGTTTTGTAAAAAAGAATTTAAGACAGCTGTATACCATGCTTAAATTGAATTCCTATCCTCCACCCTTGCTTAGCAAAATTTTCTTTTCTCAGAGAAACCCGAACCGTCCATCAGTCCCGCAAGCAGCCCTGCCAATGGATCCCGCGGTTCATACATCTTGTGCCACTCTGCCTTATATTGACCAATTAACGAATAGCATCATTAGCATTTTCAAAGAGGGGAATATCAAAATAGCAAAAAAGAATGTACTCTCTGTTGGTTCTCTGTTCAGTAAGCTTAAAGAACCTGTCCCTAAGGATCTTCAATCCGACGTCATCTACAGATTGACTTGCTTATCTTGTTCCAAAACCTACGTGGGCCAGACCTCACAATGGCTGAAGAGTAGGGTCGCTGGTCACAAAAGTGACGTCAGAAATTACCCAGATAGATGTGCTCTCGCCGGCCATGTTGTTGGTCTGGACCACGTCATAGATTATGATTCTGTAGAAATATTAGCAAAGGAACGCAACTATGAAAGACGTAAATTTCTGGAAATGTATTATATTAGGGATGAAGGCCCCAATGCCATAAACAAAAAAACAGATACTCAAGGTTTGAGTAATATTTACACTTATTTAATGACATTCAACCCCAATGAATTTTTCGATGGTCCTCTGGATGAATAATGTGCAGTCTATCTTTGAGTGGGTCTGTGGTGTCTGGGGATTTTCCGGTTTCCTTCATTGTCAGTTTGTTTTGTTGGTTGACTTGTTGAGTCAGCTGTTTAATTTTGAATTCAAAAAAAACTTTTGAAGCTGGAAACTATCTAGACAGCATGTGTTCTAATTTCATTGTTGGATCCTGATTGTTTCTACTGTGAAACATCATGTTTTATTTTTTGAACTTTACGTTTAATTGTTTTGTGTTGTACTAGTGCGTTTCGTTTGTGATTCCTGCTTTTGCATTCGATGGTTGTTGGACTGTTTTTTCAATCTCACATATTGTGTAAGTCATTTTCATTTTGACGATTTTTGTTTGTTGATTTGTTTCATTATTTAACAGTAGCCCTGAAGATGAAAATAAATTAGTTTTCGAAAGCTTGGCAAGCAAGTAAAGAGTTTTCTTTCACTACTCCGCAAGGTCGAAATTCCCCTTAAAGTTCACATCTATATATATATATATAATAATACAAAAAAACAATTGATATCAACAAAAATAATTATCAATGAATAAATGCATATATAAATATAAAAAACAATGAACATAAACCCGGGGTGAAATTCAGACACCCGGTACTAACGTTGCGCTAAAAAAGGAAAATCAAAAATAGGCGCGGATGACGCGGTAAATACACTACACGAATGGAGCTCCGCACGCGCAGCGCACCGACGGGTCAATCGCACGCACGCTAACTACAACAATGAAGTCAGACGCAAACGGGAGTATCGACTGTTACTAAATCTTGACAAAAAAATAGATATTACTATAAAGTCAAAATGGAATTTACAAACAGCAAAAATTATTGAAGTGACTATAAACAAATTGAACCAAAATTATTATTGACTAAATAAATTTTAAACAAGATAAACTACTTAACTACGGAAATTATACTATCGCAAACAAATTAAATTTTAAAAAAAAGTACCTACAGATTTTGTTCAAAAATAAACAAACAGAGATGACCACAACACGCCGTGGCCAGGCAACTACATTATTAACAATAGCCGAACGAGGCGAAAGTTCGAACGGACGGGCGACGCGAAGTCACAAAAAAACGAACACAAAAATTGACACAAAAAGCTGTGACGGGCGCTACATAAAAACCAGCCGTTGGACGCGATGTTCCAGACGGACAGGCGACGTAAAAATCAAACTTTATATCTGACCTTCCAGATGATAAGCAGGTCAGCTGCTACAACAAATCAGACTTGCAGCTCAGCACCAGGTGATCGGCACTTGAAACATGGGGAGAATCGGAGAGTACATCAGAACCAAAGTCTGCACGGAAAAATCGCTCCCTCAAAAAAAAAAAAACGTTCCCCTGGAAAAATCATTCCCCCGGAAAAACCCACGTGGGGTTTCTCCTTGACAAATCCTGCTGAACCTCCAACGTGAATCTAAATCCCAAAAATGGAGCAGATGACGATTTCTACTACTACAATAAACCGACATCTTCAAGAGGTGTACCAAGAAAATCCCATAACTGGCTAGAAAACTTAATTCCACAAAACTTGGAAACACCGCCCACTCACGAGAAGATCAACAGGAAGAGTGAAAAATGTCGAAGCAAATCGGAAAAACGGAAATTCCAAAAAAACCGCCGAGTAATAAAATACAAGGTAGCCACATCCGAAACTACAAATGTACCCAGAAGTACCCTAGATTTCCAAATCTTCCAGAGGCGTCACCGGTAATAGAATAGGTAACTAAAGAAAAGAAAGCTTAAAACGACTTGCAAACCCAAAATAAAGGAAGATAGCAATAAGAAAAGTCATAAAGAGGTCTCAAGAGACAGAAGAATAGATAAGACAATGCATAAAGGACCGAAAGATGAGACAGGGAAAATGAAAATGAGAGGGCGCGCCACTGAGCATCTAAATGGGAAAATGTCCTGCACAAGTTGGCAGAACCGAAAGTAACTAAATTAACCTCAAAAATCTGACAACAGAAGAACAACAAATTGGAGGCTATTAAATGAACAACTATACGATCAAATCGTGAAAAGGGAACGACATTCCTCCTAAGGTAGGCTCAGCAAATGATAAATATGAAAGATGAACAATTTCAAGACTCAACGTATGCAGCGACATCCAGCAAACTAAACTACCAAATACAGAGACAATAAGAGGACAACGATAGCAGGTAAGTGAGACAAACCCTATTAGAATAGAAAAGCTAACTAGAATTAATAATTTTAAGACAGTTCTACCCTCAACCAAATCGATAGAAACTCAAACAGACTATAGACGGAGGCATAATCGGAGAGCGAGGCAAGAAATAGGAACAGTGACAATCAAAGCAAATAAGAAACTAAATATAAGTGAAAGACCTAAAATAGGAATACAAGAATGTTAATATGAGCATGATGTAAGTACTAGTCTATAATAAAACGTTAAAAATAGAGAGAATGTTCTAATAGCGAAAATTAACGTTACAATCCTAACAGACGCTTGATCGAGAATTCTCAAACCGTAAACGAATCGACAACAGCTAGTTAGAACTTTGCACGAATTAGTGTCCAAACATGGTACATTCTCGTTGTCAGTTAAATATACTCGAAGACACTTGAAGAGCATTTTCTTACTTGTAAATTGAGGAAATCCTTCCTTGAATACATTAGTCTCAAGTAAGAATATGACCTGCATAATAAATCAGAGATATGATCGTTAAATTTTCAATTTATGATTAGTCATAAGACCAATATTTTTAATTTTGTCTGCAACAGGTAATCTAGTATTCAAAATTTCAATAAAAAAGGCAGACTTTACAGCGTTCCCAGTACCAAACAGCATCAGGGCAGACTTATTGGAATTGATATGAAGCAAATTATTTTTACATTAACAGGCAAAAGAAATCAACTCATTTGCAATGAACAAATGCTCTGACAGTGCTATGAGTTCTGGAAAACCCTGGTTGACGCTTCGGAAGTATAAGCTACTCCCACCTTGAAACTGATGATCTATTTTTTCCAGCAAACAAGCAATGTTAAGTTGTTGTGAACGGCAAAGAAAACTACCCTGTATTAAATTCTCCGCTCGTGGTGGTAAAATAGAACTTGTTTTTATTAAAATTTGTTTATGCTAAAAATAATGCCATTTTCTATTTCACTTAATAAATTAATTCATGTTAATAATATCTCATTTACGGCCCTTTATTTTTATTTTAAAAAGGGAGCGTTATGGCGTTATAACCATGCGAAAAAGATTGCGTTGTGATATCGATCCAGACAAAGTAGACGTTTTAACCCCTTTTTAATTTCACCCTAAATTTGCATCATAATCAACATCAAAGCTTAATTTCACGAAAAAATTAGCATTCTAATTTTATCAATTTCTCTTTCCCCTGAACGACATAATATTTTGTCAGTTTGACCTAGAAAGCAAATTTTTTTGGAGTAGGCGTCAAATACAAATTACAAGATCGCTGCAAAACGTAGCAGACTCACCAAGGAGCCATTGTAGTGATGTGGGACACTATTGTGCCCTTAATACGCAACGTATGCATTATCTGGGATAAGGGTAAATGAATTTTCCGGAGAAATCGTCAGACCCAAAATGCTTTAAAACGGCCTAATATCTGAATTCCTAACGATTCAAGCCTACGGGAACTTGTCTCGGCAATCGATCAGGAAACCGGGAATGAAATGAATTTATGTCAGCATTTTAGTGTGACAGCAAAATAATTTAGAAGCAGCTCTGAACTGTCCTGCAAAAAGGACAAGCAAGTTCATCAACATAAAGTTCTTAGTCCGAAGTATGGTTTGACGCGTACTCTCCTATCCTGAGCTAACCTATGCATTTCCCTAAAAGTAGAACCTCTTACATCCCCAACTATTTAAGAGCAGTAAGTAGTATAATCTGGGCCTACCCCTACTTCTTTTTATTCCTGCCTCAGACTCTCGTAAGTCGCAAACTACTCTTTCGTGTCTCAGAAGGTGTCCCACCATCCTATCTCTCCTATTCTTTATTTTCTTTATTGTCTTCCATACCTTTTGCTTTTCCCAAACTCTTTCGAATACCTCCCTATTGCTAACTTTATCTATCCGCGATATCTTCATAATGTGTCTGTAACACCACATTCCAAACGCTTCTATTCTTTTCGATTCGCTTCTCCTGTTGTCCAAGTTTTACACCCGTACAATGCTTTACTCCATACGTACGCCTTTAAGAGTCTCTTCCGGGTTTCTACATTAACCGTTCCCGAGCATAGCACTTGTATCTTTTTGTTAGACGCAACTCGACCCTGTGCTATTCTTTGTTTTATATCTTACATTTTAAATAACATTCCTTCAGTATCTCACTTTCACAGGACCTGGAACTATGGATTTTTGAAAAAAGCAGACTTTTTAATTTCAGCGGACAAGAAATAATGAAATGTGTTACAACACTGCGGTTATGTGGTTCCATCATGAACAAAAAATGAAAGTACGGGGTGTCCACATTTTTTAATTTACTCATGAAATTTCATTTTTTTTTAAATTTAATTTATTTTCGCCTTCTATAATTTACCTCGGTTTATTCTAAAATTTCTAATCAGTGGAAATTACACAAATAAGTGCTACTATTAATATCTAAAATTTCTCATTTTTCAAATTTAAAACTCATTTGGAACGAGTTTAACATGGTGGGGCATGGGGGCGAGGTTACAAAGAAGTTTTAACCCTTAAAACGAGGGACAGGGTGATTAAAGACAGTAAACTAAAAAATCTACAAAGCGTATTCAAACGTCTTTACAAGCCTACAACTTTAATTAATGTATTTTTTCAAGAATGATGTGTAACTCGAAAAAACTATTTAATTACGTGTGTAATAACTTAGGTACACGTAAATTGTTGAAAGCAGTAAAAAATAAAATTTGTACGGCCGATTTCCTTATTTAGCCTATTTTTCAATTAATTTTCAACTCCCGACGCAAAAAGAGGGGTGTTATAAGTTTGACGTGTCCGTCTACGTGTCTGTCTGTGGCATCGTAGCTCCTAAACGAATGGATCTATTTTGATGCGTTTTTTTGTTTGAAAGCTGACGTGATCGAGATGGTTCTTAGCTATAATTTATGAAGATCTGTTCAGGCGTTGTGTCGGGGGTACTTAAAATTTTTAATTTTGTTGCTTGTAAAACCCTTCTACATAACATTTTAGGTACGCAAGAAAAAATATTTCCGTCTCCTGTAATGGGATCACTCCTCAAAGCGACCGTTTTTGACAGAAAAACTGCTGGTCGTTTTATAGGAGGTTTGCTGTAATCTATCGCTCTGAAGTTTCTTATTTCTGTGGTTTATTCCTATGTTCAGTGTTGACTTGCCCCTAGAATGGTCTCAAAGTTAGAAAAGTAAAAGGCGTAGTCAAAGATGCATTGCTACTTGAGGTGTTGGCTTTACTTACCAATTGTCTGTACTAATATATCGCAAGCGATACTAGAACCCATATCTGCATTTTATTGCTTATGTACTTTTCCAGATTTGAGACCACCCTACCTACCAAAGTAACTGAAAAGAGGGGACCCTACTGTTTGCAATTACAACTGAAGTACTGACGGTAATCACAGTCTAGGCGGTTTATTTGTGGATTAATGAAAACAATGTGCTGGAACACCTGCATATAATTCATACCAGACTTATAGTCCCGTAGGCAGTAAAAGTGGCTGGTCGATCTTCGAAGTGACGTAAGCAACGGATCATTTTTCCTTCATATTATACGCAAGCCAACAACAGGAAAGACGTCTGTCATTTAGCTGTATATCTCGTTCCATTTTATTTTAAGGCATCTGTACGACGAAGATAGTCGCACTGCTCAACGTTTGTAATATTAGGGGGAACACAAACAAATTCTTCCCGCAGAACCTCGCTACCAACTATGTCGGTTTCACAAACAATGTCTTTTTTACCTGCCGGGAAACATTATTTCAAAATTTCATGGAAATTGCAAGCTAAATAATAAAATACGCTTATTCATTCTTATGGTTATTAAAATCACTAAAGTCCATTTTGGGGAAGGCATGGGTCTCACTCCATAACTTTTCTTTTACTTTATGCCAAATGTTTCTGCAAGCTTTTCAACTTATTTTGGCCAGTACTACACGCTGCAGAAATTTTTGACATTATTTTTAACAGCCTGTATTTATCTCGGTATTTATTATGTTGAAAATACGTCACCCTCTTTTAGATTCCTTCATTTTTATCTACAAAAATCTCTGTTCTGGAAATTTCAATTATTTAAATGACAATTATATTTATCGTATATATGATCCCTTCACGGAGATACGAACATTAAAAGGCAACTTTATTAGCATATAATGTGTTATTTTTTATTTTGACACCCAACTAAAGTAAATTAATATTTGGCATGCACCTTACTAACAATTATTAGATCTGTTAACGCCCAAACAAATTGCTTTTCTGCTTTCCGTGGTAATGCGGGAACGCATCCGCGTGTGTTCCGCTAGTTGCGCGCGCCTCAGAAGCTTCCAGAACATTCGAACGTCGAGTCGGGAAGAATTTACTTTTTAGCAGTCAAGAGACAAGAGTTAACACTTAATATGAGTATACGCATAAGCAATATTTCAGTTTTAAGTTTTATGTGTGCATAAGTTTATGTTGTTGATGTATGTATGTTATTTCGAAGACGAATAAAGATTTAAAAATATACAGTCCAGATGAGCTATTGAACATTGGTCCTACGGAGCCGGATGTTGGAAAAATCAAGAGAATAGAAGTTTGAGAATTGAGAAGAAACCGGCTGTAATTGAAAGCGGCTTCAGTGTTTCAAGGACTAGGAACGAGGAGGCGTGTTGCTGTTTAAGACTGATTAAGAAAGTTCCAGATTTAGAGCAGGTACCCGTCCATTCCTCAGGTGGTTCCCAGGTTTCGTGAGTTAATTTACCTTCGATTTGAATGTTTTCTTTCTTAATTTTGAGTTAATTTGTGTTTTTGAAGCAATTTTACAAGGGTTTAAATTAACGATTTGAGGTTAGATTTAATTTGCTTGAAATAAACATGTCAGCCGACAATTTGATTCAAAGACGGGGTATTATTAAGGGTAAGCTCACTCGTATGAAAAATTACGTTGGGGTTTTAGATAAAGAATCTATAAATGATGAACTTTATACACAGTTGTCAGACAGATTAGAGGGTTTACAGAGCTTGTTAGCCGAGTTTGATGAAACTCAAGCGGAGATCGAGGCTTTGGTTGCATACGGCGATGCAGGTGCGGTTGACCGAGCAAATAATGAAAAGGAACGCGGTGAATTTGAAAATTCTTATTACAATGTAGTAGGAAAGTATAAAGCAATAATAAATGAATATTATGAAAGACATAATAAGCAAGCCGGTCAATTGTCAGCTGGGTCGGCGAGCATCCAGAATGACCATAATAGTGCTGTTTTCAGTAATCAGATTAGAAATGTTGGATTTGATAGCCCAGTTAAGTTGCCTCCGATAAGGTTACCCACGTTCGACGGCCAGTATAGCAATTGGCTAGAGTTTCGTGACTCATTTAAAGCAGTTGTTGGTAACAACGACGCTATTGCTGATGTTAACAAATTTTTATATTTACGTTTATCGTTGGATAAAGAAGCAAAGCATATAATAGATTCTCTTGAAGTTTCCGAAGAGAATTATCAAAACGCGTGGCAGCTGTTAGAGGAGAGATACGAAAATAAAGATTTGATGATTCATAATCATATTAAAGCCATTTGTGAACAATCCACAATGTCTAAAGAATCATATACTGAGTTGAGAAATCTTTCTGATAATATTACCAAGCACATGCGTGCTTTAAAAACACTTGGCGAAAAAACAGAGTATTGGGACAGAATAATCATCTATCTCATGTCAATTAAATTTGATGACGTCACACGTCGTGAATGGGAAGGGCACATTCGTCAGAAAGATTTGTCAACAATGGCTGATATGAATTTATTTTTGAAGTCAAAGTGTGAAATGTTAGAAAAAATTGAGGCTAGTAAGGTAGAAAAATCGAAATTTAAGTCCCAACTGAATACTAATAAAAGGTATTCCAGTAGTTTGGTCTCTCATACGAATCAAGCAACGGAAAGGAAATTATTGTGTTTTTATTGTAAGCAAAACCATACGATATACAATTGCAAGGCGTTTTTAATGTTATCGGTAAATGACAGGCTTGTTGCGGCAAAGAGTTTGAAGCTTTGTTTAAATTGTTTGCGCGATTCTCATTTGTCTTGGCAATGTAAGGCGCAGAAATGTAATAAATGTCGACGACCACATAATTCTTTATTGCATCTTGATACATTTGGCAGAAATGGCCAAAATCCTGAAAATCTTGTAGCAGAAAATGGTGGTTCGGGTTCGTCACATCGTCCCACGGCGGGCGGGGGAGCGGACATAAGCGAAAACTCTAGCGTGCCAGCTGAGAAAAACGGAGCAAATAATAGTGCCGCCACTGCCAATGTGTCTCTTAATAGTCATGCGATTCAAGGCACGGCTGCTAGATCTGCGGTACCCTCACAGGTGCTTCTTTCTACAGCGGTATTAAAGGTCAAATTAAATAATATTGAAGTTACATGTCGTGGAATCTTAGACTCTGGTTCTCAAAGTAATTTTATTACGGAAAAATTATGTAAAAAACTGCATGCAACATCAATAAAGATTGATCATTTAGTAAAGGGTATTGGCCAAGCATTGGCAAACATAAATAATCAAGTAAATATTTCAATAATGTCTTGTTATAATAATTTTAGTATGGATATTAACTGTTTGGTTTTGCCGAAAATAACTGATAAATTGCCGATGATTTCGTTTGCAAGGACAGAATTTAATATTCCCGAACAAGTTTATTTGGCTGATCCAACCTTTAATATTTCTAGTGATGTAGATTTGCTGCTAGGATCTAATGTTTTTTGGTCGGTATTATGTCAAGGTCAAATGAGGCTAGGTCAGAATATGCCGATATTGCAAAAATCACATTTAGGTTGGATCATCGCAGGAAATGTGCATTTTAATGAGAAGTCAAATTCATTTCTCAGTTTATTGAGCGTTGATCTTGAAAATTCAATTGACGAAAGGGTTCAGAAATTTTGGCAGATCGAAGAAGTCAAAGGTTCAAAAATTGTTTTATCTGAATCAGAACAATATTGCGAGAGGCATTTTGTTGAAACCACTAAACGCGATAATAGTGGACGGTTTATAGTGGAAATTCCATTTAAGGATTCTTTGGGCGACTTGGGGTTTTCTAGGGAGATGGCAATAAGTAGATTTTACTCGTTAGAAAGGAAATTAGCAAAAAATTCCGAATTAAAGGAACAATATAGTAAATTTATGGCAGATTTCGAGGCATCGACTCATATGCGCGAAATAAATGAAAGAATACCAGAGTCACCCGAGAGTGGTTATTATTTACCGCACCATGCCGTTGTGAAAAGTACGAGTCTGACAACAAGGTGTAGGTCAGTTTTTGATGGCTCTGCCAGAACAGATTCCGGACTTTCTCTGAATGATGTCCAGTTTTGCGGGCCTACGCTCCAAAATGATATTTTTTCAATTTTATTGAAATTTCGAAAATATTGTTACGTAATAACAGCTGATATTTCCCAGATGTATCGTCAAATTTTTGTCGCGGAACCTCAACGCAAATATCAAAAGATATTTTGGCGCTCAGATCCGAAAGAAAGGTTGCGCTGTTTTGAAATAAACAGAGTAGTCTACGGTCTCACGTCGTCTCCATATCTCGCAGTAAGATGTTTGCTGCAATTGTCAATTGATAATATGTCAGTGTCGCCGGTCGCTAGTAAGATTATAAGGGATTGTTTTTATTTTGATGACCTGTTAGCGGGGGCAAATAGTAAAACCGAAATTTTGGAAATACAACGAGATGTTTCAAGAATTTTATCTGAAGCGGGATTTGAATTGCGAAAATGGCTTAGTAATGACCAGGACTTGTTAAAGAAATTCAAGGTTAAAGACGATTTAGAATTTGGCATCTTAAGAATAGGCGAAAATGAACCTAGCAAAACTTTGGGAATTCTTTGGAACTCGAATTTAGATAAAATTCAATACTCAATTGGTGAACCAGAAGAAGTGAAGCAAGTAACAAAACGTAATATACTGTCTGTAATTTGTCAAGTGTGGGATCCTTTAGGATTATTACAGCCAGTAATAATACTAGCTAAGTTGTTTATGCAGAAATTGTGGAAACTCAAAATTTCATGGGATCAGGAGGTGCCTAAGGAAATGTGCTCTGAGTGGCTACAATTACGAACGGAACTCTCAACAATAAATCAGCTGAGGGCGCCTAGACAAGTAATGAGTTCGGGGTATAATCGAATAGAATTACATGGGTTTTGTGACTCTTCGATTAAGGCGTATGGGGCGTGCATTTATGTACGTTGTATTAGTGCTAACGGTACGTCTAGCTCAAATTTACTTTGTGCGAAGTCGCGTGTGTGTCCTTTGAAGCAAATAAGTTTACCGCGGCTTGAATTATGTGGCGCTGTTCTTTTGGCGAATTTACAGAAAAAGGTCATTGAATCCTTGGAAGTAAAATTTGATGGAATCTATTTGTGGAGCGATTCTACCGTCGCCTTAGCATGGATTAGAGGCCCATCAAGTAAGTGGAAGACTTTTGTCGCCAACCGCGTTGGTGAAATACAGTCTTTAACGAATATTGGTGACTGGCACCATGTGGCATCAGCGGAAAATCCGGCGGATTTGCTATCGCGCGGAATGAGCCCTAAACTTCTGGAAGCTTCTAATTTATGGTGGAAGGGTCCTAATTTTTTCTCGATGAATAACTATCTCTGGAACTTGCAAGAGCATGAAGCGAATTTTGAGGTTCCGGAACAGAAGTCAAATGTTTGTTTAGTTACCAAAGCAACTTTCTACGATTTCAGTGTTATAATGAACAACGTTTCGACTTTAAACAAAATACTACGGATATTTGCTTACGTATTAAGATATATTAATAATAAATTCAAGAAAGAGGAAAGGAAATCGGGTCCATTGTCGCCCATCGAACTTGATAATGCTCAAAAAATGCTAATAAAAAACGTTCAGATTAAATGCTTTCCCCACGAATATTTTTCTCTGTTAGAGAAAAAAGCGCTGAATAAAAAGAGTAAATTATTATCGTTGAATCCTTTTATGCATGAAAACTTGATTCGTGTTGGAGGCAGGATTGTAAATTCTAAGTATTCATTTGACAAAAAACATCCGATTATTCTACCTCATGGTCATAGATTAACAGAACTTATTTTGGAAGGTGAGCATAAAAGGCTTTTACATTGTGGTGCTCAACAGCTTCTATCGTCCGTCCGTGAAGTTTTCTGGCCTATATCGGGTAGAAATCTGTGTAAAAAGGTTATTAAAAATTGCATAGCTTGCTTTAAGGCTCGTCCTTCTGACAATAATTATCTGATGGGCAACTTACCTGAAGTGCGTATCAATGATTACTCACCTTTTTTAAACGTTGGGCTTGATTATGGGGGTCCATTTTTACTTAAGGACAGATCTACTCGGGGAGCGAAGGTAATCAAGGCTTGGATATGTCTTTTTGTTTGTATGTGTACTAAGGCCGTACACATAGAATTAGTGTCGGACTTATCCACAAAGGCATTTATCGCGACCCTGAATAGATTCGTAAGTAGACGAGGCAAGCCATCGAACATCTATTCAGACAATGGTACAACGTTTATTGGTGCCAACAATGAGCTAACCAAGGTCTACGATTTCCTTGAAGCAGAAAAAATTGAAATTGCTGATTATTTGGCAAAAGAGAGGATAGGGTGGCATTTCATTCCAGCAAGGTCTCCTACCTTTGGCGGAATATGGGAGGCTGGAATTAAGCAAATTAAGTTTCACTTAAAACGGGTGATGGGTAATAATTCTTATACTTTCGAAGACTTCAATACAGTATTAATTCAGGTCGAAGGTATTTTAAATTCGCGTCCTCTGTGTCCCTTGACTTCAGACCCAAATGACTTATCCGCCCTCACTCCTTCCCATTTTTTAATCGGAAGATCCTTAACTGCTCTGCCTGAGATTAACGTTACTAATGTTCTTGAGAATAGATTGAGCCGATTTCAAAAATTGCAAGCTGTGGTGCAAAACGTTTGGTCCCGTTGGCAGAAGGAATATCTATCTGAATTGCAAGTTAGATCCAAATGGAAGCAGCGAGCAAATCAGGAGATAAAGGTAGGAGCGTTAGTTTTAATCAAGGACGACGCCCTGCCACCGTTAAAATGGCAGCTAGGAAGAGTGACTGGTCTGCACCCCGGTAAGGATGGTGTTATACGAGTGATCGACCTCAAAACAGCTACAGGACATACTAAACGTGCTACAAACCGAGTGTGTATACTGCCAATCTATTGACTTTCTTGTAAAAAGAAACATTTGAAACAATTTATGACTTTATTCACTTATTTTATTGCTGTTAAATATGTTTTTCATGTTGTTATTTTATTTGTGTTGAAAGTGAATCCTTTCAAGGCGGGCGGGATGTTAACGCCCAAACAAATTGCTTTTCTGCTTTCCGTGGTAATGCGGGAACGCATCCGCGTGTGTTCCGCTAGTTGCGCGCGCCTCAGAAGCTTCCAGAACATTCGAACGTCGAGTCGGGAAGAATTTACTTTTTAGCAGTCAAGAGACAAGAGTTAACACTTAATATGAGTATACGCATAAGCAATATTTCAGTTTTAAGTTTTATGTGTGCATAAGTTTATGTTGTTGATGTATGTATGTTATTTCGAAGACGAATAAAGATTTAAAAATATACAGTCCAGATGAGCTATTGAACAAGATCTATTACCTAATGGTAGTTAGAGAGCGTTCAATTTGAGGGGTGGGGATGACGGTTGTCATTCTCTTTTTTAACTTTTTACACCTTTGAAAATTTGACACAAGAATGTGTATATCTGTATTCCACTAGAATAGATTTCCGTTTATTCATTTTAGAGGAAGATGAGCGAAACAAATTATAACTCATTAATTAACATATTTTTCCCCAAAATAACTTAGGAGATGAAAAAGATGGGAGATGAAAAGATAACATTTCGTGTTCTATTGAAACATAGTCTGATACTTAAAAAAATAAAAACGAAAAGCGATTTATGGATATCTGTGTACTATTATTATTATTATTATTTTATGGAGCAGTCGCTATCGTGTTCCACCTTCCATGTCGGCACAGGTTGTACCAATCTCAGGGAGAAGTTACCTGCCCTTCAAAAAAGCTCAACCTGTTCAAATTCTTTTAATGTCTTCGCTGTTGCAACTCGGCAAAATTATTTGCACGTGAGACGTACATATTATAATAAACATTTTGGGTAAAACCAAACACAACCGTCCAAATCACCGTATGAATGCATATTCAGAATTTATTACTGAATTTTGATTGCACTACATACTCTTTAAATATTTGTAATATTTTTTTCGTCACCCTGTATAACTAAATAACGTTTAACCACTATAAAAATGAAAACTTTTCGTAATATAGAACACATTCTCACGGTTCATTCCGAATCATCAAATTAAGAGACAAAAACAAAGGGGGAAACCGGAGTTGTACCCTGACAGTTTTTGATAGAGCATGCCTATTTTCTTCATTAATCGACCAGAATTTAATTGAAAAATAAACGTTGGATACTACACAGCGTAAATGAACTCTGAAATCTAGTGCTTTTGGGGCGCGAGGAAACAGAGGGCTTAGTTTCATCGGAGAACAATTTGAAGCGTGAGTAACTTTCCGACCGGCATCCCTCAAACGGATGCAAAAAACGAATATTTTAATTGGAACAGATAAAACTCTGCATATAAGCAGCACCCTGTTATCCTTTTCGAAAACGAACTTTGAACAGAGAAGAATCAATAGAAGAAATATATATGCTTACCTATAACCTAGTGAGAGATAAATTTCGAAGGTTCAAAACCCAATAGATAAAAGTAGATACTTTACATTCCAACTGTATACAGCAACTGCAGATCACTGGTTTCATCATTGAAGGACTTGTCAGTGCGGTGCCCCTGTGCAAAAATGGTACGTAAAATAACTTACATATACAGGGTGTCCCACGCTTGTGTCGTTCCCCCATAACTCAACAGGAGTTGTAGATATCGAAAAATGATTCAAATTAAAGTTGCATCCAATCAATTTCCTCACATTTTAAAATTATTTTCGAATATACAGGGTATTGCATTTCTTCTACACAGCACCTAACTTTATTTTTTTATGGAACATCCTGTATCTGATTGCATTTTGGAATTGTTTGTGGAATTTTGAATTTAAGGGTCACTTCGTTAACTATACATTGGGTCTAAGTCTTACGGCTTCGGCGTTATGTGACATTTTTCAAATTTTATTAGTTATAACATGGAAACGGTACGAGATAAAGAAAAATGACTTACATGTCCCTATCCCATGGTTGAGTATAGATAATGGTTTGCTCTTTAAACAGACTGCAACGCATACTGAACTGCGCAGGTGGAATTTTAGTGCCACTGACTTATTAGAATACAAACGTACGTCATATTGACATTTTGTCAACATTTCAAAACTAACGTCAGAAAATAATTGGAATATTTGCACAATGAAGTATTTTGTAAAAGGTTGCGCCAATTATCACGAGAACAAACCATATATTTTTTTTGAAATAAGGAATATCTCTATTAAGACTGAAAAAATGCATGGGTCTTTACTTTTCTATAAATGAACTAGGTATGTTATGCGTAGATCAAGCAGTAACTGAACCAGGATTTAAATTCCGCGCCACATTTTCCACTCGATGACGTTACACGGTGCACCCAGCGGTTCTCAACATGTGCGCAATAGCAAACCATTATTTATACTATCCTAGTTTTTAATTCTCTATCTAATGAGTCTGGAAAATACTTCTTCCTGATTGGTCAAAAAGTGACAAAAAGTTGCCAATCAAGAAGCAGTACTTTCAACGTCAACATCCTCAAGAGTTGAAGATTAATCTAAAAAAAACATTTAAACTATGTAATAACTTCATTACCGCGGATATCAAACGTAAGCTACATGTGCCTAACCCAAAAGTTCCATGCATGTATTGTTTACCGAAGATCCGCGAAAGCCGTAAGGCCCATAGTTTCACCTATAGATTCTCCTACTTAGGAACTGTCCAAATGGTTAGTCAATGAACTTAATAACCTCGAGATCAAGCAGTCAAGTTTTTCAGTAAAGAACTCTTCAACACATCACATTGCATGATAACTAATTATTAATTTCATTCGACGTCAGTTCACTTTTTCCCAGTGTACCTGTACCAAAAGCTTTGGAGTACTTGTATGAACTCCTTAATAATAACATTGATAAACAAAGTGCCAAAGAATATATTAATTTAACCAATCTGTGTATGCAGCAGAATTATTTCAAAGTCAGTGGATCATTTTTTCAACAAAGTGAAGGTACAGCCATGGGAAATTGCCTCTCTCCTTTCATTGCAGAAATTTTCATGAGCAAATTTGAAACCCTACTGAAAGATGAGCTCCCATATTTCCCAAAGGTGTGGGTGAGATATGTAGACGATATATTTGCCATTTTTGACACTAGTAAATGATGTCAAATTCTAACTTACTGTTTTTCCTTTAGATTAATCTTTAATTCCTGAAGATGCTGACGTTGTCAGCGAAACACATGTGGAGTTTAATTACTGCTTTTGGCGTATGGGGTTAACTTATTAAGAATTCCTAGTAAATTTTGTCAAAGTTCCTTGATCCAACTACTGTGTGTTACAATATGGATTTAGTTTTACAACTCAACGTCTGTCTGGGTATTTTTTGGTTGTTCGATAAACAGATGTTGGAACGGTAGAGTTCTGCTCGTAACACCTACATAATTAGCCTCTTAACTCAAATCTGATCTTAGCGGATTAGTATACGGACAGTATCATGCCAAATGACAAAACCAGTTATATGTTTTTGGAATCTAAAATATTTAGCTTGCCCTAAACAACGAGCTTTTCTAGATGAAGTAAATACATGAAGACGCGCTATGGATGTTTCAATGCTAGTTTAGCGTTTCTAATAGCACGATAAACTATTGGTTCTAAAATGAAAGTGCAATTGAATCTTGTCATCCCTCGAGTAAGATCGTGTACCGTACACCTGGAATTTAATCAATATTGCCTGACAATATTACACAGTAGCCACAATTTCTTTAAAGTGATCAGTAGTAAAACAAATAATAACGAACATGGAACTTGAAATTACTTAAAATGATCTTCCAGAAAAAGATTGCAATCGGTGGAGATTCGGAAAAAGAAACCCCGACTGGACTGATCAATGAGACAGGGTAGAGTAAAACGGAACAACCTTAATTACTTTCCAATTTATCATTCTTTAGATCTGCAGAACATATGTTTCCAATATATACCAGCAACTGCTTTACTATTACATTGAATTTTCGAGCATTTTATAGTTGAGAATATTAACTTCCACAAAAACAGGCGCATTGTCCTAACAAATTAGAATGCCTGGTACTCACTGAGGAAAAAAATCAATAGGTAAGTTGATACAAATCAAACACATTTTATTTGAAGTTTTTGAGTATTATTTTATTGTAATCCACTTCTACACCAATGATTTTAAGCAAACAAATCAATTTGTAAACAGAAAACAACAATTTTCTTCGAAATTCAAAAAATGTCTCGTTGTGAGCTGGAGATAATTATTTTTTCAAAAAATTTACTGTTCATTAGGATTTGAAGTTTTTTGAATTATTTCAATATTCTACATTCTACATTCTACATTCTACATAGGAGTCAAGGGTATGTTGCAACTGCAGCAATGGCAAAATCCTTTATACCTAATATTATACAGTGTGCTTAAACTTATGTATCAACTTTCGAAAGCTTCAAACGGCAAAACTAAATAAAATTTTTGTTGCATTTTTGAGTTATTCCATAAAAATGCACAAATAATAACAACACTACATTTATTGCTAACCACTTTCCAGATATTCTCGCTTATTCATTTTCTGCATCAACTCTATCCATAGACCATACACGTCTTCTTATAATAATTATAACATATTATACAAAAGTACTTCAAAAGAATTTTTGATTCACGACAGGGTGACAGGGTGACCCACTATCCCTGGCGCTTTTTAATATACTTAATATACTTTTGTAGAGCATTATTGGGAGGAGCAGGATTGAAAACCAAAAAAAAACATCTTAGCCTTCGCAGATGATGTGCTGATTTTAATAAGGGTATGAGCTGAAAGAAATTTTTCGAAGGCTTTTCAAACTGAAGTGCACCTGGCCAGACTGGAAGTTAAAGGATAGAAAACCAAATATATGGTCCTTAACTCTGAAATTAAAGGTGATTACAGAGGGACAGATTATGCAGTTTAGAATTCAGAGAGTAAGAAGCTTCCACTATCTGGGAACAGAAAAAAATGCTAATGGGGAAAAAGTAACGGCAGGGTGGACATTGCGTGCAGTGCTAAGGAATAGGAAAAATTTGCAAGACAATAATAAAGCCAGTAGTCGCCTACCGGTAGTCAAAAATGGACCCTAACGTAGAAGAACGAAGGCAGAGTGGTAAGATGGGAAAGGAAGGTACTGAGGAGGATTTACGGTGGAGTAGAAACACAAAATGCCTGGAGAAAAGTAATTATATTCACTTTTTGCAGACCGACCAATAACGACATCTATTAAGCAGGGAAGAATGCGATGGCTGGGGCATATATCAAGAGTGGACCGCACAAGAGTGTCAAAGATTATGTTACAACAGGAATCCGAAGGCAGGAACAGAAAAGGAACACCTCCAAAGACATGGGTGGATGGAGCGACTGCTGACTTAGGTATGTTGGTATTCCGGGAAAGATGGGCGGAATGAGCGAGGGATAGAGAAGGCGGGAAAAGGATCAAATTTATTTAGTTTCGAACATTCCTGAATAATCGTTAAGCTTCTCGCATTCAATCATCTTCGATTTGGGTGTTGCTCCTTTAACACTTTCTGTTCTTATGTTACAGCTAAAGTATGAAATCCGTTATTCTATGTAGTTATTACATGAAATAACTTAGACGGTACGTTAAAGTGTGGAATACTTAATACTTTAAGTTGTTTTTGTGTAAAATAACGGTGGTGTAAACGTTATAGTGTATAATATAGGTCTGACCATTGGAAAAGAAAGGCTTATGTTCGTTAGTTTACAGAATACTTAGTTATTTCATAAAATAGCTGGTTAAGCTATTAAAATGCTTTTGTATCTTATACTTAGTGTGGTATTTATATTGTTTTTAATTACAGAGTGTTATTACGGAAGTATATGATGTCTTCAGTTAATCTTGCAAACAAGACAGACAGTTGGACGAATTTTTGTTTGTTTTTTATATTAGGTGACTAACTTATTTCCCACTAACGAACACATTCAAACAACTTGACATGAAGGTCGCCTACAGTCTCTCGTTAAACCTCCGCTATAACGATCTGACCCACTTCAAAGGAGATATGTATAGGACTTGAATTATACAGAAATATATACTATAGTTGCCCAGGAATACAGTACTCTTTATGATGTGTCTTTTATAGCGAGTGTAGGGAATTATTATTGCATGGATGGGATTTAACCGCGCATTACTTTAATTATTTTGAGCATTATTATACCGGTAATCGGTATTTGTGGGTTGTGTGTTGAGGTTCCTTCTTGATAAATCTTTATAAAAAGGTCTTATGCCCTGACCTGACTTCCACCTGTCGGAAGCAAAAACCACCAAATTTGAAAGGGGAAATATCAAATCTAATGCTCAATTAATTTTGAATATTGTTAATATTGTTAAATTGTTCCTAAATTATTTTATCTGCCAAAAGTAAAATTTGAGAAACTACCATAACAACATTAATAATTATTTTGAAACTTTTACTTTGTAAAAATTATTATTATGAAATAGTATTTGTACTTCTATACGGCAGAGGCAAAGCCAATATCAATAATTCACTAAAAATAGTATTGATTTGTACATAAGGTATATTTATATGGATGTAAGGAAACCGTGTTTTTTCTAATTATAGCATAAATAGTAATTAAGGAGCCACGGGCGTTCTAGCTTAGAGAGGTTGTTCTCGCGCATTCAAATACGTGTCAGTCATTTAAAAATATATAAGACAATTTCCAAAATTGTATGATGTCGAACAAATATTTTAAGGAATAAAATATGCGGTTCGAAACTTGAAGGTACAAAGATCCTCAAAAGCAGCGCATATTTTAAAAATTCCTTCTAATGAACTCCAAGCAGGTTGACGGTTAAATGTTGTGAAAATAATCAGATGGTCAATTTAATGTTGAGACGTTCCAGCCTACTGTTGCAACTGATTTATGCATTACCCTACCTAAAAATGAAATTCGGGTCCACAGCTGCTACAAATGAAAGATCAACCGGCTGAAGTGATTTTCAATGCAACAAGGTTCAATCTTCGGCCAATACTAACGCGCCTATTTGTTCCACGGCCGGACATCGTGGATATTTGTAAACAGTCTAAGCTTAGAGGCTCCCTAGGGACAATAAGTCACAAAACGAGATTTGGCTCAATCCCTTTTTTTGTATAGGGTGCGTTCCTGCACCAGTATCGACCGGTTTTCGATTCCTCTGTGTGATAAGTTGCCTGGAAAGTGTCATTAAGTTTCAACAGAAACTCCAACTCGGTCATTAGAGTAAGCAGACTATAAGTTAAGTACATCTTCTTACTCATGAGGATGTCAAATGAGAAAACATGGTCATATAAAATCTATGGTGAAGGTATTCTACTTCAGTTCATTATATTGACGATCTTCGACAGAAAGTAGAAGACGGAATCAGCGCATACCAGGAATATTTGAGAGTGTAAGGCAGTCCATTATCCGAAGAGCTCAGGAGTGGATTGCTGCTCCTGGAGGTAATTTTAAACATTTATTGTGATTTTGTAACAATGCACAGAAGTATTGCCTAAAACTCTTAACAAACGTAGAGTGGCATTCCGTAATTATTCGACAAAACCGAAACCTGCAAATCAACACAGAAAGACATACTAAATAAGTCCGTCCGTCTACGCATGTACCGATGTCCGAGATGAGCACGCCCCAGATGCGAAGGACGTCACGCGAAAGAATCGGAATTCCCGAATTAATCTTTGCACGCAGCACCAAGATGACGTAGAAGATCTTGACGCCCACCTTTCCGAAATATCAAAAAAGCTAGATGAATCTCTGCACACGACACCAAGCGCTGTCGTAGGAAATCTCGAAATCAACCGCCGCCGAAGACCCCCTCCCAGCTTAAAAAAGTAGATGCTCCAGAAGGCAGAAGGCAGTACTTGGTCGTCCAGCCACCAGCTGGGACCAGTGTTCCCAGCATCCGAGATGATGCTGGCCGCCGCATCCGAAATAGTACCTGATCGACCGTTCCGACTACGCCGTGTGTTCAAGCTGATAGAGACCGTCCTGTAAATTTAGAGTAAGTGCCTGTTGTTTACTTGTTGTTATTGTAAAAGATATCAACAAATAAACATTAACCAGTCACAAGCTGACTGGCCTATCTTGTCCGTACCCATTAAGTAGTAATGTGTTCAAACTCAGGAATTAGGGACCTGCAGCGAAGGTTGAATCGATTTGGCACTCCCGTGCGACTTTGGTCTATTAACGAGACGATATACCGGCAGAAATCGATTGCGCCTGGGTAACTGTCGGGCCCTGGTGACATGCTGAGGGAGAGCTAATTATTTATTCGTGCCAGATAAGCTAGCGGCGTCCCCCACCGAGATTGCAACCTGGTTGCTGCGACGAAAGTCTCTCACCGAAGCCAGTCTAGAAGTCGGCATATTTTATTGCTACTATGTATACTCCGAAACACCGTAAAAGTTAAGCTTTGATCATACGACGAGCCTACCGCACGATCAGGATACTCCGCGAGAACCGCTTTTCATTTCCCTGCAAATATTCTGTAAATATAGTCAGTTTTATTTTAACTGTTTGAATTAATATACATATAGTTAAAGTAATAGAGTCTGTTTATATTTTGTTCATGTATTATTATTTCATAAACGTTTAGCAATAGTAATAGAACCCACCATTCTGCGACTGACAGCTCAAGGGTTATCAACGAATAAATCTTCCACCGACCAGACCGTACATACAATGCAGAACACGTTCATAAGTGAACGTCCAGATCCTCTTAAATATACAGCGCGTCCCAATAAGTGAGACCGAGGGATACAGGTGTATATTTACGGGCCCGAACCGAGAACGTCGTTGTAATTTCACTAATTATAAACTTTATTAAAGTACTTTTTTACTGTTACCAATTTGAACTGAATACAAGTAATTTGCAAACAAACTAAAACCTCAGGTGGCCATAACTCAAGCATTTTAGAAAGCAAGTTTATGTAAACTATTTTCCTGTTTTTAATCGACCAAACTGCCTATGCATAGCAATTTTTGTATAAGTATACAGGGTATCCCAAGAGTGCCGTAGCGGAGTCTTGCGCCTTTATTACGAAGTTTAGAGAAAATAGTTTTATGAGAGACTCGTTCTAATTTTCAGTTCTCCATATTTTAAAATGATTTCCATTTATACAAGTTGTCCCATTTCTTCTGTGTAGCAGTTAACTTTGTTTTTTTAATTGAACACCCTGTATTTTATTGTACTTATGAATTATTTAATTGATTTTACTGTGAGATACGTTTAGCCCAAAATGCATATTTTCGACGCTACTGGTATTTTGTTGAAGATATTGACAGATGTAGAGGAATTTTGAAACTTAAATATCTTCGAACTTCAACACTATCTAGGAGTAATCGCCGCAAAAGTTAAAAAATAAAAATAATATAGAGGCTATGGGCAGTTCCATGACCAAATTAAGAAATTTCAAAACTCCATAACTTAATTTTTTTTTAACGGGACCATATAATTTTTACGTTACAGTTATTTCAATTTCGTCACAGAAATGATCGTGGCACACATTTTCTTTATGAATTAAAGGGAATGGTACGTTTTACCTCTAGTCAAATTTTCGTGTTTTTTTGAATTAGGTAGAAAGAGTGTGTTTCAAAGAAAAATTTTATGGATGAACCACTTTTTGACTATATTTTTGAGAAAGAAACTTGCGGGACCGGGGGCGAATAGGGGTACTGCGAGGGGTAAAATACTGGGTGTAATTGTGCATTACCGTGTTTTGTTCGTATATTAGTCAATTTGGCATCACGTAGAACCTGAAGCAGCAAAAGGAAAACGTTTTCTTTGGAAAAATTGTGTAGGTAGCACTAGAGCATCGGTACGTGCGTAGTTCACATGTCACACGTGAAGATAGGTAGAAAACGCAACAGCAGTGGACGTGACCTCTATAAACATTCCTGGTAGGGTTGCGTTTATTTATATCTCAACATTTTAGCGTGGTACCAATTATGTTTTGTTGGGGGGGGGGTTAAACGTTCAGCTCGCTCCGCTTGACCAAAACCGGAAATTGTGTGCTTGTGGAATTGGTGTAAGTTTGAAGTCGGTAGGAGTCTTCTGTATAGACTGTAGATGGTTAGATATTTGAGGTTGGTTTTTATTTGAGACTTTAAATTATATATAAGCAAGTAATCGTGTACCATTTCGAAAGTGTGCAGACACAATGTGAAAATATTAATTTTTTATTTGCAGGTTAGGGACGAGTAAATTGAATGGATGGTCGGCAAGGAAAACTACTATGGTTCCATTTGAGAAAATAAAGTTTTGGCATTTTGAAATTTTTTAACTTGGCCATGTAAATGCTAATTCCCTGTATAATATTTTCGGCTTTTTAATACTGTGAGAGTTTCTCATAGATATTACTTTCCTGTCGCCAAAATATCGCTGCTTCCACTTTGTTCAATCCAATGATATTTAATTTTAAAAATTCCTCTGTATTAGTCAAAATCTTCAACCAAGTGTCTGTAACTTCAAGAATATGCAAAATAGAGAAAACATATTTTATATAACCTTATAATAGAATCAATTAGGGGATCCAAAAATGCAAAAAATGTAAACCTAACCTAGCTCAATATGGCACATAAATTCTGTTCTATTGCATAATGCCCTAATTTCCATAATGTTTCTATCATTCAAACGTATCGTTGCGGCTTTCATGAGGGTCTGATGACTTGATCCGTGGATCTCCGAGAACGCAATTCAAATTACAAAATTTATTGCTGCCATAAAAGAAATAATAAAACTTTTTAGATGAATTTCCATAAAATGGAAGTGTAAAGGGACTAAAATGTAATTGAAAAATATAAAACTATCTAAATATAACTGCCCCAATACGGCTCTTAACTTTCCTTCCTTTTAACGTTCCTTTCTTCTAAACGAAATTACTCTGTCCAGTTTCTCTTGAATTTTCTACTTACATGCTTTGAGATATTTTTGTAACGTTTCCAAATCTACCAAAAGAGCTTCTCACATTCTATATGCAACATGAGCCTAATTCCAACCAAAAACATTACTCCTATAGAAGAGATCATTAAACGTAAAGATCTAATTACAATCGAGAATTACAATGCAGTTCCCCGAATGGAATTAATTCAAACAGGATCCTCTTCATAGTACTGAAAATTCTAATTATCCGAGCAGTTTGTTTCTCTGGACGTTTTGGAATTAACGAAAAATGCGATTGCTATACTATTACGAACGTATTCGAGTTATTACTAAACTGTTTCTGTGAACTTAGGGCATAGTTGAATTACCAAAACACAACACGTCATATGAATAAATTAAAATATTGCCGGTACAATACACTATATTGCAAATTCCATCCAGATTTTCTGCCAAAGAGCATATTTCCGAAAGAAATAGAACAAATCATCGATACCGTGCCTGCAAGTGATGGTTACTTGTGAAGTAATCTAATTTTGGAAATTCGGCTTCAGGATGATGATCTAAACTAAAGTATCACATGCATAACACTTTTATGGTGACACGTCCAATTTTATATTTATGTATATGGAAAATTACAGGAATTATAAATTAAAACTGATAATGCAGCCCG
Organism: Xestobium rufovillosum; assembly: GCA_963966045.1. Taxonomy (NCBI): domain Eukaryota; kingdom Metazoa; phylum Arthropoda; class Insecta; order Coleoptera; family Ptinidae; genus Xestobium; species Xestobium rufovillosum. Next base: position 16,973,556 of record OZ014504.1, read on the forward strand.
CGGGCAGTTGAACATTCGATCAATAGTATCTGCATAATTTAAGTGTGTCGTTGAAAAGCTGTCTACCTGGAATAAAATTTGCAATTAACGTTTTAAACTACAAATACGTATAACGACGAACAAAATTCTTGATGTCCGAACTTGATTATAATTGGTGTGAACACGGAAAACATAGATCATTGTTTTGTTAGAAAGTTTCATCGTAACTGGACATACAATATAAACATAAAATAATAATACAAATAATACACATTCATCAGATAACTACGCGTGTATATCAAAAAGTTGCGGATTCATTATTAATTGGTTCGCTGTAATATTAGATATACCTTATGTTAGATCAGGTGGAATTAAAAATTTATATGCGTACAAAGTTCAGTACAAAACTGAAAATAAATGAGTTAGGATATTCATAAAGAATGGAATTCCGTGCAGCTGTTGATTCCGGAGTTGAAAATATATTATCGATTGAGCTAAATAAGCTTTAGTAGGTATAATGCTGTTCGTCATGAAGATGTATATAGGATGCAAGTAACATCGATGGTACAACAACATTTTGAACGTATATTTAGCATAATATGTAGCATTCGTCATTTTGATTTCCTCTCCCTCACAGTCACAGTTAACAAAAACTTGTGTGTGTCAGCTCCGACGCACGACTGGAGTTTACTCCTTACGAACGATTAATTTAACTTCAATCAGTTGATAATAGGGTACACACGAATGTCAGTTTTATACCCAAATGTGTACTTATCAGATGGTTTATGTTCGAAAATGTCCAACTACATCAAAATATAAATTGTTTATAAATTCAGTAATTAAGTGACAATCTGCTAAACGTCGATCCCACTGGCAATGAAAGAAATACTTTTCCTGGTGTTTGTCACGTTATTTTGTAAAATATTTAAATCGAATCAGCTGTTTGAATAACCTTGGCCGTCAATAAATGCAGGTTCTGTTTTCGATTTGCAGCTTAAAATTTTATAGAAAGTTGAACTATCTTTTTGCTTTTTTTTGCCCTCTTCTTTTATTGTTCTCGCACGGTAGAGAAACACTTTTCGATTCGACAGTAAAATGGAATGGTCGTTTTCTGAATTATTGGGAAAACTTTTATTTAACCGCATTTGTGGGATGTTTCCTATTAATTCGTGGCTTCTTAATTATTGAGCTGAATTATTGTACGTTATTGGATTTACGGATTCAGCTCAGTCACAGTACGCTGGATTTGAAGCATAACGACTTATTGTATTTTTCAATAAGAATCTTTAAAAGGCCGCTCGACATCATAGTGAGTAGTCATTGTCTCGTTTCTCGTTATACTAATTTCTTTTTGCATTGTTTTTAGGGCCTTTAATTTTGCCTCTCCCTTGGCTTTATATATATTAGGTTTATTGTGGTTCTGGCATTCACGTGGAGAGCGCAGTCTCTGATAAGTCAATTATATTGAAGACCTGCCTAAGCATATTTTACATATTACATACCTAGGGACCGCAATAGCACAAACTGATTTCACACCCGCATTGTAAAACACGATTAGCTGACGATTAATCGTTTCTAAAATTGTATATTTTTCATGTAACTCGTAAGTTGACCATTGTTTGGATTTAATTAATTCATCTACCTTGAATGCACTTGCTTTTGGAATCAAGTAGGTTATTTTGTGCGATTTGTCAATTTTGTTTGTCAGGGCACGTGCATCCAAGATAAGTTTACGTTTACTAACCTCTTAACTTTGATAGCAGTCTAGTAAGTTTGATCAGTTCATATCTAACATTTTGTATGTATTTTCTTGTAAGGCTTACATGCCCAATTTAATATTGTTTGCATTTTGTATTTTGTATGAACATTGAATTATTGTTTGTTATTAAATCAAAGATAATTAGAAATCGCCGAGCGTTTGCTGTTACAGAATTGCTTTGTAAAATTTGGTATCATCATCCTCCTTTTTTTTTAGTTGCCGTGATAGCTATATATCTTTTTCGTGATTTAAACTATATATGTGTAGATCCTAGTGGCTCAAATCACGTGGCGCCACCCTACATCTTCAATTATCGAGAACCCCTCCCTGCTCTCAGCTCTGGCCGTGGTTAAGGATTTGCTTAGAAGATCGGTTTTATTGCGGAGCTATATAATCAATTACTTTTTTTTGTATTTTGTCACATTTTCGCTTTTGGCTCGTGACATGTTCAAATGGGCGTTGATTCACATTTCGGCAGTAAGCAATATTTGGAGTATTTAATATTAGGTTTTTCCATATTAAATCAAAAGATTCAACAAATTTATGAACGAACAAACACTGCAAATGCTGACTTTACAACGTCAACTGTCATATCTACTCTATGCCACTCTATTTTCACTATGTCCATGCTCTGTGCAGTCAGACATAAACAGCCGTATCCATAGATACGTACATAATTTCAATTTGACAGGTAACGTAACGCTTGATTTTACTCCTCATAAAATTTCTGCGATTCTTAAGGAGTAAACTCCAAAAATATGACAACCATACCCTTGAAAGCACTTAATGACTGAGAATCTTGTTTTACATACATAGTAGTTTTTTGTCTTTCCACATTAAAAAAAGAACCTTATACAATGTCCTGTCCAGGAATTTTGTTTTTTAAACCTCAGAACTGAAAAAAGAAATTCTTATTTCTACGTTTTTATTAATAGGAATTCATCACCCTGCGCATCCAAAGATTTGGAGCCGACTATTAGGCGAACCGCCTTTTTATGGGTCAAGTGTTTTATTCCTTGCGTTATAATTATACTAATATTAGTGAGTGCACTCCAAAATGCACAAGCACGTGATGCAAAACCACGCAACCAAAATAAGGTTATGTTTTATAAAAGCGATGACGCCATTCCACCTGTCAGTGAAGGTAACTAAGAAGTTGTACAATGAACATAGTCAACTGGCTGCATCAAGCAATCTGTACCATTGGTATAAGTAATAATTAGAGAGCGGATTTATATGCGGTGAAAAACCTCAGAATATGTTGTTTTTATGCGCTTAAAAAGTATCAATATATGCGGTAAATATGTTCCATTCAGGCAATATATGCGATTAAATAAGAAACATACGATGCAAAAAAACTTTACTCGAAGTAATTATTATAATTAAAACAACATACAAAAATCTATAAATTGTAGGATAACGATATAAAATTGCATACTTAATCTAAATTTATGCAACAATTTGTTGATGTTGTCCACTGCCAAATTGTGACGCTTGTCGGAAAGAATGTTTTTGTGTATGGAAAAAGATGGTTCCACATCACATGAAGTGATATACTTGGGCCGCCGAACAGAGAGTGATCACCCTGCAAGAATGTGCTCTAGCGGGGCCAATATTAATTTATGATGACCGAATTAGAGTAATGCGACTTCGTTGGGTCTAAAGGCGACGCATCACTGCAGTTCGGTCGTCATAAATTAATAGTGGCCCCGCCTAGAGCTCGTGATTGCAGGGTGATCACTCTATCTGTTCGGCGGCCCAAGTATAGATGCATATTTCATCGAAGCGATTTCGGAATGCATCATGTCGAAGTTTTCCACAGAAATCCCTAGCAAAACAAAACAAATGATTTCACTGTTTTATAGCCAGGATTCCGGTTGAGAACATTGTCAAGCTTGGTCACCATTTTTTTGCCTGGAACTAGCTCAAACTTGGGTTCGATATTTTGTTGTTTGCGCTCAACTAGGACCGCATTAAAAATAAAGTGATTGATTTTTTTTTTAATTTCATGCGCTGAAGAGAAAATATAGCAAAATATTGACTGAATATGCGGTTATATGCGATTATATGGACTATCAATTTATATGCGATAAAAACTCAAAATATTAAATTATATGCGAAATAAAACTTGGTATTTAGGTTCCTTTTGGATGAAAACGTCAAGTTGCAAATCAACAGTTGCGTTCAATTTACCGAATAGGATATGCGAAAAATTATAAATCCGCTCTCTAGTAATAATAATAAGATAGATAATTAGATACGTCATGTATAATCCGGCACCTCCACCAAAACTGAAAAAATGTCAAATAAAATCATAAGTTACTTTAAGCAATACATTAAAATTAAATTAAATAAATGATCAAAAAACTAAAATGCACCGTGAACCCCGGTATAATGGGAGCAGATTTCCACTTTTTAGCGAAGAAAATGAAATACCATACAAGCAATTTTTGGGGTGCAATATATAGAAAGTTATATCTGAGAAAATCAATGCTATTGGTATCGCCCACTGAATTCCCCAGTTTTCAAATCGGAATTTCAGGGTAGAGCGAATTTTTCAAAATCCATAGTAAAAATTTGACGAGAACACTGAATCGATGGATACAAACATCGAATTGTCACAATTTCGCTACATTTCTATGTTCAAGATGATTTTCGGGAAGGGCGTATTCGTTAATTAGGTATTTTTTAATAAAATTTCCTAAACTTTCTAGTTTGCGTGTCGACATACGAATCGTTGCAACTCCAGGCTTCACAGATATTTTTCGAAAAGTTTTTCAATTTTTTCGTTTTCAAAACTGCCTGTATTACGTAGTGTGCGCAGATAGGGTGATTACCGGAAACCGTTGGCTATATTTGGGCCGCCGAACAGCCGGAGTGATCACCCTGCAAGAACGTGCTCTGGGCGGGACCACTATCAATTTAGGATAACCGAACCGCAGTGATGCGCTTTCTTTAGACCCAACGAAGTCGCATCACTCCAATTCGGTCGTCATAAATTACTATTGGCCCCGCTAGAGCACGTTCTTGCAGGGTGATCACTCCGTCTGTTCGGCGGCCCAAGTATAGAGATATTTCCTGATACAACGCATTTAGAATGGGGAAGACCCGCTTAATCGAATTTATAACTTTTAGTACTGTAATATCAAGCATAAATAGAATATGTATCGCGTACCACGTAAAAATTTTGATTATGTGCCGTGCTGAACGAAAAATTTGCAACTTAGAAAGCAGCATGACCGGGATGGCTAAAACGCGCGCTTTCTGTGGCGTAGGAGACCTATCCGTTGCGCCGCGGTGTTTACGCGTCTCCCTGGAAAAAGTGAGAGGAGTCGAGAAATAAACGAGCGCTCAGGGTGCAAACGGATCGGTTTGCGCATGTGAAAATCCCTACCTAATCTGTCGGGACCAGTGGTCAAGTACGTCACCAGCGTCATTCAAATATTGTGTCTCGAGTCTCGAGTTTGATACATGTTTCGTATTTAATTATGACGAAAATAAGACTCAAATGTAAAAATCGAAAGTTGCGGAATTTGTTTTGGATAGTAAACTATTTAATATGATCATTTTCAAAATTTGCGGGTTTTCCCCATTATGAAAATTTGGTTTCCTACATACACGCCTACGAACTTTTCAATGAAAATATATACTTATGACACTTACGCCGATTAGATATTTTAGAATCTATAGAAATTTATACTCAGAAAACTGTTGAAAACTATAACTTACTTAATGAACAAATTGTAGATTATTTAGGTATTTAAAAGTTGTTCCAAGTAAGAATTGGTGGGACGGGCTTAATGAGTCCTATTCAGTCTACTTACCTATTAAAAATTAATAAATGAAAAAGAAAAATGTAGAGTTGATATACAGTGAGTTTACAAGAGGAAAAACTTGAAACAATTATCACTTTTTAAATTACTCTTTTCCTAGTTTAGTTATTACCTTTTGTTTGTAAGAAATGGACTTTGAAATTTTTTTATTGTAAATAACAGTTTTTCTAGTAGGCACATTTTACTTTAACTGGCATTCGATGGCACATTATTAATTATGATGTATTTATCTTTATTATCCCTTTCTGGATTTAGTTTAGAAAAAGAGTATAAACTTTTTTATTTTTGATTTCTCGAAAAAAGTAATATTTGCGAAAAAATATTAGGTACTTGATCTTAAAAACACTTTTTTACTGTAAATATTTTTTTAGGTATTATCAAAATAATAATAAAGGAATAAAAATTTTGCTTGTAAAAAGTGAACAAATTTTATTTTATTTGTTTACTTAAACCGCGACAAATTAATATGAAACAAATAACAATTTAAAAATAACAACAAAAAATTATTTTATTCAATTAACTCCCCACCGTTTCCTACGCATAACTTTGTGGCAATTCATTGAAACTATTTCTAATTTCTTGGATCGTTAATGATCTCACAGCTTCCCTTATTCGAATTTTTAATTCTTCGGCATTGTTAGGAAGATCTTGACTGTAAATAATTTGTTTCAAACGCTCCCATAAATAAAAACCGGAAATTGTTAAATCCGAGCTCCTTTGAGGCCATAAAATTGGACAATTTCTGCCGATCCATTTATTTACAAATTGTTGGTTTAACCAATGCACATCAATATTTTTTGAATAATGGGCAGGGCATTCATCTTGTTGAAAATACATGAAACGTAGATAATTGATAGGTAAATTGTCTAATTCTTCAGCAAGAAAATTTTGTAACATGTCTAAATATATGTGCTGAGTGCTGACTAACGTTGTTCTCAAAGAAATATGGGCCAATTATACCATGATAGGACACAGCGCACCAAACATTGACTTTGGAAGAATATTGCCGCTTATTCAAAATTCTAAAGTGAGGATTGTTTTTGCTCCAATATTTGATATTTTGGGATGACACCAGTTCCATTAGTTGTAAATTATTGTAGCCTCGTCAGAGTACATAATACTTTTATGGAATGATCTGTTTTCCATAATTTCATTTCCCACCAACAAACAAAAATCCAGACGTTTAGCACTATCTCCTCAAAATCCTTTGAATATGAGATTTACTTATGTCTAACTGGAGTGATCATTTCTAACTGATTCAACAACTAACAGCGGCAGCATCATCTTCATCACGTAATACTTTTTTTCTTTCTTCTTAAACATTTTTGCACAACTTTTTGTGCACCCATACGAGACATCAGCAAATTTGCCGAAAATTTACCATGAAATAACATTACGATAACTTCTATCTCCCAAACAATAGCACTGATTTAAGTATATTTTTTGTCTACTTTTAACATTTTTGACTTTAATAATATAGGTAATGTGTCAGAATTAAAAATGTCGTAATTAATAATGACACATCAAATGTCAGTAAAAGTAAAATTAGTCTACTAAGAAACAGTTATTTACAATTAAAAATTTTCAAAGTCCATTTCTTATACAAACAAAAGGTAATAACTAAACTAGGAAAAGAGTAATTTAAAAAGCAATGAGTGTTTCAAGGGTCTGAAATCAAAAATTGAAAAGTTTTTCCTCTTGTAAACTCAATCCTGGGACACACTGTAGAATGGCACAGTTGCCTGATTGAAAAATAAAATTTTATCTAAATTCTCCATGAAGTTTAAAGTAAGTCTTTTTTGATGGAGAATAATGTGTTAGTGTAAAAGTTTTCGATCTCTGAGTCAATTAGTAGCGATAAACTATAAAAAGCGAAAGTAATATTTTGAAACTTGTAATAAAGAAATGTCCAATTCGATGCGTACTAAACCTTTGGCCTGTTTTTGAGTAAAGCGGTGATATGAAAAATTTACACACACTAATTATAACCCCATATGTTACAAGAAAAAGTACTGTGAGGTCAGCGCACTTCTTTCTTTCTTTCTTTCTATTTATCAAACTGGTTAGGCCCAGGAAACACGGCACGTAAACGATTTATCTTAATTTAATTAAACGCTAAATGGATTCATCATCCATTCAAGTTATCTTCTTGGCCTCTCGATGAAGTAGACAGTTGTATGGCTCAGAGAGGCGGCACAAAATTAATGGTAGACTGTAATAGGCGTTCTGTTATCGCTAACAATTCTCGATGTAAAAAACATCTTAGAAGTTTTTTATTTTTTCTTAACTAATCATAAAATGTTCTAAATGAAAATCAATAGTTTATGGAAAATAACACTTATACAGCCTTTACCAAGAAGGTTGCGCCATATTATGGCAATGTTTCTATGAATTTAAAACTGAAGCAGTGCCATCGTTTGTTTGTGTAAATGCTACGTAATCTTAATAAACAATCGTCTGTGTATGATTATTGAGATATACGAGTAGATAGAAACCGGGTTCAGCAAAAATGTGACCAAGCGCCGACCGAGATTCAAACAAGATCTTCCACTTGCAGATTGAAGACGGAAAATACAACGAAATTTAATTAATTTAGATGTATTTTCCATCTCCAGTCTGTAACTTATATAGGCTTTCTCTTGCGATTTATCGTGTTCACTGCTGATAGTTGTATTTTCAATCTTCCTTCTGCTCTGCAACTTCTAATCCCTTAACCTATTTAGGATAGTACCTACTAAATTCCAGTGTGTCACTCCTCTCTTTCCATTCACATAATAAATTATTTTTCTACTAGTTACCACTGATACTTAATTTTTTCGTATATTTGCTAAATTATTACCCAAGTAATTTGTTATTTCAGCATTTGTTACAAAGGATCTGAACGCAAATAACTGTGTAGCTTCACTTTAAAAAAACACTGGTTGAGGTTGTTGATGTTCATATTTAAAGCGGGCAGAAAAGGAATGGCAAGAGAATAAATCATTTATTTAGTACAGGCAATTGTCCTAAACATGCAGACTACAATACACAAACAACATTCATAAATAATAACCAAGCAAAACAAATATTAATTTAACTTTGACATTTGAAATATAATAAACTCTGCTCCTTTTATACTTCAGTACTTATTTTTCTATAAAGGAGGAAAGTAGGTACAAACCCTTATTGCTCAATGATAGAAAATTGAAAATAATTTTAAACACAGCCAGATATGCAATAATAATTTGAAATTAGTCAACAGCAAAATTAAACCTATTCCTTATATCGAGCGAAGATACAAAAATTTCGGCACTTTTTGTTTACAAAGTCGGGGGTTTTATTAATAATTGGAAAGTATATTTGTCGTAGCCATATGGTGTAATCAAACAGTTCAAGAAATATCTGGACAGATGATGTAATCTTTGAAAATTCAGCAAACGAAATCAATACGAAATTATGTCGCTTTGCAAGATATCACCTGATCTGACCTGACCTGTACCAGACCTGACCAAAAAAGCCACCAAAATATGGTTAAAAAATAACTGTTTGCTAAAAGACTGCTAATAAACTGTCCGATTGCACCATGCGACAACTTCATCGAAAATGCAGTGAGAAGGTCGGCAGTGTTACCAAAAATGTGCAGTCTGTCCTTATCTACATATATAGAACTAATTGAACATCTCCTGATAATTTTTAGCGCCAGTAAAATTATCAGACAAAGAATAGAATTTTGGACCGCCAAATTTTACTGGATTTACTCTTATTTTCTGCTAAGAGAGCAAGAGTCTTCATTGGTAGAGAAGGTTTATTTCGGAAATTTGAGTTGAAATGTTGTCCAAATTCTACCCTCCGGGCCTCAAGTGTGGAACCATATTTTGATTCCATAGAAGTATACAGGGTTTTCAGTAAAGAATGGGCCGTACTTCAAATCTAACTTCCTTGGGCGAAAAGAAACCGATCTGAACCAATTTACCTTGGTACAAATTTTAAAACAATTACTAGTTTTATGGAAATAACGGTCGATTGACTGTAAAAAAGGTAAACTTGTTGCATTTAAAGTTAATGCTACTTTGGTACACCAATGGTGCTGATCAGAATCCGGCCTCCGTTTGAAGCACATTAATCATGGCAGACGTCAAGTATACCAAAACATGCGACAGTCAACAATTTTCATTTGCAAAATTATAAATAAAAAATTATTGGAAAACCCAGTACCTAGTACTAAGATAAATTGGTTTAGATTATTTTGTTTTCGCAAATTTTTTTACAAATGAAAATTGTTAACTGCCCCAGTAGTAGATAAATGAATATACTGGGCCACATCCATGGCCGAGGCGGTTGACCGCCTCGGCGGGAGGAAGCCGGGCGCCCGTCTTTCTGGCTGAGGAGCGATGGGGCGCTCGAGCCAGCCCGCCAAGGCGGCTGACCGCCTCGGCGGGAGGAAGCCGGGCGCCCGTCTTTTTGGCCGAGGCGATGGGCCGCTCGAGCCAGCCCGCCGAGGCGATCGGTCGCTTCAGCGGGTGGAAGCCGGGCCCCCCCTCTTCTCCAGGTACCATCCACTTCTTCAAGGAAGCCGGGCCCCCGGCTTCTCCAGGTGCCATCCACTTCTTCAGCAGCGACTTCTGCGGCAGCCTCTCTCAGAAGAAGCGAGTGTCATTGCCGAAGAGTGCGCCCCCCAAGCCGCCATTTTGGGCCCCCTTGGTTGTGGCTCAGGCGCCTGCGCCGGGGCTCTGAAAGTACACGTGTTGCTCATTGTTCAGGCCAGTCCATCCAGGTGCCATCAATGACCAGAGGCTGCTGAAAGAGTCCTCGAGTAATGCCTTCAGCAACGACTTCTGCCTCTGGTGTCTTTGGGGCCTTTGGTTGTGGCTCAGGCGCCTGCGCCGGGGCTCAAAAAGTGCGCGTGTTGCTCATTGTTGCGCAATGGAAGAATGTTCTGGAAATGCTGATGCAATAGTACACAGATGTTGCAGAATTAATGTTTTTCTCGGAAATTCCAACGTTTGCAATTGTTTACGATAAATAAATATTGTTATCAAAGTTTGAGAAAGAAATAACAGATTCGAAGTCGATAAGAGATGTTATGATTTATTGTTTTTATTATGATGAAATATTAATAGCTAAAAACGTTCTAGAAAAACCTTTCAACTTTGCCGACAGGATATGTATATTTGTTTGGTTTGACTCCCACATTCTGCATGCTAATAAGTACATGTGCACTTAATATTATGTCGTAAACTCTACAAGATGAGCGAGATTATTTTATACCCTGTTGTTTGTATTATTATAATAAAATCATTCTAGAACATAAAAAGTTTGAAGGCCACCGCCAGAAACATAAACACTCGATTGATTGTTGTTTTTGATAACTTCTACATGTTACCAAAATTTTGCAAGCTCGGCAAAAGCTGCGAGATAAATAGAACGAATATAATTGCGAGACGCATTATTCAGTAATCACTTCAATAGTTTAGTTGGTTCCCACGGAATAGGTGCGGTAAAAGTTAGTTTCCCAATATGGATGTTGTAATTGGTCAAGATGATGTTGGATATATTTTATTGTACCATTTTATCCTCCAAAACTTACCGGAAAAATTTAAAAGTAAGTCCATTTGCAGTAATCATTTCTTTTATTGTGCAAGCATTCTGTTAATAAAACTCATTCATAATAAAACTCATTCATAATAATTTCATTATATGTAGTTAAAAAGCTCACGTATCTGTTCCATAATTGTAAACTATTTTCTATCTTTAGAACCAACCCAAAATGATTATGTGCGGAAATGTATCGCACATGGCAACGGAAACCGAAAATGTTTTATTTTCTGGACTATTCATGGAGAAAGAAACCAAGATAATTTTGTTGGAATCGTGCAGTGAACTTGTGGTCATTTGGGTCAATATTGTAAATCGTAAGTAAAGTATTTAGATTTTTTAATATGCAGTGATAGTAGATAAAAAGTGCCAGTTTTGGATTCACAATTTTAGTAGTGGAAAATTAATTGTTTTTATAATGAATGAAGTTATTTCTTTGTTTGTCCGCCCGTTTGTTTGTTTGTTTGTTTGTTTGTTTGTTTGTTTACTAGTACAATTTCTTATCTTTGTTTGTCTGTCAGTTTGTCTGTACGTTTTGTTTGTTTGTTTGTTTGTTTGTTTGTTTACTAGTATAATTTCTTAATTATGGTATTTTTCTCTTGTTGCAGTCAACGATGTATAAGCAGCGTCACGAGTTTGATTACACTGTTATATTATTTTAATGAATAAAATGAATTTTAATATAATAATATCATATTATGAACAGTATTATATTATTTTAATTGACAAAATGTATTTTAATATAATAAATTATATTATATAATTTACCGTATTCCATGGGAACTAACTAAACTAATGAATTGATTACTGAATAATACTCCCCATTATGTTAGAAATATTTGTTGTGTGCTTTCCAATAAATGTATGCTAGAAGCGCGATTTTTTTTTGACAAGCTGTCTGTTGACGCCAGACAGCTGTTGACCCAGACAGCTGTTGACACAGCTGTCTGTTGACACAGACAGCTCTATTCGCAAACACCATGGCTGATGACACAAGCAAGAATAGAAAGAGGAAAAACCCCTCCATGTAGATGCAGCTTAGATGCGGCAGTACGTAAACGTCTTGTTGGTGGATTGGTATGCGAATTTCGTCATTGGCATTGAATGTTGTTGTTGACACGAACGGCTGATGTAACAGACAGACAGATAGACAGACAGGCAGGCAGGCAGGCAGACAGACAGACAGACACAGACAGACAGACAGACAGACAGACAGACAGACAGACAGACAGACAGACAGACAGACAGACTGACAGACATCTGATGAGAATTCTGAAGTAGGAGAATAACTATAGATTCCTATTTGTCTCATCGAGCTGGTTAATTTGATACCCTCCATGACCTAAGTGGGCGGGGCAAGGGGGCGTGTGCAGTGGGCCCTAATCTACATGCGTTCTATATTACCGACATTCAATTTGCACTTTCCAGTAAGTGTAACAGAAATCTACATGTGTTCTATATTACCGACACTCAATTAGTACTTCCAGCACTCACCAGATGGTTCCCACACGTGCCCGAAACGCATTAAGAAAACAAGTAATTTCAAAACATAGTACGTATCAAAATAAACAAACTGACGAATGTTCTAGAATGTTATTTTATTGTAATAATACAAACAAATAAACGGGTCACCTTGTATTGTCCACAACGTAGTATGTGCATATACAGAACGTGGGAGCAAACCTAAACAAACATAATCCTGTCGGCGAGTTGAAAGGTTTTTTACCCATAATAAAAACAATTATAACATCTCTTATCGGCGGCGAACGTGCTTTTTTCTTAAACTTTGATATCAATATTTATTTAGTATAAACAATTGCAACCATTGGAATTTCCGAGAAACTTCTGCGTACTATTGCATCAGCATTTCCAGAACATTCTTCCATTGCGCAACAATGAGCAACACGCGCACTTTTTGAGCCCCGGCGCAGGCGCCTGAGCCACAACCAAAGGCCCCAAAGACACCAGAGGCAGAAGTCGTTGCTGAAGACATTACTCGAGGACTCCTTCAGCAGCCTCTGGTCATTGATGGCACCTGGATGGACTGGCCTGAACAATGAGCAACACGTGTACTTTCAGAGCCCCGGCGCAGGCGCCTGAGCCACAACCAAGGGGGCCCAAAATGGCGGCTTGGGGGGCGCACTCTTCGGCAATGACACTCGCTTCTTCTGAGAGAGGCTGCCGCAGAAGTCGCTGCTGAAGAAGTGGATGGCACCTGGAGAAGCCGGGGGCCCGGCTTCCTTGAAGAAGTGGATGGTACCTGGAGAAGTCGGGGGGCCCGGCTTCCACCCGCTGAAGCGACCGATCGCCTCGGCGGGCTGGCTCGAGCGCCCCATCGCCTCGGCCAAAAAGACGGGCGCCCGGCTTCCTCCCGCCGAGGCGGTCAACCGCCTTGGCGGGCTGGCTCGAGCGCCCCATCGCTCCTCAGCCAGAAAGACGGGCGCCCGGCTTCCTCCCGCCGAGGCGGTCAACCGCCTCGGCCAGGGATGTGGCCCAGTATTATCATTTATCTACTACTTGCCCCATGTTTCTATATATATTTGGCGTCTACCATGATTAATGTGCTTAAGACGGACGCCGGATTCTGATCAGCATCATTTGTACACCAAAGTAGCATTAACTTTAAATGCACTTTTCTCTAAAACGCTAAGCCATTCGGAACAAGTAAGTATACCTTTTTTACAGTCAATCGAGTGCTTTTTCCATAAAACTAGTAATTGTTTTAAAATTTGTACCAACGAAAAAATGACGACAAAAACAAAAGAAGGCGTGGGGTGAAAGTTCCCTTCCTATGCCAAGTGTCACTGAAATAACTTAAAAATTGCAAGAGAAATAATTAAAAAATTAAATAAAAAATTGTTCTTCGAAGGTTCATAACTTTTTAAAGAAGCAGATAAATTTTTTAAGATCGTTTTCTTTTGACCCAAGGAAGCTAGATTTGAAATATACCTACCGTACAAGCTTATTGACATTGTTTCCGATTCTAGACTCTGTTGAACAAGTATGTATTTCTATTGACGCTAAGGCACATCATTTTATCTTTTGTGCCCTGTATCGACACCCTAAACTTAATACTAATGACTTCTTGCAGGTAATGTTAATCAGCTATCACAGATGATTCTTGTCTGTTAACACAAGCAGACTTGCCCTATTTAATCTGTTATCACAAACGGGTAATTTTAATCTGTTATCACAAACAGATAATTTTAAACTGTTATCACAAACAGGCAATTTTAATCTGCTATCACAAGCAGGTAATTTTTATCTGCAATCACAAACAGATAATTCTTATCTGTTATCACAAACAGGCAATTTTAATCTGCTATCACAAATGGATAATTGTAAGCTGTCATCACAAACAGTTAATTGTACTCTGTTATCACAAACAGGTAATTTTAAGCTGTTATCACAAACAGGCAATTTTAATCTGCTATCACAAACAGATAATTGTAAGATGTTTTCACGAACAGATAATTGCACTCTGTTATCACAAACAGAATTTTAAGCTGTTATTACAAACAGGTAATTTTAATCTGTAATCACAAATAGATAATTGTAAACTGTTATCGCAAACAGGGTAATGTCAATCTGTTATCACAAACAGATAATTTTTGTCTGTTACAAACAGATTTGTCCTGATGTGTGCCCAGTAGCGTAACATGAAATCATATACTCATGTCCCTTGACAACGTATAAATTTTTGTGTGTTTACTGTAATAAAACTTTTAAAAGAAAAAAATTACACCTTTTTGGTTTGTAAGAAAATGAAGTGGATGGTCTACTTAGACACGCAGACATTAATTTTTATTACTAACTAGCTGGTACCCGGCGCGTTGCTGCCGTTTGACGTTTGCTACAATTTTTAAATTATGTTGAAAGGAAAGAAGATATTGTAGAATTGCAGAAATATTCTTTCAAATACATTTTCCGGTACGACGCGCGCCCCTTATTGCCGATTGTCAATTGTCAATTTTTAAATTATGCTGAAAGGAAAGAAAATATTGTAGAATTGCAGAAATGTTCTTTCAAATACATTTCCCGGTACGACACGCGCGCCACCTACTGTAAGTTAATTGTACTATGTCTATAACCTTCGCGCAAGTGCGAGCAATAAGTTGACTAAGTTTTATCGCAATGGGATGAACGGTATGGCAGCACATACAATACGAACAAACAAATATTGATTTTTATATTATATAGCGGTACCCGGCACGCGTTACTGCGCCAAAGAAAGAAGCACAATGGTAAATATTTATATTTATTTTTTGTTTTATTTATTTATTTTTATTTATTTATTTATTTATTGATTTAGTGATTTATTGATTTATGTATTTATTTATTTATCTATTTTATTTATTTATTTTATGTATATGTAAGGCAGTTATAGAATGTGATCAGGCACGAAGGGAAGTAGATATCCGGAAGGGAGTGAGACAGGGATGTGCATTGTCACCTCTAGTTTTCAACTTATATATCGAAGATGCGATTAATATTGTTAAGGAAAGAACAGCCTCAGGGATCAATGTACAGGGCCAAACTATTAACATGCTCAGATTTGCGGATGATATAGCAGTGTTAGCATCTAGCAAAGAAGAATTAGGAGCGGCTTTGAATGAAATGGAAGCAGTTTTGACACAGGGCTACGGCATGAAAATCAATAAAAAGAAAACTAAAATTTTGGTATGTAGATGGAGTGAAAATAGAACTAAAATTGAAATACAAATAGGAAATGAGAAGATAGAGGAGGTCGCGGATTTCTGCTACTTAGGAAGTAAAATAACCCAAGACGGTAGGAGCACTAAAGATATAAAACAAAGAATGGCGCAGGGACGAGTTGCGTTTAACAAAAAGAAACAACTGTTATGTTCGAAAACGGTTAATATAGAGACTAGGAAGAGACTCTTAAAGTCGTATGTATGGAGTACGGCATTATACGGGTGCGAAACTTGGACAATAGGAGAAGCGGATAGAAAAAGAGTGGAAGCGTTTGAACTGTGGTGTTACAGACGCATGATGAAGATACCGTGGATAGATAAGGTTAGCAATAGGGAAGTATTAGAAAGAGTTGGGGAAAGGCGAAAGGTATGGAAAACAATAAAGAGTAGGAGAGATAGGATGGTAGGACACCTTCTAAGACACGAAGGAATAGTTCGCGACATACTAGAGTCAGAGATAGGAATAAAAAGAGGTAGGGGTAGGCCTAGATTAGACTACTGCTCTCAAATAGTTAGGGATGTAGGATGTTCTACTTTTAGGGAAATGCGTAGATTAGCTCAGGATAGAAAAGAATGGAGGTACGCGTCCAACCAGTCTTCGGACTGAGAACCTTATGATGATGATGTATATGGCACGTAACATGTGTTCATAGCAGCACGTGACACAATCCGACTCCAAATTTCTACATTTTGTCAATTTCTACACAAAAACCTGAATATTTCCGAAATAAAAAGTAGTCTAGATTAATCTCTGAAAAGTCCTTTACCTGATAATGAAAGTCTCATCAAATTCGGTTCAGCCATTTCCGAGATTAGCCCGGACAAACAAACAGACAGACAGACAGACTGACAGACAAAAAATTTAAAAATGCGGTTTTATGTTTTGGTAACGTGCGAAGAATCATATGAGCTTATAAAAAAGCATTTATTTCGAAAGCACTTCAATTTTATTTATATGTATAGATTATCGTTACTATTACTTTCTCTGCTACTCATACTAGTTTTGGTACTTAATTTACACATCATGCTCTCCGTCTGATGAATCCCGCTATATCAAGTTATCAAATGGCGACGGCCACCTGTCCGTCACGCCTGGCGAAGATAAGCGTAGGTAACGAGATCCGAGATTGGGACAGTTTTTCTGGGGTACGCTCAACCGTAAGCAAAGCGCTTTTCAATAATAATTCTATTTCCTATATGGTGCAGAATTCAACGGTCACACTGTATCAAGCGTCCATTTATTTTGCGTCCTAAAGGCGCACGTCGTCCAGTTGTCGTTGCGTCTTTTTGTCCCGTTGTCCTTTTGCCTTGCGTTCTTGTTTCCGTGTCCTTTTGTCGTGCGTCCTTATTTTCGCGCCCTTTTGACGCAGATTCATTTGATATAGCGTATTTATATAGGAATGAAAAATTACCTCTATTTCTGATACTGTGGAGTAACGTAATCAATATAGTAGGTCAGCATTTTTTGCAAGCAATTGGTGATATCATAACTGTGATATAGATTAATTCGAAGAAAATCACAAACGGGTTAAAGGAGCACTGTGCAGTAGGAAATTAGAAACTCATTAATTCTAGCCAAGTCGTGTCGTATTAACTTCGAACATAAAATCTAATTAGTTGATTACCAATCGATTAACTCTTGGGAGTACGACAAACTAATTACAAGCCTGCAGTAACATCTGCTCGTAGTTACAATAACGATGTTGATAGCTTATTGTCGTCAAAACGTTAAACTTTGTACTGCAGTTCCATAACTCCGTTCTGAGCGTATAATGGAATCAAAACAAAAAAAGATGTTTGATTCTGCAGTAATCTTTAACTGCAGGTAAAATTTTAAATTGCGTAGGTATAGATACAGGTATGGATAGGTTAGGAACGTTAGATAGGTAGTCAACAGTGAAATGATGATTTCAACTACAGGTTTTCCAAAAGTTAAATAACTTTTTGGAGTTTACTCCTTAATAATCGATTTTCAGTTATAGCCCGTGGTACGGAAATTTTATGAGGGGTAAAATCAAGAGTTACGTTATCTGTCACATTGAAATTATGTAGTATAAACTCCAAAAGTGGTGTTCCAGTTTGCGACGCGAATCGTTTATGCCGGACGTTGCTATATTTTCGCCAGCCCCGGCCCCCCATAGACGATGTGATTTTTCGTTAAAAGAACATGATTATTGATGTATTTTTTGCTGCCTTTTGTTTACTAGGCTAACACGTTTGTTGTCATTCAAATAAAATCGTTTAGATCCGCCTTCAAAACTTTAATTGGCAGACAGTTGCTAAGGTTTTTTTACCTCAGAATGTAATTGGTTATGGCATTTTAAGCGGAATTGAACCGTAAAGAAGAACAGCAATTTTGGCGTTTATAGTACGTATCTATGTATACGGCTGTTTATGTCTGACTGCATAGAGCATGGAAATAGTGAAAATAGAGTGGCATAGAGTAGATATGACAGTTGGCGTTGTAAAATCAGCATTTGCAGTGTGTGTTCATTTCTAACTTTGTTGAATCTTTTGATTTAATATGGAAAACCTAATATTAAATACTCCCAAATATTGCTTAGTGCCGAAATGTGAATCAACGCCTATTCGAACACCAGAAAAAGTATTTGTCTACGACTATCTTACAACATACTCTTTATACTTGTGTTTCTTCAATCAAAATTAGATACATTATTCACTGCAGTGATTAATGAATATTATTCACTAAACCAATAGGAACATGGCTTTGGCCCTTTTATACATTTATTTAGTAGGCCGCGATCGCGATGTGTTAGTTCAAATTGAAAGGTCAAATCAGCATGGTTTGCTTTTAATTTGAAATGCATATTCTAAAAAAGAAGATATAATGAGTAGTGAGAGTGAAAACGAGATTTCTTTAACAGCACCAGCAATAAAAGAAGCTGCAGAACTTGCCTCATTAGATTCATTGCCCAAAAAACCAAGAAAATTATACCTGAGAGCATATGTATGAATCTTTCTTACACTGGAGAAGGGAAATGAAGGTAAATTCTTTCTGGGAATCTGTTTTGATAGTCGTGGACAAAGTATAGTATACAACTCGTTATAATGATGCTATTATTATAAACTCGTGTATAATATACTATTATTTCATTGCCAGTGGGATTGACGTTTGGCAAATTGTCACTTAATTACTGAATTTATAAACAATTTATATTTTAATGTAGTTGGACATTTTCGAACATAAATTATCTGATAAATACACATTTGGGTATAAAACTAACATTCGCGTGTACCCTGTTTTCAAGTGATTGAAGTTAAAATAATCGTCCGTAAGGAGTAAACTCCAGTCGTGCGTCCGAGCTGACACACAAGTTTTCCTCACAAGTTTTCCCAAAAGACGAACGTAAAGAATTTCCACATAGAGCTGTGAGATCTCCGACAGTGCATATTGAAGTTATTTTATCATGTAAATTATTCTCTGATATCTCATTGGCAAATGCTGGAGACAAGTTTAAAGAGCTAATTTTAATGTTTTCAATTGTAATTTCCATTGTTCAAAAATCTGATAGTCATATGTTAGATTCCAATTTCTTTCACCAAGTTACCAAATTACTTTAACGTTTCGACCAGACAATATCTATTCTGTTTCCACCGCTATTTACAGCGCGCAGTTGGTAGATTGTTTTGTTTACTTCACTCCTCAAACGAGCCGCATAGACTATAATACAACTAAATATTGAAGCGTCAGTTATAGAAGATGTAAATAGCTGGGTTTCTTATTTTTAAGTCCGTGGTGAAGTCGGTATCTCTTTTTACACCTGCTAAATAAGTTTTCAGACACAAATGAGAAAATAATATGGCTTTGGATTGATTGTGAAAGTTCAATTTTGAGAAGTGAATAAAGACTATGGAACTGCAAATCTGTATGGGCTAATTATCAATGAAGGTTCTTTGCATAAACTGCTAGTACTTTCTTATATTTTCGCCGAGAAATGTCAATAAGAAGTAAGTATCTGTATCGGCGACAGGCTTCTTTTAAAGGCTAACTTCGAATACTGCGCAGAGATATAAATTTGATAACTGCCATGCTCCGAAATCAATCGACCCTTTTATAATTATTGCCACTGCCTGTTTAATCCCTTGTGGTTAGTAGAGATCCATCACTGCCAGTTTGTGAACTAATTTTAACTGAAGGTTGTTTATGTGCAGAGCAACACGAATTTTTCTAATCATAAAATACATAACTAGACAGAAGCACTGTCTTTGCATTTATTATCAATCCATTGTTCTTTTGCTTGCCTAAATTTCCGAATAATGTCTCTGTTTGCCTCTTTCATCTAACGTATTCTTATATTTTCGCCATTCCTCTATTAGACTCACAATATGTTTTGTTATCCAGGGCTTTCTACTTTCATTATGTTTATGACCCAAAATATCTCTAGCTGCGGAATCTAAACTATTTTTAATGCAATAATTCCATTCTGCCCCTACGTCCCTAACCATATTTTCACCCTCGCCCTTTAGTACTTCGTTTGTCTTTTTCTCGAACTTATCTCGCGTATCTTTTAGAGGGTCTTTTAGTTTCTCTAGATCAAGATATCTTCTACGGTTTCGTTTTTTAAAATCTTAAATTAAAGATTAGCCTTCATAACCACTATGTTCATGAACGAAGTAACAAAATAGGTCGATTGAACCAAACTCGAAATATCTAAAGTTGCACCTCTTCGGAATTACCGCCTCTTAAATGTTACGGTGAAGATAAACTTTTTATTTATAATTCCAAAATTTTTTGATACATAATGTTCATACTTGGTACAGATACTTGTGTACTGATAGCACAAATTTTGTATTAATATTGTATAAACTTGTCCGCAGGGAGCGCAGCAATCGACAATGTGTAACGTATTTTCTGCATAATGTTTTTTTTTCTTATTCAGTATGTGTAATAATTTATTAGAAATAAATACATCGATCCAAGTTACTTATTTTTTGCGACCTTAATTTTTTTTGATTTGGGCAACTGATTTTGTGAAAAACGCATTAATACTTTAAGCAGTGATTTAAATACTGTATGTCAAAGCATGTTGCAAAAATCATATAGGTTGCATGGGCAAGAATAGGCTATTTAATTAGTTAATAAATAATTTTGTCCACGACTATCTTAAAATATACTCTTTATACTTGTGTTTCTTCATTTAAAATTATATACATTAATCACTGCAGTGATTAATGTATATATTTCACTACACCAATAAGAACTTCGCTTTGACCCTTTTTTACATTTATTTAGTAGGCCGCGAACCGCGATCGCGATGTGCCAGTTCAAATTGAAACGTCAAATCAGCATGGTTAGCTTTTAGTTTGAAATGCATATTCTAAAAAAGAAGATATAACGAGGTTTCTTTAACACCACCAGCATAAAAAGAATCTGCAGAAATTGCCTCATTAGATTCATTGCCAGAAAAATCAAGAAAATTATACCTGACAGCGTATGTATGAATCTTTCTTACACTGGAGAAGGGAAAAGAAAGTGAATTCCTTATCGGAATCTGTTTTGATAGTCGTGGACAAACTCGTTATAATAATGCTATTATTACCTCGGATGATTACAAAACTCGCTCGTTTCACTCGCTCGTGTTGTATACTTCATCCTTGGTAATAATAGCATTTATTATAAACTCGTGTATAATATACTATTAACAACTAGTTATAACCTACTATAGTAAGTATTTTTGCGTTTTCGCGAAATTGATCGCCCAAATCAAAAAGATTAAAGTTACAAAAAATATTTGATTTTAACCGATGTATCCATATATGGTAAATTAATACACATACTGAAAAACGCAAGAAAAATTATAGACAAAACATGATAAGATAGACATTGTCGATTTCTGCGCCCTCTATGGACTAGTTTAGACAATATTAATACAAAATATGTGTTATCAAAACACAAGTGTCTGTACCAAGTACGGACATTGTGTGTTAAAGAATTTTGGAGTAAACCTAAATAAAAATGTTATAGTCTCCATAACTTTTAAGAGGACATAACTCCATACAGGTGCAACTTTGGATAAAGGTATGTTTGGTTTAATCGACCTATTTTGACCTCCAGATTGACTGGTGGCATTTATGTTACTGCATTCATGAACACCCTGTATGCCTGCTCCTGGATAACTTCTGCAGTCCCTAACTTGATTTCTAACTCTTTGCCTAACGAGAATGTAATCTATTTGATATCTCCCTAGGTCTCCTGGCATCTTCCATCACGTATAGCGTCTCCTAACCCTAACGTGATGGTGAAATAGAGTATTTAGGTTATGTTTATCAGGGACAATCTGTATATTATTAAAAATATGAAAATGCACATCTCTATTGCGAAAGTATTGGTGCTTAAAAATCATGATTTACTTTTTGTTTCTGCACCGATAAAACAAAATTTCTATAGCGAGGTGCTTAGAGCGGATTAATTGGCTTCGTTCGACAGGAACTACATAATTCAAACATGACCCTTCTGCATTGTTCGAACGTTATTAGGGAAACAGTCTGTCCACAAAATTGTTAGGTTTAATGATGCTTCAGAGAACATAATGAAATATTGATATAAGGGTATTTGCTTTTCTGATTTAGTGTCAGTCATATTTAGGGTCCTTCCATTGTGCCTCTTTCGATAGAACCCTATCAGGATAATATTAATATAAGGCCATTTTTCATCAAATTTTTAAAGCGGGTAATTTAATTTCATAGTACTAGTATTGTGTGCCGCAAATAAATGACATTTCCACTTCAATTGCGTTGTTTTGTATTGTATGGAGTCACAGTGGTAGTGTACATTACTTCAATGGTTTCTAAATGCGACTAGTTTTACAACCTTTGCATTTAGTTAGGGAGTCACGTGACATATTTTCTACCAGCTGATATTTCTTTTAATAACTTTTTGCTTCATAAGGAATGCCAAAATATCATTAGATAGTCGCGAGTGGGTGCCAGACGACCCCAAACATGTAAAAGTGAGAGCGTCACGTGACATATTTTCTACCGTCTGGCATTTGGTTAGTTGCTAAACTTAGATGCATTTTGTGCAAAAAAGTAATTGTCAGACGAACAGCTAATAATATTAGGATGATAAACTTAATGCTTCCTTACATAACTGACGTTTTAGTTAATATTATTAATTCATCTTTGTTAACGGGTCAATATCCTCAGGTGTGGAAATCAGCACTGGTTATTCCTTTTCCGAAAGTTTCAATTGCATCTTCATTAAACCAAGTGCGTCCTATAAGTATACTCTCTCCACTATCCAAATTGATTGAAAAATTAGTGCTCGAGCAGTTCCAGTGTTTCCTCGAAGAAAATTCCATATTGCCTAAAAATCAGTCTGGATTTAGGACGTTCCATAGCGCTCAGACGGCACTTTTGAAGGTGTGTGATGACATCAGTACAGCCATGGATAACAGACGTCTTACGATATTAGTGCTACTGGATCAAAGTAAAGCGTTTGATTTGGTGAACTATGATATCTTGTTAGAAAAGTTAAAGTTTATAGGTTTGGATGATGCTGCGTGTTTATGGTTTAAAAATTATTTAAACTATAGGAAACAATTAGTAAAATTTAATAACGTTTTTTTCTGCTACCAAGTTCATTGAAAGTGGTGTACCACAGGGTCCTTTGCTCTTTTCCATTTATACGTTCGACTTGCCCAGTGTAATTCAGCACTGTTCGTACCATCTATATGCAGATGATTTGCAGTTGTATCTTTCATTTGAAGTGACGTATATCGATGATGCAGTGAGGTTTATTAATCTTGATTTAGACGGGCTTCGAATTTGGTGTTTAGGCCATGGCCTCATAATTAATCCTCTTAAATCTTTGGCATTATGTATCGGGACTGAGGCTTTGAGGCGAAAACTTGATATTAATAGTTATGTGTTGTGTATTGATGACGCTCCTATAAAGTGGTGTAACGTTGATAAAAATTTGGGTGTTTTGTTTGACAATTTGCTGACATTTAGCAACCACGCAAATAGAATATATAGTGTTTCGTTTATGAGGCTGAGGATTCTACAGAGATTTAAATATATATTGGATAGACAAATCAAACTTAAGCATATAAAATCTCTGATTTATCCTCATGTCTCGTACTGCAATATTCTTTATTACAACTCTTTGACTAACATAAACAAAAACAAACTTCAGAGAATTCAGAATGCTAGTTTGAGATTTGTTTGTTGCATCCCTTTTAGAGACCATGTCTCTCCTTATTTGTTAGAAATGGGCGAATTGAATATTAGTCATAGATCATTCTGTATTTATGCTTCATTCCTGTGGAAGCTGTATCACTGTAAACGTCCTGAATACCTACATAACTTGTTGGTTAATAGATCACAGGTTCACTCTGTAAATATTAGAATAGATATACACTATTCCCCAACACGATACTGCAAAATTTGAGGGGTGCTTCTCATATAGTGCGCCCTGTTTACTTAATCAGGTGTTCGATTATCTGGAACTGAGTCTGTCAAATTTTAGGGAAAAACTTAGATTGCGTTCTCTGTCCGCGCTTCACAGTGCGTGAATAAAGTAAAATAAATTCTTGGGATCATTACTTTTGTTCTTTTTATTCTCTTTGTATATATTTATCGTTTATTAAGTATAATATTAGTGTTATTTTGTGTTATTATGTGTAAATATCAGCAGGTACTTATTATGTTTAAATTGTTTAGTTGCTACTAGCACATGGATTTATTATTGTTTGATTTATTGAGGGGAGGTGGGAGGTGTGTATTGAACCTCTTCCTTTTGTGTAACTCTGTTTCACAATAAAATCTATTAATGTTATTATTATTATTATTAATGAGAAAATGCTTGCCGGACGCGTGTAAAGGCGTTGATTAACAAAAAAGTTCATATAAACATTTTCGGTACATTAATTTGGTTGAAACGATAATTCTGTTATTTTGGTCTTTGGTGTGAATTACTTAAGTCAAATAGGTATCAATTCTAATTCTTAAGAGTGTATACTCCTAGCAATTGCCGCCTGCCAAGTGTAAACGAGCTCTGAGAGAAAATAGACAGTTCTAAAGGTAAGTAAGTATGTTTATGTTGGAGAACCATACCTAATGACAAAAGTGAGAATATAATAAAACATGTTGCCTAGTCCCGTTTCAGTCTTTTCTTCGCTTTTAACTTTTATCGTCGTTCCAACATAATCGGACCCTAACAATTCGGCGAACAGAAAAGACGCATGTGTTGCATGTGTTGCAGTTTTTTTTACATAAAATTACCTTTCCATTAAGTACAACCTTCTGTACACCTTTAAGAATAAAATTTTCACTCCTCTTATGACCCATCACCGTAATCTTACATTTTGCCACATAGTAGTGCCTATTATGGATGTCTAATATCTAATTATCCCGTATTAAGTACAAAGATGGAAATTTTGGAACACAGTGTACCAAAAACAATGTACGGTTCATTTATAAATGGCTTTGGGAAGACTGATTGATTGGGCGAGCAATTTGTGTGGATTTTAGAAGGATGGAATAAAAAAATTGTTAAGGGTGCAGGTGTAAAGGTCTCTTAAATTGATTTATCTATTGATCGAGAAACTCTTCTGGCAACTGCATTTTTTTATTGTAACCTTGCAATGGAAAGATTTTACAGTACACCAGTGTGTTATAATAACAACCACGGTAACAGACAATCAGGTGCGTATGCGTAGGTTGGTTTACCATAAAACA
Organism: Xestobium rufovillosum; assembly: GCA_963966045.1. Classification (NCBI taxonomy): domain Eukaryota; kingdom Metazoa; phylum Arthropoda; class Insecta; order Coleoptera; family Ptinidae; genus Xestobium; species Xestobium rufovillosum. Next base: position 16,999,118 of record OZ014504.1, read on the forward strand.
TGATTTTGGGGCCCACTGGTAGGGATCTTAGTGAAGTTAGTAAGTGGAACTCTGCAGTGTTTTGCAGCAAACTAAATTTTCTGAAATTCCACTGTCAGTAATTAATCTTCTGTCAAAGTACTGCAAGGTTCGCGACTGAGTATCTGTTTTGCTACTGTTATGATCTTTACTCGTTAGATTGTTGGAAATTAAAGAGTTCATAACATTTAACAATTTATTTACAAACTACATTATATTTAGGTACCGGTACAACTTTACGCCACGGCGGCTGAGACAAGAATGGTAACAACTAACAAAAAGTAACAAATAACAATAACCAGTAATACAAAATGGACGGCGGATCTTGCGTGCGCGTCTGCTCTTCCATCTTTCCGGTTTGGACTGGAAGTGTCTGCCGCCACAGTACCCCCCTCCTAGTGAGAAAGGCGAACGAGAGAAAAAAAATAAAAATGTGAAGTAAATAGACGAAAAGAAAAATACAAAATACATGAACATTGCAAAATGTAGGTAGTAGGTGTGAACATAATAAATTATTGCACTTAAAAATACCTGAATTGCACCAAGTCACAAAACCTCGTTGGGAACCTAACCGTCCTTCCCGATCTAGTTGTTTTTGCTTCTGTGGTAGGTGAATTGTTCTCGATCGTTTCGAGATCTGCATTACCGACTGCCTGACGTTTGTCCTCACTGACAGTGACAGCTGGGTTTGTTTTGCTAGAAGTTATGTCTTCGACTGTTGTATTTTTTGGTTCCAGCTCTTCGTTGATTTCAATACACGCAGGTTTTAAACGATCAACGGACACAGTAACAGGTTTTCCTTTTATTAGTAAACTGAAATGCTTATCTCTTGCTTCGATAACTTTAAATGGACCATCGTACGGGCTTCGTAGCGGTTTGTGAACCGAGTCTACTCGTACGAATACATATTTGGAAGAATGTAAATCCTTTGGTACGTATATGTTTTCGTTGCGATGATGAGTCGTCTTTGAGTATTGGATTCTTTCCATACGTGATCGTATTTTATCTGCAAATGATGAATCGGCTGATTTATTAACGTTGGACATTGACGGAACTTCTACGATGTCTGCTGGTAAACGTAGTGTCGTACCATACACAAGTTCGGCAGCTGATGCTTCTATGTCTTCTTTTATATCACTTCGGATGCCTAACAGAACAAGTGGCAAGGCTTGAGTCCATTCTGTGTCGTGGCATTTTAGTGCTGCCTTGAGCCGGCGATGGAATCTTTCTACGAGCCCATTTGAAGCGGGATGATAGGCTGTTGTACGGATCCTGTGAATACCTACAAGTGATCTCAATTCTGTAAATAATATTGATTCAAATTGCGTGCCTCTGTCTGATGTTATTACTGTACAAAATTTAATCCTCGCAGTGCTTGATCGATGAACCTTTGAAAGATTTGGGCTGCATTTCGAAGACCGAACGGTGTACGTATAAATTCATACAGGCCAAATGGTGTTATTACAGCTGTTTCTGGGCGATCTGCGGGATTTACTGGTATGTGATAGTAAGCTTTCACCAAATCGATAGACGTAAAGATAGTTTTGTTGCGAAGGAGATGACTAAAATCTTGGATATGCGGGATCGGATATCTATCGGGAACGGTCTTACCATTTAGTGTACGATAATCCCCGCATGCTCTCCAAGTTTGATCGGCTTTGAGCACCATATGCAGTGGGCTTGCCCAGGCTGAAGAGGAAGGTTGGATAATACCGGCTTTGTGGAGTTCTTCAAATACCTTTTTAGCTTCATTGTATTTCTGCGGAGGCAACCGACGTGGCCTGTGACTGACTGGCGGGCCTCTTGTTTCGATGTGGTGTACAATAGAATGTTTTGGTTCCTTCAGGGATTTTGATGGCCTGATTACGTCAGGAAACTTTCGTAGCAGCTCTTAATACGGTTGGTTGGTATTTTCAAATACGGCATGTATTCCCACTTCTTTTAAATTTTTAGTTGGGCATTCTACTGAAAACAAAGTTTTAGAGTCTATGAGTCTTTGTTTATTAATATCTACTAGTAAGTTAAAATTATTTAAAAAATCAGCGCCGATTATTGGGTCCGAGTAGTAGATAAATGAGAGCCTCAGGCCAACCCAAAACTCCAGCAACCAAAATCCCTGTTAGTGTCTTCAGCAGCGGCAGCAGCCTCTGGTTCTTTTGCCAACTCCAACACGCAAAAATTCCTGGTAATGTCTTCAGCAACGACATCTGCCATTGGTTGTGGCTCAGGCGCCTGCGCCGGGGCTCAAAAAGTGCGCGTGTTGCTCATTGTTGCGCAATGGAAGAATGTTCTGGAAATGCTGATGCAATAGTACGCAGATGTTGCAGAATTAATGTTTTTCCCCTTCTACGCTGAAGGAGTCCTCGAGTAATGTCTTCAGCAACGACTTCTGCCTCTGGTGTCTTTGGGGCCTTTTGTTGTTGCTCAGGCGCCTGCGTCGGGGCTCAAAAAGTGCGCGTGTTGCTCATTGTTGCGCAATGGAAGAATGTTCTGGAAATGCTGATGCAATAGTACACAGATGTTGCAGAATTAATATTTTTTCTCGGAAATTCCAACGTTTGCAATTGTTTACACTAAATAACTATTGTTATCAAAGTTTGAGAAAGAAACAACAGATTCGAAGTCGATAAGAGATGTTATGATTTATTGTTTTTATTGTGATGAAATATTAATAGCTAAGAACGTTCTAGAAAAACCTTTCAACTTTGCCGACAGGATATGTATATTTGTTTGACTCCCACGTTCTGCATGCTAATAAGTACATGTGCACTTAATATTATGTCGTAAACTCTACAAGATGATCGAGATTATTTTATACCCTGTTGTTTGTATTATTATAATAAAATCATTCTAGAACATAAAAAGTTTGAAGGCCACCGCCAGAAACATAAACACTCGATTGATTGTTGTTTTTGATAACTTCTGCATGTTACCAAAATTTTGCAAGCTCGGCAAAAGCTGCGAGATAAATAGAACGAATATAATTGCGACAATTATTATTTAGTAATCACTTCAATAGTTCAGTTGGTTCCCACGGAATAGGTGCGGTAAAAGTTAGTTTCCCAATATGGATGTTGTAATTGGCCAAGATGATGTTGGAGATATTTTATTGTACCATTTTATCCACCAAAATTTACCGGAAAATTTAAAAGTAAGTCCATTTGCAGTAATCATTTCTTTTATTGTTCAAGCATTCTGTTAATAAAACTCATTCATAATAAAACTCATTCATAATAATTTCATTATATGTAGTTAAAAAGCTCACGTATCTGTTCCATAATTGTAAACTATTTTCTATCTTTAGAATCGACCCAAAATGATTGTGCGGAAATGTATCGCACATGGCAACGGAAACCGAAAATGTTTTATTTTCTGGACTATTCATGGAGAAAGAAACCAAGATAATTTTGTTGGAATCGTGCAGTGAACTTGTGGTCATTTGGGTCAATATTGTAAATCGTAAGTAAAGTATTTAGATTTTTTAATATGCAGTGATAGTAGATAAAAAGTGCCAGTTTTGGATTCACAATTTTAGTAGTGGAAAATTAATTGTTTTTATAATGAATGAAGTTATTTCTTTGTTTGTCCGCCCGTTTGTTTGTTTGTTTGTTTGTTTGTTTGTTTGTTTGTTTGTTTGTTTACTAGTACAATTTCTTATCTTTGTTTGTCTGTCAGTTTGTCTGTACGTTTTGTTTGTTTGTTTGTTTACTAGTATAATTTCTTAATTATGGTATTTTTCTCTTGTTGCAGTCAACGATGTATAAGCAGCGTCACGAGTTTGATTACACTGTTATATTATTTTAATGAATAAAATGTATTTTAATATAATAATATCATATTATGAACAGTATTATATTATTTTAATTGACAAAATGTATTTTAATATAATAAATTATATTATATAATTTACCGTATTCCATGGGAACTAACTAAACTAATGAATTGATTACTGAATAATACTCCCCAGTATGTTAGAAATATTTGTTGTGTGCTTTCCAATAAATGTATGCTAGAAGCGTGATTTTTTTTGACAAGCTGTCTGTTGACACCAGACAGCTGTTGACCCAGACAGCTATTGACACAGCTGTCTGTTGACACAGACAGCTCTATTCGCAAACACCATGGCTGATGACACAAGCAAGAATAGAAAGAGGAAAAACCCCTCTATGTAGATGCAGCTTAGATGCGGCAGTACGCAAACGTCTTGTTGGTGGATTGGTATGCGAATTTCGTCATTGGCATTGAATGTTGTTGTTGACACGAACGGCTGATGTAACAGACAGACAGATAGACAGACAGGCAGGCAGGCAGGCAGACAGACAGACAGACACAGACAGACAGACACAGACAGACAGATAGACAGACAGACAGACAGACAGACAGACAGACAGACAGACATCTGATGAGAATTCTGAAGTAGGAGAATAACTATAGATTCCTATTTGTCTCATCGAGCTGGTTAATTTGATACCCTCCATGACCTAAGTGGGCGGGGCAAGGGGGCGTGTGCAGTGGGCCCTCAATTTACATGCGTTCTATATTACCGACATTCAATTTGCATTTTCCAGTAAGTGTAACAGAAATCTGTGTGTTCTATATTACCGACACTCAATTAGTACTTCCAGCACTCACCAGATGGTTCCCACACGTGTCCGAAACGCATTAAGATAACAAGTAATTTCAAAACATAGTACGTATCAAAATAAACAAACTGACGAATGTTCTAGAATGTTATTTTATTGTAATAATACAAACAAATAAACGGGTCACCTTGTAGTGTCTACAACGTAGTATGTGCATATACAGAACGTGGAACCATTGGAATTTCCGAGAAACTTCTGTTTACAATCCTAAGTATATATGGATGATTTAAAAGACGGGCATGTAGGCATCCGATTAGCTCAGTTGGTTGGAGCGAGGGCTCCGTTGCGTGGAGACCCGGGTTCGAATCCCGGTCGGCGTCATTTCCAGAACGTTTGCGAAAACCCCGGCGCAGGCGCCTGGGTCACATCCAAAGGCATCTAGCAGTAGTTGAACCTTACCACCCACAACCACACCCATTGGATGCCGCCCACAACCTCTATCATTGGCTGTTGCCCCGCCCACTCTCATAGAGCCCCGGCGCAGGCGCCTGAGCCACAACCAAAGGCCCCAAAGACACCAGAGGCAGAAGTCGTTGCTGAAGACATTACTCGAGGACTCCTTCAGCGTAGAAGGGGAAAAAACATTAATTCTGCAACATCTGTGTACTATTGCATCAGCATTTCCAGAACATTCTTCCATTGCGCAACAATGAGCAACGCGCGCACTTTTTGAGCCCCGGCGCAGGCGCCTGAGCCACAACCAATGGCAGATGTCGTTGCTGAAGACATTACCAGGAATTTTTGCGTGTTGGAGTTGGCAAAAGGACCAGAGGCTGCTGCCGCTGCTGAAGACACTAACAGGGATTTTGGTTGCTGGAGTTTTGGGTTGGCAACAGATGTGGCCTGAGGCTCTCATTTATCTACTACTGGTCCGTAATATCTGCAATCAAAAATGTCCACTCGTACGAGCACTTTAACCCTATATTTACAAGAATAGTCTTTTCACCGAGCACTTTAATATTAGAGCCGTTAGCAGATTGTAGGTGAAACCGTGGAATGTACGTAACGTTGCGATCGCGATATTTTGCTGGTAGAACGGAAAAGTCTGCACCAGAGTCCATTAAAAAATTAACCTTAGAAATATAGTCCGTCACGAACAGTCTGCATTTTAATTTTCGTTGGGCAGAAGCTGAGCACACTCCTGCCTTTTCTGGAAGTTTTTTGGAAAACTGCATTCACCACCACACTTTCTAGCTTTTTCCCCGTAGTTGGCATGATTCCAACAGTATTCTCGGACGCCATTGGAATTCCGCCTGTTGTGGCTTTGACTGCGCCCTCTATATCCGGTACGGCCATCTCTGTTGTAGCTGCGCCCTCTGTGGTGTTGATAATTCAGCTGTTTTACCTGCGCGTCTAAACTATTCAATCTGCCGGTTGTATAAACATAAATTGAACTATAGTTTAGCTAAACGCGGTTCAAAAGCTGAACGAAGTTCTGATGGAAAGGTGTTGTACCAAATGATTTGAACTGTAGTTCGAGTGATCTCCGATATTACAATGTTGGCAGTTCTGAACCTAGTGAAAATAGTTATGTCAGAAAAGTGTTTGATTCTATTATTTGGCGCCAAGGGAATCGTTTTGTACTTTATTTATAAATAATAATTTGCTAAACCAGTGTTTTTTTACTTTATTTAGTCAAGTAAGTGAATTTATGCTAAATAGTAATCGAAATATGCGTTGGTTTTGTTATTTTTTCCTGCTAAATAGATATTTCAGGTAATATTAAAAGCATGGTAGACGTTTGCCTCTTTGCAAATATTTCAAAAACTATAAATGATATGAAATTCTTTTGTTTGCAAACGGTTCTTAAAATACAAATCTACTATTACTGTTTTGAAATTTGTTAAAAAAATATAAAACAATAAACGAAGTCGCATGTTACAAGTGGCGAAAAATTGCTTTTTATAGAACCTAATAAAACTTTCCTGAAAAGCAGTAGTAGTATACTGAACCTCTGGCTTGTAAGAAGACATAAAATTTTCAATTTCGACCTAAAACAAAAAAGTTATGAGTAAGCAGCGGTACCGTTTCGGAGTTTTTCGTCGTAGCTTGTGCTCTCGCCTGTCTTTCGGCTACTAATCAGAGTCGCTCATCTAAATAAGCCCATCCCGAAAGTGTACCCACAAGTTCATTCTCAGTATTAGTTTGGCCGACTAATTCCCTGCTTTTCCAGATAATTTTTGTCGTCCGGTGTGGGTTTGCAGACAATGTTACTCATCATATATGCAGGTATATACATTGCACTCTACTACGTGAAGTACCTATTTTTCAAGCTGTAATTGCTTCACCGTACCCCTGAACCCCCCGATTCTTAGTAAATTGGTGTGTCGGGTTCTTAAATCTTCTTCAAGACGCGTGTGTGTGTGTGTGTGTGTGGAATTCTCCCTAATTTAATCCGTATTTACAGATATCATGGACCCAATAGCGCCTTTTCCTTCTTTTCTTTTCTTCATGTTCATGCAGTAATGCCACTACTATTATACTTATCTTCTTCTTCACTTGAAGATGATGAACTACTCATAATGAAGTTTGCCAACTAACTAACCATGCACCCTCTGCAAATGCTTGTCACTTTTGAAGCGTCGCGCCGCATCGCGTTGCGCTGCTATGTGAGAAAATAGTCTGCGGTTTTGAAGCGTCGCGTCGTCGTGTCGCGTCGTTATGTGAGAGTCGACCTTAAAATTTAATATAATTAGGAACCTCGTGCAGCTATGCACAGCGGCAGCGCATTAGTTATTTCAATGAATTTGTCCATATCAAACATATTTTTGGAGTTCAATTTCAAAACGGGATGCCGCAGAACGGGACAATCAACTGCCTGTGTCATCGCTTGCTTCCGCGTCCTGCAGTCCTCCAATGCGGCAGCATGCACCCGCTCATACCGCAAAAAACGGACATGTCGTTTAAACTCGTGCGTTCTCGCCATCCTGCAAAACGGCTCCCGCAAAAGCGGACCGTATTACACCACACTAAGTTGAAACATGCGTTCTCGCCATCTTGCAAAACGGGACCCGCAAAAACGGACCGTATTACACCGCACTAAGTTGAAACATGCATCTACCTGCTGATTTGCTATAAATTTCAATTTATTTTCAGTATTCTGCAATGTTAATCAAAAAGAAAGTAAGTTAGGTAGATCACTACTAACGTAATAACATTGGCCACTTGAACCAAGTTTGGCGTCCTTGAACGGTCCGGATTGACCGTTCTGTAGAACTTCCAATTTGAACTAAGTTTAAGCTGAATTAAACTTTATACAACACTTTTTTTGCCTAAAACTGCAGTTCAGAGTTGAACTACAGTTCAACATGTTTATACAACCGGCCCTAAGCCGCATCCAGCTGATTTTCTCTCCTCTGCCGGAGACTTAAACAGACAATAAATAGTAGGACTGGAAATGTACATTTTTAAGAAAATGTTAGTGAAAAGTGCTGTAGACCATTGCTACAACACATGTATTTGCCGACCATAATTTGTCGCTTGTAGACATACCTACTTTACTGAATACAATCTAGATAAATATTATGCATTCTCATTTTACGAACAAAAGCATTTTCACAAGCCGAAGAAAATTCTGTACGAGTATTACCTCAAAGTTACCGCGTTTATGCATAATGTTATGAATATTTTAAAGAACAAACTTAAAAAGCAAACTGTTGTTTTATGAAAATAAACACGGGATATCACGCACCTTAATCCAGACCAACAGCTGAGTTACTATTCTGCTGTTTTGTAAGATTTGCAGTTTACAAACAACTTTCTGATGTTCATGCACCAATATGCATTGCAAATATGAAGTGCCACAAACGTTGTAGCTTACCTAGTTAGTTAGTTTTACAGGTGGGTCGATCGGCTACTAGGCCCTTCTGAACTGCGACCAGCAAGGTCTTTTGTTCTTACCCTTCATCTAATAGGTTCCTAGGAATTCCAGTCTCCTCGCGAAGCCTAGTATTTCCCTAGGAGACTTTTCCCTCACTTCGTCAGGTGTTAATTCCACACTGCCAAAGTGAGCAAGTCTTACGCGAGCAATTGCTACGCACTCACACAGCAAGTGTTCTGAGGTTTCGTCTTCCGATTCACATAGTCTACACAAGCGACTATCTGATTTACCCAGTTTATTGAGATTATATTTCGCTGGGCAATGTCCGGTAAGGAGGCCTGTAAGGAGCCTCAGTTCATTCCTAGATAGATCAAGGAGTTTTCTGGCATTCCCTGGCGAGTAGTCAATGAACTTTTTCGCCTGTCTCTGACCTGAAATCTTTCCTCAATGGGATCGTTTTCTGTTCCGTTCCCACCATTCGACTTCTATCCGTCTGTGTGTTTTATTTAAACCACAGAACGGTTCCGGTCCAATGGGTGGTGTCTTGGAGGCTGCTCTAGCCAGTTCGTCGGCGTTCTCATTGCCCGGTATTCCCTGATGACCCGGCACCCACATAAGGGTAAGCTTGTTACCCCTTGCCAGTTGTTTTAGGGATTGTCGACATTCCCAGATCGACCTCGACTCAAGGGTGTGGGCCTTTAGTGCTTTGATGGTTGCCTGGCTGTCCGTGAGAATGTAGATCCGTTTTCCCCTGAGGTTTCTTCGTAAACACTCTGGGGCACACAGATCGACAGCAAGCATTTCTGCTTGTCCTATGGTTGGGGAGCTTCCCAAGGCCACGGATGCCCTGTATTTGGGTCCATATATGCCTATGCCTGTCCCATCATCTGTTTTCGATCAATCTGTGTACCATATGGACGAGTTTGGATCTAATTGGTTTAGACGGGTTCTCACCGTTTGGCGACCCTCAATGACCACTTCAAACGGCACTTCGAAGTCAAACACTTTCGGCATTAGGTCAGATGGTTTTTCCAAAAACTCTGTCTGTATCTCTTCCAGAATCTGTAGCTTACCTAACCTTCTGGCATGTAGTAAACTCTACTTTAATGCAATCAAATGAAACTACCTACCTTTCCACAATCATGAATACGGAAAAACTCGAGGGGTTGACAACTTAAAAAATTGACGTACAATTCAATTCCATTTTGAACTAATTCAGGAAAATTCAAATATTCTGAACTAATTCAAAAAATTCAGAAGTAATTCAAAAATGCAGAATTACTTCAAAAAATTAGAATTAATTCCAGAAGTTTGGATTTAATTCAACAAATTCAACTTCAGTTCGAACAATTCATTTTCTGTTCGAGCAATTCGAATTTAATTCAATGAATTAAATTTTTAGTTTGGGTCCATGCCTTGCTAGTTAAGTTATTTATTCCCAGTAAACCTTGTTGCCGGCAAATGTAAAATATTTTTGACTTTTCACTTCTCAGTTAGGTAAATAAATTTCAAATTAAATTTGAATAAAAGACGAAACCAATCGAAATATTTATAAAACAGGAAATGCCATTTACCAATATTTTTTTTTAATAATAGAGGTCTACAAAGGACAGTTAGGTACCCTAAAAATTTTAATTCTATGGCTTCCTTGGTTTTGGAGATAATCATTCTTTTTCCAGGAACTTCAACACCCTGTATCTTACTTAAGTGTATCTTTTGGTTGCATGTCCATAGGAACTTTTCTTCTTATTTTGAGCTCCTCTATAAACTGCTGAAGTTTGGCGTATGTGTTCTGAATCACCCTGTATAGAGGTTGCAGATTTAGAAAAAACCTTCGACGGCGTAAAATGGAGGAAGATGCCCGAAGTGCTCAGGAATGTAGGGAGGATATGGATATATGGATAGGAGAATAATACGTAATTTCTACAAAGAGCGAACAGCAGCTATAGAATTTGAGCCAGGAACGTAAAGAAGCAGATAAGTATTCGAAGGGGAATGAGCCAGAGATGTGCCTTGCCACCGCTAGTTTTCAATTTATATATCGAAGATGCGATTAATATTGTTAAAGACAGAATAGCTGCTGGAATTAATATACAGGACCAAACTATTAATATGCTCAGATCCGCGGATGATATAGCAGTATTAGCATCCAGCAAAGAAGAATTAGGAAGGGCTCTGAACGAGTAACAGACACTTTAGCATTCCATTTACAATAACAAACTTGGTTGCAACTAAGGTTGCAACACACGCTCAATGGAACACCTTGTATGTACCTATACATATAAATTCAGAAACGTGTACCATTGAAATCGGCAATTTTTTCCAAACTCAACTATTGGAATGAGGGCTAAAATAATATTCAGTACTGAAAGCAAAATGCACCACCATTAATTTACGTACTACTATAAAAATTAAGAACTTTATCTACTCCTATTAGATTATATATTAATTAATCAACTGCTTCGGAGCAATTAATAGTATCCATAAACAAATAGCGTGATTTATAATAACTCACAAGTGAGTTATTACACCTTCGTTCCCGATTCGGAGAAATGGAACAGTCCATTATTGTTGAGGGGAGGCAGATGACTTGACATTTTTAAAAAGTTTGACGTTTTCAAATACAGTTAAGTAATAATTGCCAAAAAAGATGAATTGTAATAATGAAAATGAATTATTATGTAGGTACACCGCCAGAATTAAGGCAAGTAGCTAATGATACAATATAAAGTACTTACTAACTTGTTTGGGTACGATAGAACTATAAATTTTATTCGCAGTACTTATCTGTCTTATTTTTTTGAGAATCATTAACGTACCCCAACCAGTTAGTAGTTCTACGACATATATATGCAGCAAACACAAAAAGGAGCAATAAAATTGCATAATTCAGTCCCACATATTCAGTTTGCTGGTTGTTCAAACTCTACAATTAATTTCATTATTAAACAAAATGAGTAATTATTTAATTTCCATATCCTTGTAACTAATAAGATTTGTAAATAAATATTTATTGGTATAGTCGTAGATAAAGTATAGTATTCAACTCGCGGTAATGGTAATAACTCACTTGATGAATTACAGCACTCGCCTGCGGCTCGTGCTGCAAATTTCATCTGCGTGAGTTATTACCTACATTACCGCTCGTTGAATAATATACTATTACCCACCTGGTAAAAATTGAAATTTTTCTTTCACGCGCATATAGTGCAATTCATGCAATCCTTTAGTCTTAATTTCTTCCTGTATGTCTCCGATATTTTCCGCTAAGTATTCCTCTATCGCGCTTATGAAATTTTCTTCCCCATTTATCAGTGACAAAAAGGTGTCGTAACCGCACCTATATAATAGAAACTTTATATAAAATGGTATCTCTCCTAAATGCACAGTCTTTTCCATCGAAGTCCATATTCTATTGATTAGTTCCTTTCTCCCTCGCTTTGTCTTATGCTTTTTTCTTTATCCAGATCCATATCCAATTTTTCATGCACACCATAAAACTAACAAAACGCGAAAATTGGGGGAACCCCGGAAGCAAAACTATCAGGTAGCTAACTAGATTAACCTCTACTCGAGTTCTGCTCTCTATGTCTGCTAATATCACGCTAATGTGGAGCCAACTGCTAGCTGCGAAATACTATGACAATTGCACAGTCAATCATGCCTTTTCCCTCCCTTTTTTCTAGAAGCAAACAGAATCTCGAGCAGTCGCTTCGAATTTCGTATTATGTTTTCAATCGTCAGACACGCAATATACAGTTCAAATTCAATTCGACCAATTCAAGTTCAATTCAAACGATTCAAATTCAATTCAATTCAATTCGAATTCAAATCATATCAATTCGCAAGTAATTCTCTGTCAATTCAGATCAATTCGCAAGTAATTCTGTCAATTCAAATTTAATTCAACCCAATTCGAAAAAATTCAGTCAATTCAAATTCAATTCTTATAATGCAACTCAATTCAGTCAATTCAATTCTATTCGAATTTAATTTGAATTCAATTCACATTAGCCTGTACACAACAATTCATAAGTTGTCAACCCCTCAGAAAAACTAATAGCCATGTATAACAGGGTGCACCACGCATTTTTAAAGGTTTAAAGTTGCTTCCTTCTGTTTTAGAATTTCACGTTTACCACCAAAAATTTAATACAAACGCGATGTGCTTCGCTTGACAAAGAATTTCACTGTAAACGAGTAGGTAGGTACTATCCAACAACATAATTATTTATCCTGGCACAGTTTAATTCAGTAGAATTTATTTTCTGGTATTACTGTCGCTAGATGCTAGAAACAAGAAGGGATCTCAATCTTTTATAAACCCCTTATACTCGGGTACGTTTACTAAAAGGTAAGCGTCCACTTATCCGCATCGGACGGACGGCACGCATCGTACGTATCAGATTTTTTTATTATTTACATTATTTTTAATGAGAATGCGTTCACCTATCCGCATTGTAGGCATCGGACGTTAGCAATTCTGGTCAGAATTCTGAAAACTGATTAAAATCCGACCCGTCTGATGTTTGCGGATGACTAGTAGTGCACGCAGTTCCAACCGTACGCACCTTAGTTTAGTTGTTGTTCTGATACCATCATGGACGTTGCACAGCTTATTGGAATTGTGGAAGAATACGAAGAATTATACAACTTACTCATCTTTTATCATATCATGGTATAACGTATGGTATTCTCCATACTCCAACCCTTTCTTGTTTATGTTGTGTACCCATAATTTTTGTTTCCTTCTCTGTTTTCTCTTTCCTTATTATTCTTCTTCTTCTGACAGCAAGCAAGTAATAAAAACAACTTCTTCCTCACTGTCCATAATGGTTTTTGAAACACAAAATCACAAGAAACAGTTATAATACAATATTCAATGTACACAGAAAATGCAACGCAATAGAACTGAACGACGACGTCGATAGAATGGCTGACGAGAAATGGAAGGAGATCCATCTCCTTAAATCCGATTACTCCGAATTCAGTGCTCGCAGTAGCTACAAAAGTCCGATACGTCCGATGCGTCCGATACGCCCGATGCGTGCCGTCCGTCTGATTCGGATAAGTAGACGCTTACCTTAAAACTGGGTATTAATTGCCCAGACGAATACTTTACGTCAGGCAAAAGCCAAGTACCGAAAGCGCCGTAAACAATTCGCCTTTTCCAACGTGGAACATCTACGTCTCTGTCGTACAGACGTTCTATATTTAACTTGTGAGAATCTTATACGCCAACACTGGCAATGATTGAGCAGTATGTGTTCGCCTTCTCCTGCGTTCTCCATAAGAGCGGTACAACAAAGGAAACACAAATTTAAGGTGGAAACTTTATCGTGATTCCATATATCCGTTTACTTGGTCGCTACTCGGAATATTAAAACGAATAGGCAACAAAATGTTCGTTGTTTATGCGTCCAGCGTTCGGTCCGGTTCGAGAGAACTCGCCTGCCCGCATGTATTGTTCTAAACTAGTTAAATGCTGTAATAGCTAATAGGTACAATCTTTTTTCTATTTGTCTCTATTTTAAGATGTTAATATTTTTAGACTCTTTATATCCCCAATATAAACCCGTTTCAACAACAACTATTTATAAAAAGTTAGAAAAATTTCAGAATAAAATAATTTTCCCTGAAAGGTGGACAGTTTCAGAGCTAAAATTACTTATGGTTATTGGAACGCGCTGTTGTAGTTGTTTGTGCATGTACACCTTTCAAGTAATTTCAATATTTACCGAGAACTACTCAGAAGTTTCCGACAAGTCGATCGACAATAATGGATTGACAACTTCCGGGAAAAGCAGGTTTTCCAAAAGAAAGTGTCGACCAAAAATACGACGTATTGGGAAAAAAGCATAAGACAAAGCGAGGGAGAAAGGAACTAATCAATAGAATATGGACTTCGATGGAAAAGACTGTGCATTTAGGAGAGATACCATTTTATATAAAGTTTCTATTATATAGGTGCGGTTACGACACCTTTTTGTCACTGATAAATGGGGAAGAAAATTTCATAAGCGCGATAGAGGAATACTTAGCGGAAAATATCGGAGACATACAGGAAGAAATTAAGAAAAAGAGTAGAAGCGTTTGAAATGTGGTGCTACAGACGCATGATGAAGATACCGTGGATAGATAAGGTTAGCAATAGGGAAGTATTAGAAAGAGTTGGGGAAAAGCGAAAGGTATGGAAAACAATAAAGAGTAGGAGAGATAGGATGGTAGGACACCTTCTAAGACACGAAGGAATAGTTCGTGACATACTAGAGTCAGAGATAGGAATAAAAAGAGGTAGGGGTAGGCCTAGATTAGACTACTGCTCTCAAATAGTTAGGGATGTAGGATGTTCTACTTTTAGGGAAATGCGTAGGTTAGCTCAGGATAGAAAAGAATGGAGGTACGCGTCCAACCAGTCTTCGGACTGAGAACCTTATGATGATGAAATGTCTTCTCTTGACTATAACCATATCAAGGCTAGCCTTTTTACGATACGGGACCGCTAGCATTGAATTTAAATGTGTATCACAATCACAACAGGCTCGCAGCGGAGCAAACTAAGATAAGGTACTTATTAACGGGTGACAGTAAGGACACAAATCGCAACATCAAATGGCTTCAAACTAATAACATAAGCAAGTACTAAAGGAAAGCCTAAGAGTCAAAGGGGTTCAGGACTCTGTTAAATCTGAAATTAAGAGGCTTACAGAAAAATATTCGAGAAAGCGACAAAGTTGGTTTAAATTATTGCACATGTAACTGTTTCACATGGGGTGCTCATGACAATGTTGAAGTGCTTCCTAAAATTAGGTGTTAAAATTTCTACCATTTGGGGGGTGTTAAATGGGTATAATCTTTGGTTTAAAAACAAAATTTTCAAAAAATTTCGTTAGTGTCCGATTGCCCATTATTTATATGAACCAATTCGCATAAGGGTCACCACGTTGCTGCCGCAACTGATTCATAAAAAATATAAATATAGTGGACGACATCGAGGCAACACTAAAGTACAGCCCACACCCCTACTACTAGCGCTACACGTCAGAACAGCAGACTGCAATCATCAACCCTGGAATCAAAGTAGCAAAGCAACATCGTTTTTCTCGAAACGTTACGAAATGTTAGGGAAAGAAATTTCAAAACTGAAAGAAGAAACTCGTCCACTGGGGAAAGAAGAAACCCAACTGCCAAAACTTCAGAGAAATTTCCAATATTTCTATGCTAAGGGCGACTGTCAGCGAACACCAACTTGCGTTATTTTTTAACTGTAGTTTATAGACCCTTTCAAGATTACGTTTCCATAATGTAGATCGCCGCCATATCGGATGTCCACCCCACGATAATGTGGAGGCAGATTTCGAATTTTTACGGAAGTTTTATCAATTTCGTACTTTTCAAGCAATTTTTTGGGAAAAAACTTCCACTTCAAATTTGTATTTCGTAATGGGGTCGCCGGGGTTGCAAAAGGTCCTTTTACGAGCTCCTCAATTTTGTTAAGTCCGTCTTCCATTCGAGTCAGAGACTTCAGGTGTTTTATGGTGTAAACTCCGTAAAAATGCCGCCGACCAGGAATCTAACCCGGGTCCCCGTAATCCTAACCCGCGCTCCAACCCACTGAGCTAATCGGAGGCCTACTCGCTCTCTTCCTACTCGTCTATATATCCCTATGATTGTAACAGTTCGGCCCGTCCTGACAAGCTAGTCGTCCTCGGCTACCCCAACCACTGGCTACTTTCAGCGCACCTGACGTGAACCTGCTACACACAACGCACCTCTTGTTCTCTCCGCCTGACGTGCTCTTCATGCACGCGGGTTGCATATCCCACTTCTGAAATGTTAAACTCCATAAAAATGCTGGGTTCCCGCAATCCTAACCAGCGCTCCAACCCACTGAGCTAATAGGCGACCTACTCGCTCTCTTTCTACTCGTCTATATATGCCTATATAATATGTATCTTGGTATCTATAGAAATAGAACTTCTTTGCTCCCATTACAATTTTTTCGCAACGGTAATTCGAGTATTATTGCACATAACACTTGGTATTAAGAAGCTATTTTTGGTTTATTCATCATATCCAAAGGCAATTACTCATATTTATGGTCGACTAAAATGGGTGTTGCTAAATCAAAACACATTACTGTTCCTTAGTGTTAATGGATTCCATCAGCGTGGATGCTTATTAGAAGTACTGAAAAATTCCCTCTATTTGCATAAGCATACGGCTTACATGCGAGGAATACGTTTGGCGATACGCCAAGATGAAATTTATTTCGACGGTTGAACTTGAATTACGCTGCATCAGATGAAATAAATTAGACAGTCGAGAAGCGAAAACATTGTAGCAAGCGGTGCCAATACTCTGTTATAAAATATGTCTAGCACTCTTTGGAACTTTTTAAGATATCAATCGAAACTGAAATTGATTGAATTGAAATCGTCAGAACTCCTTGCAAAATTGTAACTTCTAAAATAAACTACTTCTCGTAAGGTAAGACAGACATAAGATTATTTTAAACGCGCAAAATTTGTACGTACTATTAGAAAACCTACTTAAAAATTTATGATCATTGTCCAGTGTTGGGCTTTAAAGTTTGATTTCGTACCATTATACTGGCGTGTCTTACAATAATAATTCTACTTCCAGAACATATATTTTGTGCAAGTTAGTAGACTCGAAAAGAAAAGGAGAGAAAAGAAAAGCAAGGAGAAGAAAAGAAGGGACAAGCCGAGCCTACACTGTGATTGCTATTCGTCCTTCAATTGTAAATGTAAATAGCTGAGTCCCGTCTTTGAAGTCTTTGGCTCCATACACCTGGAAAGTCGAAGACCTTTAGGAATCCTGCACAATATGGACCATCCACAACTTAGTGCACAAAGCTTGTAAATCTTTATTATGTCACTCATTCTAAATCTTAATTGACCGTTTATGGTTCTGTATAGGTACTTAGGGATCACCTTAATGCTTTACAGTCCAATATCTTCCATTTTACATGAATACATATTTTTACTCTAAAAGCGATCAATATTTATAAAATTTTTGACAGTTACTCGTATGTAGGCCACTAAGATGCATATTCTTGAAGGAACAATTTTTTTAAGTCAACACCTAGCCAACTATGATTAAAATAAAAAGTAGCGTTGTGAGTACAGCCATGGACGCGATCAAGATAAAGCAAAAACGTATTAAAAAAGTTGTTGCAAATCTCAAAAACCCAAAATGCGAGGTTCTAAATTTACAACATTTTCTACAAATAAGTCGGCAAATAATTTGTTATTTTAATAACAGAGGAGCACCATGAGACAATAAAACAATTTTCACAAATTTAATTTAATTCAATACGAAACAAATTTAACATAAGTTAAAGGTCGATACCTAATTATTAATAGGACCTTCTTCAACTAAGTCGCTCTGAAGACGAATACGTAACATTTCAGGAGAACTTTTTTGTCATTCTTGTCGAATCCCTTGGCATAGTTCCTCTATCTAGGTCTTGAAGTCTAGATGCATACGTAACATTTCTAATAGCGATCTCGATGACCACTAGATTCGAGAACATTTTTACGGTCTATTATATCAATCTTAAAAAGGAAAGTTCTCTTCCAACCGCGCTCGCACTACTGGTGCTCCATCTAGTTGAAAATACAATTCCCGCCTTACAAGGAATGGTAAATCATCAAGCGAATCCATTAATCCAGTATTGAAAAAGTTAAAAACTTCTTGCGTTTAAGGCATTAAGGAAGAAAAATAGGAAACGATTTGTGATTTTAAAATTGCACGCTACTAACATTTTAGAACACTGCCTTTTACAATAATTAGTAGCTCAGTGTGAGTTCTATGTTGAATAGTATCTGCAATTCTCGGACGAAACTACTGCAACGTTGGTGGTGAAGCTTCATCTCTGAAGATATTTTTCATGAAAGAGTCTCATCATTTCAAAAATTACCTTTACAGCATGTACAATTACCTACTCCATTCTTCTGTGAAGATCCCTTTCTTCAAGAGTGTGTAAATTTTTTGTTTATAAATTTTAAAGTTATGGAGACATCTCCAAATTCTAGTGTGAGAGACAACTAAATTTCTAGGATTATTAAACACAACGAAACTCAAATTATAAGGTCAGGATAAAATCAATGTGTATGAAAACTTACAAGCACTCTAAATCAGTCCAACAAACGAAATATAAACAATAGAATCAAGTGTGACAACATCGGTAGTATACAGTGTGTCCACGGATGGACTTAACTATACTTGTAAAAAAATTTATTTTCAGTTTTTCGAAAAAAAGTCATCCTTTATAATTTCTTTTGCTTGTTATATAAATACGATTCACGTTGAGAAACTTTGAGTTTGTTGTACAGAGTGCGCAGAAAATACAAAAATGTATATTTGCAAAATTAAAAATTTTTGAATCAAGCTTTTTGAAATCTCAGAATGAAACAGCTTAGAAGGAGAAATCGAAAAGCCAAATAAAGTTTTCCCATAGAAGTTAGTTGGTAAGATATACCGGGTGTCCGGTTAAGGTTGGCGACCGGCTATCTTAGGAACTATTCTTCCTACAGATTTCGGAAAAAAAATCTTCTTACAAAAGTGACCATAAAAATTAGTCAAAAATGTTTTAGCTTTCAATTTAGCACAATTTTAAAAGAAAATAGACAATCCACATTTTCTTCAAAAATTCAAATGGAAATGTAGGTATCCTTTATCTTTCTCAAAATCTCATCGTAATACCCAGCAAATTAGTTTAATTACTTTTTGATCTAACTTACAAAATAATGGCTGGGAGGAGGAAAGAATTTCCTTACACCAAAAATGCCATGTCTCCTGATTGCTTGAACCAATTTTCTCGTTGGAAAAGGAATTTATAGCGTAATAGAAATCTGCATTTACGCTTGAATTTATTTTACGAGGGAGCCGCCAGATGGCGTTATTTCGAAACTTGCGAAAATGTCAAATTTTCTCAAAAACTTTAAATGGAATAGTATAGTTTTTATAACATAGCGTCATTACAAATAGAATTGAGAACAAAATGGCTCAAACCGGAAGTTGTTATCTTTTTTCAAACGGAAGTTATCATCAAGAATATGGTTTAATCAAATCTCAGCGCATAGGTACCAAATTTTTTCAAAAATTTTTGAATGGAATGGTACATTTTCATAACATGCTGTTAGTACAAATAGCATGAAGAATAGAATTCCGCAAACCGAAAGTTCCTATCTTTTTTCAAACGAAAGTTATGATCAAAAATGCTGTTTAATCACATTTCATTGCATGGGTAATTTTAGGAAAATAATTTTTTTTAAAGAATATTAGGGCATTCTTGTAGGTATCTCTCATCAGACAGAATTATAAGAAATACTTATTACAAAAAGCACTCCATGGAAAATAAAAACAAATACCCGGTCATAGTATTGACACTCATTAGGGACCTAAGTGGCGCGTCACAAACGTCAGATTTTCATTCCAAACAAAACAAAGCCACGTGCTTTCTGACGTTTTAACCTAACCTCCGAAATATAATTATAGTCGCTTTCAAGTTTTTCCACGTAAGCCCAACACACAAATTGAAAATAAACTGTTTTCACTGCAAAACGTCTATAATTATATTGCAAAAGCTAGTTTAAGACGTTGTAAATAATATCGATAAACGTCAAATGGCACGTGCTTTTGTTTTGTTTGGAATGAAAATCTGAGGTATGACGGAGGCACTTAGGTCCCGAATTGTTAAGTTTAACTTAACTAAGTATTAATTATTAGTTAATTTAAATTCGATTTCAGTCTCTTTTCGCTAGAATTTATTATAACTTTATAAATAATGTTTAGCTCTATAGCTGAAGCGTATGACAAGAAACAATAATGACAAGCTCACGGTGTTTTTCAAAATGAAGAAAATGCCGTTATTGCCTCCCGGGCCTTGGCAAGGCGTTTGAAGAAAATTGAATATTTACTAAATTAAATTGACATTCATTTAGGTACCTATTTAATTTTTCTCAAATTTACCCACGCAATTTTCCGCGCACCCTGTACAACAAAATCAAAGTTTCTCAACGTGAATCGTATTTATATAACAAGCAAAAGAAATTATAAAGAATGACTTTTTCTCGAAAAATTGAAAATAAAAGTTTTTACAAATATAGTTAAGTCCATCCGTGGCCACACTTTATATGAATGGAAAACAAAGTATCAGAAAATAAAGTAAAAGATATACGAATTGAATTATTAATACTGAAGCAATCACTAAAAAATAAACGATTTCCTAGAATTTTACGAGAAGACATGCAACAAGAAGAAGAAATCCAGAGGGTGGAAAAGGCTAAACCAAAATGAATAAGCATGTCTACTTCAAATTGTAAATTAATGTAGTACAATAATTAATGAGTGATACTGAACAGTTCCCTCCTCGGGAATATACCCCGCCATCCGCCATGCATTTAAGGCCCCAGACCTTTTCATCTAAACCATGTGCGGTTGTACCAGTGGCAAGAGTGATAAGCCGGAGAGACGAAACAAAACGGCTGCCACATGGTTTGCGCAACACGTGCAGGACCTCACTGCAGTATGCAGTTCACCCTGCATAGATTCAGTTACTAGCGAAGGGCGGTAGGGAGGTAGGGAGGTTAAGTAGTGCCATTATAGTAGTAAATTAAAAAACTATAACTAGTCGAGTAACTAGTTAAGATGAAAGGTGTGGGTAGATACGTGAAGGGTAAAATTATGCACGAAAAGAAAATCTAAGAACTAAGTCAACTGCGAAAGGTTTAAAAGATTGAAGTTCTTATACACACAAATTTGCTTAAATAATATTTTGTTATACATTTTGGAGTGATCGGATTAATGAAATATATTTAATAAGTGAAGTTCAAATTCAGGTAGGTAGAACTGTCACGATTTTATACTACATTTTTCATTAATAATAATTAAACAAATTTTTCGAAAGACTCGTAGGTATTCTAAATTTTATAATGCGTCATTTAATGTGTCAATGGATGATTTGAATAATGAAATGCATTCAACAAGTGAAAGCGAAACTCAGGTAAAATAAAGCAGTATTATGCGTTTCCAACTTTTTCATTTGCCATTTTGTTGTCTCTCAGAACGAATTACCTTTTGAAATTGAAACAGACGAATGGAATACCAATCATGAAGGGCTGCTGGACTGGATGACGAAACGTCGTCATCCAGCCAATCCATGACGCGGTCTTCGCCCGGAAACCAAGGTAACCATTACGATAAGCATTCAGCAACGGTTACGTTATGTGGTATTTGGCGTTTCCAAGCTAGCCACATTCCGCTTTCCAGTG
This sequence comes from Xestobium rufovillosum, assembly GCA_963966045.1. Lineage (NCBI taxonomy): Eukaryota > Metazoa > Arthropoda > Insecta > Coleoptera > Ptinidae > Xestobium > Xestobium rufovillosum. The sequence goes on from OZ014504.1 coordinate 17,020,900, forward strand.
TCTCGTAAATAACTCTTTTTCCATACCTTTTGTAGAACGAATTCATTTTTTTGGTTTCTATTGAAGAAAAAAATTAAATCTTTGGTTGCATTTCATGCTCTATTCCAGTTAGCGATTATTGTCAGCAAAGCACGTGTAGAGTTTAATTACTGTTTCACTCGCTGTCTTTTGGCGTGTGGGGTTAACGTACTAAGAATTCATGAGGAATTTACGTCAAAGTTCTCGATTCAACCACTGTGTGTTACTATCAATATGAAAACCTTTGCAAAAATAAAAAAGCAATAAATATACTGCACAAGCAATAAATACAATATGTGCATAAAAATAGGGTTGTTATCGAATGAACCACCTTTTTGCATGCGCATACCCGTCAGTTTACTGTTATGTATCTCCAGGGAGCCCGCCATCAATCATATTTTTTCCATCTCACTGAAATTCAGAACGCCTAAGATTAGTGTAATACTAAGTTTTGAAAAACTCGAACTTCGTTAAAACATAAATGTTAAAAATGCAAGATTACCATAACATTGTGCGTCTTGGCATTGAAATGGGCTTACAAAAAATAATGGGTCTAAGATTACCCCAAGGTTAAGGCTGGATCTAAATAGAGCCCTATTGTATTGTGGCTGTAATAAGTCTTCAGCTAAAAATTACCTTGAAAAAATGGTAAGTATAAAAAATATATAGTCTCAGAAACTGAAATATCAAATAACCAATTTAAACTTGGTAAACATTATCCTGAGGTAATTATTTTCGAACTCTGAACTGTTATTGTTGGATTCTCATAAAAAAGATCAAAGAGATGAACTACTAAGGCGATTGCTTTCAAGTTTATAATTAAACGGTATCTGTTATGTTCACCGGAAACGAAATCGATCACGTGATTGGATAGCATGAAATTTCCGGCTAATTCTGGGAACACGACCGGACACAGAAAATTCATTAGTCGAATTAATGATTCTATCTGCGTGTATGTCGGTTTATTCTATGCAAAGCTATAAAATGCCCACTCATTTATTTCGTGTTTGATAAATGGTTTGCTAATTTAAAACTTTTGCCCTTTTCTCGGATCCCTTAATAAGTCTGATAAATCGCTACAACGTTGAATTAGTGAAGAACAAAAAATTTAGATCTGTTCCCGAGATTCTAACCCTCGCATCTTCAAGACGAAGCATACTGCGTCGGAAAATAATTATTGTAAATGCCACATCTAATGCAACCAACAATGATTGAATAAAAAAACGCAAGTGCATGAGAACGGACGTTATACTTTTACTTAATTATGTGTAGAAGAAAGTGTTATGTCGGGTACTATGCGAGTCACGTTGAAATTTACAAACGTTGGTACGTTCTCCTGGACTTTTTTTGAATATTTAAAAAACTAAATTAAAAAATTAATAGAAAAATTAACTTAACTGAAAGACGAGAATCGAATTTTGAATATCGCAACTTCAATTCTTTTTTACTGAAAATCTGAACAAAAATAAAAAAATTGCGCGTATAGCACCGTATAAGTGATAGAAGTGAAACTTCTGAGAGAGATTTACGGCGAGTGAGAACGGAAACGTTCAGTCGTTTTTTTGACGCAATATAAGCATACAAACGTCATTATCATTAAAATTTTAATATTTTAAATATACTCTCATAATAACAACTGTTCTCGAATATAATCGAATATTCACAGGACACAAACGTAAATAATCACAAAACACGATGGTAAGTATTAATTGTACAACGCGTGGTATCTCAGCTACTCATGCATGTATAACTTTCTTTCTCCTTCTCCCAACGTTATATCTTTCGTCTCTCTCGTGTAACGAAATGCTCGAAAACGTGACGCGACCTTGAAATTTTAGTCTCAATGGGCAACTGGACACTGATTAAATTTGTGTAATTTTTTTTTAATATCACAGTAAATACCACCTTAACACATTACGTCTTGATAAAAGTTTTAAATTCATGACAAATAATTGTTTAAAATGCTTCCAAACATCCACTTTTTTAAACGAGATTTCAGTGTGGGCGTGGCTTAAACTCAAATGACGTGCATTGCGCTCAACAATGAGCATGATCAAATAGTTTAAAAACCTATTCCCGCGCAGAGACCAAACGACAAATAAGTGAGTCATTTTTGAGCTACTGCATATTTGTCATTTTCGTTTGTCAATTTCTAGGTTAATATCTAGTTTCACGTCAGAGTCAGATGTCAAAACGGCACGCAAAGGTTATGCAAACGCCAGAAGTGACATCGGGACAGCTGACAGAATCTGATAAAATACGAATAAACTACTTCCCGTCAAAACCGCTGTGTTATCATATAGGTAATTCAGAGCGAAGTTCAAAAGCGCTTTTATTTCTTCAGTTCCGTTTTCTCGAAATACCTAATTTTAGGTGATACAGTGGTTGTGTTTTGCAGTGTTTCATTTGCATGTATACAATTTAAATAATTCGCTATTTATTAGAAAAGTAGAAATAATGATTTCAAGTTACATATGACAATATCGGATGCAAAAGTGACGTCAATTGCGCCAGGCAAAATTATTAATTAATTTTTTCCTGCCTTAAAGTGAAACACAGAGAAAAATGCAAAAATAAGGGTCAAATATTTTCGCCCAAATTTTCATTTTTTCAAATAAAAAAAAAGTCGTCCAGTTGCCCATTCTCGGGCAATTTTCGAGGTGCCGCTAAAGAAGTTTCACTTCAAAAATCTAGCCCCGTTATTCGAGTTTTTGCGTTTATAGGTACCTCATGATCTGAATTCTTCCGTTTAATACTTTATTATACTTTATTAATTCGGGCAACTATCATTAATTTATTATACAAAGTAAAGTATGGATTTTACAGAAATGGTTCAAAAATCCCACCGCCAAATTCAGTACACTTCGCTGTTCTAGTGAAAATGTTGCGTATTGTGCTTTGTAGTACTTCTTGGCGCTCCTTTATTCTTGTAGCACTCCACATTAAAATCGCTGTATCTCAGTGTTCATTTCAGTGTATCTCACATGTTCATATGAACTTTTTTGTTCGAAATGAACAATATTATAACATGGTGAAGTATGTACCATTCCTCCTGAAACACCCTGTATCGTTGGTCTTGGAACATCCTTTGATCTCTAAGTACTTTCGTGCTATACCAGCAGTAGTGGTATGTATTTTAGAAGTTTTTCAATATTGCATGTTTCGAATGTGCATGGAAAACCGTAGACCACTGGTTTCGTCCTCTTGGGCCTCTTCAGTACGGTGCTTTGCCCTACACACTCGAACCACGCAATATTGCTAGCTGTATATATACGTACTTACACGCTTGGTGCAAGTATTAGCAAGAGCTAATTATTTGCCGAATTATGCGGCGGACATGAGTGGTCTACGGTTTTCCATGAACATTCTAAACATGCAATGCTGAAAAACTTCTAACATATATACCACTACTGTTGGTAGAGCATGAAAGTACGTAGAGATCAAAGAATGTTCCGAGCCTATCGATATGTTTGGGGTGGTAGCATCCCGTATAAGATCTCGTAGTACACAAAATCTGAATTTATATGTATAATTCACTGCCTGGCGGGGTATTTGCCCCAGGTTGTTCGAACCAAAGACTTATAGAGGGGACTTAGCTATTTACATTTTCGATTGAAGCAGGGTGAATATTCACAGTCTAAGCGTTTGTGTGTGGAAAAGGCAAAACAAAACAGCCGACCAGTTGTGTAGTGAACAGGTGCCGCCGCGGAAACAGAATATCGCGGAACATTCGCTGGGTCCGTTGCTTGAATATAATAACAAACAACGATCCCCGCGACCCGCTGGTCTACGAACGTGTAGACTTCAAAACAAAATCAGCTGTTCCATAAGGACGCTAGGTCCATTCTAGACGTCTTTGGTTCGAACAGTTCAGTACCACTCATTTATCTACTTTCTAGGCCTTGAATTATCCCAAGTTTTAAAATTTTCTGTAACCACCCTACGTCAGAAAGTAACATGTTGCTTGGTTAATTCTTTAAAGTGGACATTCCCCAACAATTTAACCGAATTTTTTAAAGTGAGCAGTGCAGTAAAAATAATTGATATATCTACGTAGGTACGTACGTGGAAATCGAAATTGTTGGAGACATTTGTTTTATAACCAATTGGTTCCTAAATTGATTTTCATTAAAACCAAATTATTTAGTGTGGCACTTCCCTTAACCAAACCCAATTATAGTAACTGCTTATTGAAAGTTTATTGCAAATTTACCGCTCCCTATGACTGTAATGTGATCGAATCTATTTTGGTACAACTTGTTTATAATTGATTAAATAAATACTGTATTTACTTCTAGACCGTAAGTTTTGAATTCGAACTTAAAAGTGGACCCGTTACAAATTGTCCACTTTCAACTCTATCAACTATAGTGAATTTATGAATTAGAGCCAACAACCACCAAATTGTCAGCCCCTTGACGTCGCTCAACAATACGATCAAGTATCAAGTGAAACAACTTTACATACAGGGTGTAACTAAAATAAGGGGACAAACTTTGGGGGCGTATTCGCCACAATGAGACTTGAGAAAAAGTCAGTATATACAGGGTTACAACTAGTTCAAGGGCCACTATGGGAATATTTGAAACCGTAATACATAAAAGGTTGGTCAAATGGGATAAAAGTTGCGTAATTATGGGGACATCTCGCACACATTTACAGATCTCGAAAATATTTCATGGATCATTTGATATAAAAATAAATTTAAAATTTGCCGATTTTTTTATCTTAAATATCTTTTTTGCTATTAGAGATAGTAATGTTATAATTTGGTACCGTTGCATAAGCAAATATTCTGCATCTAATAGGGGTCATATAATCTTTCTAAGCCTACTAGTTTCTGCAGGGTGATAGTCAACTTTTGTTTTCCTTATGGGCGCCATATTGATTTTTTATCGCATTAAATAGACAGAAAAAATCTGAATGCAATGATACCAAACACATTATAAAAACTTTGAAGAAAAAATGTATTTTAATAAATAAAACGCTATTTTGCATTTTTTCAACTTGGCTTTGGAATTTTGACACTTACAAAAACATTATAAAAACATTGAAGATAAATGCATTTTAGTAGATAAAATGTTATTTTCATTTTTTCAACTTGGCTTTGGAATTTTGACACTTACACTGCTTTTTGTTATCAGTTGACATCTCTATGTTACTATACACGCCGGAAAATATAGGAGTCTCTCCAGTAAAGACGTGTAGTAACATAGTATCTATGCTAAGAATTCCGCTCTCCTGACTGTGATCTCGGGAATTATAAAGAATGTAGCTAAAATAAGAGGACAAACTTCTAAACCGTATTCGCCACACTGAGACATGAGAAAAAGTCAGTATAAACTTAGACACTCTTATATTTTCCGGTACATTCTCCTGGCAATGTTGCACCACTTAAAGTTTATAAAATAAACAAGAAGAAACAAGTTTACGTTCCCGAACCAAATATAGATAAACTTACAGTGGTCAACTCACAACTTTGTGACATTGTCTTTGCGAAATTCAGTTTGTGTAAAAAGTTGATATTGTGGTTTCCCACGCAATAATAAATGAAGAAAGTTTTGTCTCCGAGCTGCGAATCGGAAATTGTGCAACAACTTTTCAGTTCTTTAATTTTATAGAGTGTTTTCCGGCGGTTTCCTTCATAAATAATTTAGTTGCTCAAAGCTTTTTTCACATTAATTCGTTACCGGCAGATATTTACTTTCGTTCACTTCAAATCTAGCTGTTGATCGCATCTATAGATGGGTGCACATAATGCAGCCGACTCGTAGTTGCTTGTTTTAGCTTATTGTGGAAAATCAGTTGATGTGATGAAATTCTTGTTGCTAGACAGATTTTCGAAAACTTGCCGAATGGCGACAAGTTTGAGTAGAATGCGGAGAATTATTTTCCAAGTTATTCTTACTCTCGTGTGGTATTCGAAAGATTATTTTTTGACATTCAAATAAGAGAAAACTCTTCAATATTATTCTTTTATTGTAACAATTTGTGATTAAAACATATTTGACATATGTCAAAACCAGAAAACAAGTCGTTTATCAACAAATATAACATACTAAAAAAAATTCCCGCTGGGACAACTTAAGTAAAAAATTCTCAACAGTAATTTGACGAGTACTTTTTATTTTGCCGGATAAATTACTGTTTTGGAAACTCAATTTTGTTGCTAAACGGCAATTCGTCTCATAAAACTGACAGCCAAGAGCGCTCATGCTTCGCCTTCGCGCTCTTACTTCAGTTTTATTCGTCAAATTGCCTAGCAACAAAATTTCGTTCAAAACAGTAATTTATCCGGCAAAATAAAAAGTACTAGTCAAATTACTGTTGAGAATTTTTTACTTAAGTTGTCCCAGCGGGAATTTTTTTAGTATGTTATATTTGTTGATAAACGACTTGTTTTCTGGTTTTGACATATGTCAAATATGTTTTAATCACAAATTGTTACAATAAAAGAATAATATTGAAGAGTTTTCTCTTATTTGAATGTCAAAAAATAATCTTTCGAATACCACACGAGAGTAAGAATAACTTGGAAAATAATTCTCCACATTCTACTCAAACTTGTCGCCATTCGGCAAGTTTTCGAAAATCTGTCGAATTATTTTCAAGTTATTCTCACTCTCTTGTGATATTACTACTGATAATTTTGCTTGTTGATAAGTTGCCATAGTTGCGAATTTGTAGGTGCATTTATAATATCTAATCTAGTTACTTTAGTACATGCCAAACGTCAAATATTCCCAACACATTTCTTTGTATGTGAATTAATTGGAATACAATTTCGTTTTGAACTACGCTTCGATTCAAAAAATAATCTTGTTAAATACAATTCGTGGTCCGGAATTTTCAGGTAATTTTACTCAAGCTGTTGCTCTTACTAACCACTCGTGTAAATTTGACAGAAGATCACTCGCGCAAGCGCTCGTGAGCAACGCAACAGCTTTCGTAAAATTTCCGACAATTCCAGACCACTTATTGTATTCCTACAGAAAACACATTTTTAAGTATATGCATTCCTGAGGTAGCAGAGGAGATAAAAAAATTTAAACTTGACACAACTAGAAACTAGAAACATAATTTTTCTCTAAAGATGTTAAAATACCCATTATTATTTTATTGTTTTGTTTGTTACTATTTCAAATTATACGCATCGCAATAGTATAATCATTTAAAATTGTTCGAGATTTCACAGTTCTGAGTTTATGGGCCATAACGGCAAAATACAAATATAATATGAGTAGGTACCTACGATATAATAATAAATTTATGAAAGGAAATTGAAATGGAAACAACCCAGCTCATTTTATATTAATATTTTAAGGTTCTGTAATCATAAAATTTTTAAGACCTAAGCACAATATTTTCCCATCGTAGGATATTAAAATAAATAGAAATTAAAAAAGTAATACCCTATTTCCCGTGGTTGATTGTGTTGGAAATGGAAAATTGCGTACCTACGTATATTTAATAAAACGTGCAAGGTTAGGTAAAACAATGTAACTTGATTTTTTTACAAATTATTGCAAAACTAATCTAATTTTCTCAAAGCTATGCAAAATACAATTGAATTTCCGGTTTCTCGAAGCTCAGCTTGCGGATCTCAGTTATTTCAAGAGATATACAGGGTGATTCAGAACAGGCGTGCCAAATTAAAATGGTTGCTAGAGGAACTCCAAATAAGACGAAAATATTATATGAACATATATTCCAAGGTGACAACTAACAAAGATACAGGGTGTAAAAGTTTTAATTTTTTTTTAATATCGTAATGTAATAATTGATGTGTTTTCTCGTTCTTCTTGTTAGTTTTATTGTTAGTGTTATTCTTAATATTTTTTTTTCAATTTTCACTTTCCTTGCATATCGGTGAAGCCGTTATTGCATTATGGAAAATTTCAGTGCATGTGCACGATTTCACAAAAGCCTAGTTCATTCAAAAACTAAGCATTTTACAAAAAATTTTGAAGATACCAATTTCTTCCCAAATTGAACGTAGATTTCAAATACATTAATATCACCTGCATTTGACAGTGGCGTAACATTGGATTGGGGAAATAAATAAACGGCCTACCCCGTAGCAACGCTACTGATGGGGCTAGCATTTTTTTTTGGAAAATTAGAACTTGGCAAACGAAAACGACACCTTAAATTTCAACTCGATAACTTTCCTAGTTACCAAGATAAGAAAAAATATTTAAAAAATATTAAAACTTTTACACCCTGTATCTTTGTTAGTAGTCACTTTAGAACGAGCTTTAGAACATATTATGTTCATATAAACTTTTCGTATTATTTTGAGTTCCTCTAGCACCCATTTTAATTTGGCACGCCCGTTCTGAATCACCCTATATATACAAAGTCTGCTAAGATAGACTAAAATTGCAAATTATTTATTCCGAAAACTACTTTTGTTTATTTTGAAGACAAAAATCTGTGATTTTCGATTTTAATTCTTAAAGTGGACCTCGATTTAACTTATGCATTTTTATCCCAAACCTTATTGAGACAATTTTTAAGAGAAATTCAAATATGCAGTGACGTCTGAGATCCTGAGATGGCAGAGAAATAACATCTGCTGAGACCGTGCACCAGTAATTGAAAAGAATATTAAATTGTTATTTTAGGAAAATATGAGTATACTGCAAGTCTACTGGATATTGCTATTGAATATGTTAAAAATATCAGTATCCAAATCACGAACTGATTTCCATTATGATTCTATACAAGTTGAACTAAACTTTTATTAACATTATGTCAATTATTGAATTACATTGTTGCAATTTATAGATATTCGATTAGCAGAAATCAATTCCGTTTTATACCATATACGTTTAGTATGTACACAATATTGTGGGTCGGCAATATCAGTCAAACAAATATTTACCAGGAAATTGAGCGATTGTTCTCTATGCATTAAAATTTAATATGGGTAATAATGTGATGAAAATAACTTTTATTTCTAAAGCTATTACCCCGATTAGAATAGTTTGAATACGAATTTTATTTCAACAGATTAACTTACCTGCAGAAGAACAAATTTCAGAATTGATATTCCAATCTTTTGCACTGTAGGACCATGGTAAGGTTGAATGCATTTAGGGAGTGACTACTGAACAGTCCGACCGCATGCGCATTACAGAATATAACCTATATATTTGGCATTTTGGAAGTGTAAAAAAACTAAAGCTAAGAAAACGCTTTTTTAAAATAGACCCTTACTTGCCCTTTCGCACAAGACACACGCATTTATTGGCTAAAAGATGATGTAGAAAGAAGCAAAATATGTGGACCCGAACGGGCGCAGAACTCGTCTAGCCATAGGAGAACAAAATGGCACGTTTGTGCGATGCCCGCACACCCACCGAGATCGTAGGCGTTAACATCCAATAACGAGATAACGTCATTTTACTGATATTGTGGCGACTGTCCAGGAACAAAATTTAAAAGTAACCGGCGGACTGTTCAGTAGTCACTCCCATGTATTTATTCTTTCTTTTCGCTAAAACTGCGATCACATAAAATGCAACGCACACGACAAGACCGAGTTGAAAAAACACAAACAAACAAACAGGTGTGTTTCTGCCTGTTTCACAAATAGTAAGAAATGAACTAGGCATTTCAATGGAAAAGCACGTCGGCGTCGTTGCTAATATGAAGATAGCAATAACCACAATGACACGACAGAGATGCGCCGCCCTTACTTGATGTACTTTTTGAAGCTATGACGTATAATATGTATGACAGTTCCATCGGATGGATTTGTTTATTTTGAAATCACACGGTAAGTTACTGTGTAAGATAAAGAGACACAATAATTTAAAGCACGAGCTGCGGGGCATGGGCAATTTCGGACAGTGCTACATGACGGGAGCAAAAGTATTCTCGTCTATAACCAAACCCTAACTCGTCATAGTTCACAGTTCACACTGTGAAACTAATTTGACTGTTCGCTATGTGGCTTAGTTAACCCTTTCGCGACCGCGTCTGGAATCGTCCGTCATGCGCGCCAGACCGCAATGGGAAAAATACTAATTTTAACGTATTTGTTGACTATAAACGTGGGAAACCTTGTAATAAAAATAGTGAAATAACTATAATTCAAAAATAATACCAATTTTATCTAGTTTATCACACACTGCATGCTACATTCTAGTACGTCAATGGGTGGACGGCCATGCCACACTGTGTATGTGACGTACCAGTACTACAAGTAGCAGTAAAATGAGCAAAATCAGACACGTGCGTGCACGTCTCTAGGCCACCAACAAGACTTCTTTCCTAAATATATCGTACGCCATCAGGCTGGACGCAATATCTCAAACGACGTGGTACGTCAATGGGACGTTGGGGACATTTCAAAAACCCGTATACAGGGTGTCCCAGAACAACGGGGCAATATTTCTGGAGCATATAGTTTGGGTCAAAAGAACACTTAAACAATATAAATATAAAAAAAATTTCTAGGACGCCTCCCTTTGAAGATATTCACCCTTAAACTTCAAGTCCTGAAGAAGGTTTTTTGCTGGTAACTTTCAAACTACTGTATCGAATGTTATAAAATTTGGACTGCAGGCATAGTAAGCAAGTATATGTGATCTAGTGACATGACATCTTCCGTGTCTAGTCTAGGAAGCCGGGGGTGGAACACCCCTAATGCTTTTCATCCCTTAACTTTTACGTTGGTGCTTTTAACGAATTTGCAATGACATTTTTAAATTCCTCAAACAATTTTATCAAAAAAGGTAGTCTTTTTTGAAACCGTTAAAACGGCCCGTTTCCGAGAAAAAATGCATACCAAGCCATGGTGTATCATTTTTACCGATTTTTACTATACAAGCCAGGCTATGAAATATAAACTGCTTCATGAAACATGTGAGAAAATGAAAGTGAAGTGAAAATGTACCAACAATCGATTTTGAAAACATAATAGTTGCTACAATAAATTTTTGAAGTGAGCACCTTTGTAGACGCATACGTTTTTGTGTAGTAAAAATGATAAATCATGTCTTTGTATAATTTTTTTTCTCGGGAACGGGCCGTTTTAACGGTTTCAAAAAAGAGTACCTTTTTTGGAGAAAATTATTTGAGGGATTTAAAAATGTAATTACAAATTCGTTAAAAGCATCAACGTAAAAGTTAAGGGGTGAAAAGTATTAGGGGTGTTCCACCCCCGGCTTCCTAGGAAAGATATGGAAGATGTCATGTCACTCAATCACAGGTACTTGCTTACTATATCTAGAGTCTGTAAAGTTAGAGACTGGGCCCGGACAAGATGGTGGCTGCGCGAAAATGTAGCGGGAAATATGATTTTGACAGAAACAGTGCCGTACCGGCGTATATGTGAAATTTATTATTATTTTAACAATGAATTCATAAAAGTTACATTCAAAACAGGAAAATTAGCATTTTAAGGCATGAAAAAATCGCGAAACACATTAAGAAGAACTTAAGAAAAGGAGATTTCGTCATAAGTACAGATAAATTATAAATGTGACGTTTGGTGTGAGGTTATGTCAATTACGAAATCGGCATGTTTATGTGCAAATAATCTCAATTCCATAATTGTTATAGTTGAAAACAGGTTTTTGAACAAGTTGTTTACTTATGTGACAAAAGAAAATTAGAATAAATCATAAAGGAAGCCGAATAATCCAATTTACTATTTTTCAGCACTGAAGAGTTAAAGAATTGCAAAATAAACTTATTATTCTGTAATTAAAAATTTAGAGAGTTCTATTAACTACCAAAAATAAATAAGTGGAATTCACATATATTAAGAACTAAACGCCTTGTTGACCTTTCAAAAAATAAGAATCCTTGGTGCTTGAGGTATGTCATGTCGCACAAGGTCTAATGATAGAACGTCCAGGCATTTGTCCTGCGGGAAGGAGCTTCGGGCGGGACAGCTGGACAGAGCCGCTAGTCCTACCAGCAGGACATTATTTTTAAATGGGATTGTCCTGCCGGCAGTACGTGCGCAGCTTTCTGCAGTACGGACCCAAATTTCATAGGCGCCGTAACAATTTTGCTATTTATTAAATAAAACATCTGCTGAGAAACATTTTTATTTATTCTCGTACAAAATAACTTGGAAAACATTAAAAAATAACACTGCGCCTGCGATGCTGATTGTTTCCTAAATCTGCGTAAAATAGGAAATTTTAATCTAATTTATTACCTATAGTATAATTAAACACTTGCCATTCTTTTGTAATAACTCAGCACTAATTTTCGTTTTTGTATTGTTCAAGTCTCGCAGAACTGTCACAAGACCCAGAGACCCAGAGATTTTAGTTACTCTTCCGTTGCATACGGCGCTCAAATAATTGTCTCCAAACGCGGACATACACCATTTAAAATCTGGTTTTTTATCAAAATTCTTTGCTTTTGAAAAACCCGCGGCATAATTAGCGTGCAAGCCACTGTACGTGCGAGATTTTTTTCAAGAGTTGTCTCCTTCTCCGTAGCTTGCCTCCTACTGGTCTGAACGAGATGAAACTTAAACTTTAGATAGGCAAAATTTTACGACAAATCCGATGGTGGTGGTTACGTTCTCATATGGGGACGCAAATGTACTGAAAACAATAGGGTCGAAAATACGTGCTGCTGGAAGGACGCTTGGACACTCTATCAACTAAGGGTTAATCACTTGGTAGTGGTTGTACTCCTAAATCCTCGTCTTCGTCGTCTTCATCATCATCATCATCATCATCATCATCATCATCATCATCATCATCACCACCATCATCTTCAGTTGTGACTTGATATTCATCTTCACTCTCATCATCAGATGATCCTGTGTTCACAGTGAACTTCAACGAATCCAATGCATCGTCCATCAGATGCTCTTTCTCAAAGAAAGTTTTTTCCACTTTTTGCACATGGCCACATACATCTTTCCACTCTTCTGAGCTAATAATGGAAAATTTTCCACGTGCTAATTCCTCCACATCACCTAATTTAAAAGTAACGTTTCTGCTAGCTACCCAGTTCTTTACAGTGGCCCATATCTTCTCTATGGGGTTCAATTCCGGGTGATAAGGAGGAAGCCGTAACACTCGATGACCATGGGCTTCAAGAAGCTCATCCAATTTGTATTTCTTTGGGAATCGATACAAATTTTGTTTGATAAGACCATAAAGCTCAGGTTTTGTATTTGAGCCATCAAAATGTATTTGACGTTCTTCAAGCCACTTCACCATCTCGCCTTTTCGGCTCGCAGATGTCAGGTTTTTTTCCACCAGGACATTGTGATATGATGCATTATCAATCACAAGTACACAATTAGGCGGCATGTTGGGCAGTAATTGTTTCTGCACCCATGTCATGAAATTGGCATTATTCATGTCATCGTGGTAATCTCCTGATTTAGAACCTAGAGACAATGTTTGGTTACATTTTGATATTAAAATTACTTACGTATGTGTTACCTGACCGAAAAATGAGCAACGCATTGGGAATGAAACCATTTTCACCTCCGGCATGTACAATAATCAGCCTTTGGCCTTTAGAAATCGGCTTCTTTAAGTTTTTAGTAGACTCATCATACCACCCTTTCGGCTGGACATGGCTGCTGTGTATATACGTTTCATCCGTATATATAATGGTTCGGCCTTCTTCCCGGTATTGCAGAATTTGTTTCAAGTATTTCACCCTTTTCAGGCGAATGTCATGGCTTTCCATTAAAATCTTACGGTTGTCTTCTGTCTTTCGCCACCTTAAATGGAAATAGAAGTAAACGAGGTGTCCCACTCAAGCAGGCTCACTTTTGCTATCTGTTGTTATAAAAGTATTTTCAAAACATAAGCATTTAATGAAACAGAAATTTGAATATGCATGTAGTAACGGCATCCGAAATATTTTGACTTTGGATATACAAAAGCAGCCATACCTGAATCCAATAGATTTCAGAAAAACCCATAGCGACTGCCTCGAGTCAGAAAAAGAAAGTTCAGAATCTTTAATCTTCTGTAGAATACCTGGAATACAAGGTGATATTAGGCTAGATGATGCGATAGGTAGGTATTTAAATGTAGCATTTGTTATTTAACGAAAAAGCAGTAATTGCCATTTGTTCCTAGAATAATTTGTTCAAATAGCCCCTGATTATTGGGATCACTTTCCGTCATTGCATATTTCATTCATGTTTCGATGAAAAATACATTATACACATTGAAAACACATCGTGAAATATAATTGTCTGAAAAATCATTGGGTTTCAACAGAAAGTAAGTTTCTTGAAATTTATCTACAATCGAAGACGGAATCCAGGAAGTTAAATATCCAAAGCATTCCATTTACTAAAATGCAAGTGCGATTCATACTTTCATAACTTGGCTACGCAACAGCAGCACCCAATTGGTTTTTTGATATTATATCCAAAAAATACACGAAAATATCTTGAACTTTCTTATTACCACGTTCCCTCTATTTATGAAAAAAGAAGTTCAGCAGACTTTACAATGAATCACCCCGTATTTGACAAGTAACAACTGCCAGCAGTTGCAATGAAAACACACCTTAACGAAGTTTTCTTTTTTATAATGGTAATTATGTACTTACAATTGAGAGAGGGATTCCTTTTCTCCAAAATAAAAAAAATATGTATAATTTCCCGTATTGTTTCCGTTTCTCCCACAGAAATCAGGCCGAGCTTACGCTTCTTTCGCGGTCGTTCCATATGTGGTGTAGCAAAGGAGGTGCTAGGCTCAGCTTCTACGCTTTTCGATTCCTTCAAAATCTTCGCTACTGTGTTTCTCGAAACACCTGTTGCTTCTATAACTCTTTGCCTTAAACACACAATTGGATCTTAACAATAATCAAGCTCATTATGAAGTGGGTACGTACATACCTGTAATTCTTTAAAGGAATCCTAATTCCATTTTGCGCTTCTTCCCGCATAAACTTTATCACGTTACTGATAATTTCACGGCCTTGGCTATGAATTACCATGCCGGGTTTGCCAATTTTTTTGGGAGACATTTCTAACCTACAAACGTCAAAAATTTCAACTTGGATTTAATGTGTAAAATTACGTTGATTGTAGTATTACCTGGATAACAAATACTATCGACGATTTTTCAAAAGTCTTTTAAATAACACCGAGATCACAAAATAAGCAGAATAATCTGCAAACACAAAAAATTTTAACCTTCAATTCAGTTACAAGAATTTGTAGTATTAATTACCTCGAACTCCGTTTTTCGAATAAAGATGATAGTTTTTTAGTCTTTTAAGCAACACTCACAATAAAAACGCAAAATAAAACAGAATATCCACTAAAAAAAGCACACTCAAACATGAGTCAATAAAACAACAATGGACGCACAGTAATCTTGAAGTTCTTGACGGCGCCACTGGATTTACGAGTTCCGCCTTCGGACGAAAACAGGTCTATTGCGCTGATCACGTGACAGCCCAGTCTTTAACTTTACAGACTCTACAGTCCGAATTTTATAACATTCGATACAGTAATTTGAAAGTTACCAGCAAAAAACCTTCTTCAGGACTCGACCTTTAAGGGCCAATAGCTTCGAAGGGAAGCGTCCTAGAAAAAAAATTATAGATACTTTAAGTGTTATTTTGACCCAAACTATATGCTCCAGAAATATTGCCCCGTTGTTCTGGGACACCCTGTATATACGACATTTGTCACGAACAGGTTAATTCAAATGCCGACTAAGCACCTGCGACCTGCTAACAACGACTCCGTAGGTATAAGTCTAATGCACTGGCCTATAAATGCGTTGGGCATCGAGCTTCTTACTGAGTTGATTTCTTGTTAAATTTATTTAACAAATAATCTGAAAAAATGGAAATCTGTGACTTGTCAACGCTCGAAGGGGCGTCTGTAGATCGTGTCCCTCGCAACTCCAAGTCATAATTTTATATTTTCTTGATAAAGCACCAGGTGCAGACGGATTGCAGGCAAAAATTTTAAAGTGTGCAGGTTAAGAGGTAAGAGAGCGTTTATTTAAACTAGTTATCAGTATATACGAGACAGGTGAGATTCCAGAATATTACAAAAGGAACATTATAGTCGCATTGCCAAAAAAGAAAGGTGCAGATAAGTGCGAAAATTTTAGAACCATCAGCTTAACTTCTCACGCGTCAAAAATACAAATACAAATGAAAAGATAGAGGAAGTCGCGGATTTCTGCTATTTAGGAAGTAAAATAACTCTAGATGGTAGGAGCACTAAAGACATAAAACAAAGAATAGCGCAGGGTAGAGTTGCGTTTAACAAAAAGAAACAACTGTTGTGCTCGGGAACGGTTAATGTAGAAACTCGGAAGAGACTCTTAAAGACGTATGTACCTATGGAGTACGGCATTATACGGGTGCGAAACTTGAAAAATAGGAGAAGCGGATCGAAAAACAGCAGAAGCGTTTGAAATGGGGTGCTACAGACGCATGATGAAGACACCGTGGATAGATAAGTTTAGCAATAGAGAGGTATTAGAAAGAGTCGAGGAAAATCGAAAGGTATGGAAGACAATAAAGAATAGGGGAGGTAGGACGGTAGGAATAGTTCGCGACATACTAGAGTCAGAGATAGGAATAAAAAGAGGTGTAGGGGTAGGCCTAGATTAGACTACTGCTCTCAAATAGTTAGGGATGTAGGATGTTCTACTTTTAAGGAAATTCGTAGGTTAGCTCATGATAGGAAAGGATAGAGGTACGCGTCCAACCAGTCTTCGAACTGAGAACCTTATGATGATAATCCACATAAGGTAAGGTTACATTACAACAAACTAGGCCTGACAACTGCGTCCAAAATGAATGAGAAATATATAGAAGACCATAACAGAATATGAGAGACATGGATATAGGATACCTTGTGAGACACGAAGGATTAGCTTTCGACATACGAGAGGCAGAGACAGGAATAAAAGGTACCTAGTAGATTGCACTATTTAGAAATAGTTGGGGATGTAGGATGCTCTACTTTTGGGGACATGCGTAGGTTATTTTCTGATAGAAAAATATGGGGGTCCGCGTTCAAGGAGTCTTCGGACCGAAAAGTTTATGATGATGATGGTGTGTTTAAAACCTTCTAAACAATACGTATACATATATAAAATATGTATACTGTGAGGACGATGCTAACAGACCTAAGCGATGTTTTCACATAGCGATATCCGACATCTAGACAACTAGGTAAAAATGTTCGTAGAATCGGACCAATGGCACTACACATAAAATTAAAAAAAAACTAAAAATGCAAGTCTTGTTGTACAATAATTAAAGTGAGACATTTTCGTATTTTCGTGTTAGTGGTGCAATAAACAAAGATCGGGTATTCCTGATTAAAGCCGTCACGCACAGACATAGTAAAATGCAACCGAAAGCATTTCTATTCAACGGGTTTTTCTTTATTGAAGGAAAATTTCGTTTGAAACTTAATTTCAAAGCACATGATGCAATAATGACATATTTATATGGAGCAAGAGAAGTAGTATCAACGACATCGAGGAAAATACAATAAATCCAATGAGCACTGGGGTGGAAATACCATCAGGAAATTCACGCAATTGGATAAATGAAGAGGCTATTTGACACGTTCCAGAATTGAGAGACAACATTTTTGTCATCGTGATTTTTGTTATACCTCTCCGTAAAGCAACTAGATTTCACAGGAGATGGCACAAGAAATACGTAGACGCATAAATACGTAGACGCATAACGTAGTTGGCGGTTTTGATTTATGTTCTAGGCTAAGCAGTCCAGCTTATGTAAACACGCAGAAACAGATGTAACATTCACACCCACATATTAAGTAATAAAAATGCCTTTCCTGCCCACAAGTGATATGTTTTATAAACGACAAAAAATAGTACATCAACCGTACAGTACGAGCCACCAAATAATCGCAACAAGTGTGTATAGGTCATCTTACTACCTTCTATTTCTTTCGCACTGTCCGCTGTCTCAGATAAGAGAAACTTATTTCTCTGAAGTTCTTTAAATCTTCAGATTGTCTTTTCCATTATATAGTTTTCCATTATGGCTTTCATTTGTGCAATCGCTAAGTTTTGCCACTAGTGCTGCATAACATGGACCAGTGATTGCGTGTTTCAAATAATAATCTAAGAGTAAAATTCCTTCGGCGTTCAGAAACTGCCGCCATTATCTTGCTCGCTGAAGCCTGCTAGCGAAATTTGCGCGGAAGTGATCTTGGATGAAGCCATCAACTTAAGTTTTATCAACCGCAACAGTCACGGAGAAAACTGCTTAGATTATAATTCAACAAAATTAAATTGGCTATTTTGTGAAACCTTAATGCTAAATAGCCATTTATTAAGGTCGTAATAGTATTATTTGAAAGTCCTCTTATCTCCACTATTCGCCAACCGACTTCTCTGATCGTGTCATTCAGACAATCGATGTTTTATGGAGTACATGCAGATTGATACATATTGGCAGGTTGTTCTGCAGATTTGAAGTCTAGAGCCGAGATCAGTATTTTTCCAACTTAATAGGGAAGAACAGAACCACATCTCTATCAATTTATTTAGTGGTTAAACCTTTCTTTATATAACTTTTGGGAGGGGGATAAAATCCTATACGTGGGATCGCAACAAAAAATTAAAATTCTGAGTGGCGTGTTAAACTATTGCAGCGTGTATGTTACCTTGGTTTAGTATAATGGTTTGACATTCCGAGAACCGATTTTCGTCGCCTTCTGTGCAAATGGACAAACTTGTTGGGAACCTCTGAAGTCAGGAGTGTCAGATGTTTTTCCAGTTTTTCCTGCAGACCAAATTTCATTTCTAGCAGTCTTTCCTTTTGACATTCTTTCCTTCAAGAATTGAAAATTAAAGTAAGCATGGCGAACCCCATTAACGCAAACCGCATCACATTGTCTTTCTTGTAGTTCATTACAACAGGAGAGTCCTTTTAGTTCTCCTCATGAATATTATTTTCTAAGTCCACTAACACAAATTAACTTTTTCTGCATCTTTCCTATTTTAAACTAAACTCGCCAGAATGCGTATTACCTAGTTAGTGTAAGAATTTGTTACTTTTGCTGGGAGAGAAAAGATAATTTACGGAACAAGCTTCATCAAAGGCAAGAATAAGCACTTTCCAGTATGTTAATTTTTGTGTTTCTCAATTTTACATTGCAATATAACCAAGGAGTTTAAAGATATTGGGTTTAAAATGAGGATTTTTACATAATGCCCAAACAGATATCAACTGCAAAGCGGCTAATTTCCAGATCAGGGACAAAATACGTACTTCCAGATTTCTTGAAGTTTCAATTTCAAATTTTATGATCTGTCAAAAATTTTTAGTTTCTATTCCAAATCCCATATAAACTGTAATTTACGCTTTCAGGTAAGTATGTTATTCTTTTGATTTTCCCATAATTTATACTCACGTTGGAGCAAAACAACCTTCAAATCCAACCAAATATTTTGGTCTTCCACAAAGTTTGACAGCAAATTCATGTGCCGTTGCTTCAAGCAAATAGTATTTCCCATAGTGCCGTTGACGGCACACGACACCGGCGATTTTAGAAAAATACGGCAGTTCGCAACAAAACACCCCAGAGTTCCACATACTGACGTCAGTATGTCCCATACCAGTGGTCACCAGAAGCTGCGCAATGACCAACCATCCTTTATGGTAAACCAAGATATGTGATGGTCATTAACGTTAAAGGCGTTAATAGGCTTTACGCATTTTTTAAACAGCCCAGTTTACTGACGGAGACCTGACATTGACTGGTCATTAATTAACACGAATTTGTAACTTGCAGTGAAGCCACGCCCATTAGAGATTTTAATTTTTTCGTTGCGATTCCACGTACGGGTTTTCATCCACTTTCTAACTTTTGAACTATGTATTAAAGTTCGGCTAGTCATAATGGGACATTTTATTTGTCAATGAAAGAACACACCATGTGCGATTTCTAGGTACTATACACGCCAAAATTGCTGTTCCACTTTACGGTTCAATTCCGCTTAAAATGCCATAACCAATTACATTCTGAGGTACAAAAAACTGTCCGCCAATTGAAGTTTTGAAGGCGGATCTAAACGATTTTATTTGAATAACAACAAACGTGTTAGACTTGCACAAGTAAACAAAGGGCAGCAAAAAAATTGATAAATAATCATGTTCTTTTAACGAAAAATCACATCGTCTATGGGGGGGGGGGACTTAGCAACGTCCGGCATAAACGATTCGCGTCGCAAACTGGAACACCACTTTTGGAGTTTATAGTACAACTAATATCAAAGCCATCTATGTTAGGGCCTATAAATGCTATACGGGTCTCCATACATAATCAACATAAATGTTGCCAATGGTATAATTCTCATGGTTCAGTTGCTTTGTTATGTCAAGTTTCTTTCCGATAATGGATAAATTTCCTAGTCTCGATGCCCCTAAAATCAACAATTTTTGAGGCTATTGCCCCTAAATGTCTAAGCGTCTTTAATAAGAAGCAAAAAATTAATTGCAAATTGCATATTTTCGAAACGAGATAAGAACAGGTAGGTACGTAGAAATAATTCAGGAGTTTTAAGGGTTTTAAAATAAAAATTACTGTAATTCGCAGACTGGTTTTCTCTTTCAAGAAATTATTTTTTATTATCTAAACTGATTTTATTTTTCTTTATATTACTTTTACTTGTCCGTTTTTAGACCATTAATTTTTCTTTACAACTTGTAAGCAGAATCTGAGACATCTGTATGAGCCCATTCGAAACATGTAATATCTTTCTGTTATTTATTATTGCTATATCTTCATCACTGAAATTCTTAAAATATCGCGTTCCCCTTTATAATTTACTAGCACTTTATGTATTTCTTCTACGGGAGTATCAAAATAATTTTTTTGGTTGTTGAATTTTTATGTCTGAAAAGAATGAATATTCCCTTTTATCACTGAATGAGAACAAACATCTTGTTGCTAAGAGCTAAGGGTATTTGTGTTAATAATGTATACGGTCAATAATTCTAACAGTCCGTCGCTAAGCTGGAAATTCAATGTGAATATTTATTTTCCTGACGTATCTAAGGATTACGAGGTATTCTGGTATCAGATTTAGTTGATCGGATAAATATACAATTTGTTGAAATCTATTTCACTCTATTACATATTTCATTTAATAACAATATTGCGTTTGAGATTTACATAAATAATTTGCGTGCTGACGTTGAAGTGGGTCGATCATAACGTAATACATGTTTAGCACGTAGGTATGTATCATGAAACGTACATCACGGTATCATGGGTACCTACCTAGATTCACTTGCAACGCTATAAAAGAAAAATAAAGTAGTAAATATTTTCGGGTAAATCAATCGCCTTGCGCAGCCCTTTTGCCTCCATTGCTGATGCTTCCCAACTTCTGGCGTCCTGCGTTCTTTGGGTGTCCGTTGCCAAATACATATTTTATCTGGCGTCATTCATTCTGTGGAGGTAACCGTACCAATTGTGTCAAATTTTATGCCATAATATACGAAG
The DNA here is from genome assembly GCA_963966045.1 of Xestobium rufovillosum. NCBI lineage: Eukaryota > Metazoa > Arthropoda > Insecta > Coleoptera > Ptinidae > Xestobium > Xestobium rufovillosum. Next base: position 17,042,402 of record OZ014504.1, read on the forward strand.
CGCTCCGAACAGGAAGGCCGCTACAAGAGCGCCAGCTACTAGCTACATTTGACATTTAATACCCGAACGCTAGCGGATTAAGAGCCAAGTCTCCCTGCTGCATTTTCGAGCGATTCAGACGTTCCCGCCTTTACAAACTGTACGGTTATTTATTAATATTTAGCTTTCTAATTTTGCAAGCATATACAAAAAACATTTCTTAAGAGTCGCCTCATCGGCGATTTCTAAAAAAAATAATACAAGTTTGTCTTTTTCGGCTCCAAATATACCCTAATTTTGTGTACTTATAACTTACTAATAAATTACTCTTTTAAAAATCCGAGATGAGAGGCCAATTTCCAAAAGTTTCTTCTTTCAAATAAAACAAACAATTTCAAAATCGGTTCATAAATAAGGAAGTAATTTGTAAAGAGAGCTGCCCTTGCAAACGCGATTTAATGCCCTGCGTTGTAACGCCATCTGCTTGTTCATCGCGAAACACTTGGTAAACTGCTAGTACGAACTCAGTGATTTTTGTATAAGGCCCACTTCAATAATTGTATCGCCATACATTACATATTTTAATCGTATATATACGCGAACATAGAATTTTGGTCTTGCGAATTAATGTATCTGTGCTTAATTGCAGCGCTCTGCCATATCCCACATTTTTATTATAACTTTGTTCAATTTAGAGTCGATTTTATCTGAAAGTAAATTTACACAATTTGAACACGTTTGTTATTGAAAGTAATGAACATAAGCAAGATATAAAATAATTCAAATTTCACCTTAAATAATGTTCTCTTTATAACCAAATAACAACAACTTAAAATCTCTGAATGAAAACCCAGTAAATTTTTTCCGATACGAGGGTTGTTCTGACATGAGCGGGGAATTTATTATAATTTATTTGTAAATTGATCCAAAAGTAGACCTGAGCAAATATTTTCAAGATTGCAAGTAATTTATCCGCAATATAGTAATTCCGGGTTATAATGGAATGATCCTCATAAATAACAAGTATTTAGGTAATGTAACTCTGAACAAACTAAAAATGCTAATTTCGCCCAGAGTTCTAATAGCGTGGCTATCAACATTCATCGTAGAGGCATATTCCTACTTTTTCTACTATCATTTAATTCTGGTAACACATTCGTATAAAAGTTTACAAGTTGATTTTCCATTTTCATTTTCCAAAATTCATTGTCTCTCATAGCCGTTTCATATTTTATGCCTTTGGGTGTCCAGACTGTAAAGATACAATACCCTCTTTTTGTAATTTGCATTTGTCCCTGAATTTGGTAAAAGTAATTGTGATTCTTATTTATCTTCCCGTTTCGATTCCAAAATATGATTTTCCTTTTCTCGATACCTTCTTCCGGGGTTAGATTACAAGAACTTTGGACATAAACTTCAACAACACCTTGATCCCTTATAAGACCGTCCGGAGTTTCTGACAAATACGGAATGCTCAGTTCTTGAAATATTCTTTCGCTTTATTATACATATACAGGGTGATTTATACCGGGGGGCTAAAAATTAAAATTATGGTTCATAGCCACAAATTAAGTAAAAAAAATATCATATGAAGGTATGTCCGGAAATACTTTGTATAAAAGTTATGCTCGTCTAAAGATGGAGGCTATTAAATTAGGTTTCTAATTTTTTCCCAACTTTTGAGAAAGACATAAAAATGAATTTTGGTACACCTATTATACTAACAGGGAAGCTTCGAAGAGATATTTTTTAATCATCCCTTATCGTTTCAACCTAATTTATGCTCGTCCAAACAATCATGGAGTCTATCATGTTTGGACGAGCATAAATTTTAAACGAATCATTTCCGGACACACCTTCGTATGACATTTTTTACTTAATTTGTGGCTCTGAACCCTAATTTTAATTTTTCGCCCCCTGGTATAAATCACCCTGTATATGTTACGGGCCTAGTGACGAATCGGGCGATGTTAGCAATACCTGGGCAACGTGACCTGACCTTACAAGACCTGACCGGACAGCATGAACGGTCATTGTTTGCATTGCCCGGGCACCGTCAGCATTGCCCTACTTTCCCACTATGCCCGTAGCATATACAGGGTGTTGCAAAAAAGTGGGTCAAGCCGTTAACCACAGGTTATCTGACCGAAAATAATGGGACTTTCCTTATGCCATTTTTCATTTAGGCTTCTTTCTTTCAAGGTACAGGGTGTTAAAGTTAAAATTTAAAAAACTATTTTTATGAATAACTCCTTTGCTTTTTAAGATATTCCGTTGAAATTTTGTACAACATTTTCTCATATACCGATAAAATGTTTGTGTAACTTTGATCAAAAAAATCGATGCGCCAACGGAGGAAAGGGGGGGTTGTAATACCCATTGACCCCCAAACTTTTCCCTGCGCACGTCTATGGTTCCTATGGTTCCTGCATAACATCTACGCTCCAAAAAATGCCCTTGGATGGTACCTCTTTTATTAATAATTATTTTGGCAACTTAACACCTACCCGTCTTTCTTTCCAATGCTAATTTGGCTGTTAGACGTTATGCAGGAATATGACCGAATCGGTACCATCCAAGGGCATTTTTCTGAAGCTTAGACGTTATGCAGGAACATATACATCCAAGGACATTTTTCTCGAGCTTAGTTCGTCACCTTAGAAACATTGGGAGACTTAAACAGCGAGTGGATTAACAACACACATAGTCAAATGAGTTGCAACATCTCGTAAACCAAGCCCTAAATCAAAATTTTACAAGAGGGAAAAAAATAAAAGAAATGAACGCTTGGTATCAAATCAATACCTTTGAACCATACACGTGCTCAGAGAAAAGTTGGGTATTACAACCCCCCCTTTCCTACGTTCGCGCATCAATTTTTTAATCAAAATTACACAAACACAAAGCTGAAACTAGAATTTGGATACCGTTTTTCTCGAAAATAATGTTGATTTTTATCTCTCCAATTCTTTTTGTACTAAGCAGACTACTATAGAACATTTTCAAAGGAATTCAGTAGCGTACGTAGTTGTTTTCTAGGGAGCGTATTTTTGAGTTATGACAAAGTTGAATTTTTAAAATGGAAACATAGTAGGTACGCTTTGGTCTAGTTCGAAAGGTCTTTTTTTAAGATAGCAAAATATATATGCTTTTATATTGTTATTTCAAACAACGGCAACGATTTTGGTACTTTTTAAGTTGTAACTTTAGAAAATATAAGATAGGTAGGTATATTTTGATACCCTAAAAAAAGGCCTTTTGAACTTGACCAAAGAATACTGTGATTTCCATTTAAAAAATTGAACTTTATGTCATAACTCAAAAAATACGCTCCCTAGAAAAAACTACGTACGCCACTGAATTCCTTGGAAAAAGTTCTATAGGAATCAATCTTAACAGTTTTAGTCTGCTTAGCACAAAAAGAATTGGAGAGAATTTTTGAAAATCGATAAAAATCAATATTATTTTTTTTCTCGAAAACTAAAAACGATATCCAAATTCTGGTTTCGGCATTATATTATACTCAAGAAAATAGGTCATGTTTGCGAAAATCCCAAGGCTCTATCTCTGCTGCTTCTATGAGAAACCCCCAAATCACAACGAAAATAAGACACCATGTACAGACAAAAATCCAATTGCATACTCCCTTCAAACGTCAAACCGAACCAGATTCAGACCTATACAAGCTGCAATACAAATTGAAATTAAAGCTTTGCTAAGCGAAGCCAGAGTGCGACCCTGGAAGAGCTTCCGAGCCACGCGTAGCTCCGCCTTCGGAGCATACCTCGTCTTACGTCCCTAAAAAATCTTGATGTTGGCGATCGGATATTTGGCTCTTAATAAGTACATTGTAACGTGCAAACCGAACCAGCAGTGTCCATGGTCGGTAGGTATCGCATAGAGCTTGGGGTTTGATACTCTCGGGCTGGGTGGAGTCGACTCCCGTAAAACTTGTTTTGTTTTTCTTATGTTCCTACACTATCTTTTTTACAAAAAATGTGTGTGTCTGGTGCGAGGACAGCTAAGGGGTCTGTTTAAGCAGAAATCACGTTATAAGAAAACTATTTTAACCCATGATACAATGATTTTAACCCTAGTTAATAAATCAGTGTAGGTGGCGCTCTCGTCGCGGCCTTCCTGTGCGAACCGCTTCGTAATTAATATTATAATCTGTCATTCTGTTATTCATTGTGGTTCAGTCTTGATACACGACCGCTTGTCCTGCTTCAGCAATTTGTCTCACAGAAACCAAAGCGTGCAGTAATAAGCATTTTATAGCAGGGCGTATGGTAATGATAACATTATCACATACTTTCCTGCAAAGTACTATAGTTACTTTACTCAAACGATGTTACACCGGTTGTAGATAAATTTGTAAAGATCGCAAGTGTATCATTAAAACTAATCTGCTAACATTGCCGCAAAAGTAATCGGTAAACACGAAGATTCAGCTTCATATTAGTGGTGAATTGGTTGTTTAACAAAGTGCATGTGAAGTTTAATGAATTTTAAAAGAACTAGTTAAATACTGAACTCAGCAGATTGCCTTCAAGAGGCGTTTGGCGCGAAACTATAAAACTTTAAAAGTTCTCTAAAATACACACGCTTTTTAGTAAACTACAAAGTCAACACCAAAATGAAGGAGAAACTTCATAATGCAGTCTCCTTTGGCGGCGATGTTAGTAGATTACTTTTTACACGACCTTTAAATTCACACGTTCAATAGGTACCTACTACAATTTTGCGGCTCGGCGCAGCCCCATGTAGTGGCATTGAATTTACATATTATGCAACTAAATTTTGGAATAACTATGAAACTGTTTTATATTTTATGCACGGAACGTTCTTACAGCTACAAATTGCAACAGATAAATACTGTAGACATAAAAAAATCGTCTTCATAAAAGTTTTTAAAAAACAAATCTTCAATAATGGAAAAGCTACTACAAATCATCTATATGAAGGTGAAGGTTTAGTTATTTAATTTAAATTTATAAGAGAACTGTGCTTGTTCGGTGGTGAGCCAAATTTTGCTTGTTGCTTTGGAACGAATTTTAAGTCACTATCAATCTTTTATAAAATGGCTCTGCTGTAACCAAACACTACCATTGAATTTACATATTATGTAAATGTAATAGAAACGCTTTGTATTTCATGTAAAATTTAAGCGACAACTCAGCAGTAGCGATTCCCCCACGCGAGCACGACAATGCCATGAAAAGAACGCACCAACGCAGCCTTTGTTGATAAGCAAAGTGTATGCATTCACAGCTTCTGACCTGTGCCGGGCTCTGTTCTTTCTCTCCTCTGTGGTGGCATCACTTAAAAATGGAAACAGATGAGTCTGATTCTATTATTATTTGTCCAAGAGAAAACCTACTTGTATGATTTTTAGTCGATTCAACTTATTGAGGGCCCTGAAAGGACATTTTTCGGAAACATGTTAAGAATGCTAAAAAATTATTTGTTGTGCACAACATTTTTCTTTGTCTATAAGCATCCCGAGGATCAGCTTGCAGGAATATTTGCAATACGATACATACATACATACAGCTTGCGTAATTTAAGACAAGGGAGAATTGAATGAAAATAAATGGAACCGTAAATGTGTACTGCCGGCAAACGGGATGAGTGTGCCATGACTCGCACTCTGAGAATGAAACTGCCTGCAAAATTAAAGTACCCGACGAAAGAAATCTAGGTATACGAATTCAGGTGAAAATGGCAACAATAAACTCGAGTTCCAATGGTCTGAAACACAAATTTAGTTAACGTAAGATGAAATTTAGGAGTGCATTGCAAAAAAGAATGTGTTTCAGCATATTGGTCGTTCTGCATAAAATAGTAACCTAGCTGGTATTACCATCACACGATAATCGGTATTGGTATTTTTATTTTCCCAAGGAACTACGAGTAATACTGTTCCTGCCCGAATCCGAAGACGGGCAGCGGAAATCTATTGATAATCAATAAATTCTACTAATGACATACTGTAATGTAACAAAGTTTCAAACTTGAAGAAACAACCGTGACGTTCATAATAGTAGTATGCTTTTTTCGAAACATGCCATTAACATATACGCCTAAGAAAAATATTTGATATTTTATTTAGAAGGTCGATCTAATGCTATGGCTAAACTACAAATTTAAAAGTTAACAATTAAGTTTCTTCCACTACAAAGTTATGTCGAATCAATTTATTTTCCACATTTACGTACCTCCAGGGTACACCATTCTACAAATTGAATTTTGTCAAGACTTTTTGCAAGATGATAATTGGCTCATATCACATAATAAATAACAAGTGCGGCGTCACAGAAATCCCCAGAAACAAAATGTCACACATTTGCGATTAGTGTGTTCACCATACACACAGTGGATGGATCAAGAACTTTGACGTAAATTCACTATGAATTTTTAATAAGTTAACCCCACACGCCAAAAGACAGTGACACAGTAATTAAACTCGACACGTGTTTCGCTGACAACGTCAGCATCTTCAGGAGTAGAAGATAATCTAAATTCTAAACTTAAATTACGTTGCTAAAAATATCCAACCCCCACTCACCCACCCTCCACTACTGAAGTGAAAAGGATCGATAAACCTATAGGGTTTCTCAGAACTAATTTGAACATGAGAGCAATCCCAAAGGACTTGTACCTTGACGCAGTTCTAGTAATACTGGGACGGGTGGGATGGCTTGCGCGCTTCAATGATATAAAGAGCCGAACCATAGGTTTAACCATATTGGAGGGGTTTTATTTGAGAAGCCAGACTAAATCAAGTCCCTGGAAGGGGGCAGCAGCTCTTTCAGTAATCATAGTGGCAGAGATCGTGAGGGTCGGTATGGCACTGTGATACACACTACTGCGATGTGGAAGGCAACGGGAAACCACCACATTATTTTATCCCTAGTACAGCGTACTTTAATTTATGATGATGGCACCTTCTGGAGTAAAATATTCCGGAGGTAAAATAGTCCCACATTCGGATCTCCGGGCGGGGACTGCTTCGGGGGGAGTCATCAGAAATGATAAGTGTAACATCTCACGAGTCGGAGCGTGGAATGTTAGAAGCATGAAACAAGTAGGGAAGTTAGAGAATTTGAAAATTGAGATGGATAGGTTAGCATTAGACGTAGTAGGTATCAGTGAAGTGCGATGGCCAGAAGCTGGAGACTTCTGGAGCGGAGATTTTAGAGTAATACACACAGGATCTGTAGGAGGAAATTCGGGAGTAGGAATTGTTATGCGGAAAAAAGTAGGACAGAGTGTAGAAAATTTCTTACAGCAAAGTGACAGGGTAGTTATGGTTAGGTTAGATTCAAAACCTGTAAAAACAGTAATAATACAGGTATATATGCCCACTTCTAACTACAGTGATGAGGCCGTAGAGGCAGTTTATAGTGATATTGAATATGTGCTAGATTTTGTGAGAGGGCACGAAAATTTAATAATTACAGGAGATTTCAATGCAGTCGTAGGCACAGGGCGAGAGGGCGGAATAGTTGGCCCCTTTGGATTAGGCAATAGGAACGATAGGGGAGTTAGACTGATAGAGTTCTGCGATAAACATAACTTAACGGTCGCGAACACTCTATTTCACCATCATGTTAGGAGATGCTATACGTGGAAGATGCCAGGAGACTTAGGGAGATATCAAATAGATTACATTCTCGTTAGGCAAAGATTTAGAAATCAAGTTAGGGATTGTAGAAGTTATCCAGGAGCAGATATAGATAGTGATCACAACATAGTCGTTATGAAAGCCAATCTTAAATTTAAGATTTTGAAAAAAAGAAGCGGAAGAAGGTATCTTGACCCAGAGAAACTAAAAGATGATGATATGCGCGATAAGTTCGAGAAAAAGACAAACGAAGCACTAAAGGGCACGGGTGGAAATATTGTTAGGGACATAGAGGCAGAATGGAATTGCATTAAAAATAGTTTAGTTTCCTCAGCTAGGGATATTTTGGGTCATAAACAGAATGAAAGTAGGAAACCCTGGATAACAAAACATACTGTGAGTCTAATAGAGGAAAGGCGAAAATATAAAAATAGGTTAGATGAAACAGGGAAACAAAGATATAAGGCGATCAAGTGGGAAATTATTCGGGAATGTAGAAAAGCGAAAGAGCAATGGATCGATAATAAATGCAAAGAAGTGGAAGATAAATTCGAAGTAGGAAAGACTGATGAAGCATATAAAATAATTAGGAGAAATTTTAGAGAAATTGGATCTAGTACCAAAAACATTAGAAATGAGGCAGGAGATATCCTAATCGGAAGTGGGGAGAAGGCAGATAGGTGGAAAGAATATTTAGGAAACTTATATGCGGGACAGGAAGTGCAAGATATATTAGAAAGCGAAAGCAGTGTAGAGGGGGATAACCTAGGGAGTCCTATAATGAGAGAAGAGTTTGAGATAGCACTAAAAAGTTTAAGGAATAATAAAGCACCAGGTATAGATGGCTTGCAGGCAGAAATCTTAAAGTGCGCAGGTCAAGAGGTAATAGATCGTTTATTTAAACTAGTTAGTCGCATATACCTGACAGGCGAGATTCCAGAAGATTACAAACGGAACATCATAGTAGCTTTGCCAAAAAGAAAAGGCGCGGATAGATGCGAAAATTTTAGAACTATCAGTTTAACTTCCCATGCATCAAAAATTTTAACTAGAATTGTGCAAAGAAGGATGGAGAAAAAGGCGGAAGAAATATTAGGAGAAGATCAGTTCGGATTTAGACGAAATAGAGGAACGCGCGAGGCCATTCTAGCTTTACGAGTAATTATAGAAAAAACGATAGAAAAGAGAAAGAGCGTCTATATAGGATTTGTAGATTTAGAAAAAGCCTTCGACAACGTAAAATGGGGGAAGATGTTCGAAGTGCTGAGAAAGGTAGGGATGAAATACAGGGACAGAAGAATAATACATAATCTCTACAAAGAGCAAAAGGCAGTTATAGAATGTGAGCAGGAACAAAGGGAAGTAGATATCCGGAAGGGAGTGAGACAGGGATGTGCATTGTCACCTCTAGTTTTCAACTTATATATCGAAGAGGCGATTAATATTGTTAAGGAAAGAACAGCCTCAGGGATCAATGTACAGGGCCAAACTATTAACATGCTCAGATTTGCGGATGATATAGCAGTGTTAGCATCTAGCAAAGAAGAATTAGGAGCGGCTTTGAATGAAATGGAAGCAGTTTTGACACAGGGCTTCGGCATGAAAATCAATAAAAAGAAAACTAAAATTTTGGTATGTAGGGGATGCGAAAATAGAACTAAAATGGAAATACAAATTGGAAATGAGAAGATAGAGGAGGTCGCGGATTTCTGCTACTTAGGAAGTAAAATAACTCAAGACGGTAGGAGCACTAAAGATATAAAACAAAGAATGGCGCAGGGCCGAGTTGCGTTTAACAAAAAGAAACAACTGTTATGCTCGAGAACGGTTAATATAGAGACTAGGAAGAGACTCTTAACGTCGTATGTATGGAGTACGGCATTATACGGGTGCGAAACTTGGACAATAGGAGAAGCGGATAGAAAAAGAGTAGAATCGTTTGAAATGTGGTGCTACAGACGCATGATGAAGATACCGTGGATAGATAAGGTTAGCAATAGGGAAGTATTAGAAAGAGTTGGGGAAAAGCGAAAGGTATGGAAAACAATAAAGAGTAGGAGAGATAGGATGGTAGGACACCTTCTAAGACACGAAGGAATAGTTCGTGACATACTAGAGTCAGAGATAGGAATAAAAAGAGGTAGGGGTAGGCCTAGATTAGACTACTGCTCTCAAATAGTTAGGGATGTAGGATGTTCTACTTTTAGGGAAATGCGTAGGTTAGCTCAGGATAGAAAAGAATGGAGGTACGCGTCCAACCAGTCTTCGGACTGAGAACCTTATGATGATGAGAGCAATAAAATTGTATTCTAAAGCGAAAGGGATCAATAACCTATAGGGTTTCTTAAAACTATTAGAGCAATAAAATTAGGGTCTGGTGTAGTGTAGTTATGTTTGAATTTAAATATTACCGCCGAACCTACGAGCGACCACGACTACGAGAACCGGAAGCAGAGGGATGGCCGCTACCGCTGAACACGAGAAGACGTGTATTTTGAGTGTGTAGAGTTTGTTAAATAAAGTTAACGTTTTCCAAGTGTTTTATTGTTAATATAAACACATCATGGCGCAGTCCAAGTAAAATACAATTTAAAAAGGTTGATGGTATAAGATAAAAGTGATATTTTGAAGAAAATAGTGAAAGAAAACGTGCAAATGGCAAATTTTGTGGTACCGAATCCGCTACTGTTAAGTGGAAACATTTCCGAAAATTGGAAGAAATTTAAAAAGTCCTTTAATATATATATGACAGCAACAGCTTATAGCAAAGAAAACGAAGAAAGACAAGTAGCAATTTTATTAAATATTATTGGTCGTGAAGCTGTGGAATTACAAGATACGTTCGTATATGGGGAAGGTGAAGAAAAGAAAATAAGTTGTGTTTTGAAAGTTTTTGAAGAATATTGTAATCCAAAAAAGAATGTACTACATGCAAGAGCTCTGTTCTACAATAGAAGACAAAAAGAGGGTGAGCTATACGACTCATTTTTAACAGATGTAAAAACATTGATACAAGATTGTGAGTTTGAAAATCCTGAAGAAATTTTAAGAGATAAAGTAGTGCTGGGTTCGAACGATAAAGAAACAATGGATCACATTATAAAAATTGGTCAAATTTCACTGAAGGATGCCACAGAAAAGTTCAGAATAGCTGGAGTAATAAGGAAACAAACAAGAGAGATTCATGGAGCGGAAGGAATTATAGATGCCATCAATGTTAAAGAGGAAAAAGAAAATGAAGAGAAGAACTTCAAGAAAAATCAGCAGAAGGTAAATAGAAGACAAGAGTATGAAAAGAAAAGAGAAAACAGGCCAAAGGGTAACAAATTTATATGTAAACAATGTGGATTTTATCATGATTGGAATAAGTGCTGGGCAAGAGGTAAACGTTGTAATAAATGTAACGGGTTGAATCATTTTGCTAATATGTGTAGAACTGTTAGAAAAAATAATTACAATATTGATTTAGGTGTTGAAAATGATGGTAGAAGTCAAGATTATTATTGTAACAATGTGGTAACCAATTTAGATGCAATGGATTGGGTGAAAACCCTCAAGGTTGAAAATATTGATGTCAATTTTAAAATAGATACAGGATGTGAGGTGAATCTACTACCATATGACATTGTAAACACGATGAAAAAGTCAGGTAATCACATAAAAAGAAATAATATTAAATTGCATGCTTACGGAGGTGCAATTGTACAAAATTATGGTACAGTTGAACTAAAAGTAGAATACCGAAATAGGTATTATGTTGAATCATTTATAGTTACAAAAGAAAAGTTAACACCAATTTTAGGGTTGAATACGAGTGAAAGGTTGAAAATAGTAGTAAGAAGTGTAGATTCAATCACAGAAATGCTAACGAAAGACAGTATTATTAGAAATTATGATTCAGTATTTAAAGATATAGGTTGTTTTCCATATGAGTATAATATTGAGCTAAAAGAAAATGCTCAAGCTGTTTCATTACCGCCGTATAGAGTCCCAATAAAATTACAAGATAAACTGAAAAGAGAATTAGATAGACTTTGTAAAATGAAAATAATAGAAAAGTATGATAAGCCAACATCATGGTGTAGCAGGTTGGTCATTGTTGAGAAAAATGATAAAACTTTAAGGTTATGTCTTGATCCGAAAAACATAAATGAAAATATTAAAGAGGAACATTATCCAATTCCAACATTAGCTGAATTGAAATCAAAAATAGGTCAATCTAAATTTTACTCGGTACTTGATTTGAAGGATGGATTTTGGCAGATAAAGTTGGGAAATGATAGTGTGAAATATTGTGTATTTTCAACAATTTTTGGTTGCTATGCATTCAAAAGATTACCATTTGGGTTAAAGATTTCGGCTCAAGTGTTTCAAAAATTTAATACAGACGCATTTGGTAATATACCAGGGGTTTTTGTGTATATAGATGATCTGTTAGTGTTCGCAGAAACTAAAGAGCAGCATAATGAAATACTAGTAAAAGTATTAAATAGGGCCAAACAAATGAATATAAAATTTAACGTAAATAAATTTCAGTTTCAAAAAAGTGAGGTTAAGTATTTAGGGCATACATTTAAAGAAGGAACTATAGAAATGGATGAAGGTAGAGTAAGCGCTGTAGCAAAGTATGATATACCAAAAGATAAAAAAGATTTGCAGAGGCTATTAGGGATGATAAATTATTTAAGGGATTTTATACCAGATTTAGCTGAGATGACAAGTACTTTAAGGAACTTGTTGAAAAAGAATGTAGAATTTAAATGGAATGATAGCCATACCCGATGTTTTGAGCAAATAAAAAATTTAGTTAGTCAAGCAACAGTGCTACAAAATTTTGAAAGAACGAAACCGATAGTCATTCAGACAGATAGTAGTAAATATGGGATTGGTTGTGTGTTACTGCAAGAAAATAAACCAGTGTGTTTTGCATCAAAAAGTTTGACAGAAGCAGAAATAAATTACTCACAGATCGAGAAGGAATTTTTGGCAATTTTATTCGCGTGTAACAAATTCCATTATTACATATACGGGGAGGAGGTGATTATTCAGACTGATCACAAACCACTACTAGGGATTATGAAAAAGGAAATAAATAAAATATATTCAAATCGTTTACAACGCATTAGACTAAAATTAGCAATTTATAAAATTTCTCTAAGGTACACACCGGGGAAAGAAATGTTAATAGCCGATGCTATTAGTCGAGCTTGCTCAAAAGCCGAAAAAAGTGAAGTAGATGCGCAGTTAAATGTAGTAATACATTCAATAAATGTTGGTAGTAATTTAAAATCGCAAATAGAACGTGAAACTAAAAAAGACAGAGTGTTACTTAAACTAATAGAATTATGTAAGAATGGTTGGCCAAAATCAAAAATAAAACTAGATCAGGAAGAATTGTAAAACCTGTTCAACGACTGGATCTGTAACGAAGTACAGATACCATGTGACCATTTGATTAGAGTAAGATATTTTTAATTTTGTTAGAAAAAGGGAGATGTAGTGTAGTTATGTTTGAATTTAAATATTACCGCCGAACCTACGAGCGACCACGACTACGAGAACCGGAAGCAGAGGGATGGCCGCTACCGCTGAACACGAGAAGACGTGTATTTTGAGTGTGTATAGTTTGTTAAATAAAGTTAACGTTTTCCAAGTGTTTTATTGTTAATATAAACACATCACTGGAGGGTAAATATTTATGGCTAGACTTAATCTATCTACCTGATAAATCTATACAGGGTTGAGTTCGGAATCGGACCATAGTTACTGTTAAGACAACTACGTTTATTTTTATATACATATCTCTATACTTTCCAATGCGTTTAAATCAAATTTATTATTTCCTGGTTTTAAGAGTTTGAGATTATTGCTATTGAATTTATGGCCCGTTTCCAACACGTGTGACGCCATGCTAGACTTATCAGTGCGGCCGTATTTGTAATGAGCTTGATGCTCCTTAAAGCGAGTTAAAATAGACCGAGTTGACTGCCCGATATATTTTTTGTTGCAATTTCCGCATGCTATTTCGTAAATTCCTGCTTTATGAATGGGTTCCGTTTTATCTTTCGCATTTCCTAGTAGATTTTGTAAATTGTTGCTCGAAGTGTGAACCACTTTGAAGCCCGCTTTCCCGAAAATAGTATTCATGCCTCTAGTTATTTGCGGTACGTATGGTATTTTTATAAATTTAGTAATTTTATTATCCCAATTTAAAGTGGTGGAATTTCGCAATAGCATTTTAAATTTTCGTTTCCTAATTAACCTATTGACAATCTCTGGATCGAATCCATTACATTTCGCTATATCTTTGATTGTATTTACTTCCTTGCGGTATCTTTCAACGGATAACGGTAGACTCAACAGTCTATTAACTAAAAAACCAAAACTAGCCTCTTTGTGTTGACTATAGTGGTTCGAATCTGCAGTTATATACCGAGCTGTACTGGTTTCTTTCCTATAGATGTCAAATTCTAACTTACTGTCTTTCCTAATTACCAAAATGTCCAAAAATGGAAGCTGGAAAGTTTAGAATTTAGATTATCTTCTACTCCTGAAGATGCTGACGTTGTCAGCGAAACACGTGTCGAGTTTAATTACTGTGTCACTGTCTTTTAGCGTGTGGGGTTAACTTATTAAGAATTCATAGTGTGTTCACCATAGAAAAAGAACATTTTTTACCAAAATTTTGGTAAACTAAAACGGTTTAGTCAAAACAAATAGATTCATCTCAAAGGCAAATAGATCCACCGAGTATTGAAGAATTAAGTTTTTAATTTGCATAATTATTTGTGCCATTTTTTATAATACATATTTTGATAATTTTTGTGAAGTTAATGGCAAGTTAAAACACTTTATGTAGAGTATCTCGACGTTTCGCTCCCGATTGGGAGCTTTATCAAGAGTTTATGGAAGAATTCATAAAACGTATAAAAAAGGTGACAAAATATTTTCTTAATAAAATATGGTAAATAACAGTAACCGTAAGGTAAAATTATTGGGCTTTGGTTCGCCAAATTACTGGAAAATTTTTCCGCGTGACGCCCAAGTGCTTGGAATAAATAATGGGTGATTTGCCTATAGGAAGAATTCAACAGTCTTTGTGTTTCTCAAACACAGTTCTGGATTACGCCGAGCCAATAAACATAAGGGAAAATTCGGGACGAGGCAGGCCTAAAATCGTAAAGGGTTATATTATAGCCCTAGTTATTTGTTTAGCCACCAAGGATTGTACTACCTAAGCTTTCATAAATGCATTAAACCGTTTTATTTCTCGCAGAGTTAAACCGTGCAGTATTTATTCTGGCAATGGTACAATATTTGTAGGGGCTCACAATATCTTGAACGAATTGCACAAGTTCATACATGGTGCATCATTTAGAGAAAAAATTATCAAAAATTTAATTAACCATCACATACCATGGCATTTCGTACATCGTGCCTCCCACATGGATGGTATGTGAGAAAGTAATATATAGCAGTCTAAAAATCACCTTAAACGCGTTACCGGCAATTTTATTTTTACTTTTGAGCAAATGTACATTTTGCCGGCCAGAATTGAATCAGTCCTGAATTCATTTCATTGTCAAATGATCCTAATGATCTAAATGATCTAATTGGTCGACCCCTAACTAATGTTATTGAGCAAGATCTCATGGAAGTGCCCAATAACCGTTTATCACAATGGCAACGAGTAAACAGCGCCGTTTAGCATTTCTAGTCCCCCTGGTACAAGGAGTTCGTCAATGGATCCCAACAACGGAATAAGTGACATTCCATGGAGTCACGTACTATTGGTACTTCGGCACTGATCAAAGAATATTACGTTTCGCCTCTGAAGGAGTTTTTAGGCTGAGTTATTCAGGTTCACCCAGGTCAAAATTGTGTAGTGCGCCTGGTAGGTACATTAAAAACAAGTGCCGGTGAAAGAAAAAGACCAACATTAATAAATTGTGCATTTTACTTATGCCTTTTACGAGATAATGAGAAAGGAAACTTATCGGGAATAAAATTTTAACAAAGCAATTTTTTAAAAAATTGTACACTATTACTAATTGGTTCATCCTATGCGAAAACTAAAAGAGTACTTCATTAGTAAAAAAATTAATACAGAATTAAATGAAGTGAGGAGATCAATTTTAATCAGTGGCCTAACATATTTTTTCCCAAAAGGTAAAATACGTAAAATACCTGCCAAAAAACTACGTCCACTGGTGAAAATATATTTAAGCAAAATTTTTCAGAATAGTGGAAGCCTACCAGAAGAACGTACCGCAATCTATCACGTAGTGATAGATTGTGATAGATAATGACAAAAACTGTTACTTGACTTTTCTTAGTAATTTGTCTTGGGGAATGTACAGTATCATTTTGGTGCCACGCTTTAGAAATGGGGTGTATAGTAAGTTATTTTGTATTATTCAAGTGTATAATAACAAGATACAGTACCGATGAGTCCCATAAAGATGAAACCAGTGGTCTCCTGTTTTCCATGAAAAGTGTGTTATTCAATTTAACACAAAAACTATGATGCATACAGAACATCTCATTACTAATGGATCTGCTAATAAGAACACTGTGCAGCGGTATATTCCTAAGGATAAAATATTCGAAGTAGGAAAGACTGGTGAAGCATATAAAATAATCAGGAGAAATTTTAGAGAAATCCGATCTAGTAATCGGAAGCGGAAAGAAGGCAGATAGGTGGAAAGAATATTTAGGAAACTTATATGCGGGACAGAAAGTACGAGATATATTAGAAAGCGAAAGCAGTGTAGAGGGGGACAACTTAGAGTGTCCTATAATGAAAGAAGAGTTTGAGCTAGCACTAAAATGTTTAAGAAACAATAAAGCACCATCAGGTATAGATGGCTTGCAGGCAGAAATCTTAAAGTGCGCAGGTCAAGAGGTACTAGATTGTTTATTTAAACTAGTTAGTCAAATATACCTGACAGGTGAGATTCCAGAAGATTAAAATCACAACATCATAGTAGCTTTGCCAAAAAGGAAAAGCGTGGATAGGTGTGATTTTAGAACAATCAGTTTAACTTTCCACACGTCAAAAATTTTAACTAGAATTGTGCAAAGAAAAATTCAGAAAAGGGTGGAAGAAATATTAGGACAAGAAACAGGGAAATGCGTGAGGTCATCCTACTTTTACGAATAATAATAGAAAAACCAATAGAAAAGGGAAAGAGTGCCTAGATAGAATTTGTAGATTTGGAAAAAGCCTTCGACAATGCAAAATGGAAGAAGATGTTTGAAGTGCTCAAAAATGTAGGGATGAAGTATAGAGATAGAAGAATAATTCATAATCTATACAAAGAGCAAACGGCAGTTATAAAATTTGAGCGAGAACATAGAGAAGTAGGTATCCGAAAGGGAGTGAGGCTGTGATGTGCGTTATCGCCTCTAGTTTTCAATTTATATATCGAAGATGCGATTAATATTGTTAAAGACAGAATAGCTGCTGGAATTAATATACAAGGCCAAATATGCTCAGATTCGCGGATGATATAGCAGTATTAGCAAAAAAGAATTAGGAAGGGCTCTGAAAAAAATGGAAGCGGTTTTGACCGAGAGCTATGGTATGAAAATCAATAAAAAGAAAACCAAGATTTTGGGGTGTAGGGAGCATGAAGATAGGACTAAAGCGAAAATACAAATTGGAAATGAGAAGATATAGGAAGTCTCAGATTTCTGCTATTTAGGAAGTCAGATAATTCGCGATGGTAGGAGCTATGGCGGTATAAAACAAAGAATAGCGCAGGGCGGAATTGCATTTAATAAAAAGAAACAACTCTTATGATCGGGAATGATAAATGTAGAAACTTGGAAGAGGCTTGTTGGGAATTCTTATTTTTCTAGATTGGTAGTAGTGGAAGTTGACGGAAGTAGTATGTCACTAGGTTAAGAGAGGATAGTTGACAGTTGTGTTTTGGATGCGGTATGATGTTGGTTGGATTTTTGTGGAGAAGAAAATTATTGAGATTGAGTTAATTAAATAGGGAAAATAAAAGATGTGAATAATTATTTATTATTTCCTAACAGGCTCTTAAAAACGTATGTATGGAGTACGGCGTTGTACGGGTGCGAAAGTTGGACGATAGGAGAAGTGGATAGGAAAAAATTAAAAGCATTTGAAATGTGGTTTTAGAAAGAGTTGGAGAAAAGCGAACTTTATGGAAGACAGTAAGGTAAGGAATAGGAGAGGTAGGATAATAGGACACCTTCTGAGGCACGAATGCTTAGTTCGCGACATACTAGAGTCAGAGATAGGAATAAAAAGAGGTAGGGGCAGGCCTAGATTAGACTACTACTCTCAAATAATTAGGGATGTAGGATGTTGGATTTTTGGGGAAATGCGTAGGTTGGCTCAGGATAGGAAAGGATGGAGGTACGCGTCCGACCAGTCTTCGGACTGAAAACTTTATGATGACGACACGAAATATGTTGCAATAAAATGTTTCATTTATCGATATACAGGTTAGTCAATTAGGAAAAATGTTCTTATTTTTTGCAAGTATTTAAAACTATTGTTCGCATCACGTTCAAGATTCATAAATATTTCAATTTTTAACCCTTGCATGTAAAATTTAGCAGATCTCCTGCAGAATGGCGCTCGTGCATAAAATAGGTACTGTGACCGTCATGGAGTATTGGGTAAATGCGTCTTTCGCCGCAAAACACAGGAATCTAGGATGATAACGCTGATGAAGCTGACCTGGGTGACCGTAGCATCATAAAATATCTAGTTGGCGGCGGCGTCTAATTAGCCACGTGGATGTTCGTAAGAGAGACTTCCAGGATTCTTAGTAATTTAAGAGACTTCTATCTTTTCGATAACAGACCGAAACGCAAGATAAGGTGAAATACATAAATAAATCTGAACAGTCCTAAAGACGCTTATAAGTACATCTGGGATAGCTTGAAGGCAGAGTAAAGGGCACTGTACTGAATATAGTATTTTCGCATCAATTTCTAGGTTTAAATGATATTTTCTCTTTAAGGGTGTAATAAATGTAACATGCCAGAAAACTTAGTGAGAGTACCATCAAGTTCGGACTGTAGACATACGCTGTCGACGTGGTGTAAAGAAAAGTGTGATTTATTCGACGAAATACATCTATCATTTAGCTCAGTAATCCTAAGGGAGCGGCGAATACCGCGCCGCTTCTTCAATCTTGAATGCAATAAAATTCATTCCCAGCATTATCATTATAACTCATACCTCGCGTTCTGTTGGGATTTTTTTGAATATTTAGGAATCTCCATCACAGAATTAACCTATTTTGAAAACGGAGTTGGGTCTGTGAGTAATAAGCGTACAAAATACGGTGTTGCAAAAGAGTACTCAGTGAAAATATTGCAAAAATAAGTGATAAAAAATGTGTCTTCTAAATAACGGGTAGTCTAGAAAATATCCACCTGCTTCTACCAAAATCCAAAAGACTAAAGTTTTAAAGAGGGTATGCGCAAGGTTCGTGAAGCTAGAAGGTATATGCTTTTCTTATTACAGTGCGACACCTAGGGAGATGATGCTGGTCGCTCACATACACGTACTTTGTTAAGTGATCGATTCATATTCAACGTTGTATAAATTCACGTAAGTGCCCGGTGGTTATTTACTGTTAACCTGCAGCTATCAGTAATTATAAACTACCCAGCGAGTTGGCTTGGGCTACCTGGTGCGTAGCAGACTTCTAGATAGGTATGTCTAATCTAGGGAATCACAGATGCCTGCTGGTAAAGGTTAGATTGAGGAATCACAATTATCCAGTGCGGCTTTGGCCTATAATCGGACGTGTTGACAGGATCTAACCCAGCAATCAGCGGTCTCTGGTCAAAGTTTATGGATTGGCTAGCTACTTATTCGCGACGCATGAGATAGTGATGTTCCCCAACGGGCTTGCACCTTAGTGCTGCTACGAAATACCACGTTAGAAACCCCTAATAAGAGTGCACATTGGTGCTACGTCGTATCCTCCGTAAAACCAGAAATAAATCAGTTCAGATCATATGACGGGCAAGTAAGAAAGAATCAGGAAACACCGCAAGAACCGCTCTTATTGTCATGCAACTATTATCTTGTGAATATACAGAATCACTTTTAAATTCAATGTGCATAGTTAAGTTAGTTCAGTTATTTTGCTTATGTTTTATTATTTATCGCCGTTTAGCAATAGAGAAGAAGCCCGCCCATCTTCGACTAAAAGCTAAGGGTAAAGTATATTGACGAATAAGTCTCCCACCGACTTGGCCGTAATCAGATACAACGAAAAAAGTTGTTCATAAGAGAACGACATGGCTCGCACAAATATAGAGAGTGTTCCAGAAAGTGATACCGAGGGAATATTTAGGGATCTAATCCAGAGATACCGCTACGTCGTTGTAAGTTCTTGGGCCAATTTTTTGGCAAATCAGGCAATTTCTAAGCGCAAAGATGACTCTTTCCTGAGAAGTAGAAGTCGCTTCAGCTTAAAAATTCAGAGAGTCAGTTTTTTGGCATAAGCTTTCGAAGGACAATAGTATCTAGAGAGTTCTGCGCTCCCTTAAGGGGTAGAATGAAACAAAAACTATTGAAAAAAGAAGTTTAACGAAAGAAAAGGTGTTCTGTTGTCGTGACAGTGCACTTGATCCGAATTTCAATTTCCAAAATTTAAAAACTGTGCCCCACATTTATTCTGCGTACACAGTAATCCCCAAACATATCCCCCGACTGAATACCGTCTGTTTCCACATTTAAAAAAATACTGTCAAGTGAGTGTATTACCATCATTGCAGCTATTTTTCTGGTATGAATGCGATTTCAAATTGCAAAATAAAATAACAATTTGCATTATCGTTTAAAACTTCTCCCGATTGTTATTTTGTTATTTTACATGTTATACAACGTGTCCAAGATAAAGATGTCTATCATGGCGATTTCGACAATGAAGTTGATTATGATTTTTGAGAACGAAATGCCGGGCGGCGAAACTGATATTTCCTTGAGAAAGTCTGTAAAAAGTTTCTGTGAGGAAGTGCTCTATTTTTGTTCCACCTATGACAATAACGTCAGAAAAAATTGTAATAGAAAATCGAAATATGTATTCAGTTTTTTTTAGTTTTCTTGAAAACCAAAAAAATTATTGGAATTTTTTCGCTTACAAAATAATGTCCTTTTACTTGCGCAACTTTTTCCCTATTTAACCAAATCTGTATCTATTACCATTGTCGAAATCGCCATGATAGACATCTTTATCTTGGACACGTTGTATTTATAGAACATTGTAACAGACTTGGATTTATTTTGAGCAATATTCTCTGGAGATCACGCTCTATCCTGAATGAGAACTATCTAACAGAGGAATTTGGGGAAACAACCGAAGGGACTTTATGAGTCAATATAACTTTAGTTATGAAGTAGGTTAATAAACGTGAAATGCGAAGCTAAACTTCAACGGTTGTGGCCAAGGTAATGCGATGTACAAAATGATTGTAGCAATTAAGCATCACTGGCACTGCTAACAGTATTCAACATGACTTTAGAGTTCAAAGCAAGTTTTAATTGCTGGCGGAATTTTATCCCCCCCCCCCATTAATGAATAAAAGGTCCGCTTATGCCTACATAATTATATGCGTGTGGCGTGCAAAGTAATTTTATATGAAACGGAAAATATCAAAGAACAAAACTATTCTTACTATTTCCATGAAGTTTATAATAAAAAAATGTAGTTCGTTTCCCCTGTAATTCCAGGTATGACAGGCATTGTGAACGTAAAACAAACACGAACAAACTTTAATACGTGTACCACTGGTTTTGTCAGTTAGTATATTCAGAGTTAACGGAAAATTCACTAAAAATTTATGGTACAAAGAACAGTAATTATTTCAGTTTCAGCTTATAGTGTTTTCGATGAGAAATTAGATACTGCTAAAAATACGAATACGATTCAATAAGCGTACACATTGCGTCTAAAAATTAACGAATTTTCAATATTCCTTAATAAATTTCATGTGCCGACCCGAGGCCTTCGCTATCGGATAACGAAGACTTCGGCCGAACACTGTTTTATCCGAGGGGGTAATCATTCATGTAGTATGCTGACCACCCACTGACGTAGTCTTTTTGTAGTATGATGTATTACGTTGTAGTCATGCAGTACGATGAAGTATAATGTAGTATTTTGAAGCATAATGTAGTATTGTGAAGTATCGGTGTAATATCGTGAAGTATCGGTGAAGTATCGTGAAGTATTGGTGTAGTATCATGAAGTATCGGTGTAGTACTATGAAGTATCGATGTAGTATTAGTGTAGTAATAATGTAGTACGAAGAAATTCCGTGAAGTAATTGTGCAGTAATTTAGGAATTAAAAAGAATACAAGCTTATTTAGTATTCTCACAACTGCCACTGCAAAGAATGTGTGCTTCAAACGTAAAACTGACCGGCGGATTAAAACCTTCTGTGGTGTAAAGCCGACGCCGGCCGGCGCAAATAAAGCTTCGGTTTTCCTGCCGATTTTTTGCAATTTATTGCTTATGTTGTATTATTTAAGCCGCACAGCCCTAGAATTGTTATAGATTTATGCATTATAATACAACAATACCACAAAATTATTTACTTACAAATAGTGGCAGGTTATTCTCATAATCAAATCAACCACTCTTTTTTGCATTTTGCCGCAGCTCATTTTGTAATCGATACCAGTGTGTATTATTACTTGCTACGTGTCAGGCGATCATGCAGGCCATTCAACGTATGTCCAAAAATGCAGACTAAGCGAGATACTACAGGTTGAAATTTCTTAAAAAAATTGTGTTTTATTATCTGGAAAACTACCAGAGCTATTCATTTGAAATTTGAAGTATAATAATTTATTGAAGTTTTTTACTAACTTATAAATTTCGAATTTCGTACTCTCACAGTTGATATCACTTACGAGGTGGAGAGACAGATATGTTTCAAAATATTTGAATCTTTGTTTAATTTACAAGAAAAAATCTGTCTTTAATTTTTTCCGTACAAAGCATAGTTTCAGAGAGACTCTCGAAGTTTGTTACACTTGTTATAGAGGGTGTCTAAAAGATCTGTACAAAGCGATATCACATATTCCTGAGACCAAAAAAGAGTTATTTAACCAAACTTACCTCTAGCCCAAAAGTATTTCCAGGGTTGCCACCGAAGTTCTCATTTGGGATTCCCTGACTTTTCCAGGTTTTCCCTGACCAAATTTGTAATATTCCATGACTTATTCTAAATTATTTGAAGGGTCACATGAAAAATATAATAAATGCTCACACATTAAAAAAAAACAAAATAAACATTTATTCAAGTAAGAAAAATAATAAATAATTCTTACAGGTAGAAAAATTGCCATTTCTATTGACTAATTGAATTTTAAAACACCGAAAAATATGAAGCTTATTAAATTCCATGACTTTAACCCTTGAACGCCCAAGTGATTAAAATCGACGTAAGTGCCCAAGTGGGGTCTCCCAAGGACCCCCTAATTTATTGCAAGTTTCAGATTGCTGTAGGTTCTAGAACATGAGTTATACCATAATAATTAATAAAAGTAGCTTTCAGAATTCGAAATTTTTATTTTTGTTGAAAAAGTCATAGGAGAAAAGTATATTCAAAATAACTTAATTAATTTGAAAACTAAATAAGGCTTTATTTATTCTATCGAAGCGCATTCGATGCAAACCACGGATATCAGCTTTCTTCTATGCTGTTCACACACAAACTTCTTGCACTGACCACAGGATATGTTCACTTTTTTGTCCTCTTTTCTTGGGCACTTGTGACACCTGCCCCGTTTTCTCGTTGCGGTCGCTGGCTTGTCCGCATCTTCTGAAGAACAGGGTGGCTCTATTCCAAGGTCCCTTAGAGCAGCCTTCACATACGAATGATGTTGTTTGTACATAGAACGGACCTTCATGTTGCTGAGAGCAAGATCGTCCGCAAGTTGTAAGAGAAACATTCGCCTTCTACTAGGACTTTGCTTCTTCCAGTCTGGGTTCTTTTCTATATACAACACAAAAGAATTCATGGCGCATATTCCTATGCAGCCGCTTAGTTGAAGGGTACGGTTGACTATACCACTCTAAGCCAGATTTTGCAATGTATTGATTACCTGAAGGTGCTTCGTCACAAAGCTCAAAACCTCCAGGTGGTTCTTCTGGATCTTCTTCAGATTGTATTTCTACGTTGTCATCCTCCGACTCGGAAATTGTTTCTTCGAGGTAGTCTGCGTCACCGTCAAATGTGTCATTATCGTATTCTGCCTCGGAATCAGTGAATTCCCCAAATTTTGCCGCAATATCAGCAAGTTCCTTTTCAGTTAGAGGTCGATTCTTGTTTCGCCTACTCATTGTTTGCGTAATCTAAAAGAAAAGTTTTAATGACAAGAAAAAAGTTGGATACGTAAACACCCAATCGGGGTACTTAGAGGACCCCACTTACCTAATTATGTAAGAACTTAAAAAGTAAAACAACCAACCGTTATTTTACACTATGTAACATAACCTTAAACATCAACTGACACATAGCTAGACGCAATATTGCCAACATGCGCAAGTAACAAAGTTAAAAGAGTAAGTGTATGACTGGGATACCTGGAGGACCCCGTTTGGGCAATTAAGGGTTAAGTAGAATATTGCAAATTTCCATGACTTTACAGAATTCCCTGACGTTTCCCTGACATTTTTGAAATTTCTAAATTCCCTGACATTTCCAGGTTTTCCAGAAAAGTGGCAACCCTGATTTCGTTTATGCGCTATCGAACGTCGAAGATTTTCAAAAAAAATATGTTTTTTTCATAAAAAAAGATTGAATGTAACGACGGAGATTAAATTTGGAATGTGAATCCATAGTAGAAAAGGGTGTTTCTTAATTTTTTTTGCTAGAGGGTGTTATCCAAGTGGTGTAAAGTTGATCATCCGCATCCAAAGAAGCTCATATTTTTTAACGGTTTGGTCAATATCTTTAAAACTTTTTCCATAGACAGACACTTTTATTTGAAACATTTCTTGTCTCTTTTTTGATTTCGCTATCTGGCATACTTAAGCCAGAATTTTGAATTTTGGTTTACTGCACTCCGTGCGCCGCAGCCATAAAGTACCTAACTAACGTTTGAAAAACGTTAATAAAACTATAATTATTTTTCTACGTCCGTAAAGAAATTTGTTTTATTAATTTACACGAAAAAGATTTATCCAAATGTTTCGTGTTTAATACATAGTTATCGAGCGGGAACATTCTTTAAAACAAATTTTTATTCTGATAAACTCGCAATCACTAGACAAAGCAAGCCTGCCTTTTCAAATGTTATTAAAACCTGGAAAAATAATTTTTGTTTTATTAATTTTTTTCAAATGCCAACAGCCTTTACATTCACTACTGCGGTGCACGGCGTGCAGCACACCAATTTCTTTCTGGTTAAACAATGGCAGATAGAGAAGTGGAAAAAAAGTAATTGAAGATAATATTAACTACATGGAAAAAAAGAGTTACGAACCGTTTCAAATAAGAGTGTATCATCATCATCATCATAAGGTTCTCAGTCCGAAGACTGGTTGGACGCGTACCTCCATTCTTTTCTATCCTGAGCTAACCTACGCATTTCCCTAAAAGTAGAACATCCTACATCCCTAACTATTTGAGAGCAGTAGTCTAATCTAGGCCTACCCCTACCTCTTTTTATTCCTATCTCTGACTCTAGTATGTCACGAACTATTCCTTCGTGTCTTAGAAGGTGTCCTACCATCCTATCTCTCCTAGAGTGTATGTCTGTGGAAAAAGTATTAAAGATATTGACCAAACCGTTAACAAAATATGAACTTCTTTTTGCATGTGGATGAACTTTTGACTACTAGCAAAAAAATGACGCCAAAACACCTTTTTCCAGTACGGATTCACATTCCAAATGTAATCTCCGACGTTAAGTTTACTCTTTTGCTATTAAAAAAACCTACATTTTTTGATTTTTGATGCTCGATAGCACCTTAAGGAAACATTTTTGGATAGAGGTAAGTTTGGTTAAATCGCTCTTTTTTTGTCTCAGGAATGTGTTATCATTTTGTACAGACCTTTAGAGATCACCCTGTATAGATACCAAGTTGCTCATTCATATCAAAAAGGAAATTTGCGTCTATTTTCGGACAAAAAGTCACATTTGGCAATAACTCAGTAACCACAATTTGTCTGATGACAGATGTCAGCAAGGGAAAAACTGAGAAAACGTGTTGGAGGCTACTATGAATTATTATTTGCATTAAGATTGATAACTCCTCATCATCTTTATTGAAATCGACTCCCTCTCTTTTGTTGGAAGAAGAGCTTTTGCCACATGTAGGTATAAATAAAAAACATTCCCAGATATTAAATATTAGATTAAGGGATTCAGGTTGGTTTGGAACTTAACATCTGCTACTGTCAGATTAGCATTTACCATATTTTGAACAAATGCGTACTTTTTACGTTACGCTAATTTTGGGAACCAACCGTTTTTGTACTGAGTGGATGAAAACGACACTACACGCCTTTGTTTTTTGTAAAAGTAAAGTTTTATCATTTATTTCAAGATCTCCTAGTTCGCAATGTAGATTGATGTAATATTTTGCAGTATATTTTAGTATTGATGTGGTATCGTGTAGTCAATATGTAGTACCGTGTGGTATTATGTAGTACCGTGTAGTATTATATAGTACCGTGTAGTATTATGTAGTATCCAGTAGTATTATGTAGTATCATGTAGTATATGTAGTATTATGTAGTGTCGTGTAGTATTATGTAGTAATTGTGCAGTATGTAGTACGCTGACCACCTTTCCATGTAGTGATTACCCCCTCGGTTTTATCTAACATTTAGAACAAGAACATGCGGTTGGCACAAAATGTTGTTGCAAAAAATTAAATAATCCGCCCAAAAAGAAACAAGCACAATCAAGAATTCGAATTCGAAATCTAAAACGGGTAATTTCCTTCTAGCATTAATAATAAATTACGCCCGAATTTTTACCAATCTGAATTAAAAGATCGTTTGATGGAGGTATTTGGAGTGCTTGTGATATAACCAAATGACGTGACGCCACAAAAGAGGATCCTGCCGCAGCTATGCTCGAAGCCAAAGATGGAATTGCCGGCTGATCCTCTGTAGCCAAAAAAACACGGCGACTGCAGCTCAAGAAACGCTGGTACACAAAGGGCATGTACAAAGAAAACAAGAAGTAAAATAGTAATTGACATATGATGAAAAAGTTGGTACATCAGACATTTAAAAAACAATGATATATCAAAAATCTGCTATCAGTGAATAAAATAATAAACTAATGAACATACAAAAATAGCCTGGATGAAATTTAGGCACCCGGTACTATAGTTGCGTTAAGAAAAGGAAAACCAAAATGGTGTCGGATGACGCGTTAAATACACTACACGCTTGAAGCTCCACACGCGCAAGCGCACCGACGGGTCAATCACATGAAGTCTACCCACAATACTATCAAACGCAAACGGGAGTATCCTGACAAAAAATATATACTACTATAAGTCAAAATTGAATTTAAAAAACTATTCAAAATTTATCAAGTGACTATGGACAACTATATGTATTATACAAAAAACTATGAAACTATCAATGTAAAACAAAATAAGCAAAATTATTACTAACAACATGAACTTTAAGCAATACTAATTAACTACGTGACGAAGTGACGTGAGAGTGACAAAAATAGACAAACGGGTGACCACAATAAGCCGTGGCCAGGTAACAACATAAAACCATCCGTTGGACGATGGGACGATGTGCACCAGGTCAAAAATTTCACCCAAAGAAACCTAGAATGTCTTAAGCACAAATTAGAAAGGAAAATATGAAAAAGTAAATGAAGCAACAACGATGAATAAAGATCTAAATAAGTGGCGAAAAGAAACAGGCTTACCTTATGAGGGTTTTTCCTTGACAAATCCTACCGAACTTCAAACGTGAGTCTAAATTCCAAAACTGTAGCAGACCACGATCACTAGGGTATTTTAGTGCACAAGGCAAGGAACTTCAGGGGAATTTCGGTGTATTTCGAATGTCGGGGTATTTTGGGTATTTCTGGGTATTTCGAGAAACTCTTCTTGAAAGGCGAATTTCAGTGTACATTTTTTTTCAGTGAGTTCCCCCCTGGTTTTTTTCAATTTTCTTTCTACCCAATAAACCCATTCAGGATCGAAGTTGGAATCGGACCACAATTACTGTTAAGACAGTTCCTTATTGACCCTATGTTCTAAGACTTCTAAGAAAACCAAAATTTATTAACCACCTACATGTATGTATCTTGGTATGAGGAAGGTATATTTAAGCATTACCCAGTGTAAATTTGAGCTTTAGTTAATGTTCATACTCCTGAAGATGCTGGCGTAGTCAGCGAAACACATTTTGAGTTTAATTACGGTGTCAATATTTTGGAGTGTGGAGTAAACTTACGAAGATTTCATAGCAAAACAGGCCAGATTCAATTTTTAAAAAATATTTATTAAAAGTTCTACAACCCAAAAATAAAATATCGTAAATTATATATGCCTTTAAAAACCAAAAAAAAATATGTTAACTTACATAATCATTTTTATTTCCAATTAAAATTTTGTTGGCCACAATACTTTTCTGGTTTATTTCTTTTTTATTTTTACGTTAATCGCTATTGGGTTTGTTAATCTAGACAATAAAAGAGAATACAATATTTTGAAATGTTTTCAAAATAACCATACAGTTTACGATATTCTAAATGATAATTTTCGCATTTTCGTTGTTTAGTTCCACACAATCTCGTGTCGTCGATTATTATCTGTCTGTTTTATAGCTCTTTCAACACTGAATTTCAGATTGCTAGGAATCATCACTGGCGCGAATTTTTAGGATGTCGGTCCTGCAAGATTTAATCTTATGTTGAACAATAACGATAAGGCATGCGAGGTGCACACTTCAAGTGGATGATATTAATAAATCAATATATCGGAAAATTTTAAGTATTCAAGACAGAACAAGTAAAATTAACTTTTATTAAGGTAGAACTAGTGTCCAATACGCAAATTAATTTTTTGTGAGTAAAGGCTGACATGTTCACGTTCACACTACACTGAAAAAAAATCCGTTCATAATATTGATAAACGTCGTTTATTAACTCAAAGTTCATTGGCTCAATTAATTTTTCATTAATATTAGGAAAATCGCTCTGTCCCTTTTTGAATAGTTGATAATCGTGATCATTGATATTATAAATTCCGTTTATTAAAAGTTGATGTGGCAAATCATTGTTACAATGAAATTTTAAATTGGCCCAACGTACATATTCATTATATTGATAAATTTATTTATTAATTCAATTAACAGAATTAATAACACAACTTCATAATATTGATGTATAAGTTTATTAGTCAACAAACGGGTACATTGTCTCAATGTCCCAAATATTTTGCTAATATGACCGTTCCTTGAGCCAATGCAGTTATACATTGTCGCAATGAACGAACAGGTAGCCGAGCAATGCCGATGTGTTCCGATAGGAACTAAGCTCTCTTCGAAGCTTTCTGTTTGGTTTCCGTCGTTTCCGTTAAGACAGCTTAAAGAGCATCAGTTTACGTTAGTGTTTGGCGTGTTCGCTGTGATTTTTGATTTCAAAGTTTGTGTCAAGGGGGTGAATTTGATGTGTGTGTTCAATAAATTCGGTAAGTACACTACACCCTCTCTCCTATTCCTATTAATTTAGGAAATATGTTGCTTGCAGAATTTCCTAACGTCCGAGCGTATTTAAATTTGATGTTTTGCCAGACCGGAACTAAGTCGCTGAAAATGTACGGGTACTATCACCTTAAACATCTCTAAGATTATTCAATAATTATTAAATGATTGCGACCGATAATTTAGTATGTATTCATAGTTGTTTTCTAAAATTTACTCTTGTTAGTTCTTATTTAGTTGTATTTATCCAAAGGCATCTTTATATTTATTATATTATTTTTGTTTAGAAGAGGTCCGAAAATATATTCGTAGGTACTAAACATAAGATTAGTTAGTTGGCCGTTGGGCGTCTCTTTTATTGTAAAATGTAGTTGGTTACATATATAAGTCAGATATATCTATAGAAACAAGATAATTAAAAAAAATTCAAAAGCAAACAGTTCTCTAGATATCAACTTCAAATGGTATTTTCATTATTACGTTTTTATTTTAAGTTTTTCTATAATCTCGAACATAGAATAAAAAGTGTTTAAATTGATTTTGTCTTATTTTGCCTTGTATCTTACTTCATCTTCCATATGTAGGTATCTTTTTAATCCTTAGCAGCAGTTTCTACTCTTCTTGCAAGAGATTACAGCAACTTAAAACCAACTATAGAAGACAAGTACAAGATTGATATTTTCAAAGTGAGTTGTCAATTCTAAGCTCAGAATTTACTTAAGAATCCTTTAACAAGAGGAAAAAATGGTCGTTAATAAATATTTTCCGTTTACTGCTCAAAACGAAGATAACAAGATAAGTACCCTCTCTGTGTAGTTCTAAAAAAAATAAAAAAATATGTTGTCTATAAATGTTCTAGAGATCTCAAGCTGACACAACCTAAAAATATAAGGTTGTGCTATCTTGAAATCTCTAGAACATTTTATAAACAAAATATTTTTTATTTTTTATAGAACTAGAGATACCTATCTCCCTTTTGCATACTAAATGGATAATTCATGAAATTAATGCAAGTTGGACATTTATTCACTGTACCAATTCATTGGTACAATAAATCATTACGTTGAGACAATAAATGATATTTATGAAATTAATGTAAGCCTTACATTGGGCCAATGAACTAGTTAATTCAACCAAGGTATACTGCGCATACAATGAATGTACAAAGTTAATTGGTAGAATGTATACGCGACATTAATACTATAAAAGTAGTACGTTAGCTCAATGTATGATCTATATGACTGCAATGTATAACGTTATTGTCTTAACGAAAATATGAAAACAAAAACCAATGAATTAAATTCATAAATACCATGGATCTTACATTGGCCAATAAATGTGTTTATTAACCGATTAATGGTATTCATTCCGACAATGTATTTCTTCATCGGACCAATTTTAATGAATTTTTTCATTGTTACAATAAACTTTTTTATTGTATTTACGTCACTTTTTGGTTGGGTGTACTTGACCTGCAGTATATCACCAAATTTAAAAATTCAAATGACACGCGTATATATCGAAAACATAATAAACCAAACAAGCTTTTATTAAGATGAAACTATTGTTTCACCAGCCAAAGAACGACTGACAGGAAAGGGAGAGGATTCTAATAAAAACGTGTCCTACTTATAATAGGGAAGGATTTAACTGACACAATTTGCACGGTACTGCCACTTGCCGCTGACAATACCTACACAAGCAAATTCAGATTGGTTACGGAACAGGTAAGTCTATTATTACCAAGAAACATCTGGAAAACGTGCATACTGAGTGCGATACACTATCTAAAGAGCGGTTCATTATATTAGAAATAAAATCAACGAGTAATTATTTCAAATCTATTACTCGTCCTGAAAGACGTTCTTTAGTTGAAATGAAAAGTACAGTCGTCTCCAACAGGCAACTTATTTTCATGTAGAAGAAAAACCGGTCAACTTAAAATTTTAAAAGATGAAATGGCGAACAGCATTATAAACTACTATTTAAATTCAGTCATCTGGAAAACTCCTTAAAATTTCGTGATGCAACGCTGCACATAATTACGCCTAAGATAAGATCTGAGATAAAGTACAGAGAATAAGAACTTTTAGGCCAGATTCCGGAGAAACTAAACGCAGCTCGTTTCCGACGCTTAAATAACTAAATTTTTCAACAAAAGAGGGAAAGTTTCTTTGTTATAAATTTGTGACATCTTGCGAGAACCAAATTAATCAAAATAAGTTTATTTGGCAACTTAACAGCCACCCATTGGAGAAGAGACGAGTTTAATCGAAAATGGTTCGAGTTAGAACTATAGAGAAACCTTCTGCAACCCTCTTTCCTCAAAAGACCGTATACGGTTATGGACGTTTTTCTTAATATTTTTACCCAAGGAATCTGCCCTAAAATTCCGTTTTCATTCGTTTCACGGAAAAAAATGTGAAAGAAAACTGTTAATTTTTCGTGACGCATTTATAGTACAAGATCCCGATTAAGGTCGATCTTCACCCATCTGATTTCCTAATGAAAGGTATTTTCTATCAAACATATTATGTAAACAAATAAATTGCGGATGGGTTGCCTAATTACATCAGGTCAAGACTACTCTTAATTAAAAATAATGTAATATTTTTTTATAATTCTTATTCTATACGTGTGTATGTCACTGAACTCCTCCTAAACGACTGGACCGATTTTAAAGAAATTTTTTGTGTGTGTTTGAGTGGGTCCCTGGATGGTTTACATTCACAATTGGACCCGGTAGGTGGCGCTGCAATAGGGCAGGACAACGTCTGCCGGGCCCACTAGTAATACAGGATGTTTTTTTATGTGGTGTTAACATGGCTATCATTTTAATCTTAATAGATACAGGTTCAGTTAAATTAGAGAAAAGTTGCGTCTATTCAAGCATAAAGAAGTGACTTTTGCCGAAGTTGATTATCTCTTTTCGTTTTTGAAATAATCGAAAAAGATTAAAATTTTGAATTTTACATTTGTGTGTATATTCTCCTTATTTGGCATTCAATCTTCAATCTGAAAAAACTTTCTTGGGACGACTTTCCATCCTCTTTCCATCTGTGGTAGCAGAAAGTACCTACCACGTTTCGTTTCTCCAGAATCATCATCAGGTTCATTTTTTCTTATGGCCCCATCTCAAATTTTTTCACCATGAAATAGCCCATTTTTTTCTGAATAAAATGATATAACATATTTGTATGTTTAAATCGCGTAAACAAATAACATGTCAACCTTTCCGTCATTAGAGTAATCCATTGTAAACCAATAAAACACAATCGTATTAAAAAAGTTTCTTGACGTTTGAGTTGAAAAAGTAGATAGTAGTGATTAGATGGAAAAACAATTTTTATCATGTTTTATATAAATTCTGGGCCTAAATGCGATTTAAACAAACAAATATGTTATATCATTTTATTCAGAAAAAAATGGTGAAAATTGGTGAAAAAATCTAAGATGGCGCCATAAGAAAAAATGAACCTGATGATGATTCTGAAGAAACAAAACGTGGTAGGTACTTTCTGCTACCACAATTGGAAAGAGCATGAAAAGTCTTCCCAATAAAGTTTTTGCAGATTGAAAATAAGGAAAATATGAACACAAATGTAAAATTCAAAATTTTAATCTTTTTCGATTATCTCAAAAACGAAAAGAGATAATCAACTTCGGCAAACGTCACTTCTTTATGCTTGAAGAGACGCAACTTTTCTCCCATTTAACCGAACCTGTATCTATTAAGATTAAAAAGATAGCCATGTTAACACCACATAAAAAAAAACATCCTGTATTACTAGTGGGCCCGGCAGACGTTGTCCTGCCTAAAATTACTTTTCGTATTGAACTTTTGATTCATTAACCAAATCGTTTATTCAATGTGAAACATTTTTCTGATTACGTTTATGTTCAACCAAATATGTCGTTCCTATCGTCAGTTATGATCGCGAGTGCTGTGACGGGCAAGTGGGCGGCAAGCTTAAAGCTTGCCCACTTGCCCGTCATAGCACGGCACGGTCCGTCCCGTCAAAATTACGGATAGAATGAAACCAATGCAAATGAATGGACAACGCTGGGCCGTGCCGTGCTGTACTAGTGGGCGGCTGACCATTCATTTGCTTAAAGCTTGCCCACTTGCCCGTCAACTTGACCAAAGCCTGCTGTGGTTTCCATTTAAGAAATCAACTTTATGTCATAACTCAAAAAATACGCCACTGAATTCCTTGGAAAAAGTTCTATAGGAATCAATCTTAACAGTTTTAGTCTGCTTAGTACAAGAAAAAGTATAGAGAATTTTTGAAAATCGATAAAAATCAATATTATTTTTTTCTCGAAAACTAAAAACGATATCCAAATTTTGGTTTCAGCTTTCCATCATACTCAAGAAAGTAGCTAAGGTTCGCGAAAACCCCAAGGCTCTATCTCTGCTGCTTCTATGAGAAACCCCCAAATCACAACGAAAATAGGACACCCTGTACATTGCCATTTAGTGGATGGATCGCCCACTTTGATCCACGACCGGCTGTGGCAACATTTGTGGAATAAAATGGACTCCGATATAATATACTGGATACGGAACTATATAGGAAAAGGGAATATGTTAAACAAATTGGCACTGGTATGTAACAACAATTTAACTATTTCAGTGAATACGTTTTTGAATAAAAATATTATAATTAAAGATGATTTTCCTTTTATTAGGTATTGTAAAATTTCTAACTTTTCGTCATCAGTAAAATCAGATTAGGTTCAAAATATTTTTATTTTGGACTTTGTCGCCCAGTGATTTTGGCTTAAAAAATGCACTTAAACTTGCAATGAAATGTCATTTTGCATCAACAATTTTAAACGCCTCGCCTCTAAGAGCCCTTGCGCCTCCCGTCCCTCTATTGCAATTTAAATAAGCACGTATTTGGATAGTTCCGTTACGCAACCCAATATATACCGTTAATATTCACCAGTATTCTGATTTTCTACACTTCTGCAATATTGAGATTGACGCAACACACGGACCGAAAACAAACCTCTGGACAAGGGAACCCATATATGTAACGTTGTGAGGACAAAAATTAGATTATTTAATTTAATTTAATTTAATTTAGTGTTTTCCAAAATCTAGCAAAATATCATTACCGCTCCAATGGCTTAACATTGTGGTCTTGTGTTTTCTTGTTGTGTGACACAACTTGTGTCGTTCAACATTTTAGTATAGTACTTGAAGATACCCACAGGGAAAACTGTAAAAAGAGGATAGTCTTCGAAACTGACTGGGCGAAGGATATTCACCCAGGAATGCTATTTATCTAAATTATTTTGACAAGTTTAAACCTGTTGAAAGGTTTGAAAAAATATCATAATGTATTGTCTATCACTTTTGCATCTGTTTACTGACTCTCTAGTGTACTTAATTTAATCTTTTATACGTTGAACTTTATGATCCAGTGTTCAAGCGCTGAAAAATACAAAAGCATTTTTCTGAAACGAATCAAGCAAAAATCGATAATTTTATCACAGTTTGAAATTGGATATTCAATTTAATTGGGAAGGAATTAAAAGTTCTTTCCGCCTTCTTTTCTATTACACAACCTTGACTGAAGTGACCACTAGAGGAAATAAAAATAGAAGAGGAATAACGAAAAATATTCTACAGTGCTTGTATTTGTCTGATTAACGAAAATTTACTGTATTTCTACATACATATATCTATACTACTCAAGTGGCCATCAGCAGTTGCGGAAAAATATTAATTATTTTATCATCCCCACGATTACCTTACCACCAGCCAGCTTAACTATAATAACATTTTCCTTTATCTATTAATAACGACAGTCGAGAGCAAACACACGCTCTAAATATTAAGATTATAATTATAATTGAAAAAGGATACAGTGAGCTCTATGTATAATAATTAACTGAGAAATTGCGCATAACAATTTCCTGACTTCGAATTTAGTTATTTTACGTCCAGGTCACCTTAATTTCATGAATTTCCCGTACCTATTTTCACAATAACAGTTATTAATATAGCATTTGCTCCACGTTCTTTGTTGGTTTCTCATCAAATTACATACTAATGCGCGCACTCATTTATTTTTTGTGACATTGCGATAGACCGATAGTCTAGTATAAAAGGGACGTGTAATTATATGAAATTGGAAAATATATATCTAACAAAAGAATGTACATACACATAATATGCAATTTACGTGAATAAATTACTGGAACTAACAAATATTTTAGTATAATGGCGGAACAAGCAAATTAACAATTAACAAAGTTAACCTAGAAAAAGTATACACATTTTTCGGGTGTAGGATCGTATCACCTGGGTGTTCCTACTAGGTAAAGATTTAATTTTTAATTCAACCGTTTTACTGACATGTTATTTGCGAGGTTATTTTTCGAATCCTGTAAGCAGTCTTTTTTAGTCCACGTAATTATTATCGATTACTTAGCTATAAAACCAATAAATGTACTCGTAAAACCGTTGTCATAACTATTAAAATACCTTACTTATAAACAAATTTCATCAACGGTGCAGGATTTTTACTTCTAAGTAAAGCTAATAAAGTTTATCTCTAATCAAAACAATTACACCTGTAAAACCTACTAACATAAACATTTCAAACAAGTCTCTAGCAGACAGCCTTGTTTAACTTACCTTGCGAAGGTCTCTTAAAATTAAGTTGGCCGTGCAAATTAATCTTTTGGAACGTTTCCTTGCACAATAATCTCGTGTACCGAAAATCGTGAAGCGCGCACGTGGTTTCCGGAGGACCGCGCTCGTTGCGTTTCGACATAAACTGATCTAGCGAGCGCGTCCTGCTTTCAAAATGCCGTAATACCGACGCGCAAGCTTCAAGCACGCTGTCTGCCATGGTTCAAAACATTGTACGAAGCAATAAATAATTGATAGGAGAAATATTGAATTCCTTCTTATTTCTGCGTCGCTTAAATGTGCACTCAAAATTACACGTAACTAATGATAGGTGAGCGATACGATTTCACAAAATTGCCTAGATATCCAAGTACCTACTCGGTACGTACACCCTACACATCATTTTGTATAGAGGTGTTGCTACAGGCTGTTGTCGAAATTTGTTACACAGTTTTTCAGGTTATGGCTAATGACCTAAAAACTCAGGACGATTAATTTCATAAACTATAAATTTTAGATCTTTGCTTCGAGACACTGACTATTCTATGACCAAAAATTTCATAAGTGTGAATGTGTACTTATGCAATGAGATCAATGCTCATGGAATCATTAAAATAGTTAGAAAATTCAGAGGTTCTGATTCTCTACAAAATACTGCAGATTTTTCAACATGGCTTTTCAGCTCACATCCATGCGGACAGATTTTCAGATCTACTCGTTCTCTATAACCTACAAGTTTTCGACGGTTGTAAATTTCAGTATGCTCGATATCATTAAGAGAATAAATAAAATCGAAGCCATTGTGAATACTGTAGGTAAATGACCTTTCAGAGAAGTTCGTTTTCCAAGAGAGCAAAATATTCACAACCAAAAGCTTGGGAACTCAGAAGAAAATAATTATTTACTCAATAGATGACAAATCAACAAAATTTGGATGAAAGCTTTACGGGAAGCACAAAGACTTATTGCTCACGACAACCGAGATGCGTTAAATGCGCACAGATGCATTTAACCATAAACTGCAATAAAAAGACAAGGGATGAAAGAGCTAAGTGCGTGCTGTGTAACGGAGATCACCCCGCTAACTATAAAGGATGCGTGGTCTATAAAGAAATACAGCAAAGAAAATATCCAGCATTAAGACCCAAACAAATAGCACAACAGAATCAACTGACTGACCCTGAAAACCAACAACATATGCAACCGAATCCAAATACTATTTACGCAAGTAAAGTGAGAAATTCAAACCAAAATGTGCAATACATGCAACCTCAACAAATCTTGTACCAACAACCATCAAACGACATAAATGAGCTAAAAGAAATGATGAAGCAGCTTATGCAACAAATGGGAACTATGTTGAACCTATTAACCACTCTCATCAATACAAATAATTAATGGAACTTCAATTAAAAATAGCTGTCTGGAACGCTAATGGCTTGGCTCAACATAGCCAAGAGTTAAAAACCTTTATACAGTACCATAAATTGGACATTGTACTAATCTCGGAGACACACTTTACCAATAAAAGCTATATGACAATTCCTAAGTATACTATATATGACACTAGACATCCGGATGGTACAGCACATGGCGGTACGGCACTGATCATTAAAGATACAATAAAACATTTTGAATTACCAAAATATGACAAGGAATTCTTGCAGGCCACAAGTGTAATTATAAATGACTGGAGGGGTACGATCACGCTATCAGCGGTATACTGCCCACCGAAACATATCATTAAGGAAGAACAATATTTAGATTTCTTCAATACCTTGGGAAATCGGTTTATCGCAGCTGGAGACTACAACGCTAAACATCAACAATGGGGCTCCAGACTCATAACACCAAGGGGGAGGGAACTACTCAAGGTAAAAAACAACACCAAATTAAATCATCTGTCCACAGGGCAACCAACATACTGGCCGACAGATAGAGCAAAAATCCCCGATGTCATTGATTTTTGCGTGACAAAAGGAATTGCTCGAAACTATTTTACAATAGAATCATGTTTAGACCTTTCCTCAGATCACTCTCCACTAATAGTCAGAGTAAGTACACATGTAATTACCAGACGAGCACCACCATTTCTTACAAATAAGAAAACTGATTGGAAATGCTTCAGACATATCCTGGGTAATGAAATGAGGCTTGACGTCAAGTTGAAGACTAAAGAGGAGTTAGACCAAGAAGTAGATAAATTTACATCCCTCATACAGAGTGCAGCCTGGCACTCAACACCAGCGTCACAGCATATAACAAAATTAGAAAATTGCACGGGTGAAATAAAAAAGATGATTGCCAGAAAGCGCAAACTTAGAAGAGTATGGCAAGATACTAGAGACCCAAACACTAAGACCCAGCTAAACAAAGTGACAAGAGAATTAAAAACATTGCTACAGAATATTAGAAATCAATCCATAAGTGCCTACCTGGAAAATCTATCTCCTTCTGAGAATACGGATTACTCACTATGGAAGGCCACCAAGAAGATTCAACAATCTACCCAGTCAGTACCGCCAATCCGAAAACCTGATACCACCTGGGCGAGAAGTGATAAAGAAAAGGCAGAGGTCTTTGCTAACCATTTGGAAACTGTTTTTCAACCATTCCCTGCAGAGACAGCAGAAGAGGAAATAGAGATCCAGGAATTTCTGACGTCACCATACCAGTTATATCTTCCAGTCAAACCATTTTCAACAAAAGAAGTAAAAGCGGTCATCCAGGGAAATCTACATCCCAAGAAGGCGCCAGGATATGATTTGATTACTGGTCATATGCTTAAGCAATTACCAAGTAATGCACTTAAACTAATAACTTTTTTTTACAATGCCAGTCTACGATTAGGTCATTATCCATCGCAATGGAAGGCTGCAGTAGTAATTCTAATTCATAAACTAGGAAAGCCAGCGGAAGAAGCCACGTCTTATAGACCTATTAGTTTGTTGCCTGCTTTATCTAAGGTATTCGAAAAACTCCTTCTTAAGAGATTGCGCCCTATCCTACTACAAGAAAAATTAATACCGGACCATCAATTTGGTTTCAGACAGCAGCACGCTACAACAGAACAAATACATCGTGTAGTCAACAAGATAAACCAAACCTTTGAAGACAAACAATATTGTTCAGCAGCATTTTTGGACTTTACCCAAGCATTTGATAAGGTGTGGCATGACGGTCTCCTTTACAAACTAAAGCAATTATTGCCTCATGCTTTCATTCCCATCCTTAAATCCTATTTGTCTGAAAGATATTTTCAAGTAAAATTTCAAGAAGAGTATACTACACTGTACCCAATCTTGTCTGGAGTGCCACAAGGCAGAGTACTAGGGCCTATATTATACTTGCTGTACACAGCAGATTTGCCCATTACATCAAACGTGACAACTGCAACCTTCGCCGATGATACTGTGGTGATGGCCTCCCACCAAGACAGCAAAATTGCATCTGTAATGCTGCAATCCAATCTCAACCAGATCCAAACTTGGTTAAGAAAATGGCGAATGAGGGCAAACGAGGTAAAATCAGCGCACGTCACCTACACTTTGCGTAAGGAAACTTGTCCGACAGTAACGTTGTACAACAAGAGACTACCCCAAGCCGACGACGCTAAATACCTTGGGATTCATTTAGATCGTAGGCTCACCTGGAAAAAGCATATATGGATGAAGCGCAAACAACTGGGTCTAAAGTTTAGGAAACTTTACTGGTTACTGGGTAAAAAATCGAATTTGACTCTTGACAACAAACTCCTCATTTACAAAGTTATTCTGAAACCAATCTGGACATACGGCATAGAGCTCTGGGGAACAACTAGCAACTCCAATTTAGCAATTATACAACGTTTTCAATCAAAAACCCTACGGACTATCTTAGACGCTCCTTGGTATATTACCAATGAGACAATTCATCATGATCTCCAAATAAGTACCGTGAAGGAAACGATACAAACTGTGAGTGCAAAATATCAGACTAGGCTTGTTGTGCATCCGAACAGACTAGCATATAATCTTTTAAATAGAAGTGACACTTCAAACAGACTGAAAAGGTCCAAAACTTTAGAACTACCTTCGCGTTTTAAGTGATTTGAGTGATAATCCTATATTTGTATTGTATGTATAAATAATTGGCTATTATATAAATGATTAGCTCTTGATAGTTAATTAAGTTATGAAATTGAGTAACTGTCATTGGATAGTGACTCCACATGTCAATGTAACCGCCAAAAAGTTTGATTATTGTTATTTATAATAACAGATTGTAAGCAGGACCGTGGAGTTAATAAAAAAAAAATCTTTTATGGACCCATTACTATGTTAGGGGTCTCCAAAGGATCGAGAAATCATTCATGTACAGTACAAAAAATTAAAAAAATTATTGAAATACAAAATGCAAAAAATGTCAAATTATCAAAAAAAAAGTAAATAAATTGCCAAGAAATTACCAATATTAAATTCTAAGAATATAGCAAGATTATCAAGAAATTGCCGATAATTACTAAGAAATTGACAAAATTCCAAAAAAAAATTAAAACTTGCTATAAAATTACCAAAAAATTATCTAGATATTGTTGGTGAATGTACACCAAAATTACTAGGAAGCCAATTTATTCCTTAGGTTGGTAAATGTATTTTCGAAAGGATTTATAACGCAATTCAAGTAACACAAATTAAAGTCTTCTTCCGCAAGAAAGTATTTCCCGTAATTAGAACTCAAGTTTTCGAAGTGAGCATCTAATGTTTTAGAAACACCTTTTTATGATTCTCTTCTGGCGGGATATATTCACAAATCGCGGGAAACATCTACTCACAGCAGTTTTCTTTCAACTTGCTGTTTTATAATTGATTTTTATTAGAAAAAATTTAACTTGGAATTGTTCTGCACGCTTGTATCCCTCTTCGCTCAAGAATATCACTATTTGGTTTCTTAGTTTGAATACGCGCTTTAGCACCTTACCACACACAACCACCTGGATGAAGAATAAAATAACAATGATGAATGTTCCGCTTCCATGTCATAACAAAGGACAGAAAAAATCCTCGATTTTAGAAGTCTGGTTTTTATGTAATTACATAGGCATCGCACTTGTTGGTTAAATTAACGGATTCAGTACAGTTTTAAACCAATTGTTTGTCGTCTTATCGCACAAGGTGCTATTAGCAATGATTTGCGCAAATGTCAGAAATAAAATGTCAGAAATAATGTCAGAAATAAGAGTCAAATTGAAATTTCTTTTTTCAAAATCAGGGCCTACGTGTTTCAAAATTCGCTAGGCATTTTTAATTTTATAATCAAGTTTTTTTTTTTTTTTAATTTTAGTAATATTTGTGAATTTATGGCAAATGAAACACTATGTAAAAAATATTATCGACGTTTCGCCTCTGGTTGGAGGCTTTGTCAAGATTATATATTTAAAAGTTTACAAAATGTATAAAAGTGACAATTTTTTTTTTTTTGTAAACTTTTAAATATATAATCTTGATAAAGCTTCCAACCAGAGGCGAAACGTCGATAATATTTTTTACATAGTGTTTCATTTGCCATAAATTCACAAATATTACTAAAATTATTAAAAAAATGGCACAAATAATTATACAATTTATAATCAAGGCAGTCTCGTTATTATTTTGTTCCGGGAATGTTAAGAGCCCGACACACAGGAATTTTGGGAGCACGGTAGACGTTTGCCCGTTTCTAATATTTCAAAAACTATAAATGATATTAAATTGTTTTTGTTTGCAAACAGTTCTTAAAATACAAATCTACTATTGCTGGTTTGAAATTACAAGTGGCGAAAAACTGCTTTTTATAGAATCTAATAAAACTTTCCTGATTATTTTTTGACGTTTCAATTTTCCAATAAATTAGCAGTATTTTTGATCCCGTGTTTAATTCTGTCCAATTAAACCATTATTATAGTGAGGATAATTTACCAACTTCTCCCAGCGAGAATTTGTTTTAGTATTTTGTTTTTGTTGAAAAACGACTTATTTTCTGGTTTTGACATATGTCATATATGTTTTAATCGCAAATTGTGACACTGAAAGAATAATATTGAAAAGTTGTTTCTTATTTGAACGTCAAAAAATAATCTTTGGAATACCACACGAGAGTAAGAATAACTTGGAAAATAATTCTCCACATTCTGCTCAAACTTGTCGCCATTCGGCAAGTTCTCGAAAATCTGTCGAATTATTTTCAAGTTATTCTCACACTCTTGTGATATTACTACTGATTATTTTTTTCATCGTCAAATTGACCAATAGGAACATTCCATTTGGGTCTAGAAGCGTGTATTATTTCTGAAATTTTTTCGATAATTTTGCTTGTTGATAAGTTCCCATAGTTACGAATTTGTAGGTGCATTTATGATATATAATCTAGTTACTTTAGTACCTGCCAAACGTCAAAT
Source organism: Xestobium rufovillosum (assembly GCA_963966045.1). Lineage (NCBI taxonomy): Eukaryota > Metazoa > Arthropoda > Insecta > Coleoptera > Ptinidae > Xestobium > Xestobium rufovillosum. Next base: position 17,084,781 of record OZ014504.1, read on the forward strand.
ATTCCCAACACATTTCTTTGTATTAGGCCAGGAGCCCATAGACCAAAAATTGTGCATAATAGGTTTACTCCAAAAATGCCTGAGATGTTATGATTCTTGGGTCGTGGAGCACAGAAATGCCCATGCCAGTTTTTGTTTTTGGTACAGTGATGTGTGACAGACCTGTAAATGTGTAAAAAAATTGCTTAAAAAGGTATTATAGGTTTAGGACTGGGGTTTGTGGGAAGCGCTAAATAATGAAAAGTAATCCAGCGGACGCGTTCGCTTGTTGTGAATTCTGGGACACTGACCCGCTACAGGGGTCGAATTGTGTAAATAAAACACCCCCAAAAATTATAGGTCGTATGTATGGAGTACGGCATTATACGGGTGCGAAACTTGGACAATAGGAGAAGCGGATAGAAAAAGAGTAGAAGCGTTTGAAATGTGGTGCTACAGACGCATGATGAAGATACCGTGGATAGATAAGGTTAGCAATAGGGAAGTATTAGAAAGAGTTGGGGAAAAGCGAAAGGTATGGAAAACAATAAAGAGTAGGAGAGATAGGATGGTAGGACACCTTCTAAGACACGAAGGAATAGTTCGTGACATACTAGAGTCAGAGATAGGAATAAAAAGAGGTAGGGGTAGGCCTAGATTAGACTACTGCTCTCAAATAGTTAGGGATGTAGGATGTTCTACTTTTAGGGAAATGCGTAGGTTAGCTCAGGATAGAAAAGAATGGAGGTACGCGTCCAACCAGTCTTCGGACTGAGAACCTTATGATGATGATGATTGGAGGGACCTCCTAATTTACCCCCAAACATCATGAATCTCAACTCCCATTCATTTTGGTTGGTACAAAGAGGCGCCACTCTCGCGACATTTTGTAAATTCACTCAGGTAAAAAAAATCATAAGTTTACTCTTCAAAGCTTGGAGACAAATTATTTCAATCACAAAAGTCGAGTATTCACCACTGCCGATAAAAAAAATTGGTACAGGGGGGCGCTAGAGACGCAACATTTTGTAAAAAAAAAAACTTACGTAAAAAAATCATAAGTTTATGAATGGCATTCAAGAATTTGATTATGATGAACCTGCTGAGTACAAAAATACATTCCTTATCATTGAACGGTGGTACAAGGGCCCGCTAGAAAGCTTGAAAGAAAGCAATTATAAATTTTCACCCTTCATCATAAAGATTTCAGTCCGAAGACTGGTTGGACGCGTACCTTCATCTTTCCTATCCTGAGCTAACCTACGCTTTTCCCTAAAAGTTGAACATCCTATATCCCTAACTACTTGAGAGCAGTAGTCCAATCTGGGCCTACCCTTACCACTTTTTATTCCTATCTCTGACTCTAGTATGTTGCGAACTAAGCCTTCGTGCCTCAGAAGGTGTCCTACTATCCTATCTCTCCTATTCCTTACTGTCTTCCATAAATTTCGCTTTTCTCCAACTTTTTCTAATACCTCTCTGTTGCTAACCTTATCTACCCACAGTATCTTCGTCATGCGTCTATAGCGCCACATTCCAAATGCTTCTAATTTTTTCCTATCCGCTTCTATTGGCCAAGTTTCGCACGCGAACACTGCTGTACTCCATACATACGTTTTTAAGAGCCTCTTCCGAGTTTCTACATTTATCATTTCCGAGCATAATAGTTGTTTCTTTTTTTTAAATGCAACTCGGCCCTGCGCTATTCTTTGTCTTAAATCTAGAGTTATTTGACTTCCTCTACCTTCTCGTTTCCTATTTGTATTTTAGTTTTAGCCCTATTTTCACGCGCCCTACACAACAAAATTTCGGTTTTCTTTTTATTGATCTTCATACTATAGCCCTCCGTCAAAACCGCTTCCATTTCGTTCAGAGTCTTTCCTAATTCTTCTTTGCTGGATCGCTGGATGCTAATACTGCTATATCATTCGCAAATCTGAGCATATTAATAGTTTGACCCTGTATATTAATTCCAGCAGCTATTCTAATGTCTTTAACAATATTCATCGCATCTTCGATATATAAATTAAGAACTAGAGGCGATAACGCACGTCCCTGCCTCGCTCCCTTTCGGATATTTACTTCTCTATGTTCCTGCTCAAATTCTGTAACTGCCGTTTGCTCTTTGTGTAGATTATGAATAAATTAATCTTCTATCCCTGTCAGTTAGGGAGCCGGTATAGTAAATTATGACTGTATTTTCTACCATGCCGGACATTATTAATCTTAATGTATGCAATAAGAGGAAGAAGAATATGACTATGAGAAAGTTGCATCTAAGTCGCACCGCAGATGGCGCTCTTAAGAAAAGTTTCGAATCGTCTGGCACCCACTCGCAACTATCTAATGTGTCTGGCATTGATATTTTGGCATTCTTCATAATACAAAAATTCAGTAAAAGAAAAGTCTGTTGGTAGAAAATACGTCACGTGACGCTCCTGCTTAAGATAAGTTTGGGGTTCTCTGGCACCCACTCGCGACTTATAATGTATCTGATTCTTCTTTTACTGACTATTTGTATCATGAAGAATGCCAAAATATCAATGCCAGCCACATTAGGTAGTCGCGAGTGGGTGCCAGACGATTCGAAACTTTTCTTTAAGAGCGCCATCTGCGGTGCGACTCAGATGCAACTTTCTCATAGTCATATTCTTCTTCCTCTTGTTGCATACATTAAGATTAATAATGTCCGGCATGGTAGAAAATACAGTCGTAATATACTATACCGGCTCCCTAACTATATACTTAATCCCTACCGTTTTGAGCACTTCGAACATCTTCCTCCATTTCACATTGTCGAAGGCTTTTTCCAAATCTGCAAATCCTTTATAGGGTCTCTTTCCCTTTTCTATTGCTTTTTCTATTAGTAGTCGTAAAGCTAGAATGGTCTCGCGCGTTCCCCTATTTCTTCTAATTCCGAACTGATCTTCTCCTAATATTTCTTCCGCCCTTTTCTCCATCCTTCTTTGCACAATATTCTAGTTAAAATTTTTGACACGTGGGAAGTCAAACTGATCGTTCTAAAATTTCCACACGTATCTGCGCCTTTCCTTTTTGGCAAAGCTACTATGATGTTCCGTTTGTATTCTTCTGGAATCTCGCCTGTCTGGTATGTGCAGCTAAACGTTTCATAGAACCATTTTATTTTTTTTTTTAATTTCTTGCATTTCCTATTTACTGCAGTAATCTACACGCAGTAGGAACGAAGCTTCAGTGCACAATCAATTATCGTGAATGGCAAGACTTTTGTACCACTTTTCAACGATGGCGAATGTATTTTCGCACTCAGTATGTTTATATTAAACAAGTTACTGAACGCCATTCATAAACTTATGATTTTTTTTACCTGAGTGAATTTACAAAATGTCGCGAGAGTGGCGCCTCTTTGTACCAACCAAAATGAATGGGAGTCGACATTCATGATGTTTGGGGGTAAATTAGGAGATCCCTCCAATCCCCATGCGTAAACCTACGATTTTTTTTGGGGTGATTTATTTACACAGTTTGACCCCTGCAGCGGGTCAGTGTCCCAGAATTCACAACAAGCGAACCGCGTCCCCTGGATTACTTTTTATTATTTAGCGCTTCCCGCAAACTCCAGTCCTAAACCTATAATACTTTTTTAAGCAATTTTTTTACACATTTACGGGTCTGCCACACATCACTGTACCAAAAACAAAAACTGGCATGGGCATTTCTGTGCTCCACGACCCAAAAATCACAACATCTCAGGCATTTTTGGAGTAAACCTATTATGCACAATTTTTGGTCTATGGGCTCTTGGTCTATATGTGAATTAATTGAAATAAAATTTCATTATGAACTACATTGCTTCGATTCAAAAAATAATCTTGTTAAATACAATTCGAGGTCTGGAATTTTTAGGCAATTTTACTCAAGCTGTTGCTTTTACTAACCACTCGTGTAAATTTGACAGAAGATCTCTCGCGCAAGCGCTCGTGATCTTTTCATTGTCAAATTTACACTCGTGGCTACCAAGCAACGCAACAGCTTTCGTAAAATTTCCGACAATTCCAGACCACTTATTGTATTACTACAGAAAAGAAAATTTCAGAATCTGGTCAACGGCAGTAGTATACTGAACTTTTGGCTTGCAAGAAGACATAAAATTTTCAGTTTCGACCTAAAAACAAAAAAGTTATGAGTAAACAGCGGTACCCTTGCATTCGGAGTTTTTCGTCCTAGCTCGTGCTTTCGCCTGTCTTTCGGCTACTGACTACTGACCAAAGTCGCTCAGCTAAGTCAGCCAATACCGAAATAGGAAATGCGCGTAACAAGTTCATTCTCAGTGTAAGTTTAGCAGACTAGTTTCCAGCTTTTCCAGATAATTTTTGCCTTCCGCTGTAGGTCCGCAGACATTGTTACTTATCAATCATATGTGCAGGTATATAGGTACACGGACCGACAAAAAATACCGGCCACCTTGAAGTATTTCACATAGGTTTCCATATCTGCATAGTTTATGTATAAATCGGGAACTGATTCTGTTGTTAATGCTTTCAAATGCTTGTTCCTACGTCTAATTTTAATTTTAGCAACCAAAATGATCTTTTTAATAACTTTTTCGCGGAAATCAGACGGCAGTGAACTATGCATCATTTCCTATCATTTGTGTATGCTAAAAGACAAGTAGGCTTATGTGCATTTGTTTTCGACAGTAAATGCAAGTTTTCAAGCGAATGCAGTCAACGGTATTCCATATTCATGATAAGAATGAGATGATGTCATACAGTCATACTGTCATTTGTTGCTATGGTGCCAAATATATTTTTATTTGAAGTTTATAGAAGTCAACATATTTAATGTCATTTTGAAATACTTCAGAAATGTACAGGAAGCAAGACATATTGTAGTAACTTTCGGATAGTATTTCATAAGTTAATAATTATTGAGATTTAAGAAAATACTAGTTATTTCTGGATAGTAAAGCTAAGTAGGTATCTACAGTGTGATACAAGGAGACGGTCGGTTAGACGTTTCTCAGAAACGGCAGCGAATTAAAATCTGAAAACTTGCACACAACTCGGCTTTGACCATTCTAATTAAAATTTTTCAACGCCCGACAACTTCCGGTTATACCGGAAACGAGTACCTATTCTCTTATTTTAAATGAAATGCCCACATTTTTATTACGGATTTAGATTTTTGGTCGAATTTTAAGGTCACCTTATGCAAAACATCATCGAGATATTAGACGATAAAAATCGTCATTTTTCAAATTGCATCAATTATAATCGTATGGAAACGGTACGAGATAAAGAAAAATGACTTACACGTCCCTATCCTACTTTTTAATTCTCTATCTAATGGGTCTGGAAAATACTGCTTCCCAATTGCGAACTTTTTGTAATTTTTTCACCAATCAGGAAACAGTATTTTCCAGACCCATTAGATAGAGAATTAAAAACTAGGATAGGGACATGTAAGTCATTTTTCTTTATCTCGTATCGTTTCCAAGTTATAATTGATGAAATTTGAAAAATTACGATTTTTAACGTCTAATATCTCAAAGAGGGTGCACTTTACACATATATGATGTTTCGCATAAGGTGACCTTAAAATTCGACCAAAAATTTAAATCCTTAATAAAAATGTAGCCATTCCATTTAAAATAAGAGAGTAGGTACTCGTTTCCGGTATAACCGGAAGTTGTCGGCCGTTGAAAATATTTTATTTAGAATGGTCTAAGCCGAGAACTTGTATGTGCAAATTTTCAGATTTTAATTCGCTGTCGTTTCTGAGAAACGTCTAACCGACCGTCCCCGCGAATCACCCTGTATATGAAAAAAATGTCTCGAAGGTACCAAATTAATACATCGTGCCCCATTAAAAAAACAATTTTGGTGTTTGGAGAAGAAATGGAACAAGGAAAATAATTCTACATATATGTATAGTATAATATTGCAGTAAAAGAAATATACACTTTATACTTTATATTACCCATGAAAGTGTATTACTTGATATATTATTTAATATTATATTACATACAAACGGCAATAAATACGGAAATGGCAAAGTTTAACCTATATCAACAACATATTAAAAATTATTAATAGTTGTTATACAAACAGGTGTACAGAAATTATCTATCACAGATTAAGGTCGTGCTTACGAAATAGCTAATCGCACTTCAAAATGGATACCTACATGTTTGTTGATACTGTTGATAATTTTATGGTGTGAAACAATACGAACAGGAAATTTCACTAAAAATGTAATTCCTATGTGGGTTTCGTAGTCGATGAATATCAAAATTTATATTCATCTTTCAACTATAACTGGTCCGCTACCGTAACTTACAGTACCAACATATTGCACTCTGAAAAGAAAACAGTTGACCAATGTCCTTTTCCCAACACCGTACTCACAAACGAACTATCATCTTTGTTTTCTGTGCCCTGGTACAAAGCAGTGGCGGCTCCTGACTTTAGAACTTGGCAGTGCTCTAGAATGAAATCACCGCTCAGGGGTTGGGGGGGGGTCTGGCGGTTTCTCCCCAGTAGTTTTTTTAAATGAAGTGCTTTAGAAGCCATTTTCAAACATTTTCAAACAAGAAATTTCACTCGCCGCAATATTTAACGAAAATCCCAAATCCAAAAGGTTAAACTTTCGCACACAACTTTTACAGCGACCTTTCGAAAAGCATTTGATACTTCGCACAGGCTTAGGACGTCCATTTCATTTTAACTTTAACCAAACCACTACCTTTAGCCATGCAAAGTATTGGAAATTTCAGTATTTAAAATTAAACACGATAATGCAGCTAATTACTCACGTTATAAGCAAAGCAACGAGCTATCTCAGACCTAAATATGGTAAACAAAAACAATAAACACTGCTGCAGAAGTACAAACTCCCGCGTCCCGTGCTTCGCCCAACAGTAAGTGTGTGCTCAAACAGCGCTCCCAGACGAGCTATAATTCTTCCACCTAAAAGCACATACGATGAAATTTTCCCGAGTCCGCCGATCTCGCTCCCATATCGAATATGCATTTGCCTTAGAGTGCCACACCTCAGTACTCGGACGGCTGGATGCGTGTGTGGTAAGCATTTTGAAAGACGACGCGGGATGCTTAGAGGCGCGTACTATTTATTATCTCGCATAATAATTAATATATATTACGGCAGAGATTCAAAAAGTTTTAAACTTATTAGTTTATAAATATAAGGTTTGAACTTTTTATTAAAAAAGGTTAAAACCATTGTTTTGTATGCAGTGCGCGCGCATGAGCGCACTTACTAAGGAGCCTCCGCTGGTAGAAAGGGATCAGTCCCCGAAATGACGTTCTGCAAGCTTCTGTTCGTAGAGCATTTGAACTTCAGGGTCAGGTCAGCCGGAATACAGAGAGTATAGTATTCCAGGTGACTCTATCCTGAAGTTGAACACCACATTGTGCAAGCTTCGTTTGGGGTATATCAATCAAAGCTTGCCATTTCTGTAACAATATTGCATTCCAGGGCAAATAATACATGTTAAAAATTGTATCAAGGTTTCTAAGGCATGTTCATTATTCAAGAAAAATTATGTTATAGCAAATCGAGGTTACTGTGACGCGGAAAATGTCAAATTTATAATTACTTGTCACGTATCTATGGCAACGTTTGTTCGAGGACCACCGTGTGTGCACACTTATCTAGAAATAGGAGGTTTAATCTAGGTTTAAAAGTGCAACTAACTATATAAGTTCTTGCAGACAAAGTACAGTATTCAACTTTCGAGTTATGGCAATTATGAATGAAGATAAAAGTTTGAAACACGAGCCTAGGCAAGTGTTAATACACCACTATTAGATCGGTTGAATTGCTCTCATTTAGTAGATAAAGTTTATGTTTGCTTTGGGGTGTTTTTAGTTAAATACTTAATATTTGTAGTTAATGCCATTCGAGTTTAGATTTTTCCCGACAAAATTGGTCAATTTATTGTATTGTCGAGGTAGGTACACCTATTTTTTATAGTGATATTAATGAAAAATGCAAAATTGCTGACGACCTCCCGCAACAATCGAAAATCATTGAGGCAAAATTTAATCTCCTGTAATAGTCTTCCAATGCTCAAAATTCAGTTGCATTGTATTGATATTTACTATACTTCTGGTATTTTTAAAAGACTTTATGTATGCAGTAATGAAATGCACCCAAAGAAAGTCCACTTGTGTTTTTGGGAAGAAAGTTGAAAGCAGGAGATATTTCAAATTATTTTAGCAAGTTTGTCCGCGCCATAAAATTTAGAACAAGGATGTTTGCTTGTTTTGTGAATCATGGGAATATATTTTTGTACACCTCCAGCACCGAAACCGATCTTGTTGTTGCACTCTCATATTTCATAACGTGCACATGAACATTGAACAAGTCATTACAGCCTGTTCAAACATTTTATCTCTTTCATTCTTGATGTACACCATCCGACAGTAAGATTAAGTTTCAAGATATTTTAGCTGAGCGAAATGTACTGAAACTTAAACTTATTAAAACATCTTCGCCTAAGTTTTCCCTAAATAGAATTTAAAAAATCAATTTAACGCCTATAACACGTAAAAATAGAAAAACCTACCTACAGGTATTTCGACAACTAAGTTGTCATCCTCGGTAAAAATAATTAAACATAATATCATGATGCCTTTCTCCGAGACTTCAGAAGTTTACTCCATCACATGTCAATAGTCAGCAACACTAACGTACCATCAATAGGATTGTCAAAACATAAATAAATAATTAGTTTGAAAAGGATTCTAAAATTAAACCCAAAAATTTTTTCGAAAGTTTAAATCGAAAGGAGCCACGTTTATCAAAAATGACAGATATTAATTATTTGGCGTCTTTCAGGAGACCAAAATTTGGTTAAAATACATTTGGCGAGATGGCTAAATTTTGCATGGACAAAAATCAAGGACGTTAACGATAAATATGGATAAACCCAATATCAATCTTCAGTTATGAACTGAGTCATATACATATAAGTGAGCCAAACAGCAGAAAATATGATAATTCTGACTTTCTTTATTCTTCAAGTTGCTTGCATTCTATAGGTACACGGTTCAGGTTATCTGCAATGACATTTGGTGATAGTTAAAGTACCTACTTACTCTACCATTTCCGAATGCATAATACGGTTCATTATTCAATGGGCCGCAACAAAACAAAATTTCCAATTATTGTAGCATATCGAGGTTGCTTTGAAGCAGAAAACTGCAAATTTATATTTATTATACGATAACATAATATAATAATATATAAATTGTGCGTTTATATTGTGAGAGGGTAATAAAATAAAAAAAATCAAAGTAATAAAAGTAATGAGATAAATTTAATCAATGAACCAAAGTAAACAAAATATTAAATACAAAACTAAATGAAACAGTAGTTTAAAACTAAATTTATAAACTTTGCAAAATACAGAGGTGTCGAAAACTAAGGGCGTCTGCATAGGTGTCAGCATAACTGGATCCGTTCTAGAAATAAAGAAAACCGCAGTAAGCGTCCGTGCCCCATTATAAATTCTTATTTATCATTCCACTTAATATTTGTCAGAGAGTGTTATAATATTTATTCGTATGATTATATAATATTCATGGTCGAATTTGGAAACGAAGGGTAGAACTCGCAACGTTTAGGTAGATCATCTTTTATACTTGACAAGCGATGGTACTGACGGGTGCAATGGGCAGTAAGGGCTAGACACGCATTCTGCCCTCTCCAGAACCAACCTTCTACGCAAAGGGCTGAACACGCAATGCGCTATCTCTGCTTAGCTTCTCTCAACAGCTAGTAATTTAAGTAGATCGTCTTTTATGATTAACAAGCGATGGCACTGAGGGGTGCAATGGACAGTAAGGGCTAGACACGCATGCTGCCCTCTCCAGAACCAACCTTCTACGCAAAGGGCTGAACACGCAATGCGCTATCTCTGCTTAGCTTCTCTCAACAGCTAGCACTAAGGTGTACAATGAGCTCAAAGTTTATGGTTATCAAGCGATGGTACTGAGGGGTGCAATAGGCAGTAAGGGATAGACACGCATTCTGCCCTCTCCAGGACCAACCTTCTACGCAAAGGGCTGAACACGCAATGCTTTACTTCACTCAAAAGCTAGTACTAAGGTGTGCAATGAGCTCAAAGGGCAGTACACGCATTGAGGTCTCTTCAGCTACTAGAGTTTGGACATTCGTATTACTACTGGTACTTACGAAGAATGCAATGGTCACAAAGGGCTAAACCCGCGATGCATTCTCTTCGTTAAATATCGTTTACAAGATAAACCACACCCATACGAATATCTATTTTAGATAAATTAATCAACGGTCACTAATCTGAATTTAATTAACATAAATCGCATAAAACATGCAAGAATACTACAATAGAGTTAAGACGCTTAGTGAATAAACTCACCTAGTTTTCTTGCAAATTAATGCAAAGGCACAAATAATTAGCAAATTAGTAAAAATTAAACATTCGTTTTGGAGAACTGTCAGAATATTGAAACATTTCGACCCCGCAGACCCCAGCTCACTGAATACACTATATCAAATAAGAAAACAGGATAAATCATTTCATAACAACCGAGCGTTCAATATTTCGCTATTAAAACCAAAACAAAGCGGTCTATCACAAGAGCTCCAGAATTTTACATACTTTAAGTATACAGTGCCCGTCTAAAGTCCGTTCCCCCCCTACTAATTTTTGAATCATTTGAGGTACATCCATGAAATTCGGTTCAAGGTAGTCACAGGTCACAAGATATTTTTTGACGTATTAATGACAGCTGTCAGTCTCAAGATGGCGGTCGGGCGCCATTTTGAAAAAATATTTTAAATGGGAAGGGGCGTCATGTGACACCTCGTTTTAAAGGTCTTATCCAGTGCAATATCATACTAAAATATGGCGTCGATACCTGAAAACGTTACAAAATGGTGGCTAATCAAATTTCTAAATAACCATGAATGTTGCTCTCAATCACGTTTGTATGAGAAACAAAATTCGTTGTCGCGGTAACATCTTGTTTTCTACTTGTCAAATGTGGCATGTTTAGTTCCTTCATTTAGGAAAAGTGTGACCATGGCTCGTAGCTTAGACGATAAATTTGAAGCGGTTTTGATTTTTGGAGAAGGTGGAAGAAATTACCATCTAACGGTAGTTTTTCCTTAATAAACTCTCTTTTCTCCTCTTATTGGTCGACTTCATTAAGAAATTTCACTACAAATTAGAATAAAATTTCGTTAGAAAAATGTTAAAATTTAAAAATTTAACAAAAGACATCGACGCCATATTTTAGTATGATATTGCACTCGATAAGACCTTTAAAACGAGGTGTCACATGACCCTCCCTCCCATTTAAAATTTTGTTTCAAAATGGCGCTCGACCGCCATCTTGAGACTGACAGCTGCCATTGTTACGTCAAAAAATATATTGTGACCTGTGATTACCTTGTGCCGAATTTCATTGATGTACCTCAAATGGTTCAAAAATTAGTAGGGGGGGAACGGACTTTAGACGGGCACTGTATATTTTTAGTATCAAATATTAATAATTAATTTTGCTCTTACATTATGGTAACATTCTTTCAAGAGTAACTCCTTTTGAGTAATGTGGTTGTAAAAGTGCATCTTGCCATGGGTTTTTGCAGATAACGTAAAGTGTTTCTCTTTCGATTTATGGCATTAACTGGTTCGCAGAATAGCACGCTATTACTAAACCTTTATTGTCTTTGCTGAACATTTATTATTTTACTTACAGTGTTTACTATTTTTGTCGAGCATTTAGTAATTTTAATTAACATCTGATTCATCGAGATGCTTTTTGGTTGTGTTTTGTAGTTAAATTCATGTCGTTCCTTCTTCTGTCAAAAAATAATATGCAAGATGTCTTCTTCCGGTTCTTTGATGTTATGTGTGTTAAATAAAAGTATCCAATTATTTTATACGTGTTACTTGGTCATCTCCAATACAACTATGAAAGCCACTGAATTGAAATTTTCGGAACGATTTTAATTTGCAGGCATCTCCTGTTTAAAAAAGTTTTGCTTTTGTACTGGTTACGGCAGTTTAGGTACAACACAAAAATAATTTCAAGTTAAAAAAGTACCTTGGAGTACTCCATAACGGCTGAAGCGAGACCTTCGTTACTACAGGCCCGTAACTGCGGGCTTTAAACGGGATATGAATCATCACGACTAGGCGAATTATCCCACCTAGTTGCATAAGAATATGCACGATTTTCTAACATTTTCGCTGAATTTAATCACATTTCAGTAACAAATTACTTTTCTTTTGTGGTAAATGTTTAATTAAAGGTGTTTATACTTACATATAGGTATGCGTATAACTGTCCTCAGTAGGTTGTAATAATCGTAGAAGTGCAGCGAAACGTGAACCTGCGTAGTTTCTCCGTCTTCAAAGTTTATCATCTAATATCTCCAGAACTATCCGCTTTAAGAAACTTAAATTTTAGCCACATATAAAGCTACCGTTTCCGATGACGATGGTGTCAAAAACGAGAAGAAATTTGAAACCGACAGTTAGAAAAATAGTATATTATACACGAGTTTATAATGAATGCTATTATTACCGAGGATGAAGTTTACAACACGAGCGAGCGAAGCGAGCGAGTTTTGTAATCATCAGAGGTAATAATAGCATCATTATAACGAGTTGTATACTATACTTTGTCCACGACTATCAAAACAGATTCCCAGAAAGAATTTACCTTCATTTCCCTTCTTCAGTGTAAGAAAGATTCATACATATATGCTCTCAGGTATAATTTTCTTGGTTTTTTGGGCAATGAATCTAATGAGGCAAGTTCTGCAGCTTCTTTTATTGCTGGTGCTGTTAAAGAAATCTCGTTTTCACTCTCACTACTCATTATATCTTCTTTTTTAGAATATGCATTTCAAATTAAAAGCAAACCATGCTGATTTGATGTTTCAATTTGAACTCGCACATCGCGATCGCGGCCTACTAAATAAATGTAAAAAAGGGTCAAAGCGATGTTCCTATTGGTTTAGTGAATAATATTCATTATTCACTGCAGTGATTAATGTATCTAATTATGATTGAAGAAACACAAGTATAAAGAGTATGTTGTAAGATAGTCGTGGACAAACACCTTTAATTAAACATTTAATACAAAAGAGAAGTAACTTGTTACTGAAATGCGACAAAATTCAGTGAAAATGTGAGATAATCGTGCGCATTCCTATGCCGCTAAATGCTAACCCCTAACCCTGCGATCTAAAATAGCGAATACCATCGGTAATTTACAATTTAGAAAGTCACAACGAACAATATACAGAGTAAAATAATTAAAATATGCAATTTCAAGGATCTTGCAACTTAAAGGGAGAACGCAATTTAATTTTCTTTACGAAAAACCTTCAAGTGACATCAGTGTATAACATCTAACACCCCTTTGTGCTGTCTCTCCATCTCGGTTACATAACCAACCATACATACATCGCAACGTTTGGATATGCAACCAGATTTACACCTGCAAACCAGTTCGATCTCCTTCAAGATAAAAGTTACCTGGTTTTTCATTTTGGCAGCATGGTTATCTACTTTTCATTAAAAACGGCAATTGCTTGAAAGTTACTTTATTGGATAAAAGATAACTTTAGTTAGTACCAGAGTTGTCAGTTGTGCAAAGTGATGAGTCAGTCTATATAATTTATCTTGCTAAAAAGTTCAGTAGCACTATAAGTATTAAAAAACAATCTTCGTCGCCTCAAAAACTTCCACTTAACCCCGATTAATGTCCAAATAACTGAAACTGCCAGGAGTAAATTCATTTTAATTTCTTTCTTTGTTCAATCCCCCCAAACAAATTTCAAGTTTAACTTTAAAGAAAAGATGATTCAGTTTCATAATTTCCTTGCTAACCTTCACTTTATCCGTTTTTCAGTTTGATTTCTTATTTAGTGTTGGGTATTGATTACGGTTTAATATCAAATTATTTAGTAGCTTATTCCTCCATAAAATCAATATGGAGCTACCAATATTTAATAAGGATCAGGCCATATATTTACGGTAACCTTCATAAGCTATCGGTGTATTTAACGAAACAATAGAGCACTTAATAGTGCTTTATTGATATTTATTGCCAAATTGCAGCAGCTTCATAATACCGTTGCTATTTGACAAAACACCATGATTTTTAGTTATTTTGAATTATTTTCACAACAGAATATTTATAGAAAGTATTTTCCAAGATGCGTAGGTATTTTTCTGTTGCGTCAATATACAATCCAATCCTGTAGTTTAAACTTATCGAGTGGAGAATAGCGCCATCACATAATACAGCCCGGAACCAAGCGAAATGTAATCGATGAGGAAACTACCGTGCGCTATTCTCAAAATACGCTATCTAAACCTTTGACGCCACCAGGCGAAGTCGATGTAAACTGTTTCAAATTATTCATGATACGTAGGCGACATGATACTTTTTTTAAATAACTAATTTTGCCCTGTTTATTATGAAATACATAAATAACGTCGGTATAGGTTCTTAATCGTTGAATAAACGCAAACATTTCCATTCTAATATTGTAAATAAGTTTTTGTTCCTCGGTAAATTACTTTCAGCAAAATGTGTTGGTATAAATAGGTAGATAATTAACAGAGTATTTAATTATACAACACATCGAGGAAAATTTCGAAAAACCAATAACGTAGAAGCTTTTAGGTGTAGAAACAGTTCATGAACTAAACAATCTTGCTTATAGTAAATAAACCTGTGACTGCTATTTTTGGAAGTTTGGCTTGAAATGTCATATTATGCATATACCTAATTAATGTGATAAGCATTTTTGTAAACCAAGCACTTCGAGTCCATTTATCGCGAGTGTCCAAAAACTCGAGGTTTTGTCATTCAAAACGAACATGGCTGTTTCTAAAATATGGTTTTATTGAGATAACCATATTCTAGGAGTTTAGACTTTTAAGCCCTAAACGATTTTTCCATCTGTCTAATCACAAAAATGTTTAAAACAGAAATGCTACTTTCTATTTGCTGACTGTCTAACCACAAACGTATTCGGGAGGAAAATGCTATTTACCTAACCATTTGGCATCATCTGTCTACCCACCGGGTATCTGCCTACTCACAAAATGATCCGGGAAGAAAGTCTTTTCTGTCTACCCACTTGTTACTTATCCAGCGACTTTTTATGTACCTATAAGTATTTGTATATGCCCTCCTGCTATATCTGTATCTATCTGTTTAGCTACTTGGTATCTGTCTACTCTCGTAGGGCTTTGTGAACGTGAATGAAGAGGGCGATGTAAGAAAAAAGATTTGGAACTCGGGCAACGGGAAAAAGTTCTTCCAGTTATTGTTTAAATATACGTATGAACGTATGAACGTATGAACGGTACAATAAATCAAAATTTTCAGTGAAAAAATGTTGCATTTAGTAAGAAAATTACAATATTTTGGAACAAATCATACAAATAAAAACTGCATAATGGATTATTGAAGAAAAAAATTCACAGCCTTTGCAAAGATGCAACCGGGGGAGACATTGAAAATGACGAAGCAGACTATAACCCTTATGCATTTGGGATATTGTCGTATACGCGATAGCGTGTTAAATAATTATTCATGAAACAACTGCGCCGATGTATAATACACTGCCGGCCAAAAAAAACGGGACACTTGTTTTTATTTTTATATTGAGGCCCTACAATATTTTTATGTAAATTAACTTACGCAAATAATTAACGATTGCCTTACTAGTGGGGAAAAAAGAAACTTTTAGCTGAATATTGCACCTTTTGTAAGCCTAAACAGCCAAATCAACATTTTGACTCTTCATGCATCTTTATTGAAACATCAAAATCTTTTAACTTATTGGACTGCTCTGTATTTTCTATTGTATTTTTGGTGATATTTCATTTGTAAACGTTAACTTTTAACATTTTCCATACAATGCGCCCCGAAATTTGTTCACAAATTGTTGTTTTAAGTCACGATGGCCGAAGTGTGCGGTATATTGCTCAAGTGCTGAATATACCCCGTACCACATTGCAAAATGCATTCTTGCGATTTCGTGAAACTCATGGGTTTGCAAGGAAGGTCGGATATGGTCGTCCACGGACTACGAACCATCAAGATGACCGTTTTCTCCATGTAGCTGCACTGCGCGATCGAGCATTGCCATCACCTATTATTCCTGGACGGTTAGCCGATGTTCGAGGAGTGGCAGTTTCAGCCAGAACAGTTCGAAGAAGGCTAAACGAATATGGTTTGACTTCAAGATACTCGGCTACGGGTCGCCTGTTGACCGTAGAACATCGCAGAGCACGACTTGTGTTTGCACGGCAATATGTAAATTGGGACGAACATCAATGGAGGAACGTGCTCTTCTCGGACGAGTCAAGATTTAGTGTTAGGTCACCCGACGGGTGTGAAAAGGTGTGGCGAAGACCAGCGGAGCGGTACAGTCAATGTTACATATCTCCCAGGATCAGTTTCAATGGTGGTAGCATTATGATGTGGGCCGGAATATCTTTGGTGGCTCACCCAGGATTGGTTTTCATTGAAAATGGAACAATGACTGCACACCGATACATTGTCGAGTGACTGGAAACCCATGTCACACAATATATGCCATTTATAAGGACCAATTTTGTGTTTATGGATGACAACGCCCGACCACACACAGCAAAAGTTGTTATCGAGTACCGTGAAGAGGTTGGTTTTGGACGCCTCCCATGGCCAGCCAATAGTCCAGACCTTAATCCCATTAAACATCCATGGGATCAGCTTGAGAAAAGGATTAGACGTCGCCAACCCCTACCAGAAACATTAAATGGCGCTTCAAGAAGAATGGGAATAAATACCCCAACAATCTATTGATTTTGGAGACATTTGAATTTATGAAAGAAAGAAAAACTGAGGAAAAGAAAAAAAAAAATTACACAGACATAAATGTTTACAAAACAAACAAAACAAAAAACGTCACATGTAAAGATAACAACGGATAGAATATATGGCAAGAGTATTTTACAGAGTTACTTACATCAGAAGAAAATCTATATGTCCAAAACAATGCAATAAATAAAACAAATGGATACCGACTGGTTAGTTGAAAATAATATAAAATTAAT
The DNA here is from genome assembly GCA_963966045.1 of Xestobium rufovillosum. Classification (NCBI taxonomy): domain Eukaryota; kingdom Metazoa; phylum Arthropoda; class Insecta; order Coleoptera; family Ptinidae; genus Xestobium; species Xestobium rufovillosum. Next base: position 17,101,882 of record OZ014504.1, read on the forward strand.
CCGGGCATAGCAGTCTTAGGGCTGATGAGAAATAAAGAGTACCTACTCTGTTTATTATTTCGAGCTTTGCAGCTTATTTAAATTCTTCTTCAGGAGCTAAAAGAATTACGACAGTCAGATAGGCGGACAAGATTCCGGAAAACTACTTACAAGTCGAGATTATACAAGAAGCATGACAATTCATATTTCATATTTGTTTATTTAACGTGTCAACAACAGTTTACACCAATTATAGGTGACACGTACAACACAAAGTACATTATATTTATATAGTTCACATACAAGATACAAGATGTAGTAGCAGAAAAAAAAACTCTTATGCAAAACAAGTTACCTATTCAAAACCGAAGCACAGGGAAAAGAGGTCCGAAAGGCAAACGACTCATCAAACCTACATTTTCCTCTTCCGACCTATCATTGGTTTACAAGCTACACCTTTCACAAATCACATACTAACGATCAATTCTTATTAAAGACCTTTTCAATTTTGACAAATCAATGTTAAACAAATCAATGTGTGGTGGTATTTTGTTCGCTGTATTACATATTCGATGGAGGGGTGAATTCGACAAGTGGTTAGTTGTAGTATTTGGTAAGTAGAACAAAACATGAGATCTCGACGATGATGAAGGAACATGAAGTGGCAAACGTTGAAGAAAAGAAGAGTTATCGTCGATGTTCGCCAGAACTTTATATAAGAATAATATTGACTGTTTGTTTCGTCTCTCTTCCAAGGAAGTGTAATTAAATTTTTGAAGCAAGTTGATGTAATGTTCAAAGTGCGGATAGAAACCGTATAATTTTAAATTGAGATATTTAAGAAATCTTTTTTGTGGTTTTTCTAGATAATTTATATGAAGTTGATATGCAGGACTCCAAACAACTGAAGCATATTCTAACTTTGGCAATACATAAGCATTAAATAGGGTCACTATAGATTTTTTGTTTTTAAAATTTTTAGAATTTCTAATAATAAAACCTAATATTTTTAAAGAATCATCGGTTATTTTTTCAATATGTTTGATAAAATTTAATTTACTATCAAATAATACACCCAGATCTTTCTTTTCAGAAACACGTGACAATACCGTATTGTTAATGTCATAATCAAAAGTTAATGGATTCAGTTTCCTGGTAAACGTCATAATAGCACATTTTGCTATGTTAAGACGTAGATTATTTTTCTGACACCACTGGAAAAGCAAGTTAATGTTATCATTTAATATAAGACAATCCGTTTCAGATTCTATTGTTTTGTATATTTTGAAATCGTCGGCAAAGAGCAATCTGTTGCAATATTTTATTACGGAGGGCAAATCATTTACAAAAATCAAGAACGGCAATGGTCCTAAGTTTGGCCCCTGTGGTACACCTGAGGTGGCCATGTAGTCGCGAGATCTTTCTTTTCCATATACGACAAATTGCCTGCGATTACCAAGGTATGATTTAAATAGTTCAACGAGGCTTTCCCTAAATCCCAAGATCTCAAGTTTTTTTAATAAAACAGCATGATCAACGGTATCGAAGGCTTTGGAGAAATCGGTAAATATTACATCAACCTGCCCCTCATTATTTATACCCTCGCTTATATCTTGTGTAAAGTTAATTGAATTTGATACAGTAGATCTCCTTGGCACAAATCCATGTTGAAAACTAGAAATTATAGGCTTCACATGGTTATAGATCAAAGAGTAAAGTAAACTTTCAAATATTTTAGCAAAACCGGAGATTAACGAAACGGGCCTATAATTTTCTACGTTCCCCTTATCACCTCCCTTAAATATCGGTACCACTTTGCTAACCCTCCACCTATTGGGAAAAGTGCTTGTGCTTAGCATCAAATTATAAATATAACACAATGGTCCACAAAGGAATTCCGCACAGCTTTTAAAGATATACATTGGTATACTATCCGCACCACAAGATCTTTTGGGTTTCAGGATATTTATTTGCTTTAACACACTTTCAAAACTAATTTCCGTCACATTAAGGATGCTTGCAGAAAAATTAAGCAGATCGGTATCATAATTTTCAGGAGCACTATTTCCCATGCTATCCCAGTATACGGCTTCAAAACAACCCGCAAACCCATTGGCTATTTCCAAATCATTTGCACACACAGTGTCTTTAAATTTCATAGTAATTTCTTTGTTGTAATTGTTTTTGTTGTTTTTAACAAATCGAAAGAAATCCGCGGGAGCATGCTCAATATTGTTTTCTACAGAATTAAGGTATTTATTGAAAGCAATGTTTATATCATTATTTATTTTAGCCCTCAATCTCGAAAATTCTACATCAAGCAAAGGATTGGCAGTCTTTTTAAATTTCATTCGTGTTTTATGTTTCAGTTTTAAGTCTTTAATTATATCTCCCGTGAACCAAGGTGGATACTTGCTGGATTTGTGCATCAACCTAGGAACAGTCTGACAGAAGAATCCTTTACGTCGAAAATGGAAAAGTATCAGTAGCTACCAGGTTAAGTGAAGTGAGCGGGTGATGTTAAAAATGGCTTGACTAGGGTTAGTGTTGGTGTTGCATGTAACTTAATTTTTCATTGTTTTCTTTTTATGTGCCTAGGGACGGAGAAAACCTTGAGCTATGTTTATTGGTATACGTGTATATTCTCAATACTGTGCACTTGTTTTTTTGTTTTCTATTTTTGTTTTTTGCTCTTGTTTATCTTTTTTTACATTATTTTTCGGATTGTTGCTCTATGAGAATTTGGATTTGTCTATTGTGGATTTTGCATTTATTTATACGTTTATCATATAGTGGTTCATGAGGAGGAAAACTTACTTTAACTTTTTTTTATATATTTGTTTCTCTCATTTTAATTTTAATGTTAATAATGAGTTTAAAATCGGCACCCAAGCACTTCGATATGCTGATTTCTGTATTTTACCAAAATGTCAGGGGATTGAGGTCGAAGGTGAATGACTTTTATCTGTCGCTACTTAGTAATGATTATGATATATTAGGTTTAACTGAAACCTGGCTGGACAACGATATTTACAATTCGGAACTATTTAATTTATCAAATTACTTTGTGTTCAGGAAGGATAGAGATAAAATTATTACAGGTAAAACTAGAGGTGGTGGTGTATTGATTGCTGTAAAAAATAATTTATTGGTTGAAAGAGTTGACATATTTCGGGATTTACTTATTGATGCTTTGCTTGTTAAAATTACACTTAAAAACCAACATATTTTATATATTAGTGTGGCATATTTTCCACCCAACACCAAAAGTACTGCTTATCAAAATTTTATCGGGGATTTGGAATCGGTGTAGGTGAACATGTTTTCTAAGCATGTATTGCTAATGGGTGATTTTAATATTGCTGACTTTAACAGAATTACATTAAACCAGACGCCTGATATTAAACAACAGTTATTGAATTTTGCTAGTGGGAATGGTCTGACGCAGAAAAATGAAATAGTGAATTCATACGGTGGAACGCTGGATCTGATTTTTTCAAACATCCAAACTCTTCGTTATTAAAGGCGATCCTCTTACTAGAGAGGATCCTTATCACCCGGCATTGCAGTGCAATATTCAATTGCAGAGAATCCATACTAATGGCCGCGACATTCGTAGTTCTCATTTGGAGTACTGTTTCAGAAGAGCAGATTTTCTTCAGATGTATAGTTTATTCTCCACTGCTGTGTGGGAGGATTTATATAAGGAGGTAACGGTCGATGGAGCTGTGGATTTGTTGTATTGTGTTGTCTATGGTATTTTGAACCAGAATTCTTGGGACAAACGTCATAATTAAATAAAATTGTATAAACACGGAACTACATTAACGATGAGTGATGATGACAAAGAACTACATCAAGTAATGTACATAATAACTTTAAGTTAACCTAATTCACTGTAAGAGATGACTGATAATTGATGGCAAAAGGGATAGGATAATGACAGTCCCTGAAGCCCTGCAGAGCGACAATAAAAGTCACCAGGAGTGCCGCATGGGAGCATCTTAGGACCCACATTGTTCTGAATTTATAAGATTCAATAGTGAATACGTAGCCTACTAAAAAACTGGTTGTTAATGCATTGACAGAACAGCTTCCTAGCCACAGCCACAACTGAACTGGAGGGCGCGCTTGCCGCGCGCCTTCTTTTCGTAATTTTTTTCTCATTTTTTTTCTTATACAACCTATTACGATATTCGCACATCGTGTAGAGAAAAATACCCTCTATCCGATGCCATACAAAAATATATACGGTCTCATTGAAAAAATGTTCTATGACCCCATATCTCGGCTCAAAAGTGCTTTAAAAAAAAACCGCCCCGTCAGTTTCCTATGGACCATCTCTGATATACGTATGCAAAATTTCAGCAAAATCTGTCGAGCCGTTTTCCAGCAAAAGTGCCAACAGACATACACACGAACGCACGCACACACATACATACGGATGGAAATATGCCACCTTGCCAAAAAGTCTTAGAATGACCTGAAACGTCCACATTTGATGAAAAAACACCATGGTCAAAAAACGACTATCACAATAGCTACCTAGCTCGGCTAGGAAGCTAATTACAAATCTCATTAGCGGCGCTGCCAGTAAAGAGCTTTTGAAATATTTGAAACTGACCAGGGCTTTTGAACATATTATGACGATTTAGTTTAGGAAATTTGTTATTTACACATATCCATATAATGTATAATGTATAATGTATAATGTATAATGTGTCGTTCTTGTACTCAATCGCTGAAATAAATGCGTTTAATATTTAGAAGATATTAAAAAGATATAACTGCCAGCAGAAAAAAATGGTAAACTGGATATCTAAAACATGCATTTCAACTGAAGTATTTAACACTCAATAACTTATTTCTTGTAGCAGGAATTTTGGCTGCGTTGTAAATTTAAATCAATGAAGTTACATTCTGCCGCCTATAAAATTTTTATGCAAATGTGCAGCAAAGTTAAATCTTAGGTAAGTATTGTAGTTGTGCTCAAAACACACTGTGTCATCTGATAATACAATTATGAATGTTCCGCCTGCACCACTACCCTTAATTAATTTAATGCGCTAGCACAATTATACTTACCTGTTATTCATTTGCATAAACGTATATAAACGTATCATTCTAAAATTTAAGTGAATTCATAAAATCGTTACTGGCGAAGAGGGAAAAAGCGTTGATAGTTTATGAAAACTTTTCTTTGAATGGCTGCGCTGTCACAAAAATGGTAGATAGTCCGTTATTATTGCATTTATGAAGTATTTTAAATGGGAAAAATAGTATTACTTTTTTTTCTCATTACAAAAGTGGGCGACCAAAAAATAATTTAACCTATCTTTTTAAGTTATTTAGCAAAATATTTTTTGTTCTGTTGGTAGCCACGTACCTATATTTCACGGAAACTGAAACAATCAAATTTTGCACAAAATTGAAGAGATAAAAGTACTTTTTGGTGAGCCGCATGTAAATTGTTACCAAGTCTCTCAGTGAATATTTTTTAATAAATTTAACCGTAAATTAGCACCCCACTTTGTTTTATAACAGAAAAACTTGACACAATGATCAATGACTTTTACCTTCATACGTATCAAGAATACAAATAGGAATTTTGTGCTAGCAGGCCCTCGAACACACCTTCACTTGGCATTTCCTCCTAAAGCTCAATAAAGCACAGGAATACATACACCGGGTGGGTCACAAAAACTGACACCAAGGAATGGGAGTGAACATTTTTGTTTGAGAGAAGATGTGTAAAAGGAAACTCTTATATTTCTAGTTAAACGCACAGTTTTTCACGTGTACAGTTTGAGTCATTTCGCCTGTGCCGCAATAACTTACTTGTATTCTTATATTAATCCAAAAGGCGGCCGATTTCGAAATGTTATTTATATTTTCAATATTTTCTCTCTTGCAGCATATCTACCTACTTTTCAAAAACTGCTGTTTGAGAAAAATCGACAAGAATTTATCCGTTCATCCAAAAATTTGTAGAATTAAAGTAGCACAGGGCAGCTGAAATGCTCCTGTGCGCAAATATTCCTCGGAACTGGGAATTTTTCTAGAGAATTTCCCACAGGCCAGGAAAGACAACGAAAAGTGGGAAAGTTGACTTCTCCCACATAACAGGGTAGGTACTACATCTGCAATATGAAGTTTTCAGTTCCACAACTACTAACATTGTTGCTGAAAAAAGTTACGGCGAGTTAAACATAAATAATTTGTGCGCACTAGTCGCGCTAATACGTTGATAGGTAGCGACATAAGTGTTCGCGCGCATTTATTCTTGATAAAAATGTTTTGTTTGTTTGTATTATTAGTGATTTATTAGTAATAGTGATCAGTAATTAATACGTTACTTTGTATGTCAAATTGTGGCGGCGCACTTTTTAAGATGAAGAAATCTGAATGCCGTAAGTTTATTATTTATCATGCACCGATTTCTTGAAAAATAGGTTATAGGTTATGAAAGAATTTGGTTTTCTAGATACTTCCGCACGTTTCAAATTGTCATTCTGCATTGTCTGCCAACGTAATACGACAGAAACTTTGCAAAGCATAGCAGAAGAACGATATGAAGCATTACCGTATGTAACATCCCGTAAATCGGATTCTAATTTTATTGCTCTTAGAAAAAGGCTTGAAAATTTTATTCTCAACGCCCGGTTTGGCACTCTCAATGTAGAAGATCTTACACAAGACTTTTTTTATAATAAACAACCGGAAACTGTGGAAGATCCACAATAGAAATTCAGACGGCCCAAATCCGTAAAAAGCCCAAATAAAATATGTTTCATATGCGACAAAGCACGTGATCCCAAGGGTAATTATAAACTTTTACTTGTCGGTACTTTCGAGAGACAAAATGAAATTTTTAAGAAAGCGAAGGAACTTAATGGCGATGCAATGCTACATAAAATCCAAGGTTTCGGTGATAATTGCATTGATATGATTGCCAACGATTTCCAGTATCACAATTTTTGTGTTTAATTTTTTTCGCACGTCTGTTAGTAAATGCCAAGGTAGAAACAAATCACTTCTAAAACAAGACCCAACATTTTTTGATATATTCGTTAGAATTGTACCTACTCTGCAACATCGCTTACTGATTCAAGAAAATCTCTTAAGTATTGCTGATATCAGAAAACTACTGCATTCAGATTGTAAACTGTTCAATATTGTATGAAATCACTTACGACATTCAGATCTCTTAATTTTAAAAACTACACAGCCGCAACTTAATATACAAAGTGACGTAATAATTACTGATTACTATTACTAATATAATAAATCACTAATAATACAAGAATACGTTTTTATCAAGAATACAAGCGTGCGAAAACATATGTCGCCACTTATCAACGTATCAACGCGGTCAGCGCTCACAAATTATTTATATGTTTAACTCGCCATAACTTTTTTCAGCAACAATGTGAATGTTTCGTTTCTCCACCAAAAATAATTTCGAGCCTTTGTTCGTATTTGGTCTCGCATATGTTATGTTAATTCCGAAAAATAAGATTACTTACCCAGTGCGCAAAAATTTGTTGTCTAGCAAGAAATAATTTTTTTCATAAAATTGGAAAATAAATTTTTCAGCATTTTCGCAATTTCCGATTTTTTCGCGATCTCAGAATTCGAATCCGGCAGGTCATTTTACATAAGAATAAGCTTCATTTTTTGTGTGTTCAAGTGGTATAGAGGGTGTCAAAATAGAGCACCTTGCTCCCCGACTAATTCTTCTTTGCTGGACGCCAACACTGCTATATCATCCGCAAATCTGGGCATATTAATAGTTTGGCCCTTAACAACACTAATTGCATCTTCGATAAAAGTTGAAAACTAGAGGCGACTACGCACATCCCTGTCTCACTCCTTTCCGAGAATATAGTTCTCTTCGTAGAGATTATACGTATTAACCTTATTGTTCCTATATTTCATCCCTACCTTACTGAGCACTTCGAACATCTTACTCCATTTTACCTTGTTGAAGGCTTTTACTAAATCTATAATTATTATACTGCACAAAATAATGTACCTACCTAAATTCGTGCAATAAAATTATTTCTCGTACATCATTCTGTTATTTAATAAAATGGAACTTCTCAACGACTGATAGAATAGATAACACGACATTGTTCAAAACTAGCAGTCAGTCCTGCTATCCATTATTGCCTCTGATAATTGAACTTCTCTTGAGCGTCGCGGTGCATCTACAGCGACGGCGGAGTCGACGCCGTTAGTTCGCATACCTGCATGGCACGCCAGTTTCGTCGCGACTCTCGCACAGATGCGATCATGTGATTTGTGTCAATATTTGTTATAACCAGATTGCAGTGCTGTAATTAGAGAAAGTATTGTTGGTGTTTATTGCTAACAAAAAGTTCAGTTTTTAAGGACAGACTTACTTACGCGCTGAACATTGGCGTTTTTGAAATTGCCGGTTGGTTCTTACAAGCGACTAGGACAACTGAGAAAACATTGGAGAGTTCCTGGCGGATTTTTGAACTGGAATTCTTGAAGTTACTACAATGCAACTAAAAATGTAAGACGTGAGTTCATTAGTAGAAAAGAAAATAGCTATTATGTTTTTTCTTATTTATTTTAGCTAAGTATAAAAGTTAGTAAAACTATATTTATATAAAGTTAGTAGGTATTTTTTATACCATAATGTGTTAATCGTTTTGAATTAGTATGTATTAATTTCGTACTTTATCGTTTGTCGTATTATGTACAAGTACAAATCGATTTTCTGTTGGATTAGTTTGCTTTTATAGTTTTTTTGCTCTCCAAAGTTGACTTTAATGTTTCAATAGGTATTTACGTCATAATTATACTACTATTAAGAATTTATTTGCTGAAAACTTCAATATTAATGAGAATTTGATAGCAGTTTGGAGTAGTTGAAACGTCATGGAGTTTTTTAGGGCACATTTACTGCTGCTAAGGTTATTCCGTTCCGTAATACGATTTGTCAAAATTTCTGAAAAACGAATTATTTGAAGAATCGATTTTTGATTTTGGGATTGTTTGTAGGGTTGCCAACCGTCTCGATTTTAGCGGAATTGCCCGCTTTTGAAAGTTTGGCCTTCGCAAACCGACGCGGGACAGCGGGAACGGGAGCGGCAACGGGAGCGTCGCGGGATAGGAACATATGGCGGGGTATTGTACCATTCACACCGAAACAACTTTCCGCTAAAGCCCGCGCGGAACTGCAGCGTCTTGTTTACAGTTCGCTGCTTGCAGCATCTTTATTCGCTACCGCGCAGTTCCCGCTTCTAGTATACACGTGCTAACTATCATGGAGACAGAAAAATTAGTAGAAACTGTCAAGAATTATCTGATTTTGTACGATTTATCTAATACCCAATATAAAAATATGTATACGAAAAAAGAATGGGAAACTATGGGACGAAATTGGTTTGACACTAAAACAAAACCTGCTTTGGTCGTCTGCTACTGCCAGTAACAGAAGAGCTTCTTCGTCATCATCTGAAGAGAACATACGTAGTACAGTCCGTAAGTTTCCGGCCCAACCTATCCTTTGTGGCCACATTCGGTTGCAGCTACCATGGTTATTTTCCCTGACTCCTGGTACATGTGTGTGCACAGCCGGATTAAGCTGCATCCAATTGTTTGGTTTTGACAGTTGGCTAAAATTGTCGTGCCATAAAATTTTTTAAAATGTTCAAAATCGAGTATCGCGCAGTGATTAAATTCTTTACCAAAGAGGGTCTTACACCAGCCCAAATTAAAGATCGTTTAAATAGAGTGTATGGGGATGCTTCCCCCTCCTATTCAACTGTAAAAGAATGGAGCAAAGCATTTAAATTCAGACGAGAAAATCTGGAAGATGATCCTCCTTCTGGTCGCCCTGTGGAAGCTGTCACTCCGGGAACTATTGCAAAAGTCGAGGTTGAAGCAATGCCACTGTAAATTCAGTGTACTACGCAGCTCTGCTGCACCGTCTAAGAGAGGCTATTAAGCAGAAAAAGCGAGGAAAATTGAGTAGAGGTGTGCGAATGCTTCACGACAATGCGCCCGTCCACACAGCTGTTATTGCCAAGACTGCTGTGCGGAAGTGTGGCTTCACAGAAATTTCCCACCCACCTTACAGCCCGGATTTGGCTCCCAGCGATTACTACCTTTTCTTAAAATTGAATTCGGACTTGCGGGGGAAGAAATTTCACACTGATGAAGAGGTTCAAACTGCCGTTGGGGCCCATTTTGCAGTTAAAGATGAAATGTTTTTTGTGGGTATTGAGATGCTTCCAAAAAGATGTAATAAATGTATTGATATTAAGGGAGATTATATTGAAAAACAGTAAGAACCGTTTTTTTTTATTTTCATATCTCTTCTAGTTCAGGCCAGAAACTTATGGACCTACGTACTTTTTTTGCAATAATTAGGTTACATAAACCGGTGGTAATAAAAGCATGTCTAAAATGACGAAATGTTTCGTTCTGGTGTAAATACTTGTTAATTTCTCGCGTCTCGTACCAGTAGCGTGATTTTCGCTACCGCTCTCGCTCCCGCTGTTCCGCGTCGGTTCGAGAAGGCCTTAAGGCCTTCTCAAACCGACGCGGGGCAGCGGGAACGGAAGCGGCAGCGGGAGCGTCGCGGGATAGAAACATATGGCCATGTACCATGCACACCCAAACAACTTCCCACTAAAGCCCACGCGGGACTGCAGCGTCTTGTTTAAAGGCCTTCTCAAACCGACGCGGAACAGCGGGAGCGGGAGCGGTAGCGAAAATCACAGTACTGATGCGAGACGCGGGAAATTAACAAATATTTACACCAGAACGAAACATTTCGTCATTTTAGACGGTTTGTGTAACGTAATTTTTGACATTAAAAAGTATGTTCTCTTCAAATGATGAGGAAGAAGCTCTTCTGTTACTGGCAGTAGCAGACGACCAAAGCAGGTTTTGTTTTATTGTCAATTGTCAAACTAATTACGTCCCATGATTTTTCTTCTTTCAAATACTTTTATATTCGGTATTAGATAAATCGTACAAAATCGGATAATTCTGGACAGTTTTTATTAATTTTTCTGCCTCCATGATAGTTAGCACGTGTATAATAGAAGCGGGAACTCCGCGGTAGCGAATAAAAATGCTGCAAGCAGCGAACTGTAAGCAAGACGATGCAGTCCCGCGCGGGATTTAGCGGGAAGTTGCTTCGGTGTGCATGGTACAATATCCCGCCATATGTTTCTATCCCGCGACGCTCCCGCTGCCGCTCCCTTTCCCGTTGTCCCGCATCGGTTTGAGAAGGCCTTAAGGGGAAATTAACAAGTATTTACACCAGAGCGAAACATTTCGTCATTTTAGACGTGCATTTATTACTACCGGTTTGTGTAACCCGAGGTGTAACCTAATTTTCGACACAAAATAGTATGTTCTCTTCAGATGATGAAGAAGAAGCTCTTCTGTTACTGGCAGTAGCAGACGACTAAAGCAGGTTTTGTTTTAGTGTCAAACCAATTTCGTCCCATACTTTGTTCTTTTTTCGTATATTTTCATATTCGGTATTAGATAAATCGTACAAAATCGGACAATTCTTGACAGTTTTTATTAATTTTCTTGTCTCCATGATAGTTAGCACGTATATACCAGAAGCGGGAACTGCGCGGTAGCGAATAAAAATGCTGCAAGCAGCGAACTGTAAACAAGACGCTGCAGTCCCGCGCGGGCTTTAGCGGGAAGTTTTTTCGGTGTGCATGGTACAATAACCCGCCATATGTTTCTATCCCGCGACGCTCCCGCTCTCGCTTCCGCTCCCGCTATCCCGCGTCGGTTTGAGAAGGCCTTTACAGTTCGCTGCTTGCAGCATTTTTATTTGCTACCGCGCAGTTCCCGCTTCTAGTATACACGTGCTAACTATCATGGAGACAGAAAAATTAATAGAAACTGTCAAGAATTATCCGATTTTGTACGATTTATCTAATACCCAGTATAAAAATATGTTTACGAAAAAAGAACAAAGTATGGGACGAAATTGGTTTGACACTAAAACAAAACCTGCTTTGGTCATCTGCTACTGCCAGTAACAGAAGAGCTTCTTCCTCATCATCTGAAGAGAACATACTTTTTTTGTCAAAAATTAGGTTACATAAACCGATGGTAATAAAAGCACGTCTAAAATGACGAAATGTTTCGTTCTGGTGTAAATACTTGATAATTTCCCGCGTCTCGCACCAGTAGCGTGATTTTCGCTACCGCTCCCGCTTCCGCTGTTCCGCGTCGGTTTGAGAAGGCCTTTAGTCTCGCGTCCCGCTCATACCCTTGACGGGACGCAAATTGTCCCGCTTTTTTATAATACAGGATGTCCCACAACTTAGGAAAAAGCGACTCATAGCGACCTTCTTTCACGTCCCCTAAATGTAAATATGTTAAAATTAAAAAAAATCCCGGGTTCAATTTCCTCTACAGATCAAGAAAAGAAACGCAAAGTTGGCAACAATGAAATTGAATAACTGAGATTTACATAATTGCATTATTTTTATTTAGAAAAATCAGGAAACAAGAAAATGTGGACTTTGTAAAATTGACACTGAATAATTTAAATATTGTATCTTTATTCAAAAAATTTATTCGGAAAATTTAGAGAACAACAAACGGTCCACAATAACAAAATAAAAAAAATGAACAGAAAAAGGAAACAATAAAATGGTTCAATGTGGCCACCATTGACCCTAATACAATCTGCTGCTCTCCGAGCAATAATTAAATTCTGTAAATTATGAAGATGGACATGTAGAGTTCCTGCTGCTTCGGTGATGCGATTTTCCAGTTCATTGATGTCATTTATAGGAGTTATATAAACCAAATGTTTTAAATAGCCCCACACAAATATCTAAGGGCGTCAGGTCTGGGGATCTTGACCACCTCGCCCTATCTACCTTCCAGGATAGTGTTGGTTTAACCACTTTTGGAGATTCATACCAAAATGTGCAGGAAAACCATCCTGCTGTCACCACATATCACGCCTAATTCCCAGTGCTACGTTTTCCAAAAGAATTGGTAGTTCCTCACTTATAAATTTTAAATAATTTTGGACATTTAGTCTGTTTGGAATGATAACAGGACCAATTAAGTAATTATCCACAATTCCTTCCCAAACATTAATAAATACTAAGTTGCAATTGATGATTTCGGAATGAGTAGAGAAAGTATTCTCGTGCACCCAATGGGGTTGTTGTGCAAATTGTATACACCGCCACGTGTAAATGCAGCTTCATCTGACCACAAAATGTTAATGATGAAGGTATTGTCCAAATTGCTTTGGTGCAAAGCCACTGACAAAATAGAAGTCTTTATGGATAGTCAGCTGGCAAGAAATGATAAGACTTAATTTTTTTATAAGGATACAGTTCATCGTCCTGAAGAATTCGATGTACCGTAGACTTATGCAACTCCAATGCTCTAGCAATCCTGGCTGAGCTTGTATTAACTCTAAGACGTTTTCTCAACATTTGGATTTCCTTGCCTACCTAAATGATCAAAATATCAAATTTTGACGTTCAGATTTTCATGGCCCTCTCTAATTCTTAAAATTGTAGAATAGCCATGATACCACATGAAATTAGTATATTGTGAAACGAGCACGGAATGGACATTCCGTGCGAGTTTCACACTATACTTTTTCTACGACTATACATGTATCTATATTATACATAAATTGCAATTTTTATTTTATTTATTAACAATATTAAAAATGTCAAATTACTACAATTTATTATTAAATACCATTTTTGGAGAATTTGTGAACTGCCTTTTAATAGTTACATTCTCCGTGTTCTCAAAATGTCCCATTCTTGAACTAGACGGAATATCTGTCGAGTTTTCAATTGAAGAAATTGTATGCACATGTACTTACATATATTATTGTGCTTTTAACAATTTGCAGACAAAAATTATTATCATCAATACTGCTTAGCATTTTTTTTAATAAACTTATTGTGGAATTACTAATATTCATCTTGCATTAATGCCAGTGAATCAGTTGGCTTAGTTAGGTAGATATTCGGCATTGACATTTTCAACTTAATGGTGATGTTCGTGGTGAGAAGAATTGAACCTGGGAAGTTTTAAAATTTAAACATATTTGCATTCAGGGGACTGGAAGGAAGGTCGGTATGAGTCACTTTGGGATAGTAAGGGAATTTTTATGAATGCATATGTAGATATTATGTTACACACTGACTATTCATTATTCAAATACGTGCATGTACTTACCTACTTTACAGTAGCATCTGTGATTTTGAAGTTGCTATTGCCCAATAAAGCGGCTGTCAGAGTCGAGGCATCTGTTTTAGCAAAGTTATTTACTTTTTCAAATGGTGCTTAAGTTTTCTTTTTTAATTTTATAATAGATAATATAATAAACTTTTTCTACACCTATTTAATTATATGACAATTATTCGGATTTTCTTCGTGAAATATCGTACCCATAATTCACTGTAGTGAATTATGAAATCATAATTCACGGCATTTCGGCCAATCGCAAATATAGATTCAATAATCACTGTTTCCCTGATCCAATGATATTTGATATCGACCGCCATCAACTCTTGCTGGGGCTGACAATCGCTCGGGTGACAGCCAAGTGTATCTCGCCATCTTGGTTTAGTATAAAACCTGGTTGGCCATTACGCAGCTTTTGGGGGCCACTGGTATGGGACATACTGACGTCAGTATGTGGAACTCTGGGGTGTTTTGTCGCGAACTACTGTATTTTTCTAAAATCGCCGGTTACCGTCAGTCGTCAACGACACTACGAGCATTATTTGCTCGTAGCAACGGTATAGTAGGAATTTGCTGTCAAACTTTGTGGAAGATCAAAATTTTTGGTTGAACTTGAAGGTTGTTTTGCTTCAATGTGATAAAAAATTAGGGTAAAATCAAAAGAATAACATACCTGAAAGCGTAAATTACAATTTAAATTGTATTTGGAATAGAAATTGATAATTTGTGACCAGATCATAAACTTTGAAATTGAAACTTCAAGAAATTTGGAAATCTGATCTGGAAATTAGCCGTTTTGCAGTTGGCACCTATTTGGGCATTACGTAAAAACCAAAATAGGTCATACAAGAACACTTTTGTGTTCAAACACTTTATATTAACGAAAAACTTGGGGATTAAATCCTGAAATTTATTTAATGACAATCAACTGACGTTGCTAAATTGGCATATTGGCAGTGTCACAAATCGAAAAGAATCCGACACTCCTGACTACAGAGGCTTCCAACAAGTTTGTCCACATGCGCAGAAGGCGACGAAAATCGGTTCCCGGAGTGTCGAACCATTATCTATACTAAACCAAGTCTCGCCATATTACTTGTTTACGTTTTTCAACGTATGCACTTCAGTCGAGTAGGTATAGTTCTTTTCAGATATCTTGGCGTGTGTGTGCAGTAATCTGCGCATTACGTTCATGTGTTTTTCTCCCTTTTGTAAAATGGATTGGTTGAATTTTAATTGCTGCCGTAAGATGACTTGAGAATATTCTCACGTTTCCGTATTTCATCTCACTCTTTCTTACTATGGTTGTGTGAAACAAAATGGTTTCAGTATTAATTTGCTTATTTTGCAATATCCAGTGGTCACCAAGCAATTTATTAAAAATTATTGCCTTTCAAGTATAACTGTCAGTTTGATTGTCAGGTGTAAAGATGCCTAGAAATGTTTTTACCAAACAGTGTCGAGAAGTTTTACGAAATATTTTTGAATACTTTACTCGAGAGAAGGAAAATAATGGTCCCCTATTGCCCTTAACTTGTGACCAGGAGCGATTTGCCGATGCATCAAAAGTAAGTCTATGCAGCGTGTCGCGCATAGTTGGATAGGAAAAACGAGGTTTGTCTCCTTCAACGCCCGGAAAAAGGCACAGCAAATCAAAATTAAAAAGAAGATGTAACTGACAACATTAAAACCGAAGTAAGGAATGCTATTTATTCCATGAAAGAAAAGAAATAACATTACATTAAAAATTTTAAATAACAAATTAAAAACAAAACAAATAGTGAATATTTCTGCCACAAGTTTGTGGCGTTTATAACCAATAGCAGATTTAAGTACAAACTAGAAAATAACCGGTGTCTTTTGTGTGAGCGGGCTAAAGTTATGGGTAAAAGAATACATTTCTTGGGGCGGCGCACACGCTTGTCGCGGTTCCTAGCAACAGCAAAATTTTGGAAACTACTGAACTGCTGGCGGTTGCTTGGATAATCGGATATGGCGGCGCAAACGCCAACAAATCTGAAAAATACTATACCCATTAATCCGTACAAACTAACAAGTCAACCACTAAAACTGCCAGAATTTAACAATGGAAGGGACAACTCCAAATTTATATATTACTAACTGCACAAATTTCAATATATATTTCTAGTAAGTAGTCCATTTATTGAAAAATAAAAATTAATGTATTATGATAGTGTTCCGTTAAAGTTATCAAATTTGAGTCTAATTTATTTGTTTAATAGGTGTAGAAAAAGCATAGTATTATATTCGCGATTATGACCATTATTCACGAAGATGATGTTTGAGCCCACGAGCCGAAGGCGAGTGGCTCAAATCATCTGAGTCATAATCGCTCATATAATAATATACTATTATTAAATGCCTCGCATTGTTTTCGAAAATCCCGCCTTTTTAAAGCCTTGTCTCTGCATTTCCATAATTGAAGTTGGCAACCCTAATTGTTTGCATTTAAAGATATCGGAACGCAAAGGTAACTTCCCCACTGCAACTTTATTCACCTACCATGGGGTGTTTTTAATTTTTTTTGCAGCAAAAATGAAATTTTTATAATATTTGGCTATTACTTACTTTTTGGGACAATTGGTTCAGGAAAATGAACAATTGAATATTTTGGGATTCTGAGCAAACTTTCTTAATGAATTTGTTCGATTCGACGTAAAATAAGACCACTTTCCATTTAACTGAAACAGTTTTTTTCGTCTTGAACACTCCTCGTATAAGATAGAATGCATTAGACGGAATTTTCAAGGACAGCCTTTTACAATAAATTTTTTCTCTGAATGAAAATTTGATGCGATAAGTAATAAAAGAGATATTTGGCTGTTACGTACTTTGTGGGACACCCTGTATAACAATACTTTTTTGTGACATGTGGGTTGTTCAGAGTAAAAACAAATGTAACGGCTAGACCAATTAGTTTTAGAAGATTTAGAAACAACAGTCATTCCTAAATTACCTTTCAATTTAACCTTTTTTGTTAGATATTATCGAGGATATTATAATATTTATAAAGAAATTCTTAATCATTTTAATAGCTATCATCCTAAATTACAATTTACTATTAAGATTTGAAAGAAATAATCAAATCACTTTTCTAGATTTAACTTTACATAAAATTGAAAATTAAAGTTGATGATGATTTGAGAGAAACGAAACGTAGTAAGAAATTTCTGTGTACGCCACCGTGTAGCATGCAAAAAGTTTCTCTAATAATGTACCCATTGTTTTCCGTTCTGTTCAAAAACTACGGAGTTATTCACAAAATATTATATTATTTTATATTATAGGTACCTATTCATGAAATATTTTTGTCTTTTTAATATATTATGTATCTCAAAAACTACAAGTTAGTGATGACACAACTTTCTTGGTGGAATATAATTCACCCTAGAAATATATGCACCTTTGTCCCCATTTAAACTTTTTTGTATCCTCGTTAAAATGTCAGTTTTATGTCATGTCTCATTTTGAGGAAATTCGACGTATTGATCCAGTTGTATTGTTGTATCCGAC
Source organism: Xestobium rufovillosum (assembly GCA_963966045.1). Classification (NCBI taxonomy): domain Eukaryota; kingdom Metazoa; phylum Arthropoda; class Insecta; order Coleoptera; family Ptinidae; genus Xestobium; species Xestobium rufovillosum. The sequence goes on from OZ014504.1 coordinate 17,119,645, forward strand.
ACGTAATCGTTCAAAATGGGACACGCCTTACAGTAAATGCTTTACAAAGCTGAAGTGTTCGTTCACAACAAGACATATCCACAATATAGGAGATGTAATCTAGTTGTTCAAATCAGATAAGCTCATTTGAAATGCTATTGGGTAATTCACTATTTATGTCACACTAGATATCTCCAACGTAATCATTAATTTATATTTTACCCACCCAAGCTTATAATGAGAAGCAGCTCCCTCGAACAGTATAAGATGAACTTTATTAAGCAGGCTCATTTACTCAGAAGCAGACATGGTTTTCGGCAACACATAACAATACGGAAGAAAAATAGTATCATATTCAACTCAGAATAATACAACAGCTTTCATTCTGAATATGGAAGAAATACGAAAACAGAAACTTGCCACATTACCCTCTGAAATACGTAGGTATTTCAATATGCCAAAACTTAAACAAGCAGCTTTAAAGTCCCCCCACACTATCGCAAGGACATAAAAGCAGGACTATATTACTATGATTATTACTTTATTACCATATTGAAAACATTAATTATTATTCATATTATAAATTTATTCAAAAACGCACAAATTAAAAGTCAAGTGTAATAATAAGTAAGTATTTGTAATAATAATTATTGATACATTTTGATGAACAATAACTTATAGATAATGTTCGATGCCAATATGTTTCAGGGGGAAACTTTTGAAGGAGTAAAAAACAATCAGGACGTTTTCGATCACTAATTCAGTTTGGCAGTGATTAAAATTAATGCCTGAAAGTTCTTAAATTCCAATTCGATAATACCTACTACCTTAAATTACAGGAATCGGATAATAATGAAGATAGGCATAGGCGTATTTTCGTTTCTGCCTACTAAGATTTTCTTCGTTGTTACCGTTCGTCATATCGCTTTTATATATCGTAATCATTTCAAATTTATAAATGTAACTTACAGAAAAACTATAAATTCTTAAAGTCAAGCAAACTCCAGCCTTAAATATGTATAAGAAATACGTTATATTTATAAGGAACTGTAGCCTGCAGACTACTCCGAATTGCTCATACAACTGTAAGATCTTACAGAGTTTACAGAATTACAGCTCTAACAGACTTGCCCAGAAATTTCAGTATAAGTTAGAAGATCGAGACGGAAAGAGCAGAGCAGGAAAAATGCTTACTGTTTTGATAACCGATCAGGAAAAACCGTATAGTGGCCACTGAACCAAACTGTCTACTGAATAGAAACTCGTTTAAATCCAATTTCAATATTTCTCTATCAGCACTTTAAGGTACCTATCCCAGAATAACAATGTATATAATTTATGAACATATAATGAAAAGGATTTACGCAACAGAGACGCAGAGGCATAATCATTCCTTTAAAGCGGGTATTAATATTATGGACACCAGTTCTGAATATTATTGGAGTTTACTCCTTAAGAATCGATTTTCAGTTATAGCCTGCGGTACGGAAATTTTATGAGTAGTAAAATCAAGCGTTACATTTTGCGTTAACTAAAAGTAACGCGTTACGTACATTGAAATTATGTATGTATCTATGGATACGGCTGTTTATGTCTGACTGCATAGAGCATGGACTTAGTGAAAATAGAGGGGCATAGAGATAGAGTAGATATGACAGTTGACGTTGTAAAGTCAGCATTTGCAGTGTTTGTTCGTTCCTAAATTTGTTGAATCTTTTAATTTAATATGGAAAAACCTAATATTAAATACTCCAAATATTGCTTAGTGCCGAAATGTGAATCAACGCCTGTTCGAACACCAGGAAAAGTATTTATTTCGTTGCCAGTGGGATCGACGTTTAGCAGATTGTCACTTAACTACTGAATTTATAAACAATTTATATTTTGATGTAGTTGGACATTTTCGAACATAAACCATCTGATAAATACACATTTGGGTATAAAACTGACATTCGCGTGTACCCTATTATCAAGTAATTGAATTTAAATTAATCGTTCGTAAAGAGTAAACTCCAGTCGTGCATCGGAGCTGACACACACAAGTTTTTTTTATTGAATAAATGAGTAAGAATGCGCTATGAAGCTCCATTAAAAGCACATTCGGGTCGGTCAAATTGTGTGAGCCGTGAACGTACTTACACATTCATTTAAACAAGAACAATAAACAAATATGCAAAAGTTTAACTCCGATAACATAAAATTCTCTTTACAGTCCACAACAAACATAAAATATAAACGTAGAATATTAGTGGATTAGTATATGAATTTCTTAAACTTCTACCAACTTGATCTCCGAACCTAAGGGTGTTATTAAAGTTGAGACCGAAACTCCTGCTACTGTTTGTTATTAAGTGATAAGTTGTAATCGACGCTTCTCAAAATAGTCATTTAATTGTTAGTTCAAAATCATCTCAAGTAAGATATTGACTATTTGACATAGTAATGAACTTTGGCTGGCATCAGGCTTCCAGAAAAGAGAAAGAGGGGGACGAGTCTAACGTCTACCTTATGCGTATATCGTCTCTTATAAGGCAATGTATCGTAAGCGTCATTTTGTCAACTTTGCAAGAGGCCCTAAAAACTGAATAAAATGTCCTCAGATGACAGAATCTTGGTGATTTTAATTTGTTTACTTAAGAATGCCAACATTCTTAATTCTTAACTTGACTGTCAGGAGAAAATTAAGATATCATTCGTATTTATCAATAAAATGGCGCTTAAGTGTCCGACAACGCAGGTCAAAATTTACACCTGCGGGGCATCGGGTCGGTGAGGTATCTGTTAAAAATCAGCTGAGTTGCAATACCGTCGCGCTAAACACATTTATGGACACAAGAACAACACACATTCAAAGCCCGCGCTTTCGGTACCTAGTAAATGTGACAACGCAGCTCTGAGTTTACGCTCACTCGCTACGCGGCGGCAACACATACCAAGGCATATTTTGCGTTTGCATTGCTCTGGCTATACCACGATTAAACCTTCATCCTAGTAAATTAAGCAATACGAAAGCCTGATTATGGTAGAAGAAGGTATATTTTATGTCTCTATTGAAACAATTTTTCGAAAACTGTAAATCTCTTGGCGCTACGCACGCGTGAAGTTGGTGAATTTCATGAGTGAACTGACACTTTCTAAGATAAAATTATTTTTAACTTTTCTTTCAATAGAAACATATAATAAAGTTTCGTTTACAAACTGTCCAAAATTCAACACTTCAATTTTCACCGTTTAGAAATGAGCATAGTACTACGAAGTCAGTTTTCAGGTTCATTTTAAAGGGGTTTGCCGGACTCTTAAGATATGTTATTTTCTCCATAGTCAGCGTCCAGTGGTGGTTAAGCTACTTTAAATTGGAGGTTACGATAATTTAGCATATTCAAGATAATAAAGTTACCTGTCGGTAACAGCACAAAATATCGCAAGCACCGGCTATAAACATAAGCTAGTACATTAATATTGTTACAACAAGGTTTGCTGCCAAGATAATGAGAAATAATAATGTAATTAATAAAATTTAGTACATATTTTATTACTCAGCTAAGTAAAAAATGTTGTGTACCTGAAATTTCTTCTACTAGTCATTTAACAATAACGTATAGTTAGTAGTTAGAAAATGACAATACTGGATACGAACCCGTTCGGAGCACATAGCGCCATCGAGTTCTCGAGGTGCCATCGACTTCTTCGGCAATGACCTTGAAAGAGACCAGAGGCTGCTGAAGGAGTCGTTGAGGCATCCGAAGAAGTGACTTCAGCAGCGGCATCTGCAGCAGCCTCTGGTGTCTTTGAAGGTCACTGCTGAAGAAGTGGGCATGTCTTCAGCAGCGTCTGGTGTCTTTCAAGGTCATTGCTGAAGAAGTTGTCTTCAGCAGCGTCCAGGCGCATGTGCCGGGGCTATTCCTCAGATCAGTCCATCGAGTTCTCCATCCACTTCAAGTGGGCGTGTCTGCAGCAGCCTCTGGTCATTGCCGAAGAAGTGTTCTTCAGCAGCCTCTGGTGTCTTTCAAGGCCATTGCCGAAGAGTGCACACCCAAGCCGCCATTTTGTGTGCTTTGGCTGTGGCTCAGGCGCCTGCGCCGGGGCTCTGACGCGTGCAAAGCACGTGTTGCTCATTGTTGCGCAATGGAAGAATGTTCTGGAAATGCTGATGCAATAGTACGCAGATGTTGCAGAATTAATGTTTTTTCTCGGAAATTCCAACGTTTGCAATTGTTTACACTAAATAAATATTGTTATCAAAGTTTGAGAAAGAAATAACAGATTCGAAGTCGATAAGAGATGTTATGATTTATTGTTTTTATTATGATGAAATATTAATAGCTAAGAACGTTCTAGAAAAACCTTTCAACTTTGCCGACAGGATATGTATATTTGTTTGGTTTGACTCCCACATTCTGCATGCTAATAAGTACATGTGCACTTAATATTATGTCGTAAACTCTACAAGATGATCGAGATTATTTTATACCCTGTTGTTTGTATTTTTATAATAAAATCATTCTAGAACATAAAAAGTTTGAAGGCCACCGCCAGAAACATAAACACTCGATTGATTGTTGTTTTTGATAACTTCTACATGTTACCAAAATTTTGCAAGCTCGGCAAAAGCTGCGAGATAAATAGAACGAATATAATTGCGAGAATTATTATTTAGTAATCACTTCAATAGTTCAGTTGGTTCCCACGGAATAGGTGCGGTAAAAGTTAGTTTCCCAATATGGATGTTGAAATTGGCCAAGATGATGTTGGAGATATTTTATTGTACCATTTTATCCTCCAAAATTTACCGGAAAATTTAAAAGTAAGTCCACTTGCAGTAATCATTTCTTTTATTGTTCAAGCATTCTGTTAATAAAACTCATTCATAATAAAACTCATTCATAATAATTTCATTATACATATGTAGTTAAAAAGCTCACGTATCTGTTCCATAATTGTAAACTATTTTCTATCTTTAGAACCAACCCAAAATGATTATGTGCGGAAATGTATCGCACATGGCAACGGCAACCGAAAATGTTTTATTTTCTGGACTATTCATGGAGAAAGAAACCAAGATAATTTTGTTGGAATCGTGCAGTGAACTTGTGGTCATTTGGGTCAATATTGTAAATCGTAAGTAAAGTATTTAGATTTTTTAATATGCAGTGATAGTAGATAAAAAGTGCCAGTTTTAGATTCACAATTTTAGTAGTGGAAAATTAATTGTTTTTATAATGAATGAAGTTATTTCTTTGTTTGTCCGCCCGTTTGTTTGTTTGTTTGTTTGTTTGTTTGTTTGTTTGTTTGTTTGTTTGTTTACTAGTATAATTTCTTATCTTTGTTTGTCTGTCAGTTTGTCTGTACGTTTTGTTTGTTCGTTTTGTTTGTTTGTTTGTTTACTAGTATAATTTCTTAATTATGGTATTTTTCTCTTGCAGTCAACGATGTATAAGCAGCGTCACGAGTTTGATTACACTGTTATATTATTTTAATGAATAAAATGTATTTTAATATAATAATATCATATTATGAACAGTATTATATTATTTTAATTGACAAAATGTATTTTAATATAATAAATTATATTATATAATTTACCGTATTCCATGGGAACTAACTAAACTAATGAATTGATTACTGAATAATACTCCCCATTATGTTAGAAATATTTGTTGTGTGCTTTCCAATAAATGTATGCTAGAAGCGTGATTTTTTTGACAAGCTGTCTGTTGACACCAGACAGCTGTTGACCCAGACAGCTGTTGACACAGCTGTCTGTTGACACAGACAGCTCTATTCGCAAACACCATGGCTGATGACACAAGCAAGAATAGAAAGAGGAAAAACCCCTCTATGTAGATGCAGCTTAGATGCGGCAGTACGTAAACGTCTTGTTGGTGGATTAGTATGCGAATTTCGTCATTGGCATTGAATGTTGTTGTTGACACGAACGGCTGATGTAACAGACAGACAGATAGACAGACAGGCAGGCCGGCAGGCAGGCAGACAGACAGACAGACACAGACAGACAGACAGACACAGACAGACAGACAGACAGACAGACAGACAGACAGACAGACAGACAGACAGACAGACAGACAGACAGACAGACAGACAGACAGACAGACAGACATCTGATGAGAATTCTGAAGTAGGAGAATAACTATAGATTCCTATATGTCTCATCGAGCTGGTTAATTTGATACCCTCCATGAACTAAGTGGGCGGGGCAAGGGGGCGTGTGCAGTGGGCCCTAATCTACATGCGTTCTATATTACCGACATTCAATTTGCACTTTCCAGTAAGTGTAACAGAAATCTACATGTGTTCTATATTACCGACACTCAATTAGTACTTCCAGCACTCACCAGATGGTTCCCACACGTGTCCGAAACGCATTAAGATAACAAGTAATTTCAAAACATAGTACGTATCAAAATATACAAACTGACGAATGTTCTAGAATGTTATTTTATTGCAATAATACAAACAAATAAACGGGTCACCTTGTAGTGTCTACAACGTAGTATGTGCATATACAGAACGTGGGAGCAAACCTAAACAAACATAATCCTGTCGGCGAGTTGAAAGGTTTTTTACCCATAATAAAAACAATTATAACATCTCTTATCGGCGGCGAACGTGCTTTTTTCTTAAACTTTGATATCAATATTTATTTAGTATAAACAATTGTTAATTTCCGAGAAACTTCTGTTTACAATCCTAAGTATATATGGATGATTTAAAAGACGGGCATGTAGGCAGCCGATTAGCTCAGTTGGTTGGAGCGAGGGTTCCGGTGCGTGGGGACCCGGGTTCGAATCCCGGTCGGCGTCATTTCCAGAACGTTTGCGAAAACCCCGGCGCATGCGCCTGAGCCACGACCAAAGGCCCCAAAGACACCGTTGCTGAAGACATGACTCCTTCAGCAGCCTCTGGTCATTGCCGAAGAAGTGGATGGGGCCAGGACTGGCCTGAACAACACGTGCTTTGCACGCGTCAGAGCCCCGGCGCAGGCGCCTGAGCCACAGCCAAAGCCCACAAAATGGCGGCTTGGGTATGCACTCTTCGGCAATGGCCTTGAAAGACACCAGAGGCTGCTGAAGAACACTTCTTCGGCAATGACCAGAGGCTGCTGCAGACACGCCCCCTTGAAGTGGATGGAGAACTCGATGGACTGATCTGAGGAATAGCCCCGGCGCATGCGCCTAGACGCTGCTGAAGACCACTTCTTCAGCAATGACCTTGAAAGACACCAGTCGCTGCTGAAGACATGCCCACTTCTTCAGCAGTGACCTTCAAAGACACCAGAGGCTGCTGCAGATGCCGCTGCTGAAGTCACTTCTTCGGATGCCTCAACGGCTCCTTCAGCAGCCTCTGGTCTCTTTCAAGGTCATTGCCGAAGAAGTCGATGGCACCTCGAGAACTCGATGGCGCTATGTGCTCCGAACGGGTTCGTATCCAGTATTCTCATTTTCTAACTACTATAGTTGCGAGACCAACACTACATAATTTTGGAGAAATTACAACATTTTGAATGATATGAACTCAGCTATTAGCATCAGGGTTATTATTAATACATTTCGAGACACTGACGTCTTTTCGTACGGCAGCAACTGTTTCCTGTTTACCACTGTCAGGTTCTATAGACATCTAGACCAACACTACACAGTTTTAACATTTTAGCCGCCCGTGACATTTTAGTAGGAACAACACAATAGAGAGAACTTTTTATTGTCCTATGGAAGCCTCAACACTGACAAGATGAAAATGTAAACAACAGCCAATAGAATCCTCAAGTTTAAAATATCATAAGCGTCAAGAGTGGTGGTTACGATAAAAATGTTTTCGTCCGATACGATGTTTGCAAAACATACACTGGTGCTTGCGATACTGTATCCGACGGTTACGATACTTATAGAAAAAAATTGTGGTTACGATAGTCAATGTTTAAACTAATAAATTCGGCAATAATACTAATTTTGTCGCTTACGACACTTTAACAGTCAATGGGCGATGCCGAGCAGATTATTGTAACAGCCATAACTCAATTTCGCCAAAAATGGCGCTTAAGACCCTTTGCTTTATAGGAGAAGATAATACGGATGCGAGAAATAAGCGCGAGCCATACGAGGAACAAGACGGGAGATCGCAAATGATAGCACACGACCCGACTGTGACGCGATGGACCACCGTCACGTTTGGTGGAATCGGCACTAATTCCGCCGGTGGAAAATTTCGAAGTAGACCGCAGAATCAAACTCCCAAAAGGGACCTCCGAGATGTCCAAGAACAATTAATTTGCCGAATTCGATTCTCCGCAGACTGACTTTCTTAACCGCCCGAGTACACGTTCTCGTTCGCCCGTGTTCACGTAAAGGCCGATAGTACTTTACTAGCTATCAATAATAATTAAACTTTATCCAGTCACCTTGTGGTTGGAGTTAACTCGTTGCAACAGATAAGCCTAGCGCAATTGGAGACGTCTAGCACCTCTCTGCTATTATAGGCATCTGGGTTTTCCTGTGGTGACCTGTTCTCACTCAAACCCGGAAATAGCTGGTGTATGCTATTAGTTTTCTGTTACACATTTGTTAGTAGCCTCCACCGAAAGAATGCACTCTGGTGCGGCTACGAAGATCCCATATCTAACCAACAACACCGAGTTCTCGGAGTTGTTGAATGTTGACCTAAACCACAACTGGAGGGCATCTTGATGCTACGACATAACCTCCAGAAAACCAAACCTAGTTCAGAGCGTAAAGGCGGAGGTTCGACATGTATCAGGCAGTCATAATGCAATGAGAGGTTCGCTCACTTCAGAAGTCTACCTTATATTTAATCGAAAAGAGGTTAACATTTATTCAACGCTGATAATACTACCAATCCCAAGTTTCAACCAAAGTTACATATAAACATAATAATAGACGTTTATTAAATTAAGCGATGTTGCTTAAATTAATAAAATAATAAAGAGGATAGGAACAAAGCGGGCCAAAGTTTAACTTTTGAAGCTTTAGTATTTATTATTTTTTTGTTTTTCTGTAGGTACCTACCGTGAGTTTCTTGAGAAATTCTTGCTGGGACTATTTACTAACGGAAAAATAAGAGAAGGAGCAAACAACTTTTAATACAATACGCAACAACATCCAAAAAACTAAGTCAATTAGATTATGTTCTATGCAAATAAAAAAAAATCTGTAGGTTGTCACAAAGGATAAGAATTATGGTATTGCATGCCACGTGAATGACAAAAATTAAGAAATCATTTCATAAGAATACTTGTGTTAACAAAATAGATTTAAAAATTTTTGACACAATTTACTTACAAATTGAAAACGAAAAAAATAATTTAGATAGTCGACGTAAATTGCAACTCTAACTAAAAATAGAAATCGATTTGGGTAGCTACAAACCCGCTTGCTTTTAACATGAACTGAAGCTGTTGCTCTATGACATAGTCACGCTACCCCCGTTTAGTACGCACACAAGAATTTTTCATTTGTTGACCGGAACTACACCCCTTCCTTCCTGCGGAAATATAAATATAAATTTTTTTACGTCCGAAACACTTATGTATTTCCGTTGAGAGTCGCGTGCTTATCTCGAAGTCATTACATCAGCTTAAGTTTGCTTAAATGAAAGTATCAGTTTATGTTTTAAGGAAATTTCTCAATTTAGGGCTCCAAGCGACCAAACAATTTTCAATGCATTACAGGGGTTTACAAATACCTCGATTAACGTCTGATTTTTTGATGGATTAGTAGTTTTCTTTCACTGATATACATAGCTCTATAGCATTAAATTTGCGATATACAGTTTTAATTATGAAATACGTTGTGTTAAAAAGCGTGCAAAAATTTATGTCTTAAAAATATTTTTATGTAGATTTTTCAAAAAATCTACTGCTACTTGATTATTGTCGATAAAATCCATGAAGGCAAATCTACATCCCCTTATTCAGTTCTCATGTTGATATTGGCCACAATGAGTAGGTACTAATCTATGTAAATCAATTTCTGACTACATTGTTATTGAACATGCCACGTTTAGATTTCACATAATGCTCGACACTTAGATACTATTTAACTGCTGATATATTGAATCGGAAAAACCGGACTATACGGACTAACAAATTTTACTTCAACCGTAGAACGGCACACGTTATAAAGCTTCCCATTGCAGCTCTGTAAATGCTGCACGTTCTGCCGTCGTGCACCTTACCCTAAGAAATATTCAAATAAATAACAGTGTTGTCACTGCTGGCGTTTTCATTTATTTCTGTTCTGTAAAATATATTATACAAGCTGGGAGAAAATTCCATAAACCTACATTTTCAATATTTAAGCACTTTCTGTAACAGCGACGGTCACAAATTATTCTTAGGGGTATAAATTTAAAATTACGCTATTCGTAGCCTGCACGGCAGCATGCTACGTTTATCTGCAGCTCATGTGTACTAAATATTGAATTGATTACAAATACAGAAACTTTAGTGTATATTTTCCACCTACGTGCTTGAAATGTAATGGCAGGTACATAAAAGCTCAACAGCTAAACTACGTTTGCATGTTTTGCGACAATCAATTTTTGGTGACGTGGCGTGAAAAGACTCAAAACGAAATGCATAATACCGAAAGGTCTACCATACAAATATTTATGAGCTCTAATAAGCTGTGCGGGACAACTAGACGTTTTTTAAACACTGAATAAACGAGAGATAAATTAAAACTTACACAATTTCGTGTACTATACAAATAGAAGTCAAAAAAATTAGATAATTTATTCATTTTATATCCCAATGAAACGTGAAGATCAGATAAATCAAATAGAAGAAATATAATTATACTTCTAGCCTCGTTCTCGAGATTACGTACGTAGTAGTCCTTCTAGTACAATAACAACACGAATTTTTAAAGCCAAGCAAAAAACGCCCAGCGCACTATGCCTACTGCAATCTCGACTGCAATGCTCACTGTCTGAATCATAAGTTTTCTTCGTGCGTATGCAACAGCATCACGTTCTATTGAGCCTCACGTTGATTTCTTTGAAGTGGTGTTAGGTGTTAGTGTTTATTTAGTGCTTATTTAGGGTGATGGGAAAACATAAGAAGAAATTTGATAATCTTGAAGAACGTTTTATCCTCCGAATGATGAAAGCGGTGATAACTCGGAAAGAGAAATAAAAGCGGCCCAGGCGTCGTGTTCTTCCTATAGTGTCTGATTCGGAAGAATCATCTGCAGATTCAAGTTTAGCAGAAAGTGAGTACACTTAATTATGATTTAATTGTGTTTTCCAGTTAATTCAGTACCTTTGTTGAGTTATGTATTCTACATGAGTCATGTGTTTTCGATTGAAAATACGCAGCTGGCCATATTTACCCTTTTGAAGTAGTGCGATAGAGTTCACACAAGAGGTGAAACATTGCCTGTTAAATTGCTCTCTAGAGCTCACAATAGAGGTGAGACAGAGACAATAATAGTACAAATTACAGAAATGATTCTGTGCTGATGCGTGCTTTCCTTTTTTTATACAATTTTGTACGAGGTAGAGTTCACACGAGAGGTGAAATATTGCCTGTTAAAATGTTCTCTAGAGCTCACACTGGAGGTGAGACAAAGACAACAATAGTACAAATTACAGAAATGATTCTGTGCTGATGCGTGCCTTCTTTTTTTATATACAATTTTGTACGAGGTAGAGTTCACACGAGAGGTGAAACATTGCCTGTTAAATTGCTCTCTAGAGCTCACAATAGAGGTGAGACAGAGACAATAATAGTACAAATTACAGAAATGATTCTGTGCTGATGCGTGCTTTCCTTTTTTTATACAATTTTGTACGAGGTAGAGTTCACACGAGAGGTGAAATATTGCCTGTTAAAATGTTCTCTAGAGCTCACACTGGAGGTGAGACAAAGACAACAATAGTACAAATTACAGAAATGATTCTGTGCTGATGCGTGCCTTCTTTTTTTATATACAATTTTGTACGAGGTAGAGTTCACACGAGAGGTGAAACATTGACTGTTAAAATGCTGACTCTAGAGCTGACATGGGAGGTGAGACAGAGACAACAATAGTCTAAATTACAACTCATGGGGCAAGACCTTTCAAATTCTGAGGTGAGGTTGTTAAACCTTCATCCACATTTCAGGTAGTGGAAAACCTACGTGACACGGGAAAATCCTTGCCGAATTGCATAACTCGTTCCCCATTTCACGGCGGGCATATTTAACGCCGGGGTTAAACAAACAACTAAAACCTATATTAGAGAACTCTAATGTAGAGTGCTTTATTTGGTGACAACTTGAGTGATAAAATTAAATACACTAAAACTCTTGAAAGAGCAAGTCAAGAGTTAAGGAATAAGAACCCAACCATCTGATCAACCATCAACGTCGAGTTATAATCGTAAACTCCGACGTTTAAACCGGAAAAGCCCACCTGTTAGTCAGCACAGCAGCGCACAGGTGGGTACAACCACTAACAGATTCAGGGGATCGAGGAGACCTGCAGTTCAGTTTAGACCTGTATATCCAAGGAGCTCCCACAATCGCAATCAACCATATTAGAGGAGGGATTAACAGTAAGCAAACTTGCTGGCTATGTTATTCCTTTGTCTCAAAAGGTCGTTCAAAACCAGGTTCCTAATGAACCAAACAGAAATAAAGAGGAAACAGAATTAAACTTGGCCATTAATCACTTGGTACACGTTTTAGGAACAGTTGAACCGTGCCTACCGAAAAAGGTCCAATTTATTTCAAGTTACTTTCTTGTTCCCAAACCAAACGGTACAAAGCGATTCATTTTAAAAAAATTGTCACTACCGGTCATTTTAAAATGGAAGACATAAGGACAGCTACGAAGTTGTTAACTCAGGGAGACTACTTAGGGCGTATTGACCTTCAAGATGCATATTCTTTGATCCCAGTTGCAAAGGAAAGTAGGAAATAAATACTTGCGATTTTTCTTTTTCAAGGGCATCTCTTTCAATTTACATGCCTACCCTTTGGTTTGTGTACAAGCCCGTATCTTTTCACAAAGATGTTCAAATCTGTTGTTAATAAGCTAAGATTGAACGGATATATTTCTACTATTTATCTGGATGACATACTGTGCTTCGGGAAATCGTACGATGATTGTGCAAATAATATAAATAATACAAAGAACTTATTGCATAATTTAGGAGTCCCGATAAACTATAAGAAATCTCAGTTTATACCTAATCAAAGATGTAACTTCCTGGGTTTTATAATATATTCGCAAGAGTTTTCATTAGAATGGACTGAAAAGAAGAAACTTAACTTAAATTAAGTTGACAAAATAATTTTATAGCAATCAGGCAATCACAATTAGAAGACTAGCTCATTTAATAGGGCTATTAGTATCAAGTTGCCATGCAGATGAAAACATTTAGATTCACAAAGGAAATTCTTTCCGATGTTTCTCTATCTTACGTTACAAAAAATCAAGGCAGACCGTGTCACTCTGGCCAACACAACCATGGTACCCCATTTTTAGCCTTATTAGACGGACAGTTCTTAAAATTCCCTCCATCTTAGGATTTATTACTTTCTCCTTGCAGATCAACTCACCACCCGTTATACGAGAAACTGATATTAATTGCAGGGAAATTATAAGGCAAGCTTTATAGCAAAAACACGTGCCAGGAAATACGTTAGATATTGTAATGGCATCGTTATCGCCCGCCATATCTGAAACAATATGACACAGAAATTAAATCTTGGTATATACTTTGTAAAAAACACAACTATGACCCTTATTTAGCTGCAGCGTCAGATGTTTTACAACCTGACAGAAAGATTTCAAATGGGAGCGTCCTCTTAATTCTGCGCGATCAGCTATTGCTTTAATATCCGCAGAAGAAATCGGAAAAAATCCATTTATATGCAGTTTTCTAAAAGGTGTTTTTCGGTTACGACCTAGTAAGGCCAAAAGTATCAACGCACTTGGGATACTAGTACGGTTTTGAAGTATTTATCAAATATACACCCGTTGGAACCGTTGTCTCTCAAACAACTTACGGAGAAAACTGTAGCTCTATTAGTGTTAGCTGCAGCCCACAGAGCTCAAATGTTTGCTCTGATTGATATTGGCAACATTACTAAATTCCACAATAAAATAGAGATCAGGATCCCCGATACTATAAAAACCTCCCTCCCTGGACGACCAAAATCTTTGCTATTGCTACCTTTCCTACCAGAGAAACCAGATCTGTGTGTAGCTACGACATTAATCTACTACATGAAGTATACCGAAACTTTAAGAGGAAATATGTAACTAAGTTATTCATTTCGCTTCGAAAATCTTACAAACAGGTATCGTCACAAACGATAGGAAGATGGATAAAATCGATTCTGTTCCAAAGTGGTGTCGATGTACTCGTCATGCAGCTACCTCAGCGGCCTTTTTTCACGGCGTAAGTCTAGATACCATAAGAGCTACTGAAGGAAAGATGGAAAATTCGAGGGAATTCGCGAAATTTTATAACCTACCAATTGTAGATCATGGAGTCGATCTTGCGTTAAATGTATTAAACGTCACCTTGCTTATTCCTGTATGTATTAGGGTTGCGTTATGACTTCCATTGGTTAATTCATAACTAGAACAGGCTGTTTATTTTACATGGTTATGTTATTAGGAAACTGCAATAAAAAATTACTTATTGTAGCTTTAAACATCTACGTATGTAATCTCGAGAACGAGGCTAGAAGTATAATTTACCGATCAAACGAACTTACCTTGTGAAGTTCGATCGTAAGCCTCGTTCGAGATGATTACAGCCCAACCCAACCCTTTCCTAGCCCCCTATGAAATTTTTTATTACGCTTTAAACTGTATGATTCAGACAGTGAGTATTGCAGTAGGCATAGTGCGCTGGGCGTTTTTTGCTTGGCTTTAAAAATTCGTGTTGTTATTGTACTAGAAGGACTACTACGTATGTAATCATCTCGAACGAGGCTATTCGTATAATTACGATCGAACTTCACAAGGTAAGTTCGTTTGATCGGTAAATAATATTATAACTTTACCTAGAACAAGAAGACAACTCATACACCTACACGGATCGGAAAATAGTTCTTTCAAATGCTGAGTTCAATACAACAGACAATCATAATCATAATTATTAGAACAATGCCTAGTGCTGAGAAGGGGATATAATGATAAAGGCTACCAAATCTGTCCATGATGGTGGATCGTCTTTGCACTTATTTGTTGCTTGAACCTAATTCGCTCTATCTTGGCACTGAAGCTCTATCTTTCTGACACACATTGAATCAGATTTCAAAAATCTAATGCAAAACGCAAACAGTTACTGCGGATTGATTAAATGAGTATAGTCAAATGCACTCTAGTAAGGCGGGTTTGTCAGTTGATCGAAGATAAATTTGGCTATTTCCATTTCACTCAACTTTGATTGTAAATCATATTATAAAAAAAACTTAATATCAGATAAAACAGACTTATGGGTTTTTTAAATCAGAACAGAGGTACATAATGATTTCCAGCGGTTTCGAAGTCTAGAATGCAATACACAAATTAATTACTTGCTATTTGACTTATGTCAAGAATGATAAAAAGTTATTGTTGAATATTTTAAAAATGCAGAAAAAGAAGCAGACAGAAACGCAAAAAATATACATGAAAGAGTTTCTGAAGCGCTAGGAGTTGGTTTAAGAAAAGTAGAAAGAATTGTACATGGAAAGAGGACAAAAGAGCCAGAAGAAAGAAAAGGAAAACGAAGAAGGAAATAAACGAAAATTAAAGATTTAAGTGATATCCAAAAAATGGAAGTAAGAAATGTTATTTATAATTTATATGAAGCAAAAGTGAATGTTAATTTAGTAAGTTTACAAAAAACCTTAAGATAAAAGGATGTTTTGGAAACTGGGTTACGTTCCTTGCCAAAATTAATGAATATACTGGGTTTTCGATATAAAAAAGATTGCAATAGGAGATTCCTCTGTGAACAGCCGCACATACTTCACCAAAGAGTTAAATTTTTAGACAAATATGCCGAAAATCTGAATCAAAAATTTAGGAAGTTCTTTAAGTGTTCTTGACAACGCATCATATCATTCTAGAATATTAAATAAGCAACCAAATTCTTCATGGAAAAAATGAAACATTCGAGTGGTTACAAAAACAAAATCAAAACCCTTCACCGAATTTGTTAAAATCAGAATTATTGATGATTGCAAAGTCAATAAAGAAAGATAAAATTTATGCTGTCGACGAAATATTAAGAGAACATGATCCTGAGGTATTACGCCTGCCTCCATATCATTAGCAGTTTAATGCAATTTAATTAATATGGGCAGGCGCAAAAACTTATTACGAAAAACATATTGGAGATGGTTTACGTTCAAATCAAGTGGAAACAGTTTGGGAATCTTCTTTAAATCATATATCTCAAGAATATTGGGAAAAGTCGGTGAATCACACAGAAAACCTTATTTTGAACTGGTGGCGTCGGGAGTAGGCGTTGGACGTCTAAATTGATCCAATTGTTAGAACTTCATTAGGAGATGAAACAAGTTCATCTGATGAGAGTGATCAATTTAGTGAATAGTGATTATATTTTATATATATAAAGCCTGGTCCACATTGCGCTGGTGGCATCACATACGAGTGCCAGTCAAAAAAACCGGCGGCATTTTAACTCGTATGTGTTATTGTCCCCATCAAATGAACTCGTACTAACGAAAAATTAAATCTCTTTGGCTTCACGTCCACACTGCTGTGGTATTATCGTACTAGTAAAATTACAAGAGCACGGCGATCAATAAACTCACATAAATGAAGAGGGAAAAGGTGGTGGCGGTAGGTCACAATAAACTAAACAATGTGTTTACAGTGTAGTTTACTGTGGGTTGGTGGTGTGATGGCCCAAAACTTCAAGGAGGGGTAGCGGAAGAAACAACTACGAGTAGTAGGAGAAAAGTCGTACGAGAATCGGTCTACACGTGGCGCCAGTGGCACATTTTTCTTTGAATTTCCCGACACCTTCTGAGAAGCGGTGGCACACCTCGTACGATATTGCGCGGCATAATTTATGCCACCAATGCTCCTCACTGCTTCTTGGCCTTGCCATTAGGAGCTTCTCGTAGGAGGCCACTGGTCAGTGTGGACCAGGCTTAACAATTAATATTTAATTCATTGCGCAATAAAAATTTTATTAAATTGTAACATTCGCATAATAAATAAAATTGTTTCTATTGCCAAATTTAAATTATCCCAGTAATTACACCTACCTATAACAAACCTTTTAGTTAATACAATGTAGACCCAAAATATTACGGGTTTAGTGTTTTATATTCGAAGTTTCTTGACCAAATTTTCAAAAAAGAAGTTGGCGGTTATTGCTTGACATTGCCATTTTCACGTCCGCAACATTTTTGTGAACTCTGGATAAATTTGATTTGATTCATTTATTCAGATCCGCCTCACTAGACTGCATTTGACTATAGTTTTCAGTTAAGGGTAATTTATTATACAGGGCGAATCACGAATCCTGCCATGTACTTCTGTTATGTAAAGAACTACAGAGTCGGTCAAAGGAGAGAAAGTTGCAATATATTTTGTGATCATCTTAGAGCTACTTTCAATATTTCAAAAAATTGCATCACTAAAAAACTAACATTACACTGCCGGACAAAAAAAACGGACACTCTCAGAATTACTATTTTAGTGAATAAAAAACAACGGACGGTTTGAAATTATGGTACGTCGGATGGTTACCATATAATATCGTGTTCATCTGGCAGGAGAAACGAAGAAGAAAACGTAGACTACTAAGTCGTTTATTAGGTCTGTATGTTGTTACATTAATTGTGTTGATGAATGAATATATATTTACAGTATACAATAGTATACAATACAATAGTGCAAGGCAAGCGTTCTACTTATCATTACGTTACACACGAAAACTATGTGCAGGCTTGCGTTATTACTTGAGACGTAAGTAGGTTAAATGTTTCTCCAGTGGCGTAGCGTAGGTACGGAGGCCACAAAATGATATCTTCTAATATATAAAATTCTCGTGTCACGGTGTTTGTGGTCGCACTCCTCCGAAACGGCTCTACCGATTTTTATGAATTTTTTTTTGTACATTTGGTAGGTATGAGAATAGGTTGTAAAGTATTTTTCACCCTCCTACCCCCACCCCCCATTTTTTAATCGAGATTTTAGTATTTTTGTATGAACAATATCCAAATAATTGAAATTTTTTGTACATTTGGTAGGTATGAGAATAGGTCGTAAAACATTTTTCACCCTCCTACCCCCACCCCCATTTTTTAATCGCGATTTTTATATTTTTGTATGAACAATATCCAAATAACTGAATTTTTTTTGGTAGGTATGAGAATAGGTCGTAAAGTATTTTTCACCCTCCTACCCCCAACCCCATTTTTTAATCGCGATTTTAGAATTTTTGTAAGAATAATATCCAAATAATTGAATTTTTTTTTGTACATTTGGTAGGTATGAGAATAGGTCGTAAAGTATTTTTCACCCTCCTACCCCCACCCCCCATTTTTTAATCGCGATTTTAGTATTTTTGCATGAACAATCTATATATATAAATGAATCCCTATTTCCCTTGGTCACGCCATAACTTGAGAACGACTTAACCGATTTCATTAATCTTTTTTTGTGGTTTCTAATACTTGGTAGAAGGTTCTTACGGAACGGAAAATTAAGAAAATTGCGCAGAAAATTGGAAAATTTGAGAAAACGTAACGACTATTTTAACTTCGCGCGTTTGACAGTCTGTACGTGTGTATGTCACCGAATTCCTCCTAAACGGCTAGACCGATTTTGATGAAATTTTTTGTGTGTTGGAGTGGGTCTCTGGATGGTTTACATTCACAATTGGACCCGGTAGGTGGCTCTGCAATCGGGTTCTAGGAATTTTTTTGAACGGCTGGACCGATTTTGATGAAATTTTTTGTGTGTTGGAGTGGGTCCCTGAATGGTTTACATTCACAATTGGACCCGGTAGATGGCGCTGCAATCGGGACCCAGGAGTTTTTTTGAACGGCTGGACCGATTTTGATGAATTTTTTTGTGTTTGTTGGAGTGGGTACCTGGATGGTTTACATTCACAATTGGACCCGGTAGGTGGCGCTGCAATCGGGTGTTACTGAACTCCTCCTAAACGGATGGACCGATTTTGATTAAATTTTTTGTGTGTTGGAGTGGGTCCCTGGATGGTTTACATTCACAGTTGGACCCGGTAGGTGGCGCTGCAATCGGGTTCTAGGAATGTTTTTAAAAACGGCTGGACCGATTTTGATGAAATTTTTTGTGTGTGTTTGAGTGGGTCCCTGAATGGTTTACATTCACAATTAGACCCGGTAGGTGGCGCTGCAATCGTGTTCTAGGATTTTTTTTCGGAAATTTTTTTAATGTCGGGCACGACAACGTCTGCCGGGCCAGCTAGTTTAACTATATTCTTTTCATCTTAACAATAAATAAAAAACAAGAAACAAAATGATTCGTCAACAAAAACCTAACAAAAGTATTTTTAGAGATCTGTTACTTAAGAACTTGAAAATACAAACAAAAAAAAATATTAAAAGGAAAAGCACACTAGTAGAACCAAATTAATAATGGGTGTTCTTCTTGGGGTATTTGTTCACATTCTTCTTTAAGCGCCATTTAATGTTTCTGGTAGGGGTTGGCGACGTCTAACCCTTTTCCCAAGCTGATCCCACATATGTTCAATGGGATTCAGGTCTGGACTATTACCTAACCATGGGAGACATCCAGTACTAACCTCTTCACGGTACTCGGTAACAATTCTTGCTGTGTGTGGGTGGGCGTTGTCATCCATAAACACAAAATTGTCCGCTATAAATGGCATATATATGGTGTGACATGGGGTTCCAGGCACTCAACAATGTATCGGTGTGCAGTCATTGTTCCATTCTAAATGAAAATCAATTCTGTGTGAGCCCTCAGAGATATTCCGGCCCACACCGTAATGCTACCACCATTGAAACTGACCCTGGGAGATATACAACATTGACTGTACCGCTCCTCTGGTCTTCGCCACACCTTTCACGTCGATCTGGTGACCTGACACTAAATCTTGACTCGTCCGAGAAGAGCACGTTCCTCCATTGATGTTCGTCCCAATTTACGTATTGCCGCGCAAATGCAAGCCCTGCTCTGCGATGTTCTACGGTCTACAGGGGACCCGTAGCTGGCTTTCTTGAAGTCAAATCATATTCGTTTAGCCTTTTCCGAACTGTTCTGGCTGAAACTGCCACTCCTCGAACTTCGGCTAACCGTCCAGCAAGAATAGGTGATGGCAATGCTCGATCGGGCAGCGCAGCAACATGGAGAAAACGGACATCTTGATGGTTCGCAGTCCGTGGACGACCAGATCTGACCTTCTTTACAAACCCATGAGTTTCACGAAATCGCAAGAGTACATTTTGCACTGTGTTACGGGGAATATATTCAGCACTTGAGCAATATACCGCACTCTTCAGCCATCGTGGCTTAAAGCAACAATTTGTGAACAAATTTCGGGGTGCATTGTATGGAAAATGTTAAAAGCTGACATTTACAAATGAAATTTCACCAAAAAACCAATAGAACATAGAGAGCAGCCCAATAAGGTAAAAGATTTTGATGTTTCAATAAAGATGCATGAAGAGTCAAAATGCTGATTTGGCTGTTTAGGCTTATGAAAGGTGCAATATTCAGCTAAAACTTTCTTTTTCCTCAGTAGTAGGGCAATCGTTAATTATTTGCGTAAGTTAAGTAACATAAAAATATTGTAGGGCCTCAAAATAAAAATAAAAACATGTGTCCGGTTTTTTTTGTCCGGCAGTGTAACTCACTCATGGTTTGCTCAAATGACTTGAAATTTGGAACACTTACATAAAAGGATTTTGTGCATCCCATTAGTGACGCAGTGCGATTCTTTGTTCTTGCATAGCGATAGTCAACTTTTCTTTTCTCTATGGCAGCCACATTCATTTATGTCGCTGACATTTATGCGACATTATTGATGTTATAACGGTTTTTTAATTTTTGAAATGTAAGCACATGTAAAGAAGTTACAAAGACAATATGTTGAGCACATGAAACAAAAGAACTGTGAAGAGAAGGAAAAGTTACTTCAAAAGGAAACTATGTTTTAAACTCTTGGTTTAAAAGAGATACCCTATCTCTTCAAATAACTTCCATTTAAAGCAAATTGTTTGTTGCTAGCGATTTATTTCTCTTTTCGTTTGCGGCTCTTATATTTCATGGTTACCTTGATGAAGGGTACCAACATGTTGTCTCTGTAACTTCTAAAATAAAAAAAAAACTTCCAATAAAATAGTTGGCTACTGTCACTGTAAGCATGAACACGCTGTACGTATATGGTTTTTATTATTATCCAATCACCATTGGTATGGTACCTACCTGTATTTATCTGATAAAGGAGAATGATTTGCAAATATTTGTTCTTGTATCTTCTATTTTTGTATATGCGATTACTGATGGAACCTACCTACATATTGGAAGTAATTATAGCATTATCTAATCATGTTTGCTTGCTAAAAAATATTGGTATTAATAACGCGCTCCTCAATAACCTGGCGTCATAGAAATGTAAATTAAATGTAATCACACAAAGGGTAATTTCTGAAAGGAATAACTTATGAGAAATAATTTACAAACATTCAGAAGTATTATGACTGAATTTCGATTTTAATTAGTTTCTTTTGCCGCCAAAAAGTACCCTGCAACTGTAAAAAATTGAAAACTCGCGTATATCTTGGAAATTTTGACATTTAGGGGTTATTTATGTTACATAGAGTCCATCTAAAATTTTATGGAGAACCCGAAAGTGTAAAAAATAGATAGTTCTATTTAAAATAAGGAAGTTAGGTGCCACATCCGGTATAAGCGGAAGTTGGATTAAGTTGCCATTACTTTCATTGAATAGAGAATACCCCTGTATGTATATAGTTATCTTCAAAAACAAATTGTTGACATGTTAAATAAAAAGAGAAACAAAAAATAAAATGTCTATAATACCCTCAGTTCGCCCATCCATATCCAACAAGGTGTGTGTGTGTGTGTATGTATTATAGCTTTGGCGTAACTTTGCCAATTTGCCAGACTTTTTTTTTTTTTTGTTTAATTTTTTTTTAAATTTTTATTTTTTGATTTTTTTTTTTTTTTTTTTTTTTTTTGGATTTTTTTTTTTTTCTAACTGGGACACTTAGAAGGAAGTGGAGTTTGCAAAGAGGGCCGTCTTGCAGGATTTAACGAACACAGGTTGGGGCCCTTGGAATGGATTACAATAGAGAATATAGATAGTGAATGTGTTATGTAATTTGTATTATGTATCGAGGTGTTTACGTAATTATTGTAGTGTATTATTTACGTTAGATTATTTATTGGATATTACAATTTATATGCTGATCTTTTAATAAAGTTGTATATTGCGATATACGTTTCGTTCTTCCGTAACAAAGTAGGTAAATTAATTGGAAGTTCCACTCCATATTTTGTGAGTTTTGAATATAATGTGTCTATGTAATCGAAGACGAGGACACATTCTAGAATGATATGTTGTAATCACCAACTTCGCCGCACAGGCACTCCGGAGAATTTATTAGGCCTATTTTAAATTTATATTCGGGATACAGACCATGGTTTGTTCGAATTCTTGACATTGTTGTTATAAACTGGCGATCACTTGAATCGTGGAACCATGGTTTCGCAGAAACTTTTGTATTTGTTTGACGATAAATAACTGCTTTTTGAGAATTATTATCGTAATGCTGCTGCCACTCAAGTTGTGACTGACGCTTAGCCTCATTTCTAAAGTCCGATCTTGGTATTCGTATGCATGCAGGTGCCGTACCAGTGGATACTGCTTCTTTTGCCAAACTATCAACTTCTTCATTATGGACAATTCCAGCATGACCTTTCAACCATACTAATACTATTTCCTTGTTGTTCGATTCTATATCTGCTGCGAGTTGAATGATATCCCTTTGTATATTATTTAAATCGGCTGTTATCCTAATGGTCTCTAATTTTTCGAGGGCACTTCTGCAATCTGTGAATATCACGAAACGTGATTTTTCATTTTGTGCTATATAGGCCATGGCTTCCTTAATTGCTGTTAACTCTGCTGTGAATATTGACGTCAGAGGGTTTAATTTGAATTTTTTATTTATTCCTGCGTTCGTATGAATAAACGCACATCCTGTTCCATCCTCCATTTTTGACCCATCTGTGTAAATATGTTCAAAATTTTCCCACCTTTCTTTCACTTCTGCATTAAATAGCATGTTCAATACTTTTTGTGGAACGTTTTCTGGTAAGTTTAAATAGTATATTTGGTGCTGTTTAAATAGTAGTTCATATTTAATGTCGAAACAAGGTAAGATATTGTTTTTATATATAGTTTGTTCGTAGTTACTTATTTTCAGAAAATTTTCTGCTAAAAGCGGAGACTTTTTCTTTCGCCAGTAGTTTGTAGTTAGGCACTGAATTGAAAGCGAGTAGATTTTATTCAAGATTTCACTGTTCTTGCCATATAAGTTGATAAGGAGAACTTTACTACGATAATTTCTTCTTACATACAGTGGTGATATTGCCGATTCTGCTTCTAATGCTAAGATTGGTGTACTTTTGAGAAGCCCTAGGCACTGTCTTAAGCAATTATTCTTAAGCGTATCTATTTTCTTCAAATGGGTATTGCATGCTGATCCATAAAAGGCACTTCCATAGTCAAGTATTGATTGAATTAGACTCTTATAGAATAATAATGCTATGTTTGGATCTGATCCCCACTTTTTATGACAAAAAGTTTTTAAAATATTCATGGCATTTGCCGTTCGTTTGATAATACCATTTATATGTTCTTTAAAGTTTAATTTCTTGTCCATTGTGATACCCAAAAATTTAACGCTATTCTTGTACGGTATAGATAAACCCCCCAAGGATATTATGTCGGGCTGTTGAAAATTTCGTTTTCTGGTAAATGTGCAGACAGCTGATTTTTGGTTACTTATCGTAAGCCCATTTCTTCGAAACCAATCACGAAGTTTTCTTGTTGGAATATCTAATTTTTTATTGGCTAATTGGACCGTACTGTCTGTTTGGTATATGCAAATGTCGTCAGCGTATTGTAATATTTGTGTATCTCCAATCGCTATTTCTTCCAAATCTGATGTATATATTATATATAAGAGCGGGCTAAGTATGCTTCCTTGGGGCAGTCCCAAAGATGTTGTTCGTGGGCCGATGACTTTTTCATTGACTTTAAGATAAACATTTCTGTTGGTGTAAAGTTTGATTATATTTGATATCACTCTTCGTGGAATATTTTTTGTATTCATTTTCTGTGCCAGTATGTCTAATAGAACGGAATCATATGCTCCTTTGATGTCAAAGAACACTGCAGTTGTAGCATTATTTGTTGTGAATGCGAGTTGAATATCGGTTACGAGTGTCGCAATGCTTTCTTCAGTCGATCTCCCTCTTCTGAAACCGAATTGTGTTTTGGGTAGGAGTCCTTCACGTTCAAGGTAGAATTCGAGGCGTGATTTTATGAGTCTTTCATAGGTTTTTAAAACGCACGATGCTAAGGAAATTGGCCTGTATGATTCTGCAAGGTTTCTTGTCTTTCCTGGTTTCAAGAGAGGAATGAGTATATATTCCCGCCATGCTGTGGGTATGTCGCCATCTTCCATCCATACTGAATTGAATTCGGTCAAGAGTTGGTTCTTCACTTCCGTCGGTAACATTGAAAGCATTTTGTAGTGTATATTGTCTTTTCCAGGAGCTGTATTATTATTCTGGCGGAGTGCTGCTGCAAATTCGCCCGATGTAAAAGGTTCAAGAAGAAAAACTGTTTTCTCATCTCCGGTTTCCGAAGGTTGAAGAAGTTCGTCTAGATAATCTTCCCTTTCGACTCTAGCAGGAGTTAAGTTTGTGTGAAAATTCTCTATCCATTCTGCTTCTTCATCAACTTTTTCTGTGTTACTTTTCCTTCGATTTTTATAAGCATTAACTTTGTTCCATATACTTTTTATAGGAGTATTTCTAGTAAGAGATCCACAGTAACTTCGCCAGCTTTTGGTCTTAGTTTCTTTGATCAGTCTTTTAGATATCGCATTCAGTCGTTTATAATTAATAAGGTTTTGCAAATTTGGTATTTCTCTGTAAAGCATATATGCTCTTCTTCTTGCCAATACCGCATTTTGACATTCCTCATTCCACCAAGGCTTACATTTCGTCTTATCGGTGTGGTTTCTTGAAGAACTATATTTTGGAATGGACTTTTCCGCTGCTGTATTTATTATGCGAATGAGGTTGTCGTAATTCTGACAGTTTGAGCTACTAAAAGTTAGTTCGATCCCTTGCTGGTATTTATCCCAATTCGCTTTAGATAGTTTCCATATTTTGTGGGTCTTTTCATAAACCACGTAGTCAAGATATATATGTGTATCCATAAAAATTGGTAAGTGGTCTGAACCACAGGGGTCATCGCCAACCCTCCAAGTGAACAAGTGTGATATATCTGAAGACACCAGTGAAATATCTATTGCACTTCCTTGTTGTGACTCTGGTATCTTTGTAACACTACCATCGTTTAAAAATACTAAATTGTTTTCGTCCATTGACTCTAATAGTGATTTGCCAATTGTATCGCTTTTGTTGCAACCCCAGGCTACGTGGTGCGAATTAAAATCTCCACCAATAATACATGGTTTTGGGATGCTGCGGAATAGTGTTGTCCATTGTTGTACAGTTATTTTTGTTTGCGGTCGGATGTATATAGATATAATATTTATTTTTTTACCTTTGCTGTTCAACGTAATTCCTTTATGCATCATATTCGTGAAAGTTGGAATGTTTTCAATTACTGAGTAGGAAAATTTTTGTTGTAGTAAGATAGCGACACCTCCCTTACCGTCGGCTCTGTCCTCACGAATAGCATTGTATCCCGGAAAATTAACATAGATATCAGGTTTAAACCAGGTTTCAGATATAAGTGCTACAGTGATTTTTTCATCGTATAGCAGTTTTTCCAGATTTTCTTTATTTGAAACTGCTGATCTTGCATTCCATTGACAAATTTTAATGTTTCTTAATTCGAATTCTGACATGTTGAAACGTTTAGGGTATGTAAAATGCTGCTAATTATATTCTGTATACCTTCCTCTTCTGAGTTCAAAGTGTTTCTTTCCTTCAAGGAATTTACTAAGTGGTTAACCAATTCTATAATTTGTTTAATTAAATTTATTTGAATGTTTTGTGTGTCGGAATTTGTATTAATATTATTTTGATAGTGTTCAGTGGTCGTTACGCCACCTAAAGGTCGAAGTAATGTCACTGGACGAATTATTTCTCTATGTTCTTGTAGATAATTTGTGGTAGGTTCAGGACTTGTTTGTCGTTTTCGTTTTGGTGATAGCGGCATTAGAAATTGGCGGTGAGTTGACGTGAGACTGTGTGATTGTTGTGAGAGGCGATGTGGCTGATGCGTATTTTTTTGTGGTGGACGTAATAATGCTTCTTGTAATATTATTGGTTGTGTATTTCTGTGATTTGTATTTGTGTTGAGGTGTAAATCTTCTATGTTATTTGTCATTACTCGGGCGTAAGTATTTTTGGGGGTAATTTTATTTGCCTCGTGATAGGATATATTGTTTACTGCCATTGTCTCTTTAATGCGTTTTTGTCTATTAAATTCCGGACAATCTTTGAAATTCGATGTAATATGTGGCCCTTCACAGTGGAAACATTTGACTGGACCATGGTGTGTGCACTTTTCCGTTGAATGATTTGTTTCGCGGCATTTCAGACATCTAGGCGCGCTTTTACATTGCTTAGCCAAATGGCCATATCTAAAGCAATTGAAACATAACAGAACCTTTTGTATATATTGCTCGGTTTCGTGGATTACTTTGTGTATTGAGACACGTTTGGGTAGAGAATTTGTTTTAAAGGATACTGCTAGGTGTTTTCGAAATATTCTTTTGACCTCCGACACTTCAATATTGCCATATGAGTCTAGTATTTTAATTTTGCTCTTTAAGTAATCATCGGTATAGTCAGCTGGAATATTTCTTATAACGCCCTGCCTGTATAGTACAAATTTTGGAACGTACATGTCTAAATTTTTGTTTTTAATAACACCTGCGTCCCTAATTTTCAAAAGGGCATTTGCTGTAATATAGTCTAAGGTAACAATCTTAACTCTGTTACGACCGATAGATTCGATGGATTTTATTTTATTATCTAGTTGTGGAAAATTTGTTAGTATTATATCTCCTACTTTTAATGCGTCCAAACGGCCTGTAAAGTTTTCAAGATTGTTTTCTACGTACACTTGATATGGGCCTGGATCGGAATTTAAATAAATACAGTCTGACCTTGGTTTTTGTTGAATTGGTGTTTTTTGGGTTTCACTTCTCGTGTCGTTGGCCCCTGGCTGGTTATCATCGGTAATTTCTACATCTTCTAATATTTCTAGGGATGTTGCTAAAGCCAGCCCTACGGCTGACAGTGATGACTCGGGGGGTAAACCCCCGCTGCTGACACTCATACTTTTTCGCTACGGAAAAATACTATTGAAAGAAAACTGTTTATAAGATTCTTAAAATAGCACAGGTAAATATCACTCCGACTCTCACTCTATCTAGAATCGAACCTATCCAACAAGGTATACTGTAAATAAATTTTACCTTCAAAAATGGCAACCATTTTGAAATTTTTGTTGATACCAAAAAATATAATTCGAACAGGTTAAGAGATTGCAATGTAAATAAAAATGTTACATATTCTACATTTTTTTTTATATTAGGGAATTTAACAAAATTTTGAATTAAAATTGGAAATTTTGCCGCCATTTTAAAAATTTTATAGTTATAAAAAATATGGTTTAAATTGACTTCTCCGATATCAAATCAATGTAGAATGTCATATATTACTTGCCCACATTGGTTATTATTTAATTATTTTTGAAATTCAAGGAACTTTGGAATATATTCCGCTCCTGAGCTGCTCCTTAGGGGTATTTTTTAAGGATACTTCGGGCAAAGTCTCTTAATTTGACCTATTTAGGCTGCCCACCAAGTTTCATGCTTTTAATACAATTTGCAGGGTTTTGGCCAGAATTGTCGTTAACCGCTAAGACTAATCAGTGAATTGGCGAATCTGGTATATTTTTCACTAATTATTACCGTAAGAGAGGTAGGCCTAGATATCATCGTGGTACCGTTCAATTAGGAGAACAAATTCTGGATGCTGTTCATGAAGAAGTAAGAAGAAGTAAGACAACAGTTCATTTGGTGTTAAAAGAAAATCTGTTGCCGTCATTTCATGTAACAAAAGGGCAGCCGCTGTATGGAAATAGAATTTGGAAACGAAAGAAGGTTTTCAGTAAATGCATGGCTAGAGATTTTAAACCTTCGCATTGTTGGATCGATATTTCTTCCCAATCGACTAAATGCAATAATTGAATAAGTACCTAATTGTCCTATAGCACTTAGTTTTACATGCATGATGGTGCACCTGCTCATAATTCCCGAATATCAAGAGAGTGGTTAGAGGAACATTTTCCAAATAGGTGAATTGGGCGTAATGGACCAATGTCATGGCCAGCAAGGTCTCCAGATATTAATCCTGATGATAAATTAACATAAATTAATGGTTTTATTTAGGAAAAATTGTTTTGGATCTTCTAGTAGTCCATAAATTTGAAAAGTGTAACATTTGGAGTGGTCTCGAGAAAAAATTTAAAATGTTATCAAGAACAAGTAAGAAAAGATGTGACATTTAATGTGACTGACATTTTCGCATTCAACATTCGAGGCTTTAATTCTAAATTGTAACGTTAATCTGTAATAATGAGTTTACGGCTAGCACGAATGTTACCTTGTATATTTAATAAGCAATATTATATAAAAAAATTAATTAATCTTTGTTACGATAGCTGAAAATTAAAAACACGTAAAAGAATGTAGATTTATCATGTTCACTCAAAGATTTGCGGATGGATGACAGTTTGAAAACAAACGTAATTAACAATGAATGACTGACCGGTCGGCGACCATCCAAATGTTCGTTAAGTAAGTGTAAATAAAGACCCGAAAAGTTTCATTCATTTTTCTGCGTCTAATTACTCTCGTAATTACCAGTAGTAGCAGTTGTACGCTCAATCTATTATTGTTAAAAATATTGTGTAAGTATAATAGAAAAAGCTAAATTAACATTATTAATTATCGCAACATGGAATATGAAACTGTAGGTACTCAGAACATTTACTTGTAGGTAAGAAACCAGAAATAGAACAAAGTGCTTGATCGAAAATTTCAAAATTTGTCCATTATGTTTTGTACGTGCCTAAACAACCACTAGCATCTAAAACTGCAGCAACATTTTAACGAAAAAGTCAGAAATGCAGGAAAGTAAGTGATGCACATGTCACTTCAGTTCTTTGATTCATTTCATTACTTCGCCTAACGTGACCTCTACAACAATACTTTTCCTCTTGTATAGGTGGGAAAAAAGCTTCATAGGCTAAGATATTGAACATTATTTCATTTCTGTTCGAAAATATTACTGTACCTGTACACCTCCTCCAAAGTATTAGGTTTCATTTACATTGAATTTTGTATCGGCTTAAATTTGTGATGGAAGTCAAAAATGCTTTTTGCTTTGCCAGTTTGTTATGTCAAATTTGTAGGTTATGTTTACATTTTTGACATGATGTTCTGTGGAAGACCTTAATTTCAATTTGTATTAACAAATAAAATGGAGCTGCCACAAAAAACTTTAACAACTTTGTTGGCATCTCTCGGTCTACTTCTTGATATTTATCAGTATCAACAAAATAGGAAAAATTGACTTTGAGAAAAACGTACAATGTGGGTTCGTGCTATATTCAAAAGAAGGGAGCAACGAAGTTTCTACAATAATTTGATGCAGGAAATGATTCGTCATGATAAAGTACTTTTCTAGAACGAGTGTAACATCATTTGAACATATGCTGTCATTAGTGGGACCCTCTTTGTAAAACGCTCACCTCGACAACCTATCTCACCTTGTTGCAGATTGTCTTTGACTTTAAGGTTTCTAGCTACAGGAGATTCATATCCTAGTCTTTCATATGCAATTCGAATTGCTCCTTCGACAATTATGTCAAATAGTTCGAGAAACTTGCTCAGTAATATGGGATGTTTTAGCTGCTCTGTATTTAAAACCCATTAAAACCCTTAACAGAAGAACAGGAAAAATCCTATTGTGAAATGTGGCAATTGCCCAACTGTGTGGGAGCAAAAGACTACAAACATGCCATAATCAACGCCCCGCAAATTCCGGTTCTATGTACTTTAATTATAAAAAGGATTTTAGCATTGTGTTATTAGCTGCATGCAACGCAAAGCATATTACATATTACATACTTATAAGTTGATATTGAAGCATACGGCTCTCAAAGCGATGGTGGCATTTTAAAAAACAGTAGTTTTGGAAAAAGGTTACAAAATAGCACATTAAATATTCCTAATACGAAAGTACTTCCTCACACTGAAGGTAGGGTGCCCCTGTATTTAGTTGGTCATGAGGCATTCCCACTTCACACATATTTTTTGAGGCTTATAGCAAACGGAAAAGTAGCACCAGGATACCAGAAGATGAACAAATATTTTACTACAGGTAGCACCTGTGGACAGTATTAATAAATCTGCCGTCTGTTTGCATAATTTCATTATGAGTAGAAAAGGGGATGCTGAAATTTATTGCGCAAATCATATTGTAGATAGGGGCAGAAGCGGCACTATACTTCCAGGAGGGTGGCGAAAAGAAATTCCTGCGTACAGGGTGTCCTGTGATTTGGAGGTTTCTCATAGAAGCAGCAGAGAGAGAGAGCCTTGGGGTTTTCGCGAACCTCAGCTACTTTCTTGAGTATAATAGAAAGCTGAAACCAGAATTTGGTTATCGTTTTTAGTTTTCGATAAAAAAAATTATATTGATTTTTATGGATTTTCAAAAATTATCTCCAATTCTTCTTGTACTAAGCAGACTAAAACTGTTAAGATTGATTCCTATAGAACTTTTTCCAAGGAATTCAGTGGCGTACGTAGTTTTTTCTAGGGAGCGTATTTTTTGAGTTATGACATAAAGTCGAATTTTTTATATGGAAACCACAGCAGGCTTTCATCTAGTTCGAAAGGTCTTCTTTTATGCTATCAAAGCATGTATACTTTTATATTGTTATTTCAAAAAACGGAAAAGATTTTGGTAGGTACTTTTTACCTTTAGAAAATATAAGATAGGTACATCCAAGACACCAGTGATTTTATGTTAGCAACTTTTAATAACAACTGAAATAAAAGTAACAAAAACAGAAAAACAGAAAAACAGAAAAAAGCAAAACAAAGAAGAACAAAAAAAACATCAGACAACAAACAACAAAATTATAGGAACTGCTCAAATTGATTGCCATGTTTTTCAACACATAATCTACATCTTTTAGTTAATAGATTGATGGCATTAATTAAAAAAATAGGATAGGCTTGCAAATATCGGAAAGCTGCATGTGTTGCCTCTGCTAGCTCGGCTTGATTGTTGTATCTTCCTATGTATATTTTTTCTTTTAAAAATGTCCAAAAAAAGGTCTAATATACTCAGATCCGGTGATCTTGCAGGCCACAATATAGGTCCATTTGTACCCAACCATCTACCCGGAAAATGATTTTCTAAATAATTGCTAACTATTGCAGAATTATGTGCAGGGGCACCATCTTGTTGGAAATATACCCTGTTTATGTTTATTAACGGAACATTTTCCATTGTCGCATCTGCGTTAATATTCAATAAATTAATGTATCTCAATCCCGTTAAGTTTCCATCAAAAATTTGGTATGCTAGTTGACCACCTAAAATAAAGCACGAAACGTTAAATCCAAAACGTCCTTGCCTCTGACGTTCAAAAGTTTGGTGCTGATTTTTATCAGACCAGTGACGCACATTGTGTCTGTTAAATAATCCTACGCTGCTTATGTGAGTTTCATCTGTCCAATTGACAGACCGCCCAAATTCTGGATTTTCTTGAATTTTATTTAAGTACCACCTACAAAAATTAAGCCTTCTTTCTTGATCTCCCGGGAAGAGATGGTAAATAATTTGAATTTTATATGGCCTATATTTGCCTTTTTTAAATATTTTTTAACTTTTGATTTGGAAACACCAACTTGTGATTTGATTTCGCGACAAAAAGTTTTTGGTATCGCCTCAACCAACGATAAAACATTTATTCCTTCCTCTTCCCTATTTTCTTTATTATAAATTTTGTTTCTAGGTTTATTGAATGACCCATAGTTAATTAAATTTGATTTTAATCTCGAAAACATCATTTTGCTTGGTTGTCTTCTTCCTGGGTATCTAAATTTAATAAATCGATGGATAGGTATTATACTGGAAATGGGTAACTAGGAATTGTTTGTGTACCTGCTGAGATATAGATCCATTGATTCATTTACATTCTCACGACATTCATTGAAAACAGCAATTATTTCGTATTTTTCGAAATTTTGATAATTTTTAAGTGCCGTTTATGTATATTATATTAATAAAACTAGCTGCATGCAACTCTTGCTAATGTATGTTAACAGATTTATTCAGTTGTTAACATAAAATCACAGGTATCTTGGATGTACCTACCTATCTTATATTTTCTAAAGTTAAAACTTAAAAAGTACCAAAATCGTTGCCGTTTTTTGAAATAACAATATAAAAGTATAGGTATATATTTTGTTAGCTTAAAAAAAGACCTTTGGAACTAGACCAAAGCTTACTATGATTTCCATTAAAAAAATGTAACTTTATATCATAACTCAAAAAATACGCTCCCTAAAAAAACTACGTACGCCACTGAATTCCTTGGAAAAGTTCTATGAGTCAATCGTAACAGTTTTAGTCTGCTTAGTACAAAAAGAATTGTAGAGAGTTTTCGAAAAACGATAAAAATCAACATTATTTTTTTCTCGAAAACTAAAAACGATATCCAAATTCTGGTTTCAGCTTTCTATTATACTCAAAAAAGTAGCTCAGGTTCGCGAAAACCCCGAGGATCTATCTCCGCTGCTTCTATGAGAAACCCCCAAATCAACGAAAATAGGACAGTCTGTACAGTGCCCTTCAGAATGTGCATAACTTGCGTTTTGGTAAAAGGAATGCCCCGAGGAACTTACAGAAAAATTACAGAATTACAGAAATTACATGAAAAATTACGTCAACACAGCAGGAAGTGATATGTGTTCGTGGCAATTGGAATACATAAGGAGAAGTAGTTAAATGTGTTATTACTTATTAATAAATAAAATCTAAGAAATATTAAGTTTTATTTGAACCCCATCTTAAACTTCTTTATAAAGATATATTCTTAAATCTCAAGAGTGTGTCTAATCATTTTGTTTTATGTTTACTGGTCTAATTAAGCTCTCATTAATAAAAATCTCGCAAATCACTGAAGGCAGTGAATTTTCTTTTTCTAAATATTGAAAAATTTAGTGATTTTTTTTATTGCATGACTTTACAGCGATAAAATTTGTAAGTTCCCTGGAGTACCAGACTGCTGCTTAGCAACTCAATTCATACATAAACGAAGTCAGCATTTAACATGGTTAATAAATTAACAAATTGCATTTATGTTCGAGTTTTGTGATCTCTTTTGTGAAATGATGAATCATTCAAGTTATACTGAGTGTCCCCGGATTAACCTAACTATACTTGTAAACTTTCTTATTTCGCATTTTAAGACACAGTGTATTGTACGTGGCAAAATTTCTTGAGGTTTACAATTTATGTCCGTGACAAAGTTACTCGACTGACGTCTAGTAACTTTAATGCAATGCAACTCGAAACATTGCTAGAAAACCTCTCGTTACAATCGAAAAATGTAATTTTGAAACATAGAAGCGAACGTACAGCGGTAATGGAGGTACCTGAAACATTAAACACTCCAAAAGGGTCTTTTTAGGCATAAATTATTTTAACGCAGTGCTTCAAATTTCAAACATACACGACGCTAAGAGCGGAACTGTATGAAAGAGAAGCTTCGTACATTAGTATTTAGTGGGGGGTACTGAGAAGCTCCTAAAACGAGCCTTCAAAATTTTTCCTAGAAATAATGAGAAACTATGCAGTTACTCGACTTTCAGTAAGAACTATACTTGTTACAACAAACTCGTTAACGCAAATTAGATAGGTACAATATTTAACTTAGTCTCACCAATTTCAAATGAATTAATCACGTGCTTTACTCCGTTTTTACTGTTAAATCAGGAAAGCGCAAAAGCATTAAACCGCCAAAGGGGGTATTCAGCTCTTGAAGAATTTACAAATTAATTTAATTTACGGTTTACACTACTTGTTTAATTTTACTGGCGGTGGTGGGACTCCGAGGATTACCACAAGCAAAACTCCAAACCAAAAAGACAAACCCATTATAAAGAAAACAAAATAGGTACCAATTTAATTTTTTGCATACTTTCTTACTTGAGATACTTCTTGACATACAGATGGATTCGAAATTCCACAGATCACTGGGATGGGCATCACTGGCAAAGGCACGGGGAATAAAATTAGCGTGAACCTGAGAAGCCTCCACCTGCAATTTCCGTATGTGCACAGGAGATGATCAGGAGGTTCTTTGAGAATAGAAGGATCCAAATTGTCAATGACAGCCAAACAGCATTGAGAGCTCTGGATGATGTAGATTTACAATCTAGAATGGTAAAAGGCTGTGTGGACTAGCAGACTCGACTAGCAGTACATAACAGGGTTATCCTACCATGGGTGAAAGGCTATCAAGGAAATGAAGGAAACGAGAAAGCGGAACTCCTAGCGAAGAAGGGACTCAAAGTTCCGCTGAGAGGGCAGGATGGATGGAGAAGAGAAGGAAACTCCCCATCACATATTAAGTGAATTGTTCGGCTCCGATGGAGAGTTTCATCTCTTCCCCATATATCCTGCAATCAGGAATGTCCTTCACTCAAGTAGTGCTGAGATCCCTTATAAAAGAAAAGTGTCCTGTAAATAGTACTACTGATTATCTCAGCTAGTCTTTAACCAATCGTAGTCGTTCTCCATCTCCCTTGCTGGATGGTCCGCTAGTAATATACGCCATTGCCACAGTCCAGGAGTCCCCATCCAGTAAAAGGTATGTTTTTGTCTCACTTTAGTCCTTTATCATGCCTTTGACTCCCATCTCTACAGCTTCCAGAGATCTCAGTGCTACTTGGCTGTCATTGACAGTCTGAATCCTCCTCATATCAAAGGACCTCCTGATCATCTCCCGCGCGTATACGGAAATTGCAGTAATTTTTGCCTGGAATACGATCACGAAACTTCGCAGTTTTATGCCAATTTCATTCCCTGGAGCTTTACCAGCAATGTTCACCGCATCGCCCTGTGCAGTTTCGGATCCATCTGTATGTCAAATGGTTGCATGCTGTTCCCTCGACTTCTGCCCGTTGTACTCCGCTTCCATATGGTTACAAGATAACGTTTGCGAGAGTTTAGGATTGAGACGGTTGTTTTCGACTGAATGTGTTATTTAGTATTAAATTAGATCTTTAGTGTATTATTAACGAGTTACATTAGCAACGAAGCGAGTACATTTTCTATTGTACTTAAGTTTACATTTTGGCTGTTCTTTGAGCGCACGTTGTGTATGTACATATGGCGTTACCACAGAGGCGCATGGTAAAGAAATTTTTGCCGACAGTGTGGGCTGTCAGTCACATTAGAAAAATTGGTAAACTAACAGTTCAGACTTATGTCTAACTTTGCAAAAGTGTTTTGTGACGTGGAAACCAAATCTTTAATTGTAGCAAGAAACTCTCTGCTATTATTGGCAATTTAATTAAGCAACAGCGGACGTCTAGACGATATTGGAGCACTGAATAGTGTAAAAATACGGACAAGTCCAGAACTACTTACAGCTAACAAGTTTTTTGTTTTCACATTTTTTTATTTTGACTTGATATAGTAACGATTTCTCTTGACGCATCCACCATGCTCTTTTTAACCTACTTTATATCTTTGGGGTTCCATAAAATGTTGATATGTCACTCACCCACCTACTTACAATGCAGTTTCTTACTTCTAACTTGCCATGCACGTAAGTGACTTCTTCATGCGTACTAAAAATGCAAACGTTGCCTTTGCATTCATTCCTATTCGTCCATCGACTTTCTCAGTGCTCAAAATATTTAAAAAATGATTGCTCGACCCTGTTTGACAGACGAAAATAAAAGATTAGTTCTTGAAAAAGTGAAACGGTGGCACGGTGTGCTGACCATAGGACTCTGAGTAGTCGCCGGTATAGTTCTTTTCAGATATCTTGGCGTGTGTGTGCAGTAATCTGCGCATTACGTTCATATGTCTCTCTCCCTTTTGTAAAATGGATTTGTTGAATTTTAATTACTGCCGTAAGATGACTTGAGAATATTCTCACGTTTCCGTATTTGATCTCACTCTTTCTTACTATGGTAGTGTGAAACAAAATGGTTTCAGTATTAATATGCTTATTTTGCAATATCCAGTGGTCACCAAGCAATTTATTAAAAATTATTGCCTTTCAAGTATAACTGTCAGTTTGATTGTCAGGTGTAAAGATGCCTGGAAATGTTTTTACCAAACAGTGTCGAGAAGTTTTACGAAATATTTTTGAATACTTTACTCCAGAGAAGGAAAATAATGGTCCTCTATTGCCTTTAACTTGTGACCAGGAGCGATTGGCCGATGCATCAAAAGTAATTCTACGCAGCGTGTCGCGCATAGTTGGAGAGGAAAAACGAGGTTTGTCTGCTGCAACGAACGGAAAAAGGCAAATCAAAATTAAAAAGTGAAGATGTAACTGACAGCATTAAAACCGAAGTACGGAATGCTATTTATTTCATGAAAGAAAAGAAATATAACACATTACATTAAAAATTTTAAATAACAAATTAAAATCAAAACAAATAGTGGATATTTCTGACACAAGGTTGTGGCGTTTATAACCAATAGCAGATTTAAGTACAACCTAGAAAATAACCAGTGTCTTTTTTGTGAACGGGCTAATGTTGTGGGTAAAAGAATACATTTCTTGAGGAAAAACGTCAAAATGCTCATTGCCGTGTGCCGTGTCCAGAGTCGCGGCGCACACGCTTGTCGCGGATCCTAGCAACAGCAAAATTTTGGAAACTACTGAACTGCTGGTGGTTGCTTGGATAATCGGATATGGCGGCGCAAACGCCAACAAATCTGAAAAATACTATATCTCGAAGGTATTCTTTCCATATCTAATAATTTCATCGTTAATATCTCATAAAAGTCAGTGTATTTAACAAAAATTTGGGTGAATTGAAAAATTACTACGCGTACTACCCATATAACGATTTATTATTATAACTTGACCGGTTTCAGAATTCACAATGATTCCATCATCAGAAATGTATAAAGAAAATTATTGTAAACAAATTATTATGACAGTTGACAACTGTCATAATAATTTGACAGTTGACAACTGTCATAATAATTTGTTTACAATAATTTTCTTTATACATTTCTGATGATGGAATTATTGTGAATTCTGAAACCGGTCAAGTTGTCAACTGTCATAATAATTTGTTTACAATAATTTTCTTTATACATTTCTGATGATGGAATCATTGTGAATTCTGAAACCGGTCAAGTTATAATAATAAATCGTTATATTGGTAGTACGCGTAGTAATTTTTCTATTCATCATGAATTTCTACCAAATAGTAAAATCAGAAAATATTAACTACATAAAAATTTGGGTGTTTTGCAAGTTCGTGTTTTTCCAGAAACAGCAATTATAGAAATTTCTAAAAGTGATTTTATGAAATTTGAAACCCATCTATATTGCCTACGCGAGCGAGTTTCTTATTGCTCAAGTGATGATACCTAATATTGATGGTGTCCTCCTCGAGTGCACTTTTCAAACTCTTCAGAAAGAATTTGCACATCGTCTGTTTCCCCATTGGGACTTCTATACCGGTTGTCTGGCAAATGAAACATGTATTCAATGCACATTTCATTTAAACAGAAAAACCTAGAGGCATGCGACCAAGAATATAAACGTTTAAAATTGTTTCTCACTTGTATATTGCCGTATTACGCATTGGTACAATTTTACCTCTAGAAAATAATTTTATACTTGACATAACACATTTCCCAGCTAAAGGATTATGAGCAACTGGTACTTTATTAATAATGTAAAATGTTAAGGCTTTACCCTGGATTTTCTCTCCAAATGGTGCGTGGAGCATTATAGAGATTTAATGTGTGATTCTCCTATTCGTGTTCCTTAGCGTGTAATAATAATATTCGCTTTGCCTTCTTCTTACTTGGATAAACACGCTGGTTTCATGCTAGCCCTTTACCCTCGACAATGACATTAAAATACTTGATGAGGTTAATATTAGGTTCATACTTCAAAAAATATTTCTATTTTCCGATTCTGAACTTATTTCCTACCTCGACTGAAAATATTAACTTTAAATGTTTTAGAATCAATCGGACAATGTGCACTAAGAGATTGGAAGTTTCAATAAAAGTTGTACAAATTCTACTTTAATACAGCTTCCATTTCGCTATCTTTTTGGTGTACCAGTATTCGACCACGGAATTTTATACGGGCAGATTTCTTTCCTGAAAAAATGAAGTAAAGCTGTAAAAAAACTGGTGCGTGGAGTCCCTACGCGCAGATGAAGTGAAACTTCACACTATGATAATTCAAAAGCGTAGGTTATTTTAATTGATTAAAGGTGTTAGTGACTTGAGAATTCGCGGTAGCGTAACGTCTTTGTTAGAGACTTGAGAATTCGTTTAACGCAACCGTCTCCGAAGTCCACTAAGAAGTTTCGCTTCAATATACCTAAGTAATTCACAGAGAAACAGGTTCTCTTGATTTTAACAAATCACTTTATTTGACAAGATTTTGCTTGATTCAACTAAAGCTCTTTTCAAGAAAAATATATATCTATCAAGTTAACGAACTTTTTTTTGCAATAAGAAATTCGTTTATTTGCATTTAATTTCTGATATTTGTTTTATTTAATTAAACTGCTGCTAATTTCAATCAATTAATAGTTTTCCTTTTATAAACAAATATTTGTTTGTATGAAACTACATTTTTCTAATACGAAATGAAATTATTATAAATGGCAAAAAGTAATATACATATACTTGCTCTAAACAAATCAACGCTGAAGTTCATTATTATTGTTATTTGTTTGAGTGAAAGAAATATACCTAGGTTGATGAGAAAATTCGACCAATCACGACTTGCCAGGATTGCGTCACCTGACATTTACACGCCAATTCAGAGGCAGACATGAATGCAGAAAATTCTAAAATGCCTAGTTGGGCACAGACAGGAAGAATCAAACAAACCGCGGTCCGCTCCATTTCGCTATTACCTTTGTTTTGTCTTACCTAGGCATTATCTTGTGATCTGATTGTTTACCTGGGATAAGAAAACGTTAATAATAAGTGCGTTATTTTGAGACTCTCGTGTAATGAAAGTGTCCTTCAAGAAGAACAAAATTATGCACTTTGGCAGTGTATGGTTGAAATTTTTTTGACAATTGTTGTGCTGAGCTTGGTATTATTACTTTTTTGTTATTATGTACTTATCAGGAAAGTGAGTTATTTTTACAAAATGTCTGT
Source organism: Xestobium rufovillosum (assembly GCA_963966045.1). Taxonomy (NCBI): domain Eukaryota; kingdom Metazoa; phylum Arthropoda; class Insecta; order Coleoptera; family Ptinidae; genus Xestobium; species Xestobium rufovillosum. The sequence continues at coordinate 17,159,358 of OZ014504.1, forward strand.
ACCTATTTGATAAAAACTTAAAACTTAAAAATTTTTAACAAATTTGGGTTTTGTAATAAATGAAAAGTTGGGTTTGGTATAGGAAAATATGTGATTAAATCATAACTCATCTTATTGAAATCAAAGAATTTGATTCAGGAATATTGATATTTAAGCAATTTGAACGCCTTTTTGATTATAGCCTGGAAACAAAGCGTGATACGAAGAAAGAAAATAGTTTCTTGGTTCAAACAAATAATGCTTTGAAAAATGAATAGACGTAATTCAGTATTTTAATAAGCGCAAATCATTTGTTTGAGCAAAAATTGTGCATTTTTGAATCAAATTATGGTAACTTGACCAATAAAATAATTAGTTTACGTTGAAATATTATCTAGTTTTGTTGATTTGAATGCTTTTGTCTTTAGTTAAACAAATACTCAATTTGGACATTGAAATAAAGGAAATTATTCATTTAACAAACATCTGAATCAGCATTGATTGTAATAGTGGAGTGAAATATTTTATTTCATCACTGGTGCTAAGCAACACTAACTGTAATTATGGTGGAGGAGCCGGGTTCCGCCGTAGGGTAAACTATACAGTTATTGGCCACTTAAGAGCGAGTTCATAGTTTATATGGGCTCAGTGAATAAATATAAACTTTATTTCTACCAAATATTTGTAAATGTTTGCTTAATAGTATATAAAAGGAAATTGCCGTATAAAAAATAACCACGAACGTGTTTTTGAAACATAAAATAATGTTTTTTTAGCCACACTGGAATTTACAGTGATTGGCAGCCACGTTACAGTTATTGGTCTATCGAGTACCAGTTATTGGCATGTCCAGTTGGATGTGTTTAGGTAGGTCGGTTCATTAAAGCAATGTTTAGGTATTCGATTTTATGGTAGTAGGTAATAAATAATGTAAAAATTTACCGACGTAAAAGCATTTAAAAGGAAAATTTTAAAGAAAATTCCTCACTTCAGTTATTGGACATATGGCCAATCATTGTTTTAAGCGTAATCCTTGAAGACAGTGATTGACATAGGCATTTTGGTATAATTTCTACACAAAAATGTGTTTCCCGCCATAAATTTATTTGCTTTCAATGCAGATAGATGTAATAAATTTGAAATTGAAGCGATAATACATATACCTTTTAATTTAATCAAACTTCAACAACACTCGGATTCCAATGCTTAACGTTTCTGTCTAAAAAATCTCAAGCTGTAGGCACAGTCTGACTGGAGCCGAGATAATTTTTTGGGGTTCTGCACTACACGCATGAAAGTCAGGATATAGATTCTGACATGCAGCCACTACAAATTAGTGAAAAGCAAATTTACTGCAATACAACCAGAACCTTAAAAAAGAAAAAAAACTGGACATGTGCCAATCACTATTAGGTGGCCGATGACTGTATAGCTTACCCTATTTCTACCTTAATTCTAATAACACAGGTTCCTCGTTTAAATTTTGGCAATTTAATTAAAGGTACGAGAAGCACTGGCAACAGCTTTCAAATTAATATATGCAAATATTTTTCAGCTAACTGTGATAGTTTCGCGCAGTAAGCTTAAATTTGAAAAGTAAGTTGCATTGTAGAAGTTTACTAACGGTTTTTGGAACACCCTCATATTATGAATGTCACGCAGAATATTTGATGTAATATGTGCAATTTGAATATTTACCATTCATGAAAATGTATATAACGAATATTTCTTATGACAGTTGGATGAAAAATAATGGACCATATGGGAGTTTGAGAAAATAAAACTTTTTGTCCTCTTTATAATCCAATTTGGGAACACACAGAATATGAATCAATCTCAGTTAGAAGAAAAACACTACGGACCGCTAAAAGCATAATTTGACTTGTGACATACCAGACAGGTCAATAACTCTTGTTTATGTATAATAATAATATTCATAAATGGCTTTACACATTAATCTCCAACTCCTGAAGATGCTGACGTTGTCAGCGAAACACGTGTCGAGTTTAATTAGTGTATCACTGTCTTGGCGTGTGGGATTAACTTATTCAGAATTCATAGTGACTATCTGATTTATTTATTTAATGGTCTGGAAAATTGGAAAAAAATTCAACTGGTCCACAGCCAATCGAAATTATCACTTTAAAAACATTTAAGTATGTAAATTTACAATAACTGATGTTTCCCGTGTAAAAGCAAATCTAAAAACAAAAGCAATCAAACGTCACATCATTGAAATCAGAGCATCATATGCTTTTTAAAATGACGTCATTTTTGAATTCTACTTAAAAATATTCTACAAGAAGCCTTTTTGAATTTCCTTATATCACTCTGTTACAAATATGTCCAACATCGAAAATTTCGGCGATTTTTACTTTCTTTATCTATCTACATAAACGTAGGCAGAACGCAGAAAATGGGCACTGTGAACACGTACATTCCCATTTCAGTTGCTCTATTTAGGTCGATGGAAAACAGTCGCTTGGAGTCTGTTAAAATTGCTCCAGTTCAGTCATTCACTTTGTTTCGCACTAACATCGATTTCACAAATTAGTTTTCTCTGGCTTCCATCGCCCTGGCTTCATTTCATTAGAAACTTTGCCGTTAAGGGCTGTTTTGAGAACAATCTAACCTTATTAACCGCCTGACACGATTGTCTCAATTATAATATACAGGTGACCTTGGTTGTATTGATTAAAATCTTGAACTCTGTTTTAACGCATCATTAACAAAAGAATTGATAGATATCCAGCAGGCCAAGTTAATAAAATGGTGCACGCATTGATGAAAGAAATTGATGTAAAAATATTTTTAGTTCAATTTTCGTGTTTATCGGATTATCGAAGCCCCAACAAATTGAGCCTATAGGTAGTAATTGGCATCATTAATTTAAATTGAATCGACTGATTCTCTCCTATTTAAGGATATATTGGAACCTACACGCTGCCTACAAAATGATATATCTAGGTAGCTAACTGAAACTCATCCATAAACTATACTTTGATCGTTTGTAGAGTTGTACGTGCATAATGACAATGGAACTTAATAAGTGATTTTATTAAGGTGGCAATGTTAGGATTTCCCGCATTTTTCATAAATTCGCAAGTTATTCAAATTTCTATAAATATTTTTAAAAAAGGGCTTTTTAGCGACCTAAATAAATTCGACATTCTTATTCATACACATTTTTGAATGGTATCATTAAGTATTAAAGTCAGAAAACTGCAGCTTCGCGAAAAACGACCCAAATGAATTTATGCAGTGTCTTCATTATATTACACAAGGAAACGATCCAAAAATGTGCATGGGTATAAAGTTTGAATATATCTAGGTCGCTAAAAAGCCCTTTTTAAAAAATATTTATAGAAATTTGAATAACTTGCGAATTTATGAAAAATGCGGGAAATCCTAACATTGCCACCTTAAGTTTAATTTTATAAACCGATAAATGTTTTATTGGAAACCCGATCGAAGGAGACGAGCATTTACCTTTATGTCAGCGGCGCTATCGTACGAAGTCTTTTTGTCATGTTTTTAATGCCATTGTGCTGGAGTGAATCCGCAATCGTGTCCTTAAGGAGCATCCTGACTTTCCAAAAGTTCGGATGCGCACCTATCTGAGAATCAAACAATTAAGTTTACGGTTTAAAAATTCATCAAGAACGGAAACGAGTAAAATTGTGAAAAAAATTCTGAAAATACGAAACTGAAGTGAGCTTTGTTGTGACTGTGATTGGCGCCATATTTTTAACGCATGAATTATTTTGTAAGCCAAAATCACCAAGCAAGAGCTAAGATAAGTTGTTGTTGAAAGGGGCCATGCAGCTCTTTAACATATTTTATACTGGACAAAAATACCTTATACATACATAACCTAAGTTGAACTAAAGTAGGTAGTCAAAAATGTTTACAGGTAGGTATCTCATTTTTGTTAAATATTGAAATTCCTCAGAAATAATTATCTTTTGGAAAATGCAGTGTTTTATTGCATCCTGTTATATGATATAATCTAATGCAATATCATTCGACCTTCCTAGTATGTATACCTATTCAAACACTTTTTCTCCTTTTCGAACTAAATTAGTGTTGCTTTTAGGAAACACCCCTCGCGTTAATTTTGCTCTCAAGTTTGTTAAATATTTTTTGAAGTCTTCTGACATTATTACCGAATAGGCAGGTTCGGTAATTTTCAAATTTCATTAAAATTGATAGAGTTTATTATACTGAAGGCAGTTATGTTGTTAATTTTTGTTTAAAAAAATTCCTTCGCCTGTGAAGCCGTTGCAAAGTTTTCCGTCGGTGCGAGGCTAGAAATCGTACCTTGCAGCGAGAGTAGGCCGCGTGACGTCAGAACTTAGTATAACTTACAAGTCCCAGCTTCAGCGCGCAGCAGTCCCATAAGTATTATGCATATGCATGTGTAGTTAAATTGTTAAATATTATTAACTGGTTCTAACTGGTGTTTTCTGTTTTTTACCCAGACTAATACATCGTACAGCACACCAATAAAACGGAAAAAGTGGTTCGTTGGAGCCAGAAGGAAAATCGGTCAGCATTATCGATATTTTCGCGAGTTAGTTTATCATTGCAAAAGTTTATAAAATTATCGGCTGCCCCATTTCAGCCACTCTAAATAAAATCGAACATAATGTAATTTATCGACAGTTTTCTGGGACCCCTTGGTGCTTGGTAACGTGTTACGGTTAGCATAATTTGAAACGGGATGCCAGGAGCATGACGGAGCCAAATACAGAACCGCCGTAGCGTTCCCTCCCTGAACTAAAAAAGGAAATTTTATTAACTATTTTACAATAATAATTAAATAGTACGTCATCATAAAGTTCTCTTTTGAAGACTGGTAGGACGCGTACCTCCATCCTTTCCCTGAGCTAGCCTACGCATTTCCGTAAAAGTAGAACATTCTACATCCCCAACTATTTGAGAGCAGTAGTCTAATCTGCTCCAACCTCTACCTCTTTATTCCTATCTCTGACTCTAGTATGTTGCGAACTATTCCTTTGTGTCTCAGAAGGTGTCCTACCATCCTACGATCCTATCCCCTATTCTTTATTGTCTTCCATACTTTTCTCTTTTCCCCAACTCTTTCTAATTCCTCCTTATTGCTAACTTGTCTATCCACGGTATCTTCAACACCCATCTGTCGCATCACATTTCAAACGCTTCTACTCTTTTTCAATTCGCTTCTCCCATTGTCCAAGTTTCACACCCATAGGTATAATTTCGTACTCCATACATGCGTCTTTAAAAGTCTCTAACCGTTCCAGAATATAGCAGTTGGTTCTTTTTGTTAAACAAGTACCTAGTACCTACGTAGCGTAGTTTTTTTATTCGCGTGAGTTGTATTTGTTTCCGTTTTTTTAAAAAAATTCCAATCCGTTATAAAACTGTTAACTTGATAACTTGTCAATCACTTAGGTATACATACCTACATAAATGAGTAGGTATGTATTGTATTGTATTAGAGAATATAGGTAGGTACCTATTTTACAAACAGAAGTAAGCAGGTATCTACAATCTACATACCTACTTATACTGAATTATGAAAGGCATGTACAGTTAATAAATTGTTGACTTTGTTTTACCTATACCGGTCTGCCTTTACACTACTGTTTTGAGGTTGAATGAAATTGGGGTTAGATGCAAGAATCACACACCATTTCCACATTTACCGGGACATTTACCTACCTACTACATAAATATGGCAAATTATGTGAATCGGACTTTTGATACCCTTGTTGCATCATTATATCGATTATGTTGTCTTTGTTTTATGTTTCCTTGACACCTTACTTTAAAAATTCACGCTCGAAATAGTCCCAATAAGTATGTTATGAGATAGGTACCGCTTCACGGGCACTTCAAGAGAAGTGGGAGGAGCGCCTTACGAATCTCTGACGTCAAACCAATAACAACGCGAACTAGCATGTGGGCGTGATAAGCTAATTCCTTTCGCTTATTACGCCGCAAAAAAATTTTTTAGAAAAAAAAAATCGCCGTAAATCAATTACAATAACCATTTTCTGTCATTTTCATGCCAAAAATAGATATCTTATTTTTCTCCGAACCTCCCTATTTGTTTTGTAATTAATAAACTAATAAAATTTTAAGTGTATGGTTACTCGAAAATCGAAGTTATGCTTCACATTTAAATAATTAACCGCGGGCTAAAATATGGCACCAATTCTTCATTTATTTAAGTATGGATTTTTCGCCCATTTATTTCTTTCATACATTTTTAACTAACGTAGTTTTCTTTTCGAGAAGTTGGGCCTAACATTTAAGAGTTACATTTAGAAACTATTGTTTAATTAGACTCCTCGAGAGGCACTTAAACTGTCTTACGTAACTTTGAAGACAATTTTGAAACAAGCGATTCTTTCACCAATCGACCATCATGTTTGAGCCAAAATTTATTTTATTTTTATTACATTTTTCATTAGTCATTTAGTGTGACATCCAAGGGCGCCCATAGAGAATTTTCGGGGGGGGGGGGGGGCAAAGCAAAAATATGTGACATGTATGCAAAAATTGTCAATGCGCCGCAGGCGAAAATGTTGAATTTTCAAGGTCGAGATGTGATTTGCAAGTTACAAAATAAAGTATCAGGCACGTAGGTTAAGAAATCCAGCAATCCAGGGGGGGGCAAGTGCCCCCCCTTGCCCATGCCTAAGTGACATCTGTGTGATCCATCGGCTCATTATTACATATTAGAGATTAAACTTACAATAAATTTCGAATTAAAGTCCCAAATGCAGAATGCCAAAGTATCAAATTTTCTTCCTTATTTGTTCTTGATCTGACTTTAATTTTCTTTGTGACCACTCCAAATTATACACCTACATTTCATTCAACTACTGGAAGTTCTAATATCATTTTATCAAAATTTATTTGAAAATTCTCTGGAAAGAAAACCAACAATTTACGTCATCTTTTCAACAAATAACAAAATCTTTTGCAATTTTGCAAAGCAGTTAACAAAACATTATATAAGCTGTTAACGACTTTTCAGATAAAGTGATATGAGGGATTTTGAGGATCTAATGAATGAAAAACAATTTAGATGTGCCCGCAAATGGAAGTGGTGAAAAAATCAAAATTAAAAAGTTCAAGTATGTGAGGCCATATATCATGATTATTATTAAGGGGAAGTGAAAGATAAAGGGAAAGAAGGATGTTGGAAGAAGAATTTCCCAGGTTACGAAATTTGTGTGAATGATTATTGTAGCCCGACAGAACTATTTAGATCGAGAGTGAACGAAGTATGAGGATTACTGTCAGGATATTCGGCCTCCAAAGAAAAAAAATTGTATAAATCTCTGTATACCCAAAATTAATATTTCAAATGATCTAAAAAAAAATGGCGAGTGCGGAATTTGTATTAATAAACTGCAAATTATGAACTGGGAACTAAATTTGCATTCCTGATCCGCTAAATGTTTTAGGGTGCTTCCTTAAGAAAAACAAAATACAAAAATCTTTGACAACAAATTTTAAGTTCATTTTTGCACTAAAGGCATCGATGGCGCTTCAGTACCTGGACACCGCGTATATACAAATTTACGTTCACTTTCTTTTAGTGACAGGATCCTTGCGACTGAAGTTATATTTAGGTTAACATCACTGCTCAGATAAGGGTTGTTCATCGATTTTCCTTTTTCCCCAAGGTGATCTTTAATCTTTAATATTTCAGCGACCGTTTGAGGGATGTGTAAGGTGAAACAGAAATTTATTTGATATCGGTTTCAATATACCCCCTTTGAATCCATCACGCAGTCGCAACTCAAGTAATCGTCTTTTAATCCATTTCCTTTCTGCACTTGAGAGCACCGCTAAACGACCGCTTACCTACATTATTACATTTTAGAAATCTTGTTGTTCGGTTATAACAAACAAGAAGCTGTACTAGAACCAGTCGCAAGTTAAATATAGCTTTAAGGAGATAAATTCAGATTTTATATTTATTTTTTACACTTTTCATTATATTTTTTAGTTTCTTCATTTGTTCCTTGCGGCTCAAGAACGATGTTAATGGCCACGAATAAAATATGGTATCACTTTTTCACAGGCCAATGACTTGATGCGCAAAGCCGTGACTGATTTTAATCTGGGTAGGACCTAAAGCCGTATATAGCCAGAGGCAACAAGGGGCAACATGTCATTGCGACTTCGTCGACTGTTTCTGTTTCGTGTCACAAAAGTAGGTAACCTAATGTCCACATAAAAGAAACAAGTCGACTTAGGTTCCAAATAAAATGAAACATGAAGAAACTTAGTGTCCACACAACACATTAATGTTTGTGATATGGGACGAAGAAGCCACGGATGTCACAACACGCACTGATGACAAACTGTCCAAACCAAAGACACAGTCGCAACTTGTCGACATCTGTTGCATATTTTCTTTCGAAGTTTACCGCCTCGAGAGCGAAACACGCGACATTCGGAGACATTTACTTTGGCGACAGAAGCAACTAGAAACAAGTAGAAACAAGCGGCAACTTTGTTTCGGGAAACAGGTCACCAATGACAAAAGTTGCTACTTGTTGCCTCTGTGTGTACCCGGCTTAATATGACAGATATGGATGTCTCGTATTTCCTCGTTCGCAACCCAGGGTATACTGTAGATGCCGTATAACCTTTGTAAATGGCTTGAGGAGACATTAAAACCACATATAATAATAAATAGAAAATAGTTTTAAAGACATTGTCTATGAAATACCAAATATGCGCGTGTTGGTAGTTGGAGGCACGGAAAAACAACCAAGAAAAGAACAGACCACAGAAGCGTTCAAAATAGAACGGAAGAAACTGTAACGACTGCGTCGCCCAATGATATCAAAATATGCGATTAATATTGTTAAGCCTCAGGGATTACTGTTCAGGGCCAAAACTATTAACATGCTCAGACTCGCGGATGATATAGCAGTGTTACCAACCATCAAAAACGAATTAGAAATAGCTCTAACTGAAGTGGAAGCAGTTTCGATAGAGGGAAGCGGCATAAAAGTCAATAAAAAACAAAATTTTTGTATGTAGAGTGCGTGAAAATAGAACTAAAACTAAAATACAAATTAATAGGAAATGGGAAGATAGAGGAAGTCGCGGATTTTTGCTATTTAGGAAGTCAAATAACTTGCGATGGTAGGAGCACTAGAGATATAAAACAAAGAATAGCGCAAGGCCGAATTGCGTTTAACAAAAAAGGAAAAAACTGTTATGCTCGGGAACGGTTTATGTAGAAACTCGGAAGATACTCTTAAAGTCGTATGTATGGAGTACTGCATTATACGTGTGCGAAACTTGGACAATAAGAAAAACGGATCGAAAAAGAATAGAAGCGTTTGAAATGAAAATACCGTGAATAGATAAGGTTAGCAATAGGAAGGTTAGCAATAGGGAGGTATTAGAAAGAATTTGGGAAAAGCGAAAGGTATGGAAGACATTAAAGAGTAGGAGGACACGAAGAAATATATTTTGCGACATACCAGAGTCGGAGATAGGAATAAAATGAGATAGGGGTAGGCCCAGAATAGACTACCTACTGCTCTCGAATAGTTTGGGATGTAAGATGTTTTGCTTTTACGGAAATGCGTAGGTTAGTTCAGGATGGGGAAGGATGGAAGTATGCGTTCAACCAGACTTCGAACTGTGAACTTCATAATGGTGCATAGACATTGCTATCACATTATGTTATGTACAAAACAATTACCACCTTGTCTTCATAAGCATAAGCAAGGAATTCTTCAGGTTGTAGCATGCAAGTAGACAAAGTGTAAACGAATTAAAACATGTTTAATAAAACATGAATTAAAATGCAATGACGACGAGGAAGAAAATCCTAATATTTACGTCGTATGGGTAATAATAATTAATGTGCCACGTTTTTGAATTAGCCTTACCGATTTATGATGCGAGAACGTCGGCGTCGCCTGAAAATTCGGATATATTTAAATAGGCGTAATCAATTTATAGTTAGCAGAGCTTAACCAATTTATCAACCTCAACCCTAACGCTAAGGTATCAAATCTTCTTTGGTGTGTAATATAATTTCATGTACAGAATATAAAGGTTAACCTAGGCGAAAGTTTTGAAATGAAACATTGAAATTATTTTAAATTGTTGTGTGTGAATTCAACTGGAAAGGAAACTTTACCATGTAAATTCAGACAACAGTTTATAAGCTCTTGAAGAGTTTTCAAACGAACTTTCTTTCAAACAGAGTAGTTAGAAAATGACAGCCTCAGATACGAACCCCTTCGGAGCACATAGCGCCATCGAGTTCTCGAGGTGCCATCGACTTCTTCGGCAGTGACCTTGAAAGAGACCAGAGGCTGCTGAAGGAGTCGTTGAGTCATCCGAAGAAGTGTCTTCAGCAGCGGCATCTGCAGCAGCCTCTGGTGTCTTTCAAGGTCATTTCTGAAGAAGTGTGCATGTCTTCAGCAGCGTCTGGTCATTGCTGAAGAAGTGGTGTTCAGCAGCGTCCAGGCGCATGCGCCGGGGCTATTCCTCAGATCAGTCCATCGAGTTCTCCATCCACTTCAAGTGGGCGTGTCTGCAGCAGCCTCTGGTCATTGCCGAAGAAGTGTGCATGTCTTCAGCAGCCTCTGGTGTCTTTCAGGGCCATTGCCGAAGAGTGCACACCCAAGCCGCCATTTTGTGGGCTTTGGCTGTGGCTCAGGCGCCTGCGCCGGGGCTCTGACGCGTGCAAAGCACGTGTTGCTCATTGTTGCGCAATGGAAGAATGTTCTGGAAATGCTGATGCAATAGTATGCAGATGTTGCAGAATTAATGTTTTTTCTCGGAAATTCCAACGTTTGCAATTGTTTACACTAAATAAATATTGTTATCAAAGTTTGAGAAAGAAACAATAGATTCGAAGTCGATAAGAGATGTTATGATTTATTGTTTTTATTATGATGAAATATTAATAGCTAAGAACGTTCTAGAAAAACCTTTCAACTTTGCCGATAGGATATGTATATTTGTATGGTTTGACTCCCACGGTCTGCATGCCAATAAGTGCATGTGCACTTAATATGTTCAAACTCTACAAGATGACCGAGATTATGTTATACCCTGTTGTTTGTATTATTACAATAAAATAAGAACATTTTCGAAGCTTACCGCCAGATAAATAAACAATGCTCAATTGATTGTTTTTTCTGATAACTTCTACATGTTATCAAAATTTAGCAAACTCGGCAAAAGCTGCGAAATAAATAGAACGAATCTAATCGCGAGCATTTTATTCAGTAGTTAGTTCAATTGTTCAGTTGATTTCCACGGAATAGGTGCGGTAAAAGTTAGTTTCCCAATATGGATGCGGTAATTAGCCAAGACGATGTTGGGGATATTTTATTGTACCATTTTATCCTGCAAAACTTGCCGGAAAATATAAAAGTAAGTCCATTTGCAGTAATCATTTCTTTTATTGTCCTAGCAGTATGTTAATAAATCTCATTCATAATAGAAGTCATTCATAATAATTTCATTATAAGTAATTAAAAGCATACATATTATCTAATTGTAAACTATTTTCTATATTTAGAACAGACCCAAAATGATAATTTGTGGAAATGTGCCACACATGGCGTCAACAACAACAGAAAATGTGTTATTTTCGGGCCTATTCATGGAGAAAGAAACAACGATAATTTTGTTGGAATCGTGCAGTGAACTTGTGGTCAATTGGGTCAATATTGTAGATCGTAAGTAAAGCATTTAGATTTTTTTAATATTCAGTGATAGTAGTGTGAAATTGGGGATTTTTAATTCGCAATTTTAGTAGTGGAAAATTGGGATTTCTGATTCACAATTATTCTAGTGGTGGAAAATTAATTGTTTTTATAATGAATGAATGCATTTCTTTGTTTGTCCGCCCGTTTGTTTGTTTGTTTGTTTGTTTGTTTACTAGTATAATTTCTCATCTTTGTTTGTTTGTTCGTTTGTTTGTTTGTGTGTTTGTTTGTTTGTTTGTTTACTAGTATAATTTTTAACTATGATATTTTTCTCTTGTTGCAGCCAACGATGTATAAGCAGCGTCACGAGCTTGATTACACTGTTATATTATTTTAATGAATAAAATGTATTTTAATGGATCATATTATGAACACTATTATATTATTTTAATTGACAAAATGTATTTTAATATAATAAATTATATTATATAATTTACCGTATTCCGTGGAAATCAACTGAACTAATGAATTGATTACTGAATAATACTCACCATTATGTTAGAATATTAATTTGTTGTGTGCTTTTTCCAATAAATGTATGCTAGAAGCGTGATTTTTTGACATTAACAATTAGTATGATAGACACCTCCCCTCCATGACAAAAACAAAATTCTTGGAAGTCATGTTTACTTAAGTTCTGCCGAATTAAGCATAATGTTATCAGTTCGAATAATTAATGATTATCGAGCAAGATCAAAGACTTTCTCACCGATTTGTTCTGGAACATTCTATTAAACAGCGTTATAAAAATAAACTCATGAGTGTTTAAAGACCCTGTCAAAATAAACATGATTATCAATTCGAAAAATTTATGTTATTTGTTGATAAAGATCAAAGACTTCCTCACCGCTTTGGCACTAAATTAATTCGTAGAAGCCATAAAATTCAAGGTTTCTTCTGGAACTTTCGATTAACAAGGAGATAAGACGTGACACTTACATAAACTATTTGCACACGGCACTCAATTAATTCTTAGAAGCGATAAAATTCAAGGTTTCTTCTGGAACTTTCGATTAACAAGGAGATAAGGCGTGACACGCACGTAAATTATTTGCACACGGCACTCAATTAATTCTTAGAAGCGATAAAATTCAAGGTTTCTTCTAGAACAATCGATTAACAAGGAGATAAGACGTGACACATACATAAATTATTTGCACGCGGCACTAAAGTAATTCTTAGAATTGATAACACTCAAGGATTCTTCTGGAATGTTCTGCGAAGATAAGAATCTGTATAAATAGAGCGAGATTGGGTGGCATCCGCCAGTTGTTTTATGACCGTTCTATAGTGATAAAGCAGTGTTGACATTACGTTTTGAGTTTCAACAAAGGACATAATATTTTGTGGTGCGAGTGATTAGGCAGTATTGACGATGGAATCGCAATCTGAAATACAGACACTATCATCAGATATGGTGAAAAAATTATTTGAAGTAAGTTTGTTTTCACATATTCTTGCATGCGCTAATTCGAATAATAATTGACAGGTATGTGCTAATAAAAGGAGTTTGTCTGTGGAACAAATTCATTCTTTTTCGAAGATATGTAAGCGCATGCTCAGGACCCACTATAAATATTTGAAAACTGGTGATAAACTTACTCTCGGTCAGCGCAGACATGTAGAGTGTAACATATCAAATATTAAAGTGTGTTTAAATATAATACAAAACCAGAGGCACTTGGGTTCTGGAATTGCATCAAATTCAAATAAGAAGCGTTCTGGTCGAATTATTTGGAGAGACATCGCTTCGGCTTTTACCAGTAGAATAAGGACCGGTTTAATAATCAATAAGCGTCATACTGATCCAGATGCGTTCATTGAAGATTGTTACCATCTCATTAAGACGCGACTAAAGAATATATTAAAGAGAGAGGCTGCAGCAAAGGTCAACTTTAGCCTTTGTTGCACATTTAAACTGTGTGGACAAGGAGAGACTGCGGCTGAAGAGTGCAAATATTTTAATTCCAGCAATACAATAGTTACCGCTTCGTCTTTCTCTGATTCGTCCGAGATAGCAAATTGGTACAAGGAAGTAACGGATAAACTTAAAACCAAGGTACGTAATCAACTTATAATCTTAAGAGACCATATAGTTATTGATGTGTAAACATCTTAGTTCTCGGTAGTAGAACATCCTACATCGCTAATTATTTGAAAACAGTAGTCTAATCAATGCCTACCCGTACGGAAAACTACGTGATGTGGGGTATCAAATTAAAGGACTCGACGAGGGGGATCGGAATATGGGGGTGGTTTGCTTTTAAGGCTTGACTACAATATAAAATGTTTCTTATTGTTTCATTATAAGCGTACATTTTTTCATGAAACCAGTGCGTGACCTCATCTTCACAATTCAAAACGATACGAGCTCACTTGTTTACAAATCAATTCTTGTGTGGGCCGTGTCACTAACATTTTTTTGTTCATACTATTGCAGCTAGTGGAATTTTCTGCGAAAAACAGTGGCTGGTCCTTCACCCAAGTCATTTCGTTGGCCGTAAATATTAATAAATACAATCCACTGCGTGGTGGAACGTCCAGCTATTTACCACTGCCAGAAGTAATAGCTGCACGAAGGGCCATTGTCAATGTACGTAATACAGATATGGCTTGTTTTTTCCACGCTGTAGTTTGTGCGATGTATCCCGCAAAGCAAAATGTTAGTCTCGTGTCAAGTTATCCAAAGTATACGGATGTTTTGGACACCACAGGTATTTCCATTCCGGTGAAATTGACAGACATTTCCAAGTTTGAAAGACAGAATAACATATCTATTAATGTGTTTGGATTAGACAATAAGTGTAACGTAATTGGTCCTTTGTATTATACTGAGGAAAAACGGGAAAGGCATGTGAATTTGTTATACATTACGAATGAGAATAATAGCATAGGGCATTACGCGTGGGTTAAAGATATGTCGCGTCTATGCTCACCTCAGTTTTCACGACACGACGGTCGGATTCACGTGTGCGATCGGTGTTTAGTCACCTTTTATTCCTTGGAAAAGTACGATAGACATATGCCAGATTGCTCGGCAAAAAAATGTCACGTCAAAATTACGCTACCAACGGAGGGGAATAATGACATTTTGCAATTTCAAAATTATTGGTTTAAAGAGCCGGTGCCATTCCTCATCGTCGGTGATTTTGAAGCATTCACCCGCCCAATTTCCGCATGTAAAAATGATCCCGACATTTCGAGTACGCTTGCATATCAGAAACACGAGCCGTATAGCGTTGCCTTTTACCTGATTTGTAACTATGACGATAGCCTGTCAAGGTTTGAGATTTATCGCGGAAAAGATTGCGTCAGCTGGTTTGTTTCGAAACTTCGAGAAATAGCTGCGGTTATAGAGCCAATAGTGACCGGAGACGTGGGTATGGAACCATTGAATGACATCCAGCTGCGTGAATTTCAAACGTGCAACATTTGCCACATGTGCGAGAAACCTTTTGGTTTACTGGAAGAGCGAGTGAAAGATCACGATCACATAACGGGGAAGTACCGGGGACCTGCGCATGCGCAATGCAATTTGCTATATCGAACTTGCAGATTCGTACCCGTATTATTTCACAATTTGAGCGGTTACGACGGACATTTAATCATAAAGGAGTTGGCCTACGACACGGAACCAATTGATCTACTGCCCATAACGATGGAAAATTACATTTCGTTTTCGAAAAAGATGGGTGGGGTTAAAATGCGCTTTTTAGACTCGTATCGTTTCATACCATCGTCCTTAGAGAAATTGGCGCAGAATTTGAATCCAAACGAGTACAACGTAACCAGAAGATACTTTTCCAATCCGGAAAATTTAGAGTTGATTTGTAGGAAGGGAGTGTTCCCATATGATTACGTGAACTCGTGGGAACGTCTGGAAGAAACCGAACTCCCACCGAAGAATGCTTTTTACAGTAAACTCAACGACAGCGACATTACGGAAGAGGACTATGCACATGCGCAGAAGGTTTGACGGACATTTGGTTGTCAGACTCTAGCAGACTACTCCGACATCTACCTCAAACTGGACACATTAATTCTGACAGATGTAGTGAATAAATTTCGTTCCGTGTGTTTGGAAACGTATTCGTTGGATCCATTTCACTGTTTCACTTTAGCGGGATACACGTTTCAAGCAATGCTCAAGATGACAAAGGTCAAACTCGAACTGCTGACAGACGTGGAAATGATAAATTTTTTCGAACGTTCACTGAGAGGAGGAGTGGTTGTGGCAAACAAGAAATTTTCTAGAGCGAATAACAAATATATGAAAAATTTTGATCCGTCGAAACCGTCTAAATTTCTCTTCTACATAGATGCAAACAATCTGTACGGACACAGTTTGTCACAACCGCTGCCGTACGGAGGGTTTTCGTGGTTGGAGGACAGTGAGATTGCCGTGATCGAGCAACAGCTATTGGAGAAAAAATACACCTTATTCGAAGGGGATCAAAAGTATGGGTATGCGCTAGAGGTGGATCTGGAGTATCCGGAAACAATACATGACCATCACGCGGACTTCCCCTTCTGCTCAGAACATCGCACAACAGACCTATCTAACCAATCGAAACTGATGCTAACCCTTCACGATAAATCTCGATACGTTATCCATTATAGAAATCTCCAGCAATGTTTAAATCACGGTTTACTGTTAAAAAAGGTTCACAGAGTTTTGCGATTTAAGCAGTCTAAATGGCTCAAACCGTACATAGATCTGAACACGAAATTACGAACAGAGTCCAAGGATGAATTTGAAAAGGATCAGTACAAATTCATGAATAATGCAGTGTATGGGAAAACAATTGAAAATATTAGGAAACGGCGCGACATCAAATTGGTGACGCGTTGGGATGGTAATTGTGGCGCGTCGTCTCTGATAGCAAAACCCAATTTTAAGAACTGCGTGATATTTTCGGAGAACTTGGTGGCCATTGAATTACAAAAGACAGAAATAGTCTTCAATAAGCCAATCTATGTGGGATTTTGCGTGTTGGAGTTGGCAAAAGAACTGATGTACAAATTTCACTACGACTACATAAAAGAACACAAAAATTTAAATGCCTCGCTTTGTTACACGGATACGGACAGTTTTATTTACGAGTGCTGCACTGACGATTTATACGAAATAATTAGAGCCGATGCGAAGGATCATTTTGACACTTCCGGCTATCCCCCAGGGAATCCCTACAATATTCCGCCGGTAAACAAAAAAGTCATTGGCAAGTTCAAGCATGAATTGGATGGTAAAATTATTACAGAGTTGGTAGCACTAAAACCGAAAATGTACTCTATTCTGTGCGAGGACGACGCTATTGAAATTAAAAAATCCAAGGGAATCGGCCGTTCAGCAGTCAAGGAGTTGACGCATAACGACTATAAACGAGTATTATTTGGCAATTTGAAACTTCAGGCCACCTTTAATTCGATTCGATCGAAAAATCACGAGCTCTATTCGTACGAGATTAGCAAGAAAAGTTTGTGTGCCGAAGATGACAAACGCCACACGCTCGATGATGGTGTAAACACACTACCTCTCGGGCACTATAGTATTATGGACCAGAATAGTTTGTAAATAAACGCATGTATTTGATAAATTATCTATATTTTCAATAAAAATGTTCTATGTAAACAACTCCTGTTTTATTTATTACAAGTCACCCTTATCTATCCACGAATTGTGTGAGTCATCAAATCCGAGCCACTTCACAAACATGCGATCGCCCCTCCTTCGCAATACCTTCTCAACCAGGTATGTGTCGGGGTAATTGGTCTTCAGCAGCTCTTGTTCGTAGAAACATCCCCGAATCGGTTGCCCTTGGTAATCTTCAAGATGGTACGTGGTTGGGTTCGTATGCTTCACCTTGACGATGGTGAACACCTCGGTGGTGTAGTTTGGAGTGTACCCCTTGCTGAAGACGTGCTTATACTTTGAAATGCGCACCTTGTCCCACAGCTTAAACTTTGTCTGCACCCTGACCGCTGCCGCCGCTCCAAAATTGAGTTTCGTATCCTTTGTGACATCAGCGGGGCGCATTCCCGTCACAGAATGCACTGTTTTGTTGTACTCGCCGACCAGTTGAGGCAGAATGTGGAGCCATCTGTGGTTGCCCTGTAAACTGAACAGTCTCCACATCTTCTCCTTGATGGTTCTGTTCCAGCGTTCCACGCAACTCGCCTTCTTCTCCGTGAACGTGGAGTAATGATTGATGCCGTGCTCGGTCATCAGAGCCTTGAAGCGTGCATTAAAGAACTCCTTGCCGTCGTCGGTCTGCAAATTCTTCGGCGATCGTTGTCGTTGCAGTAGAGGGGCGAACGCTTGCACCACATCCGATGCCGTCTTCGTCTTTAGGGGCACCGCCCACCCGTACTTGGAGTACGTGTCCAACACCATGAGAATGTACTTGTAGTTGCGATTCACCTTCGCGTACGGGATCATCTCCACCAGATCCGCTTGCCAGAGGTCGTCGAAACCGCGGATTATCACCTTGCGCCTCGGGAAGTTTCGTCGTGCGGGTTTGTGTAACTCGTCAATCAGCCCCTTCTTCTCATTCATTCCCCCACCAAATATTTGTCGTTTTGCAATTGCGCCAAACCTAATTCTAGCGCGTGCAGTCTATCACTGTGTTCGCGAAACAGCAACGCTACACTATCTCTGACCTTTTCCAGGTCTTGCTCGACTATTTCTAGTTTCCGGCCGAGAGGGGCCACCGCTCCTGTACGCACCGCGTGATCAATTGACAGTCCCAGTGCTGCAAATAAACTGTCCACGTAAGCTTTATTGGTAGCGTCGGGGTCTTCGATTGCGTTAGCAACATTGGTCAGACGCTTGTTGTCTATGTTATAGTCCCCGGACTGGGTCAGCAGGAAACCAACTCCAGGCGGTCCGCGCAGAACAAACGCCTGCGAAGATGCTTTCTTGGATCGTCCAACCAGCTGTCGTCCGAACTTGTCCACGGACATGATTGAGGCTCGCGCTGCTGCTGCTGCTCCCCTTCTTATACTATAACCCCCTCCTCCATAAGCTCTTCCACAATAGACGCAATCTCGTTGTCGTGTGAGGTGTTGCCGGCCGCTCTGGAGGCATGCAGCAAGTACAAACGTTGAACCAGTTCATTTATGTCATTCCAATACACGTACTCGCTGTTTTTATCGGTGACGCGCATCAACAGTCCACCACCACCACCCTCCTTTGTAAATCGTTTGATGATGCTCTTGTACTTGGTGCTGTTGGTGCCCCGAGTACGAGCTTGATCCCTGTATCCCACCTTGTGAGCATTCGTGGTCAGTATTATGTTCTTGTACGCGTTCAAATCACGCTTGGTGTAATTGTGCGGGTCTTTGTAGAAGAGCAGCTCGTAGAGACCGCTGGTGCCCGGATACCGTTTGTCCTGCACGTAGACATCGTCGTCGACAAACTGAATGGCTGAGTTTCCAATCATGAACGAGTCGTCGACATCGCCGGCTTGTCTTCTGACTCCGTACACGGTGTCCAAATCTCTGCGATTCTCATTGCGCAGCAGTCTCTCGATGTGTGAACTGACCTTGGGACCGGGCGTCGTAGGTGTAGGCGGCGGAGTTTTGTCATCGAAAGATGGCGCTGCTGCCGCTTCACCGTCCAGATCGATGAGGTCGTTGGCGAAACTAGGGGGCTGCGTCAGGGCGGGCGCTAGCGTTGAGGGTTCCTTGAGAGAGTCCAGTTTGCGGGTCATTTCTTGCAGCGGTTCGGTGAGTGGTTGGAAGCGTCGTCTCAGGCGCTCCTCGGCACTCGTTTGGATCGACTTGAGCGAGCGGTACTTGCGTCGAATGGCGTCAGCTGATTTGATAATCTCTTTGCTAAGCATCCGATCCTTTTTTCTCTTCCTATTCTTTCTTGTGTCAGCAGCCATGATGTTTGCGAATACAGCTGTCTGTGTCAACAGCTTCCCTTTTATATGATCAGGTACTGATCGAAGCCCCTCCTGTACCGCCCTTGATTCATATCGCTGTCCTTGTCTATCACCAGGAATCCGTACTTGGATGTCCAACATGCGGCGCAAGCTGAACGAAACACCGACCAGTCCATGTCGGTGTTCACGTGATCGTTGTACACGTGACGTAGGTTCAAGTCGTCCTGCTTGAAGAGAACAAGAAAGTTGACGTTGTCGCGTATCAGGTGTTTGGGGATGTGCGTGTACGTCTGACAGAGGTAGAAGCAGTCTGTGGACTTGTGTCTTCCCATGGCGAAATAGTCGCGCATAACGTTCTGCTTGTCGCAGGCCACGTCGTCAAAGATGAACACGGAATTGGGCAGGGCGTTCTCGGGTGGCACGATGTCCGCGCAATCTCCGTAGGCAAAGTAGCTGACACCCGGCACCGCCCGCAGAATCTCCCCCAGCAGTTGGTACTTTGGTTGGTACAGGGACTTGGAGTAGACGTAGACGTTCTCGAAACGCAACCCGTTCGGTGCGCACAGCAGCGACAAAATCAAATTCGTTTTGCCACAGTTCGAGGGACCGCAGATGATGGATCTCACGGTGTCGGGGAAGAGGAGTCCGTGTTTGAGTCTCTTGTTGGCGGGTGGCTCGAAGCCTGCGCCGCAAACATTCATGACCGGTAAACTCTCCGATTGTTTCACGAACTTCATCGTCGTCGAACTAGTATATATAGACGCGTCGAAACCTTTTATACTCCAGTCAGTATGTCTCCGACAGTCAAACCACTTCGACGACGACGACAACCACGCAAGGGGAAAGGACTCTTAAACGATTTGATTGGAAAACTGCCGGTGGAATTGCACCTGCCCGGTTACAACTTCTGTGGTCCAGGTACAAAACTTAAGGAGCGATTGGCAAGAGGTGATCGGGGCATAAATCCCACGGACGAAGCGTGCAGATCCCACGACATTGCCTACACGCAATCGAAGGAGCTCGCGAAACGACACGAAGCTGACCGAAGACTGGCGGACAGTGCGTGGCACAGGGTTTTGGCAAAGGACGCATCTCTGGGTGAACGTGCAGCTGCTTGGGCCATAACTAACGCAATGAAAGCTAAAGTCAAGTTGGGTATGGGTGTCGGCACCAAGAAGAAGAAGAAGACGGTCAAAGATCGTATTTCGCTCGGCAGAGTGACGAGAGAGGCGCGAGCTGCAGTGAAGAACACCAAGGATACGGTTATGGCGGTGAACAGAGCCCTGGCAGCGGCTAAGCAAGTAATTCGACGCAAAGAGAGGAAGCCGTTGCCGCGCGTCATCCCGGTGCCGAAGACTGGCGGAATATTACCCCTGATACCAATTTTTGCGGGTCTATCGGCTCTCGGTGCGCTAGCTGGAGGGGCGGCAGGTGTAGCTAAGGCAGTGAACGATGCTTCACAGGCCCGAAAAGAGCTAGGCGAACATCAACGCCACAATCAGACCATGGAGGCCATTGCTATGGGTAAACCGGGAAGCGGACTCTACCTGAAACCATATCGCAAAGGCTTGGGTCTGTACTTGGCGCCGGCAAAAAACCGCTACTGAGGCTACCGAGAAGACCACTCACCGACATCGATCTAAACAAGTACGCTTCAATCGATCTGAAAATTCCCCACTTCCGGGGAGTGTTCATGCGCAACGGCTTGCCCGCGGGGAAACCCAAACGCAACGAGTCAGCTATCGTCAATTTGGATGACGCAAGCGGTCCTGGCACCCACTGGGTAGCGTACATAAAGCGAGGGTCGCGCGTCCTCTACTTTGACAGTTTTGGCAACCTGCGACCGCCCGCAGAACTCGTTAAATACCTCGGTAGCCGCACCACCACCATACAGTACAATCACGACTGGGAGCAGAGCTTCAACTCACCCATCTGTGGACACCTGTGCTTAAAGTTTTTGTACAACAACGGCGGATCATGACCACCACCAAGTCTCTGACGGTGTCGTTGACGGGAAACAGTTCGGTCTTGAGCAGCAATTTTTTCCCACCTATCGAATTGGAGGACGGCAACTACGTGCTGGGGCTTGTACTGTTCCAAACCTTCAACTCGGTGCCGAACGTGGACGAATCAAACAATAAGTTCTATTATGGTAGCGGTGACGCGGAACTCGTCATACCCACTGGTTCATATGAGATCGAAGACCTGAACGAGTACCTGCGCAACAATTTACCCTCGAGCAACCAGCTTTATTCTGCGCGCCAACAACAGCACCCTGAAGTGCGAAATTAAGTTCGGGAAACAGATAAACTTTGACAGAGACAACTGTTTGGCTTCTCTGCTTGGATTCAATAGACGCATACTTGCACCGAATAGATGGCACGAGTCGGACCTGCCCGTCAGCATACTGAAAGTGGACGTGATACGCGTAGAGTGTAACATCACCACCGGATCGTACGTAAATGGTAACTTAGTCCACACCGTACACGAATTTTTCCCCCTCGTGCCGCCCGGTTACAAGATTGTTGAGGTGCCCAGCAACGTAATATACCTGCCCATCACTCTCAACAGTATAGACAACGTGACGGTGCGCATTGTCGATCAAAACGGCACACTGGTGAATTTTCGCGGTGAAGAGATAATTGTCCGGTTGCACATAAAGAGACTATAAATAGCGAGGGAGGACACTCGCGTGGGCGCATTAAAGCGAGCATTATGGGCATAGCCTTTCGAAACAGGTATATAAGCGGGTACGTTGTTGGAACGGGCATCACTTGTGATTCAGAGCAGCAGCAGCAACAGCAGACAAGCAACAGTCCAGCTGTACACCACGCGAACAAAGCTCATCGACAAATCCGTCAGCTTAGCACTGATAGCAAAGCAATATTGACGTCCCTGGGATATCGACTGAAACAAAGGAGGAAGAGGACTTGAGTACCAAGAAGAGTTTGTTGTGGGCTTGGTTGAAGGGTATATTTACTTCTCACTGTCTTACGTCATCGGTCTGTCACGTGAACTTTATTGAAGATGACAAACATAAACGTGGATACTTTTCGTGTTCTGGACGGTGCTGTTTTGGACGAGTCCGCACGGCGCGTAGAGGTGCACGTGCATCAACCGTACGTGTCAACGACATTCAACGCCAACGATGAAATACGCATACCAGTCCAGCAACAGGACGCCTACATACTACCGCATCTCAGTTGCATCTACATGGAAGGTAGATTCGTGACGGGTGAGGGTGAGGGCGCCGCTGCCGCTCTCACAAACAACGCTTTCACTTTCCTGCTGGACGACGTCCGCTACGAAATCAATGGAGTGGAGGTGGATCGAACGAAGAACGTGGGCATCACGAGCACATTAAAGGGTATAGCTTCTCTGAATGAGGGTGAGGCGCGTGCGCTGGAGAATGCCGGCTGGACGACGACCGGTGATGCGCCGACCCATGTACTTGACGCGAACGGAAACTTTAACGTGTGCATTCCGGGAAGAATCCTACTCGGATTCCTAGAAGACTACCACAAGGTGCTGTTGAATGTGCGTCACGAGCTCATTCTGAATCGCTCGAAGAGCGATAGGAACGCCTTCGTGGGTAACGCAGCAAACACCAGGATCGAGTTGAGCAAGGTGCATTGGAGGGTACCGTATGTCTACCCCTCCGATCTGGAACGTCTAAATCTCCTCAAGATCATCGAAGACGAGAGAACGCTTCAACTGTGCTTTCGCAGCTGGGAACTTTACGAGTATCCGCTGTTGCCGCAAGCGACGAAACAGACGTGGGCAATCAAGACCGCAACACACTTGGAGAAACCGCGCTACGTCATTGTGGCCTTCCAGACGAATCGCAAGGGCAATGCGATCACGGACTCGAGCCAGTTTGACCACTGCAATCTGACAAACATCAAACTACATCTGAACTCTGAGTCGTTCCCCTACGAGAATCTCAATTTGGATTTCGCCACCGGGAAATACGCCTTACTGTATGAGATGTACGAGAACTTTCAATGCTCGTACTATGGAAAAGTTGGCGAGCCGCTATACGGCAGGGAGCAGTTCAAGAATCGCGCCCCACTCGCAGTCATTGACGCATCAAAACAGTCGGAAAGCATCAAGTCCGGTCCTGTGGACATTCGTCTGGAATTTGAGTCGAGCGAAAATTTCCCCGCCAACACAACCGCCTACTGTCTCATCCTGCATGACCGCATCGTCGAGTATACCCCCTCCACCGGCTCTGTCAAACGCCTGGTATAAAAGTCGCACAAGCACATCGTGCGCGCCAGTCTCGCGTTGGGTTTGTTCGCATGTCAACCATGGAGTACGTCGCAGACGTTCAGGGTTTCATGACTGCAGTCGGTGAATTCATATTCAAAGAAGTTTCACTCATTGCGTTGAATCATCGAGGCGGCGGCGGCGGCAGCAACTACCACTGGGTATTCAAGCCACCATTCGACCTGAACCAGTTGAGGGAGTGTGACAGACGTCAAGCTCATTGGTTGACACGTTTCTACCACGGCTTGAGCTGGAATTGTGGCACGGAGAACTACGACGACATCCGATCGAAGTTAAAGTCATCGGTGGCCGATTGTGATAGGATCTACGTGAAGGGTAAAGATAAAGTGTCTTGGTTGAAAAACGTGCTTCCCGACAACGTCGAGTGTTTCGACTTGGATTCGCTCAACTGCTGCCCCTCGCTAAAGAAACTTCGAGAAGAAAATTCCCGTGTTATTGAACCTTGCATTCAGCATTACGCAAACAGCAGCGCCATCTGTTCCGAAGTTAACGCTCAACTGCTGCGGAACTGGATCCTGAAATACCTGGAACCGCCAGAATTGCAAGAACATCAACCAGAAGAGCAAACTTTAACTCTGCGAAAACGTGTGGGGAAAGCCATTGGCAAGTTCTTTAACAATGGTGAGCATTTACTGCTAATGGATCCCACACACATAGCCGAACTGCCCAAGGAATTCCTAGAATATTACGTACATCCGTCAGACTTACGCAGATGTGTCGAACTGGGTATGTTAACCGAAGAGCAGAAGAAAAATATAAGTTCTCATGCATACACTTACTGCTACCATCACTGGGGATTCGAGTCAACAACATATGATTGCGACACTATTGATGGTCCTCCTCCACTACAGAAAGACTGCCAGTTTTGTAAAACAGGAAAAGATTAAACCTTTTAATATATTCACATTATTTGTTTATAGGTTAAATATGTTTAGCGTTATAGTAAATGCATGCTTACTATTTATACAAATTGTAGTTATTGTTTTAATTATTATATTGGCGTAAAAATATAAATTCAACAGTTTTTTATTTTCCTTCAAAACTTAGAACGTATTCTGGTAAACAGGTAGAAGGAGAAAAAACATTAATTCTGCAACATCTGCATACTATTGCATCAGCATTTCCAGAACATTCTTCCATTGCGCAACAATGAGCAACACGTGCTTTGCACGCGTCAGAGCCCCGGCGCAGGCGCCTGAGCCACAGCCAAAGCCCACAAAATGGCGGCTTGGGTGTGCACTCTTCGGCAATGGCCCTGAAAGACACCAGAGGCTGCTGAAGACATGCACACTTCTTCGGCAATGACCAGAGGCTGCTGCAGACACGCCCACTTGAAGTGGATGGAGAACTCGATGGACTGATCTGAGGAATAGCCCCGGCGCATGCGCCTGGTCGCTGCTGAACACCACTTCTTCAGCAATGACCAGACGCTGCTGAAGACATGCACACTTCTTCAGAAATGACCTTGAAAGACACCAGAGGCTGCTGCAGATGCCGCTGCTGAAGACACTTCTTCGGATGACTCAACGACTCCTTCAGCAGCCTCTGGTCTCTTTCAAGGTCACTGCCGAAGAAGTCGATGGCACCTCGAGAACTCGATGGCGCTATGTGCTCCGAAGGGGTTCGTATCTGAGGCTGTCATTTTCTAACTACTAAACAGCTATTTTGCTTTGGTATTAAATACACAAAACTTCCAATTTCGCCAGTGGCAGCATCAATATTCACTCGAATATTATAAAAATTAACAATTTGATTTTCCATAAAGAAGCAATTAGTACCTAATATCGTAATCGTAATTAACAAATACTGTGTACAGCATGAGCGTATTTAATGATAATAATAAGAATAATTATTGTTTGATTTTAAAAGTCAACGATCTCTAAGTTCGATTAGGTAATTTTATCTACTATCAATATTATGATATATTATATTCATTTGAATCTTCTAATGACATACTTTAGCTCCCTTATGCGCTAAAGAATACCAAATTGACTGCTTTAGCGCACGCACTTTGTGAAGTGAATTGCACGGTAAACTAATACTGAAATTAAAGGAAAGTTACTTGTAAATGTTAATTACAAAATTTGCACATTTTGATATTAACTCAACACCGGGAGCTGTTGAAAGAAGACATTTCACAGCCACATTGCTGCTATCTCGATGTCCGAGGAAAAACTTCTCATTCGCAGAGATGTCAAAAGAGTAGTGCCGGAAGTCAAAATATATAGTAGAGTTCGCGTGCTTGAAAAACTCGTCTAGAAATCATGTTCGCTGTACATTGAAAGGTAAAAATGTATCAAGTACGTTTTCGGTTGCTATTTGGGGTGCATAACGACCCCCTAAATTCGTCTGGCGATATCGATGTCCAACACACCCCCAGGGGGTAAAAACTGAAAAAACGAGATATTTAGAATATTTCATTTGCTATCCAGCCGTAAAAAAGTTTTTCTGTTCCGTCAAGTTATAAGCGAGTTATAACTAATTTCCGTTCAAAGTTTAACATTAGATGAACAGAAGAATATTTACTAAAATCGCTTGTAGTCCCATTATTATTCGTATTTCGATTTCTGACAAAACTGAAAAATTTCTAAAACGCGATAACTTTTTAACGACACAAGATATCGAAAAAATTCAAAAAGTAAATGTTGCAGTCTGATACTTTTGCAAAGCAATGGTTTTTGAAATTTTGAAATCGAACAATAAATAAGGAAGATATTGCCAATTTACACCAGGGATATAAAGGTCGCCGCCGGGAAGCGCGCGCTCTGTCTCTACTTTCGCCCGTTTCCCATCTCATTCTGACGGGCTCCTCCGTGCCCCACCATGGCCCGCAAGCCTCCTAGTATCGTACTCGCCCATACCCGGCGCCGGCATTGTTTGTATTGGTGAATGGTGAATAATAATTAATAATCAATTATCAATTATTTTCGTGCAATTTTCGTGAATTTGGCATCAGAATGGAGAGTTCTTCATGTGTTACAACAGACGATGAACTATTACATAAATTTAAGTTAAAAACAAAACAATTAACGCGTGATGATAACAAATGTGTAATATGCAAAAAAGGCGGAAAACTGGAGGAATCTACTCTAAAAACTATGGAAACCATTAACAGGTCAATGAAAATGAGACTTGATGTGCAAACTTAATAAAGACCTGAGGGTGCTTAGTGATAAAATAAAAAATAAATAATTCATGTAAGTTAAGGTGGCACAGAAACTGTTACTCCTCGTTTACAAGCCTGAAAAACATTTCCACGGCAATGAAATTAAAAGCACAAAGTAGTCAATGTATAGGAAATGAAGATGTAATCGAAAGCAAGACAGAAAGAAAGCCAACAAATTGCGATACCACAAACCGAATTTTAATATCAATTTATGGGTTTTCTGTCAAAAATTGAAGAAGGGTAAATCTGTGAGCCAGGTGTTGACAACTAATTTCAGTAATAAATTTCACGATATAACTACCATTAATTATAACCTTTTTAAAAAATTAACACATTAGATTTAATCGATGCTGAAGTCAAATACCTACCTACCATAGTAATTGTTTCTCGGTAGAGTGGAAAAAATATAGTAGCAAATCTGAATGTAATGTAGCTTCTATGGGTGACTGTGCAAGTCAAAACGATAAAGGGAGTTAGACCAGACCTGGCAAAAAGTTATTGCGGAAATAAAGCACGGCATATCCAAAGGAAAAGTATGTAATTTCGCTGCCGTTTACGACCGATATGCGCTAATGGGTGGTAGCTTGAATCCGCAGTATTTCCTAATGAAACTGAAAATTTGTTTTAAGGAGGATGTCGATTTTGTCGGATCTTATAAAAGTAATGAGGGTACTTGAATGTACCCAAAATTACAAAATAATACTTATAACGAAATTGAATGATTAAGGAATCAGCGGAATTATTTACTTTTCCTTTGGATATTCTTTGCTTTATTTCCGCAACAATTTTTTACCAGGTCTCGCTCCCTTTATTGTTTTGACTTGCACAGTCATCCATAGAAGCTACCTTAGATTCAGATTTGCTACTGTATTTTTTCCACTCTACCGCGAAACAATTACTATGGTATTTGACTTCAGCATCAATTAAATCTAATGTGTTAATTTTTAAAAAGGTTATAATTGCCGGTAGCTATGACGTGAAGTTTATTACTGAAACTAGTTGTCAACACCTGGCTCACAGATTTACCCTTCTTCAATTTTTGGCAGAAAACCCATAAATTGATATTAAAATTCGGTTTGTGGTATCGCAATTTGTTGGCTTTCTTTCTGTCTTGCTTTCGGTTACATCTTCATTTCCTATACATTGACTACTTTGTGCTTTTAATTTCATTGCCGTGGAAATGTTTTTCAGGCTTGTAAACGAGGAGTAACAGTTTCTGTGCCACCTTAACTTACATGAATTATTTATTTTTTATTTTATCATTAAGCAAGCTCAGGTCTTTATTGTAAGTTTGCACATCAAGTCTCATTTTAATTGACCTGTTAATGGTTTCCATAGTTTTTAGAGAAAATTCCTCCAGTTTTTAACCTTTTTTGCATATTACACATTATTTGTTATCATCACGCGTTAATTGTTTTGTTTTTAACTTAAATTTATGTAATAGTTCATCGTCTGTTGTAACACTTGAAGAACTCTCCATTCGGATGCCAAATTCACGAAAATTGCTTGAAAATAATTATTGATAATTGATTATTAATTATTATTCA
The DNA here is from genome assembly GCA_963966045.1 of Xestobium rufovillosum. Taxonomy (NCBI): domain Eukaryota; kingdom Metazoa; phylum Arthropoda; class Insecta; order Coleoptera; family Ptinidae; genus Xestobium; species Xestobium rufovillosum. The sequence continues at coordinate 17,187,988 of OZ014504.1, forward strand.
CCAATACAAACAATGCCGGCGCCGGGTATGGGCGAGTACGATACTAGGAGGCTTGCGGGCCATGGTGGGGCACGGAGGAGCCCGTCAGAATGAGATGGGAAACGGGCGAAAGTAGAGACAGAGCGCGCGCTTCCCGACGGCGACCTTTACATCCCTGGAGTAAATTGGCAATATCTTCCTTATTTATTGTTCGATTTCAAAATTTCAAAAACCATTGCTTTGCAAAAGTATCAGACTGCAACATTTACTTTTTGAATTTTTTCGATATCTTGTGTCGTTAAAAAGTTATCGCGTTTTAGAAATTTTTCAGTTTTGTCAGAAATCGAAATACGAATAATAATGGAACTACAAGCGATTTTAGTAAATATTCTTCTGTTCATCTAATGTTAAACTTTGAACGGAAATTAGTTATAACTCGCTTATTACTTGACGGAACAGAAAAACTTTTTTACGGCCGAATAGCAAATGAAATATTCTAAATTCCTCGTTTTTTCAGTTCTTACCCCCTGGGGGCGTCTTGGACATCGATATCGCCAGACGAATTTAGGGGGTAATTATGCACCCCAAATAACATCCGAAAACGTACTTGATACATTTTTACCTTTCAATGTACAGCGAACATCAAGATAAACTTTCACGTTAACTCTACTAATATACGTGCCGGTCTGCTACTTTTTTGCGAATAATTATTATTTCTCCTTTACTAATTATTTCTTAAGCAAATAATTATGATAGTCGTGATCACGCTGATAGTAGATAAAACGTTGTAAGATACTATTACCGTAACTTCATATATTGATACATGACGGGTTATCAAACTCAGTCTTGTATCTTAAATAAAATTACGTTTTTGAAATATAATTTTTGACTGTAAGAAAGGTTACTTTTGTTTTGTTTTTGTTTTATAATAATACTACTGTCCTTTTTGACTCTTTTGCCCATATTTTTATTTGTTATTGTTTTATATTTATAATATGTATTTATCTGCCGTATAAAAATGAAATGGTTTTTAGTTTCAGAAGTCTATTTTGTATTTTCTTTATTTTTAAGCACGTTTTATGCAATACTTGAACATGCAGTAGAAAAATAAGATTTATTTTAACTGTCTAGTATCTAGGTAGCGTTATTCAGTGAAACCGGGTATCGGGTAATGAGAGGGTAAACGTTAACCATCGAGAAAGAAAAAAAGGCTTATGTTCGTTAATTTACAGAATAGTTATTTCATGAAATAACTTGTTAAATAATTAAAATGCTCTCGCGTTTTATACGGATCACGCCCGATAATTCATGAAATAACTAGTTATTTGGGATTTAGGATTTTTTACTTTCGGGAAAATGCGTAGGTTATTTCAGGCTATGGAAGAATGAATATGCGCTTCCAGTCGATCTTCAGGCCGTATGATAATAGAACAGAAGCAACAGACCATCTAAAAAATAAAAAAAGGCGATTTATATCAAGCAGCATAAAAAGTATCTATAAATAAAATGACGGAGGAAGCGAAACTTCACAGTAACAAATTTTGATAACATTTTGTATACTTAGGTAAGTGAGTAATCAAAACACCAGAAAAATTTGAGTGCTGCTTCAAAAACTTTTGGAAAAAAATCTCTTGCAACCTTTAATTTTTAAGACCTTTCTTCATATTTAAAATTTCGTGATCTAATTCTGGAACCACTCAAATTAACATGGTAATTTTCATTAAATTAAACTCGAATTAGGAAGTCAAATAGTATTCCTACTTCGTTAATTAGTCAGTAAGTTAAGTTACGATGAAGTGGTCATTTCAGTATTGGACACTGGGCAAGGATTAGCTTTACTTCTGTCCCTGTAAAGTGAGGACTTGGTTTAACTAATCTACCGTTCTTACCGAAGGACTCGAATCACCATCAGTTAATAAAACTACCACACTCCTGAAGTTGGACATTGGCGATTTTACATACATGTATCACTTTTAGAAGCATTTTATATTTAGCACCATATTTTTTATTTCTAAAATGACCCTGCTATCTTTGGATCAAGATGCGTGAATGTGCTTTCATGAAACTGAAGTGTTATGTATTATGAAAAAGAAAACACTTTGAAATATTTATTTACGTTCGATTTTCTACCTTCAGTTCCTACGCTGGAACTCTAGTCTTATAAAAAATGTAGAGCACATGAACAACACGCAATAATGGATTTCAGCTGTTATGTTCTTTATCATTACTACCTGATACATTGTTACAACACACATTAATTATTTAAGAACTACATTTTACAAAATAAAGGAAATAATTGAACGATAATGTAGCCCTTTCGTTTAATCTGTTTTTAAAGACATAGGCTACCCAATTGGTTTCCTAATAAAAGAGTACTATATTTGGATTCAAATTTTAATAAACGCCCCATATTGTTTTTATGGTTTGGGATAACTCTTACATTTCGCGTGCTAATCTTTCATATCTCAAATGGTGCGATAAAATAGACCCGACAAAATGCCCCCTATAAAATAGTCCCTACTGAAAACACCAAAAAGTCCATCTGCAAATGTCTATCACATTCTGATTTGGTGTGCAAAGGATTATTTCTTGATGTGTGTGAAATATTTTTAATTGACCAACCGAGATTCGCAGCATCACGAGTATAACTTCAACATCATTTTTAGCCAGCCGTATGAATAAATAGTATATTATACACGAGTTTATAATGAATGCTATTATTACCGAGGATGAAGTTTACAACACGAGCGAGTGAAACGAGCGAGTTTTGTAATCATCCAAGGTAATAATAGCATCATTATAACGAGTTGTATACTATACTTTGTCCTTGACTATCAAAACATATTCCCAGAAAGAATTTACCTTCATTTCCCTTCTCCAGTGTAAGAAAGATTCATACATACGCTCTCAGGTATAATTTTCTTGGTTTTTTGGGCAATGAATCTAATGAGGCAAGTTCTGCAGCTTCTTTTATTGCTGGTGCCGTTAAAGAAACCTCGTTTTCATTCTCACTACTCATTATATCTTCTTTTTTAGAATATGCATTTCAAATTAAAAGCAAACCATGCTGATTTGACGTTTCAATTTGAACTGACACATCGCGATCGCGGCCTACTAAATAAATGTAAAAAAGGGTCAAAGCGATGTTCCTATTGGTGTAGTGAATAATATTTATTAATCACTGCAGTGATTAATGTATCTAATTATGATTGAAGAAACACAAGTATAAAGAGTATATTATAAGACAGTCGTGGACAAAAAGGTTTGTTTATTAAAAAAACTGGGTGCGTGGTCGCCAAGCGCGATAGACGGTGGTTTTATGGCAGAAGGTGCTATGTCATCCTTTTTGCTAAAATGTGATATTAGTTGCAAATTTGACATCGCAAATGGTTCTATGTTATTTTGAAATTATATGCCTCTATCTGCCACTGTTTACTTATAATATAACATTTTCATGGTGCTATCTCTTTTTATTCCATTTAATTATTTTATGGCAGAAAGTTCTTACTTGAGATGACTTCTTTGGACATAATACACTTACAGCACTGTATACAATAAGTTGATCATGGCAAAAGGTTCTATAGAGACAGATAGATCTTTAGGTCACAACATGTACGATAGCATTCCTTTATATAGTTCTATGTCAAAAGGTTCTTTCTAGCGAAATCTCTTTTTGCCATGAACATTGTAATGAAGCAAATGTAAATAAAATTTCATGGCAAAAAGTTCTACAAGGCCACATACTCCCTTTTGCCACAAGTGTAGTTCTAAGTGTTTACATTGATAACTTCCTAGTATTATCATACCCCCTTTTGCCACAAAACTTTCAATACAACAAAACAACTGCAGCTATTCAATACACGCGTGACATATGGACCTATGTGGAAGTAGTATTAGTTTTTAACCTCAATTTTACGTTAATGTGTTGTGAAGTGGTTCAGTATAATCTGTGCTAGTTTGACAGTTTCCTGTTCTAAAACATGAATAATTTTAACTCGAGAGCACGACGAATTGTGAAATTAGCGACTTCAAATGTGCCTAAAGAAATTAACATCGTCAAGGATGGTAAAAATGAAATTACTGGCTCTGCAGCGTACAGCACTGTGTTTTCTGACAGTTCCACGCTTGGTAATGGTATGTTAGTTTTATTTTATTGACATTGTAGCTCTATTGAACAGCAAAAATTTTAGTTTGTGAAACAAGCGAACCGCCAACATCCATTAATGATGATGATTGTGTCCAAATAATTGGAATTGAAAGCAACTTAAAAAATAATAGTGGATTACAAAAACTAGACACTGGTGATGAATTATTATTAACAGAACACAACGCTAATTTGTATGATGACGTATTAACTGAAGAATTAAATAAATATGATGATAGTATATTGAAAGGTAAACAAACTATTAAAATTTTACTACTATAGGTGTAAATTTAATTAATTAATCTTACTGATACTGTAGCAGCTGTCTCAGTTTCGGAAGCAAATAACATTGAAAACCTTACATGCATGACGTTGCAAGACAGTGATATACTAACAACAGGATCAATCATAATGATGGATTTGAATTGTTTAGAAATTTCTGGAAATTTCGAAGGAGGAAGTAAAGAAGTGTCAGTTCTGGACGGCTTGGAGGACGTTGATGATGTTCTTTCAGTACACTCTAACGACTCTCGAAACGATGCAACTTTAGAAGGTATAATAATTATAATTTTTAATGCGTTTCAATATTTTGATGATTGATATCCACTACACTTTAAGGTAATGTTACAAGTTCTTCTGATTCTGAATTCGAAAACAAAATTCCTTCCAAAAGACGGCGCATAAAATCGGGTAATGAACCAGTATTAATGGAAATAGAAGAACTTGAGGATAATGCAAGCAATGTCGTGAAATACGTTTTGAAAGGCTTGATGGAAAATGTATTTTTACAAATTTTCAAAAAAGCTTCCACAGTAAAACTAAGGTTGGAAAACAAACAAAAAAAGAATGAGGGAAAAGATTATGTAGACAGAAAAGGAAATGTAAGGCATGCTCGTAAAATGAAAGAGAAATGTAACGGTTGTCGATTCGAATGTAATGCAATAAGTGATACTGATAGGGAACAAATTTTTCGCGAATTTTGGAAGATTGGGAACCATCAAGTACAATCTCAGTACATTATTTCGTTGATTGATAACAAATTAGTGGATTCTAGTACTAAAAAAAGAAAGCAAAAAACAAACATTTTCTATCTGAAAACAAACCAACGCAAATATAGAGTTTGCAAATTAACTTTTTTAGCCACATTTGATATAGGTAAAAAGTATGTGGATTTACTGGCTATACATGGAACTCAATCAGGAATCAGCAACTCAGATAAGCGGGGCAAAAGGGAACCACAAAATAAAAGCAGCACAGCGGCTATTCAAAAGATAAATAATCACATCTCAAAATTTCCAAACTTTGAAAGTCATTATAGTCGAAGAGACTCTAAAAAAGCTTATCTTCATCCAGATTTAAATATACGAAAAATGTACTCTCTTTATTCAGAAGAATGTAACTCAGAAAATGTAAAGGCTTTATGTTATTCAACTTATTATAACATATTTAAAACAAAAAACTTGTCATTTAAGAAGCCCTATAATGACACCTGCCGAATGTGTGATGAACTAAAAATAAGACTTAAAAACAAAAATCTGGCTGAAGAGGATAGAAAGAAGTTAGAGCTGGAAAAACAACAACATTTAGAAAAAGTAGATGCTGCGTACAAAACAAAAGCTAATGACAAAATGAGAGCGAAAGAAAGTGAAGGAAGGGTTGTGGTACGAGCATTTGATCTCCAGAAAGTTTTAGAAACTCCAACATTAACTACAGGGGTTTCGTTCTATAAGAGGCAATTAAGTACTTACAATTTAACTACCCATGATTTGGCTACAAATCAGGCATCCAGTTTTATGTGGTATGAAAGCATAGGCGGTCGTGGTTCTGATAAAGTCGCGTCAATATTGTATAAAGATATACAGGCTGTTAGCGACGAAGTGGAGCACCTGATCTACTATTCAGACAATTGCACTGGACAAAATCACAATTTCACTCTACCACTCATGTACGAAATAGCAATAAAATCGAAACCAAATTTAAAATTAATAGAACATAAGTTTCTAGTGGTTGGTCACACTCATATGGAATGTGACTCCGACCATGCTCGCATAGAGAGAGCTAAACCAAAGGATATGGCAATATGGATACCAAGAGACTGGTACACTCTTGTTAGAATGTTGAAAAACAGGCGCAGGGAGCCATTCTTCAAAGTTACTGAAATGAATCTTGAAGACTTCTATGATTTTAAGTCGCTCTACACTTTAAAAAACTCTAACTATATTAAGCGGCAAAAATGTATCGACAATGATCCAGTTGAGTGGTCCAAAACTCGGTGGATCAGAGTACATAAAGATAAGCCAGGGATATTTAGTTTATCTAAAAAAATTGACACTCCTGAATTTAAAGAATTGTGCATAGTTAGAAACGCAAATGCACAAAAAGAGGTCGAACTGAAGGTCAAAAATAAAAGCAAAATATCCATTTCGACAAAAAAATATAAGGACCTAATTGAATTACTCCAGCTTATACCAGAAGAATATCACCAATTTTATAAAAGTCTTCCACACAGCAATAAAGTGTTAGATACTCACGCTGGTCTTGATGATCTGCAAAATTAAATCTGATTTAAAACGGGACATGTGTCTATCGTATTTTGCCATTTATGGCAAAAGGTTCTATATGTGTATTTTTACAATAAAAAACATTTTTGACTTATAGTTATCATTGTTTGTGTTTCGTTTTGTTCTTTTTTGGGTTTGAGAATGTTTAATTTTGTTTAGTTTGGCTATTAAAATAGATAATTTAAAAAAATACGTGTTTTATTGTAAATTTAAAAACAAAAAAAAACAAAAAACAGAAAACAGAAAAACAAAAACAAAAAACCAAAAAAAAACAAGAAAAGTGAAATATTTTATATCTTTTTATACGATTTTAATAAATCTTGCCAAAGCCCCCGAAGTTGAACGAAACGTCGATATTATTATACAGTTATACAGTTATTTATTTACTACGTGCCAGAAATTCATAAAATAAAATTTTAACTGGCAGCAATACTATTTTAAACGTTTATTCTAATTTTCCTAACACTGGAAAATACTCATTAATTTATAGACTACCAATCGCAATTCGAATACACAAAAAATCGATGATAAAAAATATTGTCCATATCAAAATAATAATTATGAAAGAATAAATCTAATTTTAATGCTTCTAACCAAGCGCTTTGTGGTGTCACGAGAACTGAAACGCTGTGTCCTCGCCTTAAATTTACCTACCACCTACCTAATATTACAGTGCACTTTTGTGCTTTATACTATAAAATACGAATTAAAATTTTATTTATTTTCAACTTTGTTTAATACTTTTAGAAGATTATATTATTCAATATTATTAAATATTATATTAAATTGAAAATAAAATGTCCAAAATGTTCCCAACTCCAAGGTTTAGATGTTGATGACACTTTATTTTTCATTTAATATACACACCACTATTTCAGACTTAACGAGTTCCAATCAACAATAAATAATATTATTTTCAACCTGTCAGTTTATTTATTAATTTTAAAAAATTCTGTAAAATTTTCCCTTTCTTACAATGACGTGGTGAACGTTTTTTGTCAGCGAGTTATTTATTTTATCAGGGTTATTTTGTACTGAGCTATTACGTCGGTAGACTATTTAGTCTGGGGCTGTTTTGTTCGGCGCTATTTTGTCGGTACGGTTTTGTCGGGACTGTTTTTTCGGGGGCTATTTTGACGGGTCACAAGCACTAAATTGCAAACCCTTCTACATAAACTGTTACTGTCTGCTTCTCTTATCGTCTACGCTTAACAATAGTATAATTCCGTGCTCCATATACATGTTTTTAAGAGTCTCTTCCGAGTTTATAAATTTCTCGTATCGCACAGATGCTCTATAATGTAATTGTCAATTGTTTTTTTATTTCTGTACACAGAAAGATACTCTAATAAGCAAACAGGGAGTGAAAACAAGTTATTTCGCGTAAAATGGGCTATACAGGATTCTCTAACTCGCAAGTTGGCTAGGAAACACACAGCACGTTTCTGGGCAACGAGAACGTCACCCATATTATGCGATCTTAAAAAGCATGGCCATAAGATAATTGAATAGAACTGCCCCTAATAAGCAGATTACCAAAATCTACAACTCTCTTAAGTTTCCTTAAACTGTAAAAGAATCAACTTTACTTCTAGAGCTTAATTTTTGATTCTTGCGTTGGTTTCTTGATTCTTATCTTATTTTCTTGTAAAGAGCAGGTGAAATAAAACCGAGGAGAAAACATTATTTTAGAGTTTATAAAGTGGTGTGGGTTCTGCCTTCCTTACTTACGAATGTGGGAATATTTTTCCTCCGGAATTAGTACTAGACGTCACACTGACCTCCCCGGTCTCTGCCACCTTGATTACTGAAAGAGATGCTGCCTTCTATTAGGGACTTCTCTTGGTCTTGTTTCTCACTAATTTTCCTTTATTGCCATTCTCACTAATAGTTAAATGAATACGTGCACGCTATCCTACCTGTTCCAGTATTATTAGAACTGCGTCAAGGCGCAAGTCTAACCGGATAGATTACAAAAATAATTGAAGTTATGTTTAAAAGAAAATGGTGGAAGAATTCATATTTTACAGAAAAGGCAACACGCGATGACACTAAAAAAAACTCCTATTTGAAGTAAATAACGACTCTATAAACATAAAAAGCCACATGATACAGCGTCCCCGAAAGTTATTAGATAATAACTCGATTTACGCCCAATTCAACTGGAAAATAAAACTTTCGTCCTCGTTATCCCTGAAGTGAAACTTTTCCGTGGAGACTGATTTATTCCCTAGGCGTGTAATTTTCGCGAAGAAACCGGTTAAATATTTATCAGTTATGCAAATGCACACCTAAAAATACCGTCTCGACTGAAACGGGCAGACTTCCGTAACATTTCTTGCGGTTGCCATAAACTTGTGCAAACACACAGCACTGCAGGAGAACAAATTTTCGCTTGTTTGCGTGACAAACGCAGGTACGTACACTGCTTGTCCTTGAAAACGATTGGTAACTCCAAGGACAGAAACGAATGATTGCGGTACGTATACCAAAATACCAAAGCACGTACCTACCTCTGCAAAAATTACGTGGACATGGAGCTACAATAGGTTCTTGGGGGTCAAAATAAGTCGATTAGACCAAACTTATTCCTTTTTGTTTTGAAGAGACAAAATATTTTAAAACTGACTATACCTTTTCTGCAGAAAAAATTGAGACGATCATGTGACCCTTAAAATACAATAAAATATGAATAGTGCAAGGGGTATTTTTCACCCTTCTAGAATATTACTGAATTTGCTTTGCATATAAAAAATAGTGTTTCCAAGTAAATATTTATCTACCAAATTTTATTAAAATCGAACGAAGCATATCCGTGTTAATCGAAGAAAAATATTTTTTTCAGAAACTGAAATTTCCTCGCAGGTAAACGAATCACTTTGGTGTATAAACAAGTTTGGTCCAATCGACTTATTTTGACCCCACGAAATTTTGGGGCACCCTGTATATTCTGCCACTTAGCTACTCCAATAAACATAAAATGAAGTTCTTCAATGGCATTTTTAAATCGCTTCGAAAACTGCACCTTATAGAGAGTGAAACCTACATCTGATGAGAAAATGGGATACTTTATGTAATACATATGCTCATCCGCAACATACCTAAGTATAAGAAAATTGAATTTCCATATAAAACCAGCAGTAATACCAACCTACTAGTAGAAAAAGCACGTTGGATTAAAATGAAGGGGTGTTTATACAGTATGTTGCTAAAGTTTGGAATAAAATGTGTCATGTTAAAGTGAACGTTTTTTGGAGAAACTCCTCGGAGTCGTCGATTTTTATTTTCCAAACAACACCTGCAAAGATTGTTTTCCACTTCTCACGATCAACCCCCTAAGCCCTAACAACACCAGCTTTAAAATTTAGAACATGAACATATCCCGTGTGATACCTCGCTTTAAATAAGTTTTTGTGCCAAATTGAACAAAGAATTTGTTTCAAAATTTGGTTAATTTGGAAATATGCAACAAAAATCTTTTCGAATGGGTATCTATGCAGATCTAGTGCAAAGATCACATTATTTGAGACTTCAAGTAATGCTCGATTTAACGGAAAACCCAATTAATTCGATGAGAAAATTAGCTCAGCAATACGACGTTTCGAAATAAAGAATTCATTGTTATGTAAAGAAACAAAAATGATCTCTATTTAAAGTACATGAAGTTCAGGTACTCCTACCTGATGATGCTGACAGAAGATTGGGATTTTGCGAAACAGTGTCGAACATACATAATAAATGATAACCCAAACTTCTTACATAATGTACTTTTCTCAGGTAAAGCTACATTAAACCTTAATGGCAATGTAAACAAACAAACTACAAGATTCTGGAATGACATAAATCCTCATCGGATACAAAGAAACCCATTCGCAAAGATCACAAAAAGTGAATGTTTGAGCAGGAATAATAAATTGGCGATAGAATTTTGGGACCAGATTTCTTCCAAGCAAATGTGAACGGAGATGTGTATTTGAATTTTTTACAACACGAACTATTGCCAGTTTTAATAGTTTTGTTCCCACATCATAGTGAACCCGATTTGATTCATGAACGTATTTGGTTCCAGCATGATGTTGCTCCTGCACATTATCCTGAAAACGTTAGAAGATTTTTAAATGTAACGTTTCCAAACAGATGGATATGCAGGGGAGGAACAGTAGAATGGCCCCCAAGGTCTCCCGACATAACCTCTTTAAATTTTTATTTATAGGGTTACCTGAAAAGCAAGGTTTACGAAGGTCGCCCAGGAAGCATTGAAGATTAGAATAAGGGAGGTTATTCACGAAATTCCGCCTGACACGCAATTATTTCATCTACAAATGCACTAGGTTATTGTCAAGTTCAGAATGGTTTTCACTTTGAACAACTGTTGTAAGATTTTTTGTTTTGTTGAGTTTCGTTGTTCGTAATAGCGAAATTAATGATAAGGCTCCATTTTGTTCAATATCTCCGTTATTTATTAACCAAATATAAAAAAAATTTTGATTTCGGCACAAGAAATGCTTTAAAATGCGGTATATCACGGGGTATCTTCATATTTAAAGTTGGGGTAGTTTGGGCTTTACAGGTTGATGATAAGGAGTTGAAAACAATGCCTATACAGGCGTTATTTTGAAAATAAAAATCGACGTGTCCGAAGAGTTTCTCCAAAAAGCGTTCATTTTAATTTGATGAATTTTATTCCAAACGTTAGGGACATACTGTATGGCAGGATAGAGAAACCCTGATCTGCATCCCCGGCGAAAAGAATGCTAAAGTTTACCAATTCCCAAATTGTAATGAAACTGCTTAGTACAGTTTCAATTAGTTTGCAGACTGCAGAAAATAAAATGAAGAATATGTGGACTGTACAAACCGTGTCAGACGATATTTTTTTAAATGTATAAAACTAACGAAGCTTTACAACAAGACCACCATCTGCAAACCACAACAGGCTCCATCAGATGCTACTGGCCAAAAAGAACAAACTCAAAGAATAAACTAATAATAATTAACAGAGTAATTCGGAAAATATCGGGCGGGTCCATTTCTCTCCATCGCACTACTGTTTGTAAAGCGAAGAATTATTGACTCGAGGTCTGATTTGCATACCTATAGAATGCCGCCAGGCGGGATAAAGCCGAATTGAATTCGCCGAAACATCAATTCGACTTCGCTATTCGGCCGATTGGGTCTAGTTTTCAGGAATGAATGAATAAATGCTTTGACAATACAAAATTTTGAAAAAATATCAAATTTGCCATTTATAGGTACATGTACATGAAACTACTGACTTAAGCCTGGGCGTCTTTCTGACTGGTTGCAACATATGCAACTAATATAAGTTTCAGGTAGCACGGTGCCGCCGTTTAAAAACCGCCAACCCTGCTTTTTGAGCTGAAACATGTAGAAAGTACATACATATAAAGATGTCCTTTAATTTGACCAAGAATATTCCGTGACTAAAACATTCCCCCGGTTCACAATCAGACAGAGCTACTTACAGTCCTTTGAAGAAGGAGGGGTTGTAAAAAGTTTTTCTACTGTGACTTTCAAACCGTACAAGATGCAGCAAATTTCTCTACTTTAGTAAGGTTGCCATACTACCTACCTTCTCAAGATCTTATTGAATTCCATTATGATGACGTGGATATTCACGGCCCTTGTAACGGAATTTGTTCGAAATAGTTTTCTTCATAGTTTCAGCCAAGGGGTCTGCCCTTAAATTCCCGTGATCGAATTTTGTTAGGTATGTGATGTCAAAAATTTAAGCAAAGATTGTAAATGTAAGATATTACAGGGCCGTCTCTGAAAAATATTCACCAAAACACCCACAATAAAAAACCTAAAATACGGTTTAAAACGAAAACACACAAATGAATAGAAGAGCATAAAAGTGAAACTTCGACCAATAATTCTAGAAGTTTTTATTTATTGCTGAACTTCTTAGGTATTTGAATTTAACCGAAGCTTCCTGCTTCGGCGGAATTTTACGATGAATATTGGGTTTTCGACTGTAGCAGAAAACCCCGCTTTGGCTCATTCCTAATCTTAAGAACTGAATATTATCAATTGCTTTTCATATCTCTATTTCGGCTGCACACCCTTTCAAAATGTTCAATAGATTTATTCTTACAAGATTGTAAAATCAACGTTGTTGATAGAACGACGAATCTCGAACTTCATTTTTACAGATACGTCCAAAGTCGCAAAAGACTTCAAAAAACGGAAAACACTAACGTATGACATATGCTGGATGGATTCCTCAATCTCCAGAACTCCGGCCCATTAAGGAGGTCGCATCGCCTTTATTTCTAGGGTTCTTATTTTTTGAACTGTGGGGTATCTGTTGAGAGGAAGTGAAAAATGCACCTGGAGAGAAAGACAAAATGTTATTTTTGTGTTTCTCCAATGCAAGCGGATAGATTTACGCGCCCGTAAATATTTATAATTATAAACAGAATCACCACAGAAGATCCAATGATAGGCTATCTGCGATAAAATTATTGATTTACATTTGCCAGCCCTCGGCTACAAATTTTCAAGCTTAATCAGATACCTTAAAAATGAGACCGATAAACCCGGAGCGCTTCTCGGCGGCTCAAGGACGTACCACGAAGGGCCGTAATAAACTGCCTTGTTTAGTAAAAAACTGTTATGGAAGATGAGGTTTTTTTCCTAATACTAATAGGCCAGGCAAATTAGGACAAAAACAGTTCGAAATCGGAACTAATTAACAAGCTGATTTTTTGTGGAAATGATGTTTGGTATATGTAAAACGCTTTGTAAAAAATCCCCACAAATCCGAGTGTCGGAAGACTTTGAAAATCGGCCGGCAATCTGGGCTCTGAAAATTTCGCGCAATGTCTCTGTGGTTTCTCAATTCGCTCTGTGCTATTGACAATTTTGTGTGTTAATAGCGCGCCTTTGGAAAGGAGTTAAAATAATGTTTCCAATTTGTGATGTCAACTGTTTGAGGGCGAATAATTAAGAAAACTTGATAAATTCTATAGCGTTTAAAAGTTTTCGACAAAATTATAAGTCCAATACCTGATATTATTGGCAAAATTAATTTAAAATATGTGAATGATGGAGGACATCTGCTGCATATAGTTGTATGGCAAAATCCTGCCAGTTTTCTGAAATTTGCTCTCAGTACGAAACGCATGTAAAATTTCATTGCTGACAAAATGTTCTTGTCGTGTTCGATAACTATCAACAAAAAACTACAAAGTAGTAGGAAAGAATACGACGAGGTTTTGGTAGAGCAGTTGTTGTTGCTCTATTGACTATGACTACTGCAACTATCCATAGCAATCTGAATTTTTCTTGAATACAACAATACAATTATTTATTGTTGTGGTAAGCGATGGCATCGCTGATGTATTTATCCTTCTTCATCATGTATCTTCCAATTTGGATGTTTGATTCCTTCGTAAACGAGAAAAGGGAAATGATCATCGATTCACCGAAATTGTGAAACTGCAACTTTGTATTGGAAATTTCAAGAAATCAGTACTCGCATTCTATGCTCCGTCTGGATGCGATACCACGTCCGACTTTAACAAGAAGGGAAAACTTGTTTGTTATGCAACCTTAAAAAGAAACAATTGTTTGTTGAAGAAGCAAGTATATTCTATAAACAGAGTGTATCAATAACTGATCTCTGCAGTCGACAAGAAAGTGAAACAAAGGATATGGCGGAATTTCAAAAAAATTTAACGATATGAGGTAGGTACCTAAGTGTTTGTGCTGGATAGTAAAGCTATAAAGTTGATGTGTCGAAATTTGCGGGTACGAGCTATATAAGAAAAAAGTTGCACGATTATCTCTTGCATTGCATTTCTTCTAAACATTTTGTCTTCTACGGCAGGCGCTGGAGCAACATGTATTGCGTGTATTTCACCAGGTACAACAATAATATGGATCAATAATGATCTATGTCCAACAGAATCAGGATGATATTTTATGAGTGATGAACTTAGGCTCTGTTCTGGCATACAGAATAAGGCACCCTATTTGTCCATAATGTCACTCTTTTGCAACTGCAAGGAAGGCTGTGGAAGCATGTGTTCCTGCCAGAGGTCGTAACACTGCTCATTCCAATGTGCACAGTGCAATGGGGTGTCTTGCACAAATAAGGATACTGATCGCATTTGGGAAGATGAAGATTTATTATAATATTGTCATCATACAGTGTCATCGAAATTTAATGAACAAGGCTTTGGGATCGACAGAACTCGCAAAAATAATGGGGTTTTCTTGATACATTTTTTCAATTTAGGTCCCCAACTTTCTAAATTAACTAAGATATCATTTTAATATTTGGTGCACATGATTTTATCGACAATAAGCAGGATTCTATAGCAATTTCATTGCGTCAAATTATTGGGAGCTATTTTTAAGAGTCCGCGCGTACCTACCATTTACCCCACCTGCACTTTTTCATACCACGTCATTGACTATGGATTGGAACATTTTATTGCTTACTCAACTTTCATAACTTTTGAACTTCTGTCAATTTTTGATATTTTGCTTTATTTAATAGGTATTGGCCAGAATTCATTTTCATGACATCATTACTATTATTTAACAAAATGATAAATCACAAGAACTTGCTGGTGCGAATTGTGGTGTAACAATGTTACAAAAACTGCTGTTTTGGTGATAGCGAAAACAAACTTTTGTAGAATAATAATAATAATTATTAGATAAATGCCCTGTATCCTAGAAATTGTGCATTTTTCAAAATATGTTTATTAAGAATATTCCTACTATTTTCTTGAATTTTATATATATATATATATATATGAGGTCTTACTCTTTAAAATTTGGCCACTCTGTATACTAAAATAAACAAAGCATGCACCAAATAAAGTTATGAAAATGAAACTTAAAACTTCCTTAATGATAATAATTTTAAGCAATTTTCAGGGTCTTCCGACACTCGGATTTTTGGAGATTTTTGACAGAAGAGATTACATACCACTAACTATATTTCCTGAGAAAATTAGCTTTAGGTTAATTAGTTCCGATTCAAACCCTAATTTGCTTGGCCTATAAGTGGATTTTCCCAGATTCGATGACTTACTTTATTTATGTGTAAAATAAAATAACCGAGTTATGTCGGGTAACGCAGTTCACGTTGAAATGTATAAAATTTGGTACACCCTCCTGTGCTTATTTTTAAATATTAAAAAAAAACAAAATTAATAGACTGATTAGCATAAATGAATGACGGGGCTCGAATTTTGAATTTCAATTTTCGCATTTCTTTGCTACTGAAAATCTAGAACAAAAAACAATTCATTCGATTTGTTTATATGTAACTATCTACTCGAAATATTATATAGTCGTAGTAATAGCTTCTAACCTAGCGTTTAAAGTTGTATCCCTCTACGAATATCCTACCTTAAACTAAACGCAGAGTTATTTTGCGTTTCAAATAAGTAGACGATTTTTCAGTGAGCTGATATAGGTACGTTCATATTATTTACTTCAATTTCTTAACATAACGCTGCAATCGATGATCGACTGCGTATAATAATAAAACAAACGAGACTCTGGAAGTACTAATTTTAAAGTTCCCGATTGAATTAATTTCTAATAAAATCCAATAGAAGGGAGGCGTACAATTTATTGATTGATGACCTCTGTTTCAGCATCAAGTTTCATATTTTCATTCAACGCCTGTATTCCTGTCTTCTCGCTTTCTTTTGTTGAATATTTTTACTGCCCAGGGCGCATATTGATCAGTTGCAGACAATTACCAATTTTCTGACTGATTCTGAGTATATAAAACGTCTGAAACATAATACCCCAGACAGTTTGGCTGATGTAAGCTTTGTTTTCTTGTTATTACTTAATCCAAACAGACCCGCAACTTTTCTTGGAAAAACAAAATTCGTCAAATTGATGTCAGAAAAGTCCGTTGTCTGCAGAATTGATAAATGATTGCTTTATAAGTTTTTTTAGAGTGAATGCAAATTTAGTTTTTTTTTGTTTTTAAAAAGCGAATTAAACAAAAATCTATCAACGTCAAACACACTTAACCCGATAATTACTTATATTTGGAGTTACGAGTAAAGCATCAAAGAGAATAGGACTTTTCATTATAAAAAATGCTGAGGCGCATGCGCGAACGCGCCATGACAATTTCGGACGAATGTCAAAGTCTTGTATCAATATCCCCTAGAGGGGTAGGCGGTATTGCTTATTTGAAAGTGTTTATTAATTCTTTGGTAAAATTTTGCTGCAAACGTGCAAAATTAGTGATAGTTCGGAACTAAAACACTATGGAGCATCCAAGCAATGTGCTTTTGGTGACTGCCAAGGTGATAGCAGTGCGGGAAGGCCAAGTTATCGCTTGGGATTACGATTTTATCCATTTCCTAAACCCTGCCTAATACTGGGAAAAATCGAAGTTAATAACTAGGTTGGTGACCATGTGAGGAAGTGAGGATTAGTTCCACCTATATAAATGATGTTGCTTGGATAAAAATGTGTAAGAGGCAAGATTCGAAATGGAAAAGTGTATTGAACGTTTCCAGGTTTTATGTCATTATTTGTTAGGTCTTTAAAATAAGAATTACTTGTAGTTACATACATACATTTCAGAAAAATACGCACCTGTACCTATATTAGATCCTTTTTCTCCGTTTTCTTTAAAAAAATTGATTAATTTTCAGGGCTATATTAAAAACCTACATGATTGAAGTATCTTGGTTAACATTCCCGTATTTCAAGCAAGAGCCAGGAGCCAGGCACGCCTTCTAGATTCAGCCTCACAATTTTACGAAGGATATCACTTGGAACTAACATTTGTAATAATTTTCCGTCTTTCAAACACCCTCCTTATTTGGTATTCTACTATTTACTTACGAATATACCACACGAAGTTTATAACGCCTGACAGCTGACAGTGACACTCGTCCGAAAATCTAAGAACAGCTGATTGTCAGCACATGCGCACTAACGAACACAGAACGAAATGAAAAGGCCTATTATCTATCACTACATCGTATAAAACAAAGTCGCTTTCTCTGTCCCTATATCCCTATGTATGCTTAAATCTTTAAAACTACGCAACGGATTTTGATGCGGTTTTTTTTAATAGATAGAGTGATTGAAGAGGAAGGTTTATATGTATAATAACATCCATTAAATAGTGGAGAAATACTTTTAGTTTTGAGGTTTCTAATGTGATGTCGTAAATAATTACATTTTTTCCGCTTACATTGCAAACGCAGGCTGAACCCTACGAGATTTATCAAAATAATGTACTAAGTATTGTACACATTGAAAAGGTCTACAGAAAACTCCGCGATGGTATATGTCTATCTCTTATGGATATCCCACAATAACATTTTTTTGTCATTTACTTTTGACGACAAATAATGGCTAATTTTCGAAGCGATTTTAACCAATACAGCATTAATCCTTATCCAAATCAAAACTACTGGATCGATTTTAATCATTTTTTCAGTGAGTGACATAGGCTATATATTTTATACCCGTGCGAAGCCGGAGCGGGCCGCTAGTTATCTATATAAATAAAAATCAATTGATACATGTATGTAAGTATGTAAGATCATCACTTGAGAACGGCTCGACCGATTTGGCTGACTTCTTTTTTGTTGTGTTCGTAATTTTCAGGACAAGGTTTGTATGAAAGAACATTTGGAAAATCCACCGGGAAAGTAGAAAATTTGGATGGTAAAAGTTTGTATGAAAATCTGTTTCACAAACCAAAATGTGACGTTCAGTTTGACAGTTCTAAAAATTAAATTGTCAGTGTGTTATGGGTGGTGATCATGTATTTGGTGTTTCTTTGGAAAAAATGCCACCAGTGAGGCGTCGAAATATTGGTCGGCGTACGCGCAATGCAAGCCAACTAATTGATCGTCGAGTCAATGAGACTGACGAAGAGCGTAGACAGCGTTTGGAGCCAAGTCGAATAAGAATTTTTCAAGCTTCAAGCGCGATCCATTATGACTCTGAAACAACGGATACAGTCGAGTTCGACGCGCTCAGTTGGAGCTTACGCACAAAATAATTTGGAACGTCGACAAAACAGAGGCCGAACGTGGCATTTGGGAACGAAAAATTAGAAAAGTTGCCCGGAAAATTGGAAAATTCGGGAAAACTGAAAGTGCTTTTTTCAATGGGACTTTTGTATGATATGGATATGCGTAAGTCGGTAAATTTGGGCAAACTGTAAAAATCATAATTTTGGAAAATCCATCGGAAAATTTGAAAATTCGGGAAAAACTAAAAGTGCTTAACGGCTGGACCGATTTGACTGATTTTTTTTGTTGTGATCGTAATTGTCAGGATAAGGTTTGTATGAAAGAAAATTTTTGGAGAATCCACCGGAAAATGTGAAAATTCGGGAAAAACTGAAAGTGCTTAACGGTTGAATCGATTTGGCTAATTCTTTTCAAAAATAAGGTTTTTAAGGAACGAAAAATTGGAAAAGTTGCCCGGAAAATTGGAAAATTCGGAAAAACTGAAAGTGCTCTTTTCTATTTGATTTTTGTATGATATGGATAGGCGTAAGTCGGGAAATTCGGACAAACTGTCAAAATCATAATTTTTTGTATGCACTCGCGAGCATAACTGACAATAGGAACGACATATTTGGTTGAATATAAACGTAATCAGAAAAATGTTTCACATTGAATAAACGATGAATCAAAAGTTCAATACGAAAAGTAATTTTAGGCAGGACACGTCTGCCGGGCACGCTAGTTTAGATATAAATATATAACTATGTTAACAAAAGTACACCAACTACATTCCAAAACTGCAATGACACTGTCACTGAAGAGTATACAATATATTAATTTTATGTATAGAAATAAACATTTTGAATTGGGACAATAAATTAATCTTATTCACTTCACAAAACTATCTTGTTTGAGAGTGAATGTTTCTATCAAAATTTTATTTAAACCGCCTCATTGTTGCCGAAATAAGTAGAACAACACGATGAAAAGCAAAAACCAACCGCTGCCAGCTAGCCAGAATAGTAAAAACCAAAGTGGATAAGACAAGTGGACTGACTTACCTCTAAAAGGTGAGTAATATTTGTCCGAGCTTATTGGCAAGAGAAGAGAAGTGCGAGAGGGGAATCGGGCCGATTTTCCATATTTCGTGCGTAGGAAATGCGACGCGCTCAAAATGTATCATGTCATAACTCCCTCAAAAATTGTCTTATCGAATTGCAATTTTTTAAAAATTATTTCTTAAACTTTCAGGATGCTCACGAAATCTTTCAAATTGCAATTACATAATTACTTTTCATTCCGCTTTGCGATTTTCGAGACGTTGTCTTCTTGGTGGAGTGCAATTTTCACCTATGGAGGAACTATGCTCATTTTTAGAATTTGGACAAACTTCCGGCGGCAAAGTTATAGAGAAAGGATTGAGTTTTATTTTACACCAAGATTCAATTCATTATCCCGCATAGAAAGAAAGTTATGGCGATTTGAACACGATAATCGTTCTGAGTGCGTAACTATTGAAATCGTATACCTGTCAGTGGCAACCTTTTCCTTGCACGTTGCATAACCCGAAACACAATTAGGCACTACACATTTTCGTCCCATTTTGATATTTTCATCACACGGCGAATAATAAAATAAAACCAAATACGTCTGCACACATGTACAGTCTCCTAAAGATTGATGTTGCAACCGTTATCGCACGCTTCTGACTTCAACGGAAAAAGAGGACGTTACCTTATTTTTCAAAAGTATCACCATGTCGGTTAAAAAGTTGCCTCCGAATCTCATAACAGAAGCAAAATTGCAAACCTTAACACTTGTTGCCAACCTTCAGGGCCAAGCGAATTTTCTGCATTATGCTTATCCCGCTAACACGAATATATCAGTGCCAAATGCAAATCGTGAATACTTTGACGCAAGTGGTGCTTCATCCTCAAGTAATACATTGGCATATCAAGAGAATTCAGAAAATTTAAATGAGTCTGCTGAAGTAAACACAAATTTTAAGACAAGAATCAGTAACACGTTTTGCAATTCTGATGTATGTACCGACTTACCTAAACATGTAGGTTCCAATTAATAAATTTCAAAGTATTTTTAATGTTATAAAATAAGTATTGTAATCAGTCAATGCGAGCTTTTCTTCAGGGCTGTTCTATATATCTGGTGCATTTCTCTTCTCCAAGGAAATATTTTCATCATAATGTAATCATCATCTTCTTCTTCACTTAGCAAATAATATACAAGTACTACTCGATTTCTTTTACTTTAGCTCATGACTGGGTACTAACCAACAGTAAACTGACAGTTAAACAATTGTTAAAATCGCTTGTAGGTAAATACCCATTCGATCAATGTCAGCGATTATCACTAAGAGATCATCACTTCACGATTATCGCTGTGCGATAGACGCGCCTAGGAAAACGTTTTCCAACTTTTGATTTTCTTATCGTGACCATTTTGCAAAAATTTCTTTAAAGTGCTGTATCATAATGAAGATTATTTCTACTTCTGAACTAGCGCCTCATTCTCCTCAGGTAAAAAGTGATAAACAAATAAACAAAGTAGACCCATTTGAAAATATAAAATACTGCTGCGGAACGTAGGTAACGATTTTATGATTGTAAATAGTTAAAATCCGTTGATTTTCGTCAAAAATATTATTCAGACGGCCAAAACCAAAAAGGCTGACGACACTGCCTTGAAACTTATCTTTCCACTACTAAAACTAGGAAAGCTGACACGACTTTCATTAAAAACAACCTTTCCACTACGCGAGAATTAAACCACCAAGGGCATCATTTTACTAGCGAGGAAGGTTGTCTTCGACTTCAAGTATAACTATAAATCCCCGAAGGATTCTGAGATTCGGGGCATCCCACGAGATCGAAATCCCACCATATAGAACTCCTAGGAGATCGAGAAATTCCGCAAAAAGGAAACAGACTTTTGTTAATTGAGCGTAGGTCATTAGGCTAGAGTAAATATCAATGTATCAGTCTCCCCGCAATATGCATCAAAAAAATCACACGTGTACATATTTGGGCAATCTCGTGATACGCGGTGTTGCCACTTTCCTAATTCTGTCCCCTGTTTGTGGAATTAAACCCGATAGATTTCTCATTCTTGGAGAATTTCTCGATTTCTTGTAATTTCGGGCTTGTGGGTCTTCGCTTGGGCGGGATTTCATCTCGTGGATAAACTCTACTTTGTAACATATGGTCAAAGGAAAATCATTTAGAATTTTAAATATTGCAATATCTAATATGGTGTAGATAGAAAATCAAAAGTTGTAACTAGGTATTAATATGAAAACTGTAACGGGCATGGAACGTATAGGGTTTGATCTTTAAAAAAGCACTATTTAAAAATATCGAAAACTATCGATAGATTTCGATAGTGAGAACTATCGATAATATTCGATGTCACTATCGATAGTTCTCCACCACTATTTCACTCTCACCATTCTTACATAACGCGCCTAACTTCAACCTGTCGATTTTTGTTGCATCGTGCGCGCGCATCGTAAAATTTCACTTCAATCTCACCATTCTTTCATAACGCGCCTAACTTCATCCTGTCGATTTTTGTGCATCGTACGGGCGCATCGTAAAATTTCACTCTCATCATTCTTTCATAACGCGCTTAAAAAAACTATAACTTCAAAAATGTTTTACAAATTTTGCCTTCCTTCTCCAAACAGTTACCTACCTGTGACTTTGACGAATAAGCTGAAGCTATTAAGCACGACTACCTACCCTACACAAGTTTAGTAAATTATTAGATTAACATTTTAATATTTTCTGTTAATTGCTTTTTATTTTGAATGCGTACCTACCTGTTTTTAAGTTAACCTCGTCGACCAAAACCCCATAATTTATCAACAAGCATGTTCTCGGAATAATTAACTTCAATAATTGCAGTTTGTCTAAATACCTAGTAATGTTAGCTTCGCAATTAGTAAATATGCATTCGTAATGGAGCGAACACATATGATCTAATCATAATGGCCCACCTACTCTTAGGGAGATTATTAAGGCAAATAAATCTACGTAATGTTGATCCCACTCATCACTGTTGGTTTCAGAGAATAAAGTAAAACGAAAATACGTTAATAGTATATTATACACGAGTTTATAATGAATGCTATTATTACCGAGGATGAAGTTTACAACACGAGCGAGCGGAGCGAGCGAGTTTTGTAATCATCCGAGGTAATAATAGCATCATTATAACGAGTTGTATACTATACTTTGTCCACGACTATCAAAACAGATTCCCAGAAAGAATTTACCTTCATTTCCCTTCTCCAGTGTAAGAAAGATTCATACATATGATCTCAGGTATAATTTTCTTGGTTTTTTGGGCAATGAATCTAATGAGGCAAGTTCTGCAACTTCTTTTATTGCTGGTGCTGTTAAAGAAAACTCGTTTTCACTCTCACTACTCATTATATCTTCTTTTTTAGAATATGCATTTCAAATTAAAAGCAAACCATGCTGATTTGACGTTTCAATTTGAACTGACACATATCGCGATCGCGGCCTACTAAATAAATGTAAAAAAGGGTCAAAGCGATGTTCCTATTGGTTTAGTGAATAATATTCATTATTCACTGCAGTGATTAATGTATCTAATTATGATTGAAGAAACACAAGTATAAAGAGTATGTTGTAAGATAGTCGTGGACAAAAATATGTACATACTTTCGCTCGAAAAGCGAGACGTAAAATGCGGCTGTTATTATTTTTGGATACACCGATTCCTAGGGAAATGAATTGAATCCGTAAAACTGCTTTGATGCGTTCGTTTTCCGATTGTCATGGACAAACACAAGAATGTCAAGTTCAATAATTATTACCTTATTTTTATTTATGTTGATGTATTTATAAACGATATTTCAACCAATGACAAAATTAAGTATACGCGCTAATAGAATTTGTGGCCAATATTCTGTATTACATAAATGCCAATTATTATCCCTCAGTCTGAAAAGTGTGGGAGGGGGAAGAGAAATAGGGAGAGAGGGAGGGATATAGAGAGAGATAGAAGGAGGGGGAGGCTGGAATGACGGAAGAAAGGGAATGAGGTAGTGAGGAAGGAAGAAAGGAAGGAAGGAAGAAGGGAAGGAAGGAAGCTAGGAAGAAAGGAAGGAAGGAAGGAAGGAAGGAAGAAAGGAAGGATGGAAGGAAGGAAGAAAGGAAGGAAGGAAGGAAGGAAGGAAGGAAGGAAGAAAGGAAGGAAGGAAGGAAGGAAGGAAGGAAGGGAGGAAGGAAGAAACATAAATTCTTATTGTGGTTTTGAAATAAGAATTAATTACGCTAAATTTCCCAACACAGTTTTGCACACCTCACATATACGTATATCAGAAGACCACTTTCTTGTCGAAAGATCGCATTCCCAGAACTTGTAACTGTAAGCTACAAACATGAATTTCTTGCATTGTTTCGAAACATATCCAATAGTACTCAATGGGATTGAAATTTCTAAATTGCGTTTGCAGCTATAATACGTGAACGTTGCTGCGTAGCATAAATTCAATCTACTCAAATTCAATCTACTCGTCATGCGGTGGAAGAATCTGGTGCTAATGTTCAAATTCACATGTTTTTGATGTTATAAACATGACGCTGTTGACGTTTCTAGGGTTGACTGACACGTTTCTGTTTTAGAACTTATAGCAAGATATTAAAGTTTCGAACAAAAACCTTTTCTTAACAATTTTTTGTACATCTAATAAATTTTAACCCACATTAATTTGTAAAATTAAATGTCCCGATACTTCCACATAGGGCGTTTATGCCTCTTTTTTTGTAAATCTAAACAGACCTCGGTTTATATGCAGATGATGAAGTTTAACTGCATTTTACTCTTACACGGGTTCATTCGAAACTTTGTTATAGTCTTCTGTTCTGAGAAAATTTTACTGGTGCACAAAAAGGTTTCTTACTTCAAAGGATTCTGCAGGTCGTATTTTTAAACTACGGAAACATCAAAGACGTATAATATTATTTAAGGAAAATATATTATTCACCTCACCAGCTGTATACATGTACTTGGATGCGCATAATATTCAAATGCAACATTACAGTGAATTCTTATGTTATGTATTCTTTTCGAAATAACTTTAGATCCTAAATATTCAGTGTCAGGGGCGACTCGTGGTTCCTTTTAGTGCGGACACCGACAAACAATTTAAAACGTACTATTCAATTTTTACAGAAAATCCACCCTCCTATTCTTATTGCAGATTACATTAATTACGCTGGAAATTACGTAGCTGTCAAAACTTTAATTTACATTTTAAGTACTGGTAGGAACAATATTAAACACGGTAAATTAAACGAGAGCTATCCTCTCGCTTCCGACCTACTCTGCTTCATCCTGCGAGTTCTCGCTTAAATACGTGCGTTTAACATTTTGTTAAAAATTCTATGAATCATTTAATGAAGTTGTAGTTCCAGTAATAACAAAGTTAGCAATATAGTGCATACCTAACTTTCAACAGATCGTATTATGTATTTTCAAAAGCGAATCGACAAAAAGCGGCGCATTTAATTATAATTAAGGGTACCTATTATAAGTACCCAATTATAAAAACCATCAGGTGTTAGAAACTTTTTAAAATTTGATTACCAATAATTTCTCTGAATCTAATTTTAGCCTTAAAATGTGATTTTGTTTATGAAATGGTGCATGAGCACTTTGTTGCCAGTCAGCAGTTTCTTGTTAAGAACTTGATGTTAGAAATTCAATACCCAGGGTCAACCGACTGTTTATTATTTTCGTCTACATACGAATGTGTAAACTAAGATTGAAATAAAGGGGGCTTTTCTGTTCGACTTTTGTAGTAAGCAGACGTGTTTTATTTTCGTACTACCCTTTAATTTCTTTTAAAAGCAGCGGTGGGATTGCAATTCACACCCCTCCGTTAACGTGAGAACTAATAATGAGAGATGAGAGAAAAGGACCTTAAATAAGGAGTGTGTTTAAATTAGTTCATATACAGAGTGTTAAAATTTAAGTAGGGACGAGTGAACATTCAAACACTAAGTGAATTTGAATTAATTTATATACAGTGTGTTGTTAACATTCTTATAGTGCAATTATGGATGAAAACGAAAGCCACCGTTTCGGAGAAGTTACCCGTTCGCGGACGTACACGCCACCCCTTAGTGAATCGGCGTCGGCAAGTAGTAACACGGAACGTATAACTATTCTAGAGCGATTGGTTCAAGAATTGTCAAGCAAAAATATGGAGCTGGAACGAACCAAACATCAAATTTTATACGCTGGTAGATCCGAGTGCATTCCCGAATTTGAACCCGGAAATCCCAACATGACAACGGCAAATTGGATTCATAAAATAGAACAAATGTCAACTATTAACGGATGGAATGATAATACGATAATTTTTCATATGCAAAATCGCCTCAAAGGTTTGGCTAGAAAGTGGTATAATAACCTGACAAATTACGAATATACGTGGGCTGAATGGAGGGAAAAATTACTTAAAGCTTTCCCAGAACATTCCGATTATGCAAGTGCATTAAAGAAAATGCTGTCCAGAACAAAATTACCTGATGAAACGTGGGGACAGTATTATTTCAGCAAAGTTGAACTTGTTCGTGCGTGTGAGATTAAAGACAGGCATGCGGTCTCATGCATAATCGACGGAATTGAAAATGATGTCATTCAGACAGGAGCAAGAGCTGGAAGATATGACAATCCCGAATCATTATATTCTGAATTTTTATCTGCATTAGCGTCGGACGGAAAGAGGGACAAACAATGGAAGCCCAGCCATACTGGTTCTCGAAATCGTGGGTTGCAATTCGTTAGATCTAGCAAGGGCGGACAGCGATTTTATCCCTACGAACGGGAGATTAAGCGAAAATGTTTCAATTGCCATGAAACTGGACATTTCGCGAACAACTGTCCAAAACCAAAGAAAGTGGTGTTGTGGGCAAAGGATGCCTCCGTGATACCACCCTATCATGTAGGCAACGTAGCCGTTTGCTGTGAGGAATATCAAGGTGATATTTTTGTGGACTCACAGGTAAGATTATTACCACTGCATGAGCATTTTATTGAAAATTGTGTGTTAAGAACGACGAATGGTGCCGTTCGTATTTGTAACATGTCCGAGTTACCTGTTACGTATAAAAAATTACAGATAGTAGCAAGGGGTGTCCCTTGTTATGAAACTAAGCTGACGGAAATTGAGGACATTTCAGTTTTATCTGTTTCAACATTAAATATGTTTACATTAGCTGACATCGAGTCACAGGTGGATGAAAGTGTTGGCGAAAGCAATAAAATGAAATTGTTGCAACTTTTAAATGAGTACCGGGATTGTTTTGCTACTCATACCGGGGAATTAGGAGGGTGCGATAAAACTGAAATGACCATTAGGTTAACAGATGACAAACCTGTAACGTACAGGCCTTATAGACTAGCATTTTCGGAGCGAGAAAAATTACGGGGAATAATAAACGACTTAAAGGAAAATAATATAATCAGAGACTCTGATTCACCATATGCTAGTCCGATATTGTTAGTTCAAAAGAAAAATGGCGAATCGCGTCTTTGCGTTGATTATCGAGCTCTTAACGCAAAAACAGTCAAAGATAGGTATCCCTTGCCGAGAGTAGATGAACATTTAGACCGACTGAAGGGCTATCAGTACTTCATTGCTTTAGATCTGGCATCCGGTTACAATCAAATACCTATGTCCCCAGATTCTATTCCAAAGACCGCATTTATCACCCCGGACGGGCATTATGAGTATTTGAAGATGCCGTTTGGGTTGGCAAATGCGCCGGCTGTTTTCACGCGCTTGATAAATCAGGTGTTAGGGAATCTTAGATTTACTATTGCCATTGCTTACATGGATGATATACTTGTGCCAGCTTATGATGTTGAGCATGGTCTCTCTTCATTGCGGAAAATTTTGGATGTATTGCGTGGGGCCAAATTGACGTTAAGAATGACAAAATGTTTCTTTTTCAAACCAAAACTTGAATATTTAGGTCATGAGATAAGTAAGGACGGTATTTGTCCGGGCAGACAAAAAACTGTTGCAATAGAGAACTTCCCTATTCCCACAAACGTTCGTGAGGTACGACAATTCATAGGGTTAACCAGCTATTTCAGAAAATTCATAAAAAATTTTGCCGTTCTGGCGTATCCCTTAACTGCCTTGACTCGTAAGGACACCACGTTTAAGTGGGGCGATGAACAACAAAACGCATTTAATACGTTAAAAATGAAATTAGCTAGCAAACCGGTGCTGGCGATTTATGATCGAAAGGCGCAAACGGAGGTACATACAGACGCTTCAAAAATTGGATTAGGGGGGATACTTTTACAGAAGCAAGAGGAAGGGTGTTTGAAACCTGTCATCTATTTTAGTAGGCAAACGACGAAGGAGGAAAAGAGGTATGACTCTTACGAACTAGAAACGTTGGCAGTCGTAAGCTCGCTAACGCAGTTTAGGGTGTATCTGCTGGATCTCGAGTTCAAAATTGTGACAGATTGCAACGCTTTGCGTACCACATTGACGAAACGCGACTTAATCCCTCGTATTGGTAGGTGGTGGCTATTGACGCAAGAATTTAATTATACAGTGGAGTACCGCCCGGGTTCCAAAATGAGCCACGTTGACGCTTTGAGCAGGAATCCAGTTCTTTCTAGCAAGTGTGCCGACGATCTGGAAGTATTCACTATCAATATAAATAGAGAAGATTGGGTTCTGGCGGCTCAGCTTAATGATCAGAGATGTAAATATTTGCATGACGTTTTGAGCGCTACGCCAAAGGATGAGGAAGAGCGAAAAATACACAAAGATTATGAGCTAGTAGACAATAGGATCTACCGCATCACAAAACAAGGCATACGATGGGTAGTCCCAAAATATGCTCGACAACAAATTGTGCGATGTTACCATGACGAGATGGGACATTTTGCAATGGAAAAGACGTTAGAATCCATTTCGCAGCATTATTGGTTTTCAGGTATGCGGCGATATGTTAAAAAATATATCACGAGATGCCTACATTGCTTATATAACAAAGAACCCTCTGGCAGAAAGCCAGGTTTCTTGCACCCTATACCCAAAGCAACTACCCCGATGGACACACTGCATGTCGACCACTTGGGTCCGTTCGTGCAGAGCAGGAGGAAAAATAAATTTTTAATTGTGTTAACTGAAGCTTTCACTAAATTCATTTTCCTACAGCCCGTGCAAAGTACCAAAGTAGGTCCGGTTATAACATTTCTAACTAGAGTTTTTGAAACGTTTGGAATACCCAGACGTATTATCGCAGATAGGGGGAGTGCTTATACTAGCAAAAAATTTACGGATTTTACCAAAGGTTTAAGCATCGTGTTAGTTTTAAATGCCACGGCCACGCCCAGGGCTAACGGACAAGTGGAGAGAATGAATCGAGTTGTTTTAGCATCACTCTCAGCAACTATGACGAATGAGGAAGATAAATGGGATCAAAGTGTAGGTAAAGTACAATTTTCATATAATTGTACAGTAAACAAAACAACCGGTAAGTGTCCATACGAAGTGCTGATGGGGTATAGACCGCGAAATGCTAATGACGCGTTTCTACTTAATCATGTGGACACTAACAGAGAACAGCAAAGCTTAGATGTTATTCGAGAGGCTGCGAGTAAACGCATTGTTGATGAACAAGAGCAACAAAAGAAACGTTTTGATTCCAAACGTTGTGGGGCTCCTAGATACAAAGAAGGACAGCAAGTCTTGATCCTTAAGAAGGTTGGAGCCAATGATGGGAAAAGCAAAAAGTTGCTGCCCAAGTACGACGGCCCCTTTGTTATTAAAAGAATATTGAGACATGACAGATACCTTATCGAGGATTTACCTGGTTCCTATCGAGCTCAAAAGTTCTACAGGGGTGTATGCTCCGTAGATAGGATGAAACCCTTTACGTCAGGGGTAAGTGATGATGACAACGTGTCATCAGATGAAGCGGGAAGTGCTCCCGAAGAGAACACTTAGATGACAAAGTGTCATCAAAAAGCGTGCAGTGTATGCAGGAATGTACATTTCAGTTAATGACAATGTGTCATCAAAAGGCGTGCAAAGTGTATGCAGGATGTACATTTAAGTTGATGACAAAGTGTCATAAAAGGCAGATGAAAGGGCGTGCATGTAAATGTACGCTCTTGGCTAACGGCAACGTGTCATAAGGTGCTAATGTGCAAGGCCGTTTAGATGTCGACATAAGAAAATGCAACGTGCATTATGTGACAAAGTGTCAGTAAATGGAATTCCATGTGACCAGGTGTCATTGAGCAAAAAAAAAATGCATTTAAGAATAGTAAAGTGCAAAAAAAAACCGCAACGTGCGACTAAAGGTGGAAAAGTGTCCATCATAAACTAAAGGCAAAGTGGCTTACTTTTTTCCAGGTGTATGACCAACATCAGCAAAGCATGAAGCTGAGGGAAGGTGCAGTGGAAAGGTCCGGCTCTACGAGGACGTAGAGAAGTTGTAGCGTGGCCGAGCTGTTAGAAACTTTTTAAAATTTGATTACCAATAATTTCTCTGAATCTAATTTTAGCCTTAAAATGTGATTTTGTTTATGAAATGGTGCATGAGCACTTTGTTGCCAGTCAGCAGTTTCTTGTTAAGAACTTGATGTTAGAAATTCAATACCCAGGGTCAACCGACTGTTTATTATTTTCGTCTACATACGAATGTGTAAACTAAGATTGAAATAAAGGGGGCTTTTCTGTTCGACTTTTGTAGTAAGCAGACGTGTTTTATTTTCGTACTACCCTTTAATTTCTTTTACAGGCTACCTGCAATACGGATTCAGACGAACTGAATAGATACCTAAATAAACGTTTACTGGGACGCGTTCAAATTATTGATTGCCTTACTACTTTAGGACTTTTTAACTACGTTCATGTTAAAAATGATACGGAACTTTTATTCTTCTTCATATTGAACTGGAAAACTCGCCCGACGTACCACTATTTGCGCAACAAATGGACTAAAGGTGGGTACAGACTTGAGCAAATTTGCGCGCACGAACAGTTTGTGCGTACGAATGCTCAAATGTAGACGCTAATAAATTGGTTCGCAGGCACAAATTATTCGTGTGCGCATAACCCGCACACGATCCGTTGCTTGCCGGTCTCAATGCCATGCTCAAAGGAAATTGTGCGTTCAGTTTGGACGGCAAAACATCGGTCCGTGTCAGTTCTTGTTTAGTTGCAGGTTTATAAAGAATGGAGTAGACCACAGAAAATGCAATCCAATTAATTGATGGACATGAAAAATTTCCCATTTCATGGGATCCAAAAAATGGCCAGCATTTCAACGGAGATAAAAAATTCTATGCAGAAGCTAGGTATGTTAGCCACATTTCCGTGAAATCACACGAACAACTGGATCACATTCGTGCGCGCAGGCATGTCATCAAGTTGAACGTAAACGAATTAAATCACACGCACGAATGTTCGTGCGCGAACACTGTTCGTGTGCGTAAATTTGCTCAAGTCTGTACTTACCTTAAGCTGTGGCAGGATTTTGACATAATCCGTTTCACAATTTTATGGTTGACAACCGAGCTGCACATGACGAAAGGAAAGTTAAACATCCGACGAAATTTAACCGGCGTTGTTGGACATTTCAATATAAACGCGCCCCAAAAGACGCTGATATCGTGAATAAAATCAATGAGTCGAAACTATTAATTATATAATAGTATAGAACACCAGCCGCAGAGTACGACTGAAAAAGAATAATTATTGTAAGAGATTGGCAAAGGTATAAAATTACCATTTTTTTATTATTATTAAACGGTTTTATTTAGCTTGCCTTGTTTGTTTGTTTGTTTGTTTGTTTGTTTGTTTGTTTGTTTGTTTGTTTGTTTGTTTGTTTGTTTGTGTGGATCAAATCTAGTAATTGAAATTTTACCCTCTTCCTGTTGACCGATTGATCTGAAATTTGGTACACACCTTTAGTTGTGATGACAATACAATATTATGTATATTCAGTATCATTATAAATCCAAGATGGCCGCCGCCACAAAATGGCGGATTAGATATTTTTTAAACCCCCTCAATATGGGTATCAAATGAAAGGGCTTAACTAGTAGAATACGGTACACCATGAGAAATTGAAAATCCAAGATGGCCGCCACCACAAAATGGCGGATTACTTTTTTTCAATCCCCTCAATATGGGTATCAAATGAAAGGGCTTGACAAGTAGAACACAGTACACTTTAGAAATATTTTAACAAAACAGAAACAAACTAAAAAAAACTAAAAACTTGAAAATAAAATAAGTAAAAAAAAATTTAAGTTAAACAGTTTTATTGTAAAGAAACATAACAATTGAGGAGCGTTTTTTCAAAACTCAACAAAATAAAAAAAGTTATTTTTCAGGAATCACATTTTTATGATTTAGAAATTGACTGCTGGGTTTAAAGAATTGATGTTAAGAATTTAAACTTGTTTTATTACGTGCATAATATAAATCATAACTATGAAAAAAAACAAAACTTAAATTTTTTATAAAAAATTAACAAAACTCTCGAGTTTTTACAAAACTCAACAACTTACGTATTAACATGTGACCTTTGTTACTAAAAAATTCACAGACCTCGCATCTTACGCAAGTATCATAGGCGTATTGAAAATACCGACACAACCGCTCGGTTTGGTTTCTAAAATGTCCAACAAAAGTGATCTGTGCCGTTTCAAGTTGGTATATTATTTATACAATAAAATAAAAGAAATGATTTGTGACAAGCACAAGGCACATAGTCAAACTGACGCATACGTAACAAAATATTAACGCATCCGTTTTGTACTGTTTGCACTTTTATTGCAACGCGATATCCCTCTTAAACGGTACTCGCGCTCGCCGTACCTTAGTTTACATCTGGCTAGCGCTCTCCATCCAATATTATTATTAGCGGCCTTGACTGCGCGCGTCGCCGACAGAATCTGTCGCGTGTCGAAAATCGTAAGATGAGTCCCATATACACGCGCCCAGAAGTATTTTCAATACTAAAATATTTTCATTCTTCTCGTATTCTTTATTTATGCTGTCTTTATCTTTTACCTGTATTGTCTTTTGCTGCTGCCATCACATGCTCGGGTATATCCACACATTCCAGTAGTAATTTAACATGGTCTCTTTTTTAATATTCACCATTATTATACCTACTGTGGAAACACTTGCTTTCTCGACTATTGCGATGCTTTCACCCACTGGAAGGACATGCTACATATTTGTCGTACTTCCCATTTTTGTTTTTAGTAGAGTCAACGTGAAAGTTTATCTTGATGTTCGCTGTACATTGAAAGGTAAAAATGTATGGAGTACGTTTTCGGATGCAATTTGGGGTGTATAACGACCCCCTAAATTCGTCTGGCGATATCGATGTCCAACACACCCCCAGGGGGTAAAAACTGAAAAAACGAGGAATTTAGAATATTTGATTTGCTATCCGGCAGTAAAAAAGTTTTTCTGTTCCGTCAAGTAATAAGGGAGTAATAACTAATTTCCGTCCAAAGTTTAACATTAGACGAACGGAAGAATATTTACTAAAATCGCTTGTAGCTCCATTATTATTCGTGTTTCGATTTCTGACAAAATTGAGAAATGCCTACACCGCGATAACTTTTTAACGACACAAGATATCGAAAAAATTCAAAAAGTAAATGTTGTAGTCTGATGCTTTTGCAAGGCAAGGGTTTTTGAAATTTTGAAATCGAACAATAAATAAGGAAGATATTGCCAATTTCCTCCAGGGATGTAAAAGCCGCCGCCGCGAAGCGCGCACTCTGTCTCTACTTTTGCCCGTTTCCCATCTCATTCTGACGGACTCCTCCGTGCCCCACCATGGCCCGCAAGCCTCTTAGTATCGTACTCGCCCATACACTGCGTCTGCATTGCTTGTATTGGGGAATGGTGATTAATTAATTATCAATTAATTTCGTGCTATTTTCATTTTCGTGAATTTGGCATCTTCAAGTGTTACAACAGACGATGAACTATTACATAAATTTAAGCTAAAACAAAACAATTAAGGCGTGATGATAACAAATGAGCAATATGCAAAAAAGGCGGAAAACTGGAGGAATCTACTCTAAAAACTATGAAAACCATTAAAAGATCGGTGAAAATGAGACTTGATGTGCAAACTTACAATAAAGACCTGAGAGTGCTTAGTGATAAAATAAATAATTCGTGTAAGTTAAGGTGCGGCACAGGAACTGTTACTCCTCGTTTACAAGCAGGAAAAACATTTCCACGGCAATGAAATTAAAAGCACAAAGTAGTCAATGTATAGGAAATAAAGATGTAGGTAACCGAATCAACGACAGACAGAATGCCAATAAATTGCGATTCCACAAGCCGAATTTTAATATTAATTTATGTGTTTCCTGTGAAAAATTGAAGAAGGGTAAATCTTTGAGCCAGGTGTCGACAACGAATTTCAGTAATAAACGTGAATTATAAGTTATAATCTTTTTAAAAAATTAACACATTAGATTTAATTACTGCTGAAGTCAAATTCCATAATAATTGTTTCGCGATAGAGTGGAAAATACATAGTAGCAAATCTGAATCTAAGGTAGCTTCAGTGGATGACTGTGCAAGTCAAAACGATAAAGGAAGTGAGACCTCGCAAAAATTGTTGGGGAAATAAAGGAAAAGGACCTACTTATATAATTCCGCTGCAGTTTACGACCGATATGCGCTAATGCGTTAGCTTGAATCCGCAGTATTTCCTAAGGAAACTGAAAATGATTATGTCGTTTTTGTCAAATCTTATAAAAGTAATGAAGCTACTATACCAAAAATTACAAAATATGTAATATTTATAACGAAGTTGAAATGCTTAAAGAATCAGCGGAATTCTATTATATACTTTTCCTTTGGATATACCTTGCTTTATTTCCCCAACAGTTTTTTGCCAGGTCTCACGCCCTTTATCGTTTGACTTGCACAGTCATCCATAGAAGCTAATTTAGATTCAGATTTTTCCACTCTACCGCGAAACAATTACTAGATATGGTATTTGACTTCAGCAGCGATTAAATATAATGTGTTACTTTTTTAAAAAGGCTATAATTAACGGTAGCTATGTCGAGAAGTTTATTACTGAAATTCGTTGTCGACACCTGGCTCACAGATTTACCCTTCTTCAATTTTTGGCAGGAAACACATAAATTGATATTAAAATTCGGCTTGTGGTATCGCAATTTATTGGCTTTCTGTCTGTCATTGTTTCGGTTACCTACCTACATCTTTATTTCCTATACTCTTTGCTTTTAATTTTTCATTGCCGTGGAAATGTTTTTCACGCTTGTAAACGAGGAGTAACAGTTCCTGTGCCGCACCTTAACTTAACGAATTATTTATTTTATCACTAAGCACTCTCAGGTTTTTATTGTAAGTTTGCACATCAAGTCTCATTTTCACCGATCTTTTAATGGTTTTCACAGTTTTTAGAGTAGATTCCTCCAGTTTTCCGCCTTTTTTGCATATTGCTCATTATTTGTTATCATCACGCCTTAATTGTTTTGTTTTTAGCTTAAATTTATGTAATAGTTCATCGTCTGTTGTAACACTTGAACATGCCAAATTCACGAAAATGAAAATAGCACGAAATTAATTTATAATTAATTAATCACCATTCCCCAATACAAGCAATGCAGACGTAGTGTATGGGCGAGTACGATACTAAGAGGCTTGCGGGCCATGGTGGGGCACGGAGGAGTCCGTCAGAATGAGATGGGAAACGGGCGAAAGTAGAGACAGAGTGCGCGCTTCGCGGCGGCGGCTTTTACATCCCTGGAGTAAATTGGCAATATCTTCCTTATTTATTGTTCGATTTCAAAATTTCAAAAACCCTTGCCTTGCAAAAGCATCAGACTACAACATTTACTTTTTGAATTTTTTCGATATCTTGTGTCGTTAAAAAGTTATCGCGTTTTAGGCATTTCTCAATTTTGTCAGAAATCGAAACACGAATAATAATGGAGCTACAAGCGATTTTAGTAAATATTCTTCCGTTCGTCTAATGTTAAACTTTGGACGGAAATTAGTTATTACTCCCTTATTACTTGACGGAACAGAAAAACTTTTTTACTGCCGGATAGCAAATCAGATATTCTAAATTCCTCGTTTTTTTCAGTTTTTACCCCCTGGGGGTGTGTTGGACATCTATATCGCCAGACGAATTTAGGGGGTCGTTATACACCCCAAATAGCATCCGAAAACGTACTCGATACATTTTTACCTTTCAATGTACAGCGAACATGATTTCTAGACGAGTTTTTCAAGCCCGCGAACTCTACTATTTCATTACATATGATTTCCCTAACGAATCTCAAACAACTAACAAAATAGGCTGTGAAAATATCTACTTATACTGCTGCAGAAATGCAGGTCTGATCTTGTTGAGTTTTGCAAAACCTATATGATTTTGTTGAGTTTTGCAGAGCCTTTAATATTTCAAACGTTTATAATGTGATTCTTGTTGAGTTTTGCTGTATTATGAGTGCGCTAATGGATAGCGAACCCCAAAAAATATATATCTACATGTGTAACTCATATTTCGTCATTTTTGCATTTGTTGAGTTTTGAAAAAACGCTCCTCAATTATGCAGATAATGTACTAAAAGCTAAAAAATAATTAGGTAGGTACCAGGTACCAGTCATCACACCACTCTCCTCATCAATCTAGAGCATTGATCAGACTAAAATAAAATCGTGTGGCGTAGCATAACCTGAGTAAATATGTAAATGATCGTTATGCGATGTTGTCTATTGAGAAGATGCATCCAAAGCATACCTATAATGATATGAGTGGTTCATTATAGATAATAGAAATTCGACTAGCCCCACGATTTTAATTTAGTCTGATCAATGCTCCAGATTGATGAGGAGAGTGGTATGATGACTGGTACCTGGTACCTACCTAATTATTTTTTAGCTTTTAGTTCATTATCTGCATCATTATTATGTTTTTTTACAATAAAATCGTTTGACTTAAAATTTTTTTACTTATTTTATTATACTAAATAACTTCATTTGATGGTTACCAAACCCTTCGTCTTTCAACTTTAAAATATTGCATGAATGTACAAGGTGTCCCAAACTGGACGCGTTCTTATGGGAACACCCCTTATTTGAAGAGATAGAAAAAAATTAACCAAGGTGTCCGGAGCTCAAATTTAATGAGAAAACCACTGGCGCAAACAAAACTTTGCTATCTCTTATCGTTTGGCCGCTAGAGGGATTCTCAAATTTCGTCGATTTCTTTTATGTCCTATAACTTGTTTATTTGAATATAATAACTATGAGTAATCTTATCATGAAACTTTAGATCTGTGGTTTTAATCATAACATGTTAGCATCCTATGTCATTTTATTAGTCATGGCAATCTTGATTTCTGTAGGCACAATATTGTAATTTTTAAATCGTAATGTTGCTAATGGTTTTTAAGATAAACATGACAAGTGGCACATCAAAATTTAGGAAATTTTACGAGCTTTTCAAAAATCTCATAATATATAGGGTGGTCTATATAAAAAAAATGAGTTTGGGGTGGTGCACGAAAATCTAAACGCCCTGTAAAAAAAACTGGCTATTGCAATGGATTCTACGGAAAAAAGTGCCTTAAGAAAGTTTTTACCAAAATTAATTATCTTTATTAATAAACAAGTTAACATTAAAGAAATCGACGAAATTTGAGAATCGCCCTCTAGCGGCCAAACGATAAGAGATAGCAAAGTTTTGTATGCGCCAGTGGTTTTCTCATTAAATTTGAGCTCCGGACGCCTTGGTTAATTTTTTTCTATCTCTTGAAATAAGGGGTGTTCCCACAAGAACGCGTCCAGTTTGGGACACCTTGTACATCATTATTTCCCCGCAAACATACGTTAATAATATTGGATATCCAGTTTCCATAGCGCCCTAATTAAAATCTGCAAAGTTATTCGCGGAAGACTTTTAATACTGCCAGTAATTCTTCGTCGGAAATGTGATCTGCAGTAAATTAAAGAAATATTCAACAAGAAAGCGGGCACCACAATAATGGAAACTGATCAAATGCTAATTGAGAGATTATTAAGTATTGTTTTCATGTCGGTTAAAGAAGTTTTCCGGGGAAAATCAATTTTCAATTCTAAATTTAGAAACACTAGAGGAGGCGACATTGAAGGAAAATGCAAAATAACAGATATGCTTTTTCTTGTTTTTCTTATTTGTCCTAATCGTGTCCTTGATTTTGGTTTGAAAGATAAATCTCGTAATGATTTTCGAGTTTCTGCCCATCTCAGTTACTCTGAGATTTGGTCCATGAACCTGTTACCGTTGATTGACTATAATCAGTCAACGCTGTTACATTATGAAAACGCATTGGCGATTATTTATCTACATTTATAAACAAATCGCAGAATGCACTTAACAACTCCCTATATATTAATTTATATTTCTTTGCATTGGCATGTTAGTATGTTTTTCTTTGCCTGTTATCTGTTGCACTTTTCCAATTGTTTAGAATATCTTGATTCAGATTTGTTTCATTGACCTCGTGAGATAATTTTATTCTGGAAGTGAGTGTTTGGGCCTTAGATAATGTGCTGCTTTCCTAGTTTTGTCGAAATTCCCATGTGGATTTTGTTGTGGCTATTTTCGATTTTCTGACATCTCTTTGGGATATAGGATATGTCTCCAATCTCTCGTCACATTTCCTTGTACCACTTGGAAATTTGTCTCGTACCTACCTTATTTTTTGTTCAGTTGCTTCTCAGACTTTGATAAATTTCACTTATAATTCTGTTTAGTATTTCTATACACTTGTTAGCGTTTCCAGAATTTTTAGGTTATGTTGCTAATATCAGACCATTGATTGCTTGATGGTTCGTCTTCTGCAGCGGCGTCCGTAGTGCGTAAGATAATTATTAAGGAGTTGTCAACCACAGTTTGAATACAACTTTCACATAAATAATAATTACTAAGGCCAGAGATCTTTGTTTGTCGCCTGTCTGACTAGAACTTCATCTGTCGGCTGGTTTCGTGTACTGCCTAGCCACGGCTTATCGTGGCCACCACAATTATTTAATCAACTTATGTCAAGATTGTCTATTAGAGAATTATTATAATAACAATAGTTTCTTTTTTCGTTCTGTATAATAAATTATTATACCGTTTAATAAATTTCCCTTTTTTGCCAGTATATTGTCCAATTTTGATACTTAGTTTGTTTATATATTTCTTGTCATTCAAATTTTTACCCTAATTCTGTTGATTTCTTTGAATATTTTTTGTAACAACCAATATTCACGTTGCGCCAGACATTCAGCGTGTTTTGTGTAGATGTGATGAACTGTCGGTGCGCCTGCGCGTTTGGGTCTTCAACGAATTGCGCACGTTGTCCGTGTGTCTTTGGTTTATTCATTTTTTGTCACATTTTAAATAAAAATTCCAATTCTTGTTAATAAATTTAATTATCGGGTTTTTTATTAGTATAGAGTAAGTTCAAACTTTGACTACGCCTTTTATACTCCCTCGCTATTGTACTTAGTGGCCTTTAGAAGTTGGGTTTACTGTATTTTCGGGCATATTTTAGAGGATCAGTATTATCAACTCCTTGGCGTCCCTTTCACTGTTTTGGCTCACCCCCATTTCGGCTAGGGCTTAGTCTTGGCCGAGATCCTCTTTTACGGCCGTACGTGATTGTGTACGTCGCAAACTCGTTGGGGCATCTTCCATGTCTTCTATTACCATCGAATTTGCCCTGGACCGCCAATATCGCGATCCCTTCCTTTCTTATCTCACGTCAAAAATTTGAGAATTTGACTTCGTATGGTTGGAAAGAGTCTTTTGGGTGTCGATGTTAAGCTATAGTAGAACCGAGCTATTGCTTTAGTGAGTAGTGTATGAAATTCTCATTATTCTTCTATAGCAAGTCATTTCCACAAACACCGAAGACAATGGATGATAAAACGCTACATTCCCTTACTTCATTTTCTGGTATAGTTCATGTTCTTCTACCATATATTAGTGATGAGGAAAGTGTTCTGAAAAGGTAAACCAGATGTTTCTAGAAATGTTCCAGAGGTTTTCTTCATATTCTGCAGAAATTCGATGCAACGAATGATTGTAAATAATAACAGATCAATACTAAAATCATAAATCAGTAGGTATAGATGGTTTAAATACAAAAAGCATTTCGATCCAAAAATTAATTTAATTCTTCCTTTAAAAAAATCACCAGTCCTGGTAAAACACTAAATGAGAGATAGAAGGATTACTTATAGGTTATAGCAAGCTTTTCTAGGGTAGAAATAAAACAACCATGCATACATGACAAAGACAAATAATACTCCCGCTTTCTGACAGTGTTTCATTTCTACTCCTAAGTTTTAAAAGAAAGTATGCGCTATGATTCCCTGGATCTTCGAGTGGTACCTTTAAATGTTTAACGGCAATTATAGAATTCGAGCAGGAATGAGAAGTAGACATCCGGAAACGGTGAGACAGGGATGTGCGCTATCACCTCTAGTTTTCAACTAACTTATACATATATCGAATATGCAATTAATATTGTTAAGAATAGAATAGTCTTAGGGATTAATATACAGGGCCAAACTATTAATATGCTCAGATTCGCGGATGAAGAATTGGGAATGACACTGAATGAAATGGAATAAGTTCTGACAGAGAGCTACGGCATGAAAATCAATAAAGAGAAAACCAAAATTTTGGTATTTAGGGGGCGTGAAAATAGGATTAAAACTAAAATACAAATAGGGAATGGGAAGATAGAGGAAATCGCGGATTTCTGGTATTTGTAAAACCAAATAACTCGCTAAGGTAGGAGCACTAGAGATATAAAACAAAGACAAGCGCAAGGTCGAGTTGCGTTTAACAAAAAGAAACAACTGTGTTGCTCCGGAATGGTTAATGTAGACATTTGGAAAAGATGTATGTATTTTTGGAGTACGGCATTGTACGGGTGCGAAATTTGGACAATAAGAGAAGCGGATCGAACAAGAATATAATCGTTTGAAATGGGGTGCTTCCGGCGCATGATGAAGGTACCGTGTATAGAGAAGGTTAGTAATAGGGAAGTATTATAAAGAGTTGGGAAAAAGCAAAAGGTATGGAAAACAATAAAGAATAGGAGAGATAGAAAAGTAGGGCACCTTCTGAGATATGAAAGGAGAGTTTGCGACATACTAGTGTCGGAGATAGGAATAAAGAAAGGTATGTTCAGATCAGACTACTGCTCTCAAATAATGGGGATGTAGGATGCTTAGGGAAATGCGAAGGTTAGCTCAGGATAGGAAAAGGTGGAGGTACGTGTCCAACCAGTCTTCGGACTGAGAATTTTATGATGACGAATTTGTCTGTTAAATTGTTTCCGGTTGAAGATACCTGTACATTTACGAGAAACGCATACAGCTGCTGAGTAAATTCCGGTATTCATTAAATTTGCTCTGACAAATGTACACACATTAATTTACACATTGGAAGTAGGTATACCCAACCAAAATTAATTAGTAATACAAATTTGTCTACATCTACCAATTTAATTGGTCGTTATAAACATTTACTGGCAAATATACACATTATTTTTCCTTTACGTACATTTATAGTAATGTATCGATCTCTCCGACAGCCATCATTATTTGGAAGCCCAATATTCCTAAACTATTTTTAAGTGACTTGTGAATGTGCTTTTAGTGATATATGGACTGTTTCTATTTATACAGATAACATTTAATAAATATAAAAGGTCTTGCACTATTTTATTTTTCCATTTTTTATGTGGCAAGTGATAAACAATCAAGATCTGATGTCAGATACATCCAGCTGTAAAAGTTAACACTTCATTATTTCCCGACATTTTTGTTGTAGAGCCCAAATTTAATTTTGGCTCTATACACTCTTATATGGGTATGGAATATTGGTACTTTTCTATTATTGAACTTCTACAACACCCCGCGTGCCCTCATTTCCACGCTATTCTTTAATTTTTAAAGTTACTTTTGACGAAATTTCTAGAAAATTTTGCTCTAAAACCAAAGATTATATCCGTTTAACATCCCACATAGACCTAAAAATGATTAAAATTTTAACAGTTAATTTTAGGAAACACTTAACATTGCCATTGCCTCAGAATTTATTCGGCGGCAAGTAGCAAAAGTGTCGTCACACCCCTCGCAGCTGCATGTTCGGCTGCCCATTCCTGACGGGACACCGGACACAACATATCGAATGCAAAATTCTGTAAATTATAATAAACTGTAGAAGAAGAAAAAGGGATCCACTTGAGTTCGAACAAATACTTCTTGCGCATTTTGGCACTGAGCCACGCCTCTGTTGCTTTCTTCGCATGAAGTTTAACAGTCTATTAAAGCACGTGAAAATGAAAGTAGACCAGTATTTAACCCCAACATGCTCCTAATAGCGTCCTATACTTCCAAATTATGTCACCCGATTGACGCTTTGGTTGACCGCGTTCATTGCTTTGCCCACACACTGCCAAACAGTTGGCTGTACTAGTACGGCATCAAACCGTTGCGAAAATATACCGAGATTAAATTATAAAGTATTAGCATCCAGATTAGCATTATGTGTTATCCATATCAATGAACAAAATAATGATGAAGAAAATAGAGACGCTGGTGCAATAAATAGATAAAAATAAGCAAAGTACATTTATTACATGAAATTATTGGTTCATCTGCTGAAGATTATCGAGACAAGCTTTCAATAGTCAGGTTCAAATTAAATTGGAATTTCATTCATTCGATACTTCGGACTTTCACGGATTCTATAGTTTCTTCCGGGCGTGGGCCTGACTATTTGTGGTATACCAAAGGTTTATTACTGAAACTTAACTATCTATATGGATAGGTAATTTGTAAAATTTAAAGCAAAAATGATCGTATTCTAATATAGTAGAGTAATTTAGATTTTTGAATTAGCATTGTTAACCTAATAAAGTTAAATTTAGATTGAAAATGAAATCGCCCTCGATGCCGTTCAATTTTAACTGGAGATGATTAAAATAACAGTATACCTACTACAAACTAAAATCCACATCCAGTTTTTAATTTCAGAAATAAATACATACACCCATACTCCGACTAATTCCAAACAAAGTAAAAAGTTGAAAAAAGTATGCGCATAACTTGAAATGTAGTAGGCAGTATAAATAGATATAGATAACATTATGTACAGTTATTTGAATAAAAATACCTACTTCTAAACCCTTTCTGCTCGCCGCCGCCGATGTGTTTTTGAAAGCAAAACTAAGTATGTACCTTGTACCTACCTAATACCTACCCACCTTCATACCTGCTACTACTCGAATAAATACGTACCTACTTGCCTAATATCATTCCGGAGACTAATCTGGAAGTGTCTATTAGGTACGGTAGTACTGAATTTTGTGCATTCCTTGATTCATCACTCATCATGGCGAAGAAAGTGTATTTAGGTACCTACTGAAACAGATCTTCACCGAAATTTAGTTTTTGGGTTAATAATAAATTATTATTATTGTTGTGTATCTTCCTTTTGTTCGATTAAAGGAAACGCAAAGTTTTGATACGTATTTTAATTTAATATAATACAAAGATCGACTGCTCGCTACGCGTTCTAAAAAGCGAGTTTTTTTCTCATCTCTAAAATATAAACACATGGCTCGGTTTTATATACAAGAATATAATACAAGGTGTTCGGAGTTTCTATAATTATTTTATACCTAAAGATTTATTCCACCGTTCTATGCGCTCCGCTTATCGGCTAATGTACGGCAGGAAATTGCGGTCCCGCGGTGACGTCAATTTCCGATCGCTGCCGACTAAGAACGAACCTCGCATTAGGCAACTTCCCATATAATAACTTTGGCTCTCCCCTACACACTCAAACCATGCAATTTAATCTTGCTATATATGCTGCCGCGCTCTGGACAGATATCAGCAAGTGACAACTACTTTGAGTAATTATCTAGTATTAATTAGTGGTACTGGACCGTTCGAACAACTAAATCCCCCGCTGGTCGCAAACTGAATAGGGTAGTTCTTTGAAGCAAGTACCAGTTGCTGAGACAAAAAATTTGTCAATTGACCTTTGTTCAAATATTTCATGTTTTGAATGTGTATGGAAAACCGCAGATCAACTGGTTTCGTCCTTTTGGGACTCATCAGTACGGTGCTTTCCCCTACACACTCAAACCATGCAATTTAACTTGCTATATAATTATGCTGCCGCGCTCTGGACAGATATCAGCAAGTGACAACTACTTTGAGTAATTATCTAGTATTAATTAGTGGTACTGGACCGTTCGAACAACTACTCCTCGGGCAAATACCCCGCCAGGCATTGAATTATAGAACTAATAGAACTACTGATGAGTCCCAGAAGGACGAAACCAGTTGGTCTGCGGTTTTCCATACACATTCGAAACATGCAATATTTGAACAAAGACCTGCTTAAAAGCACGTACGTACATGGAGACAAATTAGGATTGTTTGAAAGCCACTTTAGGTGGGGTAGCAGTCTGAAACGTCTCGTAGTACAAAAAATCTGGATTTAGTTCTATAATTCAATGCCTGGCGGGGTATTTGCCCGAGGAGTAGTTGTTCGAATGGTCCAGTACCACTAATTAATACTAGATAATTACTCAAAGTAGTTGTCACTTGCTGATATCTGTCCAGAGCGCGGCAGCATATATAGCAAGATTAAATTGCATGGTTTGAGTGTGTAGGGGAGAGCACCGTACTGATGAGTCCCAGAAGGACGAAACCAGTTGGCCTGCGGTTTTCCATACACATTCGAAACATGCAATATTTGAACCTAGACATTTGAAAAAAAGGGAAAATTTGCAATTTGGTTTCTTGTTAATAACCTGGTTATTTATTAACATTTTTATGATTTGTAAAAACAGCTTTAGATGGTTGTTTAACGAACATATTTTACAGTATTCTACAATTGTCTCCGACATTTCTTACACTTACAGTCACCATCAGGTTTATTTCTTCTTATGGACGCCATATTGGATTGTTATGTCATTAAATAGCTTATTTCTTGCTGAGAATATC
The DNA here is from genome assembly GCA_963966045.1 of Xestobium rufovillosum. Taxonomy (NCBI): domain Eukaryota; kingdom Metazoa; phylum Arthropoda; class Insecta; order Coleoptera; family Ptinidae; genus Xestobium; species Xestobium rufovillosum. The sequence continues at coordinate 17,232,790 of OZ014504.1, forward strand.
AACCTATAACAAATGGATATTATTCCAGCACAAATAGTTTTAGAAAATAAAATCATATTATTTTGGGCAACAATTTAATTGACCTTGGACAAATAGATTTACGAAGATGTAATTTTACAAAATATGAACTTTTTGAAAAATAGGAAAGTGTGGAAGAAAATCTTAACGATTAAATTAGAAACCAGTTTTATTTTTTTGAGTTTTAAAGATGGTGCCTTCCCAGTGCATAGGTAGATACTTTCTTTGTTTACAAAACAGTCTGTCTACTTGTAATAACTTGCACGATTTACGATTCCAATTCAATGAAGTTATTGAAGGCCTAAAAATAAGCCGTACAAAGCGGCTAGGGAACAATATGCAAAAGCAATAAACAGAGCGCATGGTACCTGCCGAATAAAGAATAGAAAGTGATACATGAAAAATATGAACAAAATGGAAAAACATGCGACAGTTGTTTAGGAAAATTAAAGATGTGAAAGAAGCATATAATAAAGAGGAAGTTATGGAAACCTGGAGGAACCCTTTTTCGGACATCCTTCACAAGGACTCAGATAATGAGGGTGATTTAAAATACCATGAAATGAATGAATGAATGAACGCACCTAGTTTTGAAGAATTTGTGGAAAGAGTAAACAAGATGGAAAACAATAGAATCCCGGGGTCAGATTCCATTCCTGTGGAACTCATTAAGCATGCTGATGGAGAGGTACTATTTAGAATTTACGAATTTATCAAGGAAGTCTGGACAAAGAAGTCCATGCCGCAAGAATGGGAAATGGCTGTCATATGCCCAATACTAAAAAAGGAAACCTGTTTAAAGTTGAAAATTCCAGACCGATTTCACTGTTGAATGTTACGTATAAGATATTGGTTAGTTTAATCAATTCCAGAGTACAGAAAGAAGCGGAGCAGAAAATCGGACAATATCAAGCAGGGTTTAGATAGTGAAAATCCGTGGTTTGACCAGATTTTGTACTTAAACAAAGCCATGAGAAATGAGACATGTACATATACATGCGCTGTTTGCGGACTTTTTGCAGGTCTTTGACAGAATCAGAAGAAGAGAAGTTGTAGAAGCTATGAGATATTTAAATTTTTTATAAGAACTGATAGTATTGGTTATCATGACGCTCAAAACACTACTAACAAAGTTAAATTCCAAAGGCAAGAATCTTGGACCTTTACCAGCAACCAGGGTCCACTTTCGTTCACATTATTTAACATTGTTCTGCAAAATGCTTAGAGGAGGAGTAAAATCAAACTTGATTATAACGTTCTCGACAAACCGTATCAAATCCTTTCTTACACTGACGATATCGTGTTGCTTGTAATAAAAAAGGAAGACCTGGAACAAATACTGTGAAGAATTTATCCAGATGCCACCAGAGTAGAATAAAGCAAATCCAACTACACAATATCTGTCAAACAGAATGGAGGATTTAAATAGAAAATTCAGGAGTTCAATAAGGAATATTACTTTCAGCAGAAGAGCAGTGTGGTGTACTTGGGGGCTGAAATAAGTAGCGATAGAAGGAATGACAAAGAACGTAGAAAGAGGAATTAAGGCAGTGCCACGTTCTTTAGGCCCGCTAAATAACATATCACGGAAAATCAAGGTGAGACTACACATCAGTGTTGAGACCAATAGAACTTTCGTGAACGAAATGTGGACTCAAAAAGAAACCAAACAGAGAAGATAGAGGTGTGGGAGAGGAAAATTCTTAGCAAAATATTCGATGGTGTGAAGGAAGATAGAGAGTGGAGGTAAAGAACGAACGCAGAATTGGCTGAGGGGTTTGTGGAACACAGGATACGGGTTATAATGCAAAGGAACAGACTGGGATCTGAGAATGGAAGAGGAATATCTAACTGCATGAATATCCCGTCAGGAAGTGGGAGGTACATAAGGATGACATGGTAGAGATATGTGCGGAGGGACATGGAAGAATATGGTGTGGAAGACTGAGAACGGCTAACAAGTAACCGAACGTAATGGAGATGGAAAATTCAAGCCATAGGCCTTTAGGCCTGGAGTACTGTTTATATATATATATATATATATAAGTTGTGAGAATCACCAAAATCTCACCATATTTGCGATTTGCGCATCTCACATTTTTGGTTTGAGGTTGATTTGAACCACGTCAGCCATGATAGGTCACCGTCACCGTCAGTTGATCGTTCTGTTGTATTTGAAGCCTATTATCCTTATTTGGTAATCCGTTTTACTGCGAGCTTGTTCATTGAAATGTATTATTTTCTCATATTATAATTAAGCTTTATTCAGCATCAAACCTCCATGAAATATTCCAAATCATGGGCAGTAAAAGATCGACTATCCTTGAACGTTTCCTAGCCGACGTTCCTTCATAGTTGTTCTTTTAATTTCTGTTGGATTTACTGTTCAGAATCTGCCGGGTCGCAATTTGCCTAATGATTATGTCAGCGGTTCTTGTTTGCTGATTGGCAGCATTGTATTATTTCTTTGTACCAAGATGTTTAAAAGCATTTATTACAAAAAGATTTAATTCAGCAAATTATTCTTAAACCTTCTTGGTTGTGTTGAGACTTACTGCCAGTGAATGAGAAGGATTTGTATTCGTTGCTATATAACGTCTTCAAATGTTTACGATAGGATAAGTAATAATTACGAAATGTGTGAAGAGCAATCTAAAACTTGTAGGTCTGCAATAAAAGTTTAACGTAAATGTAAACTTCAACGAGATTGCCAGAGGTCCACTATTAGTTATTCCCTTTTAGCGGCATTGCATAATATTTACACCCCTTCACCACAAACGGCTCTAACGTTAATAGAGGTTTGAGGATACAAAAGGGACAAGGACATCCGAATCTAAAACAGGAACTAGAGGCTTTATGAAGTGTTTGACTATGAGTATGTTGCTATAATTGTGCTGTTTCATAGATAAAGCGTGTTTCTAAGAACATGACATGACAGATCAACGAAAAATAAAAAAAATTGTATATAAAAGGTAATGTTCTGAAATTATCACTTATATTTTTATGAACAGACATACAATATATATATATATATATATATATATGTAAATCTTCGAAGAATTGTGATTCCCAAGAGACCATGTAAGTAGTGAAACGAGGAAACATTCTGCACTAAATACTCGATTTAGAAGACACTTTCAAAATATTTTCGTCTTCTCTAAAGACTTTTTTAAATGTGTTTATACTATCCAGGCGATTTATTTTCCAATCTAGGTTCACTGTTCGGTATAGATATAGGTATAGATAGTATCGTATTTCGGTTACATGACTTCAAAGAAACGCATTATTGCCAGATTACAGAATAATTTACATCTGGTATAATTCCCTGAAAACGTAGTTTTTAACTATACGGTTATTTCTTTGATTTCCTAAATAAATTATCAATCCTTCCCAAGAACGAACTCTTGAAAAAGCCACGTATAATTGTCTGTGAGCAAATATTTCTTTCGGAGATCAATTCCTATTTGATCAAATGTTTGGCCTCGTGATTTGTTTATAGTCATTGCAAACGCTAGTTTAATGGAAAATTCTCGTCTTTTAAAAGTAAAAGGGTAAACATTTTCACAGTACAACATTATACGGTTAGTGAAAACTATATCTCCATGTTCATCACCTGTTAAAATTTTGCACTGTAGGATATTGTCTCCCAATAGTAAAATTAACAATCTCGTACCATTACATAATAAGCCTTCATTAAGGCTGAGATTTCTAACCAACATCACAATACAATATACTCTCAACTTCAATTCATGTGGAGGAAAATTTGGCGGGTTTAAAGTATTTAAATATTCAGGAAGAATAGAATCGTTTAAATCTCCATTATCACAATTTTAAACACTATCCAAGTTTGTATATATTTTTTCTGTTTTTATATCTAACAGTTCTACCACTTTTTTGTTAATGTCTTCAACATCAGAATAGCTGATTAGGTCATATCTATGAATCGTTTTTCTCTAATTGATTCCTCAATATATACGTTCAACGATATCCGAATTATAAATACATCTCTGTGGCAATTCTAAATTGCTATTCATATCGTTCAAAACTTCATCTCCAACATCCAATAAAAACTTGGTGAATTCTTGTTCCTGTGGTAGAGCCCGCATATTTTGTGTTTAAGAAAATTTACGAAAATAACTCCAAAGAGAACTAAATTTCATACTTAAATTCACTGTTTCACAGCGGGTAGCATTTATTTTAACTGGTAACAATTGTCAAAAATCTCCTCGCAACACCATAATTTTTCCACCAAACGGAACATCACAATTCATAAAGTCTCGTAAGGTTCTGTCTATAATGTCTAAAGCATACCTTGGCGCCACAGGAGCTTCATCCGAAATAAAAACATCTACACTCCTTAAATAATCTGCTTCTTTTGAATTTTTCTTAAAGTTGGAAGATGAATATAAAAACAGAGGAACACTACCTCCTCATGGCAGAACAGTTAATAAAACGTTTGGGTTACCTGCCAAACGTTTTATGAACTGTTCTGCCATGAGGAAGTAGTGTTGCTGCTATGCCCGTGAAGGCCATGGTACAAACAAAATTTTATTCTTACTCTTCAGTAAACTGTAAAGGGTTGTATAAACGTAAGTCTTACAGGAGCCTCCTGGACCGTCTATATAAAAACATGAAGATTCAGAAATTGATTCATTTATGTTAGCATCACATTTACCCAAAATAATATCTACAATTTCTTTCTGCTTTTCATTTAGGTGTTTATATTGTCGTGATCCTATTTCTATTGCTTGTTCTTCATTTGCATATTTAATATCGTGGCATGGTAGAAAACATTGAAAGATTGTAACCTTCCGCAGAAAGCATGGAACTAATTTGAATATAGGCTTTTTTGTCCTTCAGTATTGCTGTAACGTCTTTCATAATCTTGTGACATTGCTTCTTTAAATTCTTCCCACAGTTCTTCCTGATAAATTGGTCGGCAATGCAATAAAATACGAATGAATAAATATCTCGGCTGTCTGGGCATCATCATCATCATCATCATTTCAGCTTCATTCATGGCTCTTTTCCATTCGTGATGATCTTAAATAAGACCTAATTTTAAACACGCTGCTACATAAGATTCCTGTATTTCTCCGTTTACTGTTTTCAGATCTTCAAATCTGTTTGCTCCTTTAATATGAAGTAATAATAATCGAAAATGAAATAGTTCAATTTGGCTGGGGCTTACGGAGTACATGCGTCCAATAACTTTGAATTGTTTCTGACGGCGCGGCGTATACTTTTACAACGACAACAAACATGATACCTACCTGTGATAGTTCAGACGTACTCACTTTTGGCGATCGGCTCCCGTACGTATTAAAAAGAGACGGAAACGAAAAATCTGACCTCGCTAGATTGAAACGGTACGTGTCTATTGCGCATTCTCCACGACTAACATCACTTTTATTAGATAGGATTTATTCTACTGTGGTACGATAGAAAGAGATAGGCCAAACCCAAACTAACCCAGGCGAATTGATTTTGCTGGTTTGGAGTTCACCCGAACCCCGCATGGTTGTTTATGATAGCAAAAATTGAACTATGCGAAAAGTGTCGACTGAGGTACAGGTAGACCCCATATCAAGAAAGATAAAAAAAACTGTATAACACATTTATATTTTAACTACGAAATACTTGCAAAAATTATCAAAGAATTTGTATTTGAAAAGTCAAAACAAAATCTGAAATTATGCGAAAATAAGTAAATGTTTGGTATAGGTAAGTGCAATGAGAGAGTGGACTAACCCATATCTTCTTGTTAGGAGTAATCTATGAGTGAGAAAAAGACAAGTTTTACGATTTTTTAAAATGCATGGTTAATAATTGCGAACAAGTATTTGCTATTGCATGTCCCAGAGATTACACTAATGATATATCTTCATGTTCTGTGTCCATTACCCCTAACTATTTTTTAGTTTTGAACTTTGATGTGGCTGAAACCAGTGGTTTACAATTTTCCACGCACTTACAAAACATCCAAATAAAACCTGTTTTTACTGTATCAATCGTGTATGTGGAAACACTACATCCATTTACAATTTTATAGTTAGAATAGCAAAATAATTTTTTGAAACAACGTTCCACATATAGTAGCTTCGCCTAGTGTTCTCTGTGAATATCTAATCCAATAATATTAGAATTCCAAGTGCGAATAAGTAATAAAGGCAATTCATACAACAAATTTATTATTGGGATACACAACATACTACTGATTTTTGAACAAATACTACTGATGAACTAACAGCTTTACACGAAATCTTAACCACAATATAAGTTCGCCGTAAAGTCGGCATAGTAACGTCAACCTCAATTTATAAAAATAAATATTCAAGGTAGATAACACATTGACTTGTGTAGAAGTCAATGAGATAACAGCGCAAAGCACCGGTTGGTTACTTAAGAGTCCGGCAAACCCCTTTAAAATGAACCTAAAAACTGACTTCGTAATACTATGCTCATTTCTAAACGGTGAAAATGAAAGTGTTGAATTTTGGACAGTTTATAAACGAAACTTTATTTTATGCTTCTATAGAAAGAAAATTTAAAAATGTTATCTTAGAAAGTATCAGTTCACTCATGAAATTGACCGTCTTCACGCGTGCATAGCGCCAAGAGATTTACAGTTTTCGAAAAATTGTTTCTATAGAGGCATAAAATATACCTTCTTCTACCATAATCAGGCTTTCATGTTGCTAAATTTACTAGGATGACGGTTTAATCGTGGTACAGCGAAAGCACTGCAAACGCAAAATATGCCTTGGTATGTGCTGCCTCCCCGTGGCGACTAAACGTAAACTCAGAGCGGCGTTGTCTCATTTACTAGGTACCGAAAGCGCAGGCTTTGAATGTGCGTTGGCCTTGTGTCCATATTAAGCATCATCAACTTTTTGGAGAATAATATTTTCTGAGAGAGACATGAATAATAAACGTTTTCCTTATTATTACACACGTTTTGGACACCTGTCCATATTTTAACCACAATTTTTCTTATTCCAGATTTAGAAATGGTTTGCAGTAGACACAATTATACAGGGTGAGTTTTTCATTATAACTGCAGGGATATTGGAAACTCGCAGAGATAGAATGTAAGTTATATGGGGAAAGAAGTGCATTTTCTTGAGTTTAATAAAAAAACAGCTTCAAATCAGATTTTATGACATTTAAAAAATTAATAATTTAATGGTTCCATATGGGTTCCATTGAAAAAAATCTAAGTTTACACTATTTCCAGAACATGACTTGTATATTACGGCGTTTGACCATTAGAAATAATAGTACATACTGTATACCGCACAACATCCATAACCAAAAATTTGGCTATTTCAGTTTTATTAAAAGGGTGCACAGCAACTTATGGTTGCCTCCAGTATATAATTGCAAAAACTGTTCCAGTTACTGGATACTTATGAATCAGACATTTTGTATTGATGGTGTAATAGTCGTTTATTGGTAGCACAACTCATTTTATGCGACACTTATCCACATTTTGCATATTCATTAACAAAATTTAATAGTGTGATACGCCCACAACAAACCGACGACAAAGCAACGCCGAAGAGTTACAACAGCTACAGTTTATGTAAAACGTATCGAAGTAGCAGTATTATTGTGCTTTTGAAGCAACAAATTTATGCAACCACAATTTTAAAATTGAGGTGCCAATATATATGTATTGTTGGTGTCCCCTTTGTACCCACAATTTGTGAACTATCAGATACTTTCAAGTGTTGGTAGAACCACAAATGAAAAATTCGATTCAATAATGTATTTCTTCTAGTTACCCATAAAAGAAATGGGGAAAAATAAATTGAAATAGAAAAATATATTAAAAAATGTAAAAAAACACGTTTGGTAAAGCGCCAGTAGCAAAGTTGAAGAGAGATAAACTTTACTCGCTCACTCGATGGAGAGTGGCGTGAGCGGCAATTACATTAGGCGAGTTTATTAGCCGCTCGCCGGAGATTTTGCTCACTACGAGTGAAATAGCCCAATGTAATAAAGGAGGCGAATCAACTTTACTCGCTGGCGAGTAAGTAAAATCGTCTTCCAGTAGCTAGTAAACTCTCCTAATGCACTGATGCTTAAGGCATCCTATCGCACTCGTGCTGTGAAAATTATTGTTTCCTATATTATTTTTGTGTTACTAATATAATTATGGTTTTTAAATTTAAAATTTGATTTACTTCCCAAAGGACTTGTACCTTGACGCAGTTCTAGTAATACTGGGACGGGTGGGATGGCTTGCACGCTTCAATGATATAAAGAGCCGAACCATAGGTTTAACCATATTGGAGGGGTTTTTATTTGAGAAGCCAGACTAAATCAAGTCCCTGGAAGGGGGCAGCAGCTCTTTCAGTAATCATAGTGGCAGAGATCGTGAGGGTCGGTATGGCACTGTGATACACACTACTGCGATGTGGAAGGCAACGGGAAACCACCACATTATTTTATCCCTAGTACAGCGTACTTTAATTTATGATGATGGCACCTTCTGGAGTAAAATATTCCGGAGGTAAAATAGTCCCACATTCGGATCTCCGGGCGGGGACTGCTTCGGGGGGAGTCATCAGAAATGATAAGTGTAACATCTCACGAGTCGGAGCGTGGAATGTTAGAAGCATGAAACAAGTAGGGAAGTTAGAGAATTTGAAAATTGAGATGGATAGGTTAGCATTAGACGTAGTAGGTATCAGTGAAGTGCGATGGCCAGAAGCTGGAGACTTCTGGAGCGGAGATTTTAGAGTAATACACACAGGATCTGTAGGAGGAAATTCGGGAGTAGGAATTGTTATGCGGAAAAAAGTAGGACAGAGTGTAGAAAATTTCTTACAGCAAAGTGACAGGGTAGTTATGGTTAGGTTAGATTCGAAACCTGTAAAAACAGTAATAATACAGGTATACATGCCCACTTCTAACTACAGTGATGAGGCCGTAGAGGCAGTTTATAGTGATATTGAATATGTGCTACATTTTGTGAGAGGGCACGAAAATTTAATAATTACAGGAGATTTCAATGCAGTCGTAGGCACAGGGCGAGAGGGCGGAATAGTTGGCCCCTTTGGATTAGGCAATAGGAACGATAGGGGAGTTAGACTGATAGAGTTCTGCGATAAACATAACTTAACCGTCGCGAACACTCTATTTCACCATCATGTTAGGAGATGCTATACGTGGAAGATGCCAGGAGACTTAGGGAGATATCAAATAGATTACATTCTCGTTAGGCAAAGATTTAGAAATCAAGTTAGGGATTGTAGAAGTTATCCAGGAGCAGATATAGATAGTGATCACAACATAGTCGTTATGAAAGCCAATCTTAAATTTAAGATTTTGAAAAAAAGAAGCGGAAGAAGGTATCTTGACCCAGAGAAACTAAAAGATGATGATATGCGCAATAAGTTCGAGAAAAAGACAAACGAAGCACTAAAGGGCACGGGTGGAAATATTGTTAGGGACATAGAGGCAGAATGGAATTGCATTAAAAATAGTTTAGTTTCCTCGGCTAGGGATATTTTGGGTCATAAACAGAATGAAAGTAGGAAACCCTGGATAACAAAACATATTGTGAGTCTAATAGAGGAAAGGCGAAAATATAAAAATAGGTTAGATGAAACAGGGAAACAAAGATATAAGGCGATCAAGTGGGAAATTATTCGGAAATGTAGGAAAGCGAAAGAGCACTGGATCGATAATAAATGCAAAGAAGTGGAAGATAAATTCGAAGTAGGAAAGACTGATGAAGCATATAAAATAATTAGGAGAAATTTTAGAGAAATTGGATCTAGTACCAAAAACATTAGAAATGAGGCAGGAGATATCCTAATCGGAAGTGGGGAGAAGGCAGATAGGTGGAAAGAATATTTAGGAAACTTATATGCGGGACAGGAAGTGCAAGATATATTAGAAAGCGAAAGCAGTGTAGAGGGGGATAACCTAGGGAGTCCTATAATGAGAGAAGAGTTTGAGATAGCACTAAAAAGTTTAAGGAATAATAAAGCACCAGGTATAGATGGCTTGCAGGCAGAAATCTTAAAGTGCGCAGGTCAAGAGGTAATAGATCGTTTATTTAAATTAGTTAGTCGCATATACCTGACAGGCGAGATTCCAGAAGATTACAAACGGAACATCATAGTAGCTTTGCCAAAAAGAAAAGGCGCGGATAGATGCGAAAATTTTAGAACTATCAGTTTAACTTCCCATGCGTCAAAAATTTTAACTAGAATTGTGCAAAGAAGGATGGAGAAAAAGGCGGAAGAAATATTAGGAGAAGATCAGTTCGGATTTAGACGAAATAGAGGAACGCGCGAGGCCATTCTAGCTTTACGAGTAATTATAGAAAAAACGATAGAAAAGAGAAAGAGCGTCTATATAGGATTTGTAGATTTAGAAAAAGCCTTCGACAACGTAAAATGGGGGAAGATGTTCGAAGTGCTGAGAAAGGTAGGGATGAAATACAGGGACAGAAGAATAATACATAATCTCTACAAAGAGCAAAAGGCAGTTATAGAATGTGAGCAGGAACAAAGGGAAGTAGATATCCGGAAGGGAGTGAGACAGGGATGTGCATTGTCACCTCTAGTTTTCAACTTATATATCGAAGATGCGATTAATATTGTTAAGGAAAGAACAGCCTCAGGGATCAATGTACAGGGCCAAACTATTAACATGCTCAGATTTGCGGATGATATAGCAGTGTTAGCATCTAGCAAAGAAGAATTAGGAGCGGCTTTGAATGAAATGGAAGCAGTTTTGACACAGGGCTTCGGCATGAAAATCAATAAAAAGAAAACTAAAATTTTGGTATGTAGGGGATATGAAAATAGAACTAAAATGGAAATACAAATTGGAAATGAGAAGATAGAGGAGGTCGCGGATTTCTGCTACTTAGGAAGTAAAATAACTCAAGACGGTAGGAGCACTAAAGATATAAAACAAAGAATGGCGCAGGGCCGAGTTGCGTTTAACAAAAAGAAACAACTGTTATGCTCGAGAACGGTTAATATAGAGACTAGGAAGAGACTCTTAACGTCGTATGTATGGAGTACGGTATTATACGGGTGCGAAACTTGGACAATAGGAGAAGCGGATAGAAAAAGAGTAGAAGCGTTTGAAATGTGGTGCTACAGACGCATGATGAAGATACCGTGGATAGATAAGGTTAGCAATAGGGAAGTATTAGAAAGAGTTGTTGAAAAGCGAAAGGTATGGAAAACAATAAAGAGTAGGAGAGATAGGATGGTAGGACACCTTCTAAGACACGAGGGAATAGTTCGTGACATACTAGAGTCAGAGATAGGAATAAAAAGAGGTAGGGGTAGGCCTAGATTAGACTACTGCTCTCAAATAGTTAGGGATGTAGGATGTTCTACTTTTAGGGAAATGCGTAGGTTAGCTCAGGATAGAAAAGAATGGAGGTACGCGTCCAACCAGTCTTCGGACTGAGAACCTTATGATGATATGATGATTACTGTCAAACTTCCCATTATGAAAACTGTTTACTTCTGAACGCTATTTCTATTTTCACTGATTTTCTTAAAACAATGTACCTTATTGTTTGATTACTAACTGGAACATAATGCTCTCGAAGTTGCAATTATGATTACTTGGTGTAATTTACATGCAAATCTCAGATGCGGACTACATGCAAAAGAATGTTCTCGAAGCTTTAAGGTATGCCAAAAAACACTATTATCTACGAGCTAAATAAATCCTACACAATGCGCGAATTGAGAACGATACAAAAGACAATGAATACAAGAAAATTTTACTTGCTGGATATGTACATCTAGAAAGAATACAATTCTTTTTTTCTTTTAAAACTTGAGTACACTTTTAAAACGAAAACCATGTCGGAAAGCGTCTAATCCCATATACCTACGTATTCTGTTTTTCATTTCATGCAGTGTATTAACCCCAGTCGCCCAGTCGGACCTATTTTCAGTATTCATCAGTCTCTCATTTGAATTTATAAGGTATATGGTAACATGCATTGTTAAAAAATTGGTGATGGTTTGACCCAAACGAAACATTTTTCTACAAATTTTACAAAATTTATGAGTGACATTTTATAATTTTTTTAAATAAAGCAAAGTATGTACTAATAAGCTTACTTGTTATTCACCCATATACACTGCTCCCCATTTAACTCCTCTTGCTTACGGACAGACAATAATGAACTGCATACATACAAGAAGGCCGCTTGAAAAACGAATTAAAATTTGACACTGATTAATTCCATTCTGTAACCTCTCATCATTAATCGTTTCATTTGGCTAAACCAGGAAATAAAATTCAATCCTTTTTACTTGGAAATTAAGAATGACGAACTTCAACTATTAAACTAAAAGTTGTAAAAAATTGTGAACCTTTTATTATACTGTTTTAAAAGGGGGCAGCACTAGGACTCTCGATTGTAAAGATCAAGGTACCGACTACCGACAAGAGTGCCGCTGCTCTATAATTTTCATTCTCTACTATGGGAATCTCGATATTATTTATAAGATATATAAAGTTGATTAATTATTTTAATTAATTATTTTATGAAGTTTATAATACTCCCACAATGCTGTCTTACTGTGCCACCTCAGTCCTGAAACGTGACATTATAGTTCTCTACAAAATAAATTAATTAATCCTCTAATTCCCTACGGTTTAGCTCGAGAGAAGCAACATAGTAAGCTGATAATTGAGTGCAAAGACCTTTTATAAATAAAAACATGGTTTCTTATACAACGATCGTATAGAGCGATACAGACTGGCTTTGTGTGACATTGCTGACAACTAATAGGCACAAATAAATTACCCACTGAAAGTTCAAACAAACTGTGAGCTGGACGGCTTTAACACGGCACAGAGTTATTATGAGTAAAACTTGACATACGGAATTCTCACTTGTCACAAATCTCTCGTTATTTAACCATTCCTTAGAATTTTAGAAATCGTTTCTCAATAATTCATAACACCCCGTTGATTTCGTAGCGAATTTCGTCAAATATGAAACTGACGTAGCTAATTTATTTACTAATGCTTCGTTGCATCCTCCAAACTTCTTGTTGGTGAATTGGTATGCGAATTACGTCGTTGACGTTGAATATTGTTGACACATACGGATGGTGTTGGTGCATCTGAAGACAACGTTCGGGCTCGCCCAAAGCAACACCGTCCTGAACACGAAAAGATTCGGTGGCGGCGCATGGGCACGGGTGGGCATTTTCCATTAAAGTTGTACTTGGGAGTCAGCCTCACTTACATTCAATAGTTAGAAATATAGCTTACCGTCATGGCGTAGGGATCTACATTACAGGCATCCAAAAGATAGCGCCATGTTTGCCACGTCCCACCCCATCAATGTTTCGACAATTCCTATAGAACCAGTAATAATTCGGTCTACGATTCACCTGAAGATGGAAGGCTCCATGCCTCTTTGTGCATCAGGATCGACCATAACTCTGGCAGTTTGTTAAGTTTATCCTAATAATAGTATACAACGCTGAAACTTTTGATGAACACTGTTTTAGTTTTACTCGCTACAGAACCCCCTTTCGATTGATGTTTCACTGCAACTAAAACTGACTAACATTGCTTTAGTATTCGAATTAATATTTCCAACTCTCATGACTGCATGCACAATATTTCGATTCTCCACGGCACGTTCATACTTTTGAACTCTGAGTATTATCCAGAACTTCATGCTACATGAACTAGTTAAAAGTTTTACCAACAATATTTGAATATGCAAAACGCGGCTGTTATAGAACAAAGTCCTTTGAGAGATGCAGCTTTTATTTGCAAAATTTCAACGTTTAATATTGCTGCTTTGTGCTTTGGAACTGAATTGCGTTTATTATTCTTTGCTCTCTGGTTATATGACGATGTGTAACGGGCGTCTACGTGAAAATTTTCCATGCATTTCATGCACTTGATTCCGAGTAAAAAATCGCGAATTTTGGGAGATTGGGTATTCGAGGGTTTAACATAACAGATTCTGAATCGTCATACTGCCCTCGAATCTGTTTTCTGGGAATGTGATTCCTTTATCTGACGGGGCACCCAGATTCAGATTCTGAGCTGTAAAACTGTAACATAATTTCGGAGTTAACGCAAAAATCAGCAACAAGTTAAAAAACGGCAGCAAACTAGGTTTATCCGCGGATATCTCGAGCCAGCGCATTAGCCATCCGAACACGGAGTGAGTTGCCGGACACCTTCGAGTTAACGTGTTGCTATGGAAGAATTGACCCGAATCTAGCTGAGCAAGGCCCCATAAAGCATACTGGTTACATGAACAAATTATGCATTTAGATATGGCACTAGGAATGACGTAGGTATACTGATATACTTTTTTGAAAAATGTCAAAGACATTGTCTAACGGCAAATTAATGTGGGTGTCAGTGTTAGTGTTTTTCGCTTGTCTTGTGTAATAAGTGCAATAAATTCAGTGTGAATAAATAGATGCTGTCCTAATTTGTCTAAAAACTGAAAGGTGTAGGTAAAATCCTAGAACTAATATATATACTAGGGCTGTGCCTACCCGGAATTTTTGGAACCGGGTACCAATGTTCCAATGTTACAGCCTTTTAATAATGTGAATAATTTTATGCACAACCGGTCGCAGCAGGCCACTTTAAATGCTTTGTTTTAGGGCTTAAAGTGTCATGTTATTATTGACAGCTATATGGCGGGCTTTTTGTACTTTAAACTTTACTGATCTAGTTTTTACTCAGGCAACAAGTTCATTGTCGCTGCCTTAGCCGCTTCCACAACTTTCGGTGGAGTGCAAGAACTGAAATCTTCATCACTTTCCATTGTGAAATACATAATTAAAACACTTCAAAAGTTATTTTGTATGTAACAGTACTTAGGTTAGCGTAGGTAAACGATTACATAAATTTACAATATGGCTGTCGTTGTTTACGGCGTCTCTATGGTTATTTGAATGAATTCTTAAGTTGGGAATAAAATCAAGTAGCTATCTGTCAGTGTGACTTTATTTTTATGCAACGCAATAATTTCTCAAAAATAATTCTTATGTAGCACCTATTTGCAAGAAGTAAGATGACCTGTTGTACATAAAATTTTGCATCTCGGACACAACTAGCGTTTATGGCCAGACGCGTGTTAGAGCCTGAGGCCCGGTCCCCGAGCGGGACCGGGTACCCGGGCGGAACCGGGTACCCGATATCCGGGTACCAGGCCGGGTACCCGGGTAGTCTTTTACGGGTATTAAATCCGGGTAGGGACCGATTTTTGAAAAGGGTACCCGTCGATGTCAGAACCGGGTAACCGGGTACCCGGTTCTTAAGCACAGCCCTAATATATACCCAATTATTTATGTAAACGCAGCGTCATCTCCATAATCTATGCAAGTTGGGCGGTAATATGATTTTGATTTTCCGTTATTGTAATATGAACAGTCAACATTTGTGTAAAATTAGTTTCAAACATTTCTTTTTAAACATTTGTTTTATTTCCCCATGAAATGTAAAATAGCATTAATGAAATCAATCGTATAATTAAAATTCCTGCGTTGTTGGTGTATACGCCCTTTATACTGCCTTTTTCATTAACAAACAACATTGCTACAGAACTACTGTTTCTCACTGACCACTTTTCACTGTTTCAATTCAAGAATCAATTGTACCCACTGTTTGTCTAATGTAAAATTTAATTTTGGCAAGTTAGGCATGTATTCGCTGGAGCAAAAATATTTATAATTAAAAGTTTTTTTGGCGGTGAAAGCCTGCATCGTCGGGGCGAAACCTGCTTTCGTAGATAATAAACAAGTGCTGTGATTATCATCGAAAATATCTACGAGCTGAACCGAACTGCAGATTCTGCGAGTCCGAAGGACGAGTTGGATTTAATTATATTTTCTGTAGTAATACAATAAGTGGTCTGGAATTGTCGGAAATTTTACGAACGCTGTTGTTTTGCTTGGTAACCACGAGTGTAAATTTGACAGTTAAAAGATCATGAGCGCGAGTGATCTTCTGTCAAATTTACACGAGTGGTTAGTAAAAGCAACAGCTTGAGTAAAATTACCTAAAAATTCCAGACCACGAATTGTATTTAACAAGATTAATTTTTAAATCGAAGCAAGGTAGTTCAAAACGAATTTTATTTCAATTAATTCATATACAAAGAAAGGTGTTGGGAATATTTGATGTTTGGCAGGTACTAAAGTAACTAGATTATAAATCATAAATGCACTTACAAATTCGCAACTATGACAACTTATCAACAAGGAAAATTATCACTTATAATAGCCCAAGGGTCTTGATAATTCGAAATAACTTGATACATTTTCGAAAGCGGGTTGCTCGGCAACATCTCCGCCTTCGGCGTCGGGATGTTGCCACAGAGAAACCCGCTTGAGGAAATTTATCAAGTTATTTCGAATTATCAAGACTCGAGGGCTATTCGGTAAGAAAATTTTTTGCCCAAAAAGAACAATTTGTTAAAAAGAAATTAAAATTGAAAAGAACAATCTTGGAAATGACACTTTGTGCAAAAAATTCGACAGCAGTGCAAAATAGACATTTTTCCGTTGCTACAGTAATCCAGATGACATAAGTGAAAATAGCCCATAAGCACTCTTCAGTTAAATGTTCTCCTGATTGGCTGTCTTTGAACACGTGACTGTAGATACACAAATTCTATTGGATTATTGTATAGGTAAAAATTTTTCGAAAAAATTACCGAAATAATGCAAGTCAGGGGACCCAAATGAAATGTTTCAATTGGCCCATTTGACGATGAAAAAAATAATCAGTAAGGTACAAGAATACCAGAAAAACAATTACCTATATAGTGATGTGCCATGCCTTTCTCTAACGTTTGGTTTTGAAACGCGGTTTATGTAGGGCATTGCATTTTCCCTATGTTCGGTTCTGAAACGGGTCACCCAGTATAAGTGAATGTAAGTAAGGAGTTGTTTAGTCAGTGCATGATCAAAATTCAATATGCCTGACGTTTAGAATAATACGTTGATATGCTGCGTACAACAATCGTTTAAATGTAATTCTTATTTGCTATTTAATATACGCATATTATGTATCATTTTGAAGGTAATATGTATAAATTTAAATATAAAATATTGTCAACGTTTAGTATTCTAAACTCAGATACGTTCCTTAATTAATTAATTATCACAGCATCAACTCGAGCATCAATTTGCAATGTTTAGCATAATATGAATACAATACCTAGTATTGTCGACGCCTACATTCAATATACGATTGTCGGATGCAGGGTGGGCCAACAATGCGTAGACGGTCCATATTTCTGGTTCAAAATAAAACTTAAATGTATGTCAAGATCACCAAGAAGCATCTAATAAAATTATTTTGGTGTATACAGGGTGTACACATTCTGAGAACCAAACTAAAGTTATGTTTGTTTACATATTTGGATTCCCAATAAAATTTTATGAAAGTTGATATACTACACGATGGCCCAAACTATTTAAGATTTCTTTATTGGACTAAGTTCACATGCTACTCTATTTGTAAAATATGTGAGTACTTTTGTCACAATACTTTATATCATACAGGATGGGCAATTTCCGCAATATAGATGGCATATCTCTGGGAAGCGTCTCGTTGAGAGACATTATTTCTTACATCGCCTAACATTTCTCAACTGATCTTCAGTCCAAATTGCCCGAATATTTTTAGCGGTCTTACCCATTTGGATGTCTGAAAAATATTAACTCACCTGTAGGAAAAATTGGATGGATGAACTTCCGGTTCTTGGATGTTTAAAATAAATACTTTCCGTAACGTCCAGACGCGAAAACGGTCTAAGGAGCAGCTGCTGAACCCGAAAACCAAAGAGGTGTCCACTTCATTGGCAGTGAAGAACAAAATTGGACAATAAGGCCCACTGGGCCTTTTAAACCGACTGAGGAGTGGACCTTTTTATCGGACAGGTACATTCAACTAACACATTTGTTTGTTAAACATAAGAATTTGCGAGTGCAGTGACATATACTACACACATTTGAGTCAATCACAAGACCCCGTAATTGTTTTAATCTAAACTGTTCTAAATGTATAAAAATACTTAACTTACCCCGCAGTTGTAGTGAAGAGCAACGTAAAACATAACCTCCCTGCCGCGTGTCTACAGCCAGACTAAGCTGTTTACGTTTTTTGCAGGATACTACCTGACCACCGAAGGAACTTACCATGTTGTCAAACTTTGCAAAAAAGAAGTTGGTTTACAAAAAAGTAGGGTGGGCCTTATTAAACACCGGGCCTTATTCACCAACACTACCTTACGGTCTTTCTATAGGATAAACTACTAGAAGTTCAAAACTTCCAACCATTAGCATGTTTCAGGTTAACCGTATTTTCCACCTATAATAATTTATTGTCATTCATCAACATCATCATAAAGTTCTCAGTCCGAAGATTGATGAACGCTTACCTCCATCCTTTCCTATTCTGGCCGAACTTACGCATTTTCCTAAAAGTAGAACATCCTGCACATCTCTAACTATTTGAGAGCAGTAGTCTGATCTGGGTCTACCCCTAACGCGTTTTTTTCTTATCTCCTACTCTATTATGTCACGAACTATTCCTTTGTGTTTCAGAAGGTGTCCTACCATCCTATCTCTCCAATTCTTTATTGTATTCCACACCTTTGGTTCTTCTCAACGCTTTCTAATATCCTCCTAATGCTAACCTTATCTCCCCACGGTGTCTTCATCATGGATCTGTAGCACCGCATTTCAAACGTTTCTATTCCTTTTCGGTCCGCTCCGTTCTAAAACTGGTGCAAATTTGACTATTCTGATTTCTCTTCAACCATATTCGAAATTTTTGCGTACAAATAATTGAAGAATTCCAATAAACTGTACCATAACATTTTTTAAATATGGGAAGACTCAATTTATTCAACTTTAACAAAAATCTGTTTTCTGATGTGAATATCTCCAAAACGATTTATTCGCATTTCTCAGATTTTGGTATAAATTACATTATTCAGGTTTACATATGTATATTATCAGTATCGACTATTTTGGAACAACAATTAGGTAGGTAGGCTGTGGCAGTGGTGGTAGAAGGCTTCTAAAAATATTGTTTGCAACTTTTTTTCTTTTAATTACGGAATTATTTTTCATATCAAATCTAGATGTAGCAATTATTATTTTTGTGTGTAAAGGTGCGTAAAATGCGGAATTGTCGAGATAAATTAACTAACAACTATGGTTGTTGAGCTAACGTAAGAGGAACTTCCATTTTTCCACGACTTTCTAACTAATTCTGTTTCTGAGTAGGTACTTCTAAATATGTTCCCTCTTTTTACTGCCGTTTACTATTATTTGTCCTCACGACATTGAAGTAGTGTAAACATAATACTCCTTCAAACCAACCCGACATCTAATCTTGCTATAGACATGTTTTATGTATAAGAAGAAATTTACGATACATTCACATCACCCATCAAACAACACATTTACGTCATGCTTACCCCCGTCAGCTACATTTTAGTATGTCATATCGGGCTTCCATATTTCATTTTTCTTGCTATATGACGTGAGTTATGATTGCCTCATTGAATATTAATCTTTTGCAAGTATTTTCCTGTTGAATTTAGTATCATATGCAATATTTTAGTTTTATTTAAAAATACAGATTTAAATGTTTTGAACTAAGCAACGTTTTACAAGTTAGAAAGACGATGAAGATTGCTTGTTGTATATCTTGCAATCTAGGCGATTGTCAACAGTAATTTGACGAGTACTTTTTATTTTGCCGGATAAATTTCTGTTTTGAACGAAATTTTGTTGCCAGGCAATTTGACGAATAAAACTGACAGCCAGTAAGAGCGTGAAGGCAAAGCACGAGGTCTTGGGGGTGTAAATGGCTCCATAGAAACTCGATAGCGTAAGAAATATTAAAAATAGTATTTTATACAGCAAGGCTAAGAATACGACTTTTATAGAGAGGTAAGGATGCATCGCACGCGGCACGAAGCGCCGAATGTGGATACACGACGCCCTATTTAATGATTTTTATATTGATAATAAAGTATACAGTATGATGATGTGAATATTTGTTTAATATTCACGAAAATTCCAAACTTTTATTCTATGGCTGACATTATTTCGTAATAAATAATTTGATTAATGTGTACCATTATTTACTACTTCTAATAATACCTATATAACTACTGCCTAGTATACCTTGTATTTGAATTAAATATTTAATAAGAGTAATTTCGAGCAATTATTTACCTCCGTTTATTAACAGAATTTTCGGCTTTTGAGGTACTTCACTAGAGTGACAGCTCAAATGGCACCAGGTTTCAAGTTTCAAAATGAGTTACTGGCGTAACTTGTACTGGTCGACCGTATTGAAATAATGCCGAGTAGTAAAATGGTCGGAACGTAAAAAGTCAGTACAAATAAAAATAGACAGCAACAAGACAGCAACCTGACTTAGCGGAACCTGTCTTTAAAATTCAGCTTTTTCGCTTTAAAATTTTACATTAATAAGTATTAGGTGCACACCTCTTCTACTAAAACTGTTGAAAAGTTTGTGCGCCGTCCTGCAAGTGGATTTGAGCAGGTCAAAAATCCAATTTTGTTGCACTAAAATTGCAAATTCCTTCCTCAGCCGTCAAAATACATTGTGGACTCCCGGGGCGTATTTAAGCATTACCTGCTTTTGGTCACTCATGATTTTATTGTTGGCCGATTTCAATTTTCAATCGCTATCAGAATGTTGGACGGTGCTGAAATACAGTTCGGAATGATGAGATGCGAAATGACTTTGGGTTGTATTTAACTTAACACCAAAGTAATGTTGATTTGATCTCTAAAACATTATTCTGCAACTTCTGTGTACTATTGCATCAGATTTCTAAAACTTTTGCGAAAACCCCAGCGCATTCGCCTGAGCCACAGCCAAAGGCGCACTCTGCTTGCATTTTCGGCAATGACCTTGAAAGACCCCAGAAGCTCTCTTCTGCTTCTTCTGAGAGACACCAGAGGCTGCTGAAGATGTCGTTGCTGAAGATATGACCACTTCTTCGGCTGACTCAAGGACTCCTTCAGCAGCCTCTGGTGTCTTTCAAGGTCATTGCCGAAGAAGTGGATGGCACCTGGAGAACTGGATAGCCTGGCCTGAGGCTCTCATTTCCTAACTACTGGTGATCTATAGCGAATGTAACAAACTTCGAGAGTAGGTAGACTCTACTTAAAAATATTCTGAAAATCTCTAATGAACATGTGTCCAAGAATGGCAACAAAATGAGGTACAGGGTGTTGAGATTTCTTAAAAAATATAATAGGTACCTGCTTCTGTCGTTGCTTGCTATTTTCAACTGTTTTGTTCTAGTATTTATACGTCACTTCGATATTAACAACGCTTTACTGTTACAAGGAATCGCAGACAATTTCATTTTTAAAAATGTGGACTACACATCATGTTACACAAAATTATTTCTCTCTATACTTCGTACGGAAAAAATTAAAGAGACATTTTTTCTTGTAAATAAAACAAAGACGCAACTATTTTGCAACATATTTGTGTAAATCAGTAGCGTAACATAGTTTCGGTAATAAATGTGATCTCTCCACATCGTACTGACGCGCGGTCCAGTACCACTCAGTATTCATAATTTTTGGCCCTTTTGTGATCACTGTGATCGTAGGCGAATGATTTGCTGCAAAGGCACGCGATTTTAATGAACAAGTGCGAAAAAGTGGGAATGATAAAAATTTCGTTTAACCTTACGAGAATGTGAAAATGACTAACTGGTGTGTGTATTTTCTTTCTAATAATTAATTACAGTAGGTACAATTTTATTTGCTTTATACCAATTGATTTATGTACTTTTTCCGACGCATGACTCAAGCTTCAATATTTGCCTACTACTTTTTTTTTACTACAACAGTAATATGTATAAATTATAAATCAATAAGTAGGTAAGTCTAGAAAATGTGAGCTTTTCAATGACTGATTATTTAAATTATTACCTATTTAAATTTAAGTATTGGCAGGATTACATGGAGAGAAAAGTCTTATATTCAGTATTATTTTTAATGCTCATTATCCATATACAGTGCTTCTCGAAAGTAACGGATAAATTCTATAAAATCGTTGAGAAAAATATTTCAAACAAATGCTCGGACACGTCGATTTTTATTTTTAAATTATCATTTACAAATGTAATTTTCAATCCCCCACTCTTCAACCCCTAATCGCTAACAACACCAACTTTAAAAATTCAAATAGCAAAGTACCCCTTCTGATACCTCATTTGATAGAATTTTTTATGCTGAATACAGTAAATAAAAATTTTTCAAAATCGAATGATAAATAACGGAGATATTTAACAAAATGTATTCAATTGGAAGTGCCATTATTCGAGCAGGCGTTGATACGGCTCTAGCAATGAGTGGTAAAAACAACTGCAAATGTTACACAATATTCAACAAGCGTTTGTCTCTAGATTAGGATATTGCCTCGACGTTAACGGACAGCAATTTGAACATTTGGTTTAATTTAATTTTACATTGTTTTGTTATTTTTCAAAAATTATTTTGGTAAATATCTCCGTGTTATTTATAATCCGATTTTGAAAAACTTTTATTTATTGTATTCAGCATAAAAAATGCTATCAAATGAGGTATCAGAAGGGGTACTTTGCTATTTGAATTTTTAAAGTTGGGGTTGTTAGCGATTAGGGGTTGAAGAGTGGGGGGTTGAAAATTACATTTGTAAATGATAATAAATAAAAATCGACGTGTCCGAGCATTTGTTTGAAATATTT
The DNA here is from genome assembly GCA_963966045.1 of Xestobium rufovillosum. Classification (NCBI taxonomy): domain Eukaryota; kingdom Metazoa; phylum Arthropoda; class Insecta; order Coleoptera; family Ptinidae; genus Xestobium; species Xestobium rufovillosum. The sequence goes on from OZ014504.1 coordinate 17,255,600, forward strand.
TTCTCAGCGATTTTATAGAATTTATCCGTTACTTTCGAGAAGCACTGTATGTAGATAAAAATAAGGGCAGCCAAATTTTTAATAATACCCAACAATCTTATTTAATGAAGTTTAGATTAATACCCACTACAGAACGCATCTTATATAGTTAATATAATATAATATAACATAACGTAACGTAACGTAACGTAACGTAACATAACATAACATAACACAACACAACACATCACAACACAACACAACACAACACAACACAACACATCACAACATAACATAATACTATAAATAAACGGTATAAAGAAATTATTATTTAAGAACAAATAATTTCGTTATCATGAAGAAACCTTTTTATTGCAAGTATTATAAATTATATCTTTTACTAACTATTATGATATTTTTTGCTGAATATCTAGAAAAATAATACTCTCTAGGAACACCTTGTATCCACAATTATATTTTTCATAATCGTAACCTATATTATCAAATATAACACTGGGTATGTTGTCATCTAATATGTACTCTCAAATTTTATACAAAACTTTATTGAACAGAAACATAAAGTAAGAACCAGCAGTTTGTAAGAAAAATTAAAAGTTGCTTCTTCAATCTTACTTTTTCTGATTCATGTTTTATCTCTTCATCATTCATTCTTCATCAATCCAATCCAATTATCTGAAAATAAATACATAATCGTCATAATCTTACATAGCAGAATAATAATTATTATATAGGAATGAAGTGTTTGGAGGTCCTATGCACCATCGACTTGAATGATTTTTATGTTAAAAAGTCCATGTCCTATAAGAGTAACTATTGTAACTATTACCTGCGGGTAAAACCGTTTCTAAGTAATAAGTAGCAGCTTGGACTGAAAAGGAAGGCTTGACCATTAGTCCAGAAAAAACAACAATAGTTCCATTTACGCGAAAGAGAAACATAGAAGCTCTTGGACCTCTATATCTCCGTGGTAGAAAGATCTCATTGTCAAGGGAGGTCAAGTATCTTGGGGTTATACTGGACTCAACACTTACCTGGAACCAACAAATCGATAGAATAGTCAGAAAGTCGGAAACTACTCTTGCAGTGGTTAGGCGAACATATAGCAAAAAAATGGGGTCTGAGGCCAGGAATGGTGCACTGGCTGTACACCAGAGTGGTCAGACCAGGACTAATGTATGCAGCTTTGGCATGGTGGCCCAAAGTCAAACAGGTAACTACTAGGCTAAGGCTAAGCAAAATTCAGAGGCTTGCCTGCCTAGGGATAACAGGGGCGATGCGGACTTCGCCAACTGCAGCCATAGAGACTCTTCTGAACCTTCCCCCTCTCCACTTCGTGATACAGGGGGAGGCGAGACTGGCACTATACAGACTGCAAAACTCTTTTTACCGTGTCCGTCTGGGTACAGAGCACACTAGCATTATTGAGGACATAAAGGATCCCATGCTTGACATGAGGACGGATTACGTGGTCCCCAAGAACACCGCACAACCACTCTTTCAGGTCACAATCGATGACCCTAGAGTGGAGAACCAAACTCTGAACACCATACCTTCCGGCAGTCTAATCTGGTACACCGACGGTTCTAAGACCGACACAGGTGCTGGGTCAGGACAGTTTGGAGATAAACCAAGAGTGAAAATCAGCTCCTCACTGGGCAAATATGCCTCCGTCTTTCAAGCAGAGGTCTACGCGATACTACAATGTGCGCGGGAAAACATTAAGAGGCGCTACAAAAATCAGCGGATCTTTATCTTATCAGACAGCCAGGCAGCTTTGAAGGCTCTTTGGGGCACAAAAATGTCTTCCAGACTGGTATAGGAATGCTTCGAGCAACTTAATATCCTAGCCATGCGGAACGCAGTGCGACTGCTTTGGATTCGAGGTCACTGTGGGCTGATAGGGAACGAGGAAGCCGATAAACTAGCAAAGCGGGGCTCCAGCGATCCTTTAGTTGGACCGGAACCTGCCCTAAGCATAGCTAAGAGTGCAGTCAGACACCAAGTAAATGGATGGATTCGCGCTCAACATCACAATTACTGGAACGTGATTCCAGGACACAGGCACAGCAAGTCGTATATAAAGGGACCTTGAAGGAAAAGATGGTTAGAACTACTTTGCCTTGGTAGGATGCAAATTAGAATCGTAACAGGCTTCCTAACGGGACACTCGACCGTTAAAGAACACCTGTGGAAGATTAGAAAATATCACGGAGACCTTAACTGCCGCTTGTGTAATAAGGAACGGGAGACAGCTATGCACATCTTGTGCAGACCAGAAGAGGCAGCAAGATGCCTGATGGAACCTGAAGAATTTTCCACGCATTCAATATTTAACTTGTACCGTTTGGTCCAAGGCACCAAGATCATGGAATGGGTGTGACTTAGAATTTAGGGTGAGCACAATAAGCCAATTTTGTGACTGCAGTGCATCTGAGCCTACGGGCAGGCAGGCCCTAAGGGGAGAAAAAAAGTAATAAGTACCTATAGGTATATTAGAAGGTGTCGAAATGTATACTAAAATGCTTAAATGCACCCGGGACTCTCATCTCGTCCACGGTTTGGTAAATTTCCATTATCACGTCTGCGTTGAACCACTGCCTTAAATGTTCAACGATTAGGCATCTTGAGTGCCTATTTGGAAATCGTGTAGGTATACAGGCCAAAAGTTGGTAGTGCAGTTTGACTTATTTCACCATAAATTATAACCACGTCCATCAACTTTACTTACGGTTTCGTACACAATGTGCCATTTTGAAAATATGTGCTTGAAAGTTTTAGAAATTCCTTACAAAACTGACCTAACTCTAATCGAGCGCTAGTCCGCTACCCGCATGGGTATTAATAAAACCAACTGATTAAAGTCGCTTCTGAACTAAGTACTACCATAACTTAATATTTTTACTCAGGTTACGGTAGCATAAAATTAAAATTTCATTTCTTTTTAATGATATCAGTGAGTTGAATCCTAGAAATCTTTCTCATAAATGTACTCGTAATCGCCTGTTTACTTATACATTCTTTTTGCTCATGATTTCAGCGTTAACAGCTTTCAAAGGTGATGTACTCGAGCATAAATACATACCCGGGCAAATACTACACTCGCGAAAGCTGAAAGCTTCCCCAGAAAGTCCCGATTATTCAAGCGTAAGGTATTTCAATTTGCTGCCGTAGCGAAAAGCTCTAAATCGTGTTGAATCCCAAACAATTAAAATGTATATTCTGCAGTTTCACTGGTTATCTTTTGAAATTTTCCAATTTATCTGTCTCTGAAACTTCATTTGTATTTACATAAAAGATGAGATTGATCTATGTAAAAAAACTTAACAATTGTATTGTTTTATAATTTAGTTAACACCGAGGTTAACACAAATGTTTTAGAACATAATTTCACAAGAGACTACGGGAACGTTAAAGATGCGCTTTTGGAGGTATAAAAACATGTATGCAATTGAAAAATAAAAAAACGGCTAAGTATATTAGAGTTTTTAAGAAAGTTGTAAGTAGTGCAAATTTAACGAATTTTATTCCAAACCACGGCATGTTTCCGTTAATGCTGAAAGTATTATTAGATTACACACAGAAAGAACGAGTATTTCTGAATGCAAATTGGAGAATTAACATTCAGTTCTGTTCTAATTACGCTCAGTATGTAAATATACAAGATCTTAACATCGTAGACGCCTTCAACATCAGCCACCCGCATTATTTACCTTAATTTGGCTTTGGGAAGGATTCCACAAATGACAATGCTTAACACAATTCTCATAAAAGTTTAGTACTGAATGATGAATTTTAATTAAATTTGTTCGACCTAATTTCGTTCAATGTACAATTTATTTTACTTCCTCCAATATAATTTTGGACGGTTGTGAAGTTTGTTTCTTTAATTTCCGAGAAAAACATTATTCTGCAACTTCTGTGTACGTTTGTACCAGATTTCCAAAACTTTTGCGAAAATCCCGGCGCATGCGCCTGAGCCACAGCCAAAGGCCCCAAACTTGGGTGCGCACTCTGCTTACTTCTTCGGCAATGACCTTGAAAGACACCAGAGGCTCTCTTCTGCTTCTTCTGAGAGACACCAGAGGCTGCTGAAGAAGTCGTTGCTGAAGACATGACCACTTCTTCGGCTGACTCAAGGACTCCTTCAGCAGCCTCTGGTGTCTTTCAAGGTCATTGCCGAAGAAGTGGATGACACCTGGAGGACTGGATGGCCTGATCTTAGGTTCTCATATCCTAACTACTTGTGGACCCTGAGAGAAACAGTCATGTAACAGCTGAGGCGACCAACCGACATTAATTTGTGATAAATTCGTGGAACGATTGTCTCTGGCAATAGCTACAATTAGTTCGTTGCAGAATAAATTCAATATGGATTGAAGAACAATATGACATGCGACAGGATCATGACTTCTTCGACATGAAACCGCCGCAAAGAATCAGCTGAAAACTTGAAAATCAGTAATCAATATCGATAAAGACATGATAAAGGAGCACCAAAAATAAGACATAATGTATAGAGGGCAAAGTGATAAATAAATTACAACACTTAAGAAAAAATAAAAACGAGAAGATTATTTTTATTGCTACCAAAAGAGAATTTCCTTCACAACAAGAAAATATACCTTGAGAGGCGATAGTTATCGTAACCAAAATTCACCAGGGTTAGTTAGGATGAATGGAACACCACCAGAAAATTGAAGAAGACAAATTTTCCCATTAGACGTAAAAACATCTTAATACTTTTCTACATAATATGGAGCTCTCACCTAAAGTTTTCCGCAAATAAACTGAACTGAACTTACCTTACCGCTGCCGCACGCCACTACTTTTAACACTACTCTTTATTTACTTATTTACTTTGTAACACTAAGGAATGGAGAAAGAGTGATTGCATTATTAAAATAAAATCCACAGCTGCCAGAAAAACTAAAGGAGTAATTTATTTAAGTTGCTTAAGAGAAGCGACGGGACTCTGCTTAAACCTGCCGCTTTCTCAATGATTAATTAATAAATTAAATGCCAGAACGACTCTACACGTGCTGCAACAACCAATAAATTGGAAATATAAATAAATTATCAATTTTTGGATTAACTAACCACACTTATACTTGAAATTAACGTCGGACGCTATATTTCAAGAGATTAATAAAACAATAAAAATTATATCGGTTAAATCGCTGGTGTAGATAACAAAACCAAATTTTCACTGTATAGATGATGATGTCTGAATGGTCGGACAGTGTCAAAGTATTGTCACCTTTGCGTACTTTTCATTTACGGAATTTAAGGTTTTCTTTCTAAACTTGATGAGCGAACTAACAAAAAATAATGTGTTTTGCCCACGACCCCCTAGGAAAGCGGAAAGTTGCATACTAGGCCGGAAACTTGAAAATTGCGTTGCCCGTGCGCTAAACTTGCAACTGTGCTGTAATATTTGAAAATCGCGCAGGTTCATTCAAATTTTGTAGGCAGCTTTGAGATTTTGACGTTTACTGAATAAATATCCTGTCGCGTCTCTTTTTAAATCTAATAATTTTTTATCAGAAAAATCTCTTAAAAGTTACGGCAGTTGACATTTTACTACCTACTCCATGGAAAACCTAAATATTTTAGGTACGAACTTGTCATTTACGAATTGGCGGGCAAGAGAACAACTCATTCATGAGTCGGTCGGAATTATTAGAATATTATGCCCATAGTAAGTTAGTAGGCTACTTGGAAATTTTCACATCTGTTCACAACAAATCCTTAAAAATAAAGTTACCGTTTTATGAATAAATTTGTCTTCTTAAGGGGCCGTGGAAAAAATAGTGTACATAACTCGATGGAAAGTATATTTCCGATAAACTCGCGTGATTTCACGCTCGTATGAAATTTGTCACTTTCCATGATCGTTACGTAATATAGGTACTATTACAATTTAGAACCGCATTAGACTTTGGATTTCGTTTACTGTACTTTATTTTTATTTTACTTTACTTCCAATGGAGGGTTTCCAAACAAACAGATGATTGAGAAGAGATTCCCAAGACAGCCAAACAAACAAACAAACAAGCGAACAAATAAACCAACAAACGAACAAATAAACAAAAACAAACAAATAAATGAACAAACAAACACAAACAAACAAACAAACAAACAAACAAACAAACAAACAAACAAACAAACAAACAAACAAACAAACAAACAAACAAACAAACAAAGAAATAAGCAACAAGCAAACATTAACCCATGTAGAATATACACTCATACTGTTAAGCCAGGAAGACAAAAATATTAGTATTTATGAAATATAGTATTTATGAAATATATTTATGAAATATATGACGAGCCACAAGGTAATAAATATTTATACATACAATGGACAATATTCAAAGTATTTGCCTGCGGTGAAGTTCATAAAATTCACTTTAACTGAATTATGAATTCTAGGGCAAATATTACAATTTTACATTTACTTGGATTTCGGTCGTAGGGGTGAAGATTAGTATTAATTTTTAGCAGTTATCTGCACTATCTTGACTTTGCTTTCGGTTATAAGTTCTTAAAAAATCATGGAAGAACACAAAGAAAAATGCTGATACAGTTTTACTTGCATCCAGTTGGAATTTTATTTTGTTTATTGCATTGCAAATAACTTTTCAGTAATTAGGTATTTACTCATCGTGATTCCGGCTAACTGTCTTGTTTTAGTAACCCCAAATAGAACAAATAATTCCGGAAGTTAGATTATGACAAAAGAGTACACTTTTTCGAAATAATTGTTTAACAAAATATAAGGAATGATCAATTGAGAACTGAAACATTTAAATCGGCTTTTGCAATGCACTCTTATTGTTGCTACGAAATATTAAATACATATTACGAGTCCTTTGAACTATACCATCAAAGACTTCAAGTAATCTAGTGTAAGTGCAACATTGTATACAGTTTCCTGAAAGTTTTCCTTTGAATGTTGGATATGCAAATAAAGAACACAATATACGATACTACGGAAAAATTGGCCTCGTATTTATTTGTAAATTATTCTTTATAATCTGGATTATCCGTTTCTTAACACTAATATCGCGTTTGACCTGCTTCTTATACCGAACTGAACTATCAACTGCCTGGAAATTTCAGAATTTTGTGACCAAATTTTCAGTGACAATTTATATGGGGTACGTCAGTGAAACAAATTCGTTTGTTATTTACGCATCATTTTCTAACTGAGAATTATTTAGGTACCTTTATGACCAAGTTCTACGTCAACATTGTGGTTTCCTTTGTAATAGTAGGTGTAAGTACGGCAGACAGCTTTTATTAAACAAACATTATGTGTATACCTACGATATCCTATTATGTAGGCAGCACGTGCATCGATTTTTACTGTTTTATTTATCGCTATACCTAAAAATTAGGATAAAAATAGATGCAGAAAGCTTAAAATTTAATATCGGTCAAAAAGTTTTAAGTTGGTAGCGTCTTCATTAATATATTCTATAGGAAGTATAAAGTAACACATACATAATTAAACTAAGTTAACTTTGTGGCTTTTGGTCCCGGATAATATTTATTATTAACTTCACTAAAAATTTCACTTGCAACTTATCCATTACGTATCTGAAATTAAGGGCATGATGAACCAAATAAATTTATAATCCAATATTCAATAGCTTTCAATTATGTTATCTGCTAGTTCATGTTAATATCATTACTACCTGAAGTACTGAACACCTTAAATGTTCCTATTACTATATTTGCTTTGTGGAAAAAATAGAAAGATCAACATTTTTCTTCTCTAATACTTTTCAAGGTGTTTAAATTCAAGTTCCCTTGAAAATTGAGGGCTAAAACATTCGTTGATAATCAAACAAAATGCCGAGCTAAGATAATAGGTCCTTAAAATATGATGAAGGGAGAAATGTGCAATGGGAATATATCATGCATTTTCTACAAAAATAATCGTAGTGTCCTAGGGTTTTTGCAAATCATCATCATAAAGTTCTTAGTCCGAAAACTGGTTGGACGCGTACCTCCATCCTTTCCTCTCCTGAGCTAGCTTACGCATTTCCCTGAACGTAGAACAATCTACATCCCTAACAATTTGTGAGCAGTAGTCTGATCTGGGCCAACCTCTTCTTATTCCCATCTCCGACTCTAGTATGTCGGGAACAATTCTAATACCTCCCTATTGCTAAACTTATCTATCCACAGAATCTTCATCATTCGCCTGTAGCACTACATTTCAAGCGCTTCTATTCCTTTTCGATCCGCTTCTATTGTCCAAGTTTCGCACCAGTACAATGTCGTACTCCATACATACGTTTTTAACAGTCTCTTCCGAGTTCCCGAGCGTAACAGTTCTCGGCCCTACGCTACTCTTTATTTTATAACTCTACTAGTGCTCCTACCATGAAGCATTATTTTACTTCATAAACAGCAGAAATTCGCAACTTCCTCTATCTTCTCATTTCTTATCTGTGTTTTAGTTTTACTACTACGTACAAAACTTTTGGCTTTCTTTTTATTGATCTTCATGCCATAGCCCCCTGTCAAAGCTGCTCCCATTTCGCTCAAAGTCATTCCTATAATTCTTCTTTGTTGCATCCATGAATCTGAGCATGTTAATAGTTTGGCCCTGTATATTAATCCCTGAAGCTGTTCTGTCCTTAACAATATTAATCGCATCTTCGATATATAAGTTGAAAACTAGATGAGCCAACGCACATCCCTGTCTCACTTCCTTCCGGATATCTACTTCTCTTTGTTCCTGCTCAAATTCTTTAAATACCGTTTGCTCTTTGTAGAGGTTGTGTATTATTCTTATGTCCTTATATTTTATCCCTACCTTTCTGGCGTTCCTTACATGCTCTCGTCATATATACCGTAACGGCACAAATGTACTTAAATGCAATAGTAACTCAATCATTGAATAGGCATTTTCCGTTTTTCTGTTAACTTAATAATTTTTGAGAAGATATGTCGTACTGTAGGGTTGGCTGGAAAAAACACAATGAAAAAAACTTGTGTGTGTCAACTCCAACGCACGACTGGAGTTTACTCCTTACGAACGATTATTTGAACTTCAATCACTTCATAATTTTGTTTATTGTACAGAAATATACGTATCCATAGATACATACATAATTTCAATGTGAAAGGTGCGCGCGGTGCGTTGCGCAGAGGAACGTAACGCCTCGCTTTTAGTTAACGCTTGATTTTACTCCTCATAAAATTTCCGTACCGCGGGCTATAACTGAAAATCGATTCTTAAGGAGTAAACTCCAAAAAGTCGAGTGGTCTTAACCGGTTTTTGGAGTTTACTCCTTAAGAATCGATTTTCAGTTATAGCCCGCGATACGGAAATTTTATGAGGAGTAAAATCAAGCGTTAACTAAAAGTGAGGCGTTGCGTTCCTCTGCGCAACGCACCGCGCGCACTTTTCACATTGAAATTATGTATGTATCTATGGATACGTATATTTCTGTACAATAAGCAAAAAATTATCAAGTGATTGAAGTTAAAATAATCGTTCGTAAGGAGTAAACTCCAGTCGTGCGTCGGAGCTGACACACACAAGTTTTTTATAAACTGTATTACTATAAAAATAAATGGGTTTTAATTTCAAGAACTTATTTTTCGTTAAATTTAGAAGGAAGGTAGGCACCTTTATATCTTAAGAAAGAAGATGATGACCAACTAGGATCTCAATTAATTTGGAGATCTTGGCCTTAAAGTCGGAAAAAAGAAAGCTCTGTTCACTTATTCAACCCTTGATTTTTATTGTCTAAGACCATCATGCAGGAGCTACAGTAATGCCCTCCTCACCTATCAACAGTAAACAATAATCGATTTTGTTAAATTTGAAGTTGGAAAAATGGCACCCGTATAAAGTGGTTTTGGTCCAAGAACTAAACGAAGATGATCTTGATCGCAGGTTAGAGTTTTGCGAAACCATGTTTCTACGCCTGGATGATAACGAAGAATTTTTACAGAATATTGTATTTTCCGATGAGGGATGAGCCTACCTTTTATCTCGACGGCACAGTAAATCGCCAAAACTGTAGATATTGGTCTCCTCGAAATCCACACTGGAAAATGGAAACTCATAGTCAGTTTCCACAAAAAGTTAACGTTTGGGCTGGCATTGTAGGTAACCGTATCTTGGGTCCATTAATCTTAGCGGCCACGTTGACCGTGAAAGATAGGTACCTTGAATTTTTAAGTGAAGAATTAGTCCCTGCACTTACAGTACCCTACCCAAATGAAGAAGAGAAGATCTGCCCAATAACACAATATGGTACCAACATGATGGTGCGCCACCCCATTTTGCGAGGATCGTTCGCGAATATTTAAACCAAGTATTTGCTAACCAATGGATCGGTTGTAGGGGACCTATCGAATGGCTTACTAGATCTCCTGATCTCACCCCCCTCGACTACTTCTTATGGGGGTATTTAAAAAGCAAAGTCTATCTCAATAGACCAAATACCACCGACGAACTGGAGGACAGAATTCGTAACGAAATGCGGGCAATTCCAGGCGATACTCTTGGTACGGTTCTCCAGGGGTTTTAGTGGCGGATGGGATATTGTCAAGAAATGCTTGGAGGTTATTTCGAAGATTTGTTACGTTTGAAATTTACCCTAACACCTTTTATTTAGATATTTTTCATGTGTTCTGATTTTCCTATCAATATTTCTGTAGTTGTTTCTGTAGGTACTTTCATTGTTGACCTTCTTGGCTATTTGTATCTTATGTTTTGATCTGCGACTGTCCCTGGTTTTTGATTTCTTCCCCAAGTCTCGTTTGGTAATTTGAACAGCTTTCTACCTAGAATATTTCACTCTCAGTTCTTGAATTTGCTCCACTTACATTTTTGTTTCTATTTTTCGTATTTCAGCTGTTGTGTTTATGTTCCTTTATTCTGTGCTTTCATTCTTGTCACCTACCTCGAACCTGGACTCTGCCGGCGAAATTCTCTCGTTAGTTAGTCTCTGGATGTTGTCTATTCTTGATGGTTTCGGTCTTCTGAATTTATTTAGCGAGATTATTATTGTTAGAAATTTGTTGTTTAGGCATCTGTTTATAATCCACCTTGTCCGGATATTTTAGGTTAGTTCGCTTCTGTCACTGTCATCCGTGTAGGGCATTTTTAGTTCCCCTTCTTTATGTTCGGATGGTCAGTGGCGTGCCGTTCTAATTTTCCTTTCCGTCTTGAGTCTTTGATTCCTTTACGTCTTTTATACTTTATTCTTTCGTCTTGCTGTGTCTCTAGAGGGTTTCTATTATCATTATCTTGCTTTATTTTGGGTCGGTAAGTCTTCTTTAGCCTCCTTCTATTCGGTTTATTGCCCCCCATTCATTGACGCTATTGGAATTTTTGAGTTTCTAGGGGAAATTTGGGTACTTGTAATTTTCATGGAACCGACTCGCACTCTATCTTCTCGGTGCGCGCTTTTTTTTGATTTCCGATTTCCGTACAATCTTGTCTTTCTCATGCTGTGCTTCGACGTGTAGTGTAGGGTAATTTGGAGAGTTTTGACAATTTTTGATTGTGCTAGCCTTTTCGTTGGGATTTTCTCCAATCTCCTATTTTGGGACCTCGATTCATCGTTATTTTTGGATTTGGAATCGTCGTCTGGCCTTTTTAAGGGATTTAAACTCACGTTTTGAAGTTTGGCGTGCTTCTGGCAAAAAAAAACCCCACGAGGTAAGCGAGATATTTTTCCTTCTTTCATTTATTTAAATCTTCAATCATCTAAGTGCCGTGTTTCCTTTCTACTCTTTTGTTTCTTGATTCGGTTGTGTTATATTTTAGGGTTTTTTTTGGGGGTTTAATTTTCATCGAGCGATTTACCTCCATCGAGGAGTGCCGTATTCGCCTCCTGGTGCTTGCTGCAGCACGTGCTCCGAATATTTTTGAAGCAGCTGACCTCCTCCATCTATCTGTTTATAAGGTCAGAAATTTTGGTATTTTTCTACCGTTTGTGTCGCCTGTCCGTTTGGATCATCGTGTCCAGCGGCTGGTTTTATGTAGATGCCTGGTCACGGCTTGTTTGTGACCACCCCGTTTATAGTTAGTTCATTTATTTGTAAATTCATTAATTTAATATCTTACAGTAAATTTGCGTAGTTGTTTAATAGTTTAATTCAGAGTTCAGTAATACATAGTTGTTTTTTTTGTCAATTTGATTATACCTTTTTTGTAGCTATTTTCTAAATTCAATTCGATTCAATGGTTTTTTTTTGTGTCGTGATTTTGTCACATCCGATACTCCCGTTTGCGCCTCATTGCGTTTTTTTTAGGTAGCGTGCGTGTGATAGACCCGTCGGTGCGCCGCGCGAGTGGAGCTTCACCCGTGTTGCGTATTTACCGTGTCATCGGCGCCTATTTTTCTTGTTCTTTTTTTTTGAGAGCGTAGCGTTAGTACCGGGTGCTTCGCGTCACTATAAGTAATTTGCTAATTACCCTTTTTTGTAACTTTTTTAAATTAATTAATTATTTCGATTTGTAATTTCCGCATTTCATTTACCAGTTGTTTTTTTTTAATATACACTATTAAAATTGACCATTTTAACTACGTATGTTTTTTTTTATTTTGTTACCCCCTTTTGTGTACCAGTGGCTCTTAGGAGTTGTAGCCACTGCGTGTTGCGTAAGTATTTTGGAGGATCTGTCGACAACTCCTTGGCGCCCCTTTCTGTTATTAGCCCACGCCCATCTTCGGCTTTGAGTATAGCTGCGGCCGTATCCTCCATTGCGACGTTACGTCATCGGTGACGTCACACATTTATTTTGATTTTTTGTTGTACATGTCTGCTTTTATTGTTCATTATTATTTCCATTTCATGTATGTTAGTCGTTGATTGTTGATTATTGATTTCAATAAATTTTGTTGATTTTTCGAAATTAAAACACTAAATTGCTTGATCCATCAGATAACTTTTACTAACATTTTTGACGCTTTGGTACCGAATATCTCGAAAACTTTTCTCGTCAGTGTCACACTTTTTTGCCATTTTCGTATTCAGAGAAATGAATTCTATCGAAATCCGTTGGAAAAATATTGGGTGCCATTAAAAAAACGTCGATGACGTCATAGCTCGGAAACAAAACAAGGGGAAAAACTGTCAATGGCCTAAAAAAGTGACATTTAGACAAACAAAATCGACGTGTCCGAGGAAATTTCCTGACAGGTTATCATTTAGGAAATAATGAATTTATTCCATACTTCAGGAGCTCACATGTAAAATAATTCCCTGGCAGAGTCACAGTATTGGAAACTTATCATGCCCAAAGGGTAAATGAAATTTTTTGCATTTTCCAATACACGACATACTTTTTACAACCAACAATGACGGGGACAATGTTCATGGATTCGGAAACACAAACTGAAGTATTACAATTTTTCCTACAGCCATTTCCGCATTCGTGAAATAGACACTATGTCATTTATGTAGCAGATCGAACTATGAAAAACTGTATTACCTATAAAAAATCTTTCACGGCTAGACATATACTGAAATTTTGATTGTGTCTACAGTACCTAATCCATGTTGTAAAATATTTACGTACCTATCTGGAATGGCTTCCACTACTTACGATGTGAGATAAAGCGTTTGCAGTGGTAAATTAACATAATTACATACTTGCTGTATCGTCGTTAGAGTATTGCAGCGAAGAAGAATGTCCTCAGCTATAAGATTTTTAACTCTCAGCTATTTGAAAAGTATGAGGACGGTCTCTTGGACAGAATGGTGACTAGTGATGAAACCTGGGTACACCATCATCAACTTGCGTTTTGGATTTATTGTCAATATTTTAAAATTTCAAACAAGTAAGAGCCGAAGCAATATAATATTTCGTTTCGAAATAATATGCCATGATCGAAATTATATAGGTATCGGATTCTTCTCAGCATCATTCGCTTTTGTTAACACCATTATTAATAAGAGATGGGTTCACGTAGCAGATAGTACCAAAAGCTTTCGTCTGATCTTTGACCATTCCTTCAAAAATAAAAAAGTTAAAAAAAAGTATCTATTGGAATATATCATCTTCCAATATAGGTGGTTATTTATGTTTATAACCTCGCAGATCATACTTAGGTGCGCGAGTTCATAATCTTATCAAAGTAACTTTTGCTCGTCTGTTTATTGGCCTTCCATGAATGCGAATACGAAGATGTCAAAACGCAGGCTTCATTTTCTTGTGGTACTTAGAAGGGGCTCGGGTCCTAGGTGAAGCTTCCAGACTTTAGCTTCTCTCTGGTTGAGACAATCTCGCGGGGTAGAGCCACATCCTACTAGAAGTACACATGTTTCGAAAGAAAGGGTTGGATTTAGGTAAAACATATTTTCTTAAGCAAGCTAGCAAGGTAGTGGACTTCTCACACAATCATGCATGTCTTTAGAAATAAGTAAGAAAAAACATCATCATTCCTTATTCAGCGTCCAAATCATGTTCGTTATATGACTGTTCTGTGACAGTATGCAGTTAGTTGTATTTATTATACTATTATGACATATTTACAAACTTATATTACATAGTTTCTTTATAGTAATACAAATGTATTTTAATGGGACTAATTAATCCACGGGTTGTTGGAAGATCAGAGGATCGAATTACTTGCATCCACCTGAACCAACTTTTGTGAGATTTGTACTTTTTTGGAAGAAAACAAATAATTAATTGTTATTATTATTATTATTATTATATCAGTACCTTTGCCTAATATTTTGCTTCCTTGTTTCAGAAACGAACAAACAATAGTGGTGACCGGTCGACATTAAAATTACCACGATGTGAAATCCTAACAAGCCACCATGTTAGGGGCAGTTATGTCCAGTTAATATGATATTTTTGGCCGCCACGGTACTGCTTTACTGTGCAGGATTAGCAGGTAAGTCGTTGCTTATTTATTCATAACTTACCCATATTTTGTACCTATTCAGTATTGGAGAAATAATATTCTGTATTCAATTTATTGCAAAATAATGCTTTTAATACCAGTCCATGCTGATTTGTCCTAACGCAAAGATGCTTTTGCAACATATCGGATCTTTGTATATTTTTGTTGTATTTTCTGGCAGATCATACATACCGTGTGACAAACTTCCATGTGTACAAGGTGTCCCAAACTGGACGCGTTCTTATGGGAACACCCATTCTTTGAAGAGATAGAAAAAAATTAACCAAGGTGTCCGGAGCTCAAATTTAATGAGAAAACCACTGGCCCAAACAAAACTTTGCTATCTCTTATCGTTTGTCCGCTAGAGGGCGATTCTCAAATTTCGTCGATTTCTTTTATGTCCTATAACTTGTTTATTAATGAAGATAATTAATTTTGGTAAAAACTTTCTTAAGGCACTTTTTTCCGTAAAATCCATTGCAATAGGCAGTTTTTTTACAGGGCGTTTAGATTTTCGTGCACCGCCCCAAACTAATTTTTTTTATATAGACCACCCTATATACATATTATGAGATTTTTGAAAAGCTCGTAAAATTTCCTAAATTTTGATGTATCACATGTCATGTTTATATTAAAAACCATTAGCAACATTTAAAGAATTATTAATTTAAGATAATAACTATGAGTAATCTTATCATGAAACTTTAGATCTGTGGTTTTAATCATAACATGTTAGCATCCTATGTCATTTTATTAATCATGGCAATCTTGATTTCTGTAGGCACAATATTTTACTTTTTAAATTGTAATGTTGTTAATGGTTTTTAATATAAACATGACAAGTGATACATCAAAATTTAGGAAATTTTACGAGCTTTTCAAAAATCTCATAATATATAGGGTGGTCTATATAAAAAAAATGAGTTTGGGGTGGTGCACGAAAATCTAAACGCCCTGTAAAAAAACTGCCTATTGCAATGGATTTTACGGAAAAAAGTGCCTTAAGAAAGTTTTTACCAAAATTAATTATCTTTATTAATAAATAAGTTATAGGACATAAAAGAAATCGACGAAATTTGAGAATCGCCCTCTAGCGGCCAAACGATAAGAGATAGCAAAGTTTTGTTTGCGCCAGTGGTTTTCTCATTAAATTTGAGCTCCGGACACCTTGGTTAATTTTTTTCTATCTCTTCAAATAAGGGGTGTTCCCATAAGAACGTGTCCAGTTTGGGACACCTTGTACATGGGGAAATAACATGGACAATTACATTTTTGGGGATTCCTGTTCCCCATGTGTAGTTACAGTGGTGGTAAAGGTAGCAATCGAAAGACATTTTTTTTCTGCGTATGAGGATATCAAAAACTCTGCAATTTTCCAATTTATTAAAGCATTAAAAGCAAAAATTACACTAATAATTTTCAAATTAAAACACGGATATTCATCAGATTACCTATGAAAATTTAATTTATTCTAATCAAAGACTCCCTTGATTCTAATTTCTAATTCGTCTGAACTGTCAACATTATTTATCGACAATTTAAAATTTGGGTTTCAAAATGAACAAAAATATTTATTCAGTTGAAGAAAAGGTTTTCATTGTGAAAACATTTTACGGCGGCAATAGTCTGCGGGTAGTCCGTCACTTATTTTCTGTAAAATTCAATAACAGTCCTATTCCTTCGGTAACAACAATAAAAAATTTAGTTAAGAAATTTGAAGATACTGGGAATCTTTCATTGAAAGAAGGTAATTTTTACTAATAAATTTACTTGGTTTTAATTTAGATAATTCTGATTTAACAAATAAATACTTCGCGAACTACCAATATATAACGTTTTATTTAAATATTTTACCGGTTTCAGGATTCACAAAGATCCCATCATCAGAAATGTACGAAAAATTGTAAACAAATTATTATGACAGTTGACAAGGAAACTAAAATTGACAAAACAATACAAAGAATAATGATATCCATGAAAAAAGATAACTAGATAACTGAATTTCAGTATTTACCTACGGGGTATAAGAAAAACACAAAGGAAAATCGAATACCTCGTAGCTTGAAGGGAAAAAACAATGAATTTAAAGAAAACCATATTGGAAAAAACAATAAATTCAATTGAAAAAACCTTCAAGTGAAATATCAGAACAGAAAAAACTAAATAAACAAAATATCCATGGAATCTTGACAACTGCCAACTGCTAATCTTGAAATAAACTCTGTGGTCAAGTCTATGTGTTCTGTCTTGACAACTGCCAACTGCTAGAATTGTAATAAACTAAAAAAGAGAGAAATAAGTCAAAAAAAAAACGGCATAATGGCAAAAAAGAAATAAGTCAAGGATTAAGATGGAGAGACTGTTGTTGAATAATTAATTCAAGAATCAATCCTAATAATACCAATAATAAAACAAAAAGAAGAAAAAGAATCCCATATTGCCAAATAACCTCGAAGGTCCATGGTTTATATGGGCTAGCAAATAAACTGTAATTGATTATTGAACTAATGTCATAATGGCAATAAGAGAACCTGTCCTACCGAGACATGAGAATCATTTTGATCAAAAGACATTTACAAAAGTTTAAATAAACTAGATTGTATTAAATCTACTTGGTCATTAAGTAAGTTACAATTTTTATCATTTTTATGTTTATAAATTTCCATAGACTCTAATATATCTAACTGATAACTTTTTACAAAATTAAACAATAATTTAGTATTTTCTAAAGGAGGGAATCGATGATTGTTATCAAAGAAATGATTAGCAAAACTTGAATGATCGTTTTTTAAACGAAACGATCGTAAATGTTCATTATATCTAATACGTATAGATCTGCCAGTTTGTCCTATATAAATGCTGTTACAGTCTAAGCAATTTAGTTGATAAACACCTGTGTGGTCAAGTTTATGTGTTCTGTCTTTACTGTTAAATAGAATATGTGATAATATATTTGAAGGTTTAAATGTGACCTGTATGTTGTTTTTTCTTAAAATACTGGCAATCTTTTCAGAAATATTTCCAAAATAAGTAATTCTGCAAAATTTGGTAACTTTATCATTACATAATTTAGGATATATGTTGTTACAAGCAATTTTAAATTTTTTATTGTTAATGATTCTATTGATGATTTCAATTTTAAAACCATTATTTATAGCAATTGTTCTAATTACATTTAGTTCTTTATTCAATTTATCCAAAGATAGTGGTACTGTAAAGGCCCTGTGTATCATAGAATTGTAAGCAGAAATTTTTTGACAAAATGGGTGAAATGAATTTGATGAAAGAGTAATATCTGTATACGTTGGCTTCCTAAAAATATCGAAAGTTATTTTATTATATTCATTTATTAAAGTTAAATCTAAGAAATTAATTTTGTGTTCAGTTTCTATTTCTTTTGTAAATTTTATTTTTGGGTGAATACTGTTCAAAAAATTTTGAAAATTGTCTAATTGTCTTGTTGTTCCTTTAAAGCAAGCAATTATATCATCTACATATCTATACCAAAATAGAATATGTTGTTTGCCTAATTCTGAATTCATAATTTTTTCTTCAATATCTGACATGAAAATATCTGCTAATAAAGGACTAATTGGAGAACCCATAGCAAGACCTAAATTTTGAGTATAATATTTATTATTAAACTGGAGATAATTTTGTTCAATACAAAGTTGGAAAGCAGTAATAATATCATTTTTTATAACAATATTAGTATGAGTTTTATCTAAAATATTTTCAATTAATTTCAAGCATTCATTAGGAGGAATATTAGGGAACATATTTGTAACATCAAAAGAAACCAAAAAAGACCCTGTAGGAATATTTTTATTTTTGATATTGTTAATTAATTCTAAAGAATTTTTTAAACTAAATTTGGATTTAAAATTTGTTGTAGTTTTAAATATATTATTAATGTTTTTAGCTAAATTTCTTGTGGGAGCATTAATATATGATACTACTGGTCTTATAGGTGTATTAATTTTATGGTTTTTGATTAGTCCATATAATTTAGGGGCACGTGCCCCTAAATTATATGGACTAATCAAAAACCATAAAATTAATACACCTATAAGACCAGTAGTATCATATATTAATGCTCCCACAAGAAATTTAGCTAAAAACATTAATAATATATTTAAAACTACAACAAATTTTAAATCCAAATTTAGTTTAAAAAATTCTTTAGAATTAATTAACAATATCAAAAATAAAAATATTCCTACAGGGTCTTTTTTGGTTTCTTTTGATGTTACAAATATGTTCCCTAATATTCCTCCTAATGAATGCTTGAAATTAATTGAAAATATTTTAGATAAAACTCATACTAATATTGTTATAAAAAATGATATTATTACTGCTTTCCAACTTTGTATTGAACAAAATTATCTCCAGTTTAATAATAAATATTATACTCAAAATTTAGGTCTTGCTATGGGTTCTCCAATTAGTCCTTTATTAGCAGATATTTTCATGTCAGATATTGAAGAAAAAATTATGAATTCAGAATTAGGCAAACAACATATTCTATTTTGGTATAGATTTGTAGATGATATAATTGCTTGCTTTAAAGGAACAACAAGACAATTAGACAATTTTCAAAATTTTTTGAACAGTATTCACCCAAAAATAAAATTTACAAAAGAAATAGAAACTGAACACAAAATTAATTTCTTAGATTTAACTTTAATAAATGAATATAATAAAATAACTTTCGATATTTTTAGGAAGCCAACGTATACAGATATTACTCTTTCATCAAATTCATTTCACCCATTTTGTCAAAAAATTTCTGCTTACAATTCTATGATACACAGGGCCTTTACAGTACCACTATCTTTGGATAAATTGAATAAAGAACTAAATGTAATTAGAACAATTGCTATAAATAATGGTTTTAAAATTGAAATCATCAATAGAATCATTAACAATAAAAAATTTAAAATTGCTTGTAACAACATATATCCTAAATTATGTAATGATAAAGTTACCAAATTTTGCAGAATTACTTATTTTGGAAATATTTCTGAAAAGATTGCCAGTATTTTAAGAAAAAACAACATACAGGTCACATTTAAACCTTCAAATATATTATCACATATTCTATTTAACAGTAAAGACAGAACACATAAACTTGACCACACAGGTGTTTATCAACTAAATTGCTTAGACTGTAACAGCATTTATATAGGACAAACTGGCAGATCTATACGTATTAGATATAATGAACATTTACGATCGTTTCGTTTAAAAAACGATCATTCAAGTTTTGCTAATCATTTCTTTGATAACAATCATCGATTCCCTCCTTTAGAAAATACTAAATTATTGTTTAATTTTGTAAAAAGTTATCAGTTAGATATATTAGAGTCTATGGAAATTTATAAACATAAAAATGATAAAAATTGTAACTTACTTAATGACCAAGTAGATTTAATACAATCTAGTTTATTTAAACTTTTGTAAATGTCTTTTGATCAAAATGATTCTCATGTCTCGGTAGGACAGGTTCTCTTATTGCCATTATGACATTAGTTCAATAATCAATTACAGTTTATTTGCTAGCCCATATAAACCATGGACCTTCGAGGTTATTTGGCAATATGGGATTCTTTTTCTTCTTTTTGTTTTATTATTGGTATTATTAGGATTGATTCTTGAATTAATTATTCAACAACAGTCTCTCCATCTTAATCCTTGACTTATTTCTTTTTTGCCATTATGCCGTTTTTTTTTTGACTTATTTCTCTCTTTTTTAGTTTATTACAATTCTAGCAGTTGGCAGTTGTCAAGACAGAACACATAGACTTGACCACAGAGTTTATTTCAAGATTAGCAGTTGGCAGTTGTCAAGATTCCATGGATATTTTGTTTATTTAGTTTTTTCTGTTCTGATATTTCACTTGAAGGTTTTTTCAATTGAATTTATTGTTTTTTCCAATATGGTTTTCTTTAAATTCATTGTTTTTTCCCTTCAAGCTACGAGGTATTCGATTTTCCTTTGTGTTTTTCTTATACCCCGTAGGTAAATACTGAAATTCAGTTATCTAGTTATCTTTTTTCATGGATATCATTATTCTTTGTATTGTTTTGTCAATTTTAGTTTCCTTGTCAACTGTCATAATAATTTGTTTACAATTTTTCGTACATTTCTGATGATGGGATCTTTGTGAATCCTGAAACCGGTAAAATATTTAAATAAAACGTTATATATTGGTAGTTCGCGAAGTATTTATTTGTTAAATCATGAACTTCTACCAAAAAGTAAAACAAGAAGATATTAACTACATAGATAATTCTGATTCGCTTATTATTATTACCTAGTTGCTAATTCCTTATTGTTCGCTAACTTAAATTTTACTGGGATTATGAGAAATTTAACAAGTGATAACGTGGAGTGAAACAAAACTAAAATTAATCTTATCATTTATTTTTTAGTCGTTCCAAGAAATCTAAATGTTGAGGTAGAGGAAATGGTAATAGGCCTGATAACTGCTAGTCCAACATCTAGTTTAAGGTCTATTTCAAGAGAAACTGTCCGTAACATATTAAAAAAAAACAAATATCATCCCGTTAAATTCCAATGTCACCAAGAGTTACTTCCTTTTGACGAAGAATCAAGGCAAACTTTCTGTGAAGAAATGCAAGAACGGGCTA
This sequence comes from Xestobium rufovillosum, assembly GCA_963966045.1. Classification (NCBI taxonomy): domain Eukaryota; kingdom Metazoa; phylum Arthropoda; class Insecta; order Coleoptera; family Ptinidae; genus Xestobium; species Xestobium rufovillosum. The sequence continues at coordinate 17,277,151 of OZ014504.1, forward strand.
ATCGGGATCGCAGCTTCCTCTCATCAATTTGTTTTACCAATGAGTGTACCTTCACTTTAAATCAAGAGCCAAATTCACAAAACGTTAGGCATTGGGCCCAGGAAAATCCCAGAATAAATCTAGCCACTACAACGCAATACCCTCAAAAAATCAATATTTGGACAGGAATTTTTAATAATCGCATTATAGGACCATTTGAAATACAGGGAAATTTAAATTCAGAAGCTTATTTAGATCTTTTAATTAACCATATTGGCCCTGCATTAGAAGAAGTTGCACATGCGAATCGGGAGGTCTGGTTTCAACGTGACGGATGCCCAGCACATTTTGGAGCACAAGTGAGGGAATTATTGAATGAAATATTTCCAGAGAGCTGGATTGGTCGAGGTGATGCTATAAACTGGCCAGCTAGATCTCCCGATTTGGCACCGTGTGACTTTTTCTTGTGGGGTCATTTAAAAAATAAGATTTATAAAACTCGTCACCCAAATATTGATTCTTTAAGGAATGCTATTTTTGCGGAATGCAACTTAATAAACGATTGGCAACTTGTGAATGTGAGAAATTCTTTCTACACCTAATAGGCTGGGATACTGTCAGATACAGAATGGGGGTTTATTTGAATATTTGTTATAGTTATTTTTCTTTTTTTATGTTACTTTAATTTCATTGTAATTAATAAGTTTTTGTCCTTACCTAGATATGAAATAAATAACTATTAAATTGCCAGATTACAAAATTCATTAGAGCAAAATAAACAAATGTTGCCGCTTGGTAAATTGCAGTAAAATTAAAGTAATTTAATTTTTATTATTTCATTTTACTGCTTTAACATTTTCCCAAAAACTTTTTAATAGGTTAGACGACACCTACAATTTACCCTAAACTATGGACCAGCATTCACCAACGAAACATCCACACCAGTAATCAATTAATTGTCAACTATAGGTAATGACAATAATAATGTGAATGAGAATTATCTAAATAAAAAAACAAGTTTATGTATTAGTAAAAATTAACTTCTTTCGATGAAAGATTCCCAGCCTTCAAATTTCTTACTAAATTATTTGTTGTTATACCTAAGGAATAGGACCGTTATTGAATTTTACAGAAAATAAGACACGGACTACGCGCAAACTATTGCCGCCGTAAGATATTTTCACAATGAAAACCTTTTCTTGAACTGAATGAATATTTTTGTTAATTTTTAAATGTTGACAGTTCAGAAAATCCATAAAAATCAAAGACGTCCGTGATTAGAATAAATTAAGTTGTCATGGATAATCTGATAAATTTATGTTTTAGTTAGAAAATTATTAATGTAATTTTTGCTTTTAATGCTTTAATCAATTGCAAAGTTGTAGAGTTTTTGATATCCTCATACGCATAAAAAAATAATCTTTCGATTGCTACCTTTACCACCACTGTAACTACACATGGGGAGCAGGAATCCCCAAAAATGTAATTGCCCATGTTATTTCCCCATGTACACATGGAAGTTTGTCACACGGTATAAGTTTCATAAGAAAGATGCTTTTATTTATTGGCCTTAATGAATAAGCAAGTAGTTAGACCGTACCCTAGGAAAGCAGACTACCATCTTACTGGTTTCCGACGCCGACAAAACAAGTGTCCACACTAGAGATTACTGGAAGTCCTCCTTAGTCCACACTCAATAATCAATAAACATCAGACGGTATTGTAGATTTCCCCACATTTGCTGATAAGTTTTCTTTTTCTGTTATTTACCAGAATGATATCACATGCTACAGACATATTTGTTTACATAGGACATGCATCCACATGACATCACAATCATCTTCTATTTGTTGACATAACTGTTTATTATAATAAGCCATATAATAATACTTTAATGGGACGGAATATCTTAATATTGCAACTATTATTTGAAATATGAAACACGCGAATTTCCATGTACAGCAAACACCGAATTGAGTGAACAATGAATTACGTGCTGCAGCAAACCACGGACGGAATCGACCATGCAATGCGGTACCTATCTATCATACAAAGGTTTAAAATTCAATAGAAATTGTACACAGTTACCTCCCTTCGTTACTACTAATAATCCCATTTTACAATTATTAAAATAAAAAATTCTACATTTCACATTTGAAACCAAGCATTGTTGTAAACTAATTTGAGTCTGTAGATTTGCTTAATCTCTTAATCTGACCTATCTTTGACCTATCGGTCACTCTAAACATATTATATAGAATCTAGCAACCCGGAGCAGAGCATAATTTACAATCATGTGAATATTCAATTTAATTAATTAAACCACGGTCCTATCTGCCTTGGCGAGATAAATATCACATCAGCAGCAGACAGGTTGGAATACTATACCAAATAATTTATAGTGGATTCATAATAGCCAGATATTTCTCTGGAGTTGCTTTATCATGAAGCAAAACTGACGTTCTTTGGATCTTATTTGTTCAAAACGAAAATCCCTGAATCGCAAGGGTTTACCTTTCACTTCTGTCGCGGTAACAAACAATATGGGTATCGCAATTTTATTTTTGTCACAATATTCTGAAATTGTTAACGGAGCATTACAATGCGTTCCTTTTTTCAGTTATGATTTATTTACGCGCAGCAATGGCAGTTCTATTATTAAAATTATTGATTAATACTTAAATAGAAACTCCACATTGTGCTACTAGCATTTATGTATGTATGATACAAATTTCAGAACATTCGGAGATAAAATAAAACTGCAAAATGCAAAATGTTAAATGTTAAATGTTAAAACATAATTTTGCCTATTGGACGTTTGACTGCGACAGATGATCGAAGCAAAAGACACTTAAATATTGGTCATTTATTAGTTCATTTAGTTTACGGAAAAGGAGGTAGTTTTCATTTGTTGATTGTTTTCAGAATTCAAGAGTTATGTTATTTTGATGTTCTAATTTTCATGATTTCCACCAGCTATCATTTATGAAAGTTGCCACGATTGTATGCTTTCAGTGATTCATTGGTGTACTCATCTATTTCAGCTTTATATACCTACAGGGTGTTTGAGGATTAACTGGACAAACTTAAAATCCTAATTCAGGACTTCAAAATGAGAGAAAAAGTTCCTATGAGGGTATGTCCGGAAGCGCTTCATTAAATAATAGTTGCCCCCCTCCAAAGATATAGGCTAAAGTTTGGCTTTTATTTTCTTTCTCAAATTTGGTGAATGAAGAAAAAATTAATTTTGTTTAAGATTTTCTACCATCGGAAACGCTTGCAAGGGACAATTTTTCAACCGTCCATTATCATTTAAATGGGTGAAAACAGCAACCCCCATTATATTTTTTATTACACTTTTTTTTGGACACGAATTTTATCATATGATTTCGACCAGGAACCATCAACAAATGTGAGAAGATCTGGTGTTGAATTGGACATTTCGCCCAGTCTTACTTGGAAGACCCTCAGAGCCTATGGACGTTGCCTGATTATTTGCCATGCAGGCGAGCATTTTGCGACTGACTTTTAAACCGCTCTGAGAAAGATCAACAATTTCCTAAAAATATTATGTGGACAGATGAAGCCACATTTACTAGACTCATATTTGGCCACATGTCAATCCTCGAGCAGTGCGCGACCACAATTCCCAGCACAAATTACAGTGTAATCTGTAGTTGCGGATGTTGGATGAACCATATTTTCTCCCACATCGATTGAATGCTGACGTGTTCGTTCAATTCCTTAATATCGACTTGTACCACCTTTTGGAAAATATTAATTGGGATACCTGTTCAAATGAATAGCTAGTTTCAGTTGGATGGTTGTCTTGCCCACTATGGTAGAGGAGTAGAGGTCCACGGTAGTGGTTAAACACACACTGTGCTGGAAAATGAATCGGTCGTGGTGGACCTGTGGCTTGGCCTGCACGCTCGCTGGACTTAACACCAATGGATTTCCTTGTATGGGATACTATTAAAGAAAGAGTTTATAAAGGCGTTAATGGAAAGAATCATCCAAGCGTGTGACGAATTGACACCCGTACAATGTCGATCGACCACTCGCTCCATAATTAGAAGATGTAACGCTTGTCTCCGGGCCGGAGAAAATCATTTTGAACGAAGCATTTTTTTAAATACTTAATTTTGTGGTTTCAGTTCTTCTCTCATTTTGAAGTCCTGAGTTCGGATTTTAAGTTTGTCCAGTTAATCCTGAAACACCCTGTATATATTTTTATTTCTAGACGTTCCCTATTCTCGTTTCTACTCGAGAGGTTTTCTTAAAGTTTCTGTCATTCTTACCATCCTCGGTGCCCCTTTTTCTGTTACCCACACCAATCTTCGGCTTTGAGCATAGCTGAAGCCGGATCCTCCTATTTTGGAGTGACGCAATTAGTTTCGTCACAACCATCAAAAACAAATTCTACAACTTTCGCTTTTTATATTTAAGTGTCAGTTTCCGCAGTGCAAATTCCGACTTTATACATAATATGTCAGAAGCCATTTGATGATTCTGAAAAAAATTTATGATGTTTAATAAAAATGAATATGAAAAACGTCTTGTTTTGTGAATGATATTCTTTTCACGGTTCAGAAAGTGACATTCTTGAATTTATGGACGTTTCCGTTTATTACTTTCAGGTTCGATGCCCGGTGGACCCGGGGTCCCCGAGAATATAACAGTCACGTTTTTGAATCCCACGTCTGTGAAGGTCTCTTGGGCCACGTCTGTTGAAAACGTGGACAAGTATGACGTTACATATAAGCCAACAGATGCCAGGTATGTTTCGGAAAATCACATTTTTTTTCTTTTTATAAATTTACTGAATATGACAATCCTACATTGTTAGCACAACTACGGTACGTTTAATGCAATAAAGTTCTAAATTAAATTCCGTCGCAAATACCCATGTAGTTCATACTATGTTGCAGGAATTCTCTCTTTGAAGACTTTTTAAAATTTCAAATACAGCATATTTCTCATACAAGGCTATCGTTCAAATTTCATTTTTTTTTAAGTGGAAGTAGGCTTAAATTAGGCACTCTTGATGCTCATTAATATGCCTTTGAGGACTCTGGTCTATCTCAAGCGATATGCAGATTGTGGCCGAAAAATATTAAGCTACTCATAACGCTTTTCGGATTCTAACTTCTACAAGCTTTATCATTATTCAATTATAAAAATTCCAGAATCCCTATACTTTCCGGGCGAGTTGCAGTAGGGTAGTAGATAAAAGCTGTATTGCCGCAGCATATCTGTAACTAAGGGACTAATATGGCCTAATATATCAGTGCTGAGATAATAAAACACAAGAAGCATATTAACTTACGTGACATAACAAAGGAACTAAAGCAATCATACTTCCAATTACTGAAATTCGCATGTTTCTTATATTGTTGTCGGTTGTAGTACAACCCCACTTCAAAAAAAACTTGACCTTATTTCCTTGCTCTCCGTAAAGAGTACGGAAAAGTATTTCGTGTTTCCATAAGAGTGCCTATTTATGAACATGTTTTTTAGTGCAGGCACTGAAAACTGAAGAAAGTTAAAAATGCATAGTTACCTATATCTTTATATGTCTCCCTACATCAGTATGAATCTACTTGTTATTTCGAATACAAATAATACACACTATGTATAGAAGCTTCATTTAAAGGTATCTAGTTTTACTGCTAAATCATTCTATTTATCAGTCTATTAGTGAATGTAATATGTATTAATATATTAATTTAATGATTTTGTAGTCTCTAAAAATTGTAGCCATTATGAACAATATCATGGAAATTAACTTTAATTGGTGATGACGAGCTAATTTTCTTACATCTGTCAAGTTACATCTGCTAAAATCTCTAAGCCGAGCCGCTTTCTCCCCGATTTCTATCACCTCACGCCGCGTCCTCTAATGCCGCACTTCCACTAAGCGGACAAAACAAAAACAAAACAGGAACTCGGTCCGTTTGTGACAGTCCGAGGACAAAATGCGAACTGTTCGCGGACTTCGTGTAACACCTTCCGGACAATTTTGTCCATTTTTGTGTTTTTACAAACACGAACACAGTCCCGGCGAAAGTCGGTAATCATCAAAGGGTCTGTGAACTGTCTGCAGACAGTCCTTTTGGTTGAAACAGATGTTCCTGTCCGAGTACCCCCACGTGCTTTTTTCTGAATTATGTAGTAAGAGCAAAACGTTGTTGAGCCAAAATTGAATATCTGAAGTTGGTGTTCTTATTACTTATAATGGGGATGATTAAACACAGTAAGTTTTCAAAGTCCATTCTGGACATTCTTAAAAAGTTTTTGAAACTAGATCTTAGTTCACCACTTAAGCCAATGTCGTCCTCTCTTAAATCTTGTATGTTCTTGTAGTAACATTTTCATCTCTTCTTCTTAGCGATGGTTTTATCCAAAATCGAAGCTTCTTTCTTTTCTTCTTCTGTAATAAAATATATACAGCACCCATCAAAAAGAAAAGCTGGCATTCTTCCTGTTCTTGTTACCCGCCACATATTTAACTGCCCGAAAGTCTTTCTAGTACGACCGCCTAACCAAACAAAACAGAATATTCGTTTGTCCGTTATGCCGCACTTCCACTGAGCGGACAGGACAAAAACAAAACAAGAACTGTTCGTTTGTACAAAAACAGGTACAGATTTGTTCGTCAGGACTGTTCGTGAACAGTTTTGTTTTTCTCGGGCTTGTGTTTCCACCGAACGGACAAACGAATATTCTGTTTTGTTTGGTTTCATTAAAGGTTAGGCAGTCGTACTAGAAAGACTTTCGGGCAGTTAAATATGGGGCGCGTAACAAGAACAGAGGAAGAATGCGAGCTTTTCTTTTCCATGGGTGTTGCATATATTTTATTACAGAAGAGGAAAAGAAAGAAGCATCGATTTTGGATAAAATCCTCGCCAAGAAGAAGAGACGAAAATGTTACTACATTACAAGATTTAAGAGATGACGACATTGGCTTAAGTGGTGAACTAAGACCTAGTTTCAAAAACTTTTTAAAGAATGTCAAGCACGGACTTTGAAAACTTACTGTGTTTAATGAGCCCAACTATAAGTAATAAGAACACCAACTTCAGAGATTCAATTTTGGCTTAACAGCGTTTTGATCTTACTAAATTAAATTCAGAAAAAAGCACGTGAGGGCACTCGGACAGGAACATCTGTTTCGACCAAAAGGACTGTCTACAGACAGTTCACAGACCCTTTGATGATTACCGACTTTCGCCGGGACTGTTTTCGTGTTTTTAAAAACACAAAAATGGACAAAATTGCACGGAAAGTGTTACACGAAGTCCGCGAACAGTTCGCATTTTGTCCTCGGACTGTCACAAACGGACCGAGTTCCTGTTTTGTTTTTGTTTTGTCCGCTTAGTGGAAGTGCGGCATAAAACTAACTTCTGCTTCCCCATGGCCAATCAGCTACCCAACATATTCCAATAATATTGAAATTATTCAATTTTCCCCAATGGTCTGCTGATATTTGTCACAGAATTACAAATAAACGGGTACAAATACAACTGGCTCAATCATGGTTAAGAAATAGAAAATAAATGAATAAGAAAACTATTCCCAACGGACCTGTACCTTGACGCAGTTCTAGTAATACTGGAACGGGTGGGATGGCGTGCGTGCTTCAATAATCTAAAGAGCCGAACCAATTTAACCATAATGGAGGGGTTTTTATTTGAGAAGATAGACTAAATCAAGTCCCTGGAAGAGGGCAGCAGCTCTTTCAGTAATCAAAGTGGCAGAGATCATGAGGGTCGGTATGGCACTGTAATACACACTACTGGAACAGGAAACCACCACATTATTTCATCCATAGTACAACATAGTAGGAACTGTTATGCGGAGAGTAGAAAATTTCTTACAGCAAAGTGACAGGGTAGTTATGGTTAGGTTAGATGATGATACGCGATGATGATACGCGCGATAAGTTCGAGAAAAAGACAAACGAAGTATTAAAGGGCGCGGGCGAAAATATTGTTAAGGACATAGAGGAAGAATGGAATTGCATTAAAAATAGTTTAGTTTCCTCAGCTAGGGATATTTTGGGTCATAAACAGAATGAAAGTAGGAAACCCTGGATAACAAAACATATTGGGAGTCTAATAGAGGAAAGGCGAAAATATAAAAATAGGTTAGATGAAATAGAGAAACAAGTGGGAAATTATTCGGAAATGTAGGAAAGCGAAAGAGCAATGGATCGATAATAAGTGCAAAGAAGTGGAAAATAAGTTCGAAGTAGGAAAGACTGATGAAGCATATAAAATAATTAGGAGAAATTTTAGAGAAATTGGATCTAGTACCAAAAGCATTAGGAATGAAGCAGGAGATATCCTAATCGAAAGCGGGGAGAAGGCAGATAGGTGGAAAGAATATTTAGGAAACTTATATGCGGGACAGGAAGTGCAAGATATATTAGAAAGTGAAAGTAGTGTAGAGGGGGATAACCTAGGGAATCCTATAATGAGAGAAGAGTTTGAGCTAGCACTAAAAATAATAATAATAAATAATAATAATAAATAATAATAATAATAAATAATAATAAAGCGCCAGGTATAGATGGCTTGCAGGCAGAAATCTTAAAGTGCGCAGGTCAAGAGGTAATAGATCGTTTATTTAAATTAGTTAGTCGCATATACCTGACAGGCGAGATTCCAGAGGATTACAAACGGAACATCATGGTAGCTTTGCCAAAAAGGAAAGGCGCGGATAGGTGCGAAAATTTCAGAACCATCAGTTTAACTTCCCATGCGTCAAAAATTTTAATTAGAATTGTGCAAAGAAGGATGGAGGAAAAGGCGGAGGAAATATTAGGAGAAGATCAGTTCGGATTTAGACGAAATAGAGGAACGCACGAGGCCATCCTAGCTTTACGAGTAATTATAGAAAAAACGATAGAAAAGAGAAAGAGCGTCTATATAGGATTTGTAGATTTAGAAAAGGCCTTCGACAACGTAAAATGGGGGAAGATGTTCGAAGTGCTGAGAAAGGTAGGGATGAAATATAGGGACAGAAGAATAATACATAATCTCTACGAAGAGCAAAAGGCAGTTATAGAATGTGAGCAGGAACGAAGGGTAGTAGATATCCGGAAGGGAGTGAGACAGGGATGTGCATTGTCACCTCTAGTTTTCAACTTATATATCGAAGATGCTATTAATATTGTTAAGGACAAAACAGCCTCAGGGATTAACGTACGGGGTCAAACTATTAACATGCTCAGATTTGCGGATGATATAGCAGTGTTAGCATCTAGCAAAGAAGAATTAGGAGCGGCTTTGAATGAAATGGAAGCAGTTTTGACACAGGGCTATGGCATGAAAGTCAATAAAAAGAAAACTAAAATTTTGGTATGTAGGGGATGTGAAAATAGAACTAAAGTTGACACAAATAGGAAATGAGAAGATAGAGGAGGTCACGGATTTCTGCTATTTAGGAAGTAAAATAACTCAAGACGGTAGGAGCACTAAAGATATAAAACAAAGAGTAGCGCAGGGCCGAGTTGCGTTTAACAGAAAGAAACAACTGTTATGTTCGAAAACGGTTAATATTGAGACTAGGAAGAGACTCTTAAAGTCGTATATATGGAGTACGGCATTATACGGGTGCGAAACTTGGACAATAGGGGAAGCGGATCGAAAAAGAGTAGAAGCGTTTGAAATGTGGTGCTACAGGCGCATGATGAAGATACCGTGGATAGATAAGGTTAGCAATAGGGAAGTATTAGAAAGAGTTGGGGAAAAGCGAAAGGTATGGAAGACAATAAAGAGTAGGAGAGATAGGATGGTAGGACACCTTCTAAGACACGAAGGAATAGTTCGCGACATACTAGAGTCAGAGATAGGAATAAAAAGAGGTAGGGGTAGGCCTAGATTAGACTACAGCTCTCAAATAGTTAGGGATGTAGGATATTCTACTTTTAGGGAAATGCGCAGGTTAGCTCAGGATAGAAAAGAGTGGAGGTACGCATCCAACCAGTCTTCGGACTGAGAACCTTATGATGCTGACAACATACCTTAATTTATGATAATGTCACCTTCTGGTGTAAAATATTCCGGAAGTAAAATAGTCCCACATTCGGATCTCCGAGCGGGGACTGCTTCGGGGGGAGTCTTCAGCAATGATAAGTGCAACATCTCACGAGTCAGAGCGTGGAATGTTAGAAGCATGAAACAAGTAGGAAAGTTAGAAAATTTGAAAATTAAGATGGCTAGGTTAGCATTAGACGAGGTAGGTATTAGTAAAGTGCGATGGCCAGAAGCTGGAGACTTCTAAATCGGAGATTTTAGAGTTATACACACAGGATCTATAGGAGGAAATTCGGGAGTAAGAATTGTTATGCAGAAGAAAGTAGGGCAGAGTGTAGAAAATTTCTTACAGCAAAGTGACATGTTAGTTATGACATGTTAGGTCAGATTCGAAACCTGTAAAAACAGTACCTAATAATACAGGTATACCGGGTGATTCAGAAATGGTGACTCAAACGGAAATGGAAGATTCCCCATGCAAAAAGATTCTAATATACCCCTGTCCGAAGTTATACCCCTGAGGAGATATAGCCCCCCAAAGTCTCCCCTTAAATTTGGATAAAAATTAATTTTTCAGAAACTATATGGCTTACAAGGTTCCAATTTGGTACACAATTTAGAAACTTTATAAACCATAACTGATGTGAAGGTGAAGTTAATTGAAGTAATACAAGGTGTTTATTCGGGGTGGGCCACCCCTAAAATTTCATAGAACTATTTAATCCATTAATTAATTTGAAAAAGTTTTATGGCATTTCATGCAAAATTCAATTTTCAAACTTTTTTTACTCCTAGTACTTTTCGCTAAAATGAATAGTTTTTGAGAAAAACGAAAATTTCTTAAGTAAGATTTGAATTTTTTACTTAAAAATTCATCGAAACGTTCACTAGTACCTAGGCTATGATAAAGAAGCAATTTAATAACTTTTAATATTTTTACATTAAGAGTATTACAGAGCTTTTAATAAATATCAGTTAGAGTAATTGCTCAAATTGTTGTCCATGAGCGCGAATGCAGGCATACCTGATGTGCATTTTTCGTTCAAATCTTACTTAAGTAATTTTCGTTTTTAGTGAAGTACTAAGAGCAAAAAAGGTTTGAAAATTAAATTTTGGATGAAATTCCATAAAATTTTTTCAATTTAAGTAATGGATTAAATAGTTCTATGAAATTTTAGGGGTGACCTACCCGAATAAACACCTTGCATTACTTCAATTAACTTCACCTTCACATCAGTTTGTTATGGTTTATAAAGTTTCTAAATTGTGTACCAAACTGGAACTTTGTAAGTCATATAGAGATATTTTGGGTCATAAACAGAATGAAAGTAGAAAACCCTGGATAAAAAAACATATTGTGAGTCTAATAGAGGAAAGGCGAAAATATATAAATAGGTTAGATGAAAGAGGGAAACAAAGATATAAGGCGATCAAGTGAGAAATTATTCGGCAATGTAGGAAAGCGAAAGAGCAATGGCTCGAGAATAAATGCAAAGAAGTTGAAGATAAGTTCGAAAAAAGAAGAAATATTAGGAGTTCAGTTTGGATTTAGAAGAAATAGGGGAACGCGCGAGGCCATTCTAACTTTACGAGTAATAATAAAAATAACAATAGGAAAGGGAAAGAGCATCCATATATTATTTGTAGATTTGAAAAAAGCCTTCGACAATGTAAAATAGAAGATGTTCGAAGTGCTCTAAAATGTAGGAATGAAGTATAGGGATAGAAGAATAACACATAATCTAAACAAAAAGCAAACGGCAGTTATAAAATTTGAGCAGGAACATAGAGAAGTAGATATCCGAAAGGAAATGAGGCAGGGAAGTGCGATATCGCCTCTTGTTTTCAATTTATATATCGAAGATGCGATTAATATTGTTAAAGATAGAATAGCTGCTGGAATTAATATAAATATAGGGCCAAACTATTAATATGCTCAGATTCGCGGATGATATAGCAGTATTACCATCCATCCATCAAAGAAGCATTAGGAAGGGCTCTGAACGAAATGGAAGCAGTTTTGTCGGAGGCGTATGGTATGAAGATCAATAAAAAGAAAACCAAAATTTTGGTGTGTAGGGGGTGTGTAAATAGGATTAAAATGAAAATACAAATTTGAAAGGAGAAGATAGAGGACGTCTCAGGTTTCTGCTATTTAGGAAGTTAAATAACTCGCGATGTTAGGAGCTCTAGAGATATAAAACGAAGAATATCGCAGGGCCGAATTTCATTTAATAAAAAGAAACAACTATTATGCTCAGGAGTGATAAATGTAGAAACTCGGAAGAGGCTATCAAAAACGTATGTATGTACGGGTGCGAAACTTGGACGATAGGAGAAGCGGATAGGAAAAAATTAGAAGCATTTGGAATGTGATGCTGAAGATACCGTGGATAGATAAGGTTAGCAACAGAGAGGTATTAGAAAGAATTGGAGAAAAGCGAAATTTAGGGAAGGCAGTAAGGAATAGGAAAGATAGGATGGTAGGACACCTTCTGAGGCGCGAAGGTTTAGTTCGCGACATACCAGAGTCAGAGATAGGAATAAAAAGAGGTAGGGGTGGACCCAGATTGGACCACTGCTCTCAAATTGTTAGGTATGCAGGATGTTCAACTTTTGGGGAAATGCGTAAGTAGCTCAGGATAGGAAAGGATGGAGGTACGCGTCCAACCAGTCTTCGGCTGAAAACTTTATGATGAGGAAAACTATTATTAATCAGGCATTGTTACAAAAACAGTTGCAAGCTTAACACAAGTTTTCAAATTTGTATAAAATCATTTAGGTTAAAATCTGGTTCAATGAAAGAATTTGGTTGATTACGTACCTACCTAGCTTAAAAATGAATGAATACAGTTTCAAAGTAAATAAAAATATCAATAATATTGTGTGTATAGGCGTCCCCTTACATTGTAATGAAATATAAAAGCCTGGCATTATTTTCGGCATACATATTAGTGGGAGTGCCTTCAGTTTAAATGTCAACTGCTAGCAACATATTGTGGGTGTAGTTACTTAATTTAATGTTAGTCGAAAATAAATAATTTGTATTGAAACTTATTGGTGAATAGAAGGCATACTCGTAGAAAATAGTGCAGGGGAAATTTTTGTTATCATTTTTGTGGAAAATTAATTAGTTAATAGAGTAATTTATGTTTCCTGTCAAATAATAATTCTGGTGTTTAGGCTATTATGCGCATTGATTTGTTATGGAGTAAGGACTCCACCAACCAAACAATAATTAGAGCGTCAGTTTTGGTCAAACGTCATTTTTGAGAAGGTGGTGTACCAAACTACTTCATCCTTCTAGAGTAGGTAACAGGTACCACCTTCAATTCATCTTCGTTTATATTGACGAACTAATGTAGTACAGAATTACTTCCTATAAAATTTTAGAAACTTTAGAATATATCAAAGCTCCATGGGTGGTACCTACTGTAACGTTCGAACAACTGCTCCTCATACAAGTACCCCGCCAGGCGTTGAATTATAGAAGTAAATCCAGATTTCTGTGTGTACTACGAGCCATCACAGAACGCTAGCCCAAACATATCGTAGGGCTTGGAGCACCGTATCTTCTTAGTAGAAGAGGCAATTTGTTGAAAATTTCAATATTGCATGTTGTTACTTCTTTCTGCTATTTTCGAATACAAAAACACAGTTTCCCCACTTTCGGGAATATTCGTGGGAATGCCCCTTGGGAAACTCCCTATTATTTCATTGCCCATCACTAAATGGGCCACCCTACATGAAATGCTTTAACCTTTCGAAATTAAAATCCGTGCAGCCTAACCGAGCAACTGCTCTGTTGTCAATCCATTCTATGAAGCAACGCAATCGGTATAATGGTGAGCATTAACAGTCATCAACTTCTTAAAAATCAATTACCTATAAAAACTCGTTTACAACCACAGAACTGTATTAAATCGATACAAATTGATCAATTTCTGACAAAAATATTTTTTCCAGCTGCTAATCGGCTAATATCTACATAATCTAAAGTTGAAAAATACCTGCCTAGTTGGTGTATCATAAATTCGATTTTTAACTTATGCGTAAGTGAACATGTTGGGTCAGATAGTTTGGAATCCACCTTGTATATAAAGAAGTACTTAATATATTCATGGAGAAATCGAATTTTCGAAGGGCAAACACCTGCGTTTTATCATGTTAGTAACTAAAAATAGGAAGAGAAGCAACTTCTGCGCCATCCCTTCGTACTAGAAATTGGGAGAAAAGAGATAATATAATGAGATAACAAAGACAAACAAAATTGCTAACCTCCATTTTTTTATCCACGTCCTGATCTGCATTGTGACACATTTTTATTAAAATTCCCAGAAACGTATCGATTATTCTATCACGCGAACATCTATTATTGATGAGCTCCTGAGACTCGGAACTAACAAAGCGGTCCACGATTAGCGCATATCGAAGTTTAGTTTTCGATATGCGCTGGATAAGAATTAGTGTGCGTTTCATGACGTGTGTGAGTGAGTACATCTAACGTTAATTCATGAATGGGATAGAAAGTCCAAGAAATTGGTTAGAACTTTAATTTATTACGTCGTATCACACTGGCTATAACGTAGGTAAGTTTTATTGAATCTGCGCTGTTTTCTACCTCAGATTAGTTTGTTTTTAAGTTGGCAAAAGTTTTATGAGTTATTAAATTACATTATCAATTTTTAACTTTCTTTAAAGTAATAAACTCTTAGACACGAAAGTTCTTGATCCAACTACTCTGTGTTCCAAATGAGAAAACGCACTAATAATAATTAAGAAAAAATTAATGAAAAAAGAAATTTACAAATAATGTTCAAATTGTCTTCTATTTTAACGGTTACAAAGTTCGAGGTGTCTCGATAGCGATTCGTGAACACCAATAAATAATGTTTGGGTTGTCTCGTACTATTCCATCCCCGACTGCTATTCTTGCTGCAAGGTCTTCAACATTTTCTACGGGTGCCTCGCAGACCAATGTTTTTAAATGCCCCCCGTAGAAAAAAATCTATGAGATTGAGATTCGGAGAGCGTGGAGGCCAGCCCGCAGGTTCACACCGACCAATACAATGGCCTGGATACAACCCGTCTAGAAAATCTCGAGCTGCGAGTAAAAATGTTTCTAGTTTCTTGGAACCTTAACGAAACCCAGGAGGACATGAGTTTATTGACAAAAAATGTCTCTAAAAAAATCTGTATAATGTATAAATCTGTATAAATCAATTAACCATATGGAAAAGATAAATCTTGAGAAGAATCTTAGGTAGGATCTATGGCTTTCTATAACTTTTCCAGAATTTAAGTTTCGCTGGCTATACATCACGATTGTTGAAATGTTGTTATTTTATACTGCCCAATTCTATCTCCTCATTTCAAGCTGAGCGATGCCGACAAGGAATATGCCTTGACTACAGAAGCCGCTCTGACTCATCCTGTTGATACGTCTTGTCTCGTTTGTAAGTTGAAATTAAGAAATTAATATTGCACTTTAATTTTCTTTCAAAGTACCTAATTTTTTATATTTTTTATGTTGCCCAAAACATTCGGCGAAATAATCTTATTCAAGATTGAAAAGTTCCTTATTTCAATCATAGTAAAGTAACGGGGAATTACTCATCAGGGTACTGTAAAATGTAAAATACCTACCTGCTTGAAACGAGGATACCTTAAGCAATTTCATGAACAACATCGAGGAGAGAAAATCTTGAATGCAAACAGTGTTTTTCAAATAAAGTAAGATACTAGTGTCATTGCAATTTCATAAGAAAACTATTTTATGGGATACTTCAGCTGTCTCGTATCATGCCTTTGTTGAAAGTGCAGTATAACTTTTGTTTAGTTTAAATTCCACCGTTTCAAGAAAGCAATTTTAGCAATAAAAATAGCTCTTTTAGAAACTCGGTTAAACAAGATATGGCTATCATGTAAATGTATCCCATTTGGCAAAATCGTGAACTGGAGCGTTTCGATTCCAGTTCCAACCGCATCGCATTTACATCTATTTCATATGAAGCAATGCGGATATACCGTAATAGGATGTAGTTTTGCAAAAATAAAGGGCCAGCTTTTTATATATTTCACGAGACTAGAGCATTCTTGAACATAAACGACAAATTCATGGCTAACTGTAAGTACACTAGTGAAAAAACATAAACAAGTGTAAAAGTGTAATAAATAAATGTTTTTTATTGTGCATCTAAGTAGTTAGGACATGACAATACGAAATAGAAATGCCTGCCGAAAGCGAGGTTATGTCAAAGAACGCTATCAGGCCTTGCGCAACTGTGCGCATTATCACGGTGCATTCCAAAAACAACAAATTATTCCAGAACATAAATGACTGAGGAGCAAAGAAAACAAAACGTAGGACAGCAATGCAATAAACTTCCTCAAACATTTTACAATACAAATCGACGGAAGGAGGGTCAAGTTGACTTACCTTATTTCTGACACGTTATTTGTCATAATCTATGCGATTATGTTTCAATTTTTCGAGACCTGAGCCTGTGCGAAACCTAAAATCTGAACTAGTATACCCCGCTTCTCTTTAGCTCTACTTACTGTTCTAGTGACAATCATTGCAGCTAAAACTTCGTGGCGTCCACCTTTTGGTAGGTTTACACAAAACATACCTTCTTTGCAGACTCTTGTAAGCTATTTCACTCAGTGAAGAAGATATTGTTAATGAAGTTAACATATTGCTAGTTGCCTCAATGATTACTTTCTGATGTCTTGGTATGCCCTCAGAAAAAACTTATTAACGAAGTAGTTTCACCACAGTAGTTGGGAGGCTGCATGAAACTGATTTTTCTTTTGGCATCGCTATAGTCCCTTACTATGCCTAACTTCGAGCTAGATATTATGTTCGCACGCATTCTGTTTTCTTTCCATAAATCCGGTAATGAGTAGGTACCTACTGAAATTAATTATCTTCTTGTTTTCATTTCTCCATCGTCGCTATTTTCAGTTTCTTTTTTTCTTACTTTCTGAATTTTGTTTCTTCCACTTTCTCCCTCTCTTGCGTTTATCCATTTTTGAATGCACAATACAAGAAATAAGAAAGAATAAGAACAAGAAAGCAACACAGAATTAAATAATTTTTATCTACGCCCGTGAGATAAGAACTTCTTATCCCACTCATTTTGCGTGAGATACGGAGTTTATTACCACACACGTTTTTCCTATTTCACTGCTTTTCAACCAATAAAATTAAGATAATGAAAGTAACATTAATAGTATATTATACACGAGTTTATAATAAATGCTATTATTACCGAGGATGAAGTTTACAACACGAGCGAGTGAAACGAGCGAGTTTTGTAATCATCCGAGGTAATAATAGCATTATTATAACGAGTTGTATACTATACTTTGTCCACGACTAACAAACAGTGTAAGAAAGATTCATACATACGCTGTCAGGTATAATTTTCTTGATTTTTCGGGCAATGAATCTAATGAGGCAATTTCTGCACAGTCTTTTTATGCTGATGGTGTTAAAGAAACCTCGTTTTCACTCTCACTACTCATTATATCTTCTTTTTTAGAATATGCATTTCAAATTAAAAGCAAACCATGCGGATTTGACGTTTCAATTTGAACTGACATATATAGCGATCGCGGCCTACTAAATACCTAAATGTAAAAAGGGTCAAATCGAAGTTCTTATTGGTGTAGTGAATAATATACATTAATCACTGCAGTGATTAATGTATATAATTATGATTGAACAAACACAAGTATAATAAAGAGTATATTATAAGATAGTCGTGGACAAATATATATATTAATATGTCAATTTTTGCAACCGCCATCTCGATGTGTCGCCACGTAGTTTCAATGTTCTAGTTTTCTCTATAAGTCAAGACAAATTTTAATTTAAAATTACCGTTTATTTTCACTTTCTAGGGGCGTAGATAAAAATTTGTACGATATACGTGTGATAACGCTTTATTAACGTATTGGCAAATTTCGCATGCGTACGTTATTGAAGCTCATATCCCACTTATATCGTAAATTTCTATTAAAGCACTACACACAGTGGATGGATCAAGAACTTTGACGTAAATTCACTATGACTTCTTAATAAGTTAACCCCACACGCCAAAAGACAGTGACACAGTAATTAAACTCGATACGTGTTTCGCTGACAACGTCAGCATCTTCAGGAGTAGAAGATTAATCTAATTCTAAACTTAAATTACGTTGCTATAAATATCCAACCCCCACTCACCCAACCTCCACTACTGAAGTGAAAAGGATCGATAAACCTATAGGGTTTCTCAGAACTAATTTGAACATGAGAGCAATGAAATTGTATTCTTAAGTGAAAGGGATCAATAACCTATAGGGTTTCTTAAAACTATTTGAGCAATAAAATTAGGGTCTGAAGGGTAAATATTTATGGCTAGTCTTAATCTATCTACCTGAGAAATCTATACAGGGTTGAGTTCGGAATCGGATCATAGTTACTGTTAAGACAACTGCGTTTATTTTTATATATCTCTATACTTTCCAATGCGTTTAAATCAAATTTATTATTTCCTGGTTTTAAGAGTTTGAGATTATTGCTATTGAATTTATAGCCCGTTCCCAACGCGTGTGACGCCATGCTAGACTTATCAGTGCGGCCGTATTTGTAATGAGCTTGATGCTCCTTAAAGCGAGTTAAAATAGAGCGAGTTGACTGCCCGATATATTATGTAGTTAATATTATCTTCTATTACTTTTTGGTAGAAGTTCATGATGAAACAAATAATTACTTTGAAGCCCGCTTTCCCGAAAATAGTTTTCAAAGTGATTCACACTTCGAGCAACAATTTACAAAATCTACTAGGAAATGCGAAAGATAAAACGGAACCCATTCATAAAGCGGGAATTTACGAAATAGCATGCGGAAATTGCGACAAAAAATATATCGGGCAGTCAACTCGATCTATTTTAACTCGCTTTAAGGAGCATCAACCTCATTACAAATACAGCCGCACTTGATAAGTCTAGCATGGCGTCACACGCGTTGGGAACGGGCCATAAATTCAATAGCAATAATCCAAAACTCTTAAGACCAGGAAATAATAAATTTGATTTAAACGCATCGGAAAGTATAGAGATATATAAAATAAACGTAGTTGTGAGTGGTACTGGACCGTTCGAACAACTACTCCTCTGGTAAATACCCCGCCAGGCATTGAATTATAGAACTAAATCCAGATTTTATGTACTATGAGATCCATACTGAATGCTACCCCAACCATATCGTTGGGCTTGGAACATCCTTAGATCTCTACGTACTTTCCTGCTCAACTAGCAGATAGTAAGTATTGTTAGAAGTTTTTCAATATTGCATGTTTCGAATGTGCATGGAAAATCGTAGACCACTGGTTTCGTCCTTTTGGGACTCATCAGTACGGTGTTTTACCCCAAAGTTATTATATAGGAAGTTGCCTAATACCCGTAAAGCGCTGTAGCACCGCGTGAAGTACGAGTGGGGGAAGCATGTGACGTCAGCATCGGACCTCAATCGCGCTCCGCAAATATACTTGTACAGACGTCTGCATGTGTTTCCCAATTCCCAAGCTTTATACATGCCTTTGATGGCATAAATTTATGTAGAAGCTGCGTAGTTATAAAGTTTCATCGTTCTGTAGGGTGTATAAGTAAAGGTCCTAAAGGTAGGTACCTACCTCAAATTCCCGCACTAAATTTCCGACACTTGTTACTTCCGTAGGTAGGTAATTATAGAAACGGCGCATAACTTGAAATCTATAGCAGGCAGTATAGTTATAGATAACATTATGTACCGTTATTTGAATAAAAATACCTGCTTATAAACTTTTGCTACTCGCCGATGTGTTTCTGAAAATAAAATTAAGTATGTACCTACCTAATACTTGCCTACCTTCATACCTACTACTTCTCGAATAAATACGTACCCACTTGCCTAAAATCATTCCCGAGACTAACCTGGAAGTGTCTATAATAATATATGGTAGGTACGCAAGTACTGAATTTTGTGCATTCATGGCGAAGAAAGTGTTCGTACCTACTGAAACAGATGTTCACCGAAATTTAGTTTTTGGATTAATAATAAATAATTATTTTTTTATACTTAACTATGATTATTTTATTCCACCGTTCTATGCGCTCCGCTTATCATCACCTAATGTACGGCAGGAAATTGCGGTCCCGCGGTGACGTCAATTTACGATCGCAGCCGACTAAGAACGAACCTCGCATTAGGCAACTTTCCATATAATAACTTTGGTTTTACCCTACACACTCGAACCATGCAATATTGCTTGCTTTATATATACTTACACGCTTGGTGAATGTATTAGCAAGAGCTAATTATTTGCCGAATTATGGGGCGGTTATGAGTGGTACTGGACCGTTCGAACAACTACTCCTCGGGCAAATACCCCGCCAGGTATTGAATTATAGAACTAAATCCAGATTTTATGTACTACGAGATCCATACTGAATGCTACCCCAAACATATCGTTGGGCTTGGAACATCCTTAGATCTCTACGTACTTTCCTGCTCAACTAGCAGATAGTAAGTATTGTTAGAAGTTTTTCGATATTGCATGTTTCGAATGTGCATGGAAAACCGTAGACCACTGGTTTCGTCTTTTGGGACTCATCAGTACGGTGTTTTACCCTACACACTCGAACCATGCAATATTGCTTGCTTTATATATACTTCTAATAAACGTAGTTGTCTTAACAGTAACTATGGTCCGATTCCGAACTCAACCCTGTATAGATTTATCGGGTAGATAGATTAAGACTAGCCATAAATATTTACCCTCCAGACCCTAATTTTATTGCTCAAATAGTTTTAAGAAACCCTATAGGTTATTGATCCCTTTCTCTTAAGAATACAATTTTATTGCTCTCATGTTCAAATTAGTTCTGAGTAACCCTATAGGTTTATGGATCCTTTTCACTTCAGTAGTGGAGGTTGGGTGAGTGGGGGTTGGATATTTATAGCAACGTAATTTAAGTTTAGAATTAGATTAATCTTCTACTCCTGAAGATGCTGACGTTGTCAGCGAAACACGTGTCGAGTTTAATTACTGTGTCACTGTCTTTTGGCGTGTGGGGTTAACTTATTAAGAATTCATATTAAAGCACTAGTAAAATATAATGAATTACGGTGAATTAATAAAATACTTTGGGCGCGAAATATTTTATTAATTCCACATGAATAAATATTATTACCAAACAGTGAATCAAGGAAATATTAACTACATAATGAATTACCTTAATACATTAGAAGTTTTGTAATAAAAAAATGGCCTAGAGCTGAAACAAATATATACAGATACACAGAAATAATATCGTTATAGTTGTAAGTTCTATGTTACATAATTAAATTTAGGAGATTGACATTACTTTGTGCTCGTTTTTTTGTTTGTATGAGAAGTGGATAATGAAGTATATTATTGCTGTGACCTATTGTATTTGTTTTGTTTTTCATATTATTTGTATTTTTCACATTTTTATTTTTGACATATACTTTGTGTTTTAATGTTTATTTTACGTAAGGTAGTTAGTGTGAATTTATATAGCTTTTTATGCTAAATAAACCTATTATTATATTATATTATAATATGTTTCATGTACAAGATGAACTTTTCTAATTGGTAAAGTAACAGGAGATAAATAAATACCCTACTGTACTTTGCTTTTTTGTTATTAGTACTGCCATAGACGTATTACATTTGGTATATTGCATAAGTACAAAATACGATATTCTTATAATTATTATTACTCTAACACTCGTGTTATTATATTATCATCTAAAATGGTAGTTTTAATTTTTCTTGAAAAAGTCATGTTCTCGGCCATGCTTGCATTTATTTTATTCAGATTGCTGCTTGTTAACATTATTTCTGAAGGCTTCGTCAATTAGGTATGAATGAATTATTTAATTTGATTATTTTATTAACTGAATGTTACCATCATAGAAGCAATGTTGAGTAGACTAACGAAACTAAGTTTATACAAAACAAAAATATACAGAGTATTATTATAGTTAATCCACTGCTACAATCGATCACTTATCGATAATTACTACGATTTTCACGTTATTACCTACTCAGAAAATAGAAAAAGCTTGCTGTTGATACTTAGCTGTGTACGGCACAAACACGTATATAAAAAACTTCTATCTCTTGGTACGTCATGTTAAACGTTTTTCTTTCCACCACATCGAAGAATATTGCCAATAATAGTTCTGACTTTCCAGGCTAAATAAAAGATCCGAAAACGTCCATTGGCCGCTTTTTTCGACCAATTCTAGGTTTGAGCTTTCCGCAACGACCAAACCCCGTAATTACCTCGCCTTTGGGCTTTTGGCCGTATGCAAGGGACCAAACATAGGATTGGAAAAATCCGAAATCCCCATAGTTAAACACGGGGTCGATTCATGCGTTTTACATTTCTTACACAAAAATCTATCAGGTTAAGGTCAAGCGGAGTGTTATAAGTGCCAGTCGTTGAAGTTTATAATAATATTATTGTAACGTATTTCGATTTTACACTATTTATTTACAGTGACTTTATATATATGTACAAGTATTTACAATGATTAACAGTGATTTGAAAACTTAAAATTAACAAATTGAACAATAAGCAGCGAAATATATACAAGCAGTAAGTAACAACAAGCAGTGAAAATTAAACAATTAAGCGAACAATTAAACAATTAATTACCTAACCTAAACAATTCACAGTACACAAGTCCACAGTTTAAACTCTCTAAAACACTCGTCTTCAACCGACGGTAAATCACATACGAAGACGCCCCGGTACACTTAAAAACGCCACCAAAGAATTCGCACTCGCGTACCGTACCGACACTAGACGCGTATCAAGACTTATACTCGCACAGAACTATTAAACGCCCGGTTCTTATCGCATTCAACATTCGCTGCCAAACTTCAGACTTCAAACTGTAAGACTGTCCACTCGGCTTCTTGCTTCCCATTTTATATTGGTCTTAGAAGATTCTCGAAAATTATCGATCAAACATTGTTCCAGAAAAAGAATCTTCGAGATAGGCTATTCTTTTCGGGAATCATAAACAGCGACAAGGTCGCGCCGTAATAAATCATGCGGCCCGCCTTCAGACAAATAATGTGTCATCACCAGGGGCGTCGCTAACGGGGCAAAAGTTCGTATCACTGCCCCCTCCTTAAAAGACTGATCGCCCCGATCAGAAATTATCTCCTTCTTTCCCATGGTACGGAGCAAGTCGGTCCAGATGGACTACCTTCATCTTCGATCGTGGAGAACGCTGAATCCGGTAAACAACGTCGTTGATCCTGGTCACTACTTGGTATGGCCCTTCCCAGTTCTTCTGTAATTTCGGCGATCGTCCTTTCTTCCGGGCTGGATTATAAAGCCACACCAGATCGCCAGCTTGGAAACCCACAGAATTCGCTCGGGCATCATACCGCGTCTTCATTCGGTCACTCTCTAGACGCATGCGATCCCGAACAACCTCATGAATTGCATCGAGTAGTTCTGCCAATTCCCGGGAATACTCATCTACAGGCACTGGTCTATCTTCAGGATGCCCAAACATCACATCCATTGGCAGCCTCAATTCCCTTCCGAATAGCACACTGGCAGGTGTTCTTCCGGTTGACTCGTGCACAGCCGATCGATAAGCCATCAGGAACAGCGGAATATGTCGGTCCCAGTCTGTCTGGTGTTCATCTACCATTATCCTCAGATGGTTTTCTATGGTCCTGTTGAACCTCTCAACCATACCATCTGACTGGGGATGTAATGGAGTTGTCCTGGTCTTCCGTATTCCCAGCAACTTACAAACATTTTGGAACACCGTAGACTCAAAGTTCCGTCCCTGATCAGAATGGAGCTCCATGGGTATACCGAATCGGCTAAAGAAATTGTTCACCAGAACTTCAGCCACAGTAGTGGCTTCCTGATTCGGTATCGCATATGCCTCAGGCCATTTACTGAAGTAGTCCGTCGCAATCAGGATGTACTTATTTCCATCAGTTGATGTAGGAAACGGACCTGCTACGTCAATTGCAATCCTCTCAAACGGAGCTCCCACATTATATTGGCGCATTCTGCCACGGCTCCTTGTCTTGGGTCCCTTGCTTGACGCGCAGTCATCACATCTCCGGCACCAGTTCATTATGTCTGTTCGGTAGCCCAGCCAATAATATCTCTCTCTGACCTTCATCGTTGTTTTATTGACACCTAAGTGTCCCCCACTCACTCCATTGTGAGCTTCTGCTAGGACTTCCGGAACCTTGTTCTTCGGCACTACGACTTGGGGCTTTCTCTCTCTTCCGTCGGTGCTCTCCCACATTCTCTTCAGAAGACCGTCTTCGATCACAAGAGAATCCCATTGTGCCCAGTATGACTTCAGGGCCAAACTCTTGTCAGAAACTTCCATCCACTCCGGTCTTCTGCCAGCTTCTTTCCATCTTAGCAGAGGTTCCAAGGTCTTATCCTTCTGCTGGGCGTCTCTCCAGGATTGTAGATGCTCTTCTTCTACTTGGATTCGGGTTTGATGGCATTTGATGGGGTGTACATGCTCTTTCAACTCTTGCCTCACACAGTACTTGCAATCTTCCGGGCAAGGTCTTCTCGAAAGTGCATCAGCATTGCCATGTTTTCTTCCAATCCGATGTTGAATGATGAAGTTGTACTGCTGCAGCCTCTCAATCCAACGGGCTAACTGACCTTCTGGGTTCTTAAATTGCAGCAACCATTTCAAGGAAGCATGGTCAGTTCTGATAAGAAAATCTTGCCCGCACAGATATTTATGGAAGTGCTCGATGGTCCGCACAATTGCTAACAGCTCCCTCCTAGTGACGCAGTAATTACGTTCAGGCTTCGACAAGGCCTTACTGAAATAGGCCACAACCTTTTCTTCCCCATTCTCTTCTTGAGATAATACACCGCCTATGCCTACATTACTTGCATCGGTATCCACAACAAACTTGCTTCCAGGCCTCGGATACGTCAAAACAGGAGCAGAACACAGAGCCTTCTTCAACTCTTCAAATGCTCCTCGGCACTCCTTCGTCCACTCATATGGCCTACCATCTTCGGTCAAACGATGCAGGGGCTTCGCAATGTCTGCAAACCCTTTCACGAAACGGCGGTAGTAGGTGCATAATCCCAGAAAGCTTCGAAGTTGATGTTTATCTTTCGGGACAGGCCAATTCCTCACTGCGTCTGTCTTCTCTGGATCTGTCGCAACTCCTTTGGTGGAAATTATGTGCCCCAAAAACTTAACCTGTTTCTTAAACAGCTGGCACTTCTGCGGACTTAATTTCAGGTTAGCTTGCCTCAATTTCTCGAAGACATCGCACAAGTTCTTCAAGTGCTGATCGAAAGTCTTCCCCATCACGATGATATCGTCGAGGTATACCAGGCAAGTCTTCCAATGCAGTCCTCGCAGTACTGTCTCCATCAATCTCTCAAAGGTGGCGGGTGCATTGCAGAGCCCAAACGGCATTACCGTAAATTGCCACAAACCAGTTCCGGCAGAGAACGCTGTTTTCTCCTTATCTTTGGGATGCAACTCGACTTGCCAATAACCACTCTTCAAGTCGAGGGTGGAAAACCATCTGGAACCCGCCACTGTATCCAGGGTGTCGTCAATCCGGGGTAAGGGGTAACTATCTTTCTTGGTGACATCATTCAACCGCCTGTAGTCTACACAAAAACGAGTGGAGCCATCTTTCTTGCTCACCAGCACTACAGGGGAAGTCCACGGGCTCTGCGAAGGCTCAATTACCCCTTGTCTATTCATGTCTTTGATCAGGTTGTCCATTTCGGTTTGTTTTGCCAAGGGTACTCTTCTAGGAGCTTGCTTAATGGGAGTATGATCACCGGTGTTAATGGTGTGTTGAATTACTCCCGTCCGTCCTAGGTCACCATCTTGCAATGAGAAGACATCTTGATACTTCATCAGAAGCTGAGTCAGCTTCTCACCCTGTATCTGATCCAGTTGTTGGGAACATTCTTCTACCATCTTTTCTAGGGGAGTGGGTAAACTGGTCTGGGACACCTTCTGATCTTCTCCCTTCCTCTCATTCTTCACCATGGCAACCCTAGACACTGGCTCACACATACCAACTATCGTACCCTTGCAAATCTTCTGGTCAAATTCTGCAATGTTCGCTATTCTTACGAATACTGGACGTTGACCAGGTCTTACCAATGTCTTCCCAATCAGTAAACCTTTCTTCATCTCTTCGTACACTGGCTCGACCAATCCCACCAAGCAGCTTGGAGCACCATCCACACGGACACGTACGATGTTCTCGGATCTGGCAGGCAACACGACATCTTCTTCGACATTCACTCGGTACACACAGTTCTTCTGCCCAGGAGAACTCATTACTAGTTCTTCTTCTCCAATTCGAAGTACACCGGTGCCAACATCAAGCACAATCCCGTGCTTCTTCATACAATCCAGGCCCAGTATAACTTCATCCACAATGTCGGCTACAAGAACTCTCTGTGGAATGACGACATCTTCCATCCCTATGTCGATTTCTGCCTCTCCATATATAGGTGCTGTCTCGCCGGTAGCAGTAACCAATCGGATATTCTTATTGGTCGGCCTAATTCTCCACTCAGCCACAACATCTTTTCTGACTATGGTGTCACTGGCTCCTGTATCGATGGTAATTTCGGTCTTCCTGCCATCAATAATCCCATCAATCATCAAACTATCCCCAACTCGAGCCAACCTTGACACATTCACATCTTGTACTGGGGCTTGGTAGGATTGGACCAGCTTTCGCCCCTAAAACCTGGTCGACTTTAGTTTCCCTGGTACCCGGAGGTACCAGCCTCGTCCTCGTGCCGTCTGGATGTATTTTGGCACCGGTTGCGGAGATGGCCTTTCTCACCGCAATTCCAGCATCGTAAGAAATTCTTCCTCTCTTGCCATCCCCTTCGAGTCCCATTATTGTTACTGATCTCAGTTCTTCTGTCCAGTTTCTGTACAACTTTCTCTAAAATTTTTTTCACCAGGTCTTCGTCTGGCTCCTCATTGGTATGCAGCTGTCGCACCTTGGAGTATCCTCGGGATGTTTGCTTTGCTGCCTCAAACTCCAAGGCGTGGGCCAAAGCGTCTGCTAAAGCTTTATGTCTTGCTAGCTTCAGCGCCATCTTGGTTTCACTGTCACGCAGCCCCTCAATGAAATTTTCCACAGCCAGGCTTTCCAAGAACTCCTCCGGGGCTGTTGGGTATGCCAACCGGACCAAACGAGCGATGTCGGCCTCAAACTCTTGCAGGGTCTCATTGGAGCGCTGAGACCTACCCTTTAGCTGTGCCTGGTGGACTTGCTGGAGGTGTTGATGGCCATACCTCATCTCCAGGCGCTTAACTATCTCCTTATAATCTGCCTGTTGTTCGGCTGTCACGGTATCCAGGATGTTCAAGGCGTCACCTCGGAGTGCAACTACCAAATTCACCGCCTTCTCGGTACTGGCCCACTGGTTCGCCACTGCCGCTGCCTCGAACTGCTTGATGTAGGTATGCCACGAGGACTTCCCATCAAATGTAGGCGGCTTCACTTTAAGAACTGGAGATCTTCTTTCTTCATCCAATCCAGTATCTTCTGTCTTCAATGTCTTCTTCTTCTCTAGCTGTGACATTCTCTCATTCATCTTCGATATTTCTTCATCCATTACCTTTCTTATTTCTTGTGTTTCTTCTGTGATTCGGGTCTCTAATTCGGATCTTACTTCAGTAATTCTTTCAGTTACTTGCTCTTGACTTCTTTCTATAGCCGACTTCATTTCTTCTTGGCTGTTCTTCATTTCTTCTAGGTGGTTCTTCACCTCTTCTTGGTTAGCCTTCATCGCCTCTTCTAGATTGTTCTTAATTTCTTCTTGGGTAATCTTCATTTCTTCTTGATTTGTCTTCATTGCTTCTTCCAGATTTCTCTTCGTTTCTTCTTGACTGCTTTTCACTGTTTCTTCAAGGTGGTTCTTCATTTCTTCTTGACTGCTCTTCATTTCTTCTTGACTGTTCTTCATTTCTTCTTGCCCAGTCTTCATTGCTTCTTGGCTGTTCCTTATTTCTTCCAAATTAGTCTTCATTAACTCCATAAAAGCTTGAAGTTGCTGCTCCATCGCGGCGGCTCTTCTTGTTACTGGCATAAACACTCAAAACACAAACACCAGTCTCAAACCACTACCAGTCACTATGGAGTCCAAAAACGTCGAAATTTTCACTCAGCTCGGCCAACTTCTAGAAAATTCTTCAATTTTCCACCGGCTTCCACGACGTTCTTCACTCTTCTTGGCTCCGCAAATCGCACTTCTGACACCAGTTGTAACGTATTTCGATTTTACACTATTTATTTACAGTGACTTTATGTATATGTACAAGTATTTACAATGATTAACAGTGATTTGAAAACTTAAAATTAACAAATTGAACAATAAGCAGCGAAATATATACAAGCAGTAAGTAACAACAAGCAGTGAAAATTAAACAATTAAGCGAACAATTAAACAATTAATTACCTAACCTAAACAATTCACAGTACACAAGTCCACAGTTTAAACTCTCTAAAACACTCGTCTTCAACCGACGGTAAATCACATACGAAGACGCCCCGGTACACTTAAAAACGCCACCAAAGAATTCGCACTCGCGTACCGTACCGACACTAGACGCGTATCAAGACTTATACTCGCAAAGAACTATTAAACGCCCGGTTCTTATCGCATTCAACATTCGCTGCCAAACTTCAGACTTCAAACTGTAAGACTGTCCACTCGGCTTCTTGCTTCCCATTTTATATTGGTCTTAGAAGATTCTCGAAAATTATCGATCAAACATTGTTCCAGAAAAAGAATCTTCGAGATAGGCTATTCTTTTCGGGAATCATAAACAGCGACAAGGTCGCGCCGTAATAAATCATGCGGCCCGCCTTCAGACAAATAATGTGTCATCACCAGGGGCGTCGCTAACGGGGCAAAAGTTCGTATCATTATTCTCTTGAAGCTGATTATTGAGCATGCGGTTTTAGATGGTAGCGCCGCGCCGCTACGAAAAGGGTCTCCTGCACCAACACACATTGACAACTAACCTGAAACAATAAGAATTGCGTCACTTCAAATAGGCAAAAACACACGAACTAAGGAAACCAGGCATTAATTCTAACTTTGGACATTTTGCATTTGTCCAATCTTAAGTTTGGTCGCTTGCATGCGGCCAAATCCCGAAGGCGAGATATATGTCGGAGTTCGGTGGTAGCAGATGTTCAAACGAGAAAAACAGCCAACATTTCAAAATTATATTTTACAGCAATTAACATCATTATTTCATTACGATTAGAAGCTCTATTTATAAAATGAATAGACATTACTGAATAGTACCACTTATTTAAATTTATTCTAACTCCATCGTAACATTTCTTGAAATTAAATTTCTATGAACAAAGCATGATTCAAGATTTGTTTACTTAATTGCTCTTCGCGACAAATTTTAATACCTAGGGTCCTGGGTAACGCGCACAATGTTTATCCATTGAAATGTATTTTCGAGAGAAGTTCAAACTTAAAATACACGATTAGCAGAAGTTTGTAAATACTTTGGAGTTTTCCCGTGATAAATTTAGCTTTGTGTCTACTTTACGAGGGCAGTTACTTCTGTGGAACTAATAATAAACGCATGTTATCTCTGTGTGGAAATTATGAGCTTTCCCACAAAGTGCATCATAAAAAATAATAATTGCATGCAACGTCATCAACCTAAAAATCCAGTTTAGGGGTTGATCTGTCATAATTCGAGCGCTCAGCGAACTGAAAACGTATAAACTTGGAGATAAGAATGTAGATTACGTACGTTTTATCACAGGTTTGATACGAATAGTCGTTTAAAGATATTTCTTTCATTGGAAAGGTTAATAAAATTGAAGACTTTATAGCAAGATCTCAATAACATCTGTCCGTAACAATGTTCGAACAGATGAAATATATTTTTACGGTCAAATTATAGAATCTGGAAGATACTATTATCTACCACATACCCAAAAGAAAATGTATAATACTCCTAAATATAGGATATATTTGACGAATTTTTATTCAATAATTTAGAAAGTACTTGTGGCTGCTTGAACACGTGGACTTATGAACAAAAAGTATGGAACAAATTAATAATATGCTAGATTTAAACGAAATTTGGTATAGGGGGGCGAAAGATTATGACAAACTCAAATTTGATATCAGCAGTATTTATAATTTTTCGCTACTAATACAAACTTTTATTTTAAATTGCATGGCCTGTATAGGTAATAATAATAAAATCAAAAAATAAGTAATAAAATCAAAATAAATCACAAGGCTCTAACGAACAATTCCTCTTTGATTACGTTACTCTTGAACAGGTAGCGCACGCGCAGGGAAGCTTGTATACAGCTTATATAGACTATCGAAAAGCGTTCAACTCAGTTCCGCATTCATGATTGATGAAGGTCCTCTAGATGTATAGAGTGGCTCCTAAACTTGTTGGCATTTTATATCCAATGATCCAAACATGTATTTTCCAGTGAGACTCATTAAGCCCTCTCTGGTTTTCCCATATGCTCAATACGAGACAACACGGATTTAACCTTAAGAGAAAGATGGAAGTCCAACACAAAGTGACGTATCTGATGTACATGGATGACGTTAAAGTCTACGCTAGTACATGTCAGCTCCCTGCTAAGGACTATAGAGATTGGATCTAGGAGAATGAACTCAAATAAACCTCGATAGATCATAGCTAAATTCTCTAGCTACAGGTTCAAGCAACAAGCTTTTAAAGTGTGGTTTCGTTCAAACTGTCGGCAGCCGCCGTCGACGGCCGCCATTGACATCCGCGGCCACGGCGGACGGCGGACGGCGGACGGAGGATGACGGCCGCGACTCAAGTGGTTTCGTTCAGGCTGATAACGACCGCGTTGAAAACAACAAACACGACAAATTATTCAGTCTGTCACGAAAGTTGCAGTGAAGTGAACCATCATGGACGACGTACTACTTTAATAACGAACATTTATGGATTGGAGCCATTGCCGAGAGACTATCCAGCAATTACGGACCATGATGTGATAGGTGTGTCGTTACCAGTGACATCGGAGATGGGGGGTGGTGTGCCAAGCATACATTTCAAAAGGAATTTATCCATTGAAAATATTTCTAGAATAAATAGCGAACTTTTATGTGCTACTTGGATGTATGACTGTGTGGATATTTCTGAACTATACTCAAATTTTATAGATTGCATTGAGGGCGATCTTGATAAAGTAGCTCCAAGGAAGATGTTCATGAATGCGGGAAGAACAAATAACTGGTATAATTCCAAAATAAGGGTGGCTCAGAAAGAAAGAGATGAGGCATTCAAACGGTTTCGTTTCACTAGAACGGAGGCAGATTGGAAAGAATATGCAACGAGGAGAAATATATGTGTAAAGATTGTGAGAGAAGAGAAGAAGAAATATTTTGAGAATAATATAGACTGTTGTAAGGGAAATCCTAAAAAAATGTGGACTACCTTAAAGAACATGCTCGGAAGTGGGAAGAGGTCTGAAAGCTTTGAAAATGTAAAATTTGAAGAGGAAAGAGGGTCACTGAGTGAAAATTTTAATTATTATTATGGTAATAGTATCCAAAACATCGCCGATGGTATTGATGCAGTATCCGACGATTTCGAAGATAACCTGTTGCAAGAATGTGAATTTGCATTGGAAGAGTTTGAAACAATAAGCTTAAATAAGCTGAGGAAGATAGTTTTCAGTTTGCACAATGGGAAGTCTACTGGTGACAGTTTATTGAGTGTGTGTCTGTTGAAAGATTTGTTTGACACAATAGGCTATTCTTTGCTGAATGTGATTAATACTTCTCTATTATTTGGTGGTATTCCGAAAGATCTGAAGATTAGTACTATAATACCCATACCGAAGGTATCTAATCCAGTGCATCCATCTGAGTGTAGACCAGTGAATTTGCTACCAATAGTGGATAAGATATTGGAAACTGTAGTTTGCGACCAATTGCGATGTTACTTCGAAAGTAATAAGCTTTTATACGAGGGTCAGGCTGGCTTTAGACAGAATCGTTCCTGCGAAAGCGCTTTGCAGTTGACATTTGCAAACTGGCGAAGGAGTATCGATGAGGGTAAACTGACTCTGGGTGTGTTCGTAGATTTGCAACGTGCGTTTGAAACAATAGACCGATTGAGACTTTTAAAGAAACTAGAATTTTATGGCGTTAAGTCTGGTGCATTGCGGTGGCTCACTAATTACTTGGACGATAGGTGGTGTCAAACAAAAGTTGATTGTGACATATCGGCTATGCGGAGGGACTTTTACGGAGTTCCTCAAGGAAGTGTATTAGGTCCCTTGCTTTTTATTATATATGTGAACGACATCAACCTTTACTTCAAGAGTGCGTGGGTGAATCTTTTCGCGGATGATACTATGATATCGCTATCGAGTCAGGATTGGGAGTTTCTAACTAGTGAAATAAATAACGAACTAGAAGTACTTCACTGTTGGTTGTGTGTTAACAAATTGAAACTGAATGTGGCTAAAACAAAGTGTATGGTAATAGGTTCAAGAGTACGTTGCGAACGATATTTGGGGGATGCTCATGTTGTAAAAATTGGGGGTGCCACTGTAGACTTTGTTACA
This sequence comes from Xestobium rufovillosum, assembly GCA_963966045.1. Lineage (NCBI taxonomy): Eukaryota > Metazoa > Arthropoda > Insecta > Coleoptera > Ptinidae > Xestobium > Xestobium rufovillosum. The sequence goes on from OZ014504.1 coordinate 17,309,870, forward strand.
GAAATTAAATATTTAGGCGTTATAATAGACCCACAGTTAAATATGTCACTGTATGTTGAGTATATTTGTAAAAAAATAGGCAAAAGGGTGGGATTTTTCAGACGCGTGTCTGATGGTGTTTCTAAGTGGTGTAAGTTACTTATTTATAATACAATTGTGGCACCTCATTTTGCATACTGTTCGTCGCTTCTGATAGCGTGTACGGCGGGTAACATAAAGAGACTGCAGATTCTCCAAAATAAGGCAATGAGAGTTATTTTAAATTGTGGTATGCAGGCTCACGTAGTTGATATGCTCCAAGTGTTAAATTTCTTATCAGTACAGCAGATCATTAATAAGGGCAATGTAGTTTTTATTTACAAGATAATTCACGGTAGTTCTTGCCAGTGGTTAGAGGAGTTTCTGTCGAAGAGATCACAGTTTCATAGATATTCGATGAGAAATAAGGAGGACTATAATGTAAGTTTTGTAAAGTCAACCCAGCAGCAGAAAACATTGTTATATACTGGTATTTGTCTGTATAATGCCCTTCCTGATGCGATTAGGGCACAACCAAATTTGTCAGTTTTTTCTGCAGCAGTGAAATCGTTCTATCTGCATGGAACTATGTGATATTGGTTCTTGATCGTTTTTATGTTAAATTGAAAGGACTTTATTATGGCTGTAGATTAGACATTGATTATGTTTATGGATAATGATTATTGCAAATTTATGTTCAAATGCCTAAAAATTTGTTTATTTTTTGTTTATTGATATGAACCTCGATATGAACTTTTTATTTTTTAATTTGCCCATAGTCTGCGTGAATTATAATTCAATTATTGTCTCTTTGATAATTACAGTTAGGTAGGTACCTATCAGTATTATGTTGTCAGCAGGGAACTTTTGATTTTGCTTACTAGTCAATTTCTGTTAACTAATATTTTTTTTTGTTATACAATATGTAATGTAGCTTTTGTATAGCCAATGTGGCTAATAAATCTATCTATCTATCTATCTATCTATCTATCTACTGTTATTAAATGAAGAAATTGAAGATATGGAATTGGTAATGTCAATCTATATGGAAAAACCGAATGTCCTATTTCAAAGTAGGAATGAGGAAGGTTACTTTTACCCAAATATTTGTAAACAAGGAAGCCATCTTTTCTCTTTCAACAGCGTTGTCAGACTTCTCTGAAAGCAGTCGGTGCATTGACGGTCGCGGCTGGCGGTCGCCTTTAGAAATTGAACAGCTCCAACTAAACCGGTCTCATTAGAATACCGTTGAATCAGTTCTGCGCGTTCGACGGCGACCGTCAACGTCTGCTGCCGACAGCCTGAACAAAACCATACCTTTACCCAAAAAAATATTTGAAGAATACCGGTATAGGTACACATGAAGGAAGATTTGTGTTCTACGAGGTTCGCGTTGTTTAATGAAGCAATCTCTAAATTTGGAATAGGGGGATTTTGACTAGGGATGGCGTAATATTCGTGAAAACGGCTAATGGAATAAAGAAGATCTTCATCCCTGAAGAATTGCGTCATTTGATTGAATAGTTTCTTTTTGTATGTTTTTTCTCTCAGATTATATATTATCATTCCATACTACACTGACCGGCAAAAAAAAAACCAACCACATCAACATCAACATGTTCGCGGAAATCAGACGGCAGTGGACTATGCGGGGGACTATGCATCATTTCATCTTATCATTTGTGTACGCTAAAATACAAGCAGGCTTATGTGCATTTGTTTTGGAATTGAGTTTGACAGTGAATGCGAGTTTTCAAGCGATAACAATGCCGATAACTGTTGCGGACATTTCTCAAATTGTAGCTTTGATTGAGGATGGTCGTAATCAACGGTGTGTCTCGTACACTGGGAATAGCCCGTACTACTGTTCAGGATGCGCGGAATCGGTATTTGGAGACCGGTGGATTTGAGAGGCGAGCAGGATCTAGAAGACAAAAGGTGGCAACTGCCGTTGATGATCGTTTTCTTGTGCTCAACACACTGAGAGAGCGCAGTTCAACGGCAGTCTACTTCAACATCGCCTTCTAACAGTGCGAGGGGTTCAAACAAGTGAGAAAACGATTAGGAGGAGACTTGTGGAAAGTGGCTTATTTTCGCGAAGGCCTGCCACAGGACCACAATTGCTTCTTAGCCATCGAAGAGCACGTCTGCGGTTTGCGCAATTACATGCAGATTGGAATCCTCAGCAATGGAGTGAAGTTCCTTTTACTCATGAGTCACTTTTTTTCTGCGATCACCTGATGGTCGAGAAAGGGTATGGAGAATGATATTTCGACTGCACCATCTCTGTACGGTTATCTTTTAACGGTGGTTCTGTTATGGTGTGGGCAGGCATTTCCAAGGTAGCACATACCGACCTCTTATTTGTGGAAAATGGTGATTTGAACGCCCACAGATATGTGGAAGATGTTCTTCAAGAAGTTGTCGTCCCATTTTCGCATTTTATTGGAGATGGCTTTGTTTAATGCATGACAACGTCAGATCACACACTGCACGAGTAGTAACTGAATATCTGGTTGAGGTTGGCATTCGTAGATTTGATTGGCCAGCATGCAACCCGGATCTTAATCCTATGGAGCACCTCTGGAATCAGCTTCAGAGGCATATTCGTCGACGACCAGCAATTCCAGTGACTCTTCAAGAGTTACGCTTGACCCTTTAAGAAAAATTTGAAGGAATTCCTCAAATGTACTTAGCAGATTTGACTAACTCAATTCCACAACGGTTAAATGCTGTAATTCAGGCTCGAGGAGGACATACACGGTACTGACAGTAAGCAGGAGTTCTTTTAAAAAAACTGCATCCAATTTTTTACACATTAGAAGAAAACATATTTGTAGTGTTTCTGCTATTTTCTTTCATTAAATTACCTAATTTTGTGTTAATTAGTCTTCTTCTCCTAATCTTTGCATCCCCAATAAATGGTTCTTCAAGCCAATAACAGTGTTAAGATGAATTAATGAATATTTAAGTTCTTTTTCAACCATTTCCGTGTAGCCGGTTTTTTCTTGCCGGTCAGTGTATATTTGGGTAAAGTAATATTTATATTTGTGTTGAACACCTTCAAAATTTGTTCTTCAATATCTTCATGTTTCACTTCCATAACTCCAAAAACTCTAAACTTATTCAGAATTGACGTAATTTTCGCCAACCCAAAAAACCTACTCGGGTTTTTTTAAACTCGCCTAAAAACTCTCTTCTTTTCTTTTGTTTCTTTGCACATTGCTTAGGGGCATCGAATGGATTCCTCATTCCTGCATTAGTTAATAGTGGAGTGTTTCCTGATGTTGTGTCATCGTTTATTACACGCTTTCGTCAAGTACTTGCTCTGTAATTCAATGCCTGTCGGGGTATTTGTCCGGGTAGTAGTTGTTGAAGCAAATTCGGGTCGAATTTTCATTTACGTTATTCGACTTTGACTAGAAATGTCTTAGAGGGGACGGTTAGTGAGCGAGAGCCAACTATTTGGAGTTGGAGTGAGCGAGAGCCAACTCTTTGGAGTTGGCGCTCGCTTACTGATACTGGTTTGGTTTGTTCCAGAGACAACATAACAAGAATTATTGTTTCTCTATGGTTTGTTCGCACACAGCTGCACGGTACTGATGAGCTCCAAAAGAGCGAAATCATGATATGCGGTTGTTGTGGGCTAACAAACCAAATCATTTCTATTCTTCTTCATTATATTTAGCCACAGCAGGCCTCACACTGCGTTTGTGTATGCTAGGGGCATCGAATGTATTCTTCATTCCTACATTAGTTAATAGTGGGGTGTTTTCTGATATTGTGTCACCATTTAGTACACGCTTTCGTCAAGGACTTGCTCTGTAATTCAATTACTGTCGGGGTATTTGCCCGTGGAGTAGTTGTTGGGGCAAGTTCTGGTCGAATTTTTAAAAAGTTCAATATGTTAAGATGTAATGAGTGGTACTGGACCGTTCGAACAACTACTCCTCAAGCAAATACCCCGCCAGGCATTGAATTATAGAACGAATTCATATTTTATTGTACTACGAGATATCACATAATGTTACTCCAGCTAGCTGGCATTGAAGCATTCATTTTGAACGCAACGTATTTAATATAACCTATAAAACGAACCTTCTTCGTTGAAGTAATGAACGCAGAAATACGTTATGAATGTTTCAATACCAGCCAGCTGGAGTAGCAATAAAATTTGGATTCGTTCTATAATTCAATGCCTGGCGGGGTATTTGCTCGAGAAGTAGTTGTTCGAACGGTCCAGTACCACTCATTAAAATTTTAGATTTGAAAAATATTTATAAATAAAAAGTTTGACCAAGATCGAACAAACTAAAATTTTTAAGTTAAAATTACGTAGGTAATGACCTAAATTTAACTGCTGGAAATTTACCAGAAGACGTAGATAATGTTGGGGCCCTTATACTGGCAGTTAGTCTTTAATTAAATGTTAAGTGAAACTGTTTCAAAGAAAACGCCCACATTACGTTATAAATACCTTTAATTACATCAGAACGCTTTAAATTAAGTTCCTCTTATACGCGGTACCGAAAGTGGTGAGAGTCCGTAGAAACCTTTTCGTAAAACAGGCATCCTGAGGTATTTGACCTCACTGCATAAGTAAATATCAGCTTGTCATCGTAATAAAGAAAATGTTTCCCTAGTTAAATCTGGACCGAAAATGAGCCTGGGGATTTACGTCGAAGAGTTTTAGGGCTCATATTTGTTTTATGCCATTTACTCTCCTCTCTTTTAAAACAATTACACTGTGGGATTCTGGAAAATGCTATCCTATAAATTATGAAAGTAAACGAAAAATAAAATTATAAAGGAAATTAATGTTTCGGGAAACGACCGTAATAATGGATTTGGCAAGACTGTGTAGGCATAAAAATAACATAAAATGCATTAAATTGAAGCACGAAATTTACGTGCCGGAAGCAATCGGAAAATTTACTTTGAAAAAATTCCATGCTGTTCTTTGCTTATTAACTTAACAATCTTTGGTCAGCGTTTTAATATATCTCATAAGAAGGTGGCAACTGCCCTTTTAGACGTTACTGAGGACTTTCTGAGAGCTATCGACGATGGAAATTTAACTTTACTTGTACTTTTGGATTACTCGTAGACTTTCGATACCTTAAATATTGTCAAGAGTTGCCTCACAAGCGCCGCCCATTTGTGGGAAGTTAAACTGATAGTTCTAAAATTTTCGCACCTATCCGCGCCTTTCCTTTTTGGTAAAGCTACTATGATGTTCCGTTTGTAATCTTCTGGAATCTCGCCTGTCAGGTATATGCGACTAACTAATTTAAATAAACGATCTATTACCTTTTGACCTGCACACTTTAAGATTTCTGCCTGCAAGCCATCTATACCTGGTGCTTTATTGTTCCTTAAACTTTTTAGTGATAACCCAAACTCTTCTCTCATTATAGGACACCCTAGGTTGTCCCCCTCTACAGTGCTTTTGCTTTCTACTATATCTTGTACTTCCTGTCCCGCTTATAAGTTTCCCAAATATTCTTTTCACCTATCTGCCTTCTCCCCGCTTCCGATTAGGATATCTCCTGCCTCATTTCTAATGTTTTTGGTACTAGTTCCAATTTCTCTAAAATTTCTCCTAATTATTTTATGTGCTTCATCAGTCTTTCCTACTTCGAACTTATCTTCCACATCTTTGCTTTTATTATAGATCCATTGCTCTTTCGCTTTCCTACATTTCCGAATAATTTCCCACTTGATCGCCTTATATCTTTATTTCCCTTTTTCATCTAACCTATTTTTATATTTTCGGCTTTCCTCTATTAGACTCACAATATGTTTTGTTATCCAGGGTTTCCTACTTTCATTCTGTTTATGTCCCAAAATATCTCTAGCTGCGGAATCTAAACTATTTTAATGCAATTCCATTCTGCCTCTATGTAAATAAATTGTTAATACGGAAATGCGTTACAAAATAGTCAGGTTACTAGCAATATTACATTTCATCGGCCTTAGTGATAAGTCTATAAAAAAATTTCGAGGATTACCTGAGTTGTCGGTCTCATGTTGTATCGGTTGGTGATGGCCTTTCGACTGCCATTGCGGTTAAATCTGGAGTGCCGCAGGGATCTATACTAGGCCCGCTGCTTTATACACCTGCAATTTTTCATCCGTTGTTCGAAATTGCAAAATGCATCAATACGCTGATGGTACGCAAACAATTTACACTTTTCCGCCTAAAAATTTATTATTTGCCGTAAACGCCGTTCATTCTGATTTGGAGAAGCTGTTTGATGTATGTTTGCTAAATGCCTCTAAGTCTGGAGTTATGCTGTTTGGGCCGAGAAGTACTGTATTAGAACATTCTCGGCGTATTGAAATCACAATCGACAATTATTGTGTTCTTCCACTTAAATTGGCCAGTCGTAACTTGGATGTCGAATTGGATGTCGATGTTAGGTTTAGGGGACACATCACGAAATGTATTCAAAAAGGTTACGGAAATTTAAAAATTAATATTGTTCAACCAATGCGCTATAATGCACTCCAGGGTATCCGCCATACTTGTACAGCAAGATAACATTTCGAAATGATGTGCATAACCTCAATCTGAGATTCAGGGGTCTTCTCATGACTTCCGCTCATAGGCTCCAATTGTTTAAACGTTCTTTTTCTTATCAAGTTGCTGCAATCTGTAATACTATGGCCTGGTTTTTCAAAGAATCCAACACCGGATTAAGTCTGACACCGCCCTCGTTGCTATGAAGCCAGCCAATCAGAAAGCCGGTATCATAGCAACGAAGCGAGTGTCAGACTTAATCCGGTGTTGGATTCTTTGAAAAACCGGGCCTAAATCTCTTTCATTAAAAACGCTGAACCAGAAACTGTTTCGAAGACGAGGCGGCCGTGATTTATCAGGCTTCCAGCCGTCCCCACTTCTAGCGCCCACGTCACACTTCCAGTCAATTTTATATATTCTCTAGCGTTATTATCTAAAAGGATATTAACAATAAATGAACAAGAATATTCCTCCTCTCACCAAAGTTTTCAAGCAAAATATTTTTCTCTACAAACGTTACCACCTTCTTGGGCAGAAAAATGTGAAATTAAAGGAAGAAACCCATCCCTGAGGGTAGAAGGGGGAATGTACGGTTCGGAAGAGGAGACTCCACAATGGTCGCCGTATTTACGAAATGACTTTCTTCCTTATTTATTAAGTAAATGACCGATTGTGATACATCGTTGGAAAAAGAATTTTTCGGGAAACCCAAACATGCAAAACAATAATTATTATAAACGGAGTACCATTTCAAATAAGAAAATCAATCTCATTTCCGGTTAGACCTGAAATCTAAATCCCATCGTGTATATCAACTTTCATAAAATTTTTCTGGGAATTCAAATTATGTAAACAAATGTGGGACTTTCCATTTAAAAAACCATAACTTTGGTTTGGTGCTCAAAGCGTGAGCACCCTGTATTCACCAAAATAATTTTATCAGATGCTTCGCGGGATTCTCCACATAGATGTAAAATTTTATTTTGAATGGAACCAGAGATATGAATCGATTACGCACTATTGGCCCACCCTATATATTAGCTCCACTAAATTGCATTATTTTATTCAAAATATAGTAAAGAATAAATGAGAAAAACCGGGTTCTGTCAACTAAACATGTGTATGCAAGATTTGAGAACGAGTATATAGGTATTATAGTGATGGTAATATACAGAGTGTCCTAGAACAACGGGGCAATATTTCTGAAGCACATAGTTTGGGTCAAAATAACACTTAAAGTATGTAAAAAAAAATTCTAGGAAGCCTCCCTTCGAAGCTATTTGCCCTTAAAGGTCAAGTCCTCAAGAAGGTTTTTTGCTGGTAACTTTCAAACTACCGCATCGAATGTTATAAAATTTGGACTGTAGACATAGTAAGAAAGTATCTGTGATCGAGTGACATAACATTTTCCGTATCTTGTATAGGAAGCCGGAGGTGGAACACCCCTAATGCTTTTCACCCCTTAACCTTTACGTTGATGCTTTTACGAATTTGCAATGACACTTTTAAATTCCTTAAACATTTGTCTCAACAAAAGGTACTCTTTTTTGAAACCGTTAAATGGCTGGTTTCAGAAAAAAAAATATACAAAGCTATGGTTCATCATTTTTACCATACAAGCCAGGCTACGAAATATGAACTGCTACATGAAACATGTGAGAAAATGAAATGAAAATGTATGAACAATCGGTAATCACATTGTAAATTGTAATCACATACATTTTTGTGTAGTAAAAATGATAAACCATGTCTTTGCATAAGTTTTTTCTCGGAAACGGGCCATTTTAACGGTTTTAAAAGAGAGTACCTCTTTTTGAGACAATTGTTTAAGGAATTTAAAAATGTCATTGCAAATTCGCTGAAAGCATCAACGTAAAAGTTAAGGGGTGAAAAGCATTAGGGGTGTTCCACCCCCGGCTTCCTAGACAAGATACGGAAGATGTCATGTCGCTCGATCACAGATACTATCTTGCTATATCTACAGTCCAAATTTTATAACATTCGATAGAGTAGTTTGAAAGTTACCAGCAAAAAACCTTCTTCAGGACTTGACCTTTAAGGGCGAATAGCTTCGAAGGGGTGCGACCTAGAAAAAACATTCTAGATACTTTAATTGTTATCTTGACCCAAACTATATGGTCCAGAAATATTGTCTGGTTGTTCTGGGACACCTGTATATTATCTGCTACAAAGATAGTTAGTTTCAATTTATTCGACTTTTTTTCCGATATTTATTCCAGTTGCGGCTTTTTTGTGACACCATTAGTATCAATCAGCTGGAGCGTTTGTTTTCTTAAGATCGCTTTCTCAGTTATTACTATTAATTCACCCAATTTTGCAAGCTTTTACGATATAAAGCCAACGCAATCTTGTCGGAATTGTCAATTATTCACTCGGGATCTTAATTAAGCTGCTAGCAAGTAGTATATAAAGTTGCGCAGGTGTAGCTAGAATGAACCAGATTGTTAGTTACAGGGTGGTGGCAGTCGTCGCCGGCAACTCGGAGGCTGTAACGCTGAGTGGTCTTAAGGCCGATACGCAGTACCAACTGACCGTCGCCGCCGCCTGGGGCGGCAAGAAGTACAGAAGTAGGCCTATCGTCTTCCGCACACTGGGTAAGTGTGATCGTGTGCTACTGATTTAATTTGCAATTATTGAATAGTCCGATATACCCTTACTTTTTTGTTAATGCTAACTAATTCGGATAAACAGTCAGTGGTGACGTAGAGAATGGCGGCTAACCATAGCCAAGTTAGAGAAATATTTTCTTAGAATTTGAACTTTTTATTTGCTCGTCATTATTATTTAGTATGAAATGCTCCTTATTTATTTTAATTACATTTTTCTTGATAATCTAAATAAGTAAATATTAATATATTTAAAAGTTGTATTAATTGCCAATTTATCGACTCGACGCCTATGGATTTTAACGACTCGACTGCATCCATCTTATTTCCACCCATCTAGACAAGGTACGTTCGCTAGACTATACGCAGTACAGATGCGAACGGCGGCGCCATGGAGGATAATGAACAATTTTATTACCTATATTTGAAAAACTATCGTGCGTTCTGGTCGCATGCAAATTGCCAAGGTCAGAGATTTTGCATTCTAAGGCCCGATTTTTCGAAGAATCCAACACCAACAAATCTGACTTAATCGGAAAGTAAGTTCTCCTCAACTGATGATCAGCGAATCATTCTTCATCCAACGATTCAGCATTGACCAAGAAATTCGCCTGGATATTTTCGATGATGTTATAGAGGCCATACGATTTCTCTTCCTCTTTAATTATATGAGTTACACATGCTGCCACCTTTCTAGCGTTACCTCTTCTATACCATCAACAAACAGTTCCTTAACGTCACTCAATTTAAGGATGGTATTATGGTTTATGTGATGCATCCTCTAGCATGACATACCTAGTATAACTATACCTGGTTCGAAACCCGTTGACTCGAAGACGCGATAACCAAGAACAACATACAATTTTGAAAGTAATTATTAAAAAATCGGTAACTACCTACTACAAAATGTAACTGTAAATATAGGTAACTGAAACTACTTCCAATAAGACTTTGCACCAACGCCGGCAGTATTTTTGTCCTGATATCTACAGCTAATTTTAATAAAACTGAATCTACACTAATTAATTTTCCCGTAAGCCACTTATTCCAGTTTCATAAGATTTTTATTAAAATAATGTTTAGCTTAATCATTTGCAAACTGGTTTCTTTGAAATGACCTTTACAGTGTCCAGTCATGTTTTCTGGGGTTTCCCATAGAACTTTTTCCAGCTATTCGTGGGTAGCATTAAATAACTGCTGGACCCTTCTCTTCTTGAGATTTTCTCACGACATGGCATACCTGATTTTCATTCCAATGTCGTTATTCTTTGCGACACATTAGTTACTTGTGTGCTTCCTCCTATTTCGATGTTCATGATTTTGGTCCCCTAAGGTTGACTCCCAACATAGCGCTCTCTATCGATCAGTTACGAGGTGTTCACAATTTCTCAAAACGTTTGTTATGAGTGTCACGGTTTCGATGCTATAAGTTAGCAGAATATTTGTGTAGGAAACTTTCCTCTTCGGGCATTTTGGTATATGCTCTAGTTTTCCTAACGTATTTCGGTCTACCAAAATGTTCGTGCGTCAGTTCATGCCTTTTGGTAGATAACTTTTATCTTCTTTATCGCATATAAAACTCAATTTTAGACAAACGGATGGAACTGCCAGTAATCTCTAACTTGCAAAATCGTACATTTCCAGTCAGGCTTATAATACAAATCGATCCTAACCTCTGTTGAGAGATCACATAGAAGAGTACTTTTAGACGAATATACTTAAATAGAATTTCTGGTATAAATGATATTCAAGTAATTTTGTGTCGTAGAAAGTACCTACGCTTATTCCTATTATAAAGGTATTTTGCTTAACGGGCCATTATCACTCGACTGGAAGTTATATAAAGTTATATAAAATCATATAGGTATACAGTCGTCCTTTGATAACGCCGAAGAAAGTTATATTCAAACAAACCTTTACGTTCTGTATAGTAGGAACTGAACTGTGAATTCCATGACACTCTGAGTTCACGTATTTAGTTTGTAGAATGACTATTACTAACACACCAAGATCGCAAGCAAATAAAAACTCTAGGAATATGTTCAAAATACATATTTAGTTTAGTTTGTTGCCAAAAATTATGAAATATTTGTAATTTATTTTAATTTTGTTTATTGCTTTTACTAGTTTATTAATTTCGATTAAAATTATAAATGTATAAAAGGTCTTAAATGTATGTATACTTAGGCATACTTAGGTATACTTTTGGTATGAGCATGATGCAGAAGGAAGAGGTGGAAATATTCGTACGAAGAGCTTATTATCTTGGCTATATTGACCACAAGCCGAAAATCAATTGTGACAACTCAGCGCTTTCCTGCACAGTAGCACTGTGTCACGTTATTGTATCTGTTCTTGCAATATGCAAATAAACCATTTTAAACGATTTCTTAACAGATCTATTCCAATAGGCAGGGGCGGGTGGGGAAGGTTTTACCGGCCCGGGAAACCATTGGCATCGACCGGCCCAATTTTTTTGAAAAACAGAAAATACCCATTTTTTATACTTTGTACATGTAATTTTCTTATTTATTTTTTTTAATAAAATACAAATTGATTTTTTAAGGTTTTTAATACAAAACATTTCAAAAAAGTAAAACTAAACTTAAAATCTCGAGAATTTAACCAGAATCAACAAATGCAAAATATAAAAATAAACATGTATGACATTACAAAAATACAATAATAGCACAAGCACAATGAAAAAAAGCTAACGGAAAATACAAAGTACAAACAACTACTCGGTCAACATTCAATTTCTATTTTTGCGGATTTGCCCGCCGAGTACGATGCTACGATGCATTGACCGTCTTTCCGGCCCGAAAACATCCAAGTAGGGATGCTAACGATACATAGATACTTCTGAAGTATCGATACTTTCAACAAAAAAATATCGATATTTAGTATCGATACCTAACATGCGGTGCTTGTTTGGTATCGATACTTTTGCGATATCGAATAACAGATACCTGCTGTAAGCGGCATAGGCGCTAGCTGAGTTGCGCTTTGTACGGTATTCATCATTCCCTTGCCGGCTGCAGCATATCATGCCGCCAAAAATGGAGGACTTTTAATGTTTAGGTATATGCTTAACAAATTTGATGTAAAATGTCTCCACGTCTCCGTAGTCTTGGAAAGGACTATGGAAGTCTCAGATATTGATACAGAGTCGGCGAATTCAAGATCAAGTTTTTTATCTCAGCCCCAACCTCATTCATTAGCGCCACCCATCCAAGTCTATTTTTGTTTTAATTTTGTTTTGTATAGTGAGAGTTCAGAGGTATGTTTTATTTACTGAAAAGCTGTAATTATAAAAAATATAAAGTTTACTTTCTTTTTGCAACTTTTACGTTCTCATAAAACCCTCAGTAGACATTTTATTAAAACGATACCGATACTTGAAGGTATCGATACTTTCTTGTGAAGTATCAGGGGGTATAAAAACGATACCCAAAGCCAGGGGCGGGTGGGGAAGGTTTTACCGGCCCGGGAAACCATTGGCATCAACCGGCCCAATTTTTTTAAAAACAGAAAATACCTATTTTTTATACTTTGTACATGTAATTTTTGGAGTTTACTCCTCAAGAATCGATTTTCAGTTATAGCCCGCGGTACGAAAATTTTATGAGTAGTAAAAACAAGCGTTACATTCCGCGTTAACTAAAAGTAACGCGTTACGTACATTGAAATTATGTATGTATCTATGGATACGGCTGTTTATGTCTAATTGCATAGTGCATGGAAATAGTGAAAAAAGAGTGGCATAGAGAAGATATTACAGTTGGCGTTGTAAAGTCAGCATTTGCAGTGTTTGTTCGTTCCTAAATTTGTTGAGTCTTTTGACTTAATATGGAAAAACCTAATAAATACTCCAAATATTGCTTAGTACCGAAATGTGAATAAACGTCTATTCGAACACCAGGAAAAGTATATTCATTTCACTGCCAGTGGCATCGACGTTTAGCAGATTGTCACTGAATTATTGAATTTATAAACTATAATTTATATTTTGATGTAGTTGGACATTTTCGAACATAAACCATCGGATAAATACACATTTAGGTATAAAACTGACATTCGCGTGTACCCTATTATCGAGTGATTGAAGTTAAAATAATCGTTCGTAAGGAGTTAACTCCAGTCGTGCGTCGGAGCTGACACACACAAGTTTTTTTTAAATTATTAGCTTCCAACTAAACCTAAAATCTCGAGAATTTAACGACGAACGACCGGGTGAGACTCGAGATGGGACGACGAAAGCCGAAAAAACAATAAGCACGCACGCTGTGCGGTGCGGGCGATTACCGATTAGACCGGCCGCCTTCAAGTTCCAAAATAATCGCATTTTCGGTTTCCCGTTTTGGACTGGCCGCCAATTTTTTTTATAATACCATGTTTTTTTTCACATCGGTCGGCCCAGACCGGTCCCGAAGCAACCGGCCCTTCGGGAAATATCCGGAAATCCCCGTTGGCCCACCCGCCCCTGCCCAAAGCCAAAAGTATCAAATGATACTGGTATCGATACTTTCATTCTATACTAGCATCCCTGCATCCAAGCGCTGGAGATACAAGACTGCAGTGGGACTCTGTGTTACCATAGAATTCTACTCTTGGTTTCTATTATAGAATTCTCTTGTCGATAGCGATGTTTGCCCAAACTGGTACTCTGTGTCAACGTCGTGATGTATTCGGGTACGTTCGGCGATAGACTACAGGTTTATTAAACATCCTAAAAATATAAGGTGAAAACGAGTAGTAACTTTTATTATTTCCCAAATTTGCGTTGGATAGTTTGAAATTTGACGTTGTTTTTCACGTGTTTGTTCGTTTTTGTTGGTTAATTTATTTCAATTTATTTCTTACTTACCTTTCGTATTATGTAGTTGTAGTTCATAATTTCATTACTGTTTGCATTAAACATCCTTTTTTAAAGTAAGGTTAACAGTTTTTAATTAATAAAAGTACCTGATTGATACTAAAACCATATTGTAGATGTTTCCAATCAATTTAAATTTTAAACAACATTCTTCATGTGCAAGAAGAAGAAAGACTGGAGCAAATACGAGAATTTTGTATGATTTTTTCCCCATATCCCAAACTATTTAATTTATTGGCAGCAGCTTGCCACAGTTTGTTCAGATTTTTGCTCCCATTTGTATCTATTTGTGATCATTTCAGGGTTATTCTCCACTATATTTAACAAAGTACTCCAATGTTCACAACTTATTCTCATTTTAAAAGAAATTAATATAAATTTCACGGCTTGTCTTCTCTACCGAGAAACAACAAAATGAACCCTAGCTTCTATTAAATAATCCCATCTGTTGCTATATTTAGTTCACAATAGTTTTATGGATCACCCATATCATAAAGCATGAGAATTTTGTATTTTCCAGTTTGCCGCTAATGCAACACATGGTTCTTGCGCATTCCAATGCTTCGTTGTCATCTCACTCTATCCCTACCGTAGATATGGGAAGACGATGTTTTCTGTCTCAATAACGACCGCGTTCGTACAGTCGCCTACTAGACATCGAATTCTACCTGGAGGGTGAGGGGCAGGAAATAGATAGCGGAACGCAGAGTACCAAAACATCGCGTCGAGTCGATTCATAGAATTCTATCGTGACACAGAGTCCCACTGCTGAACTGATTACGCAATTAGGTACGCTTACACGATACACGGCGGCGACGAACGACCGGGTGACACTCGAGATTGGGCGACGAAAGCCGAAAAAACAATAAGCACGCACGCTGTGCGGTGCGGGCGATTACCGATTAGACCGGCCACTTTCAAGTTCCAAAGTAATCGCATTTTCGGCTGCTCGCTTTGCACTGACCGCCAATTTTTTTTATAATGTCATGTTTTTTTCACATCGGTCGGCCCAGACCGGCCCCGAAGCAACCGGCCCTTCGGGAAATCTCCCGAAATCCCCGTTAGCCCACCCGCCCCTGCCAATAGGCTTGTAATAAAATGCATTGCATTTTAAGACACTTAGAATCGTAACAAATTATAAAAATACTAAATATATGAAAATGTTTTAAAACTTCATAGAAATAATTTTTTCCGTCTTTTATGATAATATCATTTTGTGAGATAGGTAAAATATAGTACCGTCTCAATACCTATTTTAAACTCAGTATTTTCCAAAATTTCTCCACTAAAATTAAGTATCTGCTGAATACTTATTTCATGCAAATGACAAAATGATTTTTTGTACATTTTTAATTCACATCATTTTTAACGTCCCCATAGTTTTTTAAATGTAAGGAGTGAAAAGTTTCTGAATAGAAAAGAAAATAAATTGATGATTTTAGCTCGTTTTAAAATTCATTAAAGTTAGTAGACTAAGTCCACTAACATAAGCAAATAAACAATAGGCACAAAGCCAGGGACGTAGCATGTCGAAACCGGGCCCTTGTGCAAGACCACAACGGGCCCCCCTTTATCCTTTCACAAAAAAAATCGGTAGTACCAAATGCTTATACTCGTATTATTCAAAAAGAATAAGTTCAATTTGAGATTGAAATCACAGTTTTATAGTCAATCAACGGCTGAAGCCAACAAATAAATCAATTTGGCCGAGGGACGAGGGGCCCGCCGGGGCCGGGCCCTCGTGCACGGCACCGCTCGCACGCCCTGTTGCTACGTCCCTGCACAAAGCTGCTACTTCATTTGAAAACTTCTCCGCAAAATGACATAAATGGTAGGTAACAATTTACATTTTTTCTTCTGCCATATAAATAAAATTGCATTTTCACATTTAAATGAAATTTAAATTAAAGTGACAGCTGTTTATTGTTTACTATTCAGTGGGTACAACCTTCCAATTTAAAAATAAAAGTTTAATTGGACTAAAATTGTCCAACTATTTTCCTTTGTGTTTAAGAAATTTTCACTTCAGCATTTTAAAAACTGTCAATGTGAGTTAAATGTGTAAGTATCTATTAAAAATATTTTTTGAAATCATCCTTGGGAAAAACCATTAACACGAGACGAACTTCATGTAAATCCCTATGATGCACCATAAAGCACTGTGTAGCATTTTGTTCGCATTTATAGGTAAAAGCAATTATTAATTTATTTCACACAAGTAACTTAAATACGAATGTATTTCTGATAAATAACAACGGCACCGTCGAATATAAAGTCAGAAGGCTGTGTGTTTCAAGGTTAGGGAGTTCGATTTTCAATGGAAGCAGAGTGAATTTTGTAGTTCACTAGATAATCCATTATACGGTGTTGGTTCCATATGACTGCTGGTGATGGTAACAACCAACAAACTAAAAATATTATACCTCGTATTATACCAGTGGCGGTTTCTCCTTAAGGTCAATTGGTCAATGACCCTCCTAAAATATTCTAATCAAAACCATAATTTTAATTAAAATATTTTTTGTCTAACAGTCTCAAATTTAAAATCCTCAGCGGACTGCATTCGCAGCAATACTAGAAACAGCCAAGCGTCAAGCCGCGCTGCGCGCTCGCTAGCAAGCCGGGAGATTATTCAAATTGACCCTGCACAGCTCTTATGGCTTATGGAGAAATGCATGTAAAGAAGAACAGTGATAGCAGATGGCGAATTCTTGAGTGGAAGTGAGAGTCACCTTTTACTCCTATATCTCCAACGTGGTCAATGTCCCGATGACAACTGCGCAGAATCGAGTTTAGTTCAACAGTATTCAGTTATATTTTCTCTGGATCTCAGTACTCTGCTCAGTTCTTCTTAGATAGCAGGCGGGAAATCTTTCTTTATTGTCGCGGTTGTGAACTGTGATAGTTGTGAAGTTCTGATCGTTGAGAAATTTTGTGTGTGTTTAGCAAAACAAGATGAGTGTTGTTGAGGATATATTTGCCTTAAAATCAGCTCGAACATTAAATTATGAACGCCGGCTTGAAAAGAGGGAAAGTGGACGGCCGAAACCAAAACTGAATTTGAAGCAGACAACAAAGGATAAAGGTAAAAATGTCCAAAGCTATTTTAAAAAATCGATGTACAATTTGTGCGACTGGATTTGTGGATGCAGTGTTAAAAATGCGTTCTTTTGCTATCCGTGCTTATTATTTTCAATTGATGCTATATGGGCTAAAAATGGAGTAACTGATATTAATCATTTAAAAGACAAATATAAAAGCATGCTTCTTTCCGTACTCATATAAATTATTCAGTTACGCCAGTTTAGGGCGTGTACACATAAGACAGCAACTTTATAGTGTGTATCACAAAATCAGTGCACGACTTTAATGAATGAATACTTAGGTATATTTTAAACAAATTAATTGATTGTGTAAAATTTTGCGGAGTCTTTGAAATTGCATTGCGCGGTTATGTATATATTTTTAGTATGTATTAATTATAAGTCCCAAAACTAAAATGACCTCCCTGGATATTAACCCACGAGCCGCCACTGTATTATACGCTCAACTTATAATTTTGCATAACAGGTTAAAAATATTCAATAAATTACAACCACAGTCTACAAGCACATACATATTTGCAATTTCCTATTACCAGAATCTTGCGGTCGATTGTACATTGCTGCGATAAAAACCCAATAAAGATGGTGACATCATTGAAGGAACACACTGATATTGTTAATCCCAGGAACAATGTTTACTAAGGTAGATACGTAACAGTTGCGGAGAACTTTGCCAAGCGAATATGCTGTCTAAAAGTGGAATTACATTGCTCGGTTATACCTATACATACCAAACTGTTACATAACATGAAATCTCCATAGGGTCAAAAGCTGTGAACCACAAACATATAACTTCCTCTCGCAAATGGGTTATCTTCATCACGTACATAATTACATTCTGTGACCAAGTATGATCATTTCTGTGACGTTCACTACCTGGGGTTTCACTATAGAAGGTCGGCTAAATGTGTACAGCAGTGCAGAACTTTATGTTTATAAACAAACCATTGAGAAAGCAATAAATTGCATTTTGACACATTATGAATTTATTTAGAAAATAAAATTTTGCGTATAGCACCCTATACGTGATAGAAGTGAAACTTCTGAGAGAGATTTACTATTTATAATTTTTTGACGCAATAAAAGCATACAAGCATATAAGCATAGTCGTATTTGTAATGAGTCTGATGTCCCTTAAAACTAGTTTGGTTTGAGGTGATTTCCTGATATGTTTTTAGTAGTTAGAAAATGACAGCCTGAGGCCAGGCCATCGAGTTCTCCAGGTGCCATCGACTTCTTCGGCAGTGACCTTGAA
The DNA here is from genome assembly GCA_963966045.1 of Xestobium rufovillosum. Classification (NCBI taxonomy): domain Eukaryota; kingdom Metazoa; phylum Arthropoda; class Insecta; order Coleoptera; family Ptinidae; genus Xestobium; species Xestobium rufovillosum. The sequence goes on from OZ014504.1 coordinate 17,328,273, forward strand.
AGAGACCAGAGGCTGCTGAAGGAGTCGTTGAGACATCCGAAGAAGTGTCTTCAGCAGCGGCATCTGCAGCAGCAGCCTCTGGTGTCTTTCAAGGTCATTGCCGAAGAAGTGGGCATGTCTTCAGCAGCGTCTGGTGTCTTTCAAGGTCATTGCCGAAGAAGTGGTCTTCAGCAACGGCCAGGCGCATGCGCCGGGCTATTCCTCAGATCAGTCCATCGAGTTCTCCATCCACTTCAAGTGGGCGTGTCTGCAGCAGCCTCTGGTCATTGCTGAAGAAGGGCCTCTGGTGTCTTGCCATTGCGCACCCAAACCGCCATTTTGGGGCCTTTGGTTGTGGCTCAGGCGCCTGCGCCGGGGCTCCGCCTTCAGCAGCTTCTGGTCATTGCTGAAGAAGTGGTCTTCAGCGTCCCCCCTGGTGTCTCTCATTCTGTTGGGCCTTTGGATGTGGCTCAGGCGCCTGCGCCGGGGCTGTCGCGTACAAAGCACGTTTTGCTCACTGTTCAGGCCAGTCCATCCTGGCCCCATCCACTTCTTCGGCAATGACCAGAGGCTGCTGAAGGAGTCACGTCTTCAGCAACGGTGTCTTTGGGGCCTTTGGCCGTGGCTCAGGCGCATGCGCCGGGCTCTGGCTATGAGAGTGAGCGGGGCAACAGCCAATGAGAGTGGTTGTGGGCAGCATCCAATCAGAACTGATCTTGTTGTTAGGTGCTGTTGGGCCTTTGGATGTGGCCCAGGCGCCTGCGCCGGGGTTTTCGCAAAAATACAAACTTTGAATATATTTTTACATCAATATAATTAAAACTATAATCTGTATACAGAGTAGGCATGCGTGTATTTTCTGGGCAAATCGAAGCCCTGCAGCTTTTCATACCACTCTTCTGACCGATTCATTACCCGGTGTATACTCAACGATGCGGTCATGCAGGATGAGACAGTATGCGGTTGTGTTGGGCGGAAAATTCTCGCTCGACTCAAATTCTAGACGCATATCTATGGGTCCAGGCTTGATGCTTTCCGACTGCTTTGATGCGTCAATCACCACGATGGGCGCTAGATCCTTGAACTGTTCCTTGCCGTATAACGGCTCGCCAACTTTTCCATAGTATGAACTCTGGAAGTTCTGGTACATTTCGTATAGCAGGGCGTATTTCCCCGTGGAGAAATCCAAGTTTAAATTCTCGTAGGGGAAGCACTCAGAATTCAGGTACAGTTTGACGTTTGTCAGATTGCAGTGGTCAAATTTGCTTGAATCCGTGTCCAAATTCGCTTTGCGATTCGTCTGGAAGGCGACAATAACGTAGCGGGGTTTCTCCAACCGTGTTGCAGTCTTGACGGCCCACGTTTGTTTCGTAGCTTGCGGCAACACCGGATACTCGTACAGCTCCCAGCTGCGAAAACATATCTGCAACGTTCTCTCTTCCTCGACAATATTGAGAAGTTTTAGGTATTCAGCATCCGATTGATAGACGTACGGCACCCTCCAATGAACCTTGCTCAACTCAATTCTGGTGTCCTCGTTACCCACGAAAGCGTTCCTATCGTTTTTCGATCGAGTCAAAATGAACTCGTATTTAACAGAATTTTGGGGTAATCTTCCAAGAATCCCAGCAGGATTCTTCCCGGGATGCACACGTTAAAGTTCCCGTTCGCGTCGATAAGGTGGCTCGGTGAGTCTCCCGTATTCGTCCAGCCGGCATTCTCCAGGGCACCTACCTCACCCTCATTCAGAGAAACTACACCCTTCAGTGTGCTCGTGATGCCCACGTTTTTTGTTCGATCCACCTCCACCCCGTTTATTTCATAGCGGACGTCGTCAAAGAGGAAACTGAGGGCGTTATTTGTTAAAGCCGCATTTCCGCCTCCTGCACCCTTGATGAACCTGCCCTCTATGTAGATGCTGCTTAGATGCGGCAGTACGTAAACGTCTTGTTGGTGGATTGGTATGCGAATTTCGTCATTGGCGTTGAATGTTGTTGTTGTCACGAACGGCTGATGTACGTGCACCTCGACACGGCGTGCTGACTCATCCAAAACAGCACCGTCCAGAACACGAAACGTGTCTACGTTTATGTGTGTCATTATTCAAATGCGGTTCCCTTGTTGAAGCACAAGTACTAACTGACAGCACCGTTAATTTTCTTGCTTAAATACTCTCCATACAACCGTGCGCATGCGCAGTCTTATTCTTGCTCGTGTCATCAGCCATGGTGTTTGCGAATACAGCTGTCTGTGTCAACAGACAGCTGTATTCGCAAACAGACAGACAGACAGACAGACAGACAGACAGACAGACAGACAGGCAGACAGACAGACAGACAGACAGACAGACAGACAGACAGACAGACAGACAGACAACTACTGATAAGAATTCGGAAGTAGGAGAATAACTGTAGATTCCTTTTTGTCTCATTGAGCTGATTAATTTGATACCCTACATGATCTAGGTGGGCAAGGAGCGTGGCCGGGGGCGCGGTCAGTGAGTGGCCACCCCTAAAAACCACCCCTAAAAACCACCCCCAAATATCACCCTCGAAAGCCACCCCAAGAACCGCCCCTAAAACCACCCCTAAAAGCTACCCCTAAAACCACTCCTAAAACCACCCCCTAAAAAAAACCCCCAAAAACCACCCCCAAAAACCACCCCCAAAATCCACCCCAATATTCCGATACCTCTAGTCGAGTCCTTTAATTTAAACCCCACATGACATAGTTTTTACGTAGGGGTTAGCCTAAATTTAGACTACTGTTCTCAAATAATTAGCGATGTAGAATGTTCTACTACCGAGAACTAAGATGTTTGCAATATATCAATCAGATGGTTCCCACACGTGTCCGAAACGCATTAAGATAACAAGTAATTTCAAATAAACAAACTGGAGAATGTTCTAGAATGTTTTTTTCCCACACGTGTCCGAAACGCATTAAGATAACAAGTAATTTCAAATAAACAATCAGAAGAATATTCTAGAATGTTATTTTATTGTAATAATACAAACAAACAAACGGGTCACCTTGTAGTGTCTACAACGTATTAAATGCACATGCAGAGCGTGGGATCAAACCTAAACAAACATATCCTATCGGCAAGATGAAAGGTTATTTCCCATAATAAAAACAATTATAACATCTCTTATCGGCGGCGAACGTGCTTTTTTCTTAAACTTTAATATCAATATTTATTTAGTATAAACAATTGTAAATTTCCGAGAAAATAAATATTAATTCTGTAACTTCTGTTTACAACCATAAGTATATACGGGTGATTTGAAAGACGGGCTTGTGGGCCGCCGATTAGCTCAGTTGGTTGGAGCGAGGGCTCCGGTGCGTGGGGACCCGGGTTCGAATCCCGGTCGGCGTCATTTCCAGAACGTTTGCGAAAACCCCGGCGCATGCGCCTGAGCCACGGCCAAAGGCCCCAAAGACACCGTTACTGAAGACATGACTCCTTCAGCAGCCTCTGGTCATTGCCGAAGAAGTGGATGGGGCCAGGACGGACTGGCCTGAACAGTGAGCAACACGTGCTTTGTACGCGACAGCCCCGGCGCAGGCGCCTGAGCCACATCCAAAGGCCCAACAGAATGAGAGACACCAGGGGGGCCGCTGAAGACCACTTCTTCAGCAATGACCAGAAGCTGCTGAAGGCGGAGCCCCGGCGCAGGCGCCTGAGCCACAACCAAAGGCCCCAAAATGGCGGCTTGGGTGCGCAATGGCAAGACACCAGAGGCCCTTCTTCAGCAATGACCAGAGGCTGCTGCAGACACGCCCACTTGAAGTGGATGGAGAACTCGATGGACTGATCTGAGGAATAGCCCCGGCGCATGCGCCTGGCCGCTGCTGAAGACCACTTCTTCGGCAATGACCTTGAAAGACACCAGACGCTGCTGAAGACATGCCCACTTCTTCGGCAATGACCTTGAAAGACACCAGAGGCTGCTGCTGCAGATGCCGCTGCTGAAAACACTTCTTCGGATGCCTCAACGACTCCTTCAGCAGCCTCTGGTCTCTTTCAAGGTCACTGCCGAAGAAGTCGATGGCACCTGGAGAACTCGATGGCCTGGCCTGAGGCTGTCATTTTCTAAATACTGTTTTTGCAGCAATTTCGTAAATTTCCGTTTTATAAATGGTCCCAAATTTCCAAATAGATTTTGTAAATTGTTGCCAGTTTGAAGTCTACTTTCCCGAAAATCGCATGTCTCCAGTTAAAGTGGTGGAATGGCGCAATCGCATTTAAAATTTTAGTTTCCTAATAATCTATCTACAATGTCTGGATCGAAACCATTACGTTAATTTGATTGTGTTTTCTACACCAATCAAATACACATAAGTCATTACTAATATTCTATAATTATGCAGTGTTATTGTAAATCCTATGTCGTGATATGACAGTAGAGCTGTGATTATACAATAATAGGTACTTAATAGATTATTTTATCTTTTAATATCCATCTGACGTATTCATTCGTGTTCAAATAACTGATCGGATTTATGCTTTGTTACAGAGCCTCCACGCTCATCTCCGCAGCAAGATATAATGGGGATCTACCCCACCGAATCTTCACCTCCCACTAGGGAAGAGCCCGATCCGCAAGATGTAGTGTATCCACAAACTAGTTCAACGGTGAGTGTCTCCCGACATCCCGAAAAGTTATTCTTTGTAACTACAAGAAGTAATCTTGCGGATAAACTGAACACTTTACGTCGAAAGCAGGGCTTGAAACTTGTGCTATTCCCATTCATAACAGACAATCGTAATGGAGAAATGCGACTACACAACTTTCACGCAACGGCTTTCTCTGTTTCGCAGACATTTATTTATGAAGTCTGGGGTTCAATCATTGCAAAGTGCTTCATCATCATAAGGTTCTCAGTCCGAAGACTGGTTGGACGCGTACCTCCATTCTTTTCTATCCTGAGCTAACCTACGCATTTCCCTAAAAGTAGAACATCCTACATCCCTAACTATTTGAGAGCAGTAGTCTAATCTAGGCCTACCCCTACCTCTTTTTATTCCTATCTCTGACTCTAGTATGTCACGAACTATTCCTTCGTGTCTTAGAAGGTGTCCTACCATCCTATCTCTCCTACTCTTTATTGTTTTCCATACCTTTCGCTTTTCCCCAACTCTTTCTAATACTTCCCTATTGCTAACCTTATCTATCCACGGTATCTTCATCATGCGTCTGTAGCACCACATTTCAAACGCTTCTACTCTTTTTCTATCCGCTTCTCCTATTGTCCAAGTTTCGCACCCGTATAATGCCGTACTCCATACATACGACGTTAAGAGTCTCTTCCTAGTCTCTATATTAACCGTTCTCGAGCATAACAGTTGTTTCTTTTTGTTAAACGCAACTCGGCCCTGCGCCATTCTTTGTTTTATGCAAAGTGCTTAGAAGCAATAAATTTGTAAGTGGATAAATGCGAAATGCTCAGCAAATTTTATAAAAACTGAATAAAATAATGAGTTTCGACACATAAAGTTCAGAAAAGTAGGTAAAGCTTTAGCTGTAACTACCTAGAACATAATATTACATTATGGGAATAAACTTAAGTTTTTAAGACGCGCCCAATTCATCAATGATGATTTCGCTACTAGCGAAATGAAGTATAGTTCTATTTAAAAACACAACATATTCTTTACTTTTGGTTTCAACAAGTTTAGTTCGTATTGCAACAAAAAGTTCCATTTTCAGATTGCTCCTTTGGTACTTATATTCTTATATCGATACTAAAGTACAATAACGTAACAACTCAAAAATGTTAATTTCGAGAAAAATGCATTCAAAGATTTAATGTTAATAAGAAATTAGGCTAGTGCAAATGTGATTATAGTATTTACAATTAAATTTAAACAGCTTGTTTGGAATAAACTATTGTGAAATGACTACTTATAAAAGCTTTTGGGTTAGCGGTTTCAATAAAATTAGAGTTTGATTAGACATGTTACTTTATGCATGTAAAAATTTTCACAACTAAAATTCAATTGAGAGGAACAAATAAAATAAAACCTTCAAACTTAGTTACCTAGATGATTTTTTTAAAGAAAACTATTACTAATAACAGAAACGAGGTGGAAGTTAAAATTCTATTGAAAAACTCAACACTATTACAAATTTTTCCACCAAATGGAAAATTAGATGTCTTCCTCAGAAGATTCGTTTTCGGGCTGATTTGATGCTTGAAGATTATTGTAAAAAGGCCAATAAACTTCCTTTATTGCGTTATCTTTGCACATTTCCACCAAATCTTGTTTTTTGTTCGCAGAGATAGTTGGAGGTTTGGAATAAGCCTGAGTCAGTTTTAACTCACCAACACCAGCAGTGAACTTTTTCCTCACACTTTTTCTCACGATTACTTTTTTGTACTCCTCTTGCCCGTAAGATGTTTTGTAGAATATTGTAAATGGGTGATTCTTCTCAACTTTCACTATTTTAACATCTTTCCAATTAACCTTTTCTTTCTCATCATTTAATGTGAAATTATTCCCAAGATCTTTAGTTGAAATTTCGTCAACAGAGAAAGGAGTACCTTGTTTTTTAGCATTTCGTATTGCGATACACCACTGCGATGGAACGTAAATTGGGCCACCTTTAAGAACTCTTTTTTTCTCCCTCTCTATAGTTGCATGCATGCTATCACCCTCGTTCTGGGTATGGCCAACAATCAAAAATTTATGGGTAATTCTTACTATATTGTTGAACTTCTGAGTGGAATATAAATACATACTGAACAAAAACTTGTTCTTATTTTGTCCCGTGCAATTGTCAGAGTAAAAGATCAAATTTTCTTCCTGGTGCTCGCTAATAAATTTGAAAACACAACTGGCGATCTCATTTGCACCCCTTTGTGCAATACCTTCATGCCAAAGCAAACACGAACCTATCTTGTTTTTTACATCGAAAATTGTGAAATTGTAAGTCGCCAGTTTTCTTTTGTAATAAAAGGAGCTAACCTCGCCACATGGTGTGGTTAAAACAGATTCTAAATCAAAACAGTATACTTCTGCGTTTTCACACTGAACATCTTTTAACTTCTCATCCCTGCTTAACTGCTTCTCTCTAAGGTGCCTTTCATATTTCTCTCTGAGAGTTTCTTTGGTCGTTTCATTCGCATTCTTGTAGTTCTCGCACAATGAACACTGATCTTTTTTCGGCACGTGAAATGCTACATTAGTTTCAGTATTCAAAATGTGTGCATAAACTCCATGTTTAGCATATTCTTCATTCTTTGATTTACAGTGGTCTACATACAAATTATACATCATTCTAATATTTAAACTGCCATCTAAATAAGTTTTATTTGTGCGAGAACGATAGTAATGTGATTCTACGGATGGAAATGATTTAATGTGTTCTAGAATTCCCTTTTTTACTGATTCTGAAACTTTTCTCTGTTTATTGTGTTTTCCCCTTTGATCAGTTGCAATCATTCCAATTCCATCTTTCTTTTTGGTAGTTGTGAATATGACAAGGTTGTTTATGCCTAAAGTATGTTTAAAGAAAGTTTTGCACACCCGAATAGGATTATTGTCGATATTAAATGTGTATCTAAAATTTTTGGAACGTTCACTGCCAGGTTTGGCATTTCGATAAAAAGGAGTTATCTCAGACATGCAAGAGTTTATAAAAGACCTTTGAGAGTCAATACTACCCAATTGCCAGTAACAGTCGAAGATTTCTTGTCGTTTATGATCATCGATTTTAGAAAAACATTTTAGGCGACATTTTTCAGAACAGGTGTCTCTCATTTTTCGAGAGAGAACTTTTGTCCCCTTGGAGTTTACGTATTCTTGGCCCAAATTGCGATATTTTTTTCTTATGTTCCTATCCCATGACTCATGATCCTTCAATCTCTTCCTCGTCAGCCTCTTTCGTTTACGAGACTTTTTATCAATGACGACAGTAACGTTCTCAAGTACATGTTGCTCATTCTCTTCTATCCCACTACTAGTATCTTCTTCTGAAGGATTATAATATTTATCCTTAATGCTATCGTCACTATCCAAGACCCTAATTTCCTCTTCTTCGCTCTCAGAGGACTAATAAAATAAAGGTTATCTTTTTACTTAAATTACAAAAGGAACTACACTTACAGCATAGTAAGTTTTCACTCCTGGCGGACCAGGGAGAGGAGATGGAGGTTTGGATAATTCAATTTCTAGCAATCCGTCAATGTTTTCCCAGGCAGGTAACTGAAAGAAATATCACTTACAGTGTAATATTAAACTAGGTACAGGTAAGTAAAAAAACTCACTGCATCATTTTGACTCGTTACAGTCCCTTCAGGAAAAAAATGATCATAGTGTCCAATTTCGGCTTCATTTTCTTGGCTGATTGGCTAAAAATATTCCAGTTGTGTTAAGTATATTTTATTATTCCCTTTATTCTTTATACAGGGTGGATTATAAAAAACGCCCCAAGCCATAACTCCATTACTTTTAAAGATAAGACGATACTTCTTGGAGCAAAGTTGCATAGTTTATTGTCATCTATTTTTTGGGGTAGATGCTCAATCAATGCCGCTTCCTGTTTAACCGGAAGTGACATCAACTTCAGTTTTTTAAATGGAACACCCTGTATATTTTATTATTTTTGGATTCCTTGTTAAATTGTCTTTTAAAAAGTGTTGTAGTACCATATGCCTAAAAGTAATACTTAGTGAGATATTTAATAAAGTAGGTACTTATACTGTGGAAAGAATAGAAAATTTTTATTCACTTTATCTAATACAAGGGAACGACTAAACTTAATTTATTACAGATATTGCTCAAACAATTCACCATTCTCTTGAACACAATAACCATACCTTCTGGATATTCCACTGGTGACATTCTGTATAAAGTTTGATGGTATTTCCGCGACAAGCGTTGATTATTCGCTGCCTCAAAATTTCCTCGTTTTCTGGATGTGTGAAATAAACAAGATCTTGTAGGTATCCCCATAGCCAAAAATTGAGGGGTGTTAGGTCTGGCGATCATGCAGGCCGCCTAACTGGTTCCTTTGTTCCGATCCACCATACACCAAATTCGACGTTTAACCATTCATCATTAATTCTAGAATTATGAGGCGTACCCCCATCTTGCTGAAAATACATTGAATTCGGTCAGCAAGAGGCAAGTTGTCAACAAAATTAACAATTTCTGTAGTCAACAGTTGACTATATCTTTCTTGATTTAGCGTTCCGTTTATGAAAAAGGGCCCAATCAGTCTATTACCTAAAATGAGGGTTAAAATGCCACACCACACATACTCTCTCATCGGAAACCGCACGGTGCAAAGGCGTAGTGCTCTCCCACTATTTCTATTGCATTCAAAATATACTTGAATCATGTCTGTTAACACATTGTAATCCATGATTAACACCAAAAAGTATAAAAACTCTAAGCGAAAATGCGAACTGATGACAATATTATCAACATTATTTCATACTATTGTTTTCCACTGCCTACTTTATTAAATACATTTGTGGCAACCCCGCATGCCCAGAGCCTTCCTGTCTGCATTACTCCAAAGGTTGGCCAAATTATTTAGGAAGACCCTGTACGGGATAACTTTGCCAAACACATTCGTATGAGAGCTTTAATAAGATGGTAAATCAATAGTGATAGGGTTCGAACCTTGAAGTTTCGTTAGGACCCTCAAACTTATGCCCATTCGTAGTTAGAGAAATCGTGCGTCTTACCTTTCCTCTTCGCGCCCCCCTAGTCATCTGGGTCTGTGATAATCCTCTTTTTGGGACACTCACGGAACACAACACACACTTCCCTTGGTTTACCCGACCGCGCTCTCTCCGTTATCGCGATACACTTTGTCACTTGAAAATTTGGGGAAGGTAGCTGGACTTCTGAATGAAAATGCACTCTTGGATTCCAAAAAAAGAGATTTATTTGGAATTCAAAAAAAAGAAAAAAACTATTACTTCGTGAATTTACTGCAGGATTTTTAGTCAGTGGCAAAGACTTTAAATTATTAAGTTCGGGCAAAATTTGGAAGAAATTTGCATAAAATTATTGAAACTGTACTCTAATTAAATTATTAATCTCAAAATATTACTCTGACTGAATAGTCCAGCAAAACTTTTGGAGACTGAGGAAAAACTCGTATATTTGACTCGCGCAATTTGGTCACTTTCGATATATACTTGAATCACAAAACGCAAAACACAAGACTAACTCGAATATCAAAGACGCAACACAAGACTAACTTGAATATCAGATAGCGAAAAACAAGACTCACTTGAATATCAAATAGGGAAAACAAGACTTCCTTGAATAAGAGAAACGGAAAACAAGACTGTCCTCTCGGACTGAGGCAATAATATTTATAACTTTTGGAAAAATTGGGAGGGTCTCTAGATGACCAGTCAGAAATCTTTTCTCCCCCGATTAGGGGTATATTCGAAAACGGGGTGGGGTTTTATGGTAACTTGTCCATCTCTGAACGAGCATCGGATTTGTGACTAATAAGGGTTTCTTCTTGAATCGAACTGGTTTAAGGGGGGTGGGTACTGATGCTTTGTACTTAGATCCTACATCTAACGAGGGCGTGATTTCTCTTAAAGTAATGCTGGTTGCATATCCATCAGACACTTATTGTACTCAAATTAGCTTTTTAGGCCACTTTCTGACATTCTAAACTTTACATTACTTTACTATGGGATTCCAATCTAAACATGAGGCGACCTGCGAAAATAGAGTAAAATATCCCATGAAAACATCTCTCGCCTCCAACAGCACAAAACACATATATAGAACAGAAAATGGCAAATGGCACTAGATTTAACAATCAGTAACTTAAAATACGGAAACAATTGATGGAAATATTTATATAACACATCATACCTTAACTAAACATGATATAACACAAATTTAGCGCATTCTCTCAATTAACCCTGTGGAAAATATCGCTATTGCCTTTGTACACAATGTTACGTTCTTTACCCCCTGTTGTGGGGACAGCAAGGCGCCGGACGCAGGATGGCTCGGTGCCCGTCACATTCATGGGCGCGATGAATTGGTTTAAGAGCACTTGACTTCTAAAGACAACTGACATCTGAATTTACGATATGGATTCATCTTTTGTTTGTTCAGGAAACAGACCTAAGGACTTGACAAAAGGTTTTCAGAGAAGCTTGTTAAAAAGGACACACATGTGCGAAAGTTTCAGTTCATTCTCAAAAGACGCGTATCGAATTACCTCTTCCGACTGGAGTGCTCATTGAGAATTTGCCGGACCCCCGTGTGGCATTTAGAAATCTACTAACACAATGAGATACAAACGGGGCAGTACACTTTTATGAAGATGGATATCTCTTGACGGTTTAATGGTCGAATACTGTCTCCAAAATCAGGCTCTAATCTGGCTTTAATATATAGTAATAATTCTGGGAATTCTCGTTTTGTTACACATTAATTGACGAATATCTCACTAAGTATTGCTTTTAGGCATATGGTTCTGCAAAACTTTTTAAAAGACAATTAAACATAGAATCCAAAAACAATAACATATACAGGGTGTTCCATTTAAAAAACTAAAGTTGGTGTCACTTCCGGTTAAACAGGAAGCGGCATTGATTGGGTATCTATCCCAAAAAATAGATGACAATAAGCTGTGCAACTTTGTTCCAAGAAGTATTGCCATATCTTTAAAAATGATGGAGTTATGGCTTGGGGCGTTTTTTATAATCCACCCTGTATGCGGCACTTTTTTCAGGTTTACCAATTTTTATTGTAAAATCTTAAAATGTTCAAAACCAACTCGGTGTATTAAAAAAAAATGTAATGGATACCGATGCATTCTGTTCTGCATACCTATTACTCGCACTACTACGAAATTGTAACAAAAGATTAAACAGACGGATATCGAAATACGATCTTTCGTAAAGTGTTTCAAATTTTCGGCATATAATTCGACTCTAACCTAATATTTAGTTGGCACTGGTGACACCCTGTATACACACCATTCCCTAATAATTATAATTTTTGCAAGTGAAACCTCTGTTGATGTTGTACAATGAATAAATTAAATGAATAACATATTCATGCATAATAAAAACAAGTACTTAACTTATTTTCTCAATTTTAAATGGAAACAAATCATGTTGAGCTCAGAAATCAAACTGAAAATAAACAAGAATATTACTTACCTGTGTTCCACTTAAAGTAGTTAATCTAAGCAAATATTGCGCTCGGGACTCCCAGAGGTAGAAGAGGCACTTTCATTTCAATTTTTTTTTCATATAAAAGTTACACAAAAAACCCAAACAATTTATGTTGTGAGCTGCGTTACAAGTCCTCATTGAATGGTTTCTGTGCAGAACCGTAACAATTCGAAATTGTTACTGTCTTGCAGTGAATACATGAACTCCAGTTAATGCAAAACGGTAATAACTATAGTTGTTACACTATAGAATTTCAAAACTTCATTGAAGCAGTATAGTAACGACCTCCATCTAGGAGCTAAATATTGAACTAGTACTTGTTTCTATATTGCATTACCTACATACATCTAGCAAATGACATTAAAATGGGCGGGTTAACCAGAATATTCAATTTTTTGAGTTGTGGTATCGATATATAAGTAATATGTTAAAATCAGGTATAATTTGAAAAAAAAGTTCCATGAAAAACACGGAACGTTCGAGAAGTACTCTCACGAATGCGTTTCTTCTTGTGCAAGTGTAAACTTTATTTGCATCAGTCGATCCACAAAGTTTGTACCTCAGGTTCACACTGGTACTAAAATGACAACATATTAACATCCCATTCAAAAATATGGAGAATTCAAATATGTACGTATACGTAGCCAAATATAACTGTAGTTTGGTACTCAGCTGGCGAATATTCTGTATACATCCCCCAGTAAATGGAAAGTTTCACTTTGATGTCTTGACTAATACTAGAGGTAGGGCATCCAATGCCGGTCCAAATTCAAAATCTCGGTATTTCTGGATTGAAAAATTTGAATTCCAGGATCCCGGTATTTTCGTGATTTTTAAATTAATTTAATAGAACCCATGTTTTAAATTCAAAACGCATAATACCCCTCCTACGTATTATGTAAACATTGCTATACTGATAAGTGCTAAACTAAATGCAAAACAAACCAAATGCCAAACTCAATAGGAAATCTGGGAATTGGGAATTTTCTAGCGGAATAAATTCAGTAAAAAAGTAACCGGTGACTTTTAAGCAAAATGCTTGGACACGTCGATTTTAGATTTGATCTGCACATATTTTAGTGAAAGTTATATGATCGGTACGTCACGTGATCGCGAGTAATGACGTCACACTTCATTTTTTTTCAAATAGCACGGTAAATTAGGTTACACTTCGTTGGACAAATACGAGTTACTTTGATTTTTTTTAAATCTCCAGCAGTTTCTGAAAATATGCATTTCAAAAATGGGACGCGCGCCGCTTGAAGATAACGTTAGCCAAGAAAAAAATGTATTTTTGTAGCAGCAACCTTTTGGCTAAGGCATATCTTAATTTTGCTCACATGTTAAAAATGCTACGCACCCAAAAAGGCAGAAAAATGTCAGTTCTGTGAGTCTCAATTAAATAAGTAGCGCATCTGCTTTCTTAATTTGTAATTTGGGTATTTTTGACGTTGCCAAGGTTGCAGCTACAAAAACTAATTTTTCGTGGTAAGCGGCGTCCTCAAACGGCGCGCAACCTATCTTTGAAATACCCTTTCTCAAAATCAGCTGGCTATCTCAAAAAAATTCAAGGTGACTCGTATTTGTTTTCAACTGAGCTATTGAACTAGGTGTAACATAATGTAAAATGTTTTGTCGTTACTCGTAACCACGTGGTGTAATGATCATATAACTTGCATTAAAATATGTGCAATTCAAATCAAAATTCGACGTGTCCAAGCACTTTGCTTAAAAGTCGCCGGTTACACTTTCACTGAATTTATTCCATTAGGAAATTCCACCCTGTGTAAGAAATGACTTTCTCAGATTTCCGATTTAGTTTGGCGTTTGGTTTGTTCTGCATTTAGTTTGGCATTTCAATATGGTAATGTTTACGTAATACGTCTTGTGTACTATTGCGCGTTTTAAATTTAAATCATGTTTGCTGTTAAATTGGGAGAAAAGTATGCTAATTTTAAAAATCTCGAAAATGCCGGGATCCAGGGATTCAAATTTTTCAATCCCGAAATCCCGGGATTTTGAATTTAGTTTGGGATTAAATGCCCAACCTCTAGTATTAGTCAAGACATTAAATGAAACTTTACATTTACGAGGGGAAGCCCGTGAAAAACTTTATAAAATTATTTTGATGCGTTTAGAATATTCGCCAGCTGAGTACTGAGCACCAGTGTTGCCAACTATAAAAATTCAGAATTCTCAAAACGTTACCTGAAAATTCACCAGATTTCTCCAAAACCAAGACCGAAATACACCAACATACATTTGAACATTTTTTTGTTGAAAAGGGGTTTGTTTTTTGTTTTGAATGGTTTAAGAGCAACTATCGCCAGAATAAACAGAAATTTAATAAAAACATTAAAATAGTAACACTGTTTATTGAAAGAAACAAAACAAATATACATTTAACAGAAGAATAAAAAATAAATTCTTAGAACAAAACATAAATTCTCTTTGGCATTTAGATAAGAACTATAATAACTATATGTATTGCAAGATACTGTTAACCTCTGCCTCTAAGTTTTCGTCATCATCGTTGTTTTTTTTGTAAGCTGCATTTGTGTTAAACATTAGCAGAATCTCATCGGGCAGTTCAAAAGAATTGCAACATTTACCCATTCTCTTCATACCAAATTTAATATTTAAAATGTTGTTTAATAGGTCTAGTTTCATTTTGTTGCGGATTTTGTTTTTGATAATATTCATTGAACTAAAGATTCTTTCAACATCTGCATTAGAATGCGGTAAGCAAAGAATTTTTAAAGCAACATTGACCAGATTTTGAAATGGATTTTCGTTGGATGCATCCCTGTAATTATTTACTTCTGCCCAAAACTGTTCTGTATTGTGTGTTTCTGTCCAAGGTATCAAATGTAAACTATCCCACTCATTTTCAATTTGTGATACTATTTGTGCATTAGCATAAAACTGAGTTGCTATGTCTGTTATTGGCATTTTATTTAAAATGTGTATATTGTCAGGCAACCTCTGTTTCAGCTGTTTAGCCAATTCAATTAAAAAATCAATACAGCGTCTCTTTATCAATTCTTTACCTTGTTGCTCCACATGGCAGTCAGTACAAGCCTTTTCAAAAGCATACCCCAAATACGGATTTGGGTCTAAGCGGCTTTCAAAGTCGTCTTCTATAGAAGAAATATTTGCTGTTGGAATCACAATTTTTTTAATTATTGATAAATATAAATTATTTAAATTAACAAACAATTTTGCAACATCAGCATTTGATGCATCAAAACTTTTATTTGTTTTATTTATTTATAGAATATATGAATTGCAAGTAAACCTTATTGTTGAGGTCTTTGTACATAGAATGCAACATTTCAGACGTGTAACAATTCTCCTTCAAACGGACAATATCAAAATGTGCCCTCAAGCTATCCCACTGTTCTAAAATTCGTTCAATAGCTGGTTCAATAGAGATCAACGTGTCGCAGCCATCCTTAAAATCTTTAAAGGTTCCTCTCTATTATTAATCAAATTATAAATATGTTTATAGGAAAGCTGTCGAATTGAACTATGGCTAAACCAGTTGTATGTTTCCTTAATCAAATATTCAACACTTCTGGGCAATGTCTTTTCTGAAGCACTGGAAACTGCCAATTGTAAAGAGTGGCAAATACAACGTACCAAAACTAAATGCGGAACTTCCTCCTTTAGCTTTGTGAAAACTCCGTTGTTAATACCTGTCATTACAGTCGCATTATCAGTGCCTACCCCCTGTAACATCTGCAAATTTAACTTGAATTTTCTTAACAACCCATTTATGGCCTCAACAATGCACTCAGCAGTTCCAGTTTCAATGTGAATTAATGACAAGAATGTACAAACTATTCTTGAATGTTTTCGGCTAAAATACCTAATAACAACTCCTAACATTTTTAAAACTGTTACATCAGTAGATTCATCAATGATTAAACTATAAAAGTTGTCTCCAACATCCAACAATAAGTCTTCCTGAAAATGGGGACCCACAACATTTTTTATTAAATTTGTACATTTTGTCCGATGAATAGGAACATTCTGTATTTCACACAAGTGATCGATTGCATTTATAGACGTATGTGCAGCTACAAATAGGCAAATGTTACCTTCCTTCCTTTGTTGTTCAGTAACAACTCTATTATTAATAGGCTGCACATTTAATTTCTGCTGCCTTGGACAGGAAAATGGTTTCTCTGCTGCTTTGTGCTTCAAACTCTGCCTGTGTTTCTTAAGATCGCCCAATTTTGCGTTGATGAAAGTTTTACAATACTTGCAATACGCTTTGGTGTAATCTGCGGTACATCATTGGAGCCAACATTTCATATCCGGTAACTTTTCCCAATCGCTTTTATATTTCTGCGTGTATTGTGGAGGCACTAAACAAAATATTCTTTAAATATCGAGTTATTAAATAACAAAATGTGGGTACTTACTCTTTAACAATTATGCACAAGCCCAACAAAACAACTTTTGCAGTCAGAAAAGGAAAACGACAACAATAATCAATAAAAGATATTAATTAGGTTAGGAAATTAGTCAAATTTCACTGACAACTAGAAAGGCCATTACCAACTAAAGCACTGACAAGTTACTGACAGTTACTAAAGAGCAAGTACTCACCAGCCATCGACAACCATCGATTATGGACAAAATACAAATACATACATCCACTATCACACATGAGTAAAGAGTTAACCAAAGAATAAAATATTAAAATATAAAACACTCAAACACGCAATTGTTCAAATTCACCAGAATTCTCTGAACAAAATTAGAAATACACTAGCTTTGAGACACTTCTCAAACGCATCTTAAAATTCTCTTTGGTGTGCTCAAATTCTCTAGTTTTGGTGAAAAATTCACCGAGTTGGCAACACTGCTGAGCACCAAACTACAGTACATTTGTCTACATACATATATGAATTCTCCATAGTTTTGAATGGGATATTGCTAACGTGCGAGAAAACCTAGGGAGAGTAGCATCAAGTTCGGACGGTAGACGTACGCTGCCGACGTGGTGTAAAAAAAGTGTGTTTTATGCGACGAAAGACACCTACTATTAATTATCGCTGTAATCCCAAGGTAGCGGCAAATACCGTGCCGCTTCTTAATGCAATAATTTTCATTTCCAACAAAGCAGCTGTATTAGGTACAATTTCCACAGGAGGTGGATATGCTCAACTGCAAGAATGTTTTGTATATTGTGATATACCAGTAATGGGATCTAATTTTTTGGTAAAAGTTCAAAATGAATTAGTTGATTCGATTCATGAGTTGGCATGGGAAGTTATAGAGGTTGCTGGAAAGCAAGGAAAATAAATTGCAATAGAAAAGGGGCACATTGATTCGGATGGTGTCCCGTACATAACAGTTATTGCAGATGGTGCGTGGAGCAAACGCTGTTATAAAGTAAATTACGACGCAGCGTCTGGTGTTGTAAGAATTTTTCAAAGCATTGCACACGAAATAAACTAACTTTCTTATTTATTCAAGGGAATAATTGTCGACAAAGAAACTGGAAAGGTTTTGTATGTCGGCATCAGAAACAAGTACTTTGTGCCATAGCTGCGGGCAAAAAGGACCCGCAACCAAAGCATAATTATTGTGGTAAGCATTGGAACAAAGCTTTTACAGCAATGGAAGCTGATATCATTGTTGAGGGCTTCAAATATATTATACAGATGCATGGTCTCAAATATGCTTACCTCGTTGGCGATGGTGACGAAAAAAGCTACAAGAGGCAAATCCGTACGACAGAGTTATCTCAAAAATCGAATGCAGGAATCATTTACTTCGCAATTACTGTAACCGGTTGCGAGAACTAACTACCAAAAGAATCAGTTCTAAGATGACTCTTGTTGATATAATACAAAGAAATGCACTCAATAACAATATAGACACCGAGAAGCGGTGTACTTGCTGCAATAAAGCAAGTAATTGAAGATAATGTAAGTACTTCGCAAGAAGACATCTACAATGAACCGTCACACGTTTTTGGCGACCATACAAACTGTCGCCCATATTTTTGCAATAGTCTACGTTTGAATGAGTAGCCGGTATTTAAAACCGTAAGCCCATTCAATACAACGCGATGAGTAGTACTCCCCTCGCCAACCCGCACTAAGTCAGCGAGGCGTTGTAAGTCTTACGCACTCCCAGAAGTGAAGGCCTAGCATCCAGGAGTTGATGGTTAAGGCTGATAAAGAAGAAGAAAAGTATAAATTTGAAGGCAATCTATAACTTGTTTAAGAGAAATTAATTTATTGTACGAAGATAATAAAAACTGAGAATTTGTCTCCTTACCTTAGGCGGGTATGCAAATTTCAAATCAGTATTTGTTTTCGTAGCTTACCCAAGAGAAACTACAAATTATTCGCGTAGAAGATCAATTTTATTTCTCCGTCCATTTGATCCCAGTAGAACCCCTGAAATGTAGGCAATTGTATTGAAATTTTACCCAAACACCCCGCCGTATCTAACAACTAACTTGCATATTATATTAATGCAAATATCTAAAAAATAGAGTGTTGGTGTTATAGACAAATGTTACGTACAGACTGCGACAGGGAGTTTTTTTAACTCAAAAGATAGGGGCATGTTGCCTCCCAATGTCGGCATTTTTCAGAACACCAAGAAAAATTGTTTTTGCATTTTATTTAAAAAATGCTCCGTCGCAGGAAAGAACTAATCTTTATATGTCATTTAAAACTTATCTGACCAAAATTGAACAAGGCGTTATGTTTCAGTTAGTTATTTCGTGAACGCTTGCAAATCTAACGGAACATTACTCCCTTAATATGTTGTCATTTTATGTACCAGTGTGAACCTGAGGTCTAAAAACTTTGTGGAGCGACTGATGCAAATAAAGTTTACCCTGGCACAAAATCTAAAATCGAGGTGTCCAAGGATTTTGCAGAAAAGTCACCGATTACTTTGTTACTGAATTTATTCCATTAGAAAACTACCCTGTATGAATGGCACTGGCGGGGTCGCCTATTTTGAGCAGGCATCAGTCCCCCGATGTATCTTAATGCACCTTCGTCGCTAATCCCCAAAATTACTGAATTTTGATGATTAAATCCCGGGATTTTCGGAATAAAAATCAACCGGAATCCCGGGATTCGTAACCCCGTGATTGGATGCCGTAAGTAGAGGTAGTGTCCGACTAGCTATTACGCACTATTGGTCTACGCTATATAACAACTAATGTGGAAGACGTTTAGTAGGACCGGCAACCGAGAGACTCCAATGAAGCACAAGAATTCAGAAGATCCAACAGACTATCTTGGTAAACCTGCAAGGGAACGAGCCTCCCAGCAATTCGCCTTCAGAAGGTCCTATCCAAGGACCATTCGAATGCGATAGAACTGAAGATAGAACTCATTAAAGATTCTGACTTGTACACAGAAGATCGTCGGGGCAACTACCTTCTCGGTTTCCAAGTATATTGTAACTCACTCACCAGGAAAGGCAGAGCCGAATTTCTTAGAAAGCATTAAAAACAGTCGAATCCTGGTAAGGCGAATTTTCGCCCCTAACAAAGTGGTGCGGGTTATGTAAGACTTAAACCCTGCAAGTCGCTAGGCAAAGACGGAATTATTCCTGCAATGCTGCAAAAGGGCGCTGGGTACATCTTCACTTGCCTGAGAGCTACCTTCGAAGCTAGTTACTCACTGGTGGAGTATCACAGTCATGGGGGAAGGTAAAAGTTGTGTTTATACCTAACCGTGGACAGACTCCCTAGCCCCAGAGGAGTCAAAATCTTATTATCCAAGCAGCTAAATATTGTTTCACAGAAAGTAATTTGTTATTTTTTTATGATAAAGAATTCGACTTATTCGGCACACACTCATACAGTATTTAAAAATATTATTAATTCCTAAAAATACTATTTTCAATCATATCTAGACTTCTGTGCTATTGTTTACCTTCCTCTCTCACTATATCCGTATTTTTAGCGACTCTAGTTTCTTCTAAAATAATTGTAGGTCTTTGTCAAGTTTACAAATTAATCGAAGATTTCACTGAGTTTCCTGGCGTTTTGTCGTAATAACATTTTACTGCAAATTATCACAGAATTCGCCAACTGTTTTATTTCGTTTTCGCTATTAAATCTTTCGTCTTACACGAGCTCTTAATTAAGATATTTCACGGGCTAAGATAATAAAACCTGAAATGAAGTAAACTTCCACAAATAAACAATCCAGAATCTCAATAAAAACTCTTTTAACCTGCAATAAATTAGACACTTTATTATAAACAACACTACGTAAACTGCGTTTTACCTCCGACAGTAGCTTTAAACTTATCTTCTCTTTAATTGCGTGCGGATAATAAATTCTCTTATTTTATATTCTCGGGTATGTGAAACTGCCTGTCTGTACTCTAATTTATTATCGACAAAATTTTATTTAACTTAAAAAGTGTAAAAGTCATATTTCCTTTCACGTCAAAATATTAATCTCGCAAGTGATTGATGAAAATGTATGTAATAGTGATTTTATGGAAAACTAAGTGAATTTTAAAGGCAAGCTATATTCGCTTAATCCTACTTCTCCGATAAAGTGGCGTTAAACATTATTGGAATTTAATACAAACATTTTTAATCTGACCCTGACCAGTATAGTACGACGAATGAACTGAATTCAATTGACATAAATATGATGAAGGGTGTAATGGAATTAGTTATTTTCTCTCTACGATGTCTCTGTTAGAGCTGTCAGTAGTATAGCTATGTATGTTCTACACCATTTTCCCATGTTATTTCTTATGTAGCTTCATTTTGCAATTTGCGGTCACGCAAATTTTGTAACGTTACCATTTTAATTTTGATCGTCTATTATGCATCAATAAATACAATAAACACTTAAAATATAATTTTCGAACCCGACTCAACAATTACTGCATACGAAAGTGCGTGTACGAAACGTTGAGCCATAATGACAGTTAGAGGTGACCAGCTACTGATAGTTAATACTGAAATATGGAGAGATGAGAATATGTTTTCTCTGGAACTTGAATGCCAACACTTTGCCATGCTATATGGTGCTAAGAATGTAAGTTTTCTTTGTATAATTTATGTGGGCATGGCAATAAATGTATTAATGATGTTATTATTATTATTATTATATAAAAAATACTTTGTTTCTGTTAAACCACTTTGAATAAAATACCAATCCATCAATATTAAGAAAAGTAGATAAGTAATAGTATATTATACACGAGTTTATAATGAATGCTATTATTACCGATAATGAAGTTTACAACACGAGCGAGTGAAACGAGCGAGTTCTGTAATCATCCGAGGCAGTAATAGCATTCATTATAACGAGTTGTATACTATACTTTGTCCACGACTATCAAAACAGATTCTAAGAAGGAATTTACTTTCTTTTTCCTTCTCCAGTGTACGAAAGATTCATGCATACGCTGCCAAGTATAATTTTCTTGATTTTGATGAGGCAATTTCTGCAGCTTCTTTTATTGCTGGTGGTGTTAAAGAATCTCGTTTTCACTCTCACTACGCTTTATAATTGAAGAAACACAAGTATGAAGAGTATACTATAAGATAGTCGTTGACAAATATGTATTACTAGCATGTTTATGTACGTAGAAAGTCGTTATTAAAGATGGAATGATGTCTCCGATCTCTAAACGGCTTGGAATATAAATTTAATTATTTTTGGCGTGTTTTTTAGAAACAATTAAATGTTTAATACTTTTCGTTTCAGTCTGCAAAAATAGCCAATCAAATGATGACTACACTGATAACATCCCTAGCGCGCTTATCGCTTATATCATGACGTTTGCTAAGCAACAAAAAGATTTTGAGGTTCATAACTTCAATGTAATTAGCTAAAAATGTCACTTTAACGGTTCTGTCATAAATAAATAATTCAGTTAGGGTGGGCAACTGAGCCATCCGATATTGTGACATGCAACTTTAAATTCATTATTTCTACTTTTCTAATAAACCACAAATTAATTTAATTGTATACATTGAAATGAAACATTTTCAAAACAAAATAACTGTAGGTACCACCTGAAATTATTCCAAGAATACGAAACTTAAGTAGGTTAAAGTAAATTTCAGAGCTCTTCAATTTAGCTCTGAACTATGTATTATATGAAGACACAGAAATTTTGCAGAGTGTAGGTAATTCGCATTTTAGCAGTAGTCTAAAAAATTTGTGCGTCAGCTGCCCTGATGTCGCTTATGACTTTTGCCTTACCTTGTTTACTTCTTGCTTGCTGTTCTGACATCTGAATCTGAAGTGAAGCTAGACATTGACAAAGGAAAGTGACAAATGTGTTGTAGCTCATGTTTACATAGTTTTTAGCATCTGGGCGGGAAAAGGTTTTTAAACTTGCTTGATCATGTTATTTGGTGAGCGTAAACTTCGTCAATAAGGCTAAATTGCGCGCGACCGGAAAATTCCGTTTGAAAAGTTCGATGTTTGAAAGCATTTTAAACAATTATTTGTCCTAAATTTTGAACTTTGATCGAGACATAATAATATTAAGTTAGTATTTACTACGATGTTAAAAGAAAAAAATCCACAAATTTAATTAGTGCCCAGTTGTCCATTGCAAAAAAGAATATGATCTTGGGATTATTCGCAATAATAGTACCTCTAACTAGCTTTTTCTTCTTGATTGACAGATGTCAATTAAATATTGTGTCAAATATAATGAAAATCAAAGATTGATTTCTGAGGAATATAGTTTTCGTGGGTCCGTAGAAAGTTTGGGTCAAAAATAATCCTCTCAAATGTCACCCAAGAGTTAGATAAATAGAAAATAATTCTCCAGTTTTGCTTCTCAAAATCGTTGACAGGGGGTATTGCCGAAAAACTATCGAATCGTTTTCACTTTATTTCTCGCTTTATTCTCACTCTTTTATGATATTGCTAAGAATGTCAGGGTTCAAATGATAAATTTTTTGCATCTTTCACAAAACAATAACATTTTTCCCTTCCAAATTTTTTGATCACGGTTGCGATCTTGATCTTTTAAAAAGCAACATGGAATGTAGTTAATATTTTCTTGGTTCACTTATATTAAATTTGTTGCATATCTTCGGAAAAGCTCTTCTGGCCACTCCTTGAGACGTCTTCACAAATGCAACACGACAAATACCGTCTTTACCAGGAGAAAGTGATACTATACGGCCCATCTTCCATCTGATGGGTGGCAGATTGTCTTCTATTAGCACCACCAGGCCTACTTGAAGTTCACCTTTTGTTATTGTCCACTTTGACCGCTTTTGCAGTTCAGACAAAAACTACTCCTTACTCCATATTTCCCAAAAATGCTACTGAAGTTTTTCGATTTTTTGATAATCTTTTGATAATTACTTCGAGTAACCTTGAATCCGGAACGGCGGTTAATGGCCGCCCTACTAGGAAGTAAGCTGGAGTGATGGGAGATAGGTCGTTGGGATCAGAGGAGGACGGGAATCACGGTCTAGAATTTAATGCGGCCTCAATTTGCGTCAGAAGAGTGCATAACTCTTCAAAAACAAGATATGCATTTCCTACAACTATTTTAAGGTCATGCTTAATAGATTTTATATCTGCTTCTCAACTACCACCAAAGTGAGGTGAACAAACAGATATGAAATGCCAAGAAATACCCTCAATCGCAAATGGTTCGCTCAAATTTTCTGAAGATGCTCCTTATCAACTTTATCTTTATCAATTCCGCAAATTTGAAATGGATAAGTCGGTTGGAGACGATGCTCATGCAATTTACCCATGATTGGTTGGACTAATTTTGGTTTGAATCTTAAGCATCACAAGAAAGTATAGTTTCCCGAGCTAAATTCCTCCCTGAAATTGGCCATAAAGTTTCTCGAATTGACGCTAATAAGGCTTGTGCTCCGGCATGCAATAGACGTACATGTTCATCCTTAAATATTAACTGCGCCAGCAAGTGCTTTCCACATATTATATTGGATGCTTTTTATTCATCGGGAAATTTGAATTTTCTAGGCGACCCCACACCCGAATTAATACAGTAGGAACATTCAGGAACATTGGAACACCATTTGCGTAAATTAAAACAACCTTTTTTTAACTTTTCAGATACCCTTTTACCTATAGTATAGCCTGGTCAATGGTGGATGCCCCAGAAATAAAATCATCAACATAAAAGTCATGACGAATAATGTTTGAAATTTCCGGGTCCGTGGAATTAATTTCATTTGTTAACTTACGGCTAAAAAGGACGCTGTAGCAGTACCATAAGTTACAGTGTTTAAATTATATGTTTTCATTTCGTCAACTGTATCATTACGTCAAACAATGCGCTGTAAAGGACATTGCTCGGGGCTTATAAGCACTTGGCGATACATTTTTTCTATATCTCCAGAAACTACTACAGCATGTAATCTAAAACGCATAATAATTGTCAACATATCGTCCTGTATGGTTGGCCCCTCGGTTGGCCCTACAGCCTGTAAATCGTTGATTGACTTTCCGGATGAAGAAAGAGATGAGGCGTCAAAAACAACGCGCAGCCCCTCTTTCCAAATACAAATAATATGAAATTAAACTACTATCCCTGTCATCGCCTACTTCGGTCATGTGCCCTAAATCTTCATATTCGCGAAGAAAATCTGAGTACATCTTTCCCAATTGGAGGTTACGTAGTAATTTTGCCTCCAACTTGCGCAATCGCTTAATGGTGCTCAAGGTGCCTTGAATGGAATAGATACCACAAATCTTCCATCAATGTCACGACGCGTGTGGGCTTTAAAATGATTTTCGCAAAAATCCTCTTCAGAGGATAAAAATTTGAGTACCGATTTCTTCAATTTCCCAGAATTTGTCAATTTTAGTTTCATTGTCATCTGTTCCCTTAGTGTCATATTAATTTATTTACAATTTAACTTTATGTAAACATTGCCTGATGATAAGATTTTCTAAATCTTGAAACCGGTCAAATACTATAATAAATTGTCATATTGGTAGTTAGGCCAGGCAAAATAGGACAAAAACAGTTCGAAATCGGAACTAATTAACCTAAATCTGATTTTTTGGGGAAACGATGTTTGATATATATTATGTAAAACGTTTTGTAAAAAATCCCCACAAATCCGAGTGTCGGAAGACTTTGAAAATCGGCCGACAATCTGGGCTCTGAAAATTTCGCGCTATGTCTCTGCGGTTGCTCAATTCGCTCCGAGATTCGCTCAGTGCTATCGACAATTTTGCGTGTTAATAGCGCGCCTTTGAAGGGGAATTAAAATAATGTTTCCAATTTGAAATGTCAACTTTCCCAACGGCACTGTTTCAGGGCGAATAATTAAGAAAACTTAATAAATCCTATAGCGTTTAAAAGTTTTCGAAAAAATTATAGGTACAATACCTGAAATTATTGGCAAAATTAATTTAAAATATGTGAAAGATGGAGGCTATCTGCTGCATATAGTTGTATGGCAAAACCCTGCCAGTTTTCTGAAATTTGCTCGCAGTACGAAACGCATGTAAAATTTCATTACTGACAAAATGTTATTGTCGTGTTCGATAACTATCAACAAAAAACTACAAAGTAGCAGGAGAGAATACGACGAGGTTTTGGTAGAGTAGTTGTTGTTGCTCTATCGACTATGAATACTGCAACTATCCACAGCAATCTGAATCGAGATCTGAATTTTTCTTGAATACAACAATACGATTATTTATTGTTGTGGTAAGCGATGGCACTGATGTATTTATCCTTCTTCATCATGTATCTTCAAATTTGGATGTTTGATTCCTTCGTAAACGAAAAAAGGGAAATGATCATCGTTTCACCGAAATTGTGAAACTGCAACTTTGTATTGGAAATTTCAAGGAATCAGTACACTTGAATTTTATGCTCCGTCTGGATGCGATACCACGTCCGACTTTAACAAGAAGGGAAAATTTGTTTGATATGCAACCTTCAAAAGAAACTATTGTTTATTGAAGAAGCAAGTATATTCTATAAACAGAGTGTGTAAATAACTGATCTCTGCTGTCGACAAGAAATTGAAACAAAGGATATGGTGGAATTTCAAAAAAATTTAACGATATGAGGTACCTAAGTGTTTGTGCTGGATAGTAAAGCTATTAAGTTGATGTGTCGAAATTTGCGGGTACGAGCTATATAAGAAAAAAGTTGCATGATTATCTCTTACATTGCATTTCATCTAAACATTTTGTCTTCTACGAGAGGTGCTGTAAAACAACATGTATTGTGTGTGTATTTCACCAGGTACAACAACAATGGATCAATAATGATCTATGTCCAACAGAATCAGGATGGTATTTTATGAGTGATGGACTTAGGTCCTGCTCTGGCATACAGAATAAGACACCCGATTTGTCCATAATGTCACTATTTTGCAACTGCAAGGAAGGCTGTGGAAGCATGTGTTCCTGCCAGAGGTGGTAACACTGCTCAATCCAATGTGATCGATCAGTGCAATGGGGTGTCTTGCACAAATAAGGATACTGATCGCATTTGGGAAGATGAAGATTTATTATAATATTGTCACCATACAGTGTCATCGAAATTTAATGAAAAAGGTTTTGGGATCGACAGAACTCGCAAAAATAATGGGGGTTTTCTTGATACATGATGTTTTCAATTTAGGTCCTCAATTTTCTAAATTAACTAAGATATCATTTTAATATTTGGTACACATGATTTTATCGACAATAAGCAGGATTCTATAGCAATTTCATCGAGTCAAATTATTGGGAGGTATTTTTAAGAATCCGCGCGTACCTACCATTTACCACACCTGCACTTTTTCATACCACGCTATTGACTATGGATTGGAACCTTTTATTCCTTACTCAACTTTTATAACTTTTGTCAATTTTTGATATTTTGTTTTATTTAATTGGTATTGGCCAGAATTCATTTTCATGACATCCTCTAATTATTTAAATAATTACATTTCCATATTATTTGACAAAATGATAAATCACAAGAACTTGCTGGTGGGAATTGTGGTGTAACAATGTTACAAAAACTGCTGTTTTGGTGTTAACGAAAACACACTTTTGTAGAATAATAATTATTATTAGATACATAAATACCTGTATCCTAGAAATTGTGCATTTTTCAAAATATGTTTATTAAGAAATATTCCTACTACTTTCTATCAATTTCTGAGGTCTCACTCATTAAAATTTGACCACCTGTATACTAAAATAAACAAAGCGAGTACCAAAATAAAGTTAAAATGAAACGTAAAATTTCCTTAATGATAATAATTTTAAGCAATTTTCAGGGTCTTCAGAGTTCAGACACACGGATTTTTGTGGATTTTTCACAGAAGAGATTACATACCACTAACTACATTTCCTGAGAAAATTAGCTTTAGGTTAATTAGTTTCGATTCAAACCCTAATTTGCCTGGCCTAAGTACGCAGAGTATTTCATTAATTCAACATGGAATGGGTCATGTGATACACCATTCTAAAACTTATTTGTTCCTTTCGATAACGCAAGAATATCTAACCAAGGTGGCCATCTATAATTTTTTATTAAAGATGGAATCAATATTTGATTTGATTTGATTGCGTCTGTCGACAGTTCCGTTTAAATGGAACGGAAAAAAATTAATTGTATTTTCCACTAGAACGGAATTGATGAAGTGCTTTGTTTTCGGTCCGTGTGTCGACCGGTTGGACTAACCAAATTAATTTCTTTTTCAGGTTCGCGGTGTAGAAATAGGTATTGTATTATTGGTGCTAGTTGTATGGGTAGCAGCTATAGCACTTTTCTTCAACCGATGGGGAAAAATTAGAATGTTGCTGCCTTACCAACCGGACTACAAACAAGAACAGCTCAGAGTTCCGGGTACGACGGCATGTGCTGCTGCCGCAGCGACTGCCAATAGCTGCACACATCATTCTGGTGAACACATTTGTTCGCAGGTAAACAAATCGTCATATTTGATATAGTCTAAATATTTTTAACGAGTATGTTTCTAACCTTTTATAATTATTATGCCCAAGGTAATCTTCCCTTCCAGTGGATGTTATTACACATAAGGAATTGAATTGCAGGTGTAAGGTTTCATTATTTGAATGTAAATTCGGTCATGCTATGTACTAAAATGCGTAACTTAGAAAATAATGCGAAATTATAAAGTTGGATTTTGATATTTTTAGGAGCAACATTACAAAAATCTTTCCATTATGGTTTTATGAACTCTTTGTTTTTAATACTCTTATATATACCGGATGCTCCAAGTCACGAATTAGTCCTTGTAAACTTTGAAAGTCCATTACCAGAAATTAGTTTCGCGCGCACTGGATGAATATTTATTATACACAATGAAAAGGATCGGACTAGTCTATAGGTGTAAATTTTGTTGCATAACCAAACGTTGCGATGTACAGGCAGAGTCAATATTGCGGGATTCTTCGTTATAACCATTACAGTTAGAAACACTAAAAAACTTTTTATATAAAAGCTATTTCCAGTGACATGTCGCTCCAACTAAAATTATTTTTAGCTATACAGCTTGTCCCATATTTGCTGTATGCAGGTCAACTTCGTTATTTCAAATAGAACACCTTGTATTTGACTTAATTTTCGAATTCCTTGATCGATTTTACTATGGGGTTGTCCGTTATATGAAATAATTTTTTTTTTAAACTTCATATTTTTTGTTATGGCCATTTTCTTGCGAATATTTGCAGATGCAGAACAATTTTGAAATATTAATAGATATCTTGGAATTGAATAAAGCTGAAGCAGTAATATTTTGATGGAATGAAAGCAACATTTAGGAATAATTGTTGCTCTAAGAAACAATCGAAAATATTATACAGGATATTAGCAATTATACGACCAAATTAGAAAATTTCAAAACACCATAACTTTCTAATTTCAAATAGAACCCTATTGTTTTTATACCGGTGCTGGATTCCCCATAAAAGCGCCTTTTCTGTTACAATAATACACTTCCCTATCCCAAAATTAACCGTTTTTGAAATATTTGTACACTCATGGACAAAAATACGGAATATTTTTAAATTGTCATAATAACAGATTACGAAGATAGAAAACTAAAGAATCAGGTTATCTTTGTCCATTTTAAGAGTAATCTAATAACAACGGTTCATCAAGTAACTCCTCAATAAACACCAAATAACAAAAACTTAATTAGTTGAATATGTATAGAATGGATAAATTACGGTCTGACAAACATTAACACCAATAGAACGAAACCAGTTACAAAACATGGGCTGCTCAATATCGAGTATTGCCTCCCCGACCGCGGACTACGGCTTCCATTCTTCTAGGCATGCTAGAGATTAAATTCTGAATATATTCTTGGGGAATTGCATCCCACTCCTGATGTGCGGCAAATCTTAATTGATTTAGCGTCATTGGCACAGGATTCCTGGCTCGAATACGAATTTTTAGTTGATCCCACAAGTGCTCTATTGGCCTTAAGTCTGGACTGTATGGTGGCCAGTCCAAACTTTGGATTCCCACTTCATTAAGATACCGGTTTACAATTGCAGCAGCATGTGGACGTGTATTGTCATGCATTAGGATGAATCTGTTGTAACCAGTGAAGTCAACGTATGTCACAACATGTTCTGACAAGATGTTTTCAACGTAATTGTCAGCTGTCATCCTTCCACGCACTTCTACAAGTTCTGTATGTCCCTCCCAACTACTGCCTGCCCAAAACATTATCCCACCTCCTCCAAAACTGACGTTTGGAGTTAGTGCACAGTTGGAATATCTTTCTCCAATTCTTCTGTACACATGGTTACGTCCATCTGGCTTCCACAGTACGATTCTTGTTTCGTCGGTAAACGTAACATTCTTCCATTGGTCAACCGTCCAGTCACCATATGCTCTAGCAAATTGTAGTCTGCGAACCCTAGCATTTTGAGTGAGTCGAGGGACTTTAGCAGGCCGTCTCGCTTTCAAATTTGCTTCCTTCAACCTTCGCCGATCTGTTTTGGAGCTAACATTAACTTGCTTCACATTTAAAAGTTGGTTTTTTAAATGAGTTGATGTTAAGGTACGATCTCGTAGTGACTGCAACAATAAAAATCTGTCATCCCGGCGAGTTGTACACCGTCTCCGTCCTTGGCCAGGCCTCTTCTTGAAATTTCCAGTTTGTCTGTGCCTGTTTAAAATTTTTGAAACCGCAGACTGAGTTATACCAACAAATCTTGCAATATGGCTTTGTCTCCAACCAACATTTGACAAAGTCACAACCTTTGCTACTTCAACTTCAGTGCAACATCGAACTGCTGGCATTATCGAAGACAGTAATGCTACAGAATAATCAACAAATGTTAAATTTTACCTCTGTACACCTAGGTTGACGAGTAAACTTACCTACTTGGAAAAGCTAAACACGAAGTTTACTCGATTCGATTTTTCGAACACAATGGCAGTTTCTGATACTTACTTGTTATTGCCAGGCTTGCTAGATGCCTCAGTATCTAATATAGAATGCTGCCGCAGCCGTTCGTAACAAAGTTTTCCGAGAAATAAATAAAATCAAAAATATTCCATATTTTTGTCCATGAGTGTATTTTCCAGATAAATCTAGCAAATATTGTTTGATAATACTCGGTTGGCTATGAAAAAAGTTGAGTCATAAATTTTGCTTCTCAGTTAATATCACTTTGTTTGAGTTGATTTGAGAATTAAGTTTTCTTAAGTGAAAATGAATTTCGCAAAAAAAGAATTAAAAGACATGGTCTACACTTTGGGCGAAAGTGAAAGAAATTGTTTGTTAGCTGCCAAAATGTATGCACAAAAATACCCAGGTAGGACACATCCGAGGCCACAGGCTTTCAAACGATTGAAAGATCATTTTGAAGAAACCGGTCATGTTTCTTACCATAAAATACAGCGTACAAAGAGAACCACAAATGAAGAAAACGTACTCGCTGTTTTGTTCAATGTTGTAGACAATCCTGCAACAAGTTCCCGAAATATTAGTCGCGAATCGAATATTTCACAATCTTTAACATATTCGAAAACTTAAATTTCATCCGTATCATATTCAGTTTCTCCAAGAGCTCAATAATAATGAAGGCTAATAACATTTTGCTTATGGGCTGTCGAAAGGATACGGAAAGCTCCAATTCTTTTGAAAATGTACTCTTTTATGGCGAAGCGACATTCCATAGAAACGGAAATGTGGACAACCATAATTTGCATTATTATGCGACCGGAAATCCCCTTTTGTACGATATACGGACCACTAGCACAAATAGTCCATCAACGTTTGGGGTGGTCTTGTTGGGACACATGTTGTTGGTCCTAATTTTCTTGAAGGTAGTATGGATGGAAACACCTATCTCCACTTTCTGCAACATGATTTGGAAAATATGTTGGACGATGTTATGGATACAACACGACAGTGCTCCTGCACACTACAGTACGCAGGTAAGAAACTACCTGGATAATCAGTTTCCTAACCGATGGATTGGTAGAGGCGGCCCTAGAAATTGGCCAGCTTGGTCACCTGACTTGACGAAGGTTCATTTTTATTTGTGCGATTTTGTTAAAGATCAGGTGTACCAAGTTCGACCCAAAACAAGAGCTGACATTATGGAAAGAATACGTGATGCATTTCTAAGGGTTAATCCTGAATTCTTGAGAAGAGTTGAAAATTCATTTCAGCAGAGAATTCAGCTGTGCGTACAACAAAACGGTCAGCATGTGGAGCACATCTTATAAGTATCTGAATACCTAGATACCTATTATTTTTCTTAAATGCTTAATAATTTCTATTTAACTTTCTATTGTTTTTGTTCTACACTTAATTTATACATAATATTATTTTGTTTATCCGCTAATTGTTGGCCTTTTATGTAATTGTTACTGTTTGATTAAATATTACTATGGTTTGTTTTATTTAGTTGCTTGATTTGGCACTTTTTTCAAGAAAATGCAAATTTATCAAAAACGGTTGGCTTTGAGTATAGGGAAGCGTGTAGCAAGATGAAAGGCAATTTTATGGGGAATTCAACATTGACCTGAAACAAAAGGGTTCTATTTGACATTACAAAGTTATGGTATTCTTAAGTTTTCTAATTTTGTTATGTAATTGCTAATACTCCGTATAACAGTTTCAAGTTTTTATTACAGCAGAAGTTGTTCCTACATATTTATTGCATTCACTCCACTAAAATATTACTGCTACAGTTTCATTCAATGTCCAAATATTGAAATTTAAAAATTGCTCTGCATCTGTCAATATTCGCCAAAAAATACCCGCAACTTAAAAAGTATGAAGTCTAGACAAAAATAATTTTATACAACATGATAGTCAAATCGATCAAGGAATTCGAAAATGAAGTGAAATACATCTTGTTGCATTAAAAAAAAACGAAGTTAGGTGCTGTGGAGGAAAAATGGGACAGTCTGTATAAGTGAAAATAATTTTATATTATAGATAATGACAAATTAAAAGGGGTCTCTTATACATTTAACATTTTTCTCTAAAATGTACAATGCTATGGAAGAATCCCAATCTATTGACTCACCCTGTATATGTATATTTGGTTGTATAACCGAGATAGAGAGCTAGCAGAAAGGAGTATAAAGGGTTAGATTTTAGACGCTGATATCACTTAAAGGTTTTCGCCCAAGAAATAAATAAATAAATGGGTTTTTACTCACAAGAAGATTTCCCAGAATATAAGATAAATTTCAAGGGTTTCCCTTCAAGCTGCGAGATCTCCGAAATTGCATATTTCAATTGTTTTACCCCGTAAATTATTTTGTGGGATCTTGTAGGTAAATTTCTGTCACCCGCTGTAAATTATAGTTACCGATAGTAATGGGTGTTTCAAAATGAGCGCAAGATATGCTTTTTCAATAAAACACATCATTTACTCGAGATTTGCAAATATTTTTATTCTAATATGAAGTATACATATGGCGATTATGTGTGGAATAGAACATCCAACAAATGACCGCAAAGAGTCGGCTGGCACTCTCTTGCTCTTTTAGAGAAGTTCCTGATTACTTTTTTTGCACATCTTCCACCCCAACACCCAGTTGACAAAAGTACGGCGTTGGCGTGATCACCTGGCTTAAGTTCTTGAGTCAATTGGACTTTATAAGGATGCAGCTAGAGATCTTTTTTAAAAATTCGCTGTAAACTGCTTGTCGAATTGGCCAGTTGCTGCGACCGGCGCCGGCGGCGACTCGATGTGCCTGGATTCTCAGTAACACTTGCAGTCACTAAGGCAATATTTTCGATGGACCGGCCTGGCCGAGTTCGACCTGATGATTTCTCGTTCTCAAGCGAGCCAGTTCGATGGAATTTCTCGATCAGTCTCTTAACTGTCGAACAATTTGGTGCATTTCGTCGACCAAAAATTGCACGCACTCTGCGACCGCTAAACTTTCACCATATTTTAGATACGTTTTCACTATTAAAATCCACTCTTTGATTGTGTTGCATTCCATGACTGATAATCGCAATGCGTCTACTCGACAACTGTAAAATTTTTAATCCAGCATCCTTGGTTAAAAGAAAATGCCGAGAAATTTAAATCTTGCGCTCATTTTGAAACACCCTTTATTTGGTGGAATTTATTACTTGTTCCAAGTTTGGGTATGATGCATTAAAAACTGAACTGTTTGTCTAAAATGACCAAAATTGTTTTTAGAACAACTTTTTAGAGATCGCGGCCTTCAGTAACCAGCTGGTGTCCTCCGGAGAATCACAGAAGTAGTTTTGATGATGGCACCTTTATGGCGATAGCCATCTCCAATAACAAAACAAATTCGATTTCTCCGAATGTATTGTGCTAGTTTATAGAATCTGATACCCTACCATTTTCAGCTTATTTTTACGAATTTTCCCTCGAATTTTCTTAATGTATATAGTTGTTAGTCGAAATGCCACCTTTGTTTGTATTACAGTATTTCTCAACTAACTGCAGCCGCAAAACACCATCCAAAAATTAAATACGAATTTTCCCTCGAATTTTCTTAATGTGTATAGTTGTTAGTTGAAATGCCACCTTTGTTTGTATTACAGTATTTCTCAACTAACTGCAGCCGCAAAACACCATCCAAAAATTAATTTAAGTCTATGCTCTTTTTGCATTTAAGACAGCTACAACCTGTATTTTAATACGTGCATTAATATTTGCAAAATGCAGCGTAAATTATTTTAGGGATAGTTTGCATGCAGATTTATTGACATAAATCTGTTAATCTGATACTGAATTTATCCAACAGTAAATGCCCACTTGATTTACCTGCACGAACGCACGACCGGATTATTCCAATATTCGCCCCAAGGCGACACCGGGATTTTACAAGTTCGAAATGAAAGCGGTATTAATATGCCTGTATGCTAAATTTGTTTTTCAATTTTTAACTGAACGATGGAATCATCTTTCATTCCGTTATGTGCAATATAATTGACGTCTCCACATTTCAACGATGGATTTTTGAATATAATAATGACGCCAAAAAATTACGAAAACTCAGTCTATACTTTCACCATACCACCATGAATTTTGAATATTTTTCGCCCATAATACACAACAAAATCTAATTTCAGCTATAACGCACCCAGATAAGAGGGGCAAGAATTACGGTTTTGTAATAAAATTTTCTGATTTATTTTAGAGGACAAATTCAAAATTTGTTAAAAATTTGTTGCTAAAACATTTTCGTTTTGTCTAACATCAGGAGTATTTTCCCAAAATATATCTTATCTTTCATTGAAAAACAATTAATTTTAGTAGGTAGGTACTTGAAAATTATTGCCACCGTCTGAAATTTTATGTTACAAACAAAATATGGTAGGTACCTACCTACTTTTCTTTCGAATGACTGACAAGGATAATAAAACCAGTAAGTACATTCTCATAAACTTTTCCGTTTTTACGTAAATGAGAAAATGTAAGACCCAATATTCTGTAAGCGGCCAGCCGTCTCTGATTGCGGAAGGAAAGAAAATAACCTTTTACTGGCCTCAAGTACCTATGCCTTTAAATTTTCTCCAGTGCTTCTGTCACCCGCCTAATGAAAATTGAGTTTGCCAGAACAAGAGATTTTATGCCGAGAATTTTAAGACCTCTAGGAAAGGTTTTTATATAATTTAAGAAAGTTAGAAAGTCTGAAATGGAAAATTAATTTAAGTATAACTTGGTGTGTAATTTTCACATAACTGTCACAACGCGCCTGAGTCTAATTCGAAAGGAAAAGGGTAATAATAAACTTCTCGGTATTTACGGAGTTATTTAACTCCATTTTGTTCACAGAGTAAAAAATTATGAATAAGAAGTATTTAACACAATTTTGTCCAGTAAACAAATAAAGTGAAAATTGTCTGTAATTCATACACAGTATTTTATAAAATTTCGGAAAGTATCAAGTGTGCAGACAAAGTACCTACTTTAAATGCAGAGCCTGGCATTTGTGTTTAGGTTTTCTTATTTGTTTGGAGTAAGTGCATTGAGGCGTTTTCCACTTGTCTCAAGTATTTCCATTTCCACTATTTCTTTTCCACTATTCTTTTCCTAGTATTTGTTCCGATTTCTTCACTATTTCTTAGTATTTTCTCACTATTTCTAAATATTTGCAGAGTATTTCCTGGTATTTCTTTATAATTTCTGAATATTTCTCAGCATTTCTAAGTACTTCCAGATTATTTCCTAGTATTTTTACCACTTCCTAAAAGATACCTCTTCCTATTAGGCACAACGAATGTCCAAAAATACTGACTAAATGAGATACAGGTTGTTGAAATTTTTTTAAAAAAAGTGTTTTTTTAATATCTGGAAAACTATCACTTATAATAGCCCAAGGGTCTTGATAATTCGAAATAACTTGATACATTTTCGAAAGCGGGTTGCTCGGCAACATCCCGACGAAAAAGGCGGAAGTATGTTGCCACAGAGAAACCCGCTTGAGGAAATTTATCAAGTTATTTCGAATTATCAAGACTCGAGGGCTATTCGGTAAGAAAAATGTTTGCCCAAAAAGAACAATTTGTTAAAAAGAAATTAAAATTGAAAAGAAATTACATTTTGTGAAAAAAATTCGACAGCAGTGCAAAATAAACATTTTTCCGT
Source organism: Xestobium rufovillosum (assembly GCA_963966045.1). Classification (NCBI taxonomy): domain Eukaryota; kingdom Metazoa; phylum Arthropoda; class Insecta; order Coleoptera; family Ptinidae; genus Xestobium; species Xestobium rufovillosum. The sequence goes on from OZ014504.1 coordinate 17,364,506, forward strand.
TGCTACAGTAATCCAGATGACATAAGTGAAAATAGCCCATAAGCACTCTTCAGTTAAATGTTCTCCTGATTGGCTGTCTTTGAACACGTGACTGTAGATACACAAATTCTATTGGATTATTGTATAGGTAAAAAATTTTCAGAGCTATTTAGTTGAAATTTGGGGTATAATAATTTATTGAAATTTTTTACTACCTTATAAATTTTGAATTTCGTATTCTCACCATTGGCGTTACTACGAGGTGGGGAGACCACATTTATTACCGAAACTATGTTACGCTACTGACTTACACAGATATGTTGCAAAATATTTGAAACTTTGTTTTATTTTCAAGAAAAAATCTCTCTTTTGTAAAAAATTTTAATAAATTATTATGCCCAAAATTTCAAATAAATAGCTCTGATAGTTTTTCAGATATTAAAATACACCTTTTTTAAGAAATTTCAACAACCTGTATCTCGCTTAGTCGCCATTTTTGGACATTTGTCGATTAGGGTTTTTTACATTAGTTTTAAGTCTCAATGTTTGTTACACTCATTATAGATCATCCTGAATATCGAAGATGCGATTCATATTTTTTTAAAGACAAAATAGCTGCTGGAATTAATATACAGGTCCAAACTATTAATATGCTCAGATTTGCTGATAATATAGCAGTATTAGCACCCAGCAAAGAAGAATTAGGAAGGGCTCTGAACGAAATGGAAGCTGTTTTGACGGAGGGCTATGGTATGAAGATCAATAAAAAGAAAACCAAAACTTTGGTGTGTAGGGGGCGTGAAAATGGGACTAAAACGAAAAGGCTATTATTTAAAGGGGCGGTACTATATTGCAATTTTCGTCAGTGTGAAAATACAAATTGTATGTTCAATAACAGATTGAGTGGTAAAATAAGAGCAGTAAAAAAAGTGAAAACGAGGAGTAACATATCTTCAAATGAGTAGCTCAATAAATATTTGAATGCCTGAAAATTCAATTGGGCAGTAAAATGAATAAAGGGGCAGTAACGCGTGTGCAGTCATGAAATCAGAATGGGTCTGTTAGAAATCGTGGGACAAGTAGTTCTATAAATACTTACGCAGTACAAAATATGATCGGCCTGTTAAATGATACATACATAATGTTTATTTAAGTTAGGCAGCGAAATAAAAAATAACAATTAACAATAATGCAGATATTAAGAAAAAAATTAAATTTATTGTACCATTAAAATTATTCAATGCTAACGACTGAGACTTACAACGCTCCGCTCGCTTCGCTTCGCTCCGCTTGACCTTAACCTGACAGATTTTTGGACAAGAAGTGTCAGTAGTAAGCGTTTATAATGTTATTCTCTTCAAAGGTGCGCATTTTCATGTGAATAATATTTGAAAATAATAATATAAACGCGAACGACTGACACTTATTAATATGAAAGTCTGTCAGGTTAAGGTCAAGCGGAGCATTGTAAGTCTCAGTCGTTAGCATCCAAATGATGCATTATTCGACGCAGCATTACAAAAATGCTTTGTGTGCAATGCGGTGCAATAGAAGACGCAAAGGGATGAAGCAAAATTAATATATATTTTTTTACCAGTGAGGGGCTGAGTTCAGTTTTTTAAACATTTCTATGGGAAAACGGGGAGGGGTGCGTTGAATAAATTTAATGGTGCAATGCTAGTGTAATAGATCCAAGCACTCGCAACTCAGTGATAAGGTAATGAGCGAAACGACCTAATATTTATAGGCAAATCTCTTCCAATTGGCCGCCCACGGTGCATTGTCGCGTAAGTTGCGCCTCTTTAACCGAAAGTGTGCCGCTCTTTTCAATGAAAATGTCGTTCGATTTTGCCAAACGTCGAGAACTGGCGAACTATTTATCTAACTGCCCATTAATACATTATACTGCCCATTCAATCATTTTACAGCTCAAATAATAATTGCACTGGACATTTATTTAATCTGCCGCTCGAGTAAGTTTTGAACTGCCGTCGTAGGATTAAATAACCGACCACATTCTTTTATATTTCTGGCCACGTTCTACTGCCTCATTAAGTTAATTACCGCCAAAAAAGTTTAATACCGCCCGCGTGAATTTTCAACTGCCCGATGAAACTGCCTGGATGTTAAAACAACCGCCCAATTAATTACTTCCCAAACGAAAATACAAATTGGAAACGAGAAACCAGAGGAAGTCTCAGATTTCTGCTATTTAGGAAGTCGAATAACTCGCGATGGTAGAAGCTCTGGAGATATAAAACAAAAAATTGCGCAGGGCCGAATTGCATTTAATAAAAAGAAACAACTAGTATGGTCCGGGAATGATAAATGTAGAACCCCTGAAGAGGCTCTTAAAAACGTATGTATGGAGTGCGGCATTGTACTGGTGCGACAACATAAAATGGGGGAAGATGTTCGAAGTGCTCAGAAAGGTATGGATGAAATATAGGGACGGAAGAATAATACATAATCTCTACAAAGAGCAAAAGGCAGATATAGAATTTAAGTAGGAACGAAAAGAAGTAGATATCCGGAAGGGAGTGAGACAGGGACGTGCATTGTCACCTCTAGTTTTCAATTTATATGTACAGGGTGGTCCAGGTCTTAATACATTAATTTTGGGAGGTGATAGAGGTGATAGAGTAGGTACTTTCTTAATAAACATATACCCGGAAATGCATAATACCGGAGATATAGCCCAAGTCATTAATACTAAGACATCTTGATGCTGAGCGCACAAATTGAAATTATCAATTAGGCTTCAATAATTTTAGAAGTTTTGACATTTGTGCAGCATAGTCATTTCATTAGGTAATTTGATTTCCTACCTACTGAATTTTAATTTGTGAGGCGAAATCATGCTAAATTTATTCAATAATGCTGATTGTGCAGACATACATATTTTATTTACGAATACTGCAACGGTAACGCTGCAGCAGCCGTTAGAGAATATCGAAGAAGATATCCAAATCGGAATGTCCATCGCCTTTCTGGAGTTTGGTTAGAAGCGGGCCGAAGAACAGCCTAGGAGAGGAAATAATGTAGAAAATGCAATACTGAGAACATTGGACAACAATCCTCGGCTAAGTTCTCGAAGAGCGGCCCTACAATTAAGAACGTCAAAATCAACAGTATTGCGCACTCTTCATAGGGATCATCGGAACCCATATCATTTACAACCGGTGCAACATTTACTCCCCGGTGATGCACAAAAAAATGTCAAAACTTATAAAATAATTGAAGCCTACTTGATAATTTCAATTTGTGCGCTCAGCATCAAGATGTCTTAGTATTAATGACTTGGGCTATATCTCCGTTATTATGCATTTCCGGGTATATGTTTATTAAGAAAAGTCCCTTTATTTTTGATTCTCTATCACCTCCCAAAATTAATGTATTAAGACCTGGACCACCCTGTATATCGAAGATGCCATTAATATTGTTAAGGAGAGAACAGCCTCAGGGATTAATGCCAAACTATTAACATGCTCAGATTTGCGGATGATATAGCAGTGTTGGCATCTAGCAAAGAAGAATTAGGAGAGTCTCTGAACGAAATGGAAGCAGTTTTGTCAGAGAGCTGCGGCATGAAAATCAATAAAAGTCAAACCAAAATTTTGGTATGTAGGGGTGTGTAAATTTACTGTTATTAACCCAAATCGCTCTTTATTCTATTAATATTACGGGATTTATTGCAGGAAACAGACGTGACTCAAAGCCTCAGGTTGAATTTATCATTTTATCAGGGTATCTAGAATATTATTCTTGCCTCATACGTTTTAGATGGTATGTCTTAAACAAGGAGTGGCATTTTCTTAACTCTTTCTTTTTGTACAAACGTTAAAATTGTTTGCAATGTTCTTTAACTTTTAACCCTTGATTTGTTTTTTGTTTTGTTTCTACCCTTGTCATTGAATGTTTTAAATTTGGTTATAAATTACTCGAACTTAGTTGTTTGTTATTAAAGCTATGTAATATAATAGCTAAAAAACTTTGTGTTTCTTCAATATCCCTATACGGTTTTGAGTCGTGTATTTTCGTAGGTAATATAACAAGTGCTATGATTATCATCGATGATATCTACGAGCTGAAACCGAACTGGAGTTTCAACGAGTCCGAAGGACGAGTTGAATGTCCTGTTTCAGTGTCACGAGTGATATCCTCGATAATTAATCATAGCAAGAGTTATATTTTGCAAGAGAATAGAATTAATAATAAACATTTAAAGAATGAAACTTAATTAACATTTGAAATATGACACATATCAACTGTCAGATTTGACAAATAAAATTTATTTAATACTTTCTGATGGTCTGAATAATATCCTATTCCTAACAACGGACCAAAATAAAGGCCTTCTCAAACCGACGCGGAACAGCGGGAGCGGGAGTGGTAGCGAAAATCACGCTACTGGTGCGAGACGCGGGAAATTAACAAGTATTTAGACCAGAACGAAACATTTCGCCATTTTAGACGTGCATTTATTACCACCGGTTTATGTAACCTAATTTTTGACACAAAAAAGTATGCTCTCTTCAGATGATGAGAAAGAAGCTCTTCTGTATGTACTAGAAATATACCTACTTACCATTTTGTTTTAGTGGCAAACTCATTTCGGCCCGTACTTTGTTCTTTTTTCGTATATTTTTATATTGGTATTAATTAGGTAAATCGTACAAAATCGGATAATTCTTAAAGTTTCTATTAATTTTTTTTGTCTCCATGATAGTTAGCACGTATATACTAGAAGCGGGAACTGGGCGGTAGCGAATAAAAATGCTGCAAGCAGCGACCTGGAAACAAGACGCTGCAGTCCCGCGCGGGCTTTAGCGGGAAGTTGTTTCCGTGTGCATGGTACAATATCCCGCCATAAGTTTCTATCCCGCGACGCTCCCGCTCTCGCTTCCGCTCCCGCTATCCCGCGTCGGTTTGAGAAGGCCTTAAGTACCTACTCAAACCGACGCGGAATATCTGATTTTGTACGATTTACCTAATACCAATATAAAAATATACGAAAAAAGAACAAAGTATGGGACGAAATGTGTTTGCCACTAAAACAAAATGGTAAGTAGGTATATTTATAGTACATACAGAAGAGCTTCTTTCTCATCATCTGAAGAGAGCATACTTTTTTGTGTCAAAAATTAGGTTACACAAACCGGTGGTAATAAATGCACGTCTAAAATGGCGAAATGTTTCGTTCTGGTGTAAATACTTGTTAATTTCCCGCGTCTCGCACCAGTAGCGTGATTTTCGCTACCGCTCCCGCTCCCGCTGTTCCGCGTCGGTTTGAGAATGCCTTTAAAGGTGATAGATTTTTTGTTTTTTACTATCGCTGTGATAGCTATGTAACCAAGCAAATTTTTAATTTCTATTGGTGCAAATCACGTCAAGTGACTTATGAATTATATTCTCTGTAGTAATACAATAAGTGGTCTGGAATTGTCGGAAATTTTACGAAAGCTGTTGCGTAGCCACGAGTATAAATTTGACAGCTAAAAGATCACGAGCGCTTGCGCGAGTGATCTTCTGTAAAAATTTACACGAGTGGCTAGTAAAAGCAACAGCTTGAGTAAAATTACCTAAAAATTCCAGCCCACGAATTGTATTTGACAAGATTATTTTTTGAATCGATGCAAGGTAGTTGAAAACGAAATTTTATTTCAATTAATTCACATACAAAGAAATGTGTTGGGAATATTTGACGTTTGGCAGGTACTAAAGTAACTAGATTATACATTATAAATGCACCTACAAATTGGAAACTATGGCAACTTGTCAACAAGCAAAATTATCGAAAAAATTACCGTATGTAATATCACAAGAGAGTGAGAATTACTTGAAAATAATTCGACAGATTTTCGAAAACTTGTCGCCAGGCAGTAGACACGAGAGCCCGTAGGGCTCGAGTGGCTATTGCCGAATGGCGACAAGTTTGAGTAAAATGTGGAGAATTATTTTCCAAGTTATTCTTACTGTCGTGTGGTATTCGAAAGGTTATTTTTTGACGTTTCTATTTTCCAATAAATGAACAGTATTTTTGATCACGCGTTTAATTCTGACCAATTAAATCATTATTATAGTGAGAATTTTTTACCTAACTTATCCCAGCGGGAATTTTTTTTAGTATTTTGTTTTTGTTGATAAAACGACTTGTTTTCTGGTTTTGACATATTGTCTTATATGTTTTAATCGCAAATTGTGACATTGAAAGAATAATATTGACAGTTGTTTCATATTTGAACGTCAAAAAATAACCTTTCGAATACCACACGACAGTAAGAATAACTTGGAAAATAATTCTTCACATTTTACTCAAACTTGTCGCCATTCGGCAATAGCCACTCGAGCCCTACGGGCTCTCGTGTCTATTGCCTGGCGACAAGTTTTCGAAAATCTGTCGAATTATTTTCAAGTAATTCTCACTCTCTTGTGATATTACCTACGGTTATTTTTTGACGTTCAAATATGAAACAACTGTCAATATTATTCTTTCAATGTCACAATTTGCGATTAAAACATATAAGACAATATGTCAAAACCAGAAAACAAGTCGTTTTATCAACAAAAACAAAATACTAAAAAAAATTCCCGCTGGGATAAGTTAGGTAAAAAATTCTCACTATAATAATGATTTAATTGGTCAGAATTAAACGCGTGATCAAAAATACTGTTCATTTATTGGAAAATAGAAACGGCAAAAAATAACCGAAATAATACACGCTTCTAGACCCAAATGAAATGTTCCTATTGGTCAATTTGACGATGAAAAAAATAATCAATACAATATTATTAACAAAGGTAGTACTTTGCACGTACCGAAAACAAGACAAATTCTTTATTAGGCTACAGGTACCCTATTACACAACCAAGTTAAGATGTTCTTGCATTTATTGTAAGTTCGTAGAACAGCAAACTGTGGTAATTTCCCACCACATTTTAGTTAGAAGGTGGTTACACCTCACCGTTTCTATAGGTCTTTCTAAAATCACCTAGAACGTGATATATTAGACTTTGGCAATTCAGCAGTATCCAAAACGCGGTCTGGTCATTTTTTTCAGTCGTTGACTGAAATCGGTCATTGATCCTAACACTTACCTAATTTAAACCATAAATCGAACATACAATATGTAATTTATATGCTCCATTTACTAAGTCTATAAGCATTATAATATGAGCCAGAAACACAATTTACAAGCCTTCCACATAAATTTCATTGGAGTCTTAGAAGCTGTAGTCATGCATCCAAGCGTTAACGAGGGCTATTTGTAAGGGTAGTAACCTGGGTCATCGATCATTGCAGCAATGGGGTTAGCTAGTAAAGCGGCCGGAACCTTTTAATTTTTAACTACTTTCACGTCAACCCCGGCTCATCTTGACATATAATGTTTAATAAATGAGTTCTCTCTGCAAGCGTAAATAACGAAATCGTTTCTTTTTTTCTTGCCGATAAATTTCTCTTCAGCACTAATTGAATGTATTTAATTGCCATTTTCGTTTTATCTCATTTCTCAAATTTAGTATATAATTCAACAAATATGTAAAAGTGTTAAATTGAAAGTAAGTGTAGAGCAAAAGGCACTACTAAAATGCAATGGAAAGAATTGCCTTATTTCCAGTCAAAAAAAGGAGAAAATCTTCATTTTTAAGTAAGCCAAATTTTTTTTCCAAAAATTCCGAATATACTGAGATCATAGCGCATAAGTCTGCACAACAAAAAGTTTAAGAGTAAAAAATTGCAGAGAGGCTCGACCTTTAAAATTTTACAAAGTATGCAAAATTTCAGGTAGAAACTCGCAAAGATGTTTGTGTTATTTTTTAAAAAATGAAAACTTAGAACTCAGGGATCATCCAATGTGCATGAGCGAGACAGCTGAAACTTCGTAAAGCACTCTTAAGTGTGGTTGATGTGTAGCTTCAAACGACGCTTGAAACGCCGCTTTTTCGCCCTGTAAATACTTCGGCGCGTCTACACGTTTCTTCCAATGCTGCTTATAGAAGCTATGGTGGAAACTGTAAACTAACGCCTATTACAGTGTGATCCACAAGTTTTTAAGTGGTGGTTCCTTACATTATTTTGGGTCGAATATTTCATATGTCTAAAACGTCTTAATTTCAAAAATGCGGGGTGCCAAAGTTGAGGGAAAGAAAATATTTTTTGAGAGCTAGAAAACCAACGGAGATATTTTAGTGAAACTTTGTGAACAAACTACACAATGGATTAACTTTTGATGCAACAATTTCTTTTTCAATTAAACAGGGGTGGACCCTAGGGGCGACTATGGTATTCTTTCAGAAAAAAAATCGTGCACAACTGAGTTTTTAAAAATGTGAAATGGTTTCTTTACCAAAGGTATTAAATAGCACAAAAAGAAACTAACGATTTTCAAGAAAATAAAGTAAACCAAATCTTATCCTCTTATTTTATTAAAAATTATTTTAAGGGAATAAAATCGCATTTCTAACAAAATTATTTTATTGTCATCAATAAAATAACAAACACGCGAACAAAAACCGGATAAACACAAGTTGAACGATGAAGTTAAAGCAAATGTTGGAAGTGGCCACCTTGACTCATGATGTAAGCATCCGCTCTCCTTCGCATTACCAGGCGTACTCGCTCAAAGATTCCAAGCGTATTCCTAATTATTTCACATTGAGCCACTAAGATCTTGAATATCCTAAATATTTTAAATGCCCCCAAAGAAAAAAGTCTATTAGATTAGGGTCCGGTGATCTCCGTGGCCATGGTTGATTTGGTACTTCTACTCCCAGACCTATCCATCTATTGGCATACGCTCTATTTAAGAACTCCCGGACTTGAATGCCAAAATGTGCGGGAGCGCCATTATGCATAAACCATATACGGTTTCTAAATGACAGGGGAATATTTTCCAGCAACTCAGGTAAATGGTCTTGTAGGAAAAGGTAGTAAGAATCTGCTGTTAGTCTTGGAGGAAGGAAAAATGAACTGATTAAAAATTCACCGACGATTTCCACCCACACGTTTAAAAGGAAAATTTATTTTGATGCCAGGTTTCTTAAATTACATGAGGATTTTCGCCGTGCCAGAGGTGGTTGTTATGAAAATTTGTTATTGCAGCCCTGAAGAAATTTGCTTCCTCAGTAAAAAAGGTTTTCGTAATAAATTGTGAATGTTCTATTAATTTTCATAGCATCCATCGACAAAACACTAAACGTTGCGGAAAATCGCAAAGTAAAAGAGCCTGTACTCATTGGATATGGCACGGATGCAACTGATACTAATGCAAAATTCTTAGTACCGTTTGGTGGCTTGCGTTTACTACCCTGAGCTAGTCTCCTCGTGGTTGTTTATGGGTGTTCCTCAAATTGTTGTAGTACCGCTTCTTCCAGTGCAGATGTTCTAATTGCAGGAGGTCTTCCGATAACATTTTTTGTATTTCTTTCAAATAATCCAGTGTCATTGAGACGTTGATGTATGTTTGAGAATGTTGCAGAATAAGGCAATTCTCTGTGAGGATATCTTTCGTGATAAATACGCCTTGCAAGATTAGCATTACCAATTGCCAAACCATTCACGAAATGCATACTTGCCATTTCAAAATTAGTATAACGCATTGTCAAGGGTAAAAGATTAATTATTATTTAACGACAAAAAATTTCTATGCACTTGTAACAGATTCAGTGAACTGTCAAACAGCTGTTTTTTTATCTTATTTTGTTTCAAATGATATCTTGTGTGTTAAAAATCGCAAGAATGGGCATATTGATAAGTTCGCAACAAAGTCCCGAGGACGTATCGAGACAGCGTTTTTTCGGGAATTATTCTTCCAACTTTCAAGAAGACATTACAAGTACCAGGTCGGCTGCTGCGACCCTCACCCCTCCGGTACGAGTGTAAACAGGTGGATAGATTTTCATCATTTAAATCGAAAGTTGTAAATTTCCGTACTCCCCAATTAAAATTTCGGTAACGAAAATTTCTTTGAAAAGTAAAGAGACCTTTTTTGTTCTATTTAATACCATTTATAAAATAACCATTTCACATTTTTAAAAACTCAGTGGCGCACGAATTTTTCTCTAAAAGAATACCACAGTCACCTCTTGGGCCCGCCACTATTTAAGTGAAAAACGGAATTGTTGCATTAAATTTTAAAGATCGAGCCTACCTGCAATTTTTTACACTTATACTTCCTGTTGTGCAGACTTATGCGCTATGATCTCAGTATATTTGGAACGCGCTCACATTTTTACTCGAGAGTTGAGACGGGAATTATTGTTAGTCAAATAGTAATCGGAATGCCGAAAATTGGCAGAAAGAAAAAAATCGCTGCAGCGTTTGTACTTATTTTTGTACAAAGTGAAAGTGAAGAAAAGGAAAAAGAAAATTTTGAGAGAAACTGGTTGTTAAACGGGCAACATTTGTCCCACATAAATTTAATGGCAGACATTCGGAATATCCGTGTTGATGTGGCCAATGCATGAGAAAGTCGCCAAACTTTCGCTACTGAATTTTAGCTTAAAAGACTGTATAGGGATGGGGAGGTGTACGATAGGTACCCTGCATCCAATAACCTCGACACTTTTAGAAAGTAATTCATTGCATCGTTTGTTTATATTTTTTAGACTATATTTTATTCTACAACTTCAGAACGCTTCCTACAAATAATTACGAATTAATATGTTCCTTTCCGTCCATATAACTTATCAATAACTTTTTCATAAAAGTGTAATCAACACTTTTGGTCGCATGCATTTTGAACATGAAACGTTCGTTCTAAATTAAAAAATGAATTTAGCATACAACGTGAAAGTATTCAGGCAATAGCAAATTCAGATAGGGATATAAATATTTAACTTTCGTATTTAACAATGTTTAATCAACTCCCAATAAAATGTTCATTAGAAAATCGGTTATTATTCTCAAAGTTTTTATATTAACTTCACGTATCTCTCAAAAAATAAATTAAAGACGCAAAGCATACAATCCACTTTTTTTTCTTTGTATTACTCGCCTACTATGGTTATCAGTGTGCCCGTCCAGAAAGGCTGCGACTCTTGTCAAAACCAATCCGCCCAATATGTACCTGCGATTCGCTGGATTTCGCTTATATTGACGATGACGATTTTTGCTAACGTTAGGACCATATTTACGGGTATTTATTATGGTAGATTCCACTAACTTGCTTCTCTACGTTGTATCGTCAACTATACAGTGCCCGTCTAAAGTCCGTTCCCCCCCTACTAATTTTTGAACTATTTGAGGTACATCAATGAAATTCTGCACAAGGTAATCACAGGTCACAATATATTTTTTGACGTAACAATGACAGCTGTCAGTCTCAAGATGGCGGTCGGGCGCCATTTTGAACAAAATTTTAAATGGGAGGCAGGGTCATGTGACACCTCGTTTTAAAGGTCTTATCGAGTGCAATATCATACTAAAACATGGCGTCGATGTCTTTTGTTCAATTTTTAAATTTTAACATTTTTCTAACGAAATTTTATTCTAATTTGTAGTGAAATCTCTTAATGAAGTCGACCAATAAGAGGAGAAAAGAGAGTTTATTAAGGAAAAACTACCGCTAGATGGTAATTTCTTCCAGCTTCTCCAAAAATCAAAACCGCTTCAAATTTATCGTCTAAGCTACGAGCCATGGTCACACTTTTCCTAAATGAAGGAACTAAACATGCCACATTTGACAAGTAGAAAACAAGATGTTACCGCGACAACGAATTTTGTTTCTAATACAAACGTGATTGAGAGCAGCATTAGTGGTTATTTAGAAATTTGATTAGCCACCATTTTGTAACGTTTTCAGGTATCGACGCCATATTTTAGTATGATATTGCACTCGATAAGGCCTTTAAAACGAGGTGTCACATGACCGTCCTTCCCATTTAAAATATTTTTTCAAAATGGCGCCTAACCGCCATCTTGAGACTGGCAGCTGTCATTGTTACGTCAAAAAGTATCTTGTGACCTGTGACTACCTTGTACCGAATTTCATGGATGTACCTCAAGTGGTTCAAAAATTAGTAGGGGGGGAACGGACTTTAGACGGGCACTGTATATATTCCATGTTGCATTATTCTGTATAGTGATCGTACACAAGCTTCCTACATAGAGAGACACATAGGTAACAACTTTGATGTATGCTTTGATCACTTGATCCCAAAAATAGGTCAAACTAATGCCACGAGTCTTTTACCTACCACAGCGTTACTTAAAAAATGCTGCACTGTCTTATTAATTCAGTATCACATCCATAAATGTGTCATTTACTAACAAAAGTAGATTATAATTTATTCCCCTTATGCTTATGACCTTGCCCGATGTGTATTTAGTTTCGTACCGTTCCCATTAAATTGCAATGTAGTGTTGAATAATTCAACATGTGCAAACAACGTAAAACGATGCATCGTAGTATTTCTTCTAGTAAAAATTCTCTGCAAGCGAATATTTTTATCGGGGAAAGTTTTCGTTGTGTAGGACTACGGTTCGCTTTTAATTCACTTGAGCACACAACTCAAACTTCTTACCACTCTTAATAAGACGTTAATCACCTTATATTCTCATGAGTCTTTAAAGATAGCAGTCATTCAGACATTCAGTACAATAAAATCTGAAAAATATTTCATTTACTCTGGAAGTATGTACTTTATAATTTTATATCTTCTGTGTCTATGATATACCAGTATTACAAGGATTATTCCTAAAATACTATGACTAATGACTACCTACCTTAATAATTATACCTAGAATATAAAGTAAATAAGTAATTCAGCCAGAATTTTCATTGACCTTCGAAATAGTCCCCAATGTAGGTACAGACTATGATCCCTTTTCTGAACCATTTATAGTACACTTTTGAAAAGTTATTTTTATCGTCCTCTTCATTACCCATTTACCCATTTCAGCATTATTTAATTTCCGGTCATGTTCAAGATGACGTCCCCTAAGATATTTTTTTACTGCCTGGAATAGACAAACGTGAATACACAGTGCTCCAATTTAGGGGCGCCAGTATGGACAACTTGGATAGGTACAAAGGGGGTCAGAATCTTATGACCACTTCAAACCTATCAACAAATTTTAAAAATCTTTTTGCTTTCGGAGATGCATAGAACATTCCGCCCACAAACTTCCTGGGAGACTTTAATTTCTCATTTCCGTTTACAAAATAAGCCAACTCGACTTTTTCGCTTATCTCATTTCTGTTCTTTGTCTGACACCACTCCTTCAAAAGCCGGTAGGTAGTTTCGTAGCGCTCCCTTGATTTGTCAGGAAGTATTTCAGAGCACCCGATAAACTACCCTTACCGTTCTCAATAGGTACTTAATGTACCATATATTTTCAAATAAAAGAATGTTGTGGTTCCAAAATGTAACATACATAAGTGATTAAAAGAATATCGATAAAAAACTAAAACACATACTTTTTGTTTTTTTTAATATTTCGAGAACCAAAAAATATATTCAAAATTTGAATGAAAATTTGAGGTGGTCATAAAATTGTGATAAGCTTTCTATCTTTGTATCTTCAATACTAACCAAGTTACCCATCCATACTGACGAATCGAAATTGGGACACTGTGTATGCTGGATGGGCCAACTCTTCTACTACTGCTCCTAAAATAAGTACATAATTACAGCGTGGAGCGAGCTCGTAATTCAGAATCAATTTGTTTATGCCATATTCTGGTCTCTTGAACTTGAACAAGTTTGATGTTGGCAACACGAGATCTTGCCACATTAAAATCCAATTTCACTGCAAATTTTTGACTGTTGGACAATGATATCAGTCCTTCAGTTTCACCTGACTCTGATTACTTCCCTGTTGGACGTCGACGATCTAGAGCGAGATTCTTTTTTCACGCTATTTTGGCCGCTTTTTACAGGCACGATGCAGAGCGCCTTCCCTATCTATAGAGTTTTTACCGTATCATAACTTTCAGTTGCAGGTTTGGCAAATCTTGCACAAAACTCTATAGCAAACATTTTAATAGGTGTTTACGAAGTTTTAACTATCTCTCTTGCGCACGTTGTTTGTCGCTGAGAACTAGGTATTTGTGTCTCATATATGTATTACATATTCAGTTTTCTAAGTTTTTACCTAAAATGTTGCATCCTTAAGCTTCTTATTACGCAGAAATGCGCTATGATCTTAGTTAATTTGTATTTTCAGAAAAAAGTTACTTATTTCGCAATTAAAATTGGAAGAAATTGAAAATTTTTAAGCAAAAAATATTTTTTTTTCTAAAATTTTAAAAAACAGATCACATCACATTTCTGCTTAATAAGAAGCTTAATTGTGCGATGCTTCGTGTAGAAATTCTGAAGGTTGTAGGTGTAATCTATGAAAAACGAACATCTAGTTCTCAGGACAGTCAACGTGCACAAGCATAATGAAATATTTTTATTTCTTGTTACCTTGAGAAATAAAAGTTAACTAAATGTCAAATAATTTAGTTGAATTAGAGATATTTAAGATGTTTGACATACAGGAGCAAGTAGACCTGTCGCGGCGAAAGAAGAACCTGTCACGTGGTCGCTCGTGCGCACTGACTGCTTCCTCAGTAGCACATTTACACACACAATAGCATAAACATGTAAACAATAAAGGCCGACACGACACTGCAGCTGACAGCAACAGCGGACACCCCCATTACTTCATTGTAGACCCGTTCTACGTAAATTGGTTTTTCGCGCAGAACACGTGACAGGTTCTTCTTTCGCCGCGACATGTCTACCTGAAATATCTATAATACTTATATACAGAGTGTTCCGTAACTGGATGGTCATAGCGAATATGCATATTCTTGAGGTCATTCTGATTCAAAAAGTTCTAATGAACATATACCCAAAAGTGGACTGTTTCTGAGTTTTTGATTAAAAGTTCTTAGTGATTCTAATTCTAACATTTATTATTTACTTTTCACATTTTCACATTCAACTTTTATTTAAAATTTTAGTTAGTTTTAATGTAAATGTGATTCAACTCTTTGTGCAATTCTCAGCGTTTCTGGATCATTCTTCAGTTGATTTGGAACATCCATTATTTTAGCTATTAGTTCTTCTCTGGTTTGTACCGTGACAGAATACACCATAGTCTTCATGGAGCCCCACAGAAAGTAATCGAGGGGTGTGAGATCGGGTGATCTCGCAGGCCAAGCAACCGGCCCTCCCCTCGACCTATTCATCCACCCGGAAACTGTTCATTGAAAAATGTGATTTGCCCTGCAAAAATGTGGAGGTGCGCCATCTTGCTGGAACCACATTTCATACTTCACATTCAGTGGAACATCTTCTAATAACAATGACAGTGATTCATGTAAGAAGTTTAAGTACATTTGTCCTAGCAAACAGTTTTCCTATGAGACCGCACCAAACATTAACCGAAAAACCGTTTTGGAAGTTCGCTTCCTTGGTGGCATGGGGAGTTTCTTCAATAGGAGACCGCACGTGGGAATTTCAAGTGTTTGTTATTCCATCCCTATTAAAACAAACTTCCTCAGTAAACAAAATTCTACTACAGAGAAGTTGGTTGCACAAAATCCACTGACAAAATACCTCCCGAGCTAAGTAATCATTCGATTGCATGTGGAATGGAAACAGATCGAAGTCAAGAACTGTTCTGCATACTGTTGTTTGGGAGTTCCAAGACGAGCAGGAATTCGTCGTATGCTAGTAGTGGGAATGCGCTAAATTATTTCAAGTATTTCATTCTCCAATACTTCCCTACGCCGCCGTAGTGGTCTTTCAGTTTCTCTATTTGACACCCTACCAGATCGTGCGATACATCCATAGACATTGCTAAACTGGAAACATAATCAACATTTTCTTCGAAACAATCCACTTTTGGGTATATGTTCATTATATTTTTTTGAACCAGAATGACCTCATGAATATGTATATTCGCTATGACCATCCAGTTGCGGAACACCCTGTATATATAGATAGAACAACGATTCCGAAAACGAATTGTAGAAGGTGGAGGGCAATTTAGGCTAAAACTACAAATTTTCCAGCATATTCGGTCCACTCTTATTAAAAGAGCAAGTTCATCCACGAAGTTGGTGGTAGACACATTAAGCACTTGATTTAAATTAATTGTTTTCAATTTTTAACTATGATGTTTTTTATTGTTGTTGGTTGTACTTTTATTTTAGGAAATTTCTCAACTAAGATTAAGTAAGTTAGAAGACTAATATGTATGTAAACCAAAACCTTTGCCACAGTTAAACTCAATATTTAAAGGCATTTTTAAGCCTAGTTTCAAAAACAGGGAATGGATCAACAACACATAGTCAAATAAGTTGCAACATCTCGTAAACTAAACCCTAAATCAAAATTTTCCAAGAGTGAAAATGCCATAGGAAATGAGCGTTTGATCTAAGGAACAAAACCTATGAACCATAGGCGTGCGTAGAAAAGGGTTCCGGAGTCAAGGAGTACCACAATTTTTCAGCCGCTCGCACTTCAATTCTTCAGACCAAAATTATGCAAAAAGTATGTCAGCATAAGAAAAAAGTTAGCGAAATATCAACTGAATATCTTAAAAAACAACTGAGTTTTTAAGAAAATTATGTTTTTGAATTTTAACTTTGACATATCTCTTGAAAGAGTGACGCCTAAATGGAAAATGGCTTAAGGGAAGTCTCATTATTTTCGGCCAAACAATTTATCATCAACAGCTTAACCTACTTTCTTGTAACACCTTGTATAGGTACAATCCTTATTGAGTGATAACAGTTCAGTGTCCTTTACACGCATTTTTACGCAACTTAACTTACATTCAGGGTGTACCAAAAGTGCCGGTCCAACTCTGAGGTAATGACAGAGGACATCAACAGCAGCTTAAAAATGCAAACACATTTTTTGCGAGTCTGCATTCTAGAAATATAGCTTTTGAAGCATTTAATTCTTGATTGCTATTTCTATACATTCAGCCCATGCGTTTTCGACATTATAATGACTGAAGCAGTAGTCTTTTGATGCAGATTATTCCCCATTGATAAAAATCAGAAAACTGTTTGCGATATGCAACTAAGCTAATGTAAAAATACAAAGTTCAACGAAGAATTAAAACAGGCAACACTGACACGCACTAGAATCGGTTGTTATGGCTTAAAATTAATCACTACCATATACCACGTTTAAATGCACTGTTAACACCGCGTTTTACTAATGTGAATCTCGCAATGGGAATTAAAACGGGCATGTAAACAGTCATTTAAAGCGCATTTGGGCTCCCGAAGGCTTTAACTAATGCGAATTAAGAATGTGGTATTCGCTTCTTAAACCCGTTGTTATGTAAACAGCTGATGCGCGGTAAGCAGTATTTTTCAAAATAATTTAGCAAAGGTGCCAACATTACAACGACGAAATTGTCCCTTTTCTCACGGACGCCACTCATACAATGACGTTTCCCAATACTTAGCGGTGCTTCTGGAATCGGTCCCTAAATATGCAACTGTATCTCTCGGTATCACGTATTGGGACACGCTGTATATTTATGGAGTTCGGGCCATTCTCTTATGAACGAGTCTTTCGATGTATTTACGGTCTGGTCGGTGGGAGACTTATTCGTCGATAAACCCTTAGCTTGCAGTCGAAGAAGGGTGGGTTCTCTCTATTGCTAAACGGCTATAAAATAACAACACTCATAAACAAAATAAACTGAATTCTATTACTTTAACTACTCATTTACAGTGAATTTGAAAAGTTAATACGGTATATTTGCAAGATAATTACAATGAAATAAAAAGCTGTTCTCGCGGTGTATCCTGATAGTACGTTAGTGGCCCGTCGTGTGATCAAAACAGAATTACAGGTTTTTCGGAGAGTGCGTGGTAGCACCGAGGTGCAAACTCGGTGGGGAACGTCACTAACTTATGCGTCGCAAATAAGTAATCAGTTCTTCCTTAAGATTTCACCAGAGGCCGCCGGTTACACAAATGCGATCGAACGTCGCGTTCGAGACCGAAGTCACACGGGATTGCCAAATCGATCTAACCTTCACCAGCAGACACCCCTAATTCCCCGGCTTGAACACATTTCTACTCATTAGGTGCGCATAAGATAGACCAAGCCAGCTTGTGACTGGGTAATGTTTAATTGTTGATATTTCAACAATAACAGTAATTAAACACCAGGCACTTACTCAAATTTATAAGACGGTGAATATCAGTCGATCACACGGTAGAGTCGGAAGCGTTCAATGCTGGGAGTACCGGTCCCAACTGATGACCGGACGACCAGGTACTGAATTTCTCCCTCTGGATCGTCCACTTTTATAAGCTGTGAGTGGGGCAACCATCGGCGGTTGATCTCGAAATTTCTAACGGGAAGAAGTAGTGCCTACGAACACAGATGACGTACCTATATTCTGGATCACGGCGTGACGCCAGAACGTCCAAAGTAAAGACTAATCAATTCTTGATTATTTCACGAGTTTACTTTGGCAACGTTGCAACATAATCCCCAATGAAACGTCAAATTCGCCAACAAAACGACAATCTTTATGTTGGTGACGACGCAAATCTGGCGAAACCTATAATTCACATTAGAAATAAATATGGTGGAAGCAAGACTTGTAAACGCCTAATTTGCATTTGCCTTAATTCGCACTACGAAATGCATATTCAGAAAAACCTGGAGCTATGGATGCATGTAAATGCAGTAACAATGGGCAATGCAATAAATGCCAGCAGTGTAAAATTCTGCTCGGTTTTCTATTATTCAAAGAAAGTAACACAGACTTAAGTCTGACACCAGCTTCGTTGTTATGATACAACCAATTAGAAAGCCGGTTTCATAGTAACGAAGCCGATGTCACGTAAGCCGGTGTTGTTTCTTTTGAAAAGCCGGACTTAAGTCACTTAAAAAAATGGTTTTGTATTTCTGGGCTACCCTTGACGTCCTCTATGTCCAGTGTCCACCTCAGAGTTGATCCGACACTCTTGATACACCCTGTACCTATATGCCAATCTGCTTAAATCAAATATTAGCTCAAGAGCCAATTATTTTGTTAATTATTAAGTGTAATGAATGATACAAACACGATACCATACCAGTGTACTGTATGTTTACGTTTCGACGGGAAATATTTGATTTGTCTAAAATGAGCTTTGTGCATCGATTTAAATAACTACATAAGGAAATGTTATGAATGTTTAAATATCAGCTATAGCGGGGAAAGCATCCCGGTGATATATCGTGGTACAAGAAATCTTGACTTAGTTCCATAATTCAACGCCTGACGTGGTATTTGCCCGAGGAGTTGTTGCTCGAACTGCCGAGAGTCATAAATTAGTTCTTGTTTACATCTGGTCTTTGCAATATGAAAGTGGCGTTGCGTAAATTGCGTGCAGAGGGCACTGCACTGACAAGCCCCACAAGGAGGAAACCAGTAGTCTGCAGTATTCTGTATACATTTTAATGTACAATATTTGGCTTATACCGCTTACTTTTTATTATCGTAGCAACGAATAGTTGTAAGTCGAAAAAATATAATATGAATAACCTCATCATTAATTCATCCAGTTTTCAGATCCACTTTGTCAGTTTTAAAATAAATGCTCCCCTCAAATTTCTACACTTTCTTATTTTTATAATTTGAGAAAAGCACATAATAATTTTGTCTCTGATCGTGAGTAAAATAATAGCACTTCAAAGCGCACAAGCAATTTAAAATGTAACAACAGCCCTGGAGCTCTGCAAATATTTTCAGAGAGTATTACGGCCTCTCAGGCGGACTAAATTCCTCGATCGAAAACTCCAAGGTAAGGTATTTCGCAAACACCTTGAAAGCTATTCACTTTAAAAGCTGTTTCCCTGGCGGTGCCTACAATTTTTAGAGCATCATAAAATTGTTTATTTAATGAGTTTTTAAGTTTATTTTTGTGGGCTCTGGGGATTGTTAATTTGGATGAAACTTATGGACAAAGCGGTAGAAATTGTAATCACATGTGGAAATTATGCGAATATAGCACAGATACAGCAGCAGCCAAATCATCACATTATATGATGATAAGGAATTGGTTAAATTTTATAATAACTTCACATAACTGTAGTGCCCAATATCACTTTACGGCCACTGAAAATATGTCACGCATTATTTCGAAATAAAGCACATCTATGTTTCCAGAACATTATGAAACAATTTTTGTAGTACAAATGTTGCATATTTATGATATAGGTAACTGTTTTTCAAAACGTAATGTAAAAGATTCTTAGATTTTTGTGAAAACCTATACCTAGAATGCGGCTGAAGTTGGAAGGTTCGATCCTTGCGTCTAGGCGGTAGATTGCTTGTTGCTTGATCTCTGTGACTATAGCCCAATGACTAGCTAAACACAGCCATCAAATATACATATCTAGCATCACGTTCGTTTCGAATGTACCGACTGTTGTTATTTAGCTAGCTAAAATGTTAGGTTAAGTTTCATAGTACTTTACTTCTTGTGTGTTAGCTTCAAATCTGCCAGCTATTCTTAGTTAAAAGGGAAAGAGTTAGGTTACTTTTCATACTACTCGTGTTTGTATTTATGTTTTGATGCGAATAACGAGTAAGTAAATCCATTAAAATTGTTAAATGATTTTAATATAACGTTTTCCCCTTGCATCCGGGCGAAGACGCGTCATGGATTAGTTGGATGACAACGTGCCCTGAAGATGCCCCTTGCTGTTGTGGACGAAACGTCGGTAACCAGCCTATCCATGACGCGGTCTTTGACCAAAAGCCAAGGTAACCATTAGGACCGCGAAAGTCTAGAGTATCGTTTAATGTTAACATAGGTAATAAAATATAACGAACTGTTCAGGCAATACTTATTGAGTGCCGAAGCCGACGTGTTTCTTGCATCTTGCTCTTGGGTTACCACGATCCCGTGGAATAATTAAGTCTTGATTTTCGTCTGTAGTACGGCTAGCCATTTTTAACCCAAGCTCTTCTCCATCGTCTTCGCTATCGTTCTCAATTTCTGTGTAATTGTTCCACAACTTCAAATCACTTACATAAGCAGTGCTTGCATATAGTCGTCCATGGTCTGAAGTTCTGGGTTCAGACACACCGTAGGCATCTCCATCTAGTACTTTAGTTAATGGTCCTCAATACTTATTTTGAAGCTTTGTTGATCCTCCTGTAGTCACAATGTCCCTTATGTCATACCTGGTAGTTTGGTATCTATTCTTATCGTACCTGGTTTTACACTTTATCTGCTCACTTTTAATTCTCTCTTTAGCTTCTTGCTGTCATTCGCAGACAAACCTTCTGTTTCTTAATCCATCGTAAGAGCTCTTAGTAAACCTTCTTTGAATCTTGGAGTGTACCCTAAAGTAAAAGAAAATCTTTAACAGTATGCTCCTGCTGTACAAAATGAATAGAGGCGGAAAGTTTATTTTGTTGAGCTAAAAGTGTTTAGAAAGAAGCCAAATGAAATGTTTAGACAAGGAAAAATCAAAAATTGATTTTGTTCTAGATATCTTTCAAATTCTTTCTTCCAAATATTGTATAACGAGAAAGTTTTTGTCCCCAAGCTGCAGTTGCCACGAAGTAATAGCAATATTGTGGAAAAATACAGAGCTTTGCACTAACTTGATATTAGTGGCCTGTAATCTTTTACTATCTTAAAGGCATCCTGTAATGTTTATTTACCGGTATCAAAGTTAACTAAGAACACCCGGCAGATTCAAAGTGAAAGCGTGATTAATGACGTCGTATAGATTTATCTTTTTGATAATAGTTTAGCCCAAGAACATTGAAAGGCGGGAACCCATCTATTCACTCTCACAACTGAAGTAAGGACGGCTATCACAGTCTAAGCGATTTGTTTGTGGAATTATTAAGGCAAAATAATTTAACACCTACATAATATAAATACAGTAAATATTGGTTATAATGACATAGCTGGGACCAATAAAAACACGTCGCTAAAACCTATCGTCGCTATAATAGGTTACTTACCAAAAATGCAATAAAATGACGAAAAACAGATGCATAAAAATATATGTAGTGTAATATGTGCATATTACAAACTGTTATTCGATCTTTTGGTACTTTACCCCCACTGCATTTTTCCACTTTAAATCTCATTGTCTTGTCTGGAGTTAATTTGAAAAAGAGACCAGTCTCATCCGTGTTGAATACGTCTTTAGCTGCGCACGTTGTTACGTATACGTAACGTTACGTATATGCAATAATATATGTGCGCCAAAGTCGTCGCTAAATGCAATATGTCGTTATTACGGATGTCGTAATAACCAATATATTACTATTAAAAACTATACGGGAATCAAACGGGACTATCAATGTACGTCGCTATACCCGATATGTCGTTATATCCAATGTTGTTATTAGTGATATCAACTGCACTGTAAAGCTGCAAACAGGGAATATTCATCTGGTCGTTTTTAATTGAGTGTGAGGGAATTTTACAGACTTGCCGCGCAACAGAAGCGTCTACGAACACCCCAGCCGAATCTTCGCGCATGCACCTACGGCAGCGGGCGTATTTTTAAGAAACCAAAAACTTGAGTACTATTTCTTAAATGGGTTCGTCAACACCTTCAGTGACTAACTGGTCGATGCGATGATTCCATTTTTTTCTATTGAACAAGAAATCTGTCGGGTTTTCACCATTCAGGTCATGCCCATCACCCCAAAAAAGTTTCAGTCATTCGACTTTTATTGTTGATTTATAAGCCCCCCGGTTCCGTAGGTCTGTGAGGTCTAAATATTTTAAACTAAGCATGCTCGAAGCTTTCCAACAGATTTGGTTGGGGTGTACGTAGATTCTTATCGCCGCAACCCCCTCACTGTCAGTCATGTCGGCTTCACAGAGAAGCCGGTGTTTGCGTATGAACACGAGGTCTATCTGTTTAAATTGGCCTAGTCACTGTGATATTCGAGCTCGAGAAATTTACAGAATCCTTCCCTGTCTTTAATTCAAAAACCTGAACACTGAAGTTCATAGTGGCGCGCAATGAATAAAAAGCAGCCCTGCAATATAATTATGGAAGAATTATTTTTGTTACATATTGTGCAGACTCATAAATACAGTTTTAATATAAGATTCGAAACTGAATAAAAATGATTTAAAACTCTAGAATAATTTAACCTTGTATCCCGTTGCAGCGAAGAAAATATACCATTAAGAATATGTATGAGGTACTTGCTATTCCTCACGATTCAGTTTCAAATTACTTTTTCTCAGTCCTCCAAAGAAAATAATATACATACATACGTACATATATGTACAGCAATCGTCAAACGTGATGGCGAAAGCTCGCGCAGGCAAGGCCACGCTCTAGTTTCAGGCAGTGGCGCTAGGTTCCCTGGACTATAGATGAATTTATTATGAAGTTAATCGTGCGCCACTGACAGTTGCGTGCGTCCACCGAAAACCAATCCCGGTCGAGAGCGTAGTGGATGGATAGTGGGGATTACTCAACTGCGCATCTCTGTTGCTCGCCATCACGTCTGACGATTGCTGTAGGTACTTACCTGTTTCAAATTTTTTGTTTATTAACAGACAACATTAGTTATAATTATAATAAGAACGTTTTCCTTTTTATCTACTTTTCAGAAAAATATTGAATGTTACATAAGTAAAGGCTGGCCCACAATTCCACTATAAATAAAACATATGCTAAATCTGAAGAACTTAGAAATTAAAGCTCCTAAAAGGCAAACCACAAATGTTACACATTTCTGAGATATCCAACGTAGAGTCAATGAATTAGATTCCTACAGGCCGCTTTGTAGATAATTTTGATTTAATAGCTAATTATATTCCTATAATCAAAAAATTCTCAACAAAATTTGTAACTTTTCTTATTATTGTTCGCAACACTAATATTTCGAAATTACTGTATTACAGTTTCCTGCCAATTCTACAGAATCCCTGAAGTAAGTGAGAATCTTTCATATAAAATTCCAAAATTTCGAGATTTTGGTAACCTACGACGATTCAGTACACTCAAATTTATTGACTTAAACATGGCGAATAGTGAGTACCAACAAGTAATTTGTTTCTAGCATGCAAATACTATGCAAGAAAATTACTATACCTACTAACATTAGAAGACTTATTCTCTAACACTCAGATGGTACAGTTTTTAGAACTAACATTAGGTTAACCAGTCGTTACTAATGATAAATATTTTTGCCAGTAATTAGCATATGTACTAATTATTTGAAATATCGAAATCGTTTGATATTTAAGAGGTTTGTAGCACGATCAGAAATGAGTCGAAAATATCTAAAGTCGCGTATTCACTTGAAAAGAACAGGATGAAAGCGCAGAACGAACCAAGTATGCACGAAAAAACAGAACACATGCAACAAGCAAATATTCGTTTTATTCGGAGTGGCCGCTGCGTTTGGCTTGTTGCCACCGATAATAGTAGGTCGGGCAAATGTGCGTGCATTTCTGCCGATCTCAAAGTGTAGCTAACGTCTAGCTAGAAAATAACCAGAATAAATATTGTCCACTGAAATCGGCTTTAAAATATCAAAGCTGCCGCGAAAGATAATATATTGTTCTGGTTGTATTCTGTTTTCTGTGGTCTATCAGCTACGCGACAAACTATCCCGCTTCAGCCGAGCAAAGAGAAGTCGACATTGCGCGATCTGCAACATACGTACACATTGTAAAGTGTAAATTTATAAACGAAACATACTGATGGAAAGCTGAAAGTAACCATTTTTGAAACAGACCTCTTAACTGACGGACACCGAACACACGCATTCTTGATAAAAAAAATATAAACTAAAAACCTAAGAAAAACAAATCAACCTCTACGGAAGTCAAACTCACCCAGCCCAAGGACATCAAAGTGTTAACCCTATGCGATACCTGCCAACCCTCCGAAACCGTTGACGGTGTAACGCATTACTTAGACATAATTTTTTGTTTTGCGATATTAATAATTAATGAATGGGCGCTGCCTCTGCCCAGGATAGTTTGTTGTGGTAGCAGCTAGATGCTTCTCCAGCATAGGAACTTCAAAAGAGCGCTGTGAAGGATGGAAACTTTAAACAATTAGGCATTTCAGAATATGTGCATCATAGCGTGACCAAATCCACTTGAGGGGCATACAACCGCCATTACTCGTATTAATTTGCGTTGGTTTTTCACACAATAGTTGGATCAAGAACTTTGACGTAAATTCACTATGAATTCTTAATAAGTTAACCCCACACGCCAAAAGACAGTGACACAGTAATTAAACTCTATACGTGTTTCGCTGACAATGTCAGCATCTTCAGGAGTTGAAGATTAATCTAAATCTATTCTTACATTACATTGCTATAAATGCCCAACTCCCACTCCTGGAGTGAAAGGGATCGATAAACCTATCGGGTTTCTTAGAACTATTTTGAACATGCTATTGCGAAATTCCACCACTTTGAATGGGGATAATAAAATTACTAAATTTATAAAAATATAAAAATATAATATGTACCACAGATGACTAGAGCTATGAATACTATTCTCGGGAAAGAAGGTGGTTCACACTTCGAGCAACAATTTACAAAATCTACTTGGAAATGCGAAAGGTAAAACTTAACCCATTCATAATGCGGGAATTTACGAAATAGCGTGCGGAAATTGCGACAAAAAGTATATCGGGCAGTCAAGTCGGTCTATTTTACCTCGCTTCAAGGAGCATCAAGCCCATTACAAATACGGCCATACTGATAAGTCTAGCATGGCGTCACACGCGTTGGAAACGGGCCACAAATTCAATATCAATAATCCCAAACTAATAAAACCCGGAAATAATAAATTTGATTTAAACGCCTTGGAAAGTATAACGATATATAAAAATAAACGTAGTTATCTTAACAGTAATTATGGTCCGATTCCGAACTCAACCTTGTATAGATTAAGACAGCCATAAATACTTACCCTCCAGCTCTAAGAAACCAATTTGATTGCTTCATGTTCATAATAGTTCTAAGAAACCCTACAGGTTTATCGACCCCTTTCACTCCAGGAGTGGGGATTGGGTATTTATAGCAATGTAATGTAAGAATAGATTTAGATTAATCTTCAACTCTTGAAGATTCTGATGTTGTCACTGTCACTGTCACTGTTACTGTCTTTTGGCGTGTGGTGTTAACTTAGGAATTCATAGTGCATTGGTTTTGTTAACCTAAGCTAAATTTTCGAAATTTTTGGTGATGAAAAATGAGTTTTCGAAACCGGGGAAATTGCATAAAGAAACAATGCTGGAAAATATTTGTATGATAAACAACGGAAATTAACCAGTTCGCTGAATAATCTAACCTGTCTATCAACAAATGTCAAATATTGAGATGGTTGACTTCGGCGAATTCTTTATTTTTTTAACTCGTAGTGTGTACAGTGGTGTAGGTATAATAATGAAAAGCATATAAGAGCTTATTACAAGCATATAAAATTTATTAGTTGCATATTTTCCTTGGGCCTCGAATTCTTATCCACTCTGTACACAGGTTGGTTGACTGACAATTCATCCTTAATGGGTCATTGTCTTTAAGAAGCACTTAAATAATTGTGACTGTTGCAATAGATCTAAAGTGAGGTTGTTGTTGGTTAATTATGAATTTCATAAGTATTATTTCCATCTTCCTTTCTGGTCGATGCTATGGAGCCAAGGTTCAAATAATAAAAATACGTGTGGCTCTTAAGCTTGGATCATGGATGGAGGATCGTCTATCCAATGCTTAGATCAATCACAGTGCTCTTTTGAAGTTTGTATGCTGCACCCTTTAGGATTGGCAGAAATGCCAAGTGCACTGCAGCTGGTCTGGTACTGACTTATATCCGTACGCCCCGAGCAGTACAATCTTTTTATTTTGTGCAAACACAGTTTACCGACAATCGCCGGAAAACATTCTGCGCCTTTAGTTCCTTCTGCGTACTCGGCCTGTTTTGTTCAAGTGAATACGCACCATAATGCACGGCGTGTTTCAAAACCTTTTCAATACTTTTTAGGACGTGATTAGAGTTCCGACTCGGGACCCGGAATCCCGAATAACAGATTGATGAAAACCCGACAGAATGCATTTTTGAAACGGATCACTTAACAATCCTCTACTTCGTTAGGATTTAAAAATAATAACCCAAAAGTGTAACGCAACCAGTGACCTATTGCTGAATTAGATACTAACTGAGTTAAGAATTTCGGAAAAAATTGAAAGTTCCGTATACATAAATTTTTTGTCGTAAACACAATTATTGTAAATTTGTTTGACAAGAAAATTTTATTATATTTAAGTTCCTGTTATTTACCAATAAAAAGTCTTCGTCCTTATTTGTTTTAATAACAGTAGATTCCAGAGCTTCGTGGACGTCTTCTGACGATCGAGGTAAAACTGGCAAAACGCTTCTTCTTGATCTATATACGCTTTTTCTTATATTATCAAGGTCCCGTGTTGTAATATTCACTTGCGCGGGAGCTTCTTTAAGCCCAGTATTGATGATCTTATATGGTCTTTGGGATATGTCTTCTACGGCCTTTCTTTTGATTCCGTTTCTTATTATAATGTTATTTCTGTGAAATAACATTAAAATAAATACCTACTATAAAAAATGGAAGCTGGACATCCTCGCTTCGTGCAGCGATATGACACAACTAACATAGTTTCTATGTCTTTACGAAAAGTATAATTTTGGACTATTAATATTTTTTTCGGCGCTCACTTAACATTGTCTCCATTTCGGTATATTGCACGTAAACTTCTTCTAAACAATAAGTGGGTAAATGAATAATTCTTTTCTGTTAAAGGTACATTTATGGTAGAGGGCTGTACATGATAAGTCTGGGAAAACCCAGCTATTAGGGGCAGGTACTAATATCATCTTGTACGCGGGCAATCGACCATTTTATAATCTGTAAGTGTTACACTGACCGCGGCGCGCTATTGACATATACCCGGTAGTACAGTGCAACGCAATTTATTATTTTTCGCATTTATGAAAAAAAAATTCCTCACAATATATGTAATTGTCTAACTTTATTAATCCCTGTATTTTTACTAAAACTGCCGTTTTAATTAAACGGAATTTTGGGCCAGCTTTGTATGGCTCAAAATAGCTTTTTTGATTTCAGTAGAGCAACTAACTGCATCAGCAACATAGAATACAAAATATTAATTGCAATAAACGAAAAACTATTATATTATGCTGTTGATCTGTGTTGGTAGGAAGGGTGCTGCTTATGGGATCACTGTTTCCGCTACCAGAGGCGGACTAGGGATTCCCGCGATTGTGGGTGTCAGTTTGCTCTGTTACATCGAGCGGAGGGCACCTAGCGCCAGCCTTCTCCTCCTCCCCCACACCGTAGTCTAGCAGTAAGTGAACAGAAAAGCAAAACAATGGGCGACCGGCAAGTATTTAAGCCATGTTACAGCGGATGTGCATGGTTTTTGATGAAATGCTATTTGGAAACATACTACCATTTTCAGGTTGGAAAGATTTTCGATTGGCAGAAACCTCTGTGCAAAAGCAACAGATGAAAATTAATAATTAATATTCGTAATTATGGAAATCTGAAACGATAATGTTGCAGAGTAGTAAGAATATTTCTACGTGAAAACACGTGTTGGTTTATTTCCATCTATTAATTATTTCTGGTATTTGGCATCCTTGAACGCTAACGTAATATCGATCCTATTTATTACCGTATTTTTCACGGTTCTATTTGATGAAATTATTAGGCAACGTTTCGATGTAAATCATTAATGGTCACATCCACTTCGCATGGTTTCGGTACATGTCGGAAGTCGAAAATCAGCTTCATCTCACTAGCTTTTAGCAAGCAAACCCATAATCATCTTGTAATTTAGTGGTTTTTATAAAACTATTTGCTTACTCTAGAGGAAAATATGTGTGCATTTTATTAAGTCATTGTACAGTGCTTAATTGATCCATTGATGTAAAAAATAAAAACTGGCATGAAATGCCTTCATATATTGGAAACGAAAAGTTTGTAAGTGCCTGTGTGGATATAATGGGGTACTCAAATACTTTCTTGGAAGTAAAGTTTTTGTATTTGTGTAAAGCACTTAAATTATTATGCATTTACTGTTGTTTAAGTTCACTTGCTTTTGTGTAAGCTGTTTTGTCCTATTGCAAATCTATTCTATGAGGCTGTCCCCATTAACTAATAATAATAATAATAATAATTGATTTTATTGGCAAGGTAATAAATTTTTTTACAAACAATAGCAACCAAGGGAAAACAGCAGTATCACCCTCCAATGAGGCCTAAGATCATCCCACCCACAAAAGCAGGTGGAATGCTCTTCCACTTAAGCCTAAAAAAACAAAACCTAAGTCTGAGCAGTATCGCCTGCAAGGAAATGGAGTAATTTAAATCTAGCACCTATGACTTGAGAAAAAAAACAAGCAATTAAAAATCAACTAAGAAGCACCAAGACACTGAGCCTCAAACACATGTCGCCTGACCAGCCGTCTAAAACCCCCCACAGAACAGGACTCCCAAGACACTTCCAGCTCACCCATGAGTCTCGGTAGCATATACGAAAAACTGCGCCTAAACAACTCAGTCCTAAACTTAGGAGGAGCTAAGAGACTCCGAAACCGGGTGTTTAAATTATGAATATCTGTTCTGTACCTCAAACTAATAGCCAAGTAAGGAGGCCTGCGTGTGACTAAAATTTTAAAATAAAAACACAAAGAATGAAAATATCTCCTATCGGACATACTAAGCCAACCAGCATCACGAAGCTTATGCGAAATGTGATGACCCCTTCTTATACCATAAATAAAGCGGAGGCAGGCATTCTGCACTCTCTGGATACGCAAGACATCAGTTTGTAATAAACATGAAGAGTAGACAACATCACAAAAATTAAAATAAGATAGAACTAGAGTTTCACAAAGCAACTTCTTCAATTGAATATTCAAAAATTGTCTACATGAATATAGGTACTTTAGCGATGCGAAAGCACAGCGAATTAATTTATTAGTATTCTCACGAAACCTAAGATTGTGATCAATAACAAGACCCAAATTTTTAACGGTATCGCTAAAATTTAAAGAAACGCCATCAATTCTAACATCAAGAGAAAGCAGAGCATTCTGCCTACAATTCTTACCACCAAAAAGTATCATCTGTGTCTTACTGGTATTAAGCTTTAGACCATGGTCTCCAGAGAATGCAACAATGCCAGCCAGATCAGAGTTAATGTTATTCATTGATTGATGTAAATGTTTAGGATTAAAGGAGTAGTACAGTTGCGAATCATCCGCGTATAAATGAAATTTACAATGCTTAATATAGGAACCAATCTGCGCCGTGTAAATCGCGAACAACAAAGGACCGAGTATTGACCCCTGAGCGCCTCTGAGGCACACCCGACACAATACTAAGAGGAGTCGAACTCAAACCAGCACACGACACGCGCTGAGTACGTTTCTGAAGATAGTTTCGAAGCAGAGAAATTGCTCCCTCCCCAAGGCCGTTGAAGTGTCAAATAGCCAAAAGTAACTTGTAATTGATAGTATCAAATGCCTTGGAGAAGTCCAACAAAATTAAAACAGTCAACATTTTACTATCAGAGGCGGAAATAATGTCGTCAATAATAAGAGACAAAGCCGAGCTGCAACCAAATCCCGCGCGAAAACCGGACTGCACCCCGGGCAAAATTTCATTAACCTCAATAAAATCGAGAAGCTGGCGACTAATGACACGCTCAAGGATTTTAGACAAAGTGGGGAGTCAGAGATAGGAATAAAAAGAGGTAGGGGTAGGCCTAGATTAGACTACTGCTCTCAAATAGTTAGGGATGTAGGATGTTCTACTTTTAGGGAAATGCGTAGGTTAGCTCAGGATAGAAAAGAATGGAGGTACGCGTCCAACCAGTCTTCGGACTGAGAACCTTATGATGATGGGGAGAATACTTATAGGACGAAGATCCTTGAAATCAGACGGATTACCTATCTTGTGGAGGGAAAAGACAAGAGCATTCTTCCATGCACCGGGAAATGTTGAAGAAGATAAACAAAAGTTAAGTATGTGGGTAAGAAAAGGCAAAAGAAAAGGGCAACACAAAACCAGCATTACAGAATTGATTCCACCAGCACCGAAGGCGGAAGACTTGATGTTCTCTAAAATATGTAGAACCTCCAACTCAGTGACTTCCCTAAAATTCAGTAAGGTACTAACATTAGAATTAATTGTATTATTATAGGAATTAAGCAAGTGAAAGGGAATATCCAGTTGTTCAATAGAATTCACAAAGAAGTCATTAATCCAGCTGGACAGAATTATTGTTTTTACCAAATAATGTGTTTTTAATATTATAATAGTAGGCATCTGAAATAGTATTAGTAGCTATGGTAGTAGGCGCATCAATCACTTCTATTTTTTAGTATCATTATATCCATGATGTTTAAAAATTACCTAAGCAACTAATTTGACATAAAAATAATAACATAAAAAAAATAAATGTACTAATTCCATTTTGGCTCTGTCCGGCAATAAACTAATGAACTTCAAGGTATAGTTTATTAAAAATCAAACAAAAGGCATTTCCAAATTTGGTCCTTCGAGCCGGATGTCACATCCAGCAAATACAGAAGCCGAAATATCAAGACAGTCGGAAGAGTCTATCATACACACTGCGTTGGTCAGCCACGTGAGTCATCAATAAAAAGCTTACCCTCCTTTATCCAAACATATAAAACATACAGATCAAGCATATCAATCAAACATACCAAACATATCCATCATATTCATGTGCGTAAATGTAAACAATTGCATTGCTGCTTAAAAATATTAGTGAATTTCCTGTTGTCTTCACAGTGTTAGTACAAAATAGTTTCGCATCATAATAAACATATCACAAAAGAATATCATGGCCGATGATGAGTTAAAAGCACTTGTTAGAAAACGTGGGGTCATTAAGTGTTATCTCACTCGATTTAAAACCTATGTAGAAAAAGTAAATATGGAAGATCCAGAAACGATTACTGAATTGGAAATTCGTTTGTCAGGTATTGAAAATTTATTAAATGATTTTAATATAATTCAGTGTGATATTGAATCTTATGATCCATCCGATCTAACAGCTCATCATGAAAATGAAAGAGAATATGTTGAAAATCTGTTCTATTCTTTAAGATCGAAAGCAATCAAAATTATTCAAAATTTAAAACATTCCATTACAATAAATTCTAGAACTGATAACTCTAATAGCAATTCATATACTCCTCGAGCAGGCAGTTCCAGTGTCAATTTACCTATTTTATCAATTCCCACATTTTCGGGAGATTACGACCAATGGCTTAATTTCCATGACACTTTTAATTCACTTATCGATAAAAATTCAGATTTATCTGATATTCAAAAATATCCCTATTTGCAGTCTTCCTTAAAAGGCGATGCAGTCTTGGTAATACAATCTTTGGAGGTATCAGCAGAAACATATCCCATAGCTTGGGGTTTGTTGAAGGATAGGTTTGAAAACAAACCATTAATAATCAACAATCATGTCAAGGCTTTGTTCGATTTAGAACCAGTTTTGAAAGAATCTCATATTTCCCTCCAGCAATTATTAACCAATACATTAAAACATTTGAGAGCATTAAAAAAGCTTCAAGTTCCCACAGAGCATTGGGACCTTATAATAGTGCATCTCGTAGCTTCCAAATTAGACGTCTCTTCAAAAAGAGAATGGGAGAAAATAAAATCCAACTTAACAGATACACCCACTTTTAAGGAACTTGCAAATTTTTTGATGAAACGCTGTCAATTTTTACAGTCGCTCCAAGTACCTAAAAAACAATCAGTTCCTGAAAGGTCACATCGTAGCACTCACATTACAATTAAAAAACCAACATGCTTTTATTGCAAACAAAATCATCCTTTATTTATGTGCCAAGATTTCCTAAAATTATCAATACCAGACCGCATTAATGAGGTCACCAAAGAAAGACTTTGTAAGAATTGTTTCAGATCAAATCATACCACAAGGGACTGTAAATCAACATATAAATGTAAAATATGTAACCAGTCTCACAACACTCTTTTACACTTGAGTAAAACAACAAGCAATAATCTTCCTCAAGAATCAACAAATTCATCAAATAATAATCAAATATTTCCAGTAGGTCTTAATTGTTCCAACAAACAAATCACAAATGTCTTACTGCCAACAGCATTAGCTTATGCTCATGACATACATGGAAACAAGATTCAGTGTCGTATACTACTAGATTCAGCTTCGCAAATCAATTTTATCACAGAAGGTTTTCTTCGAATTTTGGGTGTTAAAACACTTAAGGTCAATTTTCCCATTTCTGGAATAAATAGCATAACATCAGCGGTAAATAGAGAAGCTCAAATAAAATTGTCGTCATTAATAAATGCATTTAGTTGTAACATTTCTTGTTTAGTCCTTCCATCAATTACTCAGCAACTGCCTCAACAATCATTTCGAATTGATAACTTTAAGTTACCACCTGACTTGCAGTTAGCAGATCCAAATTTTAATCATTCCAACAATATAGACATTTTGTTGGGAGCTGAAGTATTTTTCAAGGTACTATGTGTAGGTCAAATTTCATTAGGCAAACACTATCCCATAGCACAAAAAACTCATTTTGGTTGGGTCATAGCAGGGCAATTCAGTCAACAAAGGATTCATGTTCATCAGCGTAAAATTTCATGTTTATCAGTAAACGATCAGCTTTCTAAATTTTGGAAACTAGAAGAAATCAACATAAGTAACGCAAATTTAAACCCAAGTAATCCATGCGAATCATTGTTCGTTCAAACCACTTCTCGAAACAAAGATGGCAGATTCATAGTTCGATTACCATTTAAAAACAACATAAGTGAGTTAGGAGAATCATACAATACAGCAGCAAAAAGATTATTTCTGCTTGAAAATCGTTTTGAACGTAATATAACATTAAAAGAACAGTATACAAATTTCTTGTCAGAATATGAACAGCTAGGCCACATGTCACCTGTTCAGTATACTGAGAAGGAAAAATTCAGTTTTCAAGGCTGAGAGTAGTACAACCAAAATTCGTGTTGTCTTTGATGGTTCATGCAAAACATCATCAAATATCTGTTTAAACGAAACATTATTAATTGGCCCAACAATTCAACCAGATTTAATAACAATTCTTATCAGATTTCGCTTACATAAATTTGCTTTCACCAGTGATTGTGAAAAGATGTACCGTCAGGTGCTAATTCATCCAGATGATAGAATTTATCAAAATATCTTATGGCGCAAACATCGCAGCGATCCAATTCAATGCTATCAGTTAAACACTGTCACATACGGTACTTCATGCGCATCTTTCTTAGCAACAAGATGTCTTACGCAAATCGCATTAGATAATCAAGCTATGTATCCCGACACTAGCAAGATAATAAAAAATTGTTTTTATGTAGACGATCTAATAGCGAGCGTGGATACATTTGATCAAGCAGCACTCATCATTAACTAATTAAATAAATTATTTATTTCTGCAGGATTCTCTCTAAGAAAATGGGTATCAAACGATTATAGACTTTTAGGGGGTATTCCTGATATAGCAACTACAATGCAGTTCAATGACGAACTAAAAACCACAAAAACTTTAGGGTTGAGTTGGAACTCCGAATTAGATCATTTCCAATTTCCCATTCAATTTGAATCAACTACAGCCAAGGTTACAAAAAGGGTAATTCTCTCTACAATCAGCAAGATTTTTGATCCTCTTGGTTTAATTGGGCCTATCACAATAACAGCTAAAATCATATTACAAAGGTTATGGCAACTGAACATACACTGGGATGAATC
The DNA here is from genome assembly GCA_963966045.1 of Xestobium rufovillosum. Lineage (NCBI taxonomy): Eukaryota > Metazoa > Arthropoda > Insecta > Coleoptera > Ptinidae > Xestobium > Xestobium rufovillosum. The sequence continues at coordinate 17,399,289 of OZ014504.1, forward strand.
AATCCCACAAGAACTTTTCACAATATGGTCCAATTTCAAATTAAGTTTCGAATATCTTACACATATTTCTATTCCCAGGTACGTTTTATGTGATCAATCAGTTTATATTCAGTTACATGCGTTTGCAGATGCAAGTGAGACAAGTTATGGTTGTTGTATTTATCTCAGGTCAACCAATGCCAATGGCGATCATTTTGTTAATTTATTGTGTGCTAAGAGTAAAGTTGCACCAATTCACACAATAACACTGCCTAGACTAGAGTTATGTGCAGCTCTGTTGTCTGCTACTTTAGTGAAACAGTTAATTTTACAACTTGACATAACAATCAATGAGTTTGTCTACTGGACTGATTCAACAATAGTCCTAGCTTGGTTAGCAAAATCTCCCAATCAACTAAAAACATTTGTTGCTAATCGAGTAACAGAAATAATGTCATCCACTGAGATCCATCAATGGAGACACATTCGCACATATGACAATCCAGCGGATATTATTTCGCGAGGAGTCTCACCAAAAATATTAGCAAAATCAAACCTCTGGTGGCACGGTCCCCAATGGTTATCACAAGATTTTTCTTACTGGCCAATTTCGAATTTAACACAATTTGCAGCGGATTTGCCAGAATTAAAATCAAATCATCAAATATCATTAGTTTCAAGTTTAAATATAGAATTCATTTCACAATTAATAAACAAATATTCACATTTAAGCAGACTAAAACGAATTCTTGCATTTGTTCTCAGATTCGTTTCCAATTGTAGAGTTTCTCCTGAAACTCGCATATCGGGTTCAATAACAGTTAATGAACTTGACGAATCCATGTTATTTCTAATACAAGCTGTTCAATTGTCAGTTTTTTCACAGGAAATCAGTAATCTCAAAAATAACCAACAGCTACCATGTAAAAGCATACTATTGTCACTGAACCCATTCCTCGATAAATCCAATTTACTTAGAGTTGGTGGTCGATTGAAACATTCAAATTTGCCATACAATCATAAATTTCCTTTGATTTTGCCAAAGAATCATAATCTAGTCACTTTGATAATTCGACACATTCATATTCAGTATTTGCATGCTGGTGCTCAAGCAGTTTTAAATGCCATTAGACAAAATTATTGGCCAATTTCAGGTCTTTCGTCAGTTAAAAAAATAATCAGAGATTGCACCATATGCAGACGTATAAACAGTCATATAATAAACCCCATAATGGGAGATTTGCCTAAATCAAGGGTAACTCCATCACGCCCTTTTATAACATGTGGCACTGATTTCGCAGGCCCTTTTATAGTTCGCCAAGGCAAGGGCAGAGGACAAAAAACTTACAAGGCATATCTTTGTATTTTTATATGTTTCAGCACAAAGGCTGTACATTTAGAAATTGTCAGCGATCTCAGTACTGAAGCATTCATCGCCTGCTTAAAGCGTTTTATAGCTCGAAGAGGTTTATGCCATACGATTTATTCAGATAATGGCACTAATCTGGTTGGAGCTAACAAGCTTCTATCAGAATGGTTTACTTTGTATTCCACCGATGAAAATAATAAAAACATTTCGAATTTCCTGTCCAGCCAATCGATAAACTGGAAATTCATTCCAGCTAGGTCACCGCATTTCGGGGGTATCTGGGAAAGCTCAATTAAATCAGCTAAGAAACATCTGCACAAGATAATAGGAAATACTATATTAACGTACGAGGAATTGCACACTTTATTTACGCAAATCGAATCAATACTTAATTCTCGTCCGCTCATACCATTATCCACTGATCCAGACAACCCAATTTCCTTGACCCCATCCCATTTCCTAATTGGTGACTCATTATACACTATTCCGGAACCATGCTTCACGGATATTCCTGCCAATCGACTCTCAAGGTTCCAACTTGTTCAACAATTGCAACAGTCATTTTGGAAGAAATGGTCCTCCGATTATCTTAATTTGTTGCAACAGCGCAGCAAATGGAAACATCCAACCGAATCACACTGGAATGTAGGAGCAGTCGTCCTTCTACGTGAACCAACACCTCCAATGTTATGGAAAATGGGAATCATCAGGGACCTGCATCCTGGACTTGATGGTGTTGTGCGTGTTGTGACAATCAAAACATCCACCGGTTCAGTGAAACGGGCGGTAAATAAACTATGTTTGTTGTTGAACAGTGAATGATAATTATTGAACAATTTAATTGTTGTATTTTTTTTTTTTTTTTACTTTTGTATTGAAACATTCAAGGCGGCCGGTATGGACAGAATTATTGTTTTTACCAAATAATGTGTTTTTAATATTATAATAGTAGGCATCTGAAATAGTATTAGTAGCTATGGTAGTAGGCGCATCAATCACTTCTATTTTTTAGTATCATTATATCCATGATGTTTAAAAATTACCTCATCATAAGGTTCTCAGTCCGAAGACTGGTTGGACGCGTACCTCCATTCTTTTCTATCCTGAGCTAACCTACGCATTTCCCTAAAAGTAGAACATCCTACATCCCTAACTATTTGAGAGCAGTAGTCTAATCTAGGCCTACCCCTACCTCTTTTTATTCCTATCTCTGACTCTAGTATGTCACGAACTATTCCTTCGTGTCTTAGAAGGTGTCCTACCATCCTATCTCTCCTACTCTTTATTGTTTTCCATACCTTTCGCTTTTCCCCAACTCTTTCTAATACTTCCCTATTGCTAACCTTATCTATCCACGGTATCTTCATCATGCGTCTGTAGCACCACATTTCAAACGCTTCTACTCTTTTTCTATCCGCTTCTCCTATTATCCAAGTTTCGCACCCGTATAATGCCGTACTCCATACATACGACGTTAAGAGTCTCTTCCTAGTCTCTATATTAACCGTTCTCGAGCATAACAGTTGTTTCTTTTTGTTAAACGCAACTCGGCCCTGCGCCATTCTTTGTTTTATATCTTTAGTGCTCCTACCGTCTTGAGTTATTTTACTTCCTAAGTAGCAGAAATCCGCGACCTCCTCTATCTTCTCATTTCCAGTTTGTATTTCCATTTTAGTTCTATTTTCACATCCCCTACATACCAAAATTTTAGTTTTCTTTTTATTGATTTTCATGCCGAAGCCCTGTGTCAAAACTGCTTCCATTTCATTCAAAGCCGCCCCTAATTCTTCTTTGCTAGATGCTAACACTGCTATATCATCCGCAAATCTGAGCATGTTAATAGTTTGGCCCTGTACATTGATCCCTGAGGCTGTTCTTTCCTTAACAATATTAATCGCATCTTCGATATATAAGTTGAAAACTAGAGGTGACAATGCACATCCCTGTCGCACTCCCTTCCGGATATCTACTTCCCTTTGTTCCTGCTCACATTATATAACTGCCTTTTGCTCTTTGTAGAGATTATGTATTATTCTTCTGTCCCTGTATTTCATCCCTACCTTTCTCAGCACTTCGAACATCTTCCCCCATTTTACGTTGTCGAAGGCTTTTTCTAAATCTACAAATCCTATATAGACGCTCTTTCTCTTTTCTATCGTTTTTTCTATAATTACTCGTAAAGCTAGAATGGCCTCGCGCGTTCCTCTATTTCGTCTAAATCCGAACTGATCTTCTCCTAATATTTCTTCCGCCTTTTTCTCCATCCTTCTTTGCACAATTCTAGTTAAAATTTTTGACGCATGTGAAGTTAAACTGATAGTTCTAAAATTTTCGCATCTATCCGCGCCTTTTCTTTTTGGCAAAGCTACTATGATGTTCCGTTTGTAATCTTCTGGAATCTCGCCTGTCAGGTATATGCGACTAACTAATTTAAATAAACGATCTATTACCTCTTGACCTGCGCACTTTAAGATTTCTGCCTGCAAGCCATCTATACCTGGTGCTTTATTATTCCTTAAACTTTTTAGTGCTATCTCAAACTCTTCTCTCATTATATCTTGCACTTCCTGTCCCGCATATAAGTTTCCTAAATATTCTTTCCACCTATCTGCCTTCTCCCCACTTCCGATTAGGATATCTCCTGCCTCATTTCTAATGTTTTTGGGACTAGATCCAATTTCTCTAAAATTTCTCCTAATTATTTTATATGCTTCATCAGTCTTTCCTACTTCGAATTTATCTTCCACTTCTTTGCATTTATTATCGATCCATTGCTCTTTCGCTTTCCTACATTTCCGAATAATTTCCCACTTGATCGCCTTATATCTTTGTTTCCCTGTTTCATCTAACCTATTTTTAAAAATTACCTAAGCAACTAATTTGACATAAAAATAATAACATAAAAAAATAAATGTACTAATTCCATTTTGGCTCTGTCCGGCAATAAACTAATGAACTTCAAGGTATAGTTTATTAAAAATCAAACAAAAGGCATTTCCACCAGCTGTTCTCAACCTGTGGGGCGCGCCCCCTTACGAGCAACGAACTCCAAATATGCCTTTTTCTCCCTGTTAACCGCACGAGTAGTAAAATTCCGAATAGATCTGTAAAAAACACCATGAGCAGGGACTCCCGAAGCTTTAAACCTCCTCAAGGCACCATCGCGAATCGACATCATCTCCTTAATGGTCTGAGTAAGCCAGGGAGCTTTTGGCTTTCGAAATATAGAAGTTTTGAGTGGAGCGTGAATATTATACAATGCCAGGAGATGTTCATTCAAGAAAGCAATCTTGGAATCCACGTCATCAAAACCGTAAATATGCTCCCAAGGCACCGCTACCAAATGATCAGTGAAAAGATGCAGATCAAAGTTGCTAAAATTCCTGTAAGTTCGTCTAATGGCATACGGTCGCTTGGCTCTAAATTTAATATTACAAAAAACTAAAAAATGATCCGCTGCTATCTCGGAAGTTAAAACACCAGAAGACATGGAACATGTAGAATTGGTAAAAATCAAATCAATCAGCGACATCGAACTGCTAGTAACCCTTGTAGGCTCAGAGATCAGCTGGGATATACCAACCGACTCCGCTATGTCAAGCAGCTGCGAAGTACGATAACTGGTTACATCCATCATATTAACGTTGAAGTCACCAAGCCAGAACACCTGATCATAAGCAACAGTGAGATGCTGCATAGAGTCATCAAAAACACTCAAAAACTCTGCAAAATTCTTATCAGGTCTGTAATAAACACCAACGACAAATTTAATAGAGCCCATTCGAACCTCAACGAACATACATTCAACATGAACGGCGACAAGATCCAAACCAGTCAAATGCTTGTAAGTAATGCCATTTCTAATGTAAGCTCCAATCCCGCCAGCGTGGGTAGGTCTATCCAAATGAACAAAACTGTACCCGTCAACAACTCTTACTAGAAGAAGAACTAGAAGAGAACTATAAAGTACCTACTTACTAATGCGTACATCTCTAATGTAAAATACGTTCATAAGTATTTTTGTTTCAGGTACTGCATTCATTAACCCTCGAACAGACGCGTACTCGGTGGAAGCAACCGGGATTTTAGTTCGCCTGTTGTATCTTTTCGAATTTTTTGTTTGTTGGCTGATGCCCCGGCGACAATTCTGCTCGTCAATTATTAGTAGATAGGGGTAGTTATTCCGATACTTGCTGTTCCTTGGACGACACTTTGGTCAACTCCGGTCGTTTCCACCGTTAGCGCCTGTGCTCGCGTGACTAGCAGTACCTAGTGTAAATATCAAGTAGTTATGTCGACGTCTAGGAGTCTCCTGGTGCAAATTGCACTTCAAGCTAGTGCTGAATCAGATCACGAAGACCATTTGAGTGATAAAAATTCAGATTTCGGTGTAGACCATTTTAGTGATTCTGACGTAATTTATGTAGTATTACGAAATATATATTTGTTTATTATGTTACTTTTTGCCGTACGTATATTTTATGGTACTACTTACGTTTGCATACGGTGGTTTCCACCGTGAGCGCGTGTGCTCGAGGGTTAAATTTGCAAATTATATGCAAATTAATTAAAAGTTACATTACCTCTACAGTTGCGCAGAAATATAAAGTACCTAGGCCATAACTGATTTGTTGTCCAATTTGTGAAAAATAATAATGGATAATAAGTTTTCAATTTTTGAAGTGAAACTTCTTTTGTCTCGGTAGAGTAAGTTCCTGTGTTGGCAAATGCGAGCGTCACGAAAAGTGAAACGAATGGAGGGGAGCAGTCTGGGAAGACGAGCAGAGGAGAAATTGAATATCGAACGCCCCACTCTTTAGCCACGCTCTGTCTCATCATAGCCTAACCAAGTATAGCTCCGAAACTTGGGATCGGCTCCTTTGATGTATGCGAGGCCAGTTTTTTTAGTGATGGTGGGGAGACCTCGACGCGCTGTTAACTTTGAAAATAACGCAAATATAAATAAATAAGTGTTAAAAGTATTCTGTTATTAATTAATTATTATTAATACAAGTAAACAAAAGTAAAATAAATAATATCTAACAGAACTCAACACATTTTTGGAATTATGTAAACTAATATTTAAAATTTGTACGATCTGCAATCTACTGTTATAAAGTAGGTCCAAGTTCACTTACTGCACATAGATTGCACTTCATTTTAAATTTTCAGTTATAATTTACCTATTTTTCTCTTTGGGAAAATTAAAAAACTATAGGAACAATTATTATAATAATTATTATAATTATTTATGCAACCAACAGCGGCAAAAACTTAACAACCTATAAACCCGCAAAAATCGCCCTTAATACGCTTGTTCTATCTCCTGCCGGCCCCAACTACGAAATAAGTTCTCTTCATTCCGGCTTCAGTCCGCCGGACCTACTCGTTACTCGGTGGGGGTGGTCAAGTGGTGGAGCTATACTTGGTTAGGCTATGGTCTCATGCTTTGCGCTGCTTCTCTTAGGCAAGCGTCAGTAAAGCGAGGACACGGCGTTTCAGTTCTCGTGACCCCACAAAGCGCTTGGTTAGAAGCATTCAAATTCGATTTATTTTTTAATTATTATTATTTTGATAGGGACAATATTTATTATCGATTTCTTGTGTATTTGAAGTGCGATTGGTAGTCCACAAATTAATGAGTATATTTCAGTTTTAGATTTGAGTGAAGACATGGAAGTTAATGAATAAAGATATATTTGAAACTCTTGAAATGCATACACTCTAATCGTCTGTTTATCCTACAAATTTTTCATTCCTCTAATAACGTTGAAGTTTCACTTCTATCGCGTGTGGCGACCACACACCCAGTTTTTTATTATTGTACAGTTTGTTCTACTTACTTGTCCGTTATGAATATTCCATAATTTTGAAGTGATTTATAATTTTTTTTATTTTAGTTTCTTGTAAATTAGGCCTAAAATATGAATATTTGTTCCAATGAAACACAAAGTGGTCCATTTCCAATTTTATCCATATGTTCTCTCACTTTCAAGTCTGACTAGGGGAATGTGAATAGCCCCGAGCACATAAGCAAATTTGTAAATTACAAAAAATGTGGAATTTTTCTGTGACTCAAAGATTTACAATTCAAAAACAGTGTTTCCTAAAGGAGATCGAAAGGAATAATCTACAAAAAGTTACAGCAGAAAATGCAAAATGCAAATACATAAAACGCGCAATTCTAAAACCTGGCGCGGGTAGCCCCAAGCACACATTTTCTTAGTCAGGTAACTTTGTACATATCAAAAAACTTTGCATTTGAAGTGAAATTTGTTAGAATTACATAGTACAGTTATCACAAACATAATTTACAGGTATTTCTGGTAGATTGTCCCTTCAGCCGATGTAAGACTTGATTTGCGGTTTCCTGGCGTAGTTTACATCGATTTGCAGGTTAATGATACACGTGGTGTTTATTTGCAGTCTCCAAACTTACTTGACGTTGATTTCCAGTTTACTTTCTCTTAAACTTTAAATTTCGTTCAGGCGGAGCCTTTTGCTTCGTTTGACTAACGTTACGAAAGTAACGTCTTTTCAGCTTCGCAGGGTTTTTTACTTTGCCCAAAAGTAAAATTTTGGGGACCGAGTATGATTGACTAATTTTCCCTGAAATTACTAGGTACGTCGCATGATATCTTAGTGCTCTCTTGATCCCAGCCCCCTTGTTTGTTTTTCTACCCTTGAATTTTGGCATTATGCATATAAAATATGAGTATGTAAGTAACAAAAATGTAAGTAATTACATAAAAATGTAAGCATTTATATTATTTATTGTTGTGTCCGGCGCTACCTACCTGAAATTGCAATGTCCGATGTTACCCTCCTGACACCGCTTTAGAAAATACCTAACGATTATCAGTTTGTTTGGGTACACTTTAGGAGCAACAACCACTGGATAGTTTTTTATAATAGGTATAAATTGTGGAAATTGATAAGCAATCTTTATATAGTCACCAAATTAGTCACAACACAGTTCGTAATATTGCACAGGTCACTAATACGTCACAAAGAAAGATGAAATTTGCCAAAAGCGCCAAAACTGCTGAACTGACTGGGACTAGAAGACATCTGTGGTACATTTTATAATATTATTTATTAATTTGAAAACATTATCACGCCTGCCATCTAATTTTCAGTAGGAGAACTAGAACTGTCCGGAGATACCCGCTGGCTAGGGCTACTCATATTCCCCCATATTTTTCGAATCATCATCATCATCATCATAAGGTTCTCAGTCCGAAGACTGGTTGGACGCGTACCTCCATCCTTTTCTATCCTGAACTAACCTATGCATTTCCCTAAAATTATAGCATCCTACATCCCTAACTATTTGAGAGCAGTAGTCTAATCTAGGCCTACCCCTACCTCTTTTTATTCCTATCTCTGACTGTAGTATGTCGCGAACTATTCCTTCGTGTCTTAGAAGGTGTCCTACCATCCTATCTCTCCTATTTTCTATTATCTTCCATACCTTTCGCTTTTCTCCAACTCTTTCTAATACTTCCCTATTGCTAACCTTATCTATCCACGGTATCTTCATCATGCGTCTGTAGCACCACATTTCAAACGCTTCTATTCTTTTTCGATCCACTTCTCCTATTGTCCAAGTTTCGCACCCGTATAATGCCGTACTCCATACATATGACTTTGAGTCTCTTCCTAGTTTCTACATTAACCGTTCCCGAGCATAACAGTTGTTTCTTTTTGTGAAACGCAACTCGACCCTGCACTATTATTTGTTTTATATCTTTAGTGCTCCATCAATTAGTTTTCTAAAGTACCTAACTGCAAATAAAAAAAAAATTGAAAAAAACAGAATTTTGTATTCCACTGGAACATAGATTCTTATTGCGGCGTTTTCTAATCGCGGGGATAATATTTTTCATCCTTTATTTGTTATTTTTTTCAAGTGTAGCAAAAATAAATAATAGCAGCATAAATGTTTCTTGAAACTATTATACGGTTATTCATATCCATCACTGACGGTTTTTGAGAAATATGTTTTTCAGGTTTTGTTTAAAAATGCAAGGCACAAAACGGTGGGTATTGAAAATTTCAGAAAATTTTGCTCTTGGTCAAAGATTATACCCATTTGACACCCCAAATAAACGTAAATATAATTAAAATTTGAACGCTGAATTGCCACTTCGCTGCAGAAGTTATTCCGGGCTAAGCAGCAAAAGTGACGTTACGTCCATGGCAGGTGTATGATGTACTTACGTGTGAAAAATAAATGCATAAAACTATTGCAAATACATTGAAGACAAAATTTACAATTTATCTTGTTGCTCTTGATCACAGATGCTCGCTTTAATAAGCCCAGTTTCCGTTCTCCTGTCAAATTAGTTAGATAGTACTTAGGTATTTGTTAGACGCATTATGATTTAGACCAGTTCTCTTCTTTTTACACTGCAATGTGAAGGATTCTTCACCTCGTAAGAAATTATTTTTAATAAGTTCACCTCATCATTTTATTCATCTTTTAACTTCTCTTAAATTTATGTCTTAATACTTTACCAGTAAATGTGAATGTTTAATTTAATTTGGCATATACAGAACATTCAAAAACCCCCTGGAAAATTTTTACCTTTTTTACTTTATGTAAATGGCTTTTCTCTTTCATTTTCCCTCGCCCTTCCCCAAATGTAATTGACGCGACTCACTTTCAGTGACGTTTCAGAATATGTTTTATCATTACATACACATACATGTTCTAAAAATAAAAAGTACGTAAATACTTAGTTTTTCAGCCCATAAATATTACGTTAGTGCGATCGATACGCATGAATAAATGGAAATTCAAGGATGTTTTGAAAATATATGCAACGAATGTAATTACTAGTATCTTTTTATAAATGAGCCTTGTTGCACCAAAGAAATTAAATTCTGGAAAATTCTTTTCTTCATTGCTAAGTCAAACAATCTTCAAACATTCATGAAATCAGTATAAGGAACAGAGCTTTCAGAAGGCAATAATAATCAGCCTTCAATACAACAATATAACACTACCAAACCAAATAGGCATTTCATATTATGGCGTATACCCCCGTTTCTCGACAGATTATAAATAGTTTACCACATGTTGCTCCCACATTATGCTAATGGAGCATGAATCTGATAAGAGCAAAAACAAACACATATTAAAAGCCTCGACCACAAGTCTAGTCGACTGCTTCGAATAAAGTAGAAAATCTGCTCTGATTCTATACTCCCAACGCTCCTTAGATGCGCTCCTAAGATGCGCTCTTAAGATGCGCTCTTAAGATGCGGTTTCGGTGACTCGACTAGCCACGGCATCTAATCGTAGCGGTTAGTCGCAAATATTGGGCGTCCAATGTGATGAGACTAGTATAAATTTTTTGTAAACGGTCCTATAAAACAAATGGAAATAAAGAGTTAAAATCTTATGCTATTACTTACGAAAGTTTTACCACTCTGCGAACGCTTTCTGTACACTCTCCTTAACCAACAAATTCTTGTAATTTCCAATTATTTTTGTAACATTTCATTTTGCAATTGACCATCTGATCTCGTCACTAAAACCACTTTGGTAGAAGTTCATGATGAAACAAATAATTACTCCGCGAACTACCAATATATAACGTTTTATTTAAATATTTTACCGGTTTCAGGATTCACAACGATCCCATCATCAGAAATGTACATTTCTGATGATTTAAATTTAAATATTTAAATAAAACGTTATATATTGGTAGTTCGCGGAGTAATTATTTGTTTCATCGAGATTTAATAATTTCATGATATTTAATACGTCTCAGAGTAGTCAAAGAAGTTAATTTTACGTATGTACACATCACTAAATTAGCACCCCGATTAGCACCTATATCTTAAATCTATAGAAATGTCAAAAGGGTTTCGTTGCTTTCCCAAGAAGTAAATTTCGGGGAGAACTTGAAGATAAAGCTGATTTTCGTAAAATGAACTGATCTTTGATCTCCAACAACACACTTGCATTATGTTAACCCAAAACAGAATTGAAATCCGATGTACCATCAAAATAAGTAGGTGCCTTCCCAACACATTTTGATCGCACATTTTTAGCACTGTATTATAAAGTAATGCAATAATTGCAGCACTCTTCGTACCACACGAGAACTAATAATTACTGCTTCATAAACAATTTAAACTCAAATCAAATTTACCTACCATGTTCAGTTTGCTGGTTCAGTGTAGTCCAATAATGATGAGCGTATTGGTTGTAATTATTGGTCTCTGATGCGGTTGAAATGAGTTATTTTCTCAGCTTACTAGCACGCTTACAATTTGCACATGTGATTACGTAAACCAAGAAGTTTTAGAGAAAATTTAAAATTATTAATTTGAAACTGAAATATTTGAAAATAATAATGTGTACCTATACCAATTTTTCCTGTAATTTATTTTTTGGTTAGACAGGAAAACGGTAACTTTACGCGGAAATCGTTAATCGATTTTTATTACCTAATCATAATACGCAAGCATTATTAATTAATACTTAGGTGCTATTTCCCTGTCGCCTGTGATACTCTGCAATGACATAGTATTATTTATTATTTTACGTTAGATAATTACCTATTTATATTGCCGAAAATTGTTGACTTGAGGTAGGTAAATGTGCTTTTTGATCTGCCTACGTAAGCAAAACTGGGTTAATAATTATTTGTACATTCAGTTACCACCGGCCTTTGTCCTTAGCTGGAGTCATTTGTATTTCATGTTACAACAACGAACACTGCACATTTGCAATTATAAAATATCAAGTAATTGCTGCTAGGTCTTTGTAGAAAGCTCAAGCTTATACCGATATTCTAATAGGGCAAGGCAAATGACCTTTTAGAAACAAAATGGTTACTTTGCGTGCAGAATTCAAACGGTACCTAGGTTCAACAATACCCTCCCAGAGTTCGATTGTTTGTCGTAGGAATTATTTCTTCTTTATTAATTTCAGAAACCACTTTAAATGCTTTAAAATGTCTACGTCATTTACAGGATGTAAAATACAAAAAACATTTACCTATATAACTTAATTATAAGGTACCTACTCAAAATTTAGTAATGTGCTTCAACGAGAGGTTGTTCATATCAAAGATAGAGGACTAACTTTAGAAACCATTGCAACGAACTTTCCCTCGTGCGTCCTGGAACACACTGTATACTAGATTATTTCGGGTCGTTCGCTTATGAACGATCAAATTGTTGCATCTCGGTCGGTCGGTTGGAAAACTTATTCGTCGAAAGATATATACCCTTCGCTTCAGTCGAAGAAGGGCTGGGTTCTCTATTGCTATACGGAGATAATAATACACACGGGAAACAAATAAATATGATTCTATTATAGTTAGCTATGTACATTAAAACTGGTCAAACGGTATTATATAAAATATTTACATGAAATTAAATATGATCCATACGGTAAAGTCTAAACGGTAATTAGGTATATACATGAGGGAATAACAAACGGTACTGGGTTTTGATAGCCAGGTATCGTAAGCGATTCTCTCCTGGACGGTTTTCTGGTAACTGACTGTCGTTGCCGCACAGGTGTGCAACCAGGTGATGTGTAAATCGGGGATATACGTAACAGCCACTCTCGGCGATCCCTTAATCGGATGGCCATTAATTGTTACGTAAGCAGGTATATAATTGCTCCGAAATTCAACCGGACGGGATGTTCAATCGCTCACTGCATCGGTCGAAGGCAGACGTGCTATTCTCACAGCATATGCTATTTACACCACATGTTTCAATCTGCTTTCGGCTTGTGCGAGTTTATGGTTTGAACATCCACGGCTACCCGTAGAATTTAAGAACTAGCCTTCATCAGCCTATTATACCTCTACACCGGACCAACTAACGTATATTTAATTATTGACAGCCTCACAGCTTCAATCATTAAATAACGGCTCTTAATTATAGTAGCACAGCTAATCACTTCGCACGACGTAAGTCAGCTAGTCAGTTACTCGAGATAATACTGGAAGTTATTCGGAGAATGTCTGGTATGAGAATGCAGGATGAATGTCGGTCGGATGGATGATGAGTGAATGTCCCGTGAATGCCGGTGACATCTCGTTTTGTCAAATCTTCCACCAAACTTCTTGAACGGCCGGTCGGGGGTTTGGCGCCTCCCACTGTCAGCGCGCGATCCCGGTACCCTCTCTTTCAACTATCTTCGGTTCATTGACGTCGTTACGTCTTCTCTCATCTGTGCACTTTTTCTGATGCGCGATGTTTCTCGAACAAAATAGATAACGCCTAATCTAAGTTTGTTAGATCTACAGGCGGTTAATTATGCTTTGTTACACCATTATCAAGATTAAGACATAATTTTTTGCAAACTCTATTAAAACTAAGAGACACTCGTAGGCATAGGCATCAAAAGTTTTTTTAGTATCATGTATTTTCCTAAACGATTTATTTTAGAAAAATGATTGAAACGGGACATTAGACTGTTTGTTAGAGAGCACATTTTAAAAATATTTTTGAATATACAGGGTGTCTCGAAAATTGGTGGTGCATCAAAGTTGTATTTTTTTAAATGGAATGCCCTGCATCTTATTGATTTTTGAGACCCTTTCGAGCTACTGTACATATCCCTAGAATATTATCAAATTTGATTTGATAGTTCCAGAGGAATAAATTAAGATCGAGAAAAAAAATGTTTTTCGTCATGTTTTAAAAAAATTATAAAAAATAGAAGAAACATCTTCAAACCAAAACTAAGCAGCAGGTTGCTTATAAGAAAAGGTCAGTTTATCCTACTATGAATATCGTAAAAATAACTTATACAGGATGTTCAAAATTAAATGCCAAACTTTTCAAAATGTAATTCTATTTTTCTCAATTTTTTCAAATGGGACACCCTGTATATTTTTATCCCGTCGGATGCAGAATTAAAAAATAAACATGTTTTCTAATTACAATTATTTCGACATTCTCAAAGGTTTCACAGATATTCGTAAAATCATAAAATTATTATCTAATAAATAATAATTTTACTTGGCAGTTTTCAAATCAATGACTAGAACGTTATGTTCAATAATATGTCTTCCGTTCTCTTGGAGGCACAAACAGAGGCGGGTACGAAATGACCTTGCTACTCTTCCTAATAGCTCGGGTGCAATGTTTTGAAATGCATTTCTGATTCCTTGCTGCATTTTTCTGGTGTGGTTGGAGGTTCCTGATAAACGATTTCCTTAACGTAGCCCCACAAAAATAAATCTAATTTAGTTAAGTCGGGTGATCGGGGCGGCCAATTACATGGCCCTCCTCTTCCAATCCACCGGTTTGAAAAGGTTGTATTGAGATTGTCCCTGACTCGTAATGAATAATGTACTGGGGCTCCGTCGTGCTGCAGCCACATTGCATCACTCAAAGCTATTGGTAAATTTTGGCATAAATGTGGCAATTGATTTTATAAAAAAATCAAAATACATAGCACCGTTCAAATGTCCGTTAGAAAAGTGAGGACGAATAATATGTTCACCAATAATTCCCCCCCCCCCCTGCCTGAAAATCTTTATTGTGGTCAGAATAGTAATGAACATAATATTCTAGTCATTGATTTAAAAACTGCCAAGTAAAATTATTATTTATTAGATAATAATTTTAAGATTTTACGAATACGAATCCTTTGAGACTGTCGAAATAATTGTAATTAGAAAACATGTTCATTTTTTAATTCTGCATCCGACGGGATAAAAATATACAGGGTGTCCCATTTGAAAAAATTGAGAAAAATAGCATTACATTTTGAAAAGTTTGGCATTGAATTTTGAACATCTTGTATAAGTTATTTTTACGACATTCATAGTACGATAAACTGACCTTTTCTTATAAGCAACCTGGTGCTTAGCTTTGGTTTGAAGATGTTTCTTCTATTTTTTTATAATTTTTTTAAAACATGACGAAAAAAATTTTTTTCTCGATTTTAATTTATTCCTCTGGAACTATCAAATCAAATTTAATAATATTCTAGGGATATGTACAGTAGCTCGAAAGAGTCTAAAAAATCAATAAGACTACAGGGCATTCCATTTAAAAAAATACAACTTTGATGCACCACCAATTTTCGGGACACCCTGTATATTCAAAAATATTTTTATAATGTGCTCTCTAACAAACAGTCTAATGTCCCGTTTCCATCATTTTTCTAAAATAAATCGTTTAGGTGTAGTAGAAGACGGGAGGTGAGATGCAGGACCCTGTATATAGAGTTGATGCATTATGATACTTTTAAATTTCGCAGAAAATTTAAACGATACCTAAGTTCAACAATTCCAGTGATATCTTAAGCCTGCGATAATAAATTAGTTTTGAAGTGTAAAACAATACTGTTACCTCATGTACTTCTCTCAGAAATAAAGCGTTCTACGATCCATGTCTGTAAAACATTTAGTCATAAAATGAGCTCTGACGATTGTAAGACTTCTGTTAATAAGAACTGAGACACCTGTAACCTGTATACAGGCTGGTCCTTAAGTAATGGGACGCAGTACGGTAGTTTATTCTTGACTTCCAATTATTACGATTACTCCAGTAGCTTATACAAGCTGTCAAAATTACAATTTCATTTTTAATGCAACCTTATTTTTTAGCAAAAAACTTATACTGTTTAAATCCAAGCCTGGATTAAGGGAGGAGGGCTGAAGGAGCTGCAGCTCCGGGCCCCTGCGAGTCTTAGGACCCTTACATCTTATCGACACTAAGGGCCGGTTGTTGCAACGCGGATCAAAATGTAATGCGAGGCTACATTTAATTCGACTTTCTTTGCTATGATATAACCAACCACAAAGTCAGTACCTTAGCAACGAAAGCCGAATTAAATGTAGCCTCGCGTTACATTTTGATCCATGTTCTAACAACCGTCCCTTAGTGTGAAAATTAATAAACACATGGTCAAATACCAACCGTTAGTGAGATATTATTGAAAATATAGTCTTTACTTAAGTGAATTAATCGAGGAATTAATTATAATGCATTAGTGGAAAAAATGTTTATTTTGTATTATAAATTATAACATCGATTACAGAAACATACAAAAACCGAAATTACTTAGCTAAATATTCAAAAATACCACCGTTTACTTCGATGCATGGTGGCGCCGTCATGCTGAAAGTACATGGTCTTGCCTTAAACCCAATGGTACATCGTCCAGTAGATCTGTCACATCATTTTATAACAATTCTAAATACCTATCTAGCTCCAACGACGACCTTCTAACACAACTGGGCCAAGTAATTGATTATTAATCAAGTCACATCACACGTTAATGCTAAATCGATGCTGAAAGCAGCTTTCCAGCGTGGCCTGTGCATTTTCATCTGGCCAGCGATGTTCGTCGTGACACTTATTTATTCCATCACAAGTGAATTGAGCCTCACCAGTGAACAAAATGTTTTTTGAAAAAAATGTGCGATTTCTGTTTACCAAATTGCAAAATATCAACCGCGAAACATGATCACCGTCCTTAAGGTATGCTTTCGTTTGCGCCGGTAGACGCGGCGTGTATCGGCGGCCGACACACGCGTTGTACTTCTCCAATTGTATTTAAATAGAGCTGCTTTCGTTTGCGCTTTTAGCTTGAGTTCACGTTCATATGCGACGGTGCCCGTCGCGCGTGTCGGCCGCCGGTACACGCCGCGTCTATCGGCGCAATCGAAAGTGTACCATAAAGATTCTATGGACAGACTAAGCGAATTCGCAAGTCAAAATAAATGTGCCAATTACAAGTAGTATGAGTAGTACTTTGTTCGAGTGGCCTGAATCGGCACCAATGGTGATATGATTATTTCACTTTTGTAAAGACTATTTTCAATAATATCTCAGTAATGGTTCTGACAGTAATGGTTCTAACAATTTGAAATGGGCGAGGGCGCTTGAATGAGCGGGTGCATTGGCTTAGTGAAACAACACTTTTTTCTTCACCATTTCCGGACGTTTCTCTTGAATTGCAGCTTTCAGCTTGTCCAAAAGTGTTAGGTATGTAGTATTGGCCATTACCAGTTTTCCCTTTGTATGATAATCAGTCAACAGAATTTCTTTGGCGTCCCAAAAACCTAATTCCATTACTTTGCCTTCTTCGGAGCCCATTCATCGTGTCCAGTCCACCGCACCGTTTCGATTGCCTTTTTGTTTCTGGTCTATAGTGGTGAATCCAGATTTTATCCATAGTTACGAATCAGATGAGGTTCGGGCTCGAGCGTGCCGTTTCTTCGGATTGAGCAAATGTAGCACCCATCATCTTGTAGAAAGTTTTCTTAGACCCAGTTCATTATGTAAACTATGCATTACTCGTTCATGAGAGATGCCCATGGCTCGCTCAATTTCACGCACTTTTATTCGGCGATCTGCCAAAGCCATGTCATGAATACAGAATAATTTCGACTGAAAACAGGAGTGAAAGATCTGGTTCGAGTTTATATTCTCACTTTATTATAGGTAACGTAGGAAAGAGAATGAAAATAACTTACTTGGCCGATAAAAATAATTAATTTACTCTCAAAATTACAAGGCTAAAAATATCCTAAACAAAGTCAGTAACAGTTAATTAGCTAGAAGTAAATCAAGGACTGCCTAACATTCCGTGCCACGATAATTAAGTTCAAACAGTATTGGCAGCTGGAAATCGTTAAAAATATAGCCAATCGTTAAAAATGTAGCTGTAGATATAAAACGGCAGTTTTGTTTAAACAGTCAACCATAAGATGCAGAAAATTAGTTATCAGTAGCTGGGATATTGAGTAAAAAAAGAGACAGACTTCGTTATTGCAGTGATAGGTTCTTTAATTTCATTTAAAAGAATATACAATAAACAGAGACAAACGACGTAATTTTTGTCAATTGCAAACCCGATATTGGATTTCCGGTAGTAGTTACTTTAAATCAAATATCTGAGACAATGCGTTGATTAAGTTCCTGTTAGAGTTAAATGCAATAAAATTATTGCAGGCGTCGCAATAGTACCATTTCAGGAGTTCCAAAAATCGTCTTTAATGGGGCTGTAGAAAAAGCGGGCTGTTACTGAGTAAGCATAAAAAATAATATGCCCTCGCATTTCGCATAGTATAGCATTATCACTAATGAATAGTTTGAAACGAGTTCATCAAGGATAAAAGACGGTTCTTTGAACTTTCCTCGGAATAAATATTGTTTTAGTCACTTGAAAAAATGTCAATTACAGTTAATTGCTAATTAATACTTTCCTAGGCAGTAGTCTGAACAGATAAAATCATTATGGTTTGTTTAAAGTCTACGAACTTTCATGTCGATAATGTTTTTTAATTTGTGTCAGTTTTTGAATAAATAGATAATTTTGTGAAATACTACTATACCCGGCGGAGATTTAGTGTGTAATCGGCTCATATCTCTGGAACTATTTAAGATATCAAAATGAAATTTTACACGAATGTGGGGAACCACATGGAGCATTTCCCAAAATTATTTAGGTATATACAGGCTGTTCACATTCTAAGTACCAGACCAAAGTTCTATTTCTTTAAATGAAAACCCTACGTGTCCTTGCATAATATGGATTCCCCATAAAATTCCATGAAAATTGATATACTACATGATGTGGTTTTGACTAGGGAATGTTGAGGTATTGACATTTTTGTGCCATTATGGACCCAAATTTATGACGCTACTGACGCATACTAACGAAGGTCACCTAAAATTTCTTTATTGAAATAGGTTCACGCACTGCTGTATTTTTGAAATATATAAATAATTATATCATAATACTTGAGATAATACAGGGTGGTTAAGTTATGCAAAACATAATTTTTCTCAAAAATTTCAAATGGAACACCATGTATATTATTTGTACAATTGATGGTCATTTTACTAAGCTTTTTATTGATGTGGATATCAACAAGTATACCAGTAAAAGTTTCGACAGAATGTACAATTGAATTATAAAAATGTAGAGTTTCGTTCGTATTTTAGGTGCTTTATTTTTGACGATCTCCCATATTTTGTCACCCAAAACTCCAAAAAAGGTCTGCATTTTGTTTCTATAGAATATTTAGCAAATGAAGTTTACATTAGCACAAAAAATCACATTGCAAGATTATTTCTTAAAGATAATATTTTCTTCCATGGCACTCCTTGTTTGAACATTATACCCGACTTTAGAAAGACATTATAGGTACATTTAAGAATATAACCATCAAGAAACAATTTTACAATAAGATTTATTTACTTTATATTGATACCAATTTGCAAATACAAAATATAAGCATTATTGTGGGTTTTGAGCAACAAAATAGGGGGAATTCACTAAAAACAGTATAAACTAATAATGAAATTCAAAAATTTTGATGTTCAATCGTAATATCTGCCGAAACTATCAGTAGTAGACCTGGCAATATCTACATCAATTAAAAGCTTAGTTAACTGACTGTCAGTTGTGCAAATAATATAAATGGTATTCTATTTGAAATTTTTGAGAAAAATTCCCTTTTGCATAACTTAACCACCTTGTATAATCCTAAGTATTATCGTGAAAGTATTTATAGATTTCACAAATACAGCAGTGTGTAAACCCATTTCAATAAAAAATAATTAGGTTGCTTTGGTCAGTAGAAGCCAGTAGCGTCATAAATGTGGGACCATAATGACACAAAAATGTCAGTATCTTAACAGTCCTTACTCAAAAGCACATCATGTAGTATATCAATTTTCATGAAATTTTATGGGGAATCGAAATCACGCAAATACTTGTGGGGTTCCCATTTAAAGAAATAGAACTTTGGTCTGATACTCAGAATGTGAACATCCTGTATATACATAAATAATTTTACGAAATGCTCCATGTCGTTCCCCACATACGCGTAAAATTTCATTTTGATATCTTAAGAGGGATACGTACGTTGAAAACAGCGCCGATATCAAGCTCTATGTTACGAAACGTAGCGCTCTTAGTAATAAATATTTTGTAGAAATTTCTTCTTTGTCAGAAAGAAGGAGGTTTGTTCTACAATTCCGTCAAACCAAATTAAGAAAACATATCTAAATTCTCATAGAAACGAGACGTGAAATTTGCCTTTTGGTGTATTTTTAGCAGCTAGAAACTTGGTTCAAAAAGCAACTACGTATTGGAAAACTAATTTGAGCACACTATAATATGAACATTAAATTGCTTGCGTTTCAAATTTCAATGCATTTAGACTGAAAATAAATAAGCTACATTAAATTTACTTCGACAATAAACCCATTCCTAAAAACGGGAGTCACCTCCTTCCACTAGCAGATTCTAACCTCCCCTCGGCAGTCGGAGTCAGCCGAGTGCGTTCGGGCCGTATCTGGCCGGCAGATATGTTTCTCCTCGTTTTTCTCCTATACTGGCTGGTGTAGTGGGGGAGAGTATCACGCGACAGAGTGCTTATTTTTCTTGAGCAACGTACGTATCCCTCTTAAGCAGTACCAGAGATATGAACCGATTACACACTAAATCCCCACCCGGTATAATATATAAACACTATCATAAATATTGACGCTTCGGCCCCGTTTGGATCCTTTGTCAAGATTCATTTAGATATGATGTAAAAAGTACTTATAAAAAATTACAAATTATTTATGTCTAATAAATTTTTTAAACTAGGTACCTACATAAAGTATTTATAACGTAACTATACTTAATAAGTATGTAGAAGAGAGCGCGATTTATTTTATTATACCTATCTATTTCAGCGCTACAGGCCACGTTGGCCCAGGGCTTCTATCTTCTTCCATCGCTGTCTACTCTGTGTTACCTCCCTCCGGTTGCGCACTCCCAGAACTTCCAAATCCCCCAACACGGCATTCATTCATACTCTTCTAGGCCTCCCCCTTCTTGTTCTGGTTCCAACTTCACCCTCCTATCTATGTGTCATAGCCACCTCAAACTTTGCATTTTTGCCACTATACCGATTGCTGGTTCTTGGAATATTTGCATCAGTTCGTGATTTATCCTTCGTCTCCACACTTCATCTTCCTTTATACCACCGTATATTTTTCTGAGAATTTTCCGTTCCCATCTGTTTAGAGTTTCTTCCGTCTTCTGATTTAAAACTCAGGTCTCGCATCCATATAAAACACTCTGCCTTATAATAGTCTTATAAATACGAACTTTCGCCTGCCTCGTTATCCTTTTCAATTTCATTATTCTTAACAAGAAGCCCACAATTTTACTACCTCATTATTCTATTTTCAATTTCTTCCATTTCATCTATCCTATCCGTTAACATCGCCCCCAAATAATGAAACTTATCCATCCTCTCAAAAATATATTTCCTAACACCATCGACATTCATTTGAAAAGCTCCCGGTGTCACTTCGAAATACTTCGTTTTTTCTTCGTTGATCTTCAGTCCAAAATCTCTTGCCGTTTTCTCCAACCGGCGGAATCTCGAAGCTCCCAGAGAGTTCTAGTAATCAAAACCAGATCATCCGCATAAGCCACGCACTGATGTCTTCGGTGATAGATGATTCCTTTTGTACGAATATTACTTTTCCTAATAATTTCCTCCAGTACTATATTAAACGATACAGGAAAGAGGGGATCTCCTTGTCTGAGGCTTCGGTTCACTTCAAAATCTTTCTTTCAAACAACACCTTACATTTTGTTGTTGTCAATGTCATCTTTATCAATCTGATTATTTTTTATGATATTCCAAAACTCTGTAATACGTACCTCAAAAAACTTCTCTCTTTTAATAGTGTCGTTGGCTTGCCTAAAGTTAATAAGGATCATTAATAAAGGTAAATGGTATTGATAGGCGTTTGTCATTATTTGTTTGATAATAAAAATCTGGTCACTAGGTGATCGATTCGCTCTAAACCCACACTGATAGTCCCCTATCAATTGCTCAAATTTACGTTTCAGTTTATCCCTAATAATTATTGCAATTACTTTGTATACAACATCCTGCAATGCGATGCATCTCTTTTCTTTAGTATGGGATATAGTACAGCGTCGGCATTATCTCCTCTTTCCACACTCGCTGAATCAAACCAACTATAGCCCTTTGAATACTATCTCCACTTTCTTTTATTAACTCCGTCGGTATTCCATTCTCCCCAGGGCTTTTATTGTTCCTCAACATCCTAATAGTGTCTCTTATCTCTTGTTCCATGGGCGTTTCTTCCTCTGTGGGGTAGGGTTGTTCCAGTTCTAACATGCACTGTTGATTCTCTTCTGTACTTATTACATCCTCATCTTCATTTAAAATTTCCTCAAAATACTCTCTCCATCTTTTCAATTTATCGTCCACTGCGCCTATCAATTGTCCATCCTTGCCTTTACAATACACTAGGGTTCTTATATTTGAGTGCGTCTCCTTTTTTGCGTCTTGATAAAAATTCATTATTTCGTTATTCTTAAAATTTTGCTGTATTTGCTCTAATTTCCAAAAAGAGGCCAAAAAATCAAAATTATGATTGTTGTTTTTCATATGTTTACTTATGGCCGATTTGTTATTTTTGTATTTTAAGTTTGTGGTGGAATTTTATTGCAGTTTTTTGTTTAAATTACGTGAGTTATTAAGACACTATAGGGAAAATCACCTTACTTTTTATGCACGTCACCGGCTTCATATCAGCACTGTTGCCACAAGAGTTTATGGTACTCAATTTCAAAATATTAAAATTCAATTTACCTCTCTAATTGAATTCAGTGGTAATATGGGTCCATTATTTTCCAATTCTCTTTCAAAATAGTTGATAAGGGACGCTACAAGCTCCTTACACCGACTGTTTAAGAACTTGGACAATATACCAACAATAACAATAACAACACCGATAATAAATAACTAGGAGCACTATTTTAGTTCTCAAAAGAACAGATTTTTACCGCAAAAGTTGATGAACAAAGAAAACAAGGGTTTAAAACACCAAAAACAACAAAAGTTAACGAAACTTGACGCTTTCAGAATATCAGCTGTCAAGTCAACCGGGAAACGTCACCAAATTAAGCGGAAATCATATGCAACAAAATAGTGTTGTGTTTAGACATTCAAATATTTCTTTATTCTTTTTTAACACGTGCAATTTATATGACTTGTCATTTTACGTAAGGCGACTCTCAATCGTTACATTTTGTGACGTGCATAAAAAGTAAGGTGATTTTACCTGTAGTTCTAGTGTTTATATTATTTAAACTACCTGCCTAGAAAATTCTATATTAATGTGCCAATATTTATTATTTTTATATAATTTGCCTTTTTAGTATCATCTAAAAATAACAACATTAATTTTAAAAACTAATTTGTCAAAAAATAATCTCCCATTTCAATTTCACTATATTTTTAACTACAATGCCACGTCAGAAGGGGAGTAGAATAACTGTATACCATTGTTTGGGAGAAACAGACACAGATGGTACTCTAAATTAATTGCTTCTCTATGGGCTAGATAAAGACTAGATACTCTTTAATATGGCAACAAGTTTGAGAAGTAAAGTGGAGAATTATTTTTTCTGGAGCGATATTTGAGGCGATTATTTTTTTGCTCAAGATTTTAAGGCAACTGCAAAAACTATATTTCTGAGTCTGAGATGGAGCTAAATACATATTTGATTTTAATTGTTTCATCTGTTTAAAAGTTATTACATTTGACAAGGAATTAATGAGAGCATTATTCTCATTACGATAATGGCATGATTGGCTAAAACGAAAATATTAAATATTTTATTGGTTCTAAAAAGCGCCAAGAAATTACCTATATAATTTCGTATTGGTTGACGTATGCAGTGTTTTGATTGGTCAATAAGACGATGGAAAAAATAACTATCTCTACCCCCGGATTTACCCTATATATTGATAAAATTACTGAATTTGTCATGGTCATTTGTAAAATGCATACCTGTTGCAACAACGATCAATAAAGAGGAAATTAATAATCGTCATAGAACTTATCTTATGTTAGGTGCTTATTGATTATTGGCAAGCAAATGGACACTAAACTTCTTTAAGCTAAATTTAAAAACAGGAAATAGGTTCAGTTGCTTTATTGCCTATTCGTGTTTCCTATCAGCCTTACTTATTTTATTATTAAATTACGTATATTGAATTTCTGACATTTCTTAGTGAAATCAGTATTCCCTGTTGAACGTACAAATCGAACTCCATTCTTGTAAAGCTCAATTCAATGACGATTAACATTCACCGCTTGTATAGCTAAAGTTCATTCCCCAGCAAGAATTTTAGAAATTTAAATGAGAAGATAATTTTATTATTGGCTGCCAGACATTCAGGTCAAGTGAGAGACGGCACTTACCAATAATGAGAATTCCCTGAGAATGTCTTAAAATTAAAGCAGAGAAGCATCTAACCCTATTAAAATCTTAGCCCGAGTTTTAAATATCAAATTTAGAAATTGTTAGATTTCTTGTTCGTGCGTTTACCACGCACCATAGAATTGCATGCCAAAAATTAAATTAACAAACGCTGTACTATAAAAGAATATCTCTGGGCACCCAGTTGGTTTGCAACTCTGTAAACACTTGATATTGGTAGGCACATATTCTTTAGAAATTTTGCAGAAACAGAAATATTTAATTTAAGTCCTGCGTTACTTAGATATAATACATATAATACAGTCAATAACTAGTAGTATACAAGTTAATATAAACAATAGTCAACGTACGCAGTTTTCACACACTAAACAATCATTCCTGATCTTTTAAAGAAAAATCAAAAAAAAATTATATCCCCGAAAACTTCAATTTAATTTCTGTTGATGTAATATATACAAAAGTACCCATAAATCTTGCAATTTCTACTGCCAAAAAGTTGGAATAAAACTGAACCTTACATACGTCTCTTACATTATTTTCTCACTTAATAAGTTTGTGTTTGAGTTTTGTGGCCTCTTTTGTGAAATAGTCATGACGAATATCATTCTAGTTTAGATATGCCTGGCAAAATTTGTCGGCTGTAAACTCGAGGTGCCCAATTTATGCTCGTGACATGTCACTCGTAAAATTGCTATGCAACCTCTCGTTACAAGAGAAAAATTTTACTTAAGGGTGCGGAATTTGAGCCCTAAAAACAGGACATGTAGACTTATTTTTATTCCAACACCATACTGAAATTAAAGTAGATAAATAAAAAAAAGATTTATCAATAAAGGATCAACTTAAAGACTCTCACTACATTTATAGTAATATTTTTCGTTCGCCTTAAATAAATCTCTCTCAAATTATTGAAAAATCCGTCATAAACTCAAAATCCGTCATAAACGCGTTATTCGTTATTCATTTTCGACCAAAAACGTCTTGATACGTTACTTGGTTGAACCGGCGTGTTGCAATAAAAATCATGTTGCAGTTTCTCCATCTTGTTTACATTTAGCGGAGATGCACACTAAACTGGATTCATTAGTAGTGGCAGTGTGGCCATTGCAATGCAGATGGCGCTGGCCCTTCAGTTTATCCTCTTATTTCTAAATAGTAAATAATAATTCAAAAATAGGACCGCCGACTAATCCTCCCAGATTTATTCGGTTGCCGCCAAAGCAAAAAAACCTTGAAAATTCCAAGCTGTAGGTGTTCCATCTAAAGAAGTTGCAGCTGTAATGTAAACCAATCATAATAGATTGTGACTATATTTTGCATAATCCTAATCACACTTTTGGGCGATAGGTGGGAGCACTTTATAGACTTTTGTCCAGAATTACTATTTAACAGCTGATAAATCCCACGCTTAAGAAAAAATGAAATAATTTTATTTTTTAGTAAAGATAGGTGGTATTACAAAAAAACGTTGTTTTCAATTATCCAATGCATTTCCTTTGAATTTTGCATATGGCACTTGAATGAAATTGTGAACACTTTTTCCTAGTAACTGTTTTCATAATTTTTTCAATTAACCCCATTTATCGCAATTTATTTTTTTTTCAATTTCCGCGTCTGATCGGTGGTCACGTTTCGTATGTTGAAATCATATTCTAGGTTTTCGGAGGCCCCTAAAAGATTTCCAAAATAATTCTTTTTCTGTATGTTGCAAACTTCATGGCACACACTGTATATATAATTAACACATAACATCTGTGATTAATATGAATGCAAAAGTACATAATTGTAACTAGGTGTCCATTTTATTAAATTTCAAATTATTTTTCCAAAAATAAAAAGTCGAAACTTTAGCGACATAAGTTGTTTCCTGAACGGATAGATTTCTTCCTGCGGACTCAGATAATAAGGTTTAAAAGAAATTTATTGTAATCCAAATAATGTACGCATCAATATTTCAGGGTGTTCCAATTTTATTGTAAAAATTTCGGGAAGCTAAAAACAAAGTACCTAATAGGTACTTTTACCAAAAACTTATGTTCAAAAATGCAGTAAAAATTAAATTTTTCCGGTGGAGTGTCAAATATGTCAAATATTATTCTTATAAGATAAGATAAGAATTTTTTATCAACTTTCCTGCAGTCTGTTCACAGCAAATCAACGCCAAATATACAGGCTGTCTGAAATTCGGTGTGCAACATGGGAATCTCTGTTATCTTAACAGCTAGACCCTATGTTTAAATTCGGCAAAGTTGCCAAATATTTTGCTAACTAAAGGCCTCAAAAGAAAATCGAGATATTCTGAATCGTTCTCCTGAAAATTGAAAAAAAATCAAAAATTACGTTAACTTTTTTGTAAAAATAGTTAAAAGGACAATGTGAGGAAGTCGGTTGTATTCAGGAAGAAATAATGAAGTCAGCTTTTAAAAAACAAAAACGAATCTGCATAGCCAATGGGTGATAATGCTATCAAATAGAGAATAAAAAGTTGCAGCATAAAAGTTTTTACAGAATGAAGATACATGGTCAAACAAAAAAGTTACAGCCAAAAAACGAAAACGCAATTTTTGAGTTTTTTTTTCGGTTTTCACGAAAACGGTTCAGAAAATAACGATTTTCTTTTAGGGCATTAGCCAGCATAAAATTTCGCAACTTTGCTGAATTTAAACCTAGGAAATATCTGTTAAGATAACAGAGATCCCAATGTTGCACACCGAATTTCAGACAGCTTGTATTGTATAGATACCTGTATCTCGGAAACGAATGCGATTTACCTATACGTCTAAATGGCAAATTACTATAATTATTTTCACGTGTTCTATAGCTTACAACGATTATTCTTCCTGACTTATTCAGACGTCACTCATGGACTGACGTTCTCGGTGCGGTCCCTGCGCGGGCGCCGCTTATACAACGATTATACAACGATTACTTGCCTTTTTTCGGGGACGCCAAATTTTATAATGGCGAATTCTAGTCCAAGAACGGTGCTTCTGGATTCGGTTCCTAAATATACAGCTGTATCCCTCGGTATCACTTATTGGGATACGCTGTATATATAGGCGGGACGGTTCGTTCTCTTATGAACGATTTCTGGAGTTGTACATACGGTCAGGTCGGTAAGACTTAGTCGTTGATGACCCTTATGCTCTTAGGCGCAGAAGGGCGGAACCTATTACTATATTACTATTGCTAAACGTCGAATAACAAGACATAAACAAAATAAAACGGTACTCTATTAAGTTAACTATGTACACTTGAAAGAATTGAATCGATAAAACAGAATTGAATGTAAGTATAAAAACAGGCTATATATTTACAAAAATACGAGATATTTTCTTGGAAATAAAACGCGGAGTATCCTGATGGTGCGCTACGGCCCGTCGTGTAATCAAAACTGAACATTTACGGTGTCTCGGAGTTTTCGTGGGAGCACCGAACGGTGCCGACTCCGAGCCGGGTTTCGGGGCGATTCTCGTCAAAGCACTCGAATGCAATCACCTGGGGGGACGCCGCTGGCTCTTCCGTCGCAAATAAGTAAATGTTCTACCTTAAGATTTCACCAAAAGCCGCCCATTACCCGGATGCGATCGATTTGCACCGGTATATCGTCCTGTTACAGGCACTAGGGCCACACAGGAATAGGCAAATCGATCTAATCTTCATAGACAGACACTTTCAATTCCCCAGCATGAACATTTTTACTTATTTGTTACCAACACGCTAGGGTACTTACTCAAAAGTTAAAGGACGGTTGCTATCAGTCGATCACACGGCAAAGTCTGAACGGTCGATCAAGTACTACTAGGTCGGATATCAGCGGCCAGCATCATCCCGGATGCTGGGAGTATTTGTTCCAGCTGAGGGCCGGACGGCCAAATACTGAATTTTCTTTTGCGGAGCACCCACTTTTATAAGCGGTTTGACGTCGGATTCTTCTACGTCAGCTGTGGTGGCAGGTGCAAATTCAGCACGGATTCTTGCCATCTCGTAAAAGTGGGAGTCAAGAGTTTCTTCGTCACATCAGTGCCTCGCGCAAAGATTGGTTTGGGAATTCCTATCATCTCGCGTGGCGTCAGTCGCACGTGTAGCGTGTTTCATTCTCTTATCGGTGCATGCGTATACTGGCAAATTTATCCTTTTGATCGGTGCTTTCCTCTGCTTCAAGTTACCCGTAGCGGTCTCGTAAAACAATTTCGGAATGCCACTTTAAGTTCATTAGAGCTTTTAGGCATTACGTCTGTGCATTGTTGCAAGCTTCCTGATTTTTTTACAATAAAAATGTTGCTACCTGTAAGTACCGGGTGTCCAAATAAGAAAGGATGCCGGCCATATCTAAGGAACCGTTCATGACACAGCTATGGGAAAGAAAAAATAATAATAAAAGTGGCCAAGAGAAATCGCTGGAAATTATTTTCAAGTTTCTAAGTTTCCTGCTAGAGGGCGTAATAGTCATAGTCGACAAAAGAAACATGGATTTCTCTAAAATATACCCAGATAAAGTAGATCAAAAATACGAACATTGCAATCTTGAATATATTTTGTATAATTTTGGTTTACCACTTCTTGCTCTAGCTCATCAAATAGCAGCAGAGGGGGAAGGGGAACGATTGATTGTGAAAATGCTTGTAACTTCGGTTTGGTTCAACATAATTTGGCAAACTTGGTCTCGTTGAAAAGAGCTCTCTTCGGTTAATTATATGCTTTTGTGAGCTATGTTCTTTTAGTTCTGTAGTGATCGCTAGGGGGCGCTGGTTGAAAGGCCGGCAAACTTTCCAAAATTTCTTGAAAATTTTAAATGGAATGATATAGTAATTTTAACCTACTTAAAAAGAGGATAGAATGATGAAAGGAATAGTCAAAACCGCGCATTGATATCTTTTTTCTAACCGGAGATATAAATAAATTAGTGTTAGGATTGGGAGGATGGGGGCAAAAATTGTTGGTAACACCCGGTTCAACATTTGCAATTATTATGTAGTGGTGATAAACTTGTGTATGCTTTGATGCCAATATAAAAATTATACAAATTCGATAAAACAGCTTTTACTATAGTTTGGAGAGTCTCCCATCTTCCGAAAATTTAAGATATTTGTAGATATCAAACACTTGACATTGTGCTGAATCTTTTTGTTTCAACGCCAACTTGTTTTATAAATATACTGCGCCCACAGTGGTTAGATCAGTAACTTTGGCGTAAATTCACTATGAATTCTTAATGAGCTAACCTCACACGCCAAAAGACAGTTACACAACACACCCCTGAGGACGGTGACTTCGTCAGCGAAATATGTGTCGAGTTTAATGACTGTGTCACTGTCTTTTGGCGTGTGGGGTTATCTTCTTAAGAATTCATAATAAATATTGCAATTTACAAGATTATGTTTTAATACCTGAAACATAGATTTTTGCCGGGTTTTGCTTTAAAAAATGGTCATTTCCACATTTAAAAAGGCCACGAAGAAGCAACATATAATTTTAATGATTGATATTTTCAAAATGTCTTTTATATTTTTTGGTGGCATGTATAAAGGTTAGTAATTAACCCGTCCTCCCGCCCCTAAAACTCTTTTGTCCATATCTCCGGTTAGAAAAAAGATACCAATGTGCGGTTTTCACTATTTCTTTCGTTATTTTGTCCTCTTTTTAATTGATGTACAATTATTATACCGTTCCATTTAAAATTTTCAAGAAAATCTGAAAAGTTTGCTGATCTTTCAAACAACGCCCTCTAGCGATCACTACAGAACAAAAATGACTTAAATTATAAAAGTATCTGATTAAAGGAAGATAGCTCTTTTCAACGATACTAAGTTTGCTAAATTCGGTTAAATCAAACCGAAGTTACAAGCATCTCCACAACCAGACGCTCCTCTTCCCCCTCCGCTGTTATTTGGTGAGTTAGAGCAAGAAGAGGTAAATCAAAATTATACAAAATATATTCAAGATTGCAATATTCGTATTTTTGATCTACTTTATCTGGGTATATTTTAGAGAAAACTATGTGTCTTTTGTCGACTATGATTATTACGCCCTCTAGCAGCAAACATAGAAACTTGAAAATAATTTACAGCGATTTCTCTTGGCCACTTTTATAATTATTTTTTCTTTCCCATAGCTGTACCATGAACGGTTCCTTAGATATGGCCGGCATCCATTCTTATTTGGACATCCGGTACATAACTCACTGTCTACTAGTATACAGGGTGTCCCAAAATTGGGGTGCCAGACTTTAACAGTAGCTTCTACACCCAAAAATACAAGAGAAAGTTTATATAAACGTATCTCGAGAAATGCTTTATGTAGAAGATACAGGGTGTTGAAAGTGCGATCATGGAGATGTTTCTTTATAAATATGTTCGTCGCTTTTAGAGATAACTAAATCAAATTTTGGACAACTTCAAAACTTTTTACCTTTCTTGAGATAGGTGAGTAAAATTGAAGATTAATCTTCAACTCCTGAAGATGCTGACGTTGTCAGCGAAACACGTGTCGAGTTTAATTACTGTGTCACTGTCTTTTGGCGTGTGGGGTTAACTTATTAAGAATTCATAGTGACCATAAATAGTGTGTGTGTGTGTAGTTACTTATTTACATTAAACATACATACGTAGTTTTGTTGGCGAACAAATTCAGCCCATCTTCTTCTCGCCTTTAGTCTAGCTTCGTCCCATTCATAACCCCTCCATTCCAGCGCCTCAGCAACTTCACTGGTCCATGTCCGCAGTGCTCTTCCTCTCTTCCTTGTGCCCTGTGTTCCCACATCATCTTTACCTGCAGTGTGTTTTCCATTCTCTGTGAATGTCCCCACCAACATCAACTCAATTGTTGTTCTATGAACTCAAAAAGTGACTGAACTTCAAGATCTTGACGAATTTGTATATTTCTTTTTTATCAATTTTGATGACTCGCCTGATGAGATATTTAATTTCTACAACTTGCAATTTGCTCTTCTATTGTCTACTAGTATCTTTCATGTACAAAAACTACACTGCATATCATAAAAAGGCACATTTACTTTCTTGCAAGAAAACAGAAGAGGAATATTTTACCTCTACCTGCTACCTGAAAGACCAAAAATAAGAAGATTTCCTGACAGCCATATTTCAGTGGACTCTTTAAAAAGCAGAAAGAATATTTTTGGTTAATTTTTTGGGAAACTTGTAACATAAAGTAACATTTTATTCAACTCTGAATGAATACCTGCCGTGAATCGTGTTATTATTTAAAAGGAAACCAAATACGCAATTTCGGGATATTATGTGAAGAGTAACTCGCAAAAATTAAATCGGTATAAAACTGAGGGAAATACCGGCGGCATATTCTGCGTATACAACAAACAAATTCTGTTGCATAATAATATTATCTGTCTGACAATTTATTCTCTATTGACGTATGAAAACTTCATGAACGTGAGCAAACAAAGGTCGTTTTAATTTACTGCTCCACTTTTTATTTAAAATCGCTAAAGGTACTTCCCCAACATAAGCCTATTATCCTTCCAGCGTTCGCCCTACTTTTAACAAAGAACATCACAATAGGAACGCATTCTGAACTGATCCTTTCCGTAAGAGAAACCAATTTGCATAGCTGAAGCAAAAGCAATCGTGTCCTGTCTCTGTGGGCTTTCTTGACGCGCCATCTTTCATAGCACATTGGCATATATCACAAATCACTTCGCTTATCGTGTTGTCCACTCCACATTGTGGTCGTCCGTTTATGTTGAATACAACAAAGTCGATAATGTACTATGTATATAGTATGAGAAATATATACCTATTTCATTACAAGCTATTACCCGTCGTTACAATGTAATCGCATGCGGCAGCAAGTGGCATTTCAGGGAATTCTGAAGTCGTCGCTTTTCTTAAAATTTTGCAGAATATCACCAGTTTTTCTAAAATTACATAAAATAAAATACCGTATTGTTTTCGGTTTAGGGGGTCAACCTAAACTTACATTAGGCATATCACGCGTTCCAGAGAACGTATTGCTTTGAAAACGTGCACGTATGACTTGCTAAAGATGGTGGATTTTAAAAATAAATATTCGTTGTTCGTTGAGGTTCATTTTTAATTTTTTAAATGGAATTCGTCTTTTTATTGCACATTTGACTTCTACGTGCAATATTAAACGGTATTTGATTTTTTTTTCGTAAATGGCACCGTTTCTCAGATATTTAGGCACGGTTTAGGCATAAGCAAGCTGTATAGCATATTTAAATAAATCACAATGATGTTGCGTACAAATTCTAAGGTTTCTATCAAAACGCTTATAAATCGTTTCAGAAACAATAAATTCGAATAAATTTCCCATCTTTTCCCCCACTTTTGGATTCTAAATCTTTTTTGTATATAATACATACTTTCTCTCAAAATAACACGGTTTCACATTAAACGTGCTCTGGAAAATAAAAATGCTTTGATTGTTGTTTGCATCTTGAAAACATAAAGCATAATCAAAGCTCCGTTGTTTTCCATGGCTCTCTTAATGTGAAATGAAGTCCTTAAATGCGCATATTTTTCATAAAAATCAACATTTCTCCGAAAACGTGCTAGGTACTTGGGAAAAAATATTCCATAAAATCTGTTTAAAACTTTACTATGACTCAAAATTGGAAGATAAGAAATTATAACATTTTTGGGAGTTACTGTTTCCGAAATTGGCAAAAATTTTATAAAAATTTTAGAATTACTATATTTGACGCATTATTATCACTTATTTAAGTATACATTAATGTCGATTTTTAATTATAATAGTAATTAAAAATATAAGTTGTTAACACAATCGTCGTTTACTCTTTGGTAGCTTATCTACTTATTGAGTTTATAACACTATAGTATACGCACTACCAATAATTCTTATATGTATAATATACAGTCACTTTCTAAATGCGTTTTCGGCAATTTTCTTTCCATCATCAGAGAATGTTTTCATTATTGAAAATTAATAACATAATTTAGCTAAAAATATTACAAATTGTACCCCCAAATTTGGCCTAAAAATCATTGGATTTTATAGATAAACTAAAAGATAAAACTATCAACAGGTTCATTTTCAGTTTCTTTTTATATAACAAATATGTTTTCTAATGTTTCACCTAAAGAATGCTTAAAATTTATTGTTAGCAGATATTTTAGAAAAGTTTCATAGGTACAAATATTGTGATTAAAATGAATTGGAATTTAGAAACCGCATTTGAAATTTGTATTGAACAAAATTATTTTCAATTTAATAATAAATATTGTTGTCAAAATTCAGGTCTAGCGATGAGATCACCTATAAGCCCATTATTAGCAGACATATTTATGTCTAATATTGAAGAAAAAATTATTAATTCAGATCTAAAAAAACAGATTTTACGTCGATGACATTTTAATTTGCGTTAAAGGCACTGAAAGACAGTTGGAATAATATTCATCCAAAAATAAAATTTACTAAAAAAATTGAAAATGATCATAAAATAAATTTCTTAGATTTAACTTTAATAAACAATAATCAAAACATCACACTTTCATAACATCCTTATTATCAAAAGATTTCTGCTTACAACTCAATGGTACATAGAGCCTTACTGTACCTTTTTCTAAATCTAACTTATAAAAAGAATTAAATACAATAAGAACAATTGCTATTAATAGTATATTCAAAATAGAAATATTGAATAGAATAATTAACAATTAAAAATTAAAAATTACTTATAATAGCATATACCCAAAATTATCAAATAAAAAAGATATTATTAAATGTTGTGATATAACTTACGTAGGAAATGTTTCTGAAAGAATTGCAGGGTATTTTATTTAAAAAAAAACAGTATACATGTAGCATTTAAACCTTCAAATATTTTATCTCATATTTTGTTTCATGCAAAAGATAAAACTAATAAATTTTGTAGAAGAGGTATAGCGTATAGACCAACTAAAATGTTCTGATTGTAACAGTATTTATATTGGTCAAACTGGTAGTCCTATTCGCATAAGATATAACGAACATCTAAGATCATTTCGGTTGAAGAATAACGATTCAAAATTTGCAAACCATTTTTTCGAAAATAATCGCAGCAAATTTCTTATTTTTGAAGAAACTAAATTATTGTATAATTTGGAAAAATGTTGTCAATTAGATATTACGAAATAATTGACAAGCATCAAAATGCATTTTTGCAAATTCCTGGAAAATTTATGAAATTGCGACTAAGAATTCTTAAGTAAAAATTCTCTGGAATTTTATGTACAATCGAATATGGAATACATATTTGATTTAAAAATTTAACTTAAATGCGTCACGCGTCGAGGAATTAGACGAGTATAAAAATATTTTTCTAGTACTTTAATGACTTTTTCATATCGTTGATTCTCCCTGTATACATAATTCATAACAGTTAAAAAATGACTTGTGTTATTTTGTTAATGAAGAATAAGTGAATTGCGTTCTCGGTGAATATCCCGTAAATTGTGTAATATAAACATCTTTGTCAAAGGATAACTTCCCTAGCTGCATTTATTAATTTTAAGGCTTACGAAATATTTCTCGCAATGCACCAAGCTCCAGCTTATTGTTTAATTTTACTGCGGAAGATTTTATCTTTATGCACTTTTGATTGCAGATATGTACATACAAAAACGCTGCAGTTGCATATTTTACTAGTTCAGGCCTTGCATTTTATGAATGTGAACTGAAATAAAGCCGATCTGATAAACTTGCATAGGTTTTAAAAGGGTACATTGTAGTGAAATAGGTAAATTACATTCCATGCTATTATGCAGGTCTCTTTTTAGAAATAAGCACATTTTATTAAATCGCTTTTGTGGAATAAAAACGTTTTGTCTCAAACGCTTTTCGTAATAGTTAGTTAAAAGTTGACTGAGTGTTTTGAAATGAACATTTAATGGATCACATATTAAGGCCCGGTTTTTCAAAGAATCCAACACCGGATTAAGTCTGACACTCGCTTCGTTGCTATGATACCGGCTTTCTGATTGGCTGGCTTCATAGCAACGAGGGCGGTGTCAGACTTAATCCGGTTTTGGATTCTTTGAAAAACCGGGCCTAAGTAATTTTTTAAATTAACAATTTTTTTGTTAATATAACTAACTTTTCTTTCAGATTATAATAACTGTATCTTTTTATACATTATGTACCTACTTATTTCCTCTGAAACTGAACACAATGCTTTCTATTACAAATATTGTATACCTACATTTCAGGAATTTTTATATCATATAGATTCAGCGCCATATCCCTTTCTTATTGAATCGACTGAATAGAACCCAGATGTAATAACATATTGACGTTACACGAGATAGGAGATAGGAGATTCAACGAATTTCAGGTAGCGTCTGCACAGACATATCCTTTTCGCAGAGTATTCTATATAGCTGATCTCTGCTTGTTATGTTCATTCATGTAGAACATTCAATATTGTTGTGCTCGTTCATCCGTCACAACATACTTTTACCTGTTTTGTTTTGTGAAAATGAGTACTGCCAACTTATATCATTTAAATAAACTATTGAACAATTCAGAAACAGATACAAACAACATAAAATTTTAATAATATAGAAACTTAAACAAAAGTAGCCAGTTTCTGTGTTATTATAGTTATGGTGGAGGCGCCGGTCAAAGTCCGTTAATAAGCATTTTCCGAACGTAATATGCAATATGTGTTGTACAGTATCCCGCTCTATCTGCTTTAGTATTGGAACTCGCTTATTTGAAGGTACAGAGAATCGTAAACCGATTTGCATATTTTGATTTGTTCCCAAAGTTTTCTGAAATACTGCACAACTTTCACTCCAATTACGTCAATATACAGCGTCACACTTCTACCTGCGCATAAGGATGTCGGAACAAAATTTTGATATTTGCATGCCAAAAATTAAATTGTAAAATTTCAGCTTTGCAGGAACGAATCAAGATCGATCACATTTGTTTGTGAATCAGTCGTGGATAAAAAATGCACAACCGGTTCACTGTTACTTCTAAATTCCTAATACTGGCACATACACTGATACTGGAACATACACACAGTAAAATAAAGTAAAACATTTTCAACACTTGCCGCTACTATGTAAGAATAATTATTAAATTTTTGTTGTTAATTCGCCTTACTTTTAGTATTTTCTTTAATGAAACTAAAATAAAGTTCTATGACTAGGTGTTTTAAGTGGCAAAAGCTGATTTGAAAGTTTCGCGGAGAATATTAATAACTTTTTTGCAACTTTCTTCAGAAGAATCATAGCTGTTTCACTCTGTGAACTCTTCAAAGACTTCTTAAATGGCAACATGCAGGCAGAAGCAACGGGGAGGGGTCACATAGTCTTCATTTGACAAAATGTCATCATCATAAAATTTTCAGTCCGAAGACTAGTTGGACGCATACCTCCATCCTATCCATTCCCCAAAGTTGAACATCCCACATCACCAACTATTTGAGTGCAGTAGT
The DNA here is from genome assembly GCA_963966045.1 of Xestobium rufovillosum. Taxonomy (NCBI): domain Eukaryota; kingdom Metazoa; phylum Arthropoda; class Insecta; order Coleoptera; family Ptinidae; genus Xestobium; species Xestobium rufovillosum. The sequence goes on from OZ014504.1 coordinate 17,436,360, forward strand.
CTAATCTGGGCCTACATGCACCTCTTTTTATTCCTATCTCTGACTCTAGTATGTTGCGAACTAGTCCTTCGTGCCTCAGAAAGTGTCTTACCATTCCTATCTCTCCCATTCTTTACTGTGATTTTAGAGTACGTAATACACACAGGGTCGGTAGGAGGAAATTTGGGAATAAGAATTGTTATAAAGAAGAGAATAGGACAGAGTGTGGCAAATTTCTCACAGAAAAGTGACAGGGAATTTATGATTCAACCCCTGTAAAGACGATAATAATACAGGTAAGTATATATGCGCACATGTAGTTATAGTATGAGGCTGTAGAGGAAGTTTACTTATAGCTATATCGAATATGTGCTAGATTTTGTTTAGGGGCACGAAAATTTGAAAATTGTAGGATTCTAATGCAGTTGTAGGTACAGGGAGATAAGATGGAATAAACGACTCCTTTGGATTAGGTAATAGGAACAGCAGGGGAGTTAGACTAATATTTTAACATCACGTTAGAATACGCTATACATGCTAAAAGACGAAAGAGGGTATCAAGTAGATTACATTCTTGTTCGGCAAAGATTTAGAAATCAAGTTAGGGACTGTAGAAGCTATCCGGGAGCAGATATAGGCAGATATATAGGCAGGAGACATCCTAATTAGAAGAGAGGAAAGGGCAGATAGGTGGAAGGAATAGGTACTTGGGAATCTTATATGCGGGACAAGAATTAGGAGATATATTAGAAAAGGAAATCAGTGTAGAGGGAGATAACCTAGGCTGTCCTATTTTAAGGGAAAAGTTTGAGCTAACATTGGTAAGTTTAAAAAGCAATAAAACACCAGGTGTAGGCGGACTACAGATAGAAATTTTAAAGCGTGCAGCTCAAGAGGTAAGAGAGCATTTATTTACACTAGTTATCTGTAAATACCAGACAGGTGAGATTCCAGAAGATCATAAACGGAACATCGTAGTCGCTCTGCCAAAAAGGAAAAGCGCGGATAGGTGCTAAAATTTTAGAACGATCAGTTGAACTTCCCACGCGTCAAAAATTTTAATTAGAGTTGCGCAAAAAGGGATGGAGAAAGGGGCGGAAGAAATAACAGGAGATCAGTTCGAATTTAGACGAACTAGAGGAATGCGCGAGGCCGCTCCAGCTTTACAAATAATTATAAAAAAAACATAGAAAAAAGGAAAGAGCGCCTATAGGTATAGGATTTGTAGATTTAGAAAATAAAACTTTCGACAACGTAGAATGGGGGAAGATGTTCGAAGTGTTTAGAAAGGCTGGAATAAAATATAGGAACAGAAGAATAGTACATAATCTATAGAATTTGAGAAGTAGATATCCCGAAGGGAGTGAGACGGGGATGTGCGTTGTTACCTCTAGTTTTCAACTTATACATAATCGGCCAATAGTGCGTACAGTCGGTCTATATCTCTGGTTCTATTAAAGATATCAACATGAAATTTTACGTCTATGTGAGGAACCCCACAAAGCTTCTATTAAAATTATGTTGACATATACAGGATGTTCATGTGCTTAGGACCAAACCAAAATTACGTATTTTAAACGGAATGCCCTACATTTTGTTTACATATTTGATTTCCCTTTAAAAATCCATGAAGGTCGATATGCTGCACGGTGGGGTTCAGAGTAAGCGAAGTCAAGATATGGCCATTTTCGTTCCAACGTGAACCCAACTTTGTCGAGCTACGGCGTCTGCTGATCAAAGCTACCTAAGATTTTTTTATTAGACTAGGTTCACAGGACACTCTATTTGTAAAATGCATTAACACTTTTTTTCAAAGTACTTTATATTGTACAGAGTAGTCAACTTGATTAAAATTGATCTTTTCTCAAAAATGTTAAATGGAACACCCCGTATATTATTTGCAGATTTGATAACCAGTTTATTAAACTTCTTACTGATGCAGATATTAGCAGGTCTGCGATTTACAATTTAGGCAGAAATAACGATTGAACCTTAAGAATTGATATTTTTGCAGCAATTTTTTGCCATTTTTGGGAAATTTCCCCTATTTTGCCACCCAAAACTCAGAAAAATGGTTGCACTTTGTTTTTACAGAAAATTTAGCGGACGGAGTTTACACCGGCACAAGAAATCTCATTGCAAGGTTACTTCTTCAAAGGACTGTTTTCTTCCACTCCTTGTTTCAAATTATACCTAGGTTTAATAAGTTCCTACGTATTTAATAATATGACCAGAAGCAAGAAGCAATTTGGCAATTAAATTTTCTGTCTCAATGTGAGCTCAACTTCCAAAAACAAAATGGAAATAATATTTTGTGTTTGGGTGGTAAAATTTAGTTGAGCCGAATAAACTACCAGCCCAATTACTACATTTTGAGGATCAATTTTCAATTCTCTCGAAACCGTCAGTCGCAGACCTAACAATATCTACATCAATCAAAAGCTTAGTATAAACTGGAAACTGGTTATCAAATATGGAAATAGTATACAGGGTGATTCATTTCACATTTTTAAGAAAAAGTCTATATTGCATAAGCTGTCCTCTCTGTATGATATTAGCTATTGTGACAAAAGTACTCATGGATTTTACAAATAGAGCCGTCTGTGAACCTAGTCCAATAAAGCAATCTTAAATAGCTTCGATCAGTAGACGTCAGCAGCTCCTCAAAGTTGGGTCCACACTGGCAATAAAATGGAAATATCTTAAAAATCGCCCATTATGAACAGACTGTATAAACCAAAATTTGTCAGATGCTTCGTGGGGTTCTCCACATATGTGTAAAATTTTATTTTGATAACTTGAATAGAACCAGAGATATGGACTGACTACACACTATTGGCCCAGCCTGTATATCGAAGACGCGATGAATAATGTTAAGGACAGAACAGCATCACGAATTAATATACGGGGCAAACTATTGACATGCCCAGATTCGCTGATGATATAGCAGTGTCAACATCCAGCAAAGAAGAATTAGGAATGGCTCCGAATGAAGTGGAGGCAGTTTTGACAGAGGACTACGGCATGAAAGTCAATAAAATGTTGGTATGTAGGAGGCGTGAAATAGGACTAAAACTAAAATATAAATAGGAAATGAGAAGATAGCGTAGTTGCGAATTTTTGCTATTTAGGAAGTCAAATAACTCGCGATGGTAGAAGCACTAGAGATATAAAACAAAGAATAACGAAGGTTCGAGTTCCGTTTACCAAAAGAAAACAACTGTAGAAACTCGGGAGAGACTAAAAGGCGTATATATGGAGTACGACATTGCACGGGTGCGAAATTTGGACACCAGGAGAAGCGGATCGAAAAATAATAGAAGCGTTTGAAATGTGGTGTTACATACGCATAATGAAGATACCGTGGGTAGATAAGGTTAGCAATAAGAAAGTATTAAAAAGAGTTGGGGAAAAGCAAAAGGTATATGGAACAGAATAAAGAATAGGAGAGATATGATTGTAGGACACCTTCTGAGGCACGACGGAATAGTTCGCGACATACTGGAGTCGGAGATAGGAATAAAAAGAGGTAGGGGTAGGTCCAGATCAGACTACTGCTCTCAAATAGTTGAGGATGCAGGATGTTCTACTTTTAGGGAAATGCGTAGGTTAGCTCAGGATAGGAAAGGATGGAGGTACGCATCCAACCAGTCTTCGAACTGAGAACTTTATTGATGATGCTTATATACCTACCAACTGTTTACTGAAGCAGAACATTCTAGAAGATTTTCAAAAATCTTATAAATGTTAAACACATCTGGAATAACTATGATAAGAAAGTTCTCGAAGCGTGCGATCCACAAGACTTGTGCGAAGTGCACTGAAGAAAGAAGAAATTTTTTTAAAGGGAACACTTATTCTGTAAGGTAATTTAGTTTCAATTCCTCTACAGCACAACAAATACAGAAAGTCAGACCCATGCTTATATGAATCTTCTGATCTAAAATAAACTTAAGAACATGCCCTGTAAGCGATAGGAGACCTTTGTGAATCACCCTGAGTATATTGAAAGAAGCAGGTCCTGTGTAGACGTGAAACTGTTCAAAATTAATAATTTTAATAATTATTTGTTCAGAGCTTCATTCAGTAAAAAAACAAAAAATTCAAAATTCCATTCAATCAAACAATATCCTTTATTTCTACGCCGACCTAGAATTAGAAAATGTTCATTCAAATACAATAGTTGGACGGACGAAAACTGTTGTGTAAATTGAAGAATTTCATGGAAATAATCAGTTTACTGGAACTGCAAATGCGTAGGTACATTTATGTATATACTGGATTTAAAATTAATTTTGATAACATTATTCATATATGCATTAGACCAGTGGTGTAAATAATACAGTATTGCAAATTTATTTAACCGTTGATTCTATTTTACAATTTTCAGTTTGTATTTCGCCACCGTAAATAATTCACTAAAATCTGCCTAAAATTTAGTTTATTTTCAAAACACTCAATGTCAGCTCTTCAAGTAAGTACAACAAGAAACCGACTATCAATCAGTGTAAAAATGTAATACGTTTTCAATTTTCTGTTAAGGTCTGCCAACCAGCACCGCGCAAGTACCGTCCTCGAATCAACTCTGCCATCTTCGTCTCCAACAGTGGCCCCGGATTCGATTCCAAAGAATTCTTCCGGAGACACGGTTCGGTCTCGCGATTATGTCGCAAGGCTCGTAGTGTCGATAATATTTCCTTAGATGAGCAGCAACTACATTTCGGTTTACCGACGCTGTCCGTGTCGGGACCTTCGCCTCCCGAAGACGAAGAGTATCAACGCAACGAAGAAACGCAAAAGTTTCTGACGTAGAGTGAAATGCGAAGTGTGGTGTTTTATTTCATAACTAATGGCGGATAGTGTAGGATTTTGTCAATTTTATAGGCACTAACGATCTTTTCTAAGTAAGTGGTTATAATAAGTATTATGAGAACAGTGACTTTGATGTGATCAAAATACTTCATTCTGTTTAACTAATAATTTTGTATTTTCATACTATTGTTCTTGCTCTGTAAAAATGTCACACTTAATTCTTGTTCTTTGATATAGAGCGTTTGCGCTGTAGATAGCCAATATCCAATATTTACAACAAGTTGCGTGCCTTAAGAGTAAAACTTGTGGTCCAAAATTTGGGACTGTTAATGTATTTATAATTGTCAAGACCTATCTATCTATTCAGAACATATTTCGAAAATCGACGGATCCTCTACAACATTCTTGCATCTGCATTTAAATTTTCATTATAAATATTTACATTTTAATTTCTTACTTTGACGAATCAAGTAAAACGAATATATTTTAATTGTTTTCACAATGCTAGAATGGAACAATCGAGGAGTGATTATAATAAAAAAGTAATGATTATCATAATAAAGTCTGATTATTTGTCTATGGTTTGATATACATTCAATTAAAAATTTTCACCATAAGTGGCAGTCGCGAAATTTTGGTGGGAGTTTTTAATGATATCATTTAAATATTTTGGTAGCTACTGATTTCCAAAATAGGTAAATTAACACATTTTGATAGTTGAGGCCAGTATTTGAAAAGATTAGATATATGGACAACACAGGGCAATGAACTGCATTTTGGAAATTCACTCCCAGTTTCCCACCTAATTGTACATTGTACAGATATTGTGCTTTCAGAAATTTGACTTACACATTTTTAGGAAAAAATTTTATTGTAGATTCTAACACAATGAGCACAAAATATAGAACCTCATAATTTTGTTGTATGTTCAGGTACATAATTTGAAATCCTTTAATATCTTATATGAAAGTTATATAGGCTTATTAGTAGCGTTGATGCATATAAGCAGGCAGAAGCCGATACAAAAATAATGTTTTGTATCTTCTAAAAATTGGCAGTAAGTGAACAATAAGTGGAAAAGAATATCAGTTAAAAAAATATGTTATAATAGTGAATTTGAATAACTTTAAAGAATACGACATAACAAATTACAAAAAAAAATGCATAGGTACCTAATAGTGAATTTGAATATGAAAACACGGCCATTTATGAAACGAATATATTTATACCGTTGATACTCTTTGGTAGCGGTAAGCACGTTAATATAAGGCCCGCCGCACATTGAACATAGAGCAGAGACAGCATAGGAACAGCCGAGACAGAGTGAAATCTGTGAAACACAGATTTAAAGTGATTAACGCACATTGAACAGAGCGCAAGTGCAGCAGAGGAAAAGTTTCCTATGGACTCGGTCGAATTGTGGTTTCTTCACAGTTTTCCTATGTCTTCTGTCGTCCTGACTCTTTGGAATATAAGTACATATTTGTTACTTGTTTACTTTTATTCCAATAGCCAATAGGTGTCTGTGAATTGAATTCTTTCGCTTTAAGGTCTTCTTCAATAGATTGATGGACCTTCTCAAACTGAATTCTACTCAATCGAAATGATTCTTGGAAAACTTTGCCAGGAATTTCGATGAATAATAAGTATTCTCCATGAGTGCTTCTGTTGATATTGTATAGCAACATCAAACTGGTAAATTCTAAGTCAGATTCAAAATCCCTACATCTCTGCTGCGTCTACCCTGGGTCCAATGCGCGGCGGGCTAAAGGTGCTCTTAATTTAGCCACGACAAATTGAAGGTTCAGTCTGTATTTCTGAGTGACATAGGGCAAGCACCACGCCTCACGTCACCTACCATTGCCTCAGTTTGAACTCTAGATATTAATTTTCTTGGCCTCAATCGCCCCAGAGGCAGAAAAGGCGTCAGATGTAGTGAGTGTGGACTCTAGGAACTAAACCTGCGCCCGCCGCATGTGTAGTCTGGTGCTATACTTGAGCCGCCCAACAGACGGAGTGATCACCCTGCAAGAACGTGCACTAGCGGGGCCAATATTAATTTATGGCGACCGAATTGGAGTGATGCGACTTCGTTGGGTCTAAAGAAAGCGCATCACTGCGGTTCTGTCGTCCTAAATTGATAGTGGTCCCGACTAGAGCACGTTCTTGCAGGGTGATCACTCCGTCTGTTCTGCGGCCCAAGTATATAAACGCTAGATTATCACGCATCCGCAGTTTATATAATTGCTTTAATGGATTCGTAATTTCGGATTTACATGAAGTTAAAAAATCATTTCGAAAATTTCTGCAGCTTGCAGAACTCATCAAAATAATATAAGTTAACCAGTTTACATAAACAATTGACCTAAAACGTAGCTATACAAGGTGTCCCGGTGAAGGTGGGAAATCTCTCGGGTGCGTATAGGTTACACGAAAATAACACCCCAAGTTCATATAAAGTTTTCTCCTACGACCTTCCCCTGCCGAGATATTCTCCCTTAAATTGGAGAAATAAAAATAATTTTTTTGACATAAAATTTTTATTTTTAATTGTATTCCGATAATTTTCTTGGTGACATACGTAGTGATTAAATGTCGATAAAATAATGCGGCCCGTTTTTGGATAGTGCATCAGGGAAGCAAGGGGTGAACTACCCCTTACCTTCTTAACTTCATATTTTTTAAGGGGCAGGATTTTTTCAATTTTTAACCGCGTTTTTTGTTTCCCCGGACATTTTGATAATAAAAAGTTACTCTTGTTAGGTTTCGATAAAATGAAGCGTTTTCGAGAAAATGAAACTCAACCAACAAGAGGTACAGTGTTTCTACGATTTTAGTATTTATTTTTTCTGGCATTATTTTCAAAGATATCAAAAAATCGAAAGCTCTTTCAATCAAGTATTTCTTAGGAATTTTTTAAACATGATTTGATTCATTAAAAAATTTCCAGGTCCGTATTAAGAAAAAATAAAAATTGACGATGTAGGCAACAGACGAAACGTCGTACAAAAATAACCTTAAAAGTTTGCGAAAGGTAGTGAAAATTTACATTAAAAAATTGCTTTCGGTTTTTCGAATGCCAGAAGAAATGAAAACGAAAATCATAGAAACACGGTACCTCTTGTTTGTTGAGTTTTATTTTCTCGAAAACGCATCATTTTATCGAAACCTAACAAGAGTAACTTTTTATTAGCAATGTGTCCTAGTAAGCAAAAAATGCGGTCAAAAATTAATAATATCCAGCCCCTTAAAAAATATGAAGTTAAGAAGGTAAGGGGTAGTTCACCCCTTGCTCCCCTGATGCACTATCAAATAACGGGTCGCATTATTTTATCGATATTCAAGCACTAGGTACGTCACCAAGAAAATTATCGAAATACAATAAAAAATAAAAATTTTATGTAAAAAAAAAAATTATTTCCCCATTTTAAGGGAGAATATCTCGGCAGGGGAAGGTCGTAGGAGAAAACTTTATATGAACTTGGGGTGTTATTTTCCTGTAATCTATACGCACCCGAGAGATTTCCCACCTTCACCAGGATACCCTGTTTATAATGAGTTACAAGACCTTAAAGTGATTTAGATTAAATTGTTTTTTTTCTATTGGTTTTTCCGATCTTATTTTTTTCGGTCAATCCAAATTCGATACTTTTAGTTTAGATAAGTCCCTATCGCTTTAGTTTCTGATGAAGCTAATAATTGTTTTCTTTGCCTGTGAATATATTAACTCTAGACACGGTCAGTTTATGAAAAATATTGCAGATGTTGGCTATTTACAAATTATCAATTTATTTCTATGCAGAATCCATAACTTATGGTCCAAAATTTACAAGAAGCAGGTCCCACCTATTTATATTGAAAAACTTAGGGTAGTTTCTGGGACCATTAAAATATAAGCGTACCTTTTTGTCACCTACGTAACCAAAAACATGCTGTACATTTTTTCTTCCTTGTCGTTGTATATCATACCGTATAGTTATCAGGTGACCCATTTTCGATGTTAAATGCATATGGCCTTAATAAATGCCACAATAGCAGGGGCTATAAAATTTATACATAAAATTTAAAAAATGCAACCAAATTTTTCAAGTTTTTTTCTTTGAAATTCAGTCACTGTCTTTCTATTTTTTTTTGTTAGCAACATTTACTATATTTACATCACAAATGGGTCCTGCACTGTAGGTACCAAAATATCAGCAATAAACGCAGCCCCTGAAAAAGTTTAACACTGGTGCCAATGAAACGAGTGTACATTGTAGTTTTTTTACTTCTTCTGTACAATGTAACATTAACTATAGGATTAATGATTCACAATTTTCCCTTAAAATGTGATTAAGAAAACAGAGTGCCACGTTACCTAATACAGCCACATTTTGTTTATTCGACGAAGGTATACCGTAGTAATTAGTAGTGTTCGTATATACCTGCCTCGGTTTGTATTACGTTATAGATATACATATGTACTAATTGATTTAACGATAGTTACCTATATTACTACAACAGCCTCCAGGTATTAATCCATATCACAGCAAATACGTCTCTTGTAAAAGAGCCCTCAGTTATAGCATCAACGGTTAAATTAGGTCTTCAATATTTAGTTTAAAAACATACAACGTTTTAGAAAAATATGCAAACGTATTGATGTAGATGCATGGTTAACAAAATCATAGCCATTACCGCATGATATATTTATTTATGAATATTACAATCGTTTTCCAGAACGATTAAGTCAGTTTTCGAAGAGTTCTATTAACAATATTCGTTTCTAGTGAGGCACAAAAATTTGATGAGGTTCCAAGAGAAACGTAAATTACTTTAAACAAAAATTCCGTTGATATTCGCCAATTTCAGTAAAAATAATCTGTCAGTTCAAATAAGTTTTTATCAACAAGAAAATGAACGACTACTCATTTTATTTACTATTGAACAATCTCCTCATAGGGTAAACCAATATTGCCATTGTGACATTTCCCTTCGCTTCGCTCCGCCGTAGTGCGCGGCTCTGTTCCTTCGCTTCGTTTCTCTTCGCCGCAATGTGCTGGCACCTTAAAAGGTTGCAGTCGAGAAGAATTGGAATTTTATGAAACTGTTTCATTTTATTTTATTTATTTATTTTAGAAACAAGTTATGAAGATCTAGTAAGTCTAGAAAACTTTAGAAACGTACAGTTATCCACTGGACTTTACTGATTTAATACCTAAACTAGCTAAGTGTCTATACATTCACTAAAGTTATAAAAAAGATGTGAAAGAAGTAAGAAAAATAAAATGGAATGTGTCATTTTTCTAAAGATATGTACGAAAATCCGCAGACCATTGGTTTTGTCCATGCGGTACTCATCAATAGATGTATCCATTACACACGTGAACAGTGCAATGTAAAAAAAACACGTGTTACTGGTTTTGTCCTTGTAGAACTCATCAGTACGGAGCAACCTTTACATGATTAAGTGAATAATTTGTGCCTTTAAATCTAACCTTCTCATTTCTAATTATTGAAATATGTTACCAGATACTTCCATACATCTTAATCAGAAACCGCCAAAATAGGCATAGCTAACCATTACATCTGTCTCTGATGAATTTAATGGTGCATTCAACTCAGGTCCAGATTAGGTGTATGGGGACCTAGGCACCACACAAAAAGTGCATTATGTTTAAGGAGCAACTTAATTTCGATAAATAACATTTATTTGAAAAAAGGTGTAAGTATTATGTTTTATCTAACCCCGCTATGAAATGTCACATTTTAAATGCATTTTTGACATTACGAAACGTCATATTTTTCATAACTATCAGTTCATTACGTAACTAGTTATGTAATGAACTTTCATTACATAACTAGTTATGTAATGAACTTTTACGTAACTGAATATTTAAAAGCAAAAACAAAAATAAGAATTTATAACGTATAATTAAATGCGTGTAATAGCAAGAAACTAAAATTAATTTTAAACATGCAATTCCGAATTATTACGGTTACAGTTGTGGTTGGTTTGTATGTACATTAATAACAAAATTACTACAAACACAGTTACTAAACCTAAGTCCTGAACCTGACGGTATATTCATTTCTTTCTTCGAAAAAGCAACCTGCTCGTGGTATTCTGAGCCCGATAGATTTAATTGGATTGAAGCAGTTCCCTCGGAATGTTCTCCTAGTATGTTATTTGCAGTTCTTTTTTTGTTGGCCAAAGAATTTTCGATGTAGCTTTCTGCCACAGTACTCGATTTCCAGCCCCCATGCTGCTTAATCTTTAAAATGTCAGCTCCTGAATCTGCGAGCAAAGATGCAGATGACCGCCGGAAACAATGTCCAGTATAACCGGCAGGATTTGGTAAACCAAGATGTTGGGCAATTAATTTTGGTAAGGATCCAAATGTATTGATACCTAAAGGCTGCACTCCACACTTGCTATTACTATATTTAACAAAAAAACGAACATGCTTTGTAATTTGTGGTCGCAGGTTGACGTATTTTCGAATAATATCGACCAAATTGTCTTTATATCCAGAAATGTTGCTATTTGTGACCACAAACTCCCGTATCACATGTGTTTTTGTGTTTGGAATAGTAATTTTAAAAAAATTTCCTTCATTTACAACATCTCTGATACGCATCTCAGTCAGTTCCGCTTTTCTACAAGCACCGGCTACTCCAACAATCATTGCCACCTAAAATAATCAATAAATTAGAAACGGAAATGTTTCAAATACAATGACAGTAAATTATACCTTTGCGAATAAAAACTTCCTGTCATCAGCCTCTCTAATGAAAGTTTCAAAGTTTTCTCTTGTAAAAATCATAGATTTTTTGGCGTGATAACCCGCAGATCTGCGCTTCAAAAATGCTACTAATGTAGTATACTTTTGGATGTTAATGCTTCTTTTGACATTTAATTCTGCCTTTAACATTGAATACATACTCCATACTGTAGATGATTTATAGTTTTTCATTGTTTCGAAGTACGCTAACAGAACCTTTTCACAAACATTTTTTACTCCTTTTTCTTGGCACCATTTTTCAAATTTCTTATATGTATCTTCATACCTACTTCTTGATTTACAGGGTATTATTGAATCTATTGCCAAATTCGCTGATTCTTCTATATCAGAAGGCATATCTACCTCAGAATCATCCATTTTTGGCGTAATTTGCAATAAAAAAACTCATCACTGACAATAGTTTTTATAGTATCCATACCAACGCCAAGGTAAAGCGATGAAGTTGAATTTATTTGTACGGCTACAAGGGATGTTACATTATTTGGAGTAGCACAATTCTTTTTTATTTTTTAAAGCGGGGTTAGATAAAATTTTGTACTTAACACGTTATGAAAAGGCTAATCTTATTTGACTCATATAATTTGCAAAACTCGCTCACTTCGTTCGCTCGTTTTGGCAAATATTATATTCGTCAAATAAAATTAGTCTTTTCATAACTGGTTACGTACAAATAAATGCAACTTCATCGCTTTACCTTGGCGTTGCTATGGATACTATAAATAACCATTGTCAGTGATGATTTTTTTTATTTCAAATTACGCCAAAAATGGATGATTCTGATGTAGATATGCCTTCTGATATAGAAGAATCAGCGAATTTGGCAATAGATTCAATAATAACCTGTAATAAATTCTTGCTTTTGTTTTTGCTTTTAAATATTCAGTTACGTAAAAGTTCATTACATAACTAGTTATGTAAGGAAAGTTCATTACATAACTAGTTACGTAATGAGCTGACAGTTATGAAAAATATGACGTTTCGTAATGTCAAAAATGCATTTAAAATGTGACATTTCATAGCGGGGTTAGATAAATAACTATTACAAGTTTTTTCGTCACTATGGTGCCCTTTTTCTATCGAGTGTTCTAGGCACGGTGTCTACTGTGCCTGATTCATCTTTTCAAAAATATACAGTTCATACCATCTGAATAGACTTCATTGTACAACATTAAAAACAATTTAATTTTTAGTTTATAGCTGTCGTGAATTATTATAAATTATAATGCTTAATTAAACTACACAAAAATATGACGACGCCAACTAAAAATGTAAAATGACTATTGTAGGTTTTCCAGATCTAAAGTTTTTCTTAAAATGTCGTATTATGAAAAATTAAATTTATAAAAAATATGTGGAGATTAGTACTTACCTATAATATTTGACTTCCACGTTCCGATCTGATTCATAACTCATAAGCTTTTAAACAGTCCATTGCACACCAATCTAGGTTCTTACCAATCTAAACATTCTTCTGAAACGAAACTCTTTTAGAAGTCAAACATGCAACCAAGTGTACATCTCTGAGACATGTAATCGTACTTCATGACAAATATTATATCTGTTCTGTACGGTTACAACACGTCAATTATTTGTAGATACATTATTTGTCGAGGGACCAGTAGATGTAATACAAAGCATATATCTTCTGTATCACTTTCTAATATTTTAATGTAATCAAAATGGCTAATTACACAATTTGGTTGTATTGGGTAAAAACACCTAATATCAGTTATTGCGTAAGGTTATTTCTTAGTTTGCACTCTATGAGCATATCAATTTTTAAAGAGTATTAAAATGTGCGTCATCGAATCTGCCGACATTTGCTGGTTGTTCCTCTATACGTGTCAAAATTTTCAGAAAATCGAAAATATCTCACAAACTGTCTATTTCAGATAAAAACGTTCGATTATAATCAAGAGAAGAATTATTCAAAAATGCAGAAATATTTTAGAATAATAAAGTTTATTATCCTGTATAAAAATGGGTAACCTGTACAATTAACAGTATTTTTCAATAATATAACCTCAGTATCTTTCAGATCCTAGTATAGAATAAATACCGGCAAACCTCAATAGTCTAACTTCTTCATATGGATTGGTTCATAGTGTGCCAACCGGAATAATATTGTGTAAATTCCAGATACTGAATTTAAGGAAAACCTTTGTATAAGTACCTACTTTTTATCAGTTTTCAATAGGTACGTCAAAATGAATTATGTATACTTTTATGGCATAATTTCGGTTAGCTGCTGCTAAGTAACTACTCAGTCTTTAACATAAGTTATGTTATAATTTATTAGTGTTCCTTAGCATTATCTCATTTTATAAACAAGTATTAAATGAAGTTATTTTTATTGTTATTAATTTAACATTTGGTGATGCCCATGAGACCAACGAGGCGAGACGTGTATGAAATTATCAAGTCTCCTTTCGCCGTTCCGAGTCTCATCTCAAGTCTCGTGCGAAAGTCTCACAGTCTCGATAATAAGGGGTAGGTATCAACTTTCTTTTGATAATTAACTGCTTTTCTAAATGAAACAACTGCATCAATCTACGTCTGAAGACCAGTAAATACTGCAAAAATCTATTGGTCAGAATTGCACATCTTTGACATTAATAAATTGATACAATTGTGAATTACGTTGGCATTAATAAAAACAATATATAGTTAAAATTATCGACATTTCGGTCACGTTTTGGGGCCTTTGTCAAGATTTATTTTGAAAAAATAAAAAATTTGACAAAAAAACTTTAGATAGAAAATTTTTTAAACAATAAGGACTATTATTTATAATACATATTATATTTAAAACAAATCGATTTTTAAACATCTTACAATCAAAAATACGAAATTTGCAACGTAGTAATTGTACCAAAAGGTAAATAACATAATTATCGCTGTAATAGTTAGGGCTAACTTTTCTCGCTGTTATTCTGACAAAAAACATCATAACTTATGAGATTTTACAGATATGAATTATTAAAATATCCATCCAAATTTGTTTTGTCAAATTGTTTATATTTTCAAAATAAATCTTGACAACGGTCCTAAACGTGGCCGAAACGTCAATTTATTGGTTTTCAGATATCAGGTGTGGATTTTTGTTTACGAGACCATCAAATAGTCTCGTCTCGTAAACAAAACTATTAGTCTCGTCTCCAATCTCGTCTCGAAACCAAGACTCTTATTGGCATCACTATAACATTGATGTTTCTGGAATTTACATCAGAGTGTGTAAAAGAAACAATGAATTTATAATTATATTTTTAAAATATGCATCATCATCATAAGGTTCTCAGTCCGAAGACTGGTTGGACGCGTACCTCCATTCTTTTCTATCCTGAGCTAACCTACACATTTCCCTAAAAGTAGAACATCCTACATCCCTAACTATTTGAGAGCAGTAGTCTAATCTAGGCCTACCCCTACCTCTTTTTATTCCTATCTCTGACTCTAGTATGTCACGAACTATTCCTTCGTGTCTTAGAAGGTGTCCTACCATCCTATCTCTCCTACTCTTTATTGTTTTCCATACCTTTCGCTTTTCCCCAACTCTTTCTAATACTTCCCTATTGCTAACCTTATCTATCCAAGGTATCTTCATCATGAGTCTGTAGCACCACATTTCAAACGCTTCTACTCTTTTTCTATCCGCTTCTCCTATTGTCCAAGTTTCGCACCCGTATAATGCCGTACTCCATACATACGACGTTAAGAGTCTCTTCCTAGTCTCTATATTAACCGTTCTCGAGCATAACAGTTGTTTCTTTTTGTTAAACGCAACTCGGCCCTGCGCCATTCTTTGTTTTATATCTTTAGTGCTCCTACCGTCTTGAGTTATTTTACTTCCTAAGTAGCAGAAATCCGCGACCTCCTCTATCTTCTCATTTCCAATTTGTATTTCCATTTTAGTTCTATTTTCACATCCCCTACATACCAAAATTTTAGTTTTCTTTTTATTGATTTTCATGCCGAAGCCCTGTGTCAAAACTGCTTCCATTTCATTCAAAGCCGCTCCTAATTCTTCTTTGCTAGATGCTAACACTGCTATATCATCCGCAAATCTGAGCATGTTAATAGTTTGGCCCTGTACATTGATCCCTGAGGCTGTTCTTTCCTTAACAATATTAATCGCATCTTCGATATATAAGTTGAAAACTAGAGGTGACAATGCACATCCCTGTCTCACTCCCTTCCGGATATCTACTTCCCTTTGTTCCTGCTCACATTCTATAACTGCCTTTTGCTCTTTGTAGAGATTATGTATTATTCTTCTGTCCCTGTATTTCATCCCTACCTTTCTCAGCACTTCGAACATCTTCCCCCATTTTACGTTGTCGAAGGCTTTTTCTAAATCTACAAATCCTATATAGACGCTCTTTCTCTTTTCTATCGTTTTTTCTATAATTACTCGTAAAGCTAGAATGGCCTCGCGCGTTCCTCTATTTCGTCTAAATCCGAACTGATCTTCTCCTAATATTTCTTCCGCCTTTTTCTCCATCCTTCTTTGCACAATTCTAGTTAAAATTTTTGACGCATGGGAAGTTAAACTGATAGTTCTAAAATTTTCGCATCTATCCGCGCCTTTTCTTTTTGGCAAAGCTACTATGATGTTCCGTTTGTAATCTTCTGGAATCTCGCCTGTCAGGTATATGCGACTAACTAGTTTAAATAAACGATCTATTACCTCTTGACCTGCGCACTTTAAGATTTCTGCCTGCAAGCCATCTATACCTGGTGCTTTATTATTCCTTAAACTTTTCAGTGCTATCTCAAACTCTTCTCTCATTATAGGACTCCCTAGGTTATCCCCCTCTACACTGCTTTCGCTTTCTAATATATCTTGCACTTCCTGTCCCGCATATAAGTTTCCTAAATATTCTTTCCACCTATCTGCCTTCTCCCCACTTCCGATTAGGATATCTCCTGCCTCATTTCTAATGTTTTTGGTACTAGATCCAACTTCTCTAAAATTTCTCCTAATTATTTTATATGCTTCATCAGTCTTTCCTACTTCGAATTTATCTTCCACTTCTTTGCATTTATTATCGATCCATTGCTCTTTCGCTTTCCTACATTCCCGAATAATTTCCCACTTGATCGCCTTATATCTTTGTTTCCCTGTTTCATCTAACCTATTTTTATATTTTCGCCTTTCCTCTATTAGACTCACAATATGTTTTGTTATCCAGGGTTTCCTACTTTCATTCTGTTTATGACCCAAAATATCCCTAGCTGAGGAAACTAAACTATTTTTAATGCAATTCCATTCTTCCTCTATGTCCCTAACAATATTTCCACCCGTGTCATTTAGTGCTTCGTTTGTCTTTTTCTCGAACTTATTGCGCATATCATCATCTTTTAGTTTCTCTGGGTCAAGATACCTTCTTCCGCTTCTTTTTTTCAAAATCTTAAATTTAAGATTGGCTTTCATAACGACTATGCTGTGATCACTATCTATATCTGCTCCTGGATAACTTCTACAATCCCTAACTTGATTTCTAAATCTTTGCCTAACGAGAATGTAATCTATTTGATATCTCCCTAAGTCTCCTGGCATCTTCCACGTATAGCATCTCCTAACATGATGGTGAAATAGAGTGTTCGCGACCGTTAAGTTATGTTTATCGCAGAACTCTATCAGTCTAACTCCCCTATCGTTCCTATTGCCTAATCCAAAGGGGCCAACTATTCCGCCCTCTCGCCCTGTGCCTACGACTGCATTGAAATCTCCTGTAATTATTAAATTTTCGTGCCCTCTCACCAAATCTAGCACATATTCAATATCACTATAAACTGCCTCTACGGCCTCATCACTGTAGTTAGAAGTGGGCATATATACCTGTATTATTACTGTTTTTACAGGTTTCGAATCTAACCTAACCATAACTACCCTGTCACTTTGCTGTAAGAAATTTTCTACACTCTGTCCTACTTTTTTCCGCATAACAATTCCTACTCCCGAATTTCCTCCTACAGATCCTGTGTGTATTACTCTAAAATCTCCGCTCCAGAAGTCTCCAGCTTCTGGCCATCGCACTTCACTGATACCTACTACGTCTAATGCTAACCTATCCATCTCAATTTTCAAATTCTCTAACTTCCCTACTTGTTTCATGCTTCTAACATTCCACGCTCCGACTCGTGAGATGTTACACTTATCATTTCTGATGACTCCCCCCGAAGCAGTCCCCGCCCGGAGATCCGAATGTGGGACTATTTTACCTCCGGAATATTTTACTCCAGAAGGTGCCATCATCATAAATTAAAGTACGCTGTACTAGGGATAAAATAATGTGGTGGTTTCCCGTTGCCTTCCACATCGCAGTAGTGTGTATCACAGTGCCATACCAACCCTCACGATCTCTGCCACTATGATTACTGAAAGAGCTGCTGCCCCCTTCCAGGGACTTGATTTAGTCTGGCTTCTCAAATAAAAACCCCTCCAATATGGTTAAACCTATGGTTCGGCTCTTTATATCATTGAAGCGCGCAAGCCATCCCACCCGTCCCAGTATTACTAGAACTGCGTCAAGGTACAAGTCCTTTGGGAGAGAAAATATGCATGCAAATGTAAATTTAATATAATTTTTATTACGGACAACCGATACATTTAAGTAGGTGCATGTTCATTTCATGCAGATGTAAAGATAAAAACAATAATATTTTTAGGAGCACAGCACACTCTCAGTGCATTGAAGAATATCATCCTAGTATAAAATATTATCACTTAGGTACTCGTATCACTGCTCAACCAATGGAACAGATTTTTAAACAATTTTATCTAGCTAACGAAGTGACAAAAAACTCTTAAATTAGAGCTGTCATTGTCAAAATTTGGCAGCTTAGAGCGACCAAATGTAACTTGGCCACACTAAAGCTCATGCACTTTATATAAAAAAATGAATTACCTAAACAATACAGACGATTCGTTGGTATTATCATGTTATATACCATTTCGTACCAAAATGAAATTGTACCTAATAGGTATATTCAAACGAATACCTACTTTTATACCTACTTTTATTACTTTTGATTACTTACATATAATGTAACTAAATTAAACTGTACATAGATAACTTCAAGACTGAAAAGTGGAATTTTATTTTCAATTATTAATTATACTGTCAATTATAAGAAATTATATTGCATTTCGATGCAAGGTCGTGAACGAAATCTTTTATTTTGTTATAAAAGTTAAATTAGGTACTAACTTACCTAGTTCTTAAAGCGTTTAATTAAATTTGTATTATTCCTTATAGGTATATCTGTAAATAAAATTCCGGGTATCGAATATGGGTACAAATTTTAGAAGCTGCTATTGTACGTTACTAAACTTATCCACCTCAGTGAACATTATCCTATTTCTGGTAAAAATGATCCCTCATGAACACCCATTATACAACTTCTTAGGTTATTCCGACTGTATATAAAAATTTCATCTCTTAGAAATCAAGAATGCTTTAAGGACGTTTAAATTACCAATAATATTACCAACGGACCACTGGAATTTTCGTCAGCTTGAATCAGAATCCAACTAACTTTTGGGTTATTATAATCTACACAATATCCCAACTCCTGCGAAACGGTTTATGCAGTTTGTTAAGCATGAATAGGCCTGTGTATGATTTAAGTTTTGAATTCTGTGAATAAGTCTGGATCAGAATACGGTATTATAAAAACATCCAGGTTTTTAAGTTATTTCCTTTTCGACTTAACATTTAGAGTTGGTTTTAGAATAAGAAATAGCCGTAATTCAGGGTTACCTAATAGGTTCCTGCACAGGATCGAACATTCTATCAATCATTTGAAAATCTTTGCTCAATATCATGAAATTCAAATTACTTTATAATAATAATAATATATCTTTATTTGAATGTGAATATACATGGCAAATAAAAAGGAATAGTTTCGACATTATCGGGTATCCAACCATTCTGCATTTCTGCTCAGAACAAGAAAATCTTTGGTGCAGTGTAAGAAAATCCTTTTGCAGATTGGCATTATGCAAAGCAGATCTAATATTAAGAAGCTTAATACTGTTTACCAACACTATATCATACTTTAATGATTAGTTCGATTTAGTTTTTTGACACATAATTTTAGATCCTTCACAAAGAGCAGCGGTTTTTGAAGAGTTGAATATTCTGAGATTAAACTAAGGTTTTCGTTTATACTCGTAATCTGCACAGCTGCATCAGGGGATTGAGAGTCACATGAATTCAACAATTGTACATCGTCTGCATACATATATAGACGTCACAGTCACCTTTTATTATCCGAGGTAGTGTGCTACCCTGAGGAACGTCCCTTTTTACAGCCCCTTCATCATGTAAATATGTTTCCAATTTTAACAACAGTGGACTGTTTAGTAAGGTAACTTGCAAACCAAGAAATACTATCCGGATGCAGTCTGTAACGATGAAATTTTGCGAATAGAAGTTTGTGAACCATGACGTCGAATGCCTTACTGAAATCAATAAGCACCAAAGAAGATGTTAGTCCTTTTTCATAAAATGATATTAAGTTATTATTCTGTCTCAACAAGGCTGTTTTGGTGCTATGAATTTTACGAAAGCCAGATTGTTCTTTAGGTAGGATTTTGATGGCTTATTTATTGAATTTGGGTGACAACAGGCAAAACCCAAAACAGTCACCACTACAACATCATACAAAATTCATAAACATGTAACATGTGTGAACAATAATAAAACAGATAAATTGATACAAAGATGGAAATAAGTGGATACATATATCATACAGCAATAACAAACTAAATCAAACTAAATTTACAATTCAAACTACACCAACAACTAAACTTTACAATTGATAATGAGGGTCTTGGCTTCAAACTTGTACCGAGGCAAGGAAAACATGAATATGTCCAACAGATGAAGGTATTCATTATAAGAGAACAACATTCTAGCTATTGGAGAATTTTGAGAAGAGTTGGTAAGCTTAAACGGCAATGCAAACAAATTATGAGTTCTAAGATTACCAACAGGAACATTAAAATCAATTTTACAAAGGAGATCCGGGCAACTCACAAAATTATTCAATAATTTATATAAAAACATTGAATCAGATAATATCCTCCTTTGGGCAAGTGTCAATAAATTCAGTTGTTTACGAATAATACTGATGTCAGTATTACCAAATTCGACGTGAAATTTGTGACTCAAATAATTAAGGAATTTATTTTGTATACTCTCAACACGATTAATGTAGTCACGATATCGAGGGTTCCAAATAACAGACGCAAAATTAAGTCTGCTTACGATAAATGACATATATAATTGTAAAATAGACGATAAACTAGAGAAGGGCCTAGATTGTCTGATGACGAATCCAAGAAACCTGTAGCTGTTAGAAACAATATTATCAATATGAGACTGGAAAATCAATTTTGCATCAAAAGTAACCCCGAGATCCTTAACACTAGCGACACGTGCAAGGTTGGTTCCATCAATTGCATAATCAAAATCAACCTGAGTGTGATTACGTGTAAAAGTAATGGTGCAACATTTAGAAAGATTAAAGTATAGACTATTTTCAGAGCAGTAAGCAGCTAAATTATCCAAATCCTGCTGCAGTCCGTTACAGTCAGTAGCATCACGAATTTTAGAAAAAATTTTCAAGTCATCAGCATAAAGCAAGAAATTACTTGATGTAAAGCATCTTGATATATCATTTATGTATATAATAAACAGCAAGGGGCCCAAGTGAGACCCTTGTGGCACACCCGAAGACGAGTTATATTGAGTAGACGTGAAGTTCTGCACCGCAACGAACTGAGATCTATTCACAATGTAGGATGAGATCCACCGAACCAAGTCGCCACTCACACCAACAGCAGCAAGTTTCTCTATTAAAATTTTATGATCAATCTTATCAAATGCTTTACTGAAGTCAGTGTAAACAGAATCAACCTGCACGCGCTTGTCAAAAGCACAGTGCAAGTATTCGGAATAGCTTACTAAATTTGTTTCGACAGATCTAGACCTAAAAAAACCATGCTGCTCCGGTATGATAAAGTTTTTCACAGAACACAAAACAAACTTACAAACAATAGACTCAAATGCTTTGGCAAATACATTAAGTTTACTTATTGGCCTGTAGTCCGCCCTTAAAAACAGGAATAGTGGAAGATTCCTTCCACCTCTGTGGGACAGTGCCACTGTCAAGTGACTGATTGTACAACAACGTCAGGGGGGTCGTCAAAAATTTGCTACAACATTTAACAAATTTAGCTGGTATTTTGTCGGGACCCGCTCCTTTTTTAACTTCCAAGTTAGTAAGACAACTCAACACCTCAGTCTCAGACACCCGAATGCAAGACATGCATGACTTCCCATCCAATGCACGGGACTGACTCACAAAAACATCGCCGCTCTGAATGTAAACACTCTTGAAATATGATGCGAACAAATCACATATGTCGTTACCATCTGAAGCTGTCCTATCAAGAAATTTCATGTTTGATGGTATGGTAAAGTTACGCTTCTTTACTGATACAAATTTCCAAAATTTAGCTATATTAGACGGGATGTCAGCTTCAATATTACTTACAAAGTTTTTAAAATCATCTCTAATAAGCAGTTTGGAACGAGACCGCAACATTTTGTAGACATTCAAATCTCGAAAATTTCCATAAATCTTCCACTTTTGATGAAATTTATTTTTTTCCTTAATCAATCTTATAGTCTGTGCAGAAAAATAGAGTGGATACCTACAACTTGGACGTATTTTTGGGACATACATATCAATTATTCTATACAAAACATTATAAAAAACGTCAATATTATGATCCAAACTATTATTAACAAATAAATCATTCCATGAAATATGCGACAATTCGTCATTTATACCCACATAATTTGCTTTATTGAAATTACAAATCTGCGAATTTTGTCCATTTGACATTTCCCGACTAGCAATGACTGTGAATAAAAATTCAATTGATGGATGATTCGAATCTTCGGGGACAAGAGGTAAAGTGCAATTCCGCATATTGCTCACAAGGTGTTGATTGCACAAAATTAAATCAAGTATCCTACCGTTACTGTTAAAAATACAATTAAATTGCAGAAATTCACAAAAGGACAGTGTATCAATCAAAGGTGAATCCCTACTGTTGACGTTAAATGGCTCATAAAATTTGCCCTCGTCGCTGTACAACCAATGCACCGAAGGGCAGTTGAAGTCACCACAAATCAATTTTGCATAATCCTCCTTATAATTATTATTTGACAGGAATTTCGAAATAAAACTAGCGCATGCATAGTCATCCGCCGGCGGCAGGTAAACACAACACACAAAAAATCTTACAGAGCCGGCCGAGACTAAAACCCACAAATCCTCCGCATCACTACCAAGATCTTCAACCACAACAGCAGTCAAACCACTGCGAACCGCAACCACAACCCCCCCACCCTCAGACTTACGAGACTTTGACGTCATACGATCACGACGGAAAACCGCGTATTCACTTAAATCAAAAATCTCACCATCAAGAACACCATCGTTAAGCCATGATTCAGTTAAGCAAACTATATCAAAATTATTAGCAGAAACATTATGTTTGAAATCAATCAACTTTGAACGCAAGCCGCGAACGTTTTGGTAAAACACACTTAGACCCGCCATTTAGAAAAGATCGAACTTAAAAATTTTATGACATGAATTTTAGCGAGTATTAAAACTTACTCAAAGATTCCATACATGTCACCTGCACAACCCTAGAGTGCTCGTCGCGTCTATACTCGTAAGTATGTTCAACTAATTTATTACCTACAGTTTTTCCATTATTTTAGAAAGTGTCGGGAGGATGCTAATAGTACCTTACGCAGTTGCTTAAGTTCAGTTGCCAATGGTAGGTCGTAGGTACTTTAGGAAGTGGTTTTACTATAGATGACTTCCATGCGGAGAGTACCTTGCTGGTGGAACAGGACTTGTTGAAAATGTGACAAATAGTTTTCCTTAGCCAATTCTGTATTCCTGCCATATTTTCAACACATACAAATGTCTGAAAATAAATACTAAAAATAAATAATTGTAGGGAGACTACGGGCAGCCAAGTTTGATGGTTTATGAATATGCTAAACAGTATCTATGCTGTGATATTGTTTAGCATATTCATGAACCATTAAAATCGGCTGACTGTAGTCTTGCTACTTTTATTTAATTTTTAGACATTTTTATGTGTTGGAAATACGGCAAGAGTAGAAAATTGGTTGAAGTAGGTACGTCGGATAATATATTTGGACAAATTTGCACTGGTGAATGCTGGTGTTGTTAATATTTAGATAGGAGACGAGCGACATCAATTGGTGGCTGGCGAAACTAATAGTATTACAGTTGGAGAGAACCAATATGGCGTTCGTTTTGTTTCCAAGCGTATGGTTATCTAAAGGATTCGCTGGTGTTTGAGCAAAAAAATTGTTAGTAATATTTGAATTTTTAATCTCTGAAGGAATATCATAATTGGATTTACGTTTAATATTCCACTTCGAAAAGTCCCTCCACAGTTGTGGAGTTGTGTATTTGTTATGTAAAATGGTCTTTAGGGCGAATCATTTCTTTGATATTTTCTGTGATATATGGTTTTAGCGTATGTTTAGTCTTATAAGGTGCATAGATATCACAAAGTTATAATTGCTTCATTCAGAAAATCTACATTATCATCTACATTTGGTAGGCAGCTAATGTAGTCCCAATCTACAGACGAAGTATTTTTTACAAACTCTTGATGATCAAAGAATTAATAATCACGGTAAATAATTTGGCGGGGTATGCACTTATTGCCGGCATAATCTAGATTATTGGTAACATTTGTGCAGATAATATCGATTAATGTTAAAATCTAACAAAACTAAACTTTTCAGTACCATATCACGCAGAAAACAAGTATATGTATCCAACTGTACCATAGGTTTGATGTTATCTTAAAGTGGGGAGCAGGAATTGCAAGAAAACATAATTCCAATGTTAAATGACTGTTTGGAATTGATTTGTGTCACACGGTATATTATACCTGTGTATTTCTGATATAAATAAATAAATAAATAAATAAATCAGCCAAATTTTAGTCTGGCAGATATTCTTCAGAGACAACCTAATTTACCTGTTTAAATGAAGTAAATAACGTGCATTCAGTTTGTAAAGTTCCTTCTAGTTCAAGATGTTTGAGCAAATACCTCTGGAGAGACCGCCTTACATTTCCATTTTCCTAGCACATTAGGCATGATACTCTGATAGTCACGTGATACCTTCTAACCTCCGAAATAGTCGGTGGGACATCACATATCTACAGAGAAAAAGGTCCAAACTTTGCAAGGTTTGGAGATCTTGTATACTGGACCTATGACACTGCTCTTCATATCCGTCGTTGGCAAAAGCGAACATCCAAAACATCACTAACGTGGTTTACCAAAACGTACAGGTGCATCATCAAGAGTAAGTTCATCCAACAAATCTATGAGCTCTTCTAGAAACCTCCCGAATATCCTACCATTTAGGAGTCCTGCAAAGAAATGTGACAAATCACTTTGTCTTCAACGACTCCTCCAAAAGCATTCAATGACGTCCTGTTTATAATAAATAGGAACTTCCAGAATCGTAACAGTGCAGAGGTTATGTCATTTTCTATAGGCCGTTGTTACGAAAAGTTAGTAAACCTGGCAAAAGCAAAGAAATTCCTTAATGAATTTTTTCTAGTTCCCAGTGGCAAAATGTTACACTCCATTGGAAATCTCTTTTGTGATGAAGCTATATGATTGCCCCGGATGGAACGTGTTCTTTGGAAACAGTCTGTTGATACATATTAGTCTTTCTGGTGCCAGTAGTTCTTCTCATATGCGTGGTACTTATGACAATTTTTTCGACAATATAAGTTTCGTTTTTGAGCAGTAAAAGCCATCGTTTGGGCAGGCAGCAAAAATACGAATGAAATAGCAATAAAAACACAAGTCAATAACAAGAGAACAACTATCGAAAAACAGCAAACAGTAAACGGGAACAGTACGATAATATTCAAATAATATAGTGTTATTCTATAAAAATATCTGTTTGACTCTAACTGACTGTTCAGTAGGTACCTAAGAAAATAAGTTTTCAGAAAAAAATCGCAAAATCTTTAGGATGGGAAACTGCATGTCGCTTTTGGTTTAAAAACAGTGAAGTAATTTGAGTTTGAATTTCATGATATTTAGCAAGCGGTCGAATTTGTGGTGGAATTTTCTGCCCTTCCCAGAAACTCGTAAGGTAGTCCTGATGGTGGGTATGTTTTGGATATAAAAGGAATTTCAATGGTTAAATTTTAATCTGACGCCACAAATGTGAAAACTTTTCACAAAATTTAAAATATTACTTCTTAAGAATTTGGCGTGTAGGCGTGTGTGGCAATGTTATAACAATCTGTTAGAATTGTTCACGGAATTCAAAACTTCATCATACACATGATGTTCCATAAGAGAAAATATTGCCTTGGTCATCCATTCTTACATGTAACAAGCTGTGAATTTGAAGATATGTTATAGATTGGATGACACACTTAAAACTGTTGTTGAAAAAGACCAGTTGTAATAAATTTTAACGGTTTAACTGAATGTCAGAAAATACATAAGTAACCACTAATTTTGTACCCTAAGCGCAGAATAAAAGTAACAGAAGCGACGGTTAAGCCTTTTCATTTTGACGTTTGCTAATAGTTTTTAATTTCAATCTTAAAGTGGAAATATTTGTTTTTTTGTTAAAACGAGTAAGAAGAGGGGAAAATAGTGCATTGTGCCTAGTTGTCCATCAAGAACAAAAGCGTCGTTTTTTCGACTGAAAGGTAGGCATCCCCAGCACCCCGGTAAAAATACCACCAGACTAATGGCGTAGGGTCACACAATTTGTTTACAAAATTGCAATTTGAAATACGCTAGCTGGCGCTTCTGTTACTAATTATTCTGAGCCCTCAGACAGACGCAAAATTAGTCGTTATCTATTGATAAAAAAGTTCAATTTCGGTTATTACCTACTTCAGCACAAAATAGCGGTCATCTAAAGTCTCTAAAAATGTTCAATGCATTGTTGTACAGCTGCTTGGAAGTTGCAACGATGTAACCGAAATATTTACAAATATTTACAAAAATGCTGTTTTGAAGATTGAGGCTAAATCCGCATCTGTTAGTGGATGCAAAAGTTTCAAGAAATTAATTGAATTAATGAACCCTCGCAGACTGCTTGGATGACGATGACGTACCCATGGTGGTTAAAATAATCTTACCAGATTAACAATAAACATTCATGTTATTACAGAATTAAAGTTTGATCATTTTTATTAGAATGGGACTAATTTTAAAACTTATGTAGGTGTCTATAGTCTGTCATGTATTAGAACGAGTATTAGAATGTGGTAGTAGGGCGAGAGATAACTGCATTTCCTCTCAATACACAAGTAGCACAAGACAATTACTTAATAGCCAGCGTAACAGTAAAAAGTAGGCCAACTTTTTAATAGTTTCGTTTAACTAAATTCAAACTTACTTATTCTTAGCAGTTACAATAAAATTTTAAATACAGCCTGCCCAACATAAGAAAATATCAAACTAGACTGCCTTTTTCCTGTGTAATACGCTTGCGCGGTATTACTGTATTCTAATACATGACAGACTTTACGTACAGCAATCGTCAGACGTGATGGCGAGCAACAGAGACGCGCAGTTGAGTAATCCCCACTATTCATCCACTACGCTCTCGACCGGGATTGGTTTTCGGTGGACGCACGCAACTGTCAGTGGCGCACGATTAACTTCATAATAAATTCATCTGTAGTCCAGGGAACCTCGCGCCACTGCCTGAAACTAGGGCGTGGCCTTGCCTGCGCGGGCTTTCGCCATCACGTTTGACGATTGCTGTACCTACCTTGAAAAGGGGTTATTTAAAAAATATTATTTAACCAATCTCCTTGATAGATTTTATTAGAAATTATGGGGTCCAAATGAAAAGTAGAGAGGTATAGAAGAAAGTTCCATGTTGTGACTTAAAATTTAGGTAACTAATTCTTCATTATGATACTGTGATTTCTTGGATTTTATTTTCAATTGTCAATTTAAGTAATAATTAGATTAATCATTGCATCTCAGTGTTTATAATTTAACAGAGCGGCGCCAAACGAAAAACATTTTTTTCAAATGTCGAGGTACTTTAATGTTATCTAATTTTCTATCTACATCCATGCCTAACATTCAAATAAATTTTGAAATGTATTTTTCTTCGACTTAATTAACAGATGTTCCGTTTATTATCTTTGTAAATATTAACTAAACTGTCACCCTTTCTTTATGTATTATAATAAAGCATATAATTATTATAATTTACTTAGTATACTGTATTCTTCTTACGTCCTACCTATCTTATCGGTTCGACCTTTGTTTACGCAATAAATAATAATAATAATAATAACATCAACCACAACAACAACAACAACAACAATAATAATAATAATAATAATATATGATTGTAAATCGGACCGGCTGCCTCCACGTGGCACCCCCGGAAGGGCTCTTCCTTGAGCCCTGCGAATGTCGACCCCGTTTTTCCGGTTTTCGATGAAATATCTGGAAGCGCCTCTCCCAACCGGCCCCTTCAGGATGGGAGGCACAGGCAACGGAGAGAGGGCGAGTAGCGACTCCGTCGCCGCAGCGCCCGCTACTAGTGACGAGGCGGTCTGTGTTGGCCTCTGATGTTGGTCTTCAAACTCGAAAAAGGGATTTAAGATCACGCGTCCCTTTAAAAGCAGAACACTTGGCGGCGGTGGCTGAGGAGCTCGATGAGGAACTCCCAGAGGAATCGGACATCTGGCAGATCAACTGTGCCATGTACAACACTACGAAAAGGCTTCTTCCCGAACGTCAGCAGGAGGAAACACCCTGCGTATGTTCTAAAGATAAGCGGCGAATACAAAAGATCGCAGATAAAATCACGTTGGAAAGACAGCACGCATCCCATATAGACTGCGTGATGCAATTCATTAGGAAAGGTATACCTTTCACAGTGAAGATCCGCTGAAGTGCTGCAAGTTTAATGCGTCAGCATCACACACTCAATCTTAGGTTGTTGCTGAACATCAAGCAGCATTGTTTAGAAAGGATACGGGCATTAGTGACTATTAAAAAGTCACTAGTCAAACGAGCAAGAAGGATAGCGGAAAAGAACACTTTCCGCGACAATCCTGCTCGGCTATTCCAACCGCCGCAGCGTGTTGTTGATAATCCGCCGGCGTCGCAAGACGTCGAGGATTCTTGGAGGGCTATTTATGACTTATGAGAGACCGCAGCCGCTCAACGAGGATACGCCAGCGATCGCGCACTTCGCTGCCTTTGTCCGGCAGCTTCCACCTCCGAGTGATCGGATCACTGAGAATGATGTCGCCCGTGCACTGTGTGGCACGAAGAATTTCTCAGCTCCAGGACCAGTCGGAATTAACAACTTCTGGTGGAAGAAATTCACTTGCACCCACCGACGTCTGGCCAAAGTTTTTTATTCCTGACTGAGTGAGTGTCCAGTCCCTCAGTGGCTGGTTGAAGGAAGGACCGTCCTTCTCCCGAAGAAGGGGAACTTGTCTGACCCCAAGAATTAAAGGCCCATAACATGTCTGAACACCTGCTACAAGATCTTTACACGGATCTTGAATGAAAGGTTACTTGTGGCGGTGGGCCCTGTGTTCGAGACGCTAATCGAGCAGCGGGGAGCAAGACGCCAGGCAGAACAAGCGTAGGCTATCTACGGCCTGGATAGATTATCGCAAGGCGCTTGACACAACATCGCATGAGCTAATAATATCTTTGCTCCGTCCCCTCGCGGTATCTCTCCCATTAGGGAGGTGCATCGTACACATCTACTACTGCTATGGCGCACCCATTTCACCCTGACAACTGGTGATCGAGTCGTGTCTACTTCGCCGGTCTTGTACAGAAAAGGAATGCTTCAGGGAGACTCCCTTAGCCCTCTTCTGTTCTGCATCTCTCTGATGCCGAAAAGCGATCTCAAAAATGCTCTTAGGATGGTCGAGGGGTATTCACGGGACGTTGGTATGGAGCTCGAGTTGGACAAATGTGCTGTCTTCCATTTAAGAAGAGGACCGTGCGCAGATGTCTCGCAAGATGCGGAACTCACGGATAGGGGCATCCTTAAACATCTGGGCGTCAAGGAGACCTATGCTTATTTGGGTGTCGAACAGCAGGGCATTCAGGATGCGTCGAAAACCAAAGAGTCACTTTGTGTCAAATACAGGCGGCTCCACTGAACTGTCGGGCCAGATTAAGGTTGCCGTCCAAACATGCTTGCCTATCGGGACGGCCTATTCTTTCAGGGTGGTGAGATGGACGGTCGATGAGCTGCGTCAGTTGGACCGGGAGACCCGTAAGACGATGCGATTTAATCGCAGTCACCACCCAACAGCATCCACTCCCCGAATATATCTCCCACGTCAACAATTAGGACGGGAACTCTTGAGTATGGCGTGTCTTCACGACAGGGTAGTTCTGAGTATGGCCTGATCCGTGGTCAATAGCTCAGACCCACTTACTAAATTCGTAGCAGATCACGAACGCGTTGGCGTCGGAGCGTTTCTTTTTAAAGCAGCGGGCAGAGCGGCTGATGGGCTTGGTCTTCAATTTGAATAAGGCCGGGGACGCGGACCGGTTGACGCGTCATCAGTCACCGAGTTGGAGCCAAAAAATCTCAGAGCCCGAATAGTTCGAGCTGAACACGACCTGCTTCTTCGGTGACATGTTGACAAACCCATGCACGGAGTCTTCTTTCGTACGGTGCAGGAGAGAGATTTGTCAACAAGACTGACGTTTGCGTTTTTGGGGTCGACTGGTCTCACGTCGGAGACTGAGGGATTCATTGTTGCTTGCCAGGATGGAGTATTCAATACCCTCGTCTACCGCGGTCGTGTCATGGGTGTGGAGGTTCCTGATACCAGCTGTAGAGCCTGTC
Source organism: Xestobium rufovillosum (assembly GCA_963966045.1). NCBI lineage: Eukaryota > Metazoa > Arthropoda > Insecta > Coleoptera > Ptinidae > Xestobium > Xestobium rufovillosum. The sequence goes on from OZ014504.1 coordinate 17,466,926, forward strand.
ATGGAGCGCCAGAGACCATTGTGCATTTATTAAGTGCTTGACCTCTATATGCGGTGTCAGCCTACATCCACAGACACAATGCTGCACTACGGGTGCTCTATTACCACCTTAGGCACTCGTACGGGATAGACGAGTACTGCCATACGTTCCGGGAGAGATTGAAGCCGTTGTTGAGAACGACAGGTGTAGAATTTACTAGAACTTCTCGTTTCACACCATCAGGCAATTACAAGTCAACAAGTAGACAAGGCGTCTCGGTCGATTTATATCTTCGAGTTTTTATAATATTCATCCGAAGGAGGAAGAGAAACGAAAAAGATATCAGCCCCTACAATTCGAGCTGTATCCGGGACATTCTTTCGAGATAATTGTTCAGGTGATCGGAGCCCTGAGAGGAATGCGCCAATCGTTTGTGCGGGATCTCGGGAAGGTCCCATGCTGCAAGACTTCTGTGAATGCAGAAGTCATCCTAGGTTCTCTCCGTCTGCTCCGAGCGCACACAGCTGCCCATAGTCACTGACCACAGGTTTTTAAACTGTAGCTTGGGCTTTATTCCTGCGCGGGCCCACTTTGTCGGAAAGGGGGATCCTGCCAGTTTCAAAAAAAATTAAAAAATAATAAAAATATATATGGTCCTTATACCTGAAGAGCACACAAAATATAATGGTAGTGCTATACATCAGTAATGCCTTTAGGGAACCTGTATTCGAATTTCGGGTCCTGGACATTCCAGGTACCTGCTCTTTCACTCAACGCAAATAAAATTAAATTGAAAATTAGGAAAATGACCTGAAAAAGCAATACCAAGTCTCAGCAGGGCATTGTGACCAACAGCTTATATTGCTATACGAATTAGGAAAATTTTCAAGCGAGTCTAAAGGCTGAGTTTAATACCCATCGAGTATCGTAATATAGTTACGTTAAGGGTATCGTACTACACTTATCTACTATTAACGTTACCAGACTATTAACGTTACCAGACTATCATATTTTCTTAAGAAATAATTAATAAACGAGAAATAACAATGATACACTAAAGAGTAGCAGTACTTCCGGCATGCTCCCTTGACATCACTGCAAACATTTTGCATAAGTAGAAAGTTTCTCCTCACTTCACAAAATGCACCCGGTAAAGGTGTCAGCGTGGCATCTTTATCTCGCAAGGGCATTATAGCATGGGCATTAGAACATTCAAATGAATATCGTGAAGTTTAATATTATGTATACTTGATAGTTCATAAAAACATTTTGGACTCGTCCAATGAAGACGTACATTATGTACTCCTTACATAACTAGCTATTACTTGCAAGCCACTGGTGTTTGGTTAAACGTACTTATAATAGGTTTCAATAAAATTGAAGTTGATAACATAGTGCAAAAAGTTTCCATAAATAAAAAGGTAGCACCGAAACAAGAACCTGACCAAGAGTAACCTACCTAAAAATAAATTGTTTTATATTGCAATGAATTCAATTTTAATTACCTACTTCTAACTATAGTGATGAGGTCGTAGAGGCAGTTTATATTGAATATGTGCTAGATTTTGTGAGGGCACGAAAATTTAATAATTTTAGGAGATTTCAATGCAGTCGTAGGCACAGGGAGAGAAGGCGGAATAGTTCCCCTTTGGATTAGGCAATAGGGGAGTTAGACTGATAGAGTTTTGCGATAAACATAACCGAACGGTCGCGAACACCCTATTTCACCATCACGTTAGGAGACGCTGTACTTAAAAGATGCCAGGAGACTTATACTTGGGCCGCCGAACAGACGGAGTGTTCACCCTGCAAGAACGTGCTCTAGCGGGGCCAATAGTAATTTATGACGACCGAATTGGAGTGATGCGACTTCGTTGGGTCTAAAGAAAGCGCATCACTGCGGTTCTGTCGTCCTAAATTGATACTGGTCCCGTCTAGAGCTCATGCTTGCAGGGTGATCACTCCGTCTGTTGGGCGGCCCAAGTATAGGGAGATATCAAATAGATTACATTCTCGTTAGGAAAAGATTTAGAAATCAAGTTAGGGACTGTAGAAGTTATCCAGGAGCAGATATAGATAGCGATCACAACATAGTGGTTATGAAGGCCAATCTGAAATTTAAGATTTTGAAAAAACGAAGCGGAAGAAGGTACCATGACCTAGAGAAAACAAAAGATGATGATACACGGGTTATGTTCGAGAAAGAGACAAACGAAGGACGCGGGTGAAAATATGGTTAGGGACATATAGAGGCAGAATGGAATTGCATTAAAAATAGTTTAGATTCTGCAGCTAGAGATATTTTGGGTCATAAACAGAATGAAAGTAGAAAACCCTGGGCGACAAAACATATTTGTGAGTCTAATAGAGGAAAGGCGAGAATATAAGAATAGGTTAGATGAAAGAGGGAACAAAGATATAAGGCGATCAAGTGGGAAATTATTCGGAAATGTAGGAAATCGAAATAGCAATGGTACATAAAACATAATAAAAGCAAAGAAGTGGAAGATAAATTCGAAGTAGGAAAGACTGATGAAGCATATAAAATAATTAGGAGAAATTTTAGAGAAATTGGATCTAGTAGCAAAAACATTAGAAATGAGGCAGGTGATATCCTAATCGGAAGAGGGGAGAAGGCAGATACCTAGGTGGAAAGAATATTTGGGAAACTTACATGCGGGACAGGAAGTACGAAATATAATAGAAAGCGAAAGCAGCGTAGAGGGAGACAACCTAGGGTGTCCTATAATGAGAGAAGACTTTGAGCTAGCACTAAAAAGTTTAAAAAACAATAAAGCACCAGGTATAGATGACTTGCAGGCAGAAATCTTAAAGTGCGCAGGTCAAGAGGAAATAGATCGTTTATTTAAACCAGTTAATCGCATGTACCTGACAGGCGAGATTCCAGAAGATTACAAACGGAACATCATAGTAGCTTTGCCAAAAATGAACGGCGCAGATAAGTAGGTGTGAAAATTTTAGAATGATCAGTTTAGCTTCCCACGCGTCAAAAATTTTAACTAGAATTATGCAAAGTAGGACGGAGAAAAGGGCGGAAGAAATATTAGGAGAAGATCAGTTCGAATTTAGAAGAAATAGGAGAACGCGCGAGACCATTCTAGCTTTACGAATAATGATAGAAAAAACAATAGAAAAGGGAAAGAGCGCCTATATAGGATTTGTAGATTTCGAAAAAGCCTTTGAGAATGTAAAATGAAAGAAGATGTTCCAAGTGCTCAAAAACGTAGGGATAAAAGAATAATTCTTAATCTACACAAAGAGCAAACGGCAGTTATAGAATATGAGCAGGAACTTAGAGAAGTAGATATCCGAAAGGGAGTGAGGCAGAGACGCGCGTTATCGCCTCTAGTTTTCAATTTATATATCGAAGATACGATTTATATTGTTAAAGACAGAATAGTTGATGGAATTAATATACAGGGCCAAATTATTAACATGCTCAGATTCGCAGATGATATAGCAGCAGCAAAGAAGAATTAGGAAACGCTCTGAACGAAATGGAAGCGGTTTTGACGGAGGGCTATGGTATGAAAATCAATAAAAAGAAAACCAAAATTTTGGTGTGTAGGGGGCGTGAAAATAGAACTAAAACGAAAATACAAATTGGAAACGAGAAGATAGAGGAAGTCTCAGATTTCTTCTATTTAGGAAGTCAAATAACTTGCGATGGTAGGAGTTCTAGAGATATAAAACAAATAGCGCAGGGCCGAATTGCGTTTAATAAAAATAAACAACTATTATGCTCGGGAATGATAAATGTAGAAACTCGGAAGAGGCTCTTAAAAACGTATGTATTTAAGAATATTAACCTTGGTAGGTATGGTTCAAACGATATCGAGGTTCGAGGTAGGTATTAGTGTGTGGTGCCCAGCATCCTGACAATGACTAATGTAAAAAATAAAACATTCTATGTAAAAAGAACTTCTGGAATTTCTGAATGCAGCATAGAAGGTTCACGCCATGGTATTAGATGCTAAAATTCCACAGATAATGGAAGAAAAGCAAGCAATGCCTACGGACAGTCAGACTTTACAGAAGGAAGAGGTACAAGCAATATTTACATACAACTATTTAATAAAGACAGAGAAATCACAAGAAACAATTGGAGAGTGTGCAAGAGAAATATCTTAAATAGGTACTAGGACTGGTGAGACATACCTCACGATATATTGTGGTCGAGGAAAGGAACCGGTGAGACTAGAAGCAGAGGAGATAGCAATAATTAAATTCGATGAAAAAGTACGACAGGAAAGATATTTCCAGAAAAGTGTTGGGAGGAAATAAGAAGAAATATTGCCTTAAAATAGGAGATGAAGAGGAAAAAATATTGTAAATGAGTATACCACGGAGGAGATTGAGAAGAAGAGACAATTTAGGTCAGATAGAAATGGAGAAGGAGAATTGCAATTTCAAGAGCACAGGGGAAAGTTGGAAAATACAAGTATAATCCATAATTCTAAATATAAAGGAATTTTAGGGCAGGAGTTGGAGTTACCAAAGAACCTAAGGGAAGATGATCAGAATGGTAGACAGAGGTTGATAGCGAGGTTTAGATGCATGAATGAGGAAAATTCAAGAAGATATTGGATGAAGGAAGGAGAAAGTGCAGAATGGCTGGATAGAAGAGAAACTCTCGAACACATGCAATATGCTTTTACATAAAGTGAAAAAGAGGAAAAGGGGTCTTGTTTCACGATGATGGAAGAGTGGTAAAATGGAGTCAAAGGGACAAGAGAGGAACGGAAAGTGAAGATATGGCTTGAATTGTAATTGTATTGTATAGGTATAGGTTACAGGCGAATCCCAAAAGCAGGCATTTTGCATAAAGCCTAGGCATTTTGCAAAACGCCGGCATATTGCAGAACAAGTAATATATGCAAATTTCGATAAAGCCGTATTTATGTATACTTATACATATATATTATTATGCTGCCCAGATCTGCTTAAACAGGTTTTGTCTGGTCTTGACTGGTCAGGTCGAAGTCAAATAAAGTCAGTTAATGTTAAACAATGAACAATATGTAGGTAACTTAAATGAGAACGTTAAAATAAGTAATATTGATTGTGGAATATGTCAGCGTTTTGCAAAACAGTTGGGCTCTGTGCAAAATGACTCATTCTGCGATAAGCCTGCGACAGATACATATACTTTTCTTGATTTAATTTTATTTTAAGGCAACAAATAAATTACAGTCTATCTGTCTATCTAATACTCTTTCAGTTTATGTATTATTCATTAATTAACCCTGGTATGATTCAGACGATTAAGAGTTTGTTCTACTTTCGAATTTATGGTTCCCAGTATCCCAATAATTTGTCGCTAATTAATGTAAAATTAAAGCGTTTTTTGTAAACAGTACTTCTGCTGAAATTTCTAAATTTGTTTTGCGATAAATTATTATAAAAGATGGCACAGAGCCAACCAACAGTTTTTAATCGACAATAACTTCTTATGATAGAATATGAAAAAGGCAATACATGCATCAGTAGAAAGTATGAAACTTCTATTTTTATTTCTTAAATGTAACAACAGCCCAACACACCAATTTACTAAGAATCATGGGGTTCAGGGGTACGGTGAAGCAATTACAGCTTGAAAAATACTTCACGAAGTAAAGAGCGCAATGTATATACCTGCACGTATGATGAGTAACAATATCTGCGGACCTACAACGGATGGCAAAAATTATCTGGAAAAGCTGGGAATTAGTCGGCCAAGCTAATACTGAGAATGAACTTGTTACGCACACTTCCTATTTCGGTATTGGCTGATTTAGCTGAGCGACTTTGATCAGTAGCCGAAAGACAGGCGAGAGCACGAGCTACGACTCCGAATGCAAGGGTACCGCTGTTTACCCATAACTTCTTGTTTTTCGGTCGAAATTGAAAATTTTATGTGTTCTTACAAACCAGAGATTGCCATTAACCAGATTCTGAGATTTTCTTTTCATGTCTACCGTGCTCCCAAAATTCCTGCGTTAAGAGAAGAAAAAAGACCAACCCATGGGAACATTAAAATGAATACGAAATTTTAGTTGCGTCTTGACAACTGATTTTCCAGATTCTGAGATTATCTCTTCAGGAAAGTTTTGTTAGGTTCTATAAAAAGCAGTATTTTGTCACTTGCAACATGCAACTTCGACACTTCATTCAGTGTTTTCATATTTTTTAATAAATTTCGAAATAGCAATAGTAGTTTTATTATATTTTAAAAACTGTTTGCAAACAAAAACAATTTAATATATTTATAGTTTTTAAAATATTTGCAAACAGACAAATGTCTACCGTGCTCCCAAAATTCCTGTGTTAAGGTATAAAATCGACCAACCCATGGGAATATTAAAATGAATACGAAATTTTGGCTGTCTTGACAACTGATTTTCTTTCGTAATAAAAATGGACAGCCTTTGTACCTACCCTGCCCAATCATCCACCGATTCGCATCAACTGATATTACGACAAAACTACATCATTATTGTGACAGTGCGCTGCAGATTTTTCACAACCTCAATTGTTTTTACGATATAGTCACCTTTAACATCAGTTGGCCCTGCGCCACCCTATACATATTGTCATTTCAAAAGAAACTCTAGATAGATATGTATATTCATTTATTTCAATTTTGTGTATTTATAAAAAATACTCTGTTTAATTTACATAAAGAAAATGCAATATACAATATGTACATATAATTAATCCTGTACAAAATTTGTTCCATAATGGAAAAAATTTAATATTCAAATAAATCAAATCTGAGTATTTACAGGATGACATGCGCTTCAGCCTTATTCAGACATTGCCGGGGGCATTGCTGTGTTGTTATAAAAAATGAAAACTATGTAATGTTCAAGAAACTATAGATTATTGTGCCAAAATATGTAATGAAAATAAAGTACACCTCTCGTAAACATGCAAACTTAATTGACTCAACTTCCACCTACACAATACGTTTCCTCATAGTTCTGAATAAGTAGATACCTAACTTGTATGTATTATGTAGGTATTGACTCATCACTACATACCAAATTATTTACATAACAGTTAATTTACTGCAGAACAACTTTCTTCTTTATTTTCTGTACAACTGTCAACAGTTTTTTGTTCAGGCGATTCTTCAAAGTTGGCCCATGGGTCCTCGGTAAAAGATGGATGTAGAAATCTTGATATATCTCGAGTGCTGTTGTTACTCTGCAAAAAAATTTAAGTTATTATTTTTTTCAACAAATTCATAAGAAAGGAATAACGAAAATGTGACAATTAATATTAAAATAAGTAGGTGTTTAATCATACCATTGTTAATTATTAATAAACATGTTAAAATATTGTTTATCCACACCAAATGTAAATGGAGGACAGTGGTGGTGACTGCATTTACATATGGTGTGGTGGTCTAATTTGATTGTAACAAAAAATACCCATATATATATATATATATATATAGATCAACAGAGGAAGTCAAAATAAGAAAGGTTTTCATGAACACATGCCCTAAAATTGCCTTCAAAAAAGATACAGGGTATTAAACTTCCTCCACAAAAGTGATTGTTTTTAATATCTCTGAAACTACTAAAACTACTGAATTAATATTTTACGGGCGATTGTCCTTTGTAGACGTCTATTGTCCTAAAAAATGTTTTTCCACTGGTACTAGTGGCACTGCGACAAGTTGGGGAGCTTCCTCTTTTGGCTTAAAAACTGTTGCAACGAAGCAAAAGAGAATGCATTAAATGAATGGGCATTTTCCTAATTCGTTTCATCAAGATGCCAGCTGCAAGTTTCTGAGAAGACCTGTCCACGGCAAAAGCTGCATCCCACCTTTGAGCTGCACTCCCACCAGTGGCAGACAGAAAATAAAGAAGAATTACACTACTGAATGTTGCCTATAAGATCTTGACTCCTTTGTTCCAAAAAAGAATGAGTTCACAGAAAAGGAGATAGATTATCAGTGTGGATTCCGAAAAGGAATACCAACTGAGGATGCCATACATGTGCTATTCCAGATAACTGAAAAAACATAAGACATGTACCATGCTGTTTATAGATGTAAAACAAGCATTCGACACTACACAGGGAATCCTTGATGGATTTAAAAGTGCTGATGAACCTTGCAAAACTTATAAAAATGGCATAGGAGGACACAACGGCAATGGTAAGGATGAATGAGAGAGTAACGGATAGGCTCAGAGGCTTAGGTACTAGGCCATGTGTATAAAGCAGAAGATGATCGAGCAATTATTAAAATTACCATAAGAACACCCAAGCTGAGAGGACAGGATGAGGTGATGACAGATCTAAATAGGATGGCAGTTAGAGAATGGAAACACAGACTGAAGCACAGAATGGGATGGAGAGAATTATTGCAAGAGGCGAAGACACACAGCCAACTGTAGAAGAACAAGAAGAAGGCAGAGTAAAATGGGAACTAATCTACCCAAAAAAGGATCATGTGAATTCCGGAAAGGAGTGGCTAAAATTCCTGGAAAGAAATAAAAGCCCTTTTAACGGAAAATACAAATGGGTAGCTATAAAGGCAGTGGTGACGACATAAGTATCCTACACAGTAAGCTTGCAATTTTATTAAACACACAAGAACAAATTAGTTAAGTATACCTATCACACCCGGTGAAAGATTTGACACTGAGGCTGCAGGCACGTGTTGCTAACGTGCAGTTAAATATAAAATTATGGGCTTGCATATGTGAACAAATGTTAAATATGGTGTTGACGCAACAAAAAAACTTATCAAATAATTCAGGCCATTCCCATATCCTCTTAGCTAGCAGGGAACCTGAAAGAGCCTATTTATTATAAAAAAAAGATAATGTAAAAACATAAAGTCACATAAGTGATACCTTCTTACCCACTAACTTCCCCAAAACTGACACCTACTAATAAAATTATGGTGTATATATACACAGTGGGTACAAAATTGAAATATTTATATTTTCAATAATAATTAAGGCATTAGAATATTTCTTTGAGAAACGAAATGTTTATATGTACCTTAGAAATTGCAAAAGGTGTTAATTTCATTTTATGTAACGTTTTTTATCAATGATATTTCACGCAAAGGCAGGAGTTTATAATACACTGCCGCGTTGCATTTGTAGGTGTCAAAATTAGTAGGCCATGACTTGTTTTTGTTTTCCGATCAATCTCAGGCGTTAGCTATAAGTCGTATCAGTTACTGTAGTTTTCGAGACCAAAACAGTTCGCCTAAGTCAAGATGATAATAAGATATTTACTAAACTTTGTTTCACTTCGGCATTATGTTTAAAAACTCGGCTTTTCATTGGTATATTATTTATTATATTAATAACTTACGAAGATATGAGTACAAAATTTGTAGTTTTAGTGGCCCCATGCGTAAATATAATGACGATGTTTCACGTGCCCCTAATTTGCATTTTCACAGCACGCTAGCATGCTTGGAATCAGAGCGGAGAATTACATTGCTATTGAGAAAATATTTCACTGGGCGAACTTTACCTGTATGCCTACCTTAAAACTATTTTGTGAATCTGAACGATATGGAGAAAAACTGCTATTCGAGCTATTGAATGATGAACGATATGGAGAATAACTAGGCCTTGGACTATTAAATGATGAAAGGTTATGCACTTTCCCTCCAGAAAATCGACGATTACTTTTCCAATTCCTTCTGTCACCATAGTTCCTTTGATTTTGTGGGCTGCTGTAATGGGTAGGTTCAAAATCACGACTTCCACGAGGAGGAGTACAACTATTAAAAGCTAAGAATCCAGATTTATCTCCAGAATTTTGTACAGAAGTCTGTGGTGACTTAAAGTACATAAAACCAGGTGAATTTGATTGTTGATTCATTTTACTAATGTAATGCACTGCTGAAGCGTAACAAGGGCAGATAATCACATATAAATTGCACTCTGTTTGACTTTTGGTAAACAATCGTTAGAGGTTAGAATTCGCGAATCACAACCAATGCTGCCACCATAGGAATTATCAGGATTATTTACATGGCTGCCACTAGCCCACAGATCTAAGAAATACAATGACTGAGGTATATTGTAGACAACCGGGGGCTAAATGGAAGTAAAAGTGAAGCCACTCAAGATGTAGACAACCCACAATACTTACGAATCTCCTTCTCTTTTTAAGTCAGTCTCTTCTTTGCCCTCTCATTCAAACAGCCGTATGACTTGATTAAGCGGGTAACAGACAAGTTGATATTTCTAAATTTTAATACTTACACTTGCTTTTTCGGACTCTTCATTTGAGAAATCAATAAAATATAAATAAAACTCATCTCAGGTAAATGTATTTTCAAGTACATCATTTATTTAGCATGTTATTTTACACGTTGATTTACAACTTATGAGCATACCCCTGTATCATGGAAGTAAATTATACCCTACAAGTCAACAAGTCGCAGCAGTCTGAGTTTCAGAGGGAACAACAAAAAATTCAGCAACTAAAGTTTTGGTTAGGTAGTATTTTAAATACTCCGAAAAAAATATTAAAGTCTGGGTAAATTCCAGTTTAGTTTCGCATGTAAAAACAGTGCAAGGATAAGCAAATTGAAAAATACAGAGCTTAGTATTATTTACTGTGCATTTAGTAAGTATTTTCTTACTGTTCCTATGCAAATTATGTTATAAGTACTTACCTATTATTTTATTTTAAAATAACAGCATAAACGAAGTTGTAAGTATAGGGTTCTCCATACTAAAATACCCATTTTAATATTTAAATAAAATCCTATCTAAGCCGAGTAAAAAAATTGTTTTTTCACTACTAACCTTAAAACACTTCATTATTGACCGACATTTGCGCCGTGAAATTATTTTTCCCACCTCTTGTAATAGGTTAATGATGAATTCATTATTGACCTAGGTCAATGATAAAGAATTATCAATCATAAAACAAAAGATTGAAACACAAGAAACTTAATTTCCGGGGTATTCATATGAAACGGGAATCTAAAATTTTAGGTTAGACGCACATTATTTAATTTAGAGGGCAAAAATGAATAGGATCACATTTCACATTGGCATGTAATATTTACCCATAAGTTGTTACCTGGCTGCTGAACGCTTTTACAGCCGTAAGCAGCGCAATATATGACCATGGTACACAAAAAACTGTTACCTGTGCAAAAACACCTGTTAAGCTCTTCGCGTTAGAAAAGGATGGAGATTCGTAAGTAGTGCGGGTTGCATACACAAAAGAAATGCCTCAAAAAGTTTTCACGGGGTAAACGGCAATGGGCCTATCCAGTAGGGATGTACACCTAGATGAGGGAAGAGTATGGATTCGTAACACCCGACCTTTGCCGTGCACGTGAGTGTTACCAAAATTTGAGCATGTTTGGTGCCAAACAAACTGATGAAACTAGGTTACTGTTTAGAATTCATGTAATTTAACTCAAAATAACGAAAGCAGCGTTTGAAATAGTGCAATTAGTCATATCATTTTAAGATTTTTCGTTCAATTCTCGGCGTAAAGGGACTAAGAAGTTTAGGTTACGCCCCTTTTTTTGGTGCCGAATGGTAACAGAAACATCTGCTTTGTTATTCCTCCTCTTCTTCCCTCCTCTAAGGATGTACATCATTGATTGTAGATGACGCCATAATGGTCGCCATATCATGCCCGCTTTTGATTGGTTACCGTCGGCCAATAGAAAGTTATTTTCTGCGGCTTTCATTGATCTAGTTGCTCAACCTATTCGCTATTCCTAACCTATTTCCTATATCTACGCCTTAACCATATTAAGTAGATTATTTTATAAGTATGTGACCTGAACTCTGACCTGAAAACCTGAAATAAGTATTTTAACGGTAGTTTTTAGGCAGTATAATAACAAAAAATAATATTAGCCTGTGTTTTCGGTGGATACACATTACCTTAAGATTAGATTAGTGCTGTACAGAGTTTAGAAACAATTCATTGTTTTGGATTTTAGAATATTTTCGATTCCACACATCATACATCAAACAAATGACAAACACGAACACCACAACAACTTAGCAACACTTGAGAAAAATCACTAAAATGACCTTACTATGGCCTCCCCAGTCATTTTTCATATCCCCACTACCGTGTTTCATATATCCAATTTCTTTTATCTAATCCCGGCACTAGCCACTGGAAGTCACTATAAATCAGAGTCAATACAAGATACTGGGGTTTTTGGGGTAACAGCTGACAGTAGGACACAATATGGCGTCGATCATGTCTGGTGCTCTGCCGCCAAGGGTACATCCAAAGACTTGGGGAGTGGACTCAGACACTCAGAGTTCTTAAGCAACAGCTGATTTTGTTATGAAGTCTACACGGTCATAGGTCAGCAGGTCGCGGGTAGCACTGTTTGTTATTATGTTCCTCAAACACATTGGCGTGCTGTTTTAGGGATGAATTAGTAAAAAAATTATGAAAAATAAAGATAGTTACTGTTGCATAACAATGAGTATCTTTATAAAACCGCAGAGTAACTGTTTCGTCCTTCTGGGACTCTTCAGTACGGTGCTTTGCCCTATACACTCACACCATGCAATTTAACAAAAGAGTACAAAAAAAATTGATTATAATAATAATAATAATAATAATATCTCTCCTCACTCCAAACTAACCCTAAGGTTAGCCCCAGAAGCTAACTAATAGCTTGTGCGGGACGGAGGAGGCGGCATATTACTATTGGCCGCAGGTGCGTCACAGGAACGACCTACAGTTGTTAGTACTCTACCCACCATTTAGTGCGAGAATGAGGAAAACCTGGAAAACCTCATTAGGTAAAGCTGGATAGGCGATCCAAGGCGCGCCCTAGCCACAGCGCCGAAATGGGTCACCCATCCATAGCCAAACCGCGGGCACTGTTGCTGAGCATTAACGACTACTCACTCGCGCATGCCAGCAAGATCCCACGGCTCGGAGATTTAGTTCTATAATTAAATGCCTGGCGGGGTACTTGCTAAAAGAGTAGTTGCTCGTACAGCGCAGTACCACTAATTGTTGCATCGTGAAAAACCATGATTGCTCGTATCATATTGATTTTTTAGAGTTTTCACTGCTATAATTATATAGCTAAGATTAGCTTAAGATGTTGTAAATAACACTGTTAAACGTCAAATGGAACGTGCATTTGTTTTGTTTTGAATGAAAATCTGACGTACGACGGAGACACTATTGTGCGCTGTATTCCACGCATGGTTTTGTTCGTAAATCTTTCACAACGCGATATCCAGTGTTATTAGTTCAGTGGTTAAGTGTGCACGTACGCCTGCGCCCAAACCCCAAAGTAATTTTGAAACGACTCTTGCGTCTTGCGGTCAGCGGTCTTGCGCTTCTGCAGTTCGCAGTGTTCGACGCGTGAGTAACGTAGTGTGTATGTGTACGTATTACTCCATTTCACGTACCTGTTGCATTTGATAAAAAAGTTACGATGGATATTATAATTCTTCCACAAAGTAGTGTTATATTTTGTGATGGGTGTAGTTAAGTTATAAACCAGTGATATGTTAAGTTTGTGAAGTGCAATAATGGGATTACTGTCATCAAAAGAGGTGGCCGCGTCACAGGAGGCCCTGCCGGAGCGGCCTGACAGTGTTATTTCTTCGAAAATGCATAGCAGACAAACTAGCATAAGGCAGTCAACCATTCGGCCGAAAGCAAAACAACCTATGCCAGACCCTAATGAACTTGAAAGGCGGTTCACAAAAGTTTTGGTAAGTTTTAAACTTTGCAGTGCAACTTTTACAACAAAACACGAGTGTTAAAAATACAAGTGGGCGTTTTGTAGTTAGAATAACATTATGTCTAACTTATGTCATAAATAGTGTACCTAATATAAATGATGATTCATCACATTCGTAGAAAATTATATAGTTTACGCTTTACGTATAATACCTATCCATTATAAGAATATAATGCTACGTAGGACGGGGGTACGGAAGTGCGGAAGCGCTGAAGGGCCACACTTTTATTTTTTTATCCCAACACTAATATCGACTTGGCCGCAGAAATAGACAATATTGTCGACTTAATGTCGATATTAACTTCAAGTTTCCGGAAACAGGAAATTATTTTCGAGTTTATCTCGGTATTAATGTTGAGAAAAAATCGACAATATCGTTGACTTTATTTAGCCATTAATGTTACTTCCGCTGGCGCCAATGATTTCTTTAACTCAACACTAATGTTGAGGTAAACTACAGTAATGCAGAGTTTCTGCGGATTAACATTAATGATTAAATAAAGTCAATATGTTGTCGAGTTTCTGTCAACATTAATGCCGAGATAAACGCGCAATAAACCGCAGATAATCTCGACATTAATATCGAGTTTTTGCGGAAGTCAACATTAATGGCTAAATAAAGTCAACAATATTGTCGAGTTTATCTCAATATTATGCCGAGATATACTCGAAAATAATTTCGTCTTTCTGGAAACTCGAACTCGAAATTAATATCGACATTAAGTCGACAATATTGTCTATTTATGACCATGTCGATATATTAGTGTTGGGATAAAAAAATACAAGTGTGTGACCAGTGATGTTAAATTACCGTAATTTATATTTTTGGTAATTTACGGCGATAATTTACGATTTTTAATTACCGATATTAATTACCTTAGTAATAAATTTGTTTTGTAAATTACCGTGGTAATTTACCGTAATAAATATTGCGTAAATTACGGTAAATTACCGTATTTTACGGTAAATTACCGTATTTTACCAGTCAATTACCGTAAATTACCGTAATTTACCAATAACAGTAATTTAGCATTAGATGTTAGATGAAAGATGATGTCACCAAAATAGAAATTTTATTTGTAAAAAATATAAACAAAATTACTATAAAATATGGTAATTTACTTCGTAATTTACCGTGTAATTTACGGTAATTTTCCCCGTAAATTACGGTAACTAATTTTTGGTATTTTACGGTAAATTACAGTAAATAACCGCGGTTATTTACTGGTAAATTACCAGCTCACATCACTGTGCGTGACCCTTCAGCGCTTCCGTAGTTTTCCCTCCGTTTTTCCCCCGGTTTTTCCAAACGAATAATATGGCGATTGAATAATAACCCCTTATTCAATGGGCTCCAGCCGGGGCTCTAGCTAATCAAAATATCTATTACTGTAGTAGAAAACGTCAAATTTATATTTACTTGTGAGAAAAATTATTCAAGAAGTCGTGTGTGTTATACATATACAGGGTGTTTACGGTCTTCTGTTTTTAATTTTAATGGGTGATACTACATGTCAAAAGAAGGCGAGAGACGTTGAAATAGGTTACCAAAAGTTGCATGATAAGAGAAAAAAAATTGTTTTTAATTTGTTTTCGTTTTCGTTTTTATTTTTATTATTTTTAATGGATAATACTACAAAGAAAGAAACAAACGTTAAAACACCTTAGCAAAAGTTTTATGATAACATATTAATTTTTACGAGAATTTTCGTTTTTAATGGGTAATACCTCGGGTAATACTACAGGTGAAAACTAGGGTGAAAAGGAAGCGATAGACAATTTTTAAATTTTAATTGGGCGATGATGCAGACTAAAAGATGACATTTTTACAAAAGGTGTTCATTATTATCTCGATTATTATAAAACCTCTCGTAATACCTTTACGAAGGTGTTTTAGCGTTTGTCGCTTTCTTTTGTCATGTTGTAGTACCCATTAAAAATAAAAACAAAAAAAGTAGTACCTACTTAAAACATTTAAGTAAAAAAGATTTTTTTTCTCTCTTATACAATTTTTACTAACCTATTTTAACGTCTTTCGCCTTCTTTTGACATGTAGTATTTAATCCGTTAAAATTAAAAACAGAAGACTGTAAACACCCTGTATATTTTATGGCAACATTTTTTAAATGACTACTGTCTGTGCACACCGAGGTGCACACTTATTTTGAACAAGGGGTTATATCGAGGGGAAACCACCACCTATTTTATGTACACCATACATCCTTCTATACCAAATATATCCCCGTACATCCCAATACATCCTCGTACATCCCTATACATCCCTGTACATCCCCGTATCTCACCATACATCCTTCTATACCAAATTTGTTTAAATGTCGGATTTAGGCTCTATTTTAGGGCACATTCAACATCTAAAAAGCATTGACTGGCCATCTGAGGAGAAAAATCGAGAAAAATAAATAATTCCATACACCCTAAATCGAGACCCAAATGCCATAAACAGGTATAGGTAAAACAATTTGATCGTTAATTTTTTGGTAGGTGATAATGTGGCAACTATACTTTTACATAATATTGCATTCATATTGTAGGTATATGAAGAAAAGAATGGTTGTATAGATTTTAAAACATATACGACAATAAAATATAACAACTTTCGACTTATTTACATTTTCTCATGTAACTAGGTACCTAACTATTATCGCAGAAAATAAAATTCTTGATGAAATGTTAAATTAAATTCACAAAAAGGGATTGAATAGTATGCAGGGTTGATTGAATTGTTCCAAGTGGACATAATTGGACGATTTTGTCCAATTATGTCCGTCCGGACAAAATCAATAGTGATGGACAAATTGGACAAAATTGAACGAAATCAATAAAACGCAGCAAAAATTCAAAAAAAAACTTATTTTTTATATGTTATATATTAAAAACTAGCTGGTACCCGGCGCGTTGCTGCCTCAGAAGAAGTAATTGTGGTAAAATCGTTTGAAATTTGATAAACTGCGAATGACATATGCCGTTTGACGTTTGCTGTCAATTGTCACTTTATAAATTATAGCGACCCGCCTTGGCTTAACATAAACGTATAAAAAATCTGTTGATCCGATCTCTATCAAACTTCACAGGAACACCCGCTGAAAATTGCCTGAAAATTTCATCAACATCGGTCCAGTCGTTTCGGAGTCTATAACGGACATAGGTAGAAACATTTTTTGCGTTTTATACATATAGATAGATAAAACAAATGTAAATGAAAACCCATTATGTTGCTTGGCTAGATAGGTTAGCAAACTAACTACTAACTTACAGTATTTAATAAATAAAAATTAAACTTGATTTTGTCCAATATTGTCTGATTTTGTCCAATTTTGTCCAATAATG
Organism: Xestobium rufovillosum; assembly: GCA_963966045.1. Lineage (NCBI taxonomy): Eukaryota > Metazoa > Arthropoda > Insecta > Coleoptera > Ptinidae > Xestobium > Xestobium rufovillosum. The sequence continues at coordinate 17,484,003 of OZ014504.1, forward strand.
TGATTTTGTCCAAATTTGTCCAATAATGTCCACGCCCTGGACGAAATCAAAAAAAGTGGACAAATTCACAACTCTGATAGTATGGGCCTGCCTTTCAACAGATTAAATAATAAAAGCTGTTCTATCGCTTTTCCCCCAGCACATTTTAAATTGGGCATTTGGGTTTATTCAAATTTGGAAAGCACTTTTAACAAAGGGCTTGGAAGTTCCATTTGCATGCATGTTCGGTAGGCTACCGCAAAACTCGGGAATTTAAAAATCAAAAATAAACCGGAAAAACTATTTTTCGAAGAAAAACGACAATGGGGTCGTTACACAATTTTTTAAAATCATATTTTCCCGAAGATTGTCGTAAAATATTTGACCCGTATTTTTTATTTTTCTTATAGCGAACATTTTATGCATCTAAACCAGCCTCAAAGTTAAGACGCTGGCCCTTTAAGCCTTTTTGAATGATGACGTATCGGGGGCAATGCCGAGAATTGTCGATATTAGCCGGAAAGTACAACTGTTGCTTGTCAAACGTAAACTGAATTAATAAACAATCATGGCAGTCTAGTCGTTTGACAGATAGTGTCCAGTGTTGTTTTTCAGTGTGTCTAGTTCCCAAATAAATGAAGCATTTACCGTTTCGTTTTAATATTTTTCATTTCAGCACTGAAATAAGTAGTCCAAATTGGATAAATAATAATTGTCAATCATTTCACTACCCCTAAAATTGTCTGAATCGGCTTTAACGAAACCTTGCTCTATTTCCCATACACAAATATACTAATTGACACAATAAATAGGAATAAAGGCACATAAATAAACGGCAGATAACTATTTATACACCCAGACCCAACACAAATAGAAATAAATTTCCAAATGTCAAATTCTGATTATTCCTAACACTTGCCCGTAGTGTCAGGAGGTCATAAATGATTATGATGCGCGCACCGTTCTCCGTTTAGGTTCAGACCACTTTGCTGACGGTAACTTTTTTAAAACAGACCCCAGAGTTGACACACGCATTTTAAACAGACCCCTTAAGCTGTCCTCACACCAGACACACGCATTTTTTGCAAAAGAGATATATGATCATTATGACTTCCTGCTAACAAGGGCAAATCATTATTGCTCCCTACTTTACCACTCCACGTAACGTTGTGCTTTCTGGGTATCAAAACATCAATTCAGATGACCAATCACAAGCGCTTCTAAGCTAATGATGTAACTGGGGCAGCACGTGTTTCTGTTTAATTCTCTGAAGGCGCGCTTCGTGCTAAAACCGCCATTGTTTAAATTTTGAGCTACTGGTGAGTAAATAAATGTAACCCAGAGGGCCAATAAACACCTAGTTACTTATTTCTATCAAAATTATATCGATTTTCTATTTAGTGCAACGACCCCATTATAACCTTTTTTAGGTTTTTTGAAAGGTTACGCGCAAAGGCTTTCGTTAGATACATTCCTTAACTAGTAGTAAGAATTTCTGACTTATTTAAACGCAAAAGAATCGTACCTTATGCTACAAACGTCTCAAAAGATGAGCAAACTGTTGAATTGACTGCTGTAGCCCCGACTGTAGCAATTAACCGCAATTAGCATAACAATGCGCCGAAGACGAAAGAGAGACTCCCCGCACATCCCAATACATCCCCGTACATCCCAATATATCCCCGCACATCTCAATACTTCTCCGTACATCCCCTATGTTGTACACCATACATCCCTGGTGGTTTACCCCCCGATTCCTCCATAATATTGAGGAATATATTGAGTCAATATATTCTTAGCCAACTAAGTATCGAGCTAAGTAAACCTAGAAACTATTTGTAAATCAAAATATTCAATTAGTCAACATACCTAATATTAATTATCGAGTTAATTATTAATATAGGTACGATCGAGGGTACGATTCCGTGACATCCAAGGTAACACCTTGTAATTCGCCTTGTAACTAATAAAAAGTGTTTCTGTACAGTTCTGCAAACCTACTTCCCATGTCTCTCTCGATGTCTCTACTTGAAGCTTTGTTAGAAAAAAAATTCTGTATCACAAACTCTTTCTCATTCGAGGAAAAACGTGTTACCTAGGTAGTCTGAAAGAACTAAAAAAGCTAGTATGTAGTAAGGGGAACGTTCCAGCCAAACCCGAGGCCAAACCCCAGATGACGAATTGCGTGACGAATTGTATTAATTCCAGTGTGTGATTTCTGTGCAGCTATCTCTGGCCAGTTTCTCCACAGTTTTGTTTTCTGTCAGTTACTGTTGTACCCTTGGTTGTAACCTTACTCAGATAGCTGGCGCTAGAACTTTTCCGGCATTTTCTTTAACAGAACTTCTTTGGACTTGACGAATAAAGTTCATAGTTCACCCAGTGAAAAATTGAAAGGAGGGGACAGCTTTACCTACATTTGCAACTGAAGGATGGAAGGATCGTCAGTAACAGCCTAGGCGGCTTGTTTATATATAGCAGATTGAGAAACAAAATTGGATAATTATTTTTTATTTATCGAACTCTTCAGGAATATTTGAGTTTATTCTTTGACCCAAGCGTTTGATGGAACCACAAAAACTGTTTTCCTGAGAGGTAAATTTCATATAATTGAGAGAGGTCTCGCTTGGCACTTTATGGAGCATAATTGAACTAATTAAATGAAGTACCCAAGTGCATTTATTATTTTATCTACTGTCAATACCGAAGTCAATACATATTATAAATTTCTATGACATTCATTTAAATTTTCTAATGACATACTCGAGGACATACTTTAACGCACTTATGAACTAAAGGATGCCAAATTGACATTCTTTAGCGCACGCATTTTGTGAAGTGAATTGCACGGCAAACTAATATTAAAATCAAATCAAACTTCTTGTAAGTAAAATTTGCGCAATTCTATACATTAACTCAACATCGGGAGATGTTGAAGGAAGACATTTCACAGCCACATTGCTGCTACCCCCGCTGCTACCTATCTGGATGTCCTAGGAAAAATTCCGTATTCGTAGATGTCAAAAGAGTACTAACGGAAGTCAAAATATGTATCCCAAAATATATATTCGTAAGTACCGACCTGCTTCTTGTTTCTTCTTGTGCACGATCATTAATTCTCGTTTAAGTACTAATTATTTCTTAAGCAAATATGTTAGTCGTGGTTACGTTGATATTAGATCGAGTATTAGATAAAACCGAGGATAAAACGTTGTAAGATACTCTCGAGGATACTCTTATCCGAGCTCTTGTCGTAACAGCCCATATTATGATACACGATGGGTTTTCAAACTTGGCCTTTGGCCTCGTTTGGTAATTTTCCCGTCTTGTATCATAATATGAACCATATTTGTATCTTAAGTAACTATAATCGAGACTATAATTAGTCTGATTCTCACTATTTTTCTCAGTTTACGAACCGTTATGTTTGACACAATATTTAATAGACATTTTGTCAAATAAGAAAAGGCTGCTGGCACTATTATATCGATTATTTTTTTCATCGTCAAATTGACCAATAGGAACATTGCATTTGGGTCTAGAAGCGTGTATTATTTCGGTAATTTTTTTCGATAATTTTGCTTGTTGATAAGTTGATAAGTTGCCATACGTTGCCATAGTTTCGAATTTGTAGGTGCATTTATAATGTATAATCTAGTTACTTTAGTACCTGCCAAACGTCAAATATTTCCAATACATTTCTTTCTATGTGAATTAATTGAAATAAAATTTCGTTTTGAACTACCTTGCTTCGATTCAAAAAATAATCTTGTCAAATACAATTCGTGGACTGGAATTTTTAGGTAATTTTTCGAAAGCTGTTGCTTTTACTGCAAATTTGACAGAAGATCACTCGCGCAAGCGCTGGTGATCTTTTAACTGTCAAATTTACACTCGTGGCTACCAAGCAACGCAACAGCTTTCGTAAAATTTCCGACAATTCCAGACCACTTGTTGTATTACTACAGAGAATAATCCCAAAATCCTTTTCTCACTATAATAATGACGTGATTGGCCGGAACGAAAGATGTTGAAACATTTCATTGGCTCTAGAAAAGTCAAAAAATAATATTTAAAAACTCGTTTAAATATATTTTTTGGTCTCGATTGTCTCTATATAGGTTCTTAAATGTAATTCAGGACTGCCTACAAGGCTGCCTAGTTAATTTTTCGTTTGGTTCAAAAATTATATAATTATTTACCTACTTACCTATTTTTATCCTTGTCATCAAAATTTCATAATAAATAAATAATCTGTTACACGATCTGATATACTCGTACCCACGAACTCGCATACCTGTCTTGCCGAGTGTCGTGCTGTCTTATCTATTTTTTATTGTTAAACTATTCATTTTCTGGGGAATTTCACTGTCGATTCTTCTGGAATACTCAATGTAAACTGTTGTCTGAACTTACGAATCTCTCAAGTTTGATAATTTAGTCTTTGATGTGTGTGAATTATAATCGAGGTTATAATAATGTTCTCGCTCTAATTGTTTCAATGAAGAACTCCATGAAGAATGAACAAACGAAGTCTACAAACTTATAAATAAAGAAATACAGAAAGAGCACCTTTAGCTATTGTGGGACTTTTATGTGTTAAAATCACGACACAACGCTATTATCATATTGAGACAGGTATTTCAGGACAGTGTCAACCACCTTTGCTCCACCCTGTCTGCCCAGCCCATACGCTTTAGCTAATTGCAAAGTTATCCAAAGGCTGGGGTAAAGAGACTGAGGATGCTGGGTAATGATAATTGTAGGTAATTCTGTAAAAGTAAGGGGCGTCAAGTTACTTTGCTAATGAGGTCTGCAAATTATAACGAGACACAACTAGGTGTGTACGATGCCAAATCTACTAAAATGCAACAAGAAACGTTTGCAAATAAATAAATGTGATAATACCACTTAACTTATTAATTTTTGTGAAGGATGCTTAAGTACATACGTACAGTTTTATAACTTTAGTAAGTAAGTAGGTGGGTGCCGAAGTAGGTGCATACCCCGGTGCATACCGACATACCGAATTCCAGAACGAACTCGCCCGGTACCAAAGAATCCTCGAAAGAATCTATTAAGTACAGAAAAAGTGACAGGGATGCTCCCGATCCCAGTTCATATTCAGATATGTAGGTAAATTCAACTCGCATTGGGAGAATTTGTGGTAACCAATGGGAACACAAAGGTAGTCGAACTTAAGCATTTACTGGATTGGACTTCTGTAACGGTCGCGGTCGGGTCTGCGCGAGGGTCTGCGGCATACACGTTACTACAAACCTCGCTACATACCAGCTTATTTTTCTGCGCTTAACTAAATTATTGTTTTCCCATGCATACCTACGCCAAAAATTATGATATAATAGGGGTAAGTGGTATAAGTACCTAGTTCATACCAAAGTTATAGTCTCATAAGTAGTAAAACAGAAATTCTCTCGATCTAAAAAAGACGTGACATTCGTCTGGTCGTCGAGAACTTCAAATTCAATATTATCGGCCGGGGTATAAAAGAGGTACCTACATACAAGTAGAATAATTATCTGGAATGATGCCATAAGCCATAGTCTCTGCCATAGCAATAAACTGTCCCAAATTGAAACAAGAAAAGTCGACCCGAACTTGCTCTGGCAGCTACTCGGGCAAATACCGTGGCAGGCATTGAATTACAGAGCAAATCCTTAAGAGCGTGTACCTCGACGTGTACTGATTTTTTTCGTTTTATTCTTCGACATGGTAAGTTGTAACAAAGCACAATTAAAATGCCTATGTTACCCACCGAACCATGGGACGTGGTGAGCACAGGTCTCATAGGACCGCTACCCCGCTCGTCGAAGGGAAATGTATTCTTGGTGGTATTCCAGGACCGATTTTCCAAATGGGTAGAAATTCAGGCGCTGAGGAAGGCAACTGCAAATACCGTCATCCAGACCTTCAAGGAGCGCGTAATTTACCCGCCATGGAACTTCGACGTTCGACAATGCTAGTGTCCGATAATGGGAAGCAATACGTGAATCGTATCCTACAAGACATGGCAACTGCATTTTGGAATCGTAATCAACTTACACCACCGTATACACCGCAAGCCAACCCTGTAGAAAGGACAAATAAGGTAATAGGAAAAATGTTAGCTCAGTACAGCACCGATGACCAGAAGAAATGGCACCGCTATCGAAGACCCCAGGTCCAGACGTGGATGCTCTGACCGAGAAATTTAAAAGCCTCTTTGGCCACCCCGATCCCTTGGGTAGTTCACCGAGAACCCCGGACGCGATGGAAGTCGGAACAGTTGTGGGCCCAGGTGGGCTCGCCACTCGCCCCGACCCCGGTTACTCCGAACCCGGAGGTTCCCCTACTGCCGCCGACTCCCACGACGCCGGACAGACGCTTCTGCTACCCGCTACTTGACCAATACCGGTACGTTTTTGCGGTCCCGAAGAAGCTGGCCGATCGTGGATGTTGGAACACCAGGTCCATCGGCCCCTGACTTTGTGCCTATCTCGGCGCCTCTGGGTCTGGGCAAACTGGCAAGGAAACGTGCCACGAGGGTACGCGTGTTTCTGCCGGATGGTACATTCCTGCGAATGAATGTAGAGGCCGCCCGACTAATAGGAATGTGAGAAATCCCAGGCAACCATTTTCATAGAACCAGAAGATATCAAGCATCTGTTGCCCCCGATGGAATGGGGATGTGTAACAAAACACAATTAAAATGCCTATGTTACCGTACGAACTTTGGTTGGCATTCATAATTTGTTTTGTTAAACCGCTACAGGTATCAGGCTCCCAGAAAAGAGAAAGAGAGGAAGACAAGTTTGACGTCAACCGTATCTGGATGGAAAAAGCAAGCGCGCCGTTTGAGAAGGAATACATGTGATAGCAAATGTTTGCACACGACCCATTTATGACGCGATTGGTGCAGACGGGAAATCTAGGAAGAAGACCGCAAAACCCAATCCAAAATCCTTTCTGCCATGCTGGATTATACAGCAGCACTAAATTACCTTCTTGGAAACCTGCAAAATTAACTCGGGCGTCATATCGTCCCTTCGTGCGGTCGCTCACTAGCCGTATGCTTTTCCGAACGGCTTCATTTACAGCGTCGAACCGTTTTGCCAAATTCTGGGAATACACATCTACAGGCAACGGCCTATCTTCCGGTTGACCAAACAATACATCCATAGGCAGCCTCAATTCTTTTTCAAATAGCACACTAGCGGGTGTTATTCCAGTTGATTCGTGCACCGCTGACGGGATCGATAGGCCGTCAGGAACAATGTGGAATACCTATGTCTGTCTTGTGTTCGTTCACCTCAATCCTCAGATGATTCTCTATGGTTCTGTTGAAACGTTCAACCATATAATCTGCCTGAGGGTGCAAAGGAGACGTTTTCGTCTTACGTACTCCTATTAACTTGCGTACATTCTGGAGCGCCATAGACTAAGTTTCGCCATTGGGTACACCGAATCAGCTGAAAAAATTGTTAACCAGAACTTCAGTCACAGTGGTAGCTTTCTGATTCGGTAACGCATAGGCTTCGGGCAATTTACTAAAATAATCTGTCGCAATCGCGATGTATTTTTGTTACCATCTCCTGATGTTGGAAATGTACTTACCTGCCATGTCAATCGCTACTCTCTCGAATGGAGCTCCAACATTATACTAGTGCATTCTTCCACGGCTCCTTGTCTTGGGTCCTTTACTGGACGCGCAGTCTCTCTCTCGGATTTTCGGCGTCGTCTTCCACTTGCTCCATTGTGAGCCTCTGCTAAAATTTCCGGAATCTTCTTCGGTACTGGGGCTTGAGGTTTTCGCTCTCTGCCGTCGTATTCTTCCACATTCTCTTCAACAGACCGCCTTCAATCACAAGAGAATTTCATTGGGCGCAGTGCGTCTTGTCCGACACTTCTGCCCAATTAGGTCTTTTTCCTGATTCCTTCCTTCTCAGCAGAGGTTCTAAGTTCTCATCATTCCTTTGGGCGGCTTTCCAAGTCTACGTACTTTTCTTCGACTTGTATTTGGGTTCGATGGCATCTGACTGATTGCACGTGGTCTTTCTTCTCTTGTCTTACATAGCACTTGCTATGTTCCGGGCAAAGTCTTGTAGAAAGTGCATCAGCGTTGCCATGCTTTCGTACTATTCGGTGTTGGATGGTAAAATGGTATTGCTGGAGCCTCTTTATCCAACGGGCCGACTGACCTGGATTTTAAAATTGAAACCACTTCAATGAAGCATGGTCAGTCCTAATAAGGAATTCCTGCCATCATCAGGGTGCGTTGCAGAGCCCAAACGGCATCACCTTGAACTACCATAAACCGGATCCAGCAGGGAACGCGGTCTTCTCTTTATCTTCAGCATGTAGCCAGGGTTGGCAAATTTCATGTTTTCTTTAAATAAAACAAATTAAACGTTTTTTTTTTTGTTTAAAACATGTTTTTTTGTTTAAAACAGTTTTTTATCAATGTTTAAAATAGTAGGTACGTTTAAAACATGTTTTAAACGTTTTAAACAGTAATGTGCTAAACTAAAGTATTCGTGATTGCTGCTACTTGTTATTTATTTATTTAGTTATTTATTTATTATTTATTTTACTAAAAACTTTTTAGGTTTTTTTGTTGTGCGCATTTTATTATTGTTTCGGTGTAGGTAATATGTGCTAATCAAATCAGGAATGTTGTCTAGCATTTTTTCCATTTTTCAAAAGCTCACCGAGTTGCTGAGCAACATTATGAAGAAACATAAAATTAAATTATAAATTCACTTTCATTTTTTATTTTATTTTATTGTGTAATCGAAAAGGATAATAGTTATTTAACGAACAATTGTATTATAAAGGCGATTAATAATCGAGACATTTTCACTCACGAGCGCAGCGAGTGAGTTAATTGTCGAGATTATTAATCGCTTTTTAATATATGAGTTCGTTACAAAATTTTTCCGTCGACTTTTAACGTAAAATCTTCGTCAACATCCATTTATTAAATTTTGTACGAATTACGATTTCAGAAACTATAAACTTGACAGTGACAGATCTTGATGACATGACAACTTGATTTGGATATTTCATTGTATATGAACCTATGTTTGGTTGCCTAGGGTACTAAAATCGTTTATTAATAGAAATCATTCATTAATAGGGGTCATTAACGAACTGTTTTGCGTTTGTTAATCATATTCATAAATACACTGTCGACGGAAAAAATAATAAACGAAATTTGTTTAAATATTGCATGTTTTGAATGTGTGTGGAAAACCGCAGACCAACTGGTTTTGTCCTTCAGGGACTCATCAGTACGGTGCTTTCCGGTGCTTTCCGCTACACACTCAAACCATGCAATTTAGCTTGCTATATGTATATGCTGAAGCGCTCTGGACAGATATTAGTAAGTGACAACTACTTTGAGTAATTATCTGGTAGTAGCCCGAGGAATAGTTGTTCGAACGGTCCAGTACCACTGATTAATAAACGAAATAAAAAGAATTTAGTTTAAAACATGTGAAGGTGTTTTAAACATGTTTTAAACAAATGTTTAAAACACAAGAGCCTCTTTTAAACATGTTTTAAACGTTTGTTTTAAACAATTTGTTTTAAACATGCCAACCCTGCATGTAGCCCAACTTGCCAATAACCACTCTTCAAGTAGAGTTTAGAAAACCATTTGGAAGCCGCCACCGTGTCCAGGGTATCGTCAATCCGTGTTAAGGGGTAACTACTTCGTGATGTCATTCAATCGCCTGTAGTCCACACAAAAACAAATCGGGCCATCTTTCTTGCTCGCCAATACTACAGGCAGGGGAGGTCCATGTGAAGGAACCCCGTCTGATGGGAACGTGATCACCGGTGTGTTGGATCACTCAAGTCCGCCCTAGGTCACCATCTCTGTGAGAAGACATCTTGATATTTTGTCAGCAGTTGAGTCGGCTTCTCACTCAACATTTGGCTTAGCTCTTGGGAACACGCTTCCACCATTTGCCCCAGTGGAGATTTTCTACCCTTAATTACTTACATATCTTAGTACCTAACTGCATCGATGGGAGATGGTACATCCGGGGGGCATATCTGTATCGAGCGTATCGTATTGCATTCCCAACTGTCGACTTACAGCAACGGGCGTATTTTCTACTTATATACTATTTTCGTAAGCTTTCTTGCCAGCACACCTTCGTGGCTCAGTGGTCGATGTGTCAGTCTCCCAAGTCAAAACGTTGAGGGTTCGCACCTCGCAGTAGTTCTTTTTTGTTATGATGATTTATCTTTTTTCTTATGGCCAAAAAATCTGTCAGGTCCAAAAGGACAGCTAGCGGATCGCCATTACTCGAGACAGACATCCACTCATTTGCCATACCTCTGCGACCACGGTCGTCTGATACGAAAGTAAGCTAAGTTCGGCATTTGCCAATCTACGATAGCATACGCTCGATGCGAACATGCATCCGGGGGTACATCCTGTTAATTATTTAGAGGATTATTTTTGTACGCTTTTTTTAATTTTCAGCATGGTTAAGTCAAATTTTTTTATCAAGCATCACGTTGGATGCTAATTCAGTTATGACTGATAGAACCACATAACACTAACTTACCAAAAGGAAGTTGAATCCAGTACTAATAACAGTTTTAGGCTCGGTTTTAGGTATCTGCCTAAAATTGAACTAGGAAATTGATGATAAAAGAATTAAATTTCACCATTTTACAGTTTTAGACGGTACTAAATCATTACAACTCGCGTTACAATAAATGTTTTAATCGTTCTAATTAGGCCGTGGGATCTTGCTGGCATGCGCGAGTGAGTAGTCGTTAATGCTAAGCAACAGTGCTCGCGGTTTGGCTATGGATGGGTGACCCATTTCTGCGCTGTGGCTAGGGCGCGCCTTGGATCGCCTACCCAGCTTTACCTAATGAGGTTTTCCAGGTTTTCCTCATTCTCGCACTAAATGGTGGGTAGAGTACTAGCAACTGTAGGTCGTTCCTGTGACGCACCTGCGGCCAATAGTAATATGCCGCCTCCTCCGTCCCGCACAAGCTATATTGTTAGCTTCTGGGGCTAACCTTAGGGTTAGTAGGAGTGAGTAGAGATATTATTATTATTATTATTAGGTAGGTAGGTACATTCTCGGGTAAATTGTTAAGTGTTACTCGTTTACTGTTTCAACCCCGCCAGTACAACAGATTACAAAATTACAAAAATAATAAAAATGAAGCTGTAAAATTCAATATAAGAAACAGTTGTAAGGTAAGCTACGCGTTAAGCGGGCGTAACGTGGCCCAGAAAGTATAAGTTTTATTCTCGGTTTTATTCTTGTCTCGTAAATTTTCCAATTATATTTTTCCCCGTTTACATCAACTAAATTGTAAACAGGTTACGAAGACATTAATTAAATGAAATTAATTAATTGATAAGCTATGCCAAAATGGGAGCTGCAGGTAGTTAACCTACCCCGGGACCTACCCTATTCACATGGATTGGGATTCTGCCTCGGATTCTGCATTAATTAAGAAAACTATCTATCTCATAAACAACATAAATTGTGGATAATTTCGGTGATTTAGTAGGGTCCTCCACAATTTCGCAGCAAGATTTTGCTAGTGTCTGATATATCCACCGAATACTTAATATGCGAATGGTCACCTACGTTACAGGTCAGTTTTGCAAACATTAGATTTTTCAAACAAAAGCGTGCTTTATTCTGTTGTGAGTTTTTAGAATCCTTTTACGGTTTGCCGAGATCCTTATGACTACAACAATGACTCAAAGACAACTAAAAACAAAGATTACGTGACTAGTAAGTATGTCTTGAGGTATGTCTTCAATTTTAACGAATTAATAAAGAAACATATGGCGAAACTCACGATCGGAAATACACATGTCTTTTGTGACACAAAAGCGAGGGTAAAAGGTAAAAGTCATCTTAAGCGATCGAACCGGTAATATGTTATTCTTAGAGCAGAGGTCTTCAATCGGTAGATTCGAATGTCATACGTTGAATCTCAACAAAAGGTTAAAACAGGCGGAAATACTTTAAAAATAAAATAATATTATGTCTTCAGTGTAGGCTGTATTTCTCGAACTGGCACAATGACTTTTTAATGATTTAGAAATTTTGACTTTTGACTTCACTCGCCTCGCTATGCAGAGTATGTCGAGAGATATGCTAACCATCTTCTGGACCATTCTCCTGTGTTATTTCTTATGTACCTTTATTACGTGCCCGATTACGTGCCATCGTGAACTTCGGTAAGGTAGGAAACATGACATAATCGGGGCTAAGTTCAGGTCGGTTGGTAGGGTAGGGTAGGTTAGGGTAAAATGGATTCATTTTAACAATAATGCGAAGGATTATTCGAACTTGTGCAATTTTCAGTTTATATTTAGGTACCTGGAATTTCGCAATATAATTCATAATTATTTAGCTAGGTGAAACCTTTATGTAAACTTTAAAGAATACCCTAAATAAAACGCGGTATTTTAGCGTTTTTCAGAGGAATGGGCAGTGCGCCACCAAGGATAGAGTTTTGCAGCATGACTTTTTTATTTCATGGGTATTTTGTGCTCAACTTCTACTACCTGTGTTTTTCTCCTGGGTTGTATTTTTATATTGTATCTAATTGAAATTATACTTGCATTCAAAATTGAAGCTTTTTTATTGACAAGCGAGAATTATTCTTTTTTTTAATAATAGATACATTTGTCCCCGCGTTTGTCCGCATTATTGTCCTATTAACTCATTTGAAAATATAATATAACACAAATAAGTAGCCGTAAATTTTTGAATTTACATAAAATCCTATCATCTCTTAACATACCGCCGACCTTGACAACAAACTTCTTCAATTAACCAGTATTAAAATTATCATCACATCATAAATAATATACATTCAGAGTAACTAACTATAAACTACAACTGTAGACTCACTAATCGTCAATTGACAAATAACAGTTTGGATTATAATTTTATCTTACATGATTCCAATTAGAAATATCTGTAAGTGTTTGTATTTCGCTTACACCATCGATTAGTTTTAAGCTTTAATCAAACTTAAAATAATCATTGAATCGGCCTATAGATAAATGTTTGTATAAATGAAAATTTCATAGCATTATGAACCTTTTGAATGAATTACGTTAGAAGAATTTCTGCGCAAAGCTCTAATAGAGGTAATGTCGAGGGGAATGTTACCTTTTTTAATGGACTTAGAGCCGAGCTTAGAACATATTTATGTAAGTAGGTATATCGTATATAAATGCACGCCCCATAGGTGAACTCTGAAGCATTTGCAAAACCATGAAGTTCAACAAGCTTCGACGTTTTGATTATACAACGTGGTATCTTAAGAGAATTTATCAATACCAATACCAAATTATTTTTAAAATGTTCTCAATCGACTAGTGTTCTAAGGAACAGTGTCGTCCCATGACAATTTTGCTTGCCATAATTATTGTAATTTAGCAATGTTATTTTTTTTTTTTTTTTTTTTTTTTTTTTTTTTTTTTTTTTTAATTTTAGTAATATTTGTGAAATTTATGGCAAATGAAACACTATGTAAAAAATGTTATCGACGTTTCGCCTCTGGTTGGAGGCTTTGTCAAGATTATATATTTAAAAGTTTACAAAATGTATAAAAGTGACAAAATTTTTTCTTAATAAAAATGTAAATAACAGTAACTAAGAACTTATATTAAAAATAGAAATTATACGTAGCACACATGATTTTGTAAAAAATATGAAGGAGGAAAGAAATGTACATAAATTATAATCAAGTGGTAGAGAACAGATTTACGTTATTATGTCACTGTAAATTTGACTTAAATTTTGAATGTCAGATCTGTCATTCAAGGAATTTTTATCTTTTTGGATGTGTATCATTTCTAAAACCAGTCTAGCTTTTAAGTTTTTTTCTTGTTCTAAAATAGTAGTATTGTGAAAATCGAAATTGTGTTTAGTATCTTTTATGTGTTTACTGATAGCTGAATTACTATTTTGGTAAGTATGTTGTTTTAACCTAGTTTCAAGGTGATTTTTGGTTTGCCCAATGTATGTTTTATTACAGTTATTACAATTAATTTTGTATACAATATGAGTTTTCATTAATTTTGGAATTGGAGTTTTTAAACGAGAATATAAAAATTGTAAGTTGTTATGCTTTTTATGAGCAATTACAAAATTATGTTTTAATAATAATTTATTAATGTTATGTGATATGTGTTTTATATATGGTAAAGAAATGTAATTTTTAGGTTCTTTTTGGTTTTGATTGTCGTTATTGTTATTATATTTCGATTTTCACAATACTACTATTTTAGAACAAGAAAAAAACTTAAAAGCTAGACTGGTTTTAGAAATGATACACATCCAAAAAGATAAAAATTCCTTGAATGACAGATCTGACATTCAAAATTTAAGTCAAATTTACAGTGACATAATAACGTAAATCTGTTCTCTACCACTTGATTATAATTTATGTACATTTCTTTCCTCCTTCATATTTTTTACAAAATCATGTGTGCTACGTATAATTTCTATTTTTAATATAAGTTCTTAGTTACTGTTATTTACATTTTTATTAAGAAAAAATTTTGTCACTTTTATACATTTTGTAAACTTTTAAATATATAATCTTGACAAAGCCTCCAACCAGAGGCGAAACGTCGATAACATTTTTTACATAGTGTTTCATTTGCCATAAATTTCACAAATATTACTAAAATTATTAAAAAAATGGCACAAATAATTATACAATTAGCAATGTTAGCAATAGCGATTACAGAACTGAATAATCCAAGAAGATCAAAAGTCTGCGAAGTCACAGTAAGATTACTTCTTTTAGTTATGTTATGATAGGGATTTTTACCCGGATTTTTATCACAAATAGAACATTGAATAATATCATGCGTGGACTCCCACAAATTCCTAATATTATGTATTCCCTTGATCGTTACCCAGTTGTAAAATGCTAGTAAAGTTCTTTATTGAAATGAAATTGATTCACCAATTCACCATTTACGCAATTCAAACCCACCGCTCTTTAAAATATTAGTTACATCATGCTGGATGTTTAACATCTCATGAATTGTATCTGCCCCAGTTATAATATCGTCAACATAAAAATCATTTTTAATAACTTCACACGCACATGGAAAGATACTGTAACGTATTTCGTTTTTACACACAATTTATTTACAGTGACTTCATGTACAAAGATTTACAATAATTAACAAAAGTGATTTGAGAACAAGGAATTAACCGAGGGGTAAACCGCTGAAAAAAATTTGTACACCACAATTCCTTTTAATCCAGAAATTCCCGAAATTCCTTCGAAATTTCCGTAATTCCTTGGAAATTCCCCGCAATTCCTTGGAAATTCCCGCAGTTCCTTGGAAATTCCCCGCAATTCCTTGGAAATTCCCGCAATTCCTTAAAAGTTCCCGCAATTCCTTGGAAATTCCTGCAATTCCACATGTACATTACACACACTTAAACTTACAACTGCCGATGCCGCAAATAATATTCCCGATCCTTTATTGTCTTCCATACATTTCACTTTTCTCCAACTCTTTCTAATACCTTCCTATTGCTAACCTTATCTATCCACGGTATCTTCATCATGTGCCTGTAGCACCACATTTCAATCGCTTCTATTCTTTTTAGATCCGCTTCTCCTGTCATCCAAAAAAAATAACAACTCCTTTGAAAATGGCATTTACTTTTGTAAGATTTATACTGCTTATCAATATTTATTTTATCAGATCTCTTGAGTTGGAATGGTCCGCTGCCTATTAATCCAATAGGGTCGTAAAAACATATTGTAACCGAATTGTAACTTATTTCGTATTTACAAAATTTATTTATAGTGACTTATGTATAAATATTTAGAATTAAATGTCATTTGAGAACATGCAGTTTTAGAATTAACAATAAGCACCGAAATATACAAGCGACAAACAAACAACAACAAGCAATAACAATTAAATAACTACCAGCGAATAATTAAACAACTAATTACTTAACCTAAACAATCCACAATACACAAATCAACAGTTCGAGATTCTCTAAAAACACTCTTACAACCAACAGTTAATCACGTCCGAAAACGCCCCGGTACACTTGAAAACGCGACAACATTCGCACGCATGTACCGATACCAAAACTCTAAACGAAACGCATGTAAGACATTATACTCGCCTGATTCTATCGCTCTTCTTCGCATCTGAAAGCCAAAACTTCAAAAACTAACTTCAAAACTGTCCTCCCGGCTCCTTGCTTCCCAATAAATAGTCTTCTTCGAACATTCGGGAACTGGAAACTACCAGAGATCGATTGTTCCATCGATCGATTTTTCTAGTCTCACAAATAGACAAGGTCAACGCCATAATAAACAACTGCGGCTTGCAGACAAACAGCGTGACTCATTACCAGAAAGGTCGCTTGCGGGGCAAAAATTCGTATCAATATTTTTTTCCGCCCAAGCAACATCTTCATTTTTAGGCCATGAAAAGAGATCTAACTGTTCAGATAAGAATTTAATTTTAAATTCATTTCCAGAATTTTCTATAATTCGTCCAATGTACCATCTTTCTTCATAATAGACCGCGTAGTAGGCATAGTACGCGATTAACTGTTATTCAATGCACAACGATACGTTTGAAATACGCTGCCCGCCCAAAATGAAACATAACATAACCTAACTATTGGACTCTACTAGTCGACGAGAAACTGAATAGCAGTCCCTACCAAAAACTGGGTAAATATATTTGTCATTATTACCCGGACTAGCTAATTAACTAGGTACCTTTCACATTTTATATAAAAATACGGATTCAAAACTACACTATACAGTGTGATTTTTTTAAAGCGCACATTAGAAAATTTTCGACGTCTACTTATGCTAGAGCTATGAAACTTGGAACCTAGCCATAATCGACGATTCCGAGACGAAATTAAATATTTACAGGATGACGTAACTCTTAAAAATGGCGGAAGTAGACGCCATCTTTGTTGTTTTAAATGACAATCGGACATTTTGATTTCATATTTTAATTCGAAATTTAATTCCGAGTACAACTAACCAAATTGTCACTACTTATCTGTCATATATAAAATTATCTGTCATACTTTTTGACACCAATTTACACAAAAACTGCAAAAATAGCTCCCAAAACGATTGGAGTTAGGTATAGCACATGCTAACATAACTTCCCAGAATTATATGTTACATCCAACGGTGACATAAAATTTGACACGTGCCATTTGAAAAATTGAGTTTTTGACATTTTGCGATACCCGTATTCAAAAAATTCTAAACCGTTGGCAAACTCGTTATGGCTTCGGTTATCAATCAAAACATTCCTTGGAGCTTAAGGAATCGAAGTAAAAAAAATTCATCGACTTATCTTCGACTGTTCAAGAGATATCAATTTTTAATGAACCCTTGCATCTGCAAATTTGAAGAGAAAATGTGGCATATGACAGATAAGTAGTGACAATTTGATTAGTTGTCGTCGGAATTAAATGCCGAATTCAAATATGAAATCAAAATGGCCGATTGTCATTAAAAAACAAATATGGCGTCTACTTCCGCCATTTCTAAGAGTGACGCCATCCAGTAAATATTTAATTTCGTTTGGGAATCGTCGATTATGGCTAGGTTCCAAGTTTCATAACTCTAGCATAAGTAGAAGTCGAAAATTTTCTAATGTGCGCTTTAAAAGAATCGCCCTGTATACTGCATACAAACACACTACTGAATGCATGTCTTCATTCGCATTCAAACTGTTTGGCACGCAAGCGCAAATCTATCTACAACACGTGGTAATTCTTCCAAATACCCGTCAATTCCTGACAATACCCACAAAATTCCTCGCAATTCCCGCAATTCCTGCGCAATTCCTAGGCAATTCCCGAAATTCCTCTGCAATTCCTGAAATTCCTCGGAAATTCCTCGCAATTCCTCTGCAATTCCCGAAATTCCTTGGCAATTCCTCGCAATTCCTGCGCTTTGTACACCAAAATTCCTCAGCGGTTTACCCCTCAGAATTAACAAAATGAACAATAACAGCGAAATACACAAGCAGCTCACAAACAACAACAAGCAATTACAAATAAATAATTTCAAGCGAACAATTAAACAATTACCTAACCTAAACAATCCACAGTAAACAAATCAACCGTTTAAACTTCTCTAAGACACTCTTATAACCAACGGGTAATCGCGTACGAAGACGCTCCGGTACATATAAAAACGTCACCACAGAATTCGCTCACTCGCGTACCGTACCGACACTAAACGCGTTTTGTAGACTTATACTCGTACGGAACTATCGAAGGCTATAAATTATCGCCCGGTTCTTATTATCGCTTTGACATCCGCTTCGAACTAAAATTTCAGACTTCAAAACTTCAAAAACTGAAAACTCGGCTTCTTGCTTTCCAATTTATACTTTCGTAGAAGATTCTTAGTAGGTTCTGGAGCTGCAAACTCTCGAATGTTCCATAGACAGACTTTTTCTAGTCTTCGTAGTTTCGAGACTCGTAAACATACATCAAGGTCAGCGCCGTAATAAAAACATCTGTGCTTGCAGCGTGAGTCACAACCATGGGCGTCACTTGCGGGGCAAAAGTTCGTATCAATACCTTCGGTTTTAATCGTTATATAATTGAAATCGAGCAGAATTAAAATGGAAACAAAATACCTGGTAAGAAATTAAGCATATTGTAACGTATTTCGTATACACACTTATTTATTTACAGTGACTATGTACAAATATTTACAATAATTAACAAAAGTGATTTGAGAACTTCAATTTTAAAATAAACAATAACAGCGAAATACACAAGCAGCAAAACAGACAACAACAAGCAATGACAATTAAATAACTACTATCGAACAATTAAACAATTAATTACCTAATCTAAACCTCAGTACAGAAATCAAGAGTTCAAACTTCTCTAGAAAACACTCATACACACAACGGTTAATCGCGTACGAAAACGCCCCGGTACACTTAAAAACGCGATAACTAAATTCACGTTCGTACCGACACCAGACACTACAATCGCATGAAAACACTTCGCATATAACGCCCGCGCAACGGCACAACTCTATCGCATTATCATCTCGAACCAAACTTCAAAACTACAAGACTGTAAAACTTCCCTCAAACTGTAAGACTCCAAAACTGAACTGTCGGCTTCTTGCTTTCCAATTTATAGTTGTCTTCGAACATTGTTCTATTTCTCGAAGATTCCAGTATTGGAAAATTCTTTTATTTCTCGAACTTTTCGGAAGCCATAACGGCGTAATAAATCAACGGCGGCTCGCCGTCAAACAAATACGTTGAAACATAACCAGGGGCGTGGCCTGCGGGGAAAAAGTTTGTATCAATATCTTTCAATTTCCATAAGGAACAACAAGATGCAGTTACTTATTAAAACCAGCCGAAGATTCTTGAAACTTAGATTTTGATAATCCCTTCAGGGGTGCCTCGTGCCTATTTTGTAAACATCATTTTGCACGTTCTTCGAATCTGAAGGTCCACGATCGACCTTAAGAACTGCTAGAAAAACGTATGAGCGTATATGATCAGACTTCAATAGGCTTAAATTTTTGTTAGGTTCCTGAGTCATTTTCGCAGCCGCTCTCTTCTGGCCTGCAAAACATTTTTGCTCGCATTTTTGGCTTTCATTTTCGAACAGTTTTTCAGTTGTACATAGGGAGCTGCACTTCACTTCCGAATTTGCTTAGGACGACCCAGGCTTCACATAACGCAAAATATACATTACCACTACCACCAGACCACCACACACTTCAAATGAAATTTTAGAACCGTTGTCGATTTGGCCACTGCATACACAACATACGTCAGGATCGTTTGGAGTCTTGTTTATTTCTTCTGCGCTTGTGTTAGGTTTGTTCCGTATTCAATAGACTGCTTTCAACTTCTTGCTCCATATCAGAATCGTTTTCGCAATTTTCCTCTTCACTTTCTGCTTGTTCTTACATTAAATTTTCAAGTTCCTCTTCGGAACGAAGATCTTTTATCAGAGAGGCTGGAAGATTATCGACTTTAACCGAGGATGGTAGGATGGTAGGACACCTTCTGAGACACAAAGGAATAATTCACAACAGAGGAAAGTCGGAGGTAGGAATAAAGAGGTAGGGATAGGCCCAAATCATACTACTGCTCTCAAATTGTTGGAGATGTAAGATGTTGTACTTTCAGGGAAAAGCGTATTGGCCCAGGATAGGAAAGGATGGAGGTACGCGTCCAACCAGTCTCCGAACTGAAAACGTTATGATGATACATTATACGTCATACCCATACTATCTATCTTATCTCTACGGAGAATTGTAATTAAATTCCCTAGAATTAGACGTGTCGGAAATTTGGTACGTAGTACCTACCTATTTCGTTTCGCAGGACTGTTTATTATTTGCCAGCGAATATCATTGACCGGGTTACAGGAAATAAGCTTCATAGAACATAACCGCGTCATTTTAGGCACAAGCTGCACCTCCGTACATATTAATGACGACGGATATTTCTATTTCGGAGAGAAAATATTTTTATTTATATTCTGGTAAATTACATAGTAATTATCTCTGTAATAATAATCGAGGTAATAATTATTTTGAATACGATTTTTTATCTTGAAATTATCACTGGAAATCAACAACCACCTAATGTACTAGGGTCATTTCACATACTCTGCACAAGTTGACAGTGTTGATAAATAATTGCAAATTATTCAATAATTTTTGTATATTTTAGTATATTTGCTGCTACGAAAATTTCAAGTATGTTTCATGGTGTCGGAGATATAAATTTGTATAATGTCAAGTGATGAATCCACGGGTTCATATACACTTATATGCTTTAGTGGAAGTTTGCGGAGATGATAAAGCTCTTGACAGAGCAACTCCGAACAACTGTTGGTTAGCGCGATTCCGTAATGTACGAAAAGCACATGAGTTATGATGGCATTTCTGAACAATATCTAAGTACATCGTTATGATACGGAAAGTGTAGGTCTTTTAAACAGAATGGAGAATAACACTTTTTGAGCATATTGAAACGGCAATTTTTTTGGTTACTCGGTTAGTTTATTTTAGTGTCTGAATCCAAAAATAAGTGAAGCCAAAACTGATGAACGACCCCATTTGTCCCTTCGTGTGCATGGATAAGGAAATTATGTATTTACCCACCGCAACAATTACTAAAGGTACCTGAACCATAAATAAAATATTATGGATGAGTAATCAACGAGTACAAGAAAAAAAACACCACTCCTAATTTGTAAACAAGACATTTATGAATAATAAATGATACATTAACAAGGACCTTCCACGTTTCGTTTAAGATTATTACTAAAAAATCTATCAAAAGAGCCAGACTTAAATATTCAGGGGAACATTACAATTCTCTTTTAATTGGAGGTCGTATGCGGAATTCCTCTGGATAATGTAACTATTGTTTAAAACCATTTATCTAATTAGTTTTAGCATGAGGTCGTTGTTTAGTCACGGGTTTTTTTTCATAATTTTGTACATGAACGATTAGACTGTTTTACTAACAATTATTTGTTTATTTGCAGGCGTCTATGGATTTGCCTCCAGACAAGGCGAAGTTGCTCAAGAATTATGACTCCGAGAAAAAGTGGGATATTATCTGTGATCAGGTCAGTGGCATGATAATACTCGTTTTCAGTATTTCCTTCGCAACAACTTTCACAGATTTCCATAAATCAGGACTGGATTACTCTCTCGAAAATGACAAATATTTCCTATCAAGTTACATGCAGGCTACATACAGACTCATCACTAAAAAATGACACTTTTCATCATAAAACTATGCTATTTCGTTTTTGAGTTATTCCTAAAAAAGTGAATTTATGGACTTTTGTTTTAATTTTTTTCGCGTTATTATCAGAAACAGCGGAAAACTAAAAATACTTCTTCATTGCAATTTGTGATAAGTTTTAATGTGGCAATGCAATTTTTCTTCTAGGTAGGACGCGAGGTACGACGTCTCGTTTCCGTGGAACCAGCATCAACTCAAATACCGGCCTGAAATCTTTCGGAAGGCTAAAATTATGTTTTAAACTAGTTTTTTAGTCATCGCAATGATTTTTTAAAATGCGACTGTTGCCGTTGTAGGTAGAAGACAAATGACATTTCCACTTTAAAGCTAATCACAAATTGCAATGAAGAAGTTGAGGAAGAAGTATTTTTAGTTTTTTGCTATTTTTGAAAATAACGTGGAAAAAGAAAACTAGATTCCATAAATTTACTTTTTTAGACGTGCCTAACTCAAAATCGAAAAATAGTTTTTGACATTTTTAAGACCGTTTTAATAGTCCCCTAACTACGCAACCCTTTCAATATTTAGCCGAATCTCTCACTGAATCTGTATATTTTATTTTCCCTCGATTTTGCCCTTCCCACTATCCCAATGCTGTGCAAGTGTGCTCGTAACATACACTCCGAGGGACAAATCGCGGTTGTAAGTAGGTGTACAGCACCATGTAAGTACAGTGAAAGTACCTGACAGTCCGTGACAGTATCGTGACAGTCCCGTGACAGTCCGGTAAGAATCACGTGACAGTCTTGCGAGAGTTTCGTGACAGTATCTGACAGTCTGTGACATCTGACAGTACGGTGACAGTCCGTGACAGTACGGTGACAGTCTGTGACAGTACGGTGACATTACGGTGACAGTACGGTGACAGTCCGTGACAGTACGGTGACAGTCCCGTGACAGTCCCATGACAGTCCCGTGACAGTCCAAAAACAGTCCCGTGACAGTCTCTAGGAAAATGACAGTAGGTGTACATGAAATTTGAACGCGGTTCGCCCCTCGATACACTATCTAAAGCTTAGTGTTTTTAACAGTAACTGAAACACATACCTATAGAATTTATTTTTATTTAGTCTCCAAAATACGCTACAGGTCATAAGGGACGACAATATATCTCATCTGAAATAACAAATATTTATTTTATTACAATTTACAACTCCTTCCTTTCTCTGCCAAGTTCACAGTGAAACCAACCGACGAACCCGAAGAACAAATGGACAGCAGATGTGAGCATGTTATGCACTCGAGTTTCTTCGCCTACAAAAGTTCAATGAGTATAATAGCATGCATTTTTAACACTTTCAGCAGAGACTAATATATTATTCTTACTTTGCGGAAGTGATGAGCTAAAACAATCGCCTTTTCATCCGAATCGATTTTTCAACTGAAATACTCCCTTTTTCCAGATATACAGGGTAATTCAATCTTAGTGTCTCTAGTGTCTCATGGTTTTTGAAGAATTAAAAAAGAAAATATTTAAAAATACCTCAAAAATACGTACCTATTCGAAGTTTCGGGAGATTAAGGGGATTTTTTTACAACTAGTTTCAAAACGTTTTTAAGGATAATTCAAAAACTACGCAAAAGTTTCAATTTGAAATTGGATACTTTACTACGAGCTTTACTATTTGACGTTTAGAAGCGGGTAGTGCAGTTTTTTTTTAGTTTTTGAGTAAGGTGAAAATTATTCAGTTACCTTTGAATTTTTGCAAAAATAAATGCCCTGTGTCGAGGTTAAAGCTATTTTAGACATGTTTCTGTAATAGAATTTCTTAATAGTTCTTAAACTAGAAACAGGAAATTCAAGAAAATAAAATTCAATTTATTTGACTGGCCGCTGCCTCCGGCTTCTCTTGCATTTAGTCACATCTTACATCACCTATTCTTTTCTGAGACCATGAAACTGGCCACGTCAGAACTAGACGCGCGGTGAAAAATAGTTGGTTTGCCGAGTATAAATCCCCTAGGCTAGACTCCCGGATAGACCAGAATTCGATTTGAAATGGGCGTTGCACTATTTCTCGTGTTTATTTAGTATCAACATATGTCTAGTGATCTGGTTGTATTTTTATATGCAAGGAAAGAGGATAGAGGAAAGAACTCCTCACCAAAACTTTTTTCTTGCAATTTATGACTCTTTTATCGCCTAAGACTATTGCGGATTGGTTTGCAGGTACAATGACAGACACTTATCAAGTCCACGTGGACTCGCGGTACCGCATAAAAGATTTCTTTGTAGATCGAGAATCGATTTTTTAATAAGCGACACATCACTATTTGATGGCGCGGCTTTAGCCTAGGGAACATGAATGAAACCGTTATTCATAGTCTGCGTATATAGAGTTCTGGGGACGAACCCATTAAATACAAATCTGTTCTTGTTGCTGATAATAATATAATAATAGGTGGTCGTTAAATTATTACTGTATGGCTCTTGGGATGGTTAACGGACACGGCGCGAAACGATAATGTAGATTGAGTATTTGAAATCGTTATAGGTACAGAGTGATTCAGAAATAGATGCTGGAATTTTGCGGATTGATAAAATGAGTATAGACGATTACTTTTTGACAATACACTTGATTCCTCTGAGCGCTAACGGAAAAGTAAATCCTGGAGTAATTCTGTAAGTTCGTGTGTAGAGTCAAGAAATGTCACGTTTTTCTGACTTTTAAAGAACATATTATCTATTTTAACAACTGAACCATTTTTGCAAAGTAAACAAACTTGTTCCCCTCATACCTCTACTATGAAATAGAGAATAGATGTACCCTTCTGCGTCTGGTATTGAAAAACATAGTTTGCTGGCGTGAATCAAAGCAATAATTGAATCAGTTGACAGATGCATACATTACCTACTGATTATATTTATAAATAATTTTACGTTCCTTCACGCAACCTACCTTATGATAGGTATGGTCGAGGGTATGGTGTAAGATTTAAAAATAAATCATGGTGCTGTAGTATATGCGGTAAAAAACGAAAGCAAAAGTGGTAGGCGCGTATACTTTCACTTGCGTAGAAGCGAAAAACCTTTGAAGAGAGATCGAAGACCTTGTTCAGTGAGTGGGCCAGGTAGGTAGATCGAAAAATGTTACGCGATAGCCATCATCAAATTGACCTCTGAGTCATGGCGAACTTGAATACTTACCGTGAAGCTGGTTATAAACTGCATGTGACAAACTTCTTAAAAACTATACAGAAATGTATTTATAAATGTACGCGACTTTATTGTATCCTTCCTTTTATGCATTAGGTACCTACGTGCGACGGGTGCATGTAGGTAATGTATAGTCCGACCACGTTAACTTGGCGAGCCTAAGGAATGAAACTGATCTATTTTAACAAGGCAGTGTACAATTAGAATAATAGTTTCGCCACTCGAGGGCGACGAAACTGGCAATATTTAATATTTAGGAGAAGCTATTATTCTAATATGTGCGCTGCCTTATGTAAGGGTTAACAATAAAATCCAGGTGCACAATGAAACAAAAGGTATAATTCTGGAACTTAACATACAAAAAACTGAACTGATTCTTTCTAAGTACAATTATAGAATGCCGGCCTATGCCCGTTAAACAAGCATAGCCGTTTCGCAACACATTAGTTCATAGAAGTAATAACATAAACACTAATTCTCAAGCGAAGCAATAAATCCGATGGCCCATCATAACATTTGGCGACGGAGCCGCCGACCTTCAGATTAATTTTCTTACATTCCTTACACTTATTAAAATAGATCAGTTACATTCGTAGGCTCGCCAAGTTATCGTGGTCGGACTATACACCAGACTACCATTGAACATGCTAAAGACTACTAACACAGCGACTACTAACTCCGTAGAGTTCGCCGTGCTACTAATCATAGTGAACAACTAACTCGCCGGAAATATTGACAATCACAAAATGCTGTTATAAACAATATTGGGTTGAAACTTGAAAGTAGAGTTGAAAGTATTCAATAATGCCCATGTTTCGAATGAACTTGGAAAACCGTAGACCGTTTCGTCCTTGTGGAACCATCAGTAAGGTGCTTTACCCTACACACTCGAGCCGTCCAATATTATTTTCACTCGTATTTTCACCTTTTACTTACAGTCTTAAGAGCCAGCAACATACATGGTGGACTGACGTCCGCAAATCTGAAATTAATTCACAAGCTTACCATTCTCGTTACCATTATTGTGTAAAAACTGAATTGAATCGTCAGTCCGCCTAATCGAATTGCTTCTGGCGCAGGTTTAATTATAAAGACATTATTTTTTTTGAAAAAAAACTCATCGATCACTTGGTGGTTCCATATAAATTTTCGATATTCCGCGTTTTTCATGTGGTAGGCAAATTGTGCAATCCGACTTTCTCGAAATGGCCGTGGGTGAGACCGAAGGTAAGAAGTAAGACGTTTTAAATACACCCTACGTTTAAATACGTGTTTTCAATTTTTTAGATAGTTTATTCAATTTGAAATAAATTACCTAAGTATGTGCCGTAAAATTTTTTGTTGCTTTCAAATAAGACATTTGTTGAAAATAATGCACAGCACGTCAGGCTGTGACGGTACAGAGTACAGAGCTCTTTTCCGATGTGAAATTGGATATAATCGAGGGTATATTACTTGTATTTCATATTTTCAACCAAGGAATCTGCTTTTAAGATTCACTGATCGATTTCTCAGACAGACTGTATAACAGACTGTATAATGTTCTCAGTGTTGATAATGTTTCATTGACGTGCTGTGCTATACCGAATGTTTATTCTAGTTTCTTCACCTCTACCTACTTGAATACGAATTAATCTCAGATTAAATAAATTACGCGTAATTGTGCAATAAATAATTATTGGCGTGTCATAGGTATAGGTAATAACGTCTGGTTTTACTTTAATTAATTATGAGGCAAATAAAAAATTAAGCGTGCAACTGTAATGCAAATCTATTTTGTTGTTGATCTATATTTATAATAAAAATCTAGTTAAGTAATTTACCCACACGAAACTATAAAAGAAGGTCAGTAGTGACATCATAATTCATAATCCGCAGTCGATTAAAGTGACCACTTCTTGTTTTTACACATATTTTTTATACGGTGACTAATCACTGTGCGGTCTTTAGATATCAGCTTCCTCAATTATTTAAATTGTAAGTTTAATGGTTAGATCAAATCACAGAGTTGCTTATATACAAATAGAGGGATAATGTCGTGTTGAGAAGTTGACCCAAATTGAAACTGCGCAAGGGGT
Source organism: Xestobium rufovillosum (assembly GCA_963966045.1). Taxonomy (NCBI): domain Eukaryota; kingdom Metazoa; phylum Arthropoda; class Insecta; order Coleoptera; family Ptinidae; genus Xestobium; species Xestobium rufovillosum. The sequence continues at coordinate 17,511,070 of OZ014504.1, forward strand.
AGGGGAGCATGCGCGTAGTCAAAACACAGAGCAGGAACCAGAAAATTGTATTCAAAGCACAGGCGCGGCTTATAAAATTTTCAGGCCCTTTCACATATCGCAAAAGCCACTTATAAGTAGTTCATTAAATAAAGTACTAACTTTGTAAAATATTGCTTGCATTCTATTTAGAGAGAATGTCAGTTCACATCAAGATAATTATTTCGGAGATGAGGCAATAATTCAAAGATTCTAGGCTGAATTTAAATGGGACTGAATAAAACTTGAATTGAATTACTTCCAAGTTGTTAGACAAGCCAGGGTTTAATTTTTCTTACAAAAAAGAAAGTGAGTAGGAAGCATACAATAATATAATAGATGACAAAAGTAAATAATTAAAACAAATTCAGTTACTTAGAAAGAGAACGAAATTATTTTTATTTTGATACAAATATGTATAATTAGGAACATATTCAACCTGAACACAACCCACACTATTAACCTGTGGGCAGAATAACACAATAAATAAATATTTGTAATGATAACGAAACAAACAATGTATATATGTACCTACATATACAGTTAATGCATTTTTATTGGCATTTTTGGTATTCAATCGTGAAAAATTTATGGATAGCTGATCAGGAGTGGAACCCAGGATCTTCCGTTGGTTAGGTGCCCTACAAATTGAGCTATCACAAATTCCAACAGGCAGAACTCCACCCGGCAAACAGAAGATTCTGCGTTTGTCTCTCGATTACTATCGATACATTTTTCGGGAGAGAATGCCCTTGAGATACAATAATTATTAACTCATTATGCCACCAATAATCCCTTAATCCTAGTTACAACTTTGAGTACACCAGAGCAGGATTTTTTTAATAATGGAGTGTGATTCATCATTAATAAATTTTTTGCTCCACAAATGAGCAGTAAGTGACTTAAGACCCTTCACTTTCTCTACAAATCTTTTAATTCTTCGTCTTGCTGTTCTTTCTTTCTGCCGTAACAACTTTTGGGTAGAGTGAGCTTCAATTACTGTAGATTTCATTTTCCTTGGACTCCAACTATAAATTAGGTAGGAACTTATTATTTACTGGTTAATACAAAAATACAGTGCTTACCAATACATATGATCCAGCCTAACCAATCGCCTTCTTTTCTTCGCAGATCCTCGCAAACCTATAGAATCACTAGTAGAAGTATGCACTTCACCCTCATCTCTTCTCCTTTTCATATCACCACTTGACATAGCAGGGGATGTTTCAAGTGATATGGTACTCGCAAGTGACGATCTGCAAATACAAACTACAATACGTATCTGCATCCTCATGCGGAACAGTCTCTAAATTCATTTCAGATGTTGAAGGCCTATAATAGTCAGTAAACAATTATTGTTAAGTAATTATACAGACATTAAAAATAAACATACGCATCACTGGAAGTTGAGGGCTGTGAGACTTGTTTCCCAGATAGCGGAAGAAGTTCATCCATTTCAAAGCTGCAAAAATGCATGTGTAACAGATCCCGATAAATATAAGTAGGTATCTAAAAACATACTCAAGACGTACACGACTTTTACTAGAGATCAATATTGTTCTTTTTGGTTTCAATCTCCATGTTGGAATTGCGTCCTTTTTCAGTTCTCCATTATTCAAGAAGGCATCCTCTGCAAAGTGGCGGGAACAAACTGCATTCTGTTCACTCAAGGGTTAATCGGTGTTCCTTCCTACAACAGCTAACCACGACTCTCGTCTTGCAGTAATGAGCTTTAAAGTTATCCTAGTTTTACATATCATGCAATTACTTCAAAATAATTATAACAAACTGTATACTTACCGAAGAAAAAACGTGCAACTGGCGCTGGTGATCGACTGCTACAAAAACGTACCATACATATACGTGGCATCTCCAACTTTATTTACTTTTTGTAGCAATGTACGTATAACAATAATTCAAAGAATCAATCAATGTATGATAAATTTCAACAATTTCACCGCAAATCAAACGTTTTCGTACAAAAAATAGCAAACGACGTGTGACAAATGACATTTAGTTTAGTTCATTTGGATGACAAGTGACAGACCAAACAAATTCAGAGCGCATGCTCCCCTACCCCGCAACTAGCAAAATTATTTCTCCGTAGTTGGGTCATTTTTCAACGCGCAGGTAGGAGGCATTATCCCTCTATTTGTATAATAAGCAACTCTGTGGATCAAATTGAATGAAAACATTTTCCCCCGCATTTTCCTTTAATTTTTTCTGGTAAGCTCATGATATATTCGAGACTATTTTCAGACGCATTCATAAATCTACAAATTGCAAACCTCTCCGACAAATATACTAGTAAAGAGAGCCTCTTCACACGGAACGGCCGTGGCTATACACGGCCTCCGATAGATCTATATATCCATAGTATAAGCATATACGAGGGGCGTTTTTTATATTCGCGGAATGGGGTATAAAGTGACGCATATATGCCAATATTATATTTTTATTTTTCAATGTAATCTCCTCAAACAGCAATGCATTTATTACATCTCTCTATTAATTTTTGTAAACCTTCAAAAAAATAATTTTTTGATTTGCCTTCAAAATGCTCGTTTACGGCAGCTTGCAACGACATTTCGTCCTCAAAATGCCTTCCATGGAGGTCCTTTTTCAGGTTTGGGAACAAGAAAAAGTCGCTGGGAGCCAGGTCAGGGCTGTATGGTGGATGGTCAATTTCTTGAAAGCTGCACGACGCCATAGCAGACACGGCAACGCGAGCCTTGTGAACAGGCGCATTGTCGTGGAGTACGAGGACGCCGTTTGCCAACTTTCCTCGTCTTTTTTCTTTTATGGTCTTTCGAAAACGGGTTAAAATGTCCGCGTAGTATGCTCCTGTAATGGTCTCTCCCTTAGGCTTGTAATCTACATATCAGCAGAATTTCTTGATAGTCCCAAAATATTGTCGTCATCACTTTTCCAGCCGACGGCTGGACTTTGAATTTTTTGGGGCAGGACCACCCTTTACATGCCATTGCTTCGACTCTTCTTTTGATTCAGGGTCATAAAAATGGACCCAAGTTTCATCTCCGGTCGCAATCCTGTCGATAACATCTGCCTGATTGTCCCCACAGAGCTCCAAAAATTGCTTACAGGAATCAACGCGGTATTGTTTTTGTTGAGGTGTGAGGTTTCGGGGAACCCATCGCGCGCTGACCTTTGTCATCCCAAGGTGTTCATGAAGAATCTTGAAAGCAGTCGTTTGAAGTCGTTTGAACATTCTTGCGATCTCCTTCAGTTTCATTCGGCCATTTTCCATAATGGCAAGTTCAACTTCACCACCATTTCATGTGTCGTCACGTCTCTTGGTCTTCCAGGACGTTCATCGTCTTCCAAGGATTCCCTACCTTGTTTAAATAAGCGCGACCACTTATAAATCATTGTTTTACCAGGGCAGGTGTCCCCATAAACAGTTCTCATTTCATTTAGAATGATATCTACACTTTTCCCCTGCTTTGTGAGGAATTTAATAACTGCACGAAACTCGATATTCGACATGTATGATGTATTAACTTAATCTCTTAACTACACTGCAACAGCTATTAATAATATCTGGATGAAATTTGACGTTTCTAGCCAAAAATAAATAACAATTAATAAAAACAATTGAAATTCTTGTTTTTCCACAGCTATCTTATTCATTCCGCGAATATAAAAAATGTCCCTCGTATCTATCGGAGGCTGCGGGCCAGTAGCGATGTCGCTAAAATAGATGGTGGCCGGAAAGTGACCAGCTTAAGAAAAAACAGGAAACTGGTCACGTGGCTGCTCTGATTCGAATTTTTCCACATAAATTAAAGTGCACTGTTGCCTCATATGTACTGCGACGTTGCTGCCAACTTCTCGTGCAACGGCTCTTACAGAGAAATCCCTCTCGCAGTGGACAAGAAGAAATTGTACAGACCTTCAATTCCCCTACTTCGCAATGCACGTTTGGCATCTGTTTGGAAGTGCTTGAATACCGTGTCGTAATCCATTTTCATTAATGTGGCGAACATGTCGACCCACTTCCTGATGCAGTTCGTCTGGAGACAAAAACATCAATCCCATTGGCTCTTTCAAGTTGGAAAACATATTGAAATCACGCGGGCATTAATTTAGACTGTGTGGTGGGCGGAAAGGATTTCCCAACCTTTCTTCGCCAGTATGGAGTATGGAGATCACGGTGCCTAATTTCTGGTGATTAGTTTATGGAACTTTTGGTCGAAATACTTCCAGCTTCTAATAAGTCTGCATGGGAGAACAAATAGTAGAACTTGCTGATATGCTATGTGACGATCATGAGTGCACGCCATAATCATCTCTTACTATTACGTAGACTAAACAGTCTGTTTTTCACACATTCAAGGAGCTTTACATCAATCTCTTGGGGGGGTCTTCCCGGTTTTATTTGAAATTCCAAATTCAGGATATTGGCGACCAATTTTCTGCACCGCGATGAACGAGGCGATGAACCTCTGCGCTACTTTGACTTTTTAATTTCGGTTCACACGTTCACAGTCATGTATCTATAAGTCTCATCAATTACTGCTCTTCCCGGTTTAGAAATGTTTCACTTTTCTTTTCATATCTCAAGAGAAATTGTTGGTGGATATCATTTCGCAGCAGTTTTTGGTAATCCGCCAAAAATGTGGTGGGAACACACCAAGCGAAACATCCTTTTTGCCCATTTCTGAAGTTAGGATGCGGTTCTGACTAGGGTTTTGACGAACAACTGGAGTGGTCACCACTTTAGCAAACAACCGAATGAACCAACAAAGTGTTGTACGTTAAATTATATATTATTCTAATTTTGAATTTAGCAGCAGTTTTAATATACTTAACTAGGTCGGCGTAATTATGCCGACATAATGCTATAAATGGAATTAGATAATATATAATATTGCAATTATGAAATGAGTTGAGAAGTATAACATCTGGAAAGGTTGCATTTACAGGCAGTCCAGGATGTGCCATTAGACGGTGTATACCTATTGTATTTTAGGCTTCCATCTCTTTCACTGTTAGCTGGTTATCTTTTTCCAGCAAAATTTGAATTGTCACAGATTTGTGTTGTTGGCAATCGTCGCTGGTTTTCTCGGTTTCTCGAGTCATCTTTAGTGCTCCCCTGGCCCTCCTTCAAACATTCTGTCAAGAAATGTTGTGAAATTTTATTCGTGACCTGGAATTTTTTAGGTAATTTTACTCGAGCTTATATATGTACCTACTTATATTGTAAGGCTTATACACCCCCGTAAGGGGCGCCGATTAACCAGTAGTGGATGATGAGTAGATGAGTTAGGGCTTATAAAAAAGCAAAGCTTTCGTAAAATTGCCGGCAATTTCAGACCACTTAGCACTTATTGAATACTACGCACAATTTTTTATGCAATTAAATAGTTCGTGAAGATAACATGGTAAATACCGGTGCACTTCTGGAATTCTTTGTTCAAACAACTGATAAAACATTTTTGAGTAAAAATTGAACAATTATTAAAGTGAGTGTTTGTGCACATTGTGGTCGTTTTATGCGCTTATTTATAGAAACGTCCCGCAGTTATAGCAAGTAGATTAAATTGATCTAAAAATAACTTTATTATCCAGAGAAAATAATAGAGGTTCTAAATATGGACCGGAAAGACGTATTAATAGGAAATCTGTTTTCGAGGAGAAATTTTTATGCGATTTTTGTGTCCTTTTTAACTAGCTTCGGTAATTAAGTATAACCCAAGCCATTGTCGCTTGATATAATCGTCTGCTTTTTAAGTTTTTTTATCAGAAGCGCTTGAAATACAACTTGGATCAGTTATTTTTACACCGTAACTGCAATTAATGGTAATAATAGATGACGTAAGAGTTCCTCAATTATCAGAGCATGGTTTAACTTAATTTTTAAGTATGCTCCTACATGGAATGACATTCCACTAAATACCTCGCTAAATACTAAAAGTATTCAATCTCGTATTCAATTGTTTTCAAGATAATTTTGTAATTGCGGTTATTGTCGTTTGGTCAATACCAGGTGAATGTTCTACTTAGCTACGTATTTCGCTTATTAAAGAAGAATTAATAATGTTTGCAGGTAACGAATTATCCAGTTTTTAGGCGAATAACAAGTTATAAAATAAGTAAAACATACGTGAGCAATTCAAATATTATTGTCCCTGATGACATGTTGAATTAAATATTCGCCATTAATGTTTTTAATTTGCATTTTATTATTTGTGGTAAATCACAAACGTTCGTTGGTGTATATTATTGCGTTATTGTTACAAGGTGTTGCCCATTTTTACAAAATGGACAAATTTGAGAACCAAGCGGTTACCAAATTATCTCTGAAAGAAAGGGTTGTCACCGCAAGAAATTCTTATGAATTTGGTACAGGTACCAAATAATAATTTTTCTGGTATATTTTTGTTGCACACACAAAATAATTACGATGTCCGGAAACTCTTGTCTGAACGATCCACCAGTATCCCAATTTCAATTTTCTCATCTTGCTCTTTGCTCCCTTTATTGCATCGTCAATAAAGCAGCGGAGTCAACAAACACCTATGTCTGACACCTGTTTCTCGCTATTTCTGTTCTAAATTCTTCTGATATTTTATTGTTGGTTCTTATACAATTCTTATCGTCTTTGTACGTTGCTTTTACTATCCCATATTGTTTTCATGTCGACTCCTCTTTTTTCCGAAGTATTCCAAATATCTTCTCTCTTTACCATATCGAACGCTTTTTCTAAGTCGATGAAGCGTATTTCTCTGTTTTATTCTTCTTACTCTTTTGTCCATAATTCTTGCTAATATCTTTACTGGGATGCTTAGTAAGGAAATTCCTCTATAGTTTTTGCAATCTTTTATCCCCGCTCTTATATTATATGGGCAATATAATGCCATAATTCCTGTTTTCCAGTCGCTCGGTATCTCTGTATTTGCTATATTTAGAATCTCTTGTAGCTCCAAAATTCACTCGCTTCCTAAATATTTTATCATCTCTGGGGTAATATAATTCCATAATTCCTGTTTTCCAGTCGCTCGGTATCTCTATTTGCTATATTTAGAATCTCTTGTAACTCCAAAATTCACTCGCTTCCTAAATATTTTATCATCTTTGGGGTAATATCATCCATTGCTGGTTTCCGTAACTTTGTGCTCTCTATTACTTCTAACATTTCTTCTTCAGTAATTTGTTTTGTGTCCTGTCTGAAAGTATTCCTTCAGATTTCGTTTTCTATTTCTGTTTCTGCACCTGCTCTATACAATTCTTCGAAGTGTTGTTTTCATCTTTCCATTATTTGATCTTCTGTTATTTCGGTTATTACCCTTCCACCCTTGTCTTTTATATTCAGCATCGTATATTCTTTCCAAGTTGTTTTACGTGTTTAATAGTTTCTGATTTTCTTTGAAGTTGTTAGGTATTCATTTTTCCGAATTTTTTCTCTTGGTACCTAAGTACCTTTTCCATAGATTTTTTCTTTTTATTATTATTTGGAGACTTGTACTCCACCAATCTGTTCTTTTCGGTTTGAATTGATCGCTTTTGAGATACCTACCACAGCTTTCTTTTGCGGCTTTCAGGATCATTTCCTTCAATATAATAATTAGTGTTATACCGGTACATATTGTGTACTAGAACGAGAGGCAGTCAATGACGTACCCATAATCTAAACTGATCATGCTTATCAAGAAGTTGTAATTAAACAACAATTTTAATGCTTATAATAACTCAATCTCTACAAAGAGCAAAAGGCAGTTATAGAATGTGAGCAGGAACAAAGGGAAGTAGATATCCGGAAGGGAGTGAGACAGGGATGTGCATTGTCACCTCTAGTTTTCAACTTATATATCGAAGATGCGATTAATATTGTTAAGGAAAGAACAGCCTCAGGGATCAATGTATAGGGCCAAACTATTAACATGCTCAGATTTGCGGATGATATAGCAGTGTTAGCATCTAGCAAAGAAGAATTAGGAGCGGCTTTGAATGAAATGGAAGCAGTTTTGACACAGGGCTTCGGCATGAAAATCAATAAAAAGAAAACTAAAATTTTGGTATGTAGGGGATGTGAAAATAGAACTAAAATGGAAATACAAATTGGAAATGAGAAGATAGAGGAGGTCGCGGATTTCTGCTACTTAGGAAGTAAAATAACTCAAGACGGTAGGAGCACTAAAGATATAAAACAAAGAATGGCGCAGGGCCGAGTTGCGTTTAACAAAAAGAAACAACTGTTATGCTCGAGAACGGTTAATATAGAGACTAGGAAGAGACTCTTAACGTCGTATGTATGGAGTACGGCATTATACGGGTGCGAAACTTGGACAATAGGAGAAGCGGATAGAAAAAGAGTAGAAGCGTTTGAAATGTGGTGCTACAGACGCATGATGAAGATACCGTGGATAGATAAGGTTAGCAATAGGGAAGTATTAGAAAGAGTTGGGGAAAAGCGAAAGGTATGGAAAACAATAAAGAGTAGGAGAGATAGGATGGTAGGACACCTTCTAAGACACGAAGGAATAGTTCGTGACATACTAGAGTCAGAGATAGGAATAAAAAGAGGTAGGGGTAGGCCTAGATTAGACTACTGCTCTCAAATAGTTAGGGATGTAGGATGTTCTACTTTTAGGGAAATGCGTAGGTTAGCTCAGGATAGAAAAGAATGGAGGTACGCGTCCAACCAGTCTTCGGACTGAGAACCTTATGATGATGATGAATAACTGGCTGTGATTGCAATTTTAACTTTGTTTGTCTATTTTAAACTGCACATTTGCTTGGAAGTAACTGGCGTAATGCGAGCGTACTTAATGCACGTTCAGTTTTCAAAATAAATTATAAAATCAGGTTTACTCCATGCTAATTCTAAAATTTCTTTTTGCAATTCGGTGCCCAATTTTCCAATTAGTATTTGCAATTTTTACACGTAAAATTTGAGTAAGTAAAACTGATAGTAAAGTTGGGTTGGTAATGACATTTCTTTTATTAGAACATGAGCACGTTCAAAGATAAAAGTGTGCTCAAGCAATACTGCTATTCCGTGACCTTATGTTCCATTCAGATAAAGAAACACGAGTTCCCCTTAAGATAAATACCGACAGTTCTAAGAACGGTGTAGTTTAGTCAACTTCCGGTATACAACAGTGGAAGTCCCATATTCTAATAGGAAGTACGAGAATAAAAGTCTGCAGTAATTCATAATGGGATTGTTGACCAAGGGGCCTTATGAACAAGGAGCACAGATAATAAACAAACATTGAACGCTGCAATAACAGATTATAGGAATGTTCACATATCCTAAGCAAATAATACGGATTTGTTTATTCCACAAATTTAAATTTAATTTTCTTAGTTGTCGGAGACGTAGGTATACACGGTGTTCCAACGAAAACTTGTACTCCCGTAAAACTCGGCAACATAAACGTTTTGACAATAATCCAAAAACACGTCGATTTTTATATCAAAGGGGACCAATTTTTATGCAATAATCATTATTGAAACTAGCCCTGTGCGGGGGGGTAGCGACCCCCCAAAATCTTTAAATGGGATGGGGGTCAAATGATCCCTACTTTGGAAGGCTTTTTCATTACTTCCACAACCGTATTTGTTTTATTCAATTCGATCAATTTGTTACCGAGAAATTGCTTCTTGAAATTTCCAAGTTAAAAAATTAATAAAGCACAAAAAGGTTTAAACTATCGAATGTAATAGAATGGAAAAGTAACAACATCAAGTAAACTAATAAGAATAAAAAGTAAAAGCAAAAGAACATCAGAACAAATGTCAAAATAAACTTATTCGCCACAGTATAAAATCGTGTTTATATACTAAATCAAAATGGTTTATTCCAAAGAAGAATGCCGGCTAATAACTCCTGAGGTCTTGAGAAATGTAAGATCTGGATTTGAATCCAGAATGTATTATTGTATGACAATTGGTGGAGGTCATTTCGAGCAATACATTCGATAGTTTAAACCTTTTTGTGCTTTTATTATTTTTTTAACTTGGAAACTTCAAGAAGCAATTTCTCGGTAACAAATTGATCGAATTGAATAAAACAAATACGGTTGTGTAAGTAATGAAAAACCCTTCCAAATTAGGGATCATTTGACCCCAGACCCATTTAAAAATTTTGGAGGGGTCGCTACCCCCGCACAGGGCTAGAGTTGCAAGAATGATTATTGCATAAAAATTGGCCCCCTTTGATATAAAAATCGACGTGTTTTTGGATTTTTGTGAAAACGTTTATTTTGCCGAGTTTTTCGGGGGTACAAGTTTTCGTTGGGGCACCGTGTATATCTATAACATGCAGATTAAAGGTCGTTCTGATAATTAAAGATTTGTATGGTAACAGACACACGAAACATCCGCAAGGATTAGAGCTAAACCAAAATATTAAAAAATCTTGTATGACCAGATAGACTTAAAGGCCCGCTTAAAGGTTTTAATAAACCGACTTCTATAGTTTATCCCCCGGTTTATCCCTACTATGAGTTCGCCGTTTTAGTGTTGAAAACATAAAGGATTCCAAGTTCGAGATTTCGAATGTCACGAAAAGGATGCAGCGTTTTACCGTCAAGGTGCGATATGCGCATGTGCAAGCTAATAAGTATCTTTAAAAGTAAAATAAAGTAAATTGTGTAAGCTACATTTAAAATGGCTGAATCAAGGCATCTATACTAGTAGAGTATAGATGCCTTGGGCTGAATGACTGACTGACAAAGGGGACTGATTAACTTCGTCGCTACGTGAATCGTAATGTTTTGGAAATGAGAATAAATTTATGGTACTTATTTCAAATTAAAATAGTGGGGAAATGCGGTTAGTTCTAGAATATTATTTCGGGTGCATTTTCCTAGGCGTTTCTACAGTCAATCCAATGCAGATAATTGAATTTGGCAGGAGGGGTGACTGCGAGAAGTTGTTGCGTGAGAATATTGTAAACATTTCTATAAACGGCGTAAGGGTTCCAGTAGTCGACAGCGCGAAAAGCCTGGGTTTAGTAATAGACAATCCATTTAAATTTAAGATTCAAGTTAACAGTAATATTAATCGAGCTTATGGAATTTTAAAAACCTTGTATGCCCACCGATCATTTTTATCAGTTGCTGTTAAAAGAATGTTGTGTCAGTCTCTAGTCTTGTCCCAATTTTCTTTTTGTCTAACAGTTTATTATCACTGCTTAAATAAGGGAGACCAAAATAGGTTACAAAAAGTGCAGAATGCTTGTCTCAGATACGTTTATGGTATTCGTGGTCGCGATCATATCTCCCATAAACTTGCTGATGTTAAATGGCTTAATATGCGCAACAGAGCTTTATCACAGTCTTTGCTTTTTTACCATAAGTTAATTTTATTTAAGACTCCAGCTTATTTATACAATAAAATCAGTTTTCGTACGGATGTTCATACTATTAATTTAAGATACAAGGGCCTTATAACACCACCTTTACATTCTACTGCTTTGTATGAAAAATCTTTTTCTTTTGCTATTTACAAATATTATAATCAATTACCACCCCACTTTAAAACAATACCTCTAAATTTATTCAAGAAGAATTTACGTTATTATTTATTGAAGTCAGACATATAGCAGAAACATTGATTGTGCGATTCTACCGGTTCTTATCTTTCTGGGTTTTGTGTTACAGCACTTGTTAGTTTTTAATTTTTTCATCTTTAGTATAATGTAGGTATAAGGCATTCTTATATTTTGGTACATGTTAGTGTTTTACCTTGGAGTTGATTGTAAATCAGGGGTCAGTTTTAACTGATCCATCTGAATCAGCTCCAAGAGATTTTTCCATGCAATCCTTCTATGTGTGATTATGAAGGCGTCTTTATTTACTTTTTCTTGTATATTGTTTGGAAAAATAAACATTATTATTATTATTATTAATTCCCTTCCCTATCACTTAGGCTAAAACTACGGTTTCCTAGAAAAGCATTGCCGTCATATAACGGCCACAATATAGCGTCGTACATCGGCCGGAATAATACGGCCGCCGCGCCATAGCGGTGGCTTCAGATGTAGAGTTAGAAAAATTAGCGGCGCTGACCGCTATATGACGGCACCGCTTTCTTAGGAAACCATAGTTTTGCGGCTTGGTTTTTCGCAGAATTCTGCGTTGCATTCGGTGAATTGGTAAACTAGGCATGTGATGAGAGGAGGGAAGACAATTTTCTACAATGCATATCCGCTTTGTCCCACATGTCCTGCCGCATCTTCTGAAGAAGACACCGAGATGAGTGTCGACTCATAAAATGCCCATTTTAATGTATCTATTAGAAGTCATGGCAATATTTATGTTTCAGTTATCGGCCACGGAAGCTTGCAAACCTATCTTCATGTTTAAAAGTGCTAAACACCGAGAAAATATTGTCTCAAAAAGTGGGGCCCTTTGTCGTAGTCGAATTTTACTCAATTTTTCATATGCACTGCCTTATACAGTGTGCCTCCGGATGGACCTAACTATACTTATAAACTTTTCTAATTATGGCAAAGGGCTCTGGAAAGTGCCCCATTTAAGACATTTTTTTCTAGATTCAGACCGTATTTTTTCGTGCCGTGCCAAATTGTCTATGAATTAGAATATTATTCTCCAATGTTTCCTTGTTTACTTGGCTTTAAAAATTCATTAAAAATAATAATAATAATAGGCTCTATTTGCAAACCGCAGTTACAAAAGGTGAAGTCTAGCAACAAACTGCTATTCCACTTAACCTCTAAACAAAAATAATAGAAAATAAAATTATTTCATGTAAATACCTATTATTGCCATCAACAATTGAGTAAATCTGTCCTTAAAATTTCTGTTTGTCATCGACCAATTGCTGAATAAATGTAAACACCTTTTTGTTACTGCTCGATAAACGAATCATAATCGTGAATCACAATTTTTTGCGCGTTTCCCTAACAGATAATATTTAAAATTCGTCTGGTACTAAAATAACTATTAAGAATTAAATTGTTGAGTGATCTTTTAATCAAATATTTTTTTTGCCTTCAGAATAATAGAATTACCCGAAACTTTTTTATTCCAGGAAATGGTTCATGCCAAGGACCCTCCTTCCTATTATTTAAATAAATTACGTACATATTTGGACCCGAAGGCATCTAGAAGTCATCGAGTAAGTATATAGTTTTTGAATTAGGTGTTTAAGTTTTACCCGAAGTTTTATTTGCTTGTGTATGCTTTATTTTGATGTTTTGTTACAGCATAAAATAAAAAACGCCCCTATGCACATTGCTGTTTTATCCAGAATTATTTTTTTTAAAGTTCGTATTTAAATCAGTCTCTGAAATGTTTTAAAAAAATGAGATTTGAATGATGCGCATTAGTAGATCATACCTCGATCATACCAAAACATTGGTGCAAAGTACGAAATAAAATTTATCATAATTTAGTACCTATCCCACTTTGCATTTGAAAATCGGCAATGCTTCATTTTCTGCTGTTGTTTTGTGTTTATTTTTAACACACTCATAAACTAAACATTATGCGTCTTAAGTTTATGCAAAAAACTACAGGCCAGAGGTTTTGTCCTTTGAGACTCGTCAGTACTTATGCCTCCTGAACATTTTACCAAGAATATAGCTGATATACATAAATATATACCAAGCGTGTTAAGCTAGGGACACATTTCTCTGACGTGTTGTGTTGTGTTGTGTTGTGTTGTGACGCAACGTTGTATGGATCATACAGCATAAATCGCATGTAATTAAACGGGGCGCGTGCACATTCCTCTGACGCTACGCCTTGTGTTGTGTTGTGACGCAACGCGATCCCTTCTTTCCAGATTTTCGTTGCATCGCGACACAACACATCAGAGCGTCAGAGAAGTGTGCACGGGTCATTTCGCTTAAAAAATATGGATGAAGCTGTCTTAATTGAAAAAGTTAGAAATTACGAATGTTTATTCAACGTGAATTCGAAGAATTACCGCAATGAGTGTATGCGGCAAGAGGCGTGGGAGGAGATAGGCAGGGAAATGAATTCTACAGGTAAAGCAACAGCATTTTTACTTCACTTGTACTTACATACAGTGTGGCAAAAAGTATAGAAACAGTTCTATAAAAAGTTCCCGGTTAATCGGGGACGAAAACGCTCGGTGTGTACACACTGGAGCTTTTGAGAAATGGGGGTAGCACCGGTTTATCAAACGTTGCGTCACAACACAACAGAAACATGTGCACACGGCGAGTCACAACACAACACAACACGACACGACACACCACAACACATCAGAGAAATGTGTTCCCAGCTTTAAGCTATGGACACATTTCTCTGACATGTTGTGTTGTGTTGTGTTGTGACGCAACGTTGTATGGATCATACAGCATAAATTGCATGTAATTAAACGGGGCGCGTGCACATTCCTCTGACGCTACGCGCTGTGTTGTGTTGTGTTGTGTTGTGACGCAACGCGATCCCTTCTATCCAGATTTTCGTTGCATCGCGACACAACACATCAGAGCGTCAGAGAAGTGTGCACGGGTCATTTCGCTTAAAAAATATGGATGAAGCTGTCTTAATTGAAAAAGTTAGAAATTACGAATGTTTATTCAACGTGAATTTGAAGAATTACCGCAATGAGTATATGCGGCAAGAGGTGTGGGAGGAGATAGGCAGGGAAATGAATTCTACAAGTAAAGCAACAGCATTTTTACTTCACTTGTACTTACATACAGTGTGGAAAAAAGTATAGAAACAGTTCTATAAAAAGTTCCCGGTTAATCGGGGACGAAAACGCTCTGTGTGTACGCACTGGAGCTTTTGAGAAATGGGGTAGCACCGGTTTATCAAACGTTGCGTCACAACACGACAGAAACATGTGCACACGGCGAGTCACAACACGACACAACACAACACATCAGAGAAATGTGTTCCCAGCTTTACTGGTTTACTGCAATGAGTGATACTTGACGGATCCAACAACTACTCCTCGAACAAAAACATCTCTATAGAACTAAAACAAGATTTTTTGTACTCTAAGATATCACAGAATGCAATTCCATCCAAACTGGCATTGAAACATGCATAAAGTGCCTCCACGTACTTCCTTTCAACGAACGAGATTTGTTTTTAGATTTTTTTGCGTTCCAAAAGCGAGTCCAAAAGTATACAGAAAACAGCAGACCACTATTCAGGTCCTTGTGGTACTCGTCAAAGCAGTAACCCATATACAAATTTATCATGCTACATAACTTACATATACTGACCATTAGGTTTTTGTATGCGTTTGCAACGCAAAATATTTAGTTTGATCCTAAATGTGCCTTTACACCTCGCTTTACACCATCAATTTTGCCTTCGATTTGACAAATCCAATTAAAAAAATCCAGGAGAACATAATCAAAAATTCTCGAATGCATTAAGTATTCGATTCGATATTCAGACTATCTGATTTAGCATTCGAAATTTCAGTCGAGTTAACGTCATCCGCACCTAGACGTAACCTCGCTTCTTTATGTCTAGTTCACCAGTTGATTTAGTTTTTGATCTGCAGTTTGAAAATTGAGATGGATAGGTTAGCATTAGACGTGGTAGGTATTAGTGAAGTGCGATGGCCAGAAGCTGGAGACTTCTGGAGCGGAGATTTTAGAGTAATACACACAGGATCGATAGGAGGAAATTCGGGAGTAGGAATTGTTATGCGGAAAAAAGTAGGGCAGAGCGTAGAAAATTTCTTACAGCGAAGTGACAGGGTAGTTATGGTTAGGTTAGATTCGAAACCTGTAAAAACAGTAATAATATGCCCACTTCCAACTACAGTGATGAGGCTGTAGAAGCAGTTTATAGTGATATTGAATATGTGCTAGATTTTGTGAGAGGACACGAAAATTTAATCATTATAGGAGATTTCAATGCAGACGTAGGCACAGGGAGAGAAGGCGGAATAGTTGGCCCCTTTGGATTAGGCAATAGGAACGATAGGGGAGTTAGGCTGAGAGAGTTCTGCGATAAACATAACCTAACGATCGCGAACACTTTATTTCACCATCACGTTAGGAGACGCTATACGTGGAAGATGCCAGGAAACCTAGGGGATATCAAATAGATTACATTCTCGTTAGGCAAAGATTTAGAAATCAAATTATGAAGGCCAATCTTAAACTTAAGACAAAATAAAAGAATTTGATACGCGCGATAAGTTCGAGAAAAAGACAAACGAAGTACTAAAGGGCGCGGGTGAAAATATTGTTAGGGACATAGAGGCAGAATGGAATTGCATTAAAAATAGTTTAGATTCCACAGCTAGAGATATTTTGGGACATAAACAAAATGAAAGTAGGAAACCCTGGATAACAAAACTTATTGTGAGTCTAATAGAGGAAAGGCGAAAATATAAAAATAGGTTAGATGAAAGAGGGAAAAAAAGATATAAGGCGATCAAATGGGAAATTATTCGGAAATGTAGGAAAGCGAAAGAGCAATGGATCGATAATAAATGCAAAGAAGTGAAGATAAGTTCGAAGTAGGAAAGACTGATGAAGCATATAAAATAATTATGAGAAATTTTGGATAAATTGGATCTAATAACAAAAACATTAGAAATGAGGCAGGAAATATCCTAATCGGAAGCGGGGAGAAGGCAGATAGGTGGAAAGAATAATTGGGAAACTTATATGCGGGACAGGAAGTACGAGATAATATTAGAAAGCGAAAGCAGTGTAGAGGGGGACAACCTAGGGTGTCCTATAATCAGAGAAGAGTTTGAGCTAGCACTAAAAAATTTAAGAAACAATAAAGCACAGGTCAAGATGTAATAGAGCGTTTATTTAAATTAGTTAGTCGCATATACCTGGCAGGCAGGATTCCAGAAGATTACAAACGGAACATCATAGTAGCTTTGCCAAAAAGGAAAGGCGCGAATAGGTGCGAAAATTTTAGAAATATCAGTTTTACTCCTCACGCGTCAAAAATTTTAACTAGAATTGTGCAAAGAAGGATGGAGAAAAGGGCAGAAGAAATATTAGGAGAAGATCAGTTCGGATTTAGACGAAATAGAGGAACGCGCGAGGCCATTTTGGTTTTACGAGTGATTATAGAAAAAAACAATAGAAAAGGGAAAGAGCATCTATATAGGATTTGTAGATTTAGAAAAAGCCTTCGACAACGTAAAATGGGGGAAGATGTTCGAAGTGCTCAGAAAGGTAGGGACAGAAGAATAATACATAATCTCTACAAAGTGCAAAAGGCAGTTATAGAATTTGAACATGAACGAAGAGAAGTAGATATCCGGAAGGTAGTGAGACAGGGATATGCATTGTCACCTCTAGTTTTCAACTTATCGAAGATGCGATTAATATTGTTAAGGGCAGAACAGCCTCAGGGATTAATGTACAGGGTCAAACTATTAACATGCTCAGATTTGGGGATGATATAGCAGTGTTAGCATTTAGCAAAGAAGAATTAGGAGCGGCTTTGAATGAAATGGAAGCAGTTTTGACACAGGGCTACGGCATGAAAATCAATAAAAAGAAAACTAAAATTTTGGCAGGTAGAGGGAGTGAAAATACTTAGAACTAAAATTGAAATACAAATAGGAAATGAGAAGATAAAGGAGGTCGCGGATTTCTGCTATTTAGGAAGTAAAATAACTCGAGATTGTAGGAGCACTAAAGATATAAAACAAAGAATAGTGCAGGGTCGAGTTGCGTTTAACAAAAAGAAACAACTGTTATGTTCAGGAACGGTTAATGTAGAAATTTGGAAGAGACTCTTAAAGTCATATGTATGGGGTACGGCATTATACAGGTGCAAAACTTGGACAATAGAAGAAGCGGATCGAAAAAGAGTAGAAGCGTTTGAGATGTGGTGCTACAGATGCATGATGAAGATACCGTGGATAGATAGGGTTAGCAATAGGGAAGTATTAGAAAGAGTTGGGGAAAAGCGAAAGGTATGGAAGAAATAAAGAATAGGAGAGATAGGATGGTAGGGCACCTTCTAAGACACGAAGGAATAGTTCGCGACATACTAGAGTCAGAGATAGGAATAAAAAGAGGTAGGGCTAGGCCTAGATTAGATTACTGCTCTCAAATAGTTAGGGATGTGGGATGTTCTACTTTTAGAGAAATGCGTAGGTTAGCTCAGGATAGAAAAGGATGGAGGTACGCGTCCAACCAGTCTTCGGACTGAAAACCTTATGATGATTATTTTTGGAGCTGCTGTTTAAATAACAAATAAAGGAAGAAAACATTTACGACTTTTTACAATACTGCTGTATTTTTATTGTTCAACATAATTTTATTACTAGGCTCTAAAAGTAAATAAAAAAGGTGGGAAAGTATCATCATCACCAAGTTCTCAGTCCGAAGGCTGGTTGGACGCGTGCCTCCATTCTTCCCTGTCCTACGCATTTCCCTAAAAGTAGAACATCCTACATCCCCAACTATTTGAGAGCAGTAGTCTAATCTGGGCCTACCCGTACCTCTTTTTATTCCGCGAAGTATTCCTTCATATCTCAGAAGGTGCCCTACCATCCTATCTCTCCTTTTCTTTCCATACCTTTTGCTTTTCCCCAATTTTTTCTAATGCCTCACTATTGCTAACCTTATCTATCCACAGTATCTTCAAAATGTCAAAGTTAAAAATTTCCACAGCCTGTACATACTATTAAACCTAATTTGAATAAACTCATACACAACTTGGATAAAACCGAGGATAAAACAGTGTTGGGCATGCTTACCGTCGAACTCTGATGCAAAATCAAATCAAAATAGGTGCTGTTCTGTTCCCAAGTAAGTCCCAACATTCGAGAAAAATCAAATGCAAAATCAAACGCCCGAAACCAAACACAAAATTGAATACATAGTTTGAAGTATGAAATATAAAATATATCATAAATAAAACTGGAAATCAAATGCAAAATAAGATGGTGTAAACGCACTTTAAAAGAAACTGTTTATGGAAGTAAGAACGTAAAGGTACAATGTGAATGTTTCCATGCCAGCGTTGTGTGATATCTCGGAGTATAAAAAGTCTAAATTTAGTTCTACAATTATTCTTGCAAGGTATTTTCCCAAGGAGTAGTTATTCGAACTGTCCAGTGTCCCTCATTTCATAAATTTCATAGGTACTTGGTATAACCCAAAACTATAATTCCTTGCTGGGAACCCTAGGAATGCCTATGTATGGATTCTCACTATTTAGCAGATCATGATGCATTATAAATTATATTAGCATTTCACAGTAGGGTGCAAAGTTTTTAGTGCTGGTTAAATTGAAATACATACTTATATGTATTTGTTTCCCATATGACATCTTTAGTTTTACGTTTGTGTTAATTTTGGAGCACATTGTATTTGTTTATATTCTAAAAATATTGCAATTCATTCAAATTTTTTCAGAAACGAAAAATGGTTGGCGATTCCACATCAACGCAAGTCCTACGAGATCTAGAAATTTCCCTTCGGACTAATCACATCGAGTGGGTTTTCATTTATATTTTTTTTGCCTTTGGAAGATTAATTGTTGTGTTTTTAGATGGGTCAGAGAATTTCTAAATGATGAAAATCTGGGTCTTGATGTCCTCATAGATTATCTGAGCTTCAGATTGGGTATGATGAGGCACGAACAGAGAATAGCAGAATCTCGGGCAGGATCCGAAGAAAAGTTAAATCCTGTCCCACATAACACTACAGCACTGAATACCTCTGGTGATAAGCAAAATGGATATTCTCGGACTCCGCTTGATATTCCAGATAGTCCAAGTATAAAACGGAGATCCAAGCATGTGGCGAAACTGAATATGGGAGAGTCTAAAGACGACATCCATGTTTGTATTATGTGCATGAGGGCAATCATGAATAATAAGGTATGTATAATAAATTAACACAGCACTACTGGCCAACAAGTTACACTTTAGCAGCGGCATGCGCAAAGATAAAACATGATTATACTGTTTTTATTCTCTGTTATATCATTGTAAATTTAGGTTTTTTCTGAACCAGTAAGATGTCACGTGCCGGCTACTTGATCTTTCAAACTCGCTTTTAAGTCTCTAAGAGTCCGGCAAAGCAGGTCAAAAGTTACACCTCCGGGGCATCGGGTCAGTAAGGTATCCGTTAGAAATGGGAGCAAACTATCAGCTGTGTTGCAACACTGTCGCGCTAAACACATTTATGGACACAAGAACAACGCACATTCAAAGCCCGCTCTGAGTTTACGTTCAGTCGGCACGGGGCGGCAGCACATACCAAGGCATATTTTGCGTTTGCAGTGCTTTCGCTCTACCACGAATTAACCTTCATCCTAGTAAATTTAGCAACACGAAAGCCTGATTATGGTAGAAGAAGGTATATTTTATGTCTCTATTGAAACAATTGTTCAAAAACTAAATCTCTTGGTGCTATACACACGTGAAGTTGGTCAATTTCATGAGTGAACTGACACTTTCTAAGATAAAATTTTTAACTTTTCTTTCTATAGAAACCTAAAATAAAGTTTCGTTTATAAACTGTCCAAAATTCAACACTTCAATTTTCA
Source organism: Xestobium rufovillosum (assembly GCA_963966045.1). Lineage (NCBI taxonomy): Eukaryota > Metazoa > Arthropoda > Insecta > Coleoptera > Ptinidae > Xestobium > Xestobium rufovillosum. The sequence goes on from OZ014504.1 coordinate 17,531,565, forward strand.
CCGTTTAGAAATGAGCATAGCACCACGAAGTCAGTTTTCAGGTTCATTTTGAAGGGGTTTGCCGGACTCTTAAAAGCAAAAATTACATTAATAATTTTCAGTAGTAATATCTCAAGAGAGTGAGAATAACTTTGAAATAATTTGACAGATTTTCGAAAACTTGTCAGGACTCGAGTGGCTATTGCCGAATAGCGACAAGTTTGAGTAAAATGTGGAGAATTATTTTCCAAGTTATTCTTACTCTCTTGTGGTATTCGAAAGATTATTTTTTGGTGTTCAAATAGGAAACACAACTTTTCAATATTATTCTTTTATTGTAACAATTTGCGATTAAAACATATGACATATTATGTCAAGACCAGAAAACTGCAGAAAACAAGTCGTTTGTCAACAAAAACAACATACGAAAAAAATTCTAGCTGGGACAAGTTAAGTAAATTCAGCGGGTATGTGTATGGGTTAACTTACTCATGTAGGTGAACCAAGAAACGCTACTTACTAAATTAAAAATAAAGATTAAGGAAGACCCAAAACTAGTCAAAATCTCAAGTTTTACTCATTAATAAACTTAGTAGGTATTTTTTTGCCACATTCATCAATGGTGCTTAACAAAAGTTTTCAAACACGCTGTTTTTTTGTATTATTACTGTTATATCTTTTCAAATTGTAATAATATATACACGCATGGACAAAAATATGGAATATTTTTGATTTTATTTATTTCTCGGGAAACTTTGTTACGAACAGTTGCAGCAGCAGTTTATATTAGATAATGAGGCATCTAGTAAGCCTGGCAATAACAAGAAAGTATCAGAAACTGTCATTGTGTTCTAAAAATCGAATTAAGTAAACCTCGTGTTCACACCTGACTTAACTTTTCTAAGTAGGTAAGTTTACTCGTCAACCTAGGTGTGCAGAGGTAAAATTTAACATTTGTTGATTATTCTGTAGCATTACTGTCTTCGATAATGTCAGCAGTTCGATGTTGCACTGCAGTTGAAGTAGCAAAGGTTGTAAGTTTGTCAAATGTTGGTTGGAGACAAAGCCATATTGCAAGATTTGTTGGAATAACTCAGTCTGCGGTTTCAAAAATTTTAAACAGGCACAGACAAACAGGAAATTTCAAGAAGAGGCCTGGCCAAGGACGGAGACAGTGTACAACTCGCCGGGATGACAGATTTTTAATGTTGCAGTCACTACGAGATCGTACCTTAACATCAACTCATTTAATAAAACAACTTTTAAATGCGAAGCAAGTTAATGTTAGCTCTAAAACAGTTGGGCGAAGGTTGAAGGAAGCAAATTTGAAAGCGAGACGGCCTGCTAAAGTCCCTCGACTCACTCAGAATGCTAGGGTTCGCAGACTACAATTTGCTAGAGCATATGGTGACTGGACGATTGGCCAATGGAAGAATGTTATGTTTACCGACGAAACAAGAATCGTACTGTGGAAGCCAGATGGACGTAACCATGTGTACAGAAGAATTGGAGAAAGATATTCCAACTGTGCACTAACTCCAAACGTCAGTTTTGGAGGAGGTGGGATAATGTTTTGGGCAGGCATTAGAGTTGGGAGGGTCGTACAGAACTTGTAGAAGTGTGTGGAAGGATGACAGCTGACAATTACATTGAAAACATCCTGTCAGAAGTCAGAACATGTTGTGCCATACGTTGACTTCATTGGTTACAACAGATTCATCCTAATGCATGACAATGCAGGCACATGCTGCTGCAATTGTAAACCGGTATCTTAATGATGTGGGAATCCAAAGTTTGGACTGGCCTCCATACAGTCCTGACTTAAACCCAATAGAGCACTTGTGGGATCAACTAAAAATTTTGTATTCGAGCCAGGAATCCTGTGCCAATGACGCTAAATCAATTAAGATTTGCCGCACATCAGGAGTGGGATGCAATTCCGCAAAAATGTATACAAAATTTAATCTCCAGCATGCCTAGAAGAATGGAAGCCGTAGTCCGCGCTCGGGGAGGCAATACTCAATATTGAGCAGCCCATGTTTTGTAACTGGTTTCGTTCTTTTGGTGTTAATGTTTGTCAGACCCTAATTTATCCATTCTATACATATTCAACTATTTAAGTTTTTGTTATTTGGTGTTTATTGAGGAGTTACTTGATGAACCGTTGTTATTAGATTACTCTTAAAATAGACAAAGATAACTTGATTCTTTAGTTTTCTATCTTCGTAATCTGTTATTATGAAAATTTAAAAATATTCCATATTTTTGTCCATGAGTGTAGATTGTAATCTCGTGCGTCTTCTACTATCATTCCAACGATTTTTTTTAATTTGAATAATTGAGTAAAGTAATGTGTAGGTATTTGGTATTCTATGTTATTTGTTATTTTTCGACTAATTTCTACACTAATAGTGTCACAATATGCAATTAAGATAACATATATTTTGAAAGTCTAGTTTTTATCATTCACATTTTCCATTCGCACTTTAAACTGAGTTTGGGTATTTACAACGTTCTTTTATCTATGAACTTATGATTCATCAAGAGTTATGTTTAGTTCATCAAGAGTTATGTTTTGATTGCAAAAAGTGATTGAGTAATTTGCTTATTTGTCTTCGACTGATAATAATAATTCCCCTTGGATTATGCGATTTCGAAATCTGTTTTTGATGGGTAATGGACAATATTAAAAAAGCTGACATCCGAGTTAATAGATAGACTGAGTAAATCTATACATTGTTTTAGATATACAGTAATACAGTAGATTTCAGTAATCCACCCCCCCCCCCCCCCCCCGCCCCATTAATTGGAATATCCTAATAATTCGAACAGCCTTTTTATTATTTTATCATGTGTTTAATGCCAACGCGTGCCTGCCACATTAATTTATAGTATTAGATTTACATTATCACTTCTCTCATGGTGGCTACTAGTTGACATCAACATAAAACATTGACATTAAATCAAGGATTAATTGCTGACATTAAACATTTACTGATTTGAATATTCACTAATCCGAACAAGGGTGTGTTTGGATTAATGAGACTACTGTATTTGGGATTTTTTAGACTTTCTGCACGCTTTTACATTTTAAAATTGGCTTATTTTTTTCTGTAGATGTAAATAAATGGGCGTTGGCAGATTGCTTTAAATACAAATATGTATGATAAAACGTAATCTGGGAATTGCTTGAAAATATTTTTTTTTGATTAGGTACACATTCCTGTTGAATTGTAATTTTATTTTTTTTTTATATTGTAACGATGCAAAAGAAAATGAAGCAATTATTCAAACAAATGAATAATCATTTTCTCTGGTCGTATAAAGCGAGGAGGCCCCCTTCTAGATTTTGGGAAAATATGGTCGCGCCGCGCGCCGAAGCCTCCTTCCAAAATCTCCGGCCGCTGGCCTCTCGATATAGTCCGACCGCGCCGGGACCTCGAGAGCCGCTCTTAGTAATAATAATAATAATAATGATTTATTGTCCAACAGAAGAACATTCCAATTACAGGACAATTAAAAAAAAAAGACCAAGTAAAAATGACCAACTATCTAAATTACACAACAAAATACTTAATAATAATAATAATAATAATAATAATAATAATAATAATAATAATAATAATAATGACTTTATTGGTATAACAAACCGCATATACATATTGTTTAGTGTTGACTATACATATACCTGTTACACCAAATGGCGAAGTTCATCTTGTGGATACAGATATTCACAAGATGCTCTTCCACTTAACCAAAATAGAGAAAAGGAAAAAAGCAGAGGAAAGTGTACAATTGGAAGAGCAGATCAGAAAATAGGAGAAGAAGAATTGAGGAGAGAGGAAAGCACGCGGACAATATGTATTACAAAATTGAAATCAAAAACTAACAATTCGCAAATTCAAAAATTTAGAGAAAAAAAAAATTAGATTTTGGAGAAATCAAAGTTTACTCAAACTTTAAAATTTACTGGAGATGAAGAAGTCTCTGAAACAACTTAATCTTGAATTGTCGAATATTTAACATTTTCAGGTCTCTAGGGATATTGTTATAAATTTTGCTCATGGTGTACGTGAAAGATCTTTCATAAATAGCAGTTTTGTGAACCGGAGGAGTGATCAACGACTTTCTTCTGATATTGATGTTATGAACATCAGTTCTATATTGAATTTTATTATATAAATATGGTGGCGTCCGAGTAACAATTATATTATGGTAAAATGAACACACATGCAAAAGGCGTCGATTTGTCATATTTAACCAGCCAATTTCCTTGATTTTATGCGAAATATGCTCATATTTGCTCACCCCACATATCAGTCTAGTACAAGCGTTCTGCACCAGCTGAATCCTACGCCTAGTCTGAGCATCAATACAAGAGTCGTAAAGCACATCACAGTATGAGAATTTAGACAAGACCAATGAGTCACACAGTATTTGAATTACACTCTTGCTGAGAATATCTTTATTTGCCTAAATTAATCTCAGAGTAGCAAATGATTTTCTAATGCAACTGGCTATGTGTGATCTGAAACGTAAATCTGAATCCAAAATGACTCCTAGATTCCGCACTTCACCAGCACAATTTAATTTAGTATTATTTATTATAATGTTTAGATTTTCTAACAGAGCGTCGCGAATGGAAGATTTACAAAAAAGAAGTAAGTTCGATTTCAATGGATTAATAATTAAGTTATGATTAAGAGAGGTCTGCAATAAAGAATTCAAATCACTATTAATTACTAAATTCGCCTGTAATATATTGGCTGGATCAAAAGAATATAGAAGTTGGGTATCATCAGCGTAGCAATGCACCTTACAACCCTGCACACAAGTAAACAAATTAGAAACATATAAGGAGAACAGAAGGGGGCCCAAAATTGATCCCTGCGGGACACCTCGACCCAAGGTACCTTCAAGAGATAATTTGTTGTCCAATTTCACACACTGCTTTCGACCAGATAAGTAACTCGCAAAGAACGCAATCGCGTCACCGCTGAAACCAGAATAAGATAAAATAGAGAGTAAAATTTTGTGATCTATGGTATCGAAAGCTTTAGAAAAATCAAGTAAAATTAAGACCGTAGCAATACCATTGTCAGTCGCCTTCAAAATATTATCCACAACATCCGTCAACGCAGTGACACAACTAAAATTTCTCCGGAAACCAGACTGGTATGAAGGTAAAATATTATAAAACTGCAAATGTTGATTAATTTGTGTATGAATCACTCTCTCCAGCACCTTGGACAACACAGACAAAATACTTATTGGCCGCAGGTCCTTATATTCCAGTGGTTGAGCAACCTTGGGTAGTGGTATGACGTGAGATATTTTCCATTCGTCAGGTACAATATTCTCTATAATACATGAATTAATTATATTGGTTAAAAACGGTAACACATACGGACAGCAATACAACAACATTTTAATTGAAATAGTATCAGGACCCGTAGCATTACTCTTAATAGATTTCAAAATGTCGTGTATGGTATCAGGACTAACCAAATTAAATGAAAGCTTAGAGGGAAAATCACACTTGAAGTTGTTATTATAATAATGTATTGTACCAAAAGTGTCACCTGTGGGGAAATTGTTTGTGCAGTTAATGAAATAGTTATTTATTGAATCGGGTTTATGCAAATGCAATGGGATGTCTTTGTGTGTTTTAGAAGTATAAACATTTAAATTAGAAAGCTCCTTCCACATTGAATTTGTTGTGCCCGTCTGTATTTTATAGTTTAAATAAGCCTTTTTCTCCCTTATTATGGTCTTGTTTGTAAAATTTCTTATCTGTTTGTAATATAGATAATGCAAATCAAGTCCAGTCCTCCTAAATCGTGATAATGCCTTATCCCTTAAATTCCTTAATAACTTTACATTATCAGTTAACCATGGGGCCGGTCTTTTTGAAAGTTTACATGTTTTCAGAGGGGTATGTTTGTTAAATAAATTTAGAATCAGATAATTGAAATGTGCCAGCTTGTCATTTATGTTACTGATATATAAAATTTCTTCAAACGGGGTATTGCATAAATCATTTTGAAAAGAAGTGTACTGAAAATGTTTGAAATTTCTAAAAGTAATGAATTGTGGTTGAATTTTGGGTTTCGTGACCGTTATGTTAGTATAAATCAACTCATGATCAGTCAGTAATTGCCCTGTGTGTTTCACTCCACTACCATTTATATCCACCCCACCAGAACAAACAATAACATCGAGAAGCGACATCTTGCTGATAGAGTAACGAGTAGGTTCTTGAATTAACTGTAGTAGACCGAAATCATTTAAAGTAGACACAAACCTTTGTGCGACCCTACCATGCAAATCCAAAAGATCAATATTTAAATCACCCATACACACAATATTTTCGCATGATAAGAGCACACTACACAATGTCTCTTCGAAGGATGTTATAAAATTATCAATATTAGTGTTAGGCGGTCTATACATAACAGCAAAACAATATTTGGTGGCGTTTAATACTATCTGTACCCAAAGTTGCTCAAGACACTGAGATTGATTAACATTAATTATAGAAAAATTCAGAGAGTTTTTGATATAAATACCAACTCCTCCTCCTCTGTTCACCCTATCCTGCCTCAGAAATTGATAGCCAGCTATGTCTACCAAACGAGAATCCAACCGGTTGTTCAGCCACGTCTCACTTACGCACACTATGTCGTAATCATCGCTCAGTATATGCTCCTTTAACTCTACAAAACCAGCCAGAATAGATCTAATATTAATATGAGCCAGAGATAATGTATTATTCATTTAAAAAAGTAAAACAATATAAAAAAAAATGGAAACATACAGATCAAAAAGCAAAATAGAAAAAAAAAAATAGAACATACAGATCATCCAACATCTCCAGAAAAAGAAAAAATGTATATTCAAATTCATAAAACAAACAAATGAACATGACTAAAAAAAAAAACAACAACAAAGTAAACAACAATGCATTTACATCTTTGCCAGAGCCTCCTCACTATTTATAACAATAAAATTTGCTCGGTCATCCTTTCTCACATAAACATTTCCACTCCGCACCCACACATATTTATATTTCTTCTCCCTAGCGGCGTCTCGGGCTTGCCTCAAGAGGCTCTTTCTCTCCAGAGTAAGGTGTTCGTTTAAGAAAACAGGATTAGGGCAGTTTTCAAGTTTCAGGCCAGGAGCTTTGTTGTCAGAAAGGTTTGGGCGTTGCTTAATTCTTGCAGCTGACAACAAATTATCCCTAACACGACGCGAACAGAAACGCACAATTATGTTTTTTGGTCCTGTTGATTTTATACGGGACGGTACCCTATGAATGGCATCAATTTCGCTCGCATTCACCTCGCAATCAACAAATTGGCCGATTGTTTTAACAACATTCGTTAGATCTTCATTATTGTTCTCGGGCACACCAACAATCTCAATATTATTGCCTCTAGAGTACTGCTCCATATCAAACATCTTTGTCTTCAGAGCTGCAACCTCCGACTTAAGCATCACATTCTCCACCCGCAACTGTTCCGTTACCTTAAAACACTCTCCAAACTTTTTCAGAAGCATTTCAAAGTCGGAGATCTTGTTAGAACAAAACAAAACGGACTCCCTGAGCAACTTTAGTTCTTTCTCCACGCCTGTCATCCCCGAATTTCCAGCAGAGCAGCATCCATCCTCGTTGTCCTCGTCTGACATGTCATCAACAACAAGTGAGGTGCGTCCAGTGATACCACAGCGGCCACGACAATCAGCGCATGACCACTTGGCCCCAGATAAGGATTGAAACAAGTTTGCTTTTTCAGCATCTAACTCGGAGCACCTACCATTTGAATGGAAAAAGTTTCCACAAAAACTTCCGCATTGAATACCTGGGTTCTTGCGGTTTATATTATTCCCACATACGGCACATTTATTTACCATAATGAGATCAACAAATACCACTCAACAGTAAAACGGGGGTGATCCAACTTCTACAAATCAAGTCCACAACCAATAACGCAACCACTGATGGCAAAATTAAGTCATAAAACCGAGTACTCTACCGAAAATAACGAAAATTTTATCAGAGCTAAAAATTCACGTCCGCACTCTACTCTCTCTACGATATAGTAAACTAAAAACTATTCAAGCAGGTGGACCCTAGCAGTGTCCAAAATACATCCTAGGGAATTAATATTTATATCACAAAAACGTGCAATTAAGTTAAAGTGAGAACACATTACACAAATGGGCGACTTCATTAGTAAGTTAGTACGGGCAGTCGGAACGAAAAACAAGTTAGGATGACGAGACACAGTACGAGGGACAGCAAACTTAAGGAAGGCAAGCAGTTCAGGTGAATCAATGTTATTATGAAGGAGATGGTACAAAAAGGTTAGGCCTGCAGCAACTCTACGAAACTCCAAGGAAAACACCCCAAATCTGTCTAAAAGCATGACGTGACTACAGCCTCTCTCAGGATAGTAACCCTCAGTCTTGAGATACAGAAACCTAAGGAATTTCCTTTGCACTGACTCAATTGAAGATTTGTAGCATTCATAGAAAGGAGACCAGACAATAGAGCAATACTCCAACTTGGAGCGAACTAAGGCCTGAAACAGGGTCTTCAAAGCAGTAATATTAGAAAAGGTGCTACAGTTTCTTATGATAAAGCCTAATGTTTTGAAAGCAGCAGGTACGATGGTCTTAATATGCTGAGAGAACAAAAGTGCAGAGTCAAAAATAACTCCCAAGTCCCTAATAGTGTTAGCCCTGGAGAGCCCAACTGGACCAATATGGTAAGTAAAAAGAACTGGCTCTAATTTTCTTGTATATGAGACAACATGACACTTAGCAACATTAAGTTGAAGCTTATTGACATTACACCACTCAGTGAGGTGATTAATTTGAAGTTGCAGAAAGTGGCAGTCATTCAAAGATTCAATATTTAAAAACATCTTCATGTCATCAGCATAGAGAAGCTTAGAACAGTAGATCGAATCAGCCAAGTCATTAATGAAAAGGAGAAAGAGAAGGGGACCCAAATTTGACCCCTGCGGGACACCCGAGCCAGCCACAAAAGACTCAGATCTATAACCATTGAAAACAACACACTGACTACGATCCCCAAGGTAAGAGGTAAAAAGGTCAATTAAGGAATCACTAAAACCAAAATCAAGTAACTTAGACAGCAAGACACTGTGATCAATTTGGTCAAACGCCTTGGAGAAGTCAGTGTATATAACATCCACCTGACCATTTGCATCCAAGGAATCAGAGATAACCTGTGTCACGTGCACCAAATTAGTAGTAGTTGACCGCTTAGAAAAGAAACCATGCTCTTAGGGGGTAAATACAGTGCAGAGTTCTTTGGCATAGTATATACCTTGCTATTTCATAACTCAACACAGACATCATTTACACTGAAGGGAATTGTGCCAATCGAAAGACGGAATAATTCTCTTCTCCGCACATTCATTAGGGAAAGCTTGCGTCGAAAGGCTGCGAGAGTCCCTATCCGTTACATCACACTGAAACAACATTTACACCCTGTGAATAACCACAAGGTAGTACGATTTACATACCTTCGTTGATTTTGGTTTGTGATTTTCCGAATGTGGTTGCCCGATCGGTAACCTACATCGCCAAGAGCGAAATAAGTTATCTATCCGTCACATGCTTCGTCTATACAGTGATACCGACTTTGACCGCCAGATACCGCTGGTTGTCATTATTTTGATTAAATTTGTAAATAACTTTTTATTGTACATTCGTTCTGCTTTTATTTGAATTTTCTGTATATAGTTAAATTAATAGAGTGTGTTTAAGTTTCATCGTGAGTATTATTTTTATTTTGCAATAGTTCCAGAGAACCCTGTCACTGACTAGAGTTCAGGGTATATTTATCGACGACCAGAAGTCCACCGACCGACCGACTGAAGCAACACCCTGTATGGTCACAAAAGGTGACGCAACGGGAAAGGTCGTTGTAATATTTGCCCAATAGAGTAAATACAAATAGTGGGTGCAAAGCATGACAGGTTCTAGTCAGTCGAGTCTCGCCTAGTGACTTCGCTTTTGAGGATGCCTGGCTCATTCATTCGCTTACTTGGGTTTTTGCTGGTTCAAAATAAGTGAATCTTTGATGATTATGTGCGAGGTCGGTCCAGAAACTAGGAAACGGTTAGAGTGTAAAATTTTTAAGATGCATTTATTGTAGAATGGGTCGCATTCATTACACGGTGAGACTAGCGTTTGTATTGGTACGTCGAAGAAGGTCACCACAGAGCCTTTGAGCCAGACCTGCATAATGTTTTCTTGTCTTCTTCTAGATACTGAATGTCCAAAGATATCAGAAATATCCCTCACTAACTGTTCAATGCTTATAGACCCTGGTATGCGCATTGTCTTGAAACAAAAAAGGCCTTCAATACCCAGTGGACCTGTCTTAGTATTACTCCTTGTAACTTCTTGAGTGTTTTGCAATGCATTTCTTGTACATAGTATGCATTTGTAAGTGTTTTTGACTTAAGAGCTGTTCATAGTAAAGACGTTCGCCAGGCGCTATTTCCCCTCACCCCTCGGGTCCACATAAATTCACGTTTAGGGGCGGAGCGCTATCGGAAGTTAGCTTCCACGTCTATAGAAAATAAAATAGGCGAGTAGGACAGTCAAGAAGACGGGTAGCATGTGATTTCTTAAGTCGGATGCCTTTTACTCGATGAATAAATAATACTACGGTTTTACGCAAGCCCTGACAAGGCGCATGGCAGCTCCATCCTTGTCGCACATTAGATGTCGGCTGCGAAGCAGACCCGGATTCGCAGAGCTACGCGTGCGTTAATTGTGGAGTAGGTATATTAAGACACAAAAATATATTATTTAGTTCGAATTTTATTTTGGTTTCGGTTCTATGTTTCAAATGAAAGTGGATGGCGTTTTCCCTGTTCTGTCTTGGTTATCTGCATACTGTTCTAGTTGCAAAAAGTGCGTTCCTTTTATTATGTATTGAACTTACTTGCCTGCAGATTACGTACCTACTGCCTAGGAAATAAATAGGCAGACAATTATACGTGGATTAATTATGCGTAGATTAAATTAAGCGAAGTAAGATTTTGAATCTAGGAAAAAATAAAAACTGAATGTTGTTACAATTGAATAATAATAAACGAACCATACCAACTACAAGTGGTAAAAATGGTAATCTGTTTTATAATGTTTGAAATACATATACAGTGTGAAAAATAATTAAGGAACTAATTCAATATCTTCTAAAATAGGGTGTTGGGGCAAAAACGCTGGTACATATTTGTGTATCTCACTCCCACTCACAAGAATGAATTGTAGAATTCTAGGAACCAACAACTGTGTCATCCCATTATTCATAGCGATATTTGTGTTACTATGAATTCTTAATAAGTTAACTCCACACGCCAAAATACAGTGACACAGTAATTAAACTCGACACGTGTTTCGCTGACGTCAGCATCTTCAGGAGTTGAAGATTAATCTAACTCTAAACTTAAATTACATGGCTATAAATACGCAACCCCCACTCCTAAAATAAAGATTATCGATAAACCTCCCCTCCACCCCTCCCGCCCCTCCCACTCAGGAAACCAACTCCATCTCTCCCCCATGTTCAAAACAGCTTCTTGAAATTCTAGAAACATTTCGAATACGAGAGCAACAAAATAATTGGTCTCCCAAGCGAAAGGGATCGGCATACCTACAGGGTTTCTTAGAACTATTTTGAGCAATAAAATTGGTGTCTTAGAACTGGAAGGTACGTATTTATGGATGGTCTTAATAATCTACCTGATAAATCTATACAGGGTCGAGTTCGGAATGGGACCATAATTTATTATTGTTAAGACAGCTACGTTTATTTTTATATATCGCTATACTTTCCAAGGCGTTTAAATCAAATTTATTATTTCCTGGATTTAAAAGTTTGAGATTATTGACATTGAATTTATGGCCCGTTTCCAACGCGTGTGATGCCATGCTAGACTTATCAGGACGGCTATATTTGTGATGGGCTTGATGCTCCTTGAAGCCAAAGTTATTATATAGGAAGTTGCCTAATGCCCGTAAAGCGCTGTAGCACCGCGTGAAGTACGAGTGGGGGAAGCATGTGACGTCAGCATCGGACCTTAGTCGCGCTCCGCAAGCATACTTGTATAGACTTCTGCATGTGTTTCCCGATTACCACGCTTTATGCATGCCTTTGATGGCATAAATTTATATATAACCTGCATTGTTATGAAGTTTCATCGTTCAGCAAGGTGTAAGTAAATGTCCTAAAGGTAGGTACTTACCTACCTCAAATTCCCGCACTAAATTTCCGACACTTGTTACTTCCGTAGGTAGGTAATTGTAAAAACGGCGGATCATTTCATTGAGAAATAGTCAGGTTCAAATTGGAATTTCATTCATTCGATTCTTACGGACTTTCACGGATTCTATAGTTTCTTCTGGGCGTGGGCCTGACTATTTCTGGTATACCTAAGATTTATTACTGAAATTTAACTACCTATATGGATAGGTAATTTGTAAAATTTAAAGCAAAAATGATCGTATTCTAATATTATAGAGTAATTTAGATTTTTGAATTAACAATGTTAACCTAATAAAGTTAAATTTAGATTGAAAATGAAATCGCCCTCGATGCCGTTCATTTTTAACTGAGATGATTAAAATAACAGTATACCTACTAAAAACTAAAATCCACATCCAGTATTTTATTTTCAGAAATAAATACATACACCCATACCCCGACTAATTCCAAACAAAGTAAAACATTGAAAAAAGTATGCGCATAACTTGAAATCTCGCTTGAAATGTAGTAGGCAGTATAGTTATAGATAACATTATGTACAGTTATTTGAATAAAACTACGTACTTCTAAACACTTTCTAGTCGCCGATGTGTTTTTGAAAGCAAAACTAAGTATGTGCCTACCTAATACCTACCTACCTTCATACCTGCTACCTACTCGAATATATACGTACCTACTTCCCTAATATAATTCCCGAAACTAATCTGGAAGTGTCTATAATAATATGGTAGGTACGTAAGTACTGAAATTTGTACATTCATTGATTCGTCACTCATCATGGCGAAGAAAGTGTACGTACCTACTGAAACAGATGTTCACCGAAATTTAGTTTTCGGGTTAATAATAAATAATTATTATTTTATACCTAACGATTATTATTTTATTCCACCGTTCTATGCGCTCCGCTTATCGGCTAATGTACGGCAGGAAATTGCGGTCCCGCGGTGACGTCAATTTCCGATCGCTGCCGACTAAGAACGAACCTCGCATTAGGCAACTTCCCATATAATAACTTTGCCTTGAAGCGGGCTAAAATAGACCGAGTTGACTGCCCGATATATTTTTTCTCGCAATTTCCGCATGCTATTCCGTAAATTCCCGCTTTATGAATGGGTTCCGTTTTATCTTTCGCATTTCCAAGTAGATTTTGTAAATTGTTGCTCGAAGTGTGAACCACTTTGAAGCCTGCTTTCCCGAAAATAGTATTCATACCTCTAGTTATCTGCGGTACATATGGTATTTTTATAAATTTATTAATTTTATCATCCCCATTTAAAGTGGTGGAATTTCGCAATAGCATTTTAAATTTACGTTTCCTAATTAACCTACTGACAATTTCTGGATCGAAACCGTTACATCTTGCTATATCTTTAATTGTGTTTACCTCCTTCCGGTATCTTTCAATGGATAATGGTAGACTCATCAGTCTATTAAGTAAAAAACCAAAACTAGCCTCTTTGTGCTGACTGCAGTGGCTCGAATCTGCAGTTATGTACCGAGCTGTACTGGTTTCTTTCCTATAGATGTCAAATTCTAACTTACTGTCTTTCCTAATTACCAAAATGTCCAAAAAGGGAAGCTGTCCTTCTCTTTCTATTTCGTGGGTAAATTTGATTGAATTGAATCTACTATTTAAGTCGCTCAAAAAATCTTCAACGTTACATTTACTAGTGTCAAAAATGGCAAATATATCGTCTACATATCTCACCCACACCCTTGGAAAATATGGGAGCTCATCTTTCAGTTGGGTTTCCAATTTGCCCATGAAAATTTCTGCAATGAAAGGAGAGAGGCAATTTCCCATGGCTGTACCTTCACTTTGTTGAAAAAATGATCCACTGACTTTGAAATAATTCTGCTGCATACACAGATTGGTTAAATTAATATATTCTTTGACAGTTTGTTCATCAATGTTATTTTTATTAAGGAGTTCATACACTGAGAATTATTTTCTGGTGGAACGTCTTCCTTCATTTGCTTTGTAGTTTGAATTCTTTTAGTCTTTTTTGGAAAGTGTGTCTTTACAGAATGATCCCTAATTTTATAAAACCCCCAAATATCAGCTAACTTCTCGATGGCATGATTGTTGTAGAGGTCTACACTCTACATTGCTTTTCTGAAAGGGGAATGAGATAAACTTATAGTACAATGAAGTACGCGTGTTAAAAAAGGAAGAAAGGCTGTTTTCTATACAGGGTGGAACTTTCTAATGGAATAAATTCAGTAAAAACTGAATGACTAATATTTGATCGAAATCCTCGTACACGTTGATTTTTGATTTTAAATGCGCACCTTATAATGTGAATTTCATCACCATTTGGTTACGTGACTATGAGTAATGACGTCAAAGTCCATTTTTTTTTAAATAGCAAGGTATGTTCAATTTTATATCGTTGGATAGATTCTTTCGAGAGAAATTCAGTGCCGTTTTCCGTTTTTCAATATCTTTATTACTTTTCGAGAAAAATCGTTTCAAACTGCAGTGACATATACGTCATAAAAATAAAGCTGGCCATGAAACAATCGTATTTTTATAAAAATTCGACCCGAACTTGCTCCAACAACTACTCCCCGGGCAAATACCCCGACAGGCATTGAATTACAAAGCAAGTCCTTGACGATAGGCGTCTACTGAACGTATTTTTATTATCAAAATTGAATTTTTAAAGTAAAGTAATTTGTTAATAAAAAAGCGGTGGCAAGAAATTTACTTAAACGTGATTTCCAATAAAAGTAAATGGCCAGCTTTATTTTTATGAAGTATACGTCCCTGCAGTTTGAAACTATTTTTCTCGAAAACTAATGAAGATATTAAAAAACTGAAAACTGCACTGAATTTCTCCAACGATATAAAATTGAACGATATAAAATTGAACATACCTTGCTATTTAAAAAATGTACTGTGACGTCATAACTCATAGTCACGTGACCAAATGGTGATGAAATTTACATTAGAAGGTGCGCAATTAAAATCAAAAATCGACGTGTCCCAGGATTTCCATCAAATATTAGCCGTTCAGTCTTTACTGAATTTATTCCATTAGAAAGTTCCACCCTGTATATTACATGGAGTGTGAAACTCTTATGCATAATGAAATTTTATAGTTTCGGATTTCTCATAGGCAAATTTGAAGAATGTCTGGGGTCAATAATCTCCGCTAACAAATAATTTAAATAAAAGGATTGTAATTTGGGAAGCATCTGATCGCTCCAAAAATGATCATCCCGTTCTATTTCCTCTACAGTCTACAAGAAGGTTTGAATTTTCTTTGGCAGTACAAATATGAAGCTTAAAAAGTATTGCATTTGTTAACAAAAAATTTTGAAGTTAATTTAGCAGCATCTGAATCAAATCTAGAAAGAACAAGCTTTCCAATGGTATAAAAATCGTTAAAATATGCGTCAAAAAATAAGCTTGTAAATGCGGTGTAAAAATAAAATTAATCGATTTTCATCTATTCAAAAATTTTCGGAAAAAGATTTTTACTCCTTTTTACAATAAATTGCGGTTAGAATCGCGCCTTCCATATTGAGAGCCACAAGGTCATTCCAGATAATGTATACATTTTTTCAGAACTATCTTCGAGTCGATACCCTATGCTCGGAATTCCTGGCTGCTGATTCCCCACTATTTCTAAGCTCCGCCCATCTCCCATTCATCTGCTGTGGTACACGACGCTCGCATAACGCACACTAGAGGGCGCGTTTTGTTGTCCACAAATTTTTGGAAACAAACAACCAGTTTGTGACTCTATGGTTGCTTTTTCAAAATTTCGTTTTCACTTTTGGGTGCAGAAAAGAGAGATCTTTGGAGGGACGGCTCAATTTTTTTTCTTAACTTTAATTTACTTTTTTTTCTAATTTTTCGTCGTAACAAAAAAATTGAACCGTCCCTCCAAAGAATGGTCCTTCAATAAGAAATCCCCAAAATTTCAGCCGAAAATCGCTGTAAATAACAAATTGGCAAGGTTGTTCGTAGAGGTCTGCATATAGCATTACTGTGGAACCCTCTTAAAGTTTCTTGTAATTGAGGTACCTACTATTTAGGATTTCGTAGATCAAACATTGAGGCACAAGCAGAAAATTATCATTCAACCATGAAATGTGTACGCTACTGCTAATGTATAATAGCTGACCAATTCAAAAATTATACTTGTTCGGTTATCAAAAAGTAAATATTGTTGACTTAAGGCGTCAGCAAAGTATTTTCACTTCATAATCACTAGTTCTGCTAGAGTGGAGAATGCAAAATCACCCTCACCAATTATTTTTTTTTCTGTTTTCAGTATGGATTTAACATGGTGATACAACACAGAGAAGCAATTAATTGCATATCATTAAGCCTTATACACAAAAGTCTGCGTACTAAAGCCTTAGTTTTAGAATTATTAGCTGCGATATGTCTAGTGAAGGGTGGTCATGAGATCATCCTGTCTGCCTTCGATAATTTTAAGGAAGTGTGCCATGAAGTGCACAGGTTTCAAACGCTCATGGATTACTTTTTAAACTACGAAGTGTTTCATATAGAATTTATGGTAAGTTTGTAATGAATACATACTATATTTTCGTTTTATTTCAGTTCTTATTGTAAGTTGATTCTTTGTGTTTGCTTTTGTATTCCTTGAATAATGCCTATAAAAATTCACAAATATTAAATTTTAAATTTACTAAAGTAATGAGTAATAATCGGGCATAGCAGTTAAGGAACAACTACACAGGAGGCCTCCCCCACGAAAAATGTGAAACAGACGTCGACTGGGATTCGAACCCAGATCTTTCGCTTTCCGGGCGACTCCTCTAACCAATAATTGATGTGTCGGGTTGCGGATAGCTCAATAAATTGTTGAAGGGTGCTTCAAAAACTTAATTTTTAATAACCCAAGTTAAATAATTTTTGGCAAGAAGTTCCTTGTTAAGTAGTTCTAATATGTAATGGTAGCCAATAAAAGTTTTTCAGATGCATTTTAGGAGGTACCTACTGGTCAAAGCTACTATGGAAGTTGACTCAATATGGTTTTGTTCTGCTCATGATCGTTCAGAATTATGACGCTGTTATCTTATATCCCTCTGAAGCAGAGTAGCTAATGTATTTGACCGATATGTTCGTGTGTTACCTCTGAGAAATGCTTTGCAATTTTTTTGCTATGTGATCACTTGCCTTATCATAACTAGGGCTGCCAGATGTTACCGATATATCGGTTTATATCGATATTAGCAGAATTATCGTAATTATCAATAATATCGGAAATATCGATATAATATCATCGATATTTGATATCTTTTTCTAAATACTTGCAGCCCTAATCATAACCTGGGCGATCTGGAAGAATTTTGAAAGAGTAGGTTTGAGAGAAATTATTTTTCACCAAGTAACATCTGGAGCTTGTAATTCGAGAGGAAGACAAGGTTAAGAAAATGAATGACCTTGTAAAACATGTTATTTTTGCCCCTGTGTGGGGAACAATTTCTAGGCGAATGCAAAGGTAGAAATATAAAGCGGGCATGATGAACCGTCGACTAGTGACAAAATGCTGAACCTACGCTTATTGTACACTTAAGAAAGATGTTTTTAACAAGTAGAAAATGTTAGAAATTCCCGTAAATTCGGGCGTAAATTTCTGAATTCATACCAGGGTTCTACTCCTAAAGCAACGACGATCTGTATATTGAAATACAATCTCAAAATAAATAAATAAATACAAGTCAAAAACTCAATAAAAATACACATGCAGGCAGTCTGGAAGCCACCTTGAATTTAAAGGAGTTGCCCAAATTTTGGCAGTTTTCGGCAAACATGCAGCGTACGTCATTAACTTGGCCCCAAATTGGCAACATATGAGTACCTAAACATTATACACCTCCAGAAAACTTCCATTTAATAGCTTTGATTAGTGGTGACGTTTTTATCTCCGTTTTTTCTGTTCCAGTTTTTTGGAAATTTAGCTCTATGAAACACAAAGCGGTCTCTTTCTGACTGTTCTTATCTCTCGCTATTTTCAAGAAAAATAGGTCTTGCTTACTGCTGTTATTTATTTTTTCAACACTTATAGAAAGAAGTATACAGGGTGATCAGTTAAGGTTACGGAGAGGCTATATCACGGAAATTTTAGGGTACAAAATTTATTAACAAATATAGCCGAAAGAATTCAGCCAAAAATATTTTTAAGTTCCTAACTTCATTCCTAGGGGTCGTATTTACTGTGGCGTTTCAAGAAATCTTTAATTTCTCCAAATAGCTTAAATATAATGTAGGTCGGAAATACACTTTTCAGAATCTTGCTAAATCCTCTAAAAATTTTGTTTAAACAGTTTTTCTCTATTTACCACGGCAGCGGCAGGGGAAGAACTACAATTAATTTTTTTTTAAATGGTGTAATTTGTGTTTGGCTTAACCGAATTTAACAAACTATAGCTCATTTTGAAGGACTCTTTAAGCCGATTTACTTTTGTTATAAGCATTTTAAAAATTAATTTTTATGCTAAATGATAATTGGCGCTGTTAAAAATATGTCATACTTGTGATCTGATTTCTTCAAAAAATTAAAAGCAATCCTGCAGCTTTTTTTACTCTGTTTGATAGGCCATTATTTGAGATAAACAAATATGAACACCAGAAGTGCATATCTTTTTTCGTTTTAAAATTATTGAAAAAATAGTAGATGAGGATCGGATGGCCCGTCTTTTTTAATTCCCTAAATAAAATTAACTTGTTCTAAATGAACAATAAATGTTAAAACTTTATCCAAATTTATCCATAAGTGATTATTCTTTCTCGTATGAGTATCTTTAAGTATCTAATTAGAGTGTTTTATTGTTTAATTTTTATTAAAAAGGGCATCATAGCATTATTTATTTAAATATAAATACCCTATAATAGGGAAGCGGGCCGTGATCTATTACAATAAAATAGCATATCTAGAGTGGAAATCAAAGCGGCTGTATTTTCCATTCGGAGGCAGCTAAATTGCAGCATTCAAAACGATGGAAGACAATTTGAACATTTCCAATAAATTTGTTAATTTTATAAGTAATTTTGTTGTATCTCAGTTAATTTTGTTTTAATTATTGTTATGCAAATTGTGCCATATTTTTCGTACCTAAGCTA
This sequence comes from Xestobium rufovillosum, assembly GCA_963966045.1. Taxonomy (NCBI): domain Eukaryota; kingdom Metazoa; phylum Arthropoda; class Insecta; order Coleoptera; family Ptinidae; genus Xestobium; species Xestobium rufovillosum. The sequence goes on from OZ014504.1 coordinate 17,550,962, forward strand.
CATAAATTAAATAAAGACGGGATCCTTCGACCCTCATCTACTATTTTTGCAATTGTTTGAAAACGAAAATAGATATCAATCTTCGGGTTTATATTTATTTCTCTCAACTAATGATATACCAAACCGAGTAAGAAAAGCTGTAGGGTTGCATTTTTTTTTTTTAAGAAATCAGATGGGGAATGACATTTTTTGGAGTCAAATATCGTTGAGCATACAAATTAACTTTTAATTTTTTCGCAATAAAATTCAATCAGATTAAAGGGACCTTTAAAATGAGCCATCGTTCGTTTAATTCTGTTGAGACAAATCCAAGTCTCAGCATTTAAAATATTTTAAATTGTTGTTCTTCACCCTGACGCTGCCATGGTAAATAGAGGTAAAATGTTTAAACAAAATTTATAGATGATTGAGCAGACATCTTAAAAATCGTATTTCCGGCCTACATTGTATCTAAGATATTTGGAGAAATTAAAGATTTTTTGTAATGCCATATCAAATGTGCCCTCCAGGGGTGAAGTTCATCATATCATCATAAGGTTCTCAGTCCGAAGACTGGTTGGACGCGTACCTCCATTCGTTTCTATCCTGAGCTAATCTACGCATTTCCCTAAAAGTAGAACATCCTACATCCCTAACTATTTGAGAGCAGTAGTCTAATCTAGGCCTACCCCTACCTCTTTTTATTCCTATCTCTGACTCTAGTATGTCACGAACTATTCCTTCGTGTCTTAGAAGGTGTCCTACCATCCTATCTCTCCTACTCTTTATTGTTTTCCATACCTTTCGCTTTTCCCCAACTCTTTCTAATACTTCCCTATTGCTAACCTTATCTATCCACGGTATCTTCATCATGCGTCTGTAGCACCACATTTCAAACGCTTCTACTCTTTTTCTATCCGCTTCTCCTATTGTCCAAGTTTCGCACCCGTATAATGCCGTACTCCATACATACGACGTTAAGAGTCTCTTCCTAGTCTCTATATTAACCGTTCTCGAGCATAACAGTTGTTTCTTTTTGTTAAACGCAACTCGGCCCTGCGCCATTCTTTGTTTTATATCTTTAGTGCTCCTACCGTCTTGAGTTATTTTACTTCCTAAGTAGCAGAACTCCGCGACCTCCTCTATCTTCTCATTTCCAATTTGTATTTCCATTTTAGTTCTATTTTCACACCCCCTACATACCAAAATTTTAGTTTTCTTTTTATTGATTTTCATGCCGAAGCCCTGTGTCAAAACTGCTTCCATTTCATTCAAAGCCGCTCCTAATTCTTCTTTGCTAGATGCTAACACTGCTATATCATCCGCAAATCTGAGCATGTTAATAGTTTGGCCCTGTACATTGATCCCTGAGGCTGTTCTTTCCTTAACAATATTAATCGCATCTTCGATATATAAGTTGAAAACTAGAGGTGACAATGCACATCCCTGTCTCACTCCCTTCCGGATATCTACTTCCCTTCGTTCCTGCTCACATTCTATAACTGCCTTTTGCTCTTTGTAGAGATTATGTATTATTCTTCTGTCCCTGTATTTCATCCCTACCTTTCTCAGCACTTCGAACATCTTCCCCCATTTTACGTGGTCAAATTCTTTTCTCCATATTTGTCAATAAATTCTTTACCCCAAAATTGTACCATAAACGGTTTCCGAGATGTAGCCGCTCCATAGTCTTAGCTGATCATCCTGTACATCAATTTTCCTCAAAAATTACTTAAGATAGATATTTAGCAGGTTATTTTTTCCACTTTTGAAAAAAATTGTACATCGACTTTCATCGAAAATGGCTGAAGTTATGAAAAATTAAAGATTCCTCGTTCTTTTGATACATAGAAGATTCATATTCAGATATTTGCATATGATGACAATTTTAATTCTCATTATTCTTCATTCAGGTCACTTTTACTGATTAAAATAAGTGTACAATGATCTACTTCTTGCGTGATCATTGAAAAATTTTATTGCTGCCACAGAAATATTCATTTTTCCCATTAAAATTCTATTGAAGTGTAAAATATGAGGTACTTTGCCATACCATAGATAGACCATATTCTCACTTGTAAGCTGCGACTAAAAATACAACAATAATGATTTTCTTTCTTAAATAACCTGGCATTCAAAGTACAAGTTTTCTGTTTGCAATATCCTAGCACCTGTATTGCATAATCTGTACACTTACTTCACGTGCAGCTTGCGCTTTACTGCACCAAATGTCATCACAAAATATTTTAAATTACATCAAGGTTGTGCCCTTCAGTATTCCTGATTTTGTTAAAAAAAATTCCATTTCATGCATTTCGCTTATTTGTTGTTTTTTGTATCTTCCATTCTGAACTCTAATGCATATTATCGTTTTAGGTAGCTTGTATGCAATTTGTAAATATAATAGTACATTCTGTAGAGGATATGAACTTTAGGGTGCACCTGCAATACGAATTCACTGCTCTTGGTTTGGACGGTTATCTCGAACGCTTACGTTTGACTGAGAGTGAAGAACTGCAAGTACAGATCTCTGCTTATTTAGATAATGTTTTTGACGTCGCCGCTCTTATGGAAGATAGTGAAACTAAAACTGCTGCACTTGAAAAGGTAGCGGAATTAGAAGATGAACTTGGACAGGTTAATATATTTTTCTTCTGTAACTTTTTTGAGTAGCTTAATTTGCACTTTCAATATTTTCTTTAAACTACATGCCTCTGGTTTAATATGTATGAAGATTGAAGAGTTTCCATAATTCACAGAGTAGCCTATTAAGTAATATTCAAGCACATTTTAGGCACATGATCGGTTACAAGAAATTGAGCATCATGCCTTGGAGAAAATAGCTAATCTTGAGACTGAATTAAATCAGTTAAGGCAAGAGAGGGACGAGTTGTTAGAGATGAGACGACAAGTGGACGAAGAAGTTACAACATTACGTAGAAAGGTTCAGCACCATGAACAAGAATCCAAAAATAGGCAATCGATGCTAGAATCCAAAATTATGGAACTGGAAAATATTACAAAGAGCCTGCCCAAAGGAGCATCAAGTAAGTGCGTTTTTTTGGAAAGTACCTCAATATTATTTTTCTTTATTAAACTATTACAATTTGTGTGTAATTTCCGTCTGGAGAGTAAATTCGTCTGGAGCATTATATGGCAAAAATAATAATTAATTTTTTTTTGTAAATTTATTGCACCACATGTAACAAAACAATATTATTTGGCAAACCTACATCCATAGGAAATTGTGTAAGAAATAATGCTTTCTAGAGCACAACAGTAATATTTACTCTGGCAGAAGACTGCAAGTTGCGAGTTGTCTCTTTGAACAGTTTACGCATAATTTTGTTCATACTCTAATAATGATAGCAACTTCTCTGCATGTATAGGACGTCGTACTGCAAGTGGCTCTATGTGTTTTGAGCAAATACCCATTAAAACACCAAACGTGAATTTCCTCACTTTGAGCATTCAGATCAGATATTCACTTTAAGTAATGAAAGGGTTGAGCAACAAACAAATCAATATTAATATTATTTATTTAAACAGTTCACAAAGTACTATATGTATAAAGGGTGTCCCAGACTTCAACCACGAAATTTTATTGCTAGATTACTTGATTGAAATTATTAAGAAAGGCCCCTGGAAACTTATACCAAATTCCACATTTTTAAAGGTGAAAGGGTGCAGATGATTGCTCTACAATAATTTTTACTCCAGATAAGATACGGAACCGATAATTCTGTGGTATGTTTAGATTACTCGAGATTACCTTGCTACATTTGTATTTAATAATAATAAGAGCCTTTATTATTTTTATTTCTTATGCGGGTAGGTTTCTGGCTCCTAGCACTGAAGCTCGAGCTTATTGTGCCCCCATACATGATTATCTCATAAGTTCAGTCCCCTCAAAAAATTTTAGGACAAGACTTATGGGTGCATCTGCTATTACTTCTGGTTCTACAAACATAGCTCCAAAGCGCTTATATATGTATAGCTGCTCCAAGAGCCGGACATTCGCATAGTATGTGATGAGTTTCCTCCTCTTCTCCACACATCCTGCAATCAGGATTGTCCTTCACCCCAATAGTGGTACAGTGTCCCGTAAATAGTCCTACTGCCCATCTTAGCTGGTTCTTACCCAGTCGTATTAACTCTTCAGCTCTCTTGCTGGATGGTCCGCTAATGAACATCCGCGATTGCCTGAGTTCAGGAGTCCTCATCCAGTAAGAGGTATGTTTTTGTCTTAATAGGTCCTTTATCACCTCTTTGGCTATCTGATATGCCAAATGACACGTAGGTTCCGGCCCTATCAGCGGAACTTTGGCTAAGAGGTCTGCTTTCGCGTTCCCTTCACTTCCTTGATGGACTTCCATCGTAGAATAACCTTGTTATGTACTGCTAGCCGAGCCAGCGAGTCCACACAGTCTTTAACCGTTCTGGATTGTATCTCTGTAGCTTCCAGAGCTTTCAGTGCTGCCTGGCTGTCAGTGAGAATCTATATCCTCCTGGTTTGAAAGGACCTCCCGATCATCTCCTGCATGCATACGGAAATTGCAGTAATTTCTGCCTGGAATATGGTTGCAAGGCTGCCCAGGTTTATGCTAATTTCATTCCCTTTTAGACTCATCTGTATACCAAATGTTTCCATCCTGTTCTCTTGCCTTTTGTGAATTGCCCTCCACTCTCTCTATCGGTATAGTAATCCGATAAGGTTTGTGAAAGTTTAAGATTGGGACGGTCCTATCCGACTGCATGCTAAGCATGTAGTTCTTGCCTACTTGTTTAAATATTTCAGTATAGTATCCCGCTCTTGCATGAGTTAGCCCATAACCGTTTATCCTTAGCCTGCATGCAGCTGCAAGGGCCTCCGCCTCCACGATATGTAGTGGTGGCAGTCCCAGAAGTGCCTCCATGGCCGCAGTGGGCATTGTTTGCATCGCCCCTGTGATTCCTAGGCATGCAAGTCTTTGCAATTTTCCTAGCTTAATTTGAGATTTCCATTTTCTGGCTTTATGCCACCATATTAGGGATCCATATGTTACTGTGGGGATTATTACCCTGGAGTAAATCCAAGAGACCATTGCTGGCCTTAGCCCCCACTTTCTCCCTATCATACCCATGCAAGCCCATAGGCTCTGGGTAGCCTTTTTGGTCAATTTCTCCAGATGGGCGTTGTAGTTTAATTTAGTGTCTTAGGTTAGTCCTAAATACTGCTCTCCTGGCCCCACAATCGAAGCCTCTTCAGATCTTGAAGATTCCTTCTCGTTAAAGCTATCACTGTGGTCTTAGCAGGGTTCACAGTTAGACCCTCTGCTGTGCACCATTTTTCCACTATATCTAGGGCTCGTTGCATGAGGTTTGAAATCACCCCTCCCAACTTGCCTATGTTTAGAATAGTAATGTCATCTGCATAACCCTGTGCGTGTATTCCTTCCCGGTCTAGTTCGCAAAGGAGACCATCCACCACTAGGCTCCATAGTAAGGGCGATAAAACCCTGCCCTGCAGACACCCTCTGGCAGCAGCCACCCCCCTAGTCACATTGCCCAGTGAACTAGTAATTATCCTGCCTCTTATCGTAGAGTCAATTCGCTCTACAATAGAACGATCGACTCCGTGACTTTCAACAGCCTTTACTACTGAGTGTTTACACGAATAATAACAAATTAAGGAAAATGTCGCAAGCAGCAAATTCGAGTAACGCAGTTTCTCTTCAGATTCGTGTTCAAGGGGTCCTAAGTAATAAAAAAGTGGATGGGGCTGGCCGAGAAAAGTGCACGTTTATCCCTGAAGTGATTGTAGAGGGTAAATGTATTAAACCACGATACCTCCCACGAATGAAGCTTTTAATTTGCAATTTTCCATTAAAGTAAAACAACATTTAGCGTAAGACCCTGAAAAAAGTCACTTACAACAACCCCCAAACTCTAATATTCCCAGCGCAGCAAGTGTAAAGACACGCGTTTTGTGAAGTTTTAGGATTTACAATCACAATTTTGAAAAAAGCATTGCAAAATATGAGAAATATACTTTCTAATATTGGTATACAGCATATACCCAAATTGAGTTACAAAGAGGACAAAAATGATTATTTTTAACTTCTGAAAAAAATCATTCTTTATAAGAAACCCTGCCTGTTCCCAAACTCCCATGGCACATAAAACTTTTTATCCAACTGTTACCAGAATCTTTTTATTAATTTTTATGCATTTTTTGGAATAGGGGAACACGGGGCAAGACGGGGTATCTAAGCTTTGAAATTAAATTACGAGGAAATGAACCTGTTTAAAAAATCTGTATAGCGTTTATTATAGATATTAAACATTTAAAAATACATAACTAAATAATAAATTCCCAAAAAATAAATATTTTTTTTGATAAACACATTTGAACAACAACAGTGCAAATACCTCGTCTTACCCCATTAGTGGGGCAAGATAGGGTAGGTATAAATGGAACAGGTTTTGGGCCTATTGACACAATGCACATAAGTGTACCACTTCGTCATCCTCGTCATATTCTCCTGCGCATGAACAGTGAGCCCATTTCTTACATTTCCAACATCGAACCCATCCTTCGGTGGATTCGGAATACAAATAGTTACAGCATAGACTAATCATGATTAGTCTAGGGTTACAGTATAAACATACTGCATCTTCATCTGCTTCCACAGACGACTCTGAAGATGAAGATTCTTTCCTCTCTTTTCGTTTTTGCTTATTTGAGAAATTCAAATTCTTTTTTACACTCTTCTTTTTTTTGGCCTTCTCTAAAAATTTCTTTCCCCACTTTGCTTCTTTTTTTTGTTGTTGTTCAACTTTTTTATCGGCTTCTTCTTAAAGTTGTTCATCTTTATATGGTGTACTAGTGAGAATGACTGTATTTCCTCGTTTCCTCTTCGGACGAACTGTCTTAGTCTCGGTCTTAGTGTTAACTGCATGAATTGGAATGATGTCTTCAGGAGATACTATCAGAGACTTTTCCGGTGTAAGATGTCGTGGATGTAATTTTTGTGTTGTTTTTGTGGGCGTTTTCCATGCTCATTGGACACCATTTTCCACGATCTGTCTTTCTAAGATAGGTATGCACCATTTCTGTAATAAAAAATTATTCAGACACGTTATTAAATAGTAAAGGCAACACGAGGTAACAGTGGGGCAAGATGGTGTAGTACCCCATCATGCCCCGTGCGAAAGACCCCATCTTGCCCCGTGAGCATATTTTTAGGTTATTTCATTTTTCTTCAAAACTAAAACAACAATTTCAAATATCTCTCTACGGTAATATCCCTGCTAAACAATGTTCTTCAACAAGAAAAATTTTATTTTATCAAAACCTTAAGTAACTTACCGTTATTAACCGATTAAACTAGTCAAACATAAATAACCGACCATGAAAAATCACAACTTTGTCACTGTTCAGCTGACGGCGGCCATTTGACACACCGGATCAAGCAGCAATCTGCAACACACTGTCTAGAGATGCCTAGCAACGTAATGCACAATGCACAAATCGTTAGCACCCCATCTTACCCCGGTACCCCGACTTGCCCCGAGTTCCCCTATATTACGTAAAAGTCGAAAAAAATATTTTCGTGAATTAAAATAGTGCACCATTTACGTCAAATAAGTATAGTTTCATTTTCGTTAAGCCGATTTTTGAATGTGATCAATTTCTAGAAATTTATTTTACTAATTTCCGTACCGGCAAAAATACTTACATACTTCTTAATTTTTTCCCGAAAATTTTGTAATTGCTTTATTTGCGCTTTTTCCTCAGATTCGCTGTCATTTTGCATATTATGCAGAGTACAATTTTCAGTGCTAAAATGCTACTCGCGGCAAAGGAATCAGAGACGTTCCGCGACATGTGTTTGGGGCTCATGGCTGCATTCTATCAAATGAAATATACAGTACGAAAATATGCTGCAGTTATATTGATGAATGTACTTAATCATATCTTCAGATATTCATTTGTCCCAAAAACTCACAACACAAGCGCTGCGGATATTATAATTTGGCAGTTCTTGCAAGTGGATGATTTGACTTTTTATAGGATACCTATTATACTGTATGACGTTAAAATATATTTTATTTTAATAGAAAATAAGAGATTAAATGCTTAATTCGTGGGAGATACCTCAATTCAATACATTCACCTTCTAAATGTACACTTTCTTCAGCCAGCATCCTTAATTTTTTGATTATTTAGGACCCCCCAAACACACATCCCAAGAGAAACCTTGTTATTCAATTTTTGCATGCTCATTGTTAGCTATGAACTGCACTAAATAAGTGCACCACTGCTTTTTAACTCGACCATGGTATAACAAGCCCTTCTTTATCTTTTTATAGCGAAACAACAATTTAAACCTAAACTTTATATAATTATAAATAAAAAAAACATGAATCAACAGCTAATATGTGCAAATAGAATATGACTAAAAAATTTTATATACATAATAATAATTACTAAAGAGGAACAAAGAAGGGAGTTTATAAGTAGTTATAAGTTTGAAATTCCTGGGTGTGACATTTATACAGTTTACTGACAATGTACGACAACAATTTTTTGAAAAGTGCATTTTTATGACTAATAATAAGTTTTATGAACTATTATTATTTATATTTACATAGATAGATAATAGATAGATAATTTATTGATCACAATACACTCTATAAAAAAACATTATTTGTGACAAGTCAACAGCATTATATCAAAAAATACAGTATCCACATCATGAGTGTTTGATCTATGAATAATTTTATTATACAAATATGAAGGCGATTGTTACAGAATAATATGATAAAATGTGCACACATGGAGGAAGCGTCGATTATTCATATTTAGCCATCCTATGGTCTTCATTCTATGTGAAATTGCATAAAATTTTCTGAAAATCTGTTACATGAAAATTGGAGATGGCAACCTATGTTCGATAACTAGAAAATAATTCTCAAGTTTGAGTTCTTAATCTCGTTGCCATTCGGCAATACTCTCTCCAGACCTCCGGGCTCTCGAGACTATTGCCTGACAATGAATTTTCAAATTATTTTCAATTTATTCTCACTCTCTTGAGAAAATTGCATGTAATGTGGAAATCATGTGTGCACCATTACATGTAACATGTTACATGTTACATGTAACTGCAGTCAAGACTGCATTATGACATCGCGATCACATGTTTTCCCTTTAAATCTGCTCACTTCAAAACTATTTTTGGAAAAGAACCAAAAAATTTCAAAGCTGATATCAGTATAGGTCTCAAATCAGTATTGCTCTTCAAGATAATGTGAGTTTCAGATGATTTAAAATTATGCATTTCCCCATTTTCACTTTTCTTGGTATGGATTTTCATAAAACTATGCAGGTATGTGATAATAGTGATCTTAGTATAGGTACCTAAGCAATTTGTATTGCTGTATCTTAAATGGTTTGACAGTTATAGCAGAGAAATCTTCTGCAACCATTCTCTCTGATGGGGAATCGGGTATAGGGTATAAAGGCTTTTCTTCGTATTTTTAGTCGAGGAATCGACCCTAAAAATTCCGTGGTTGAAATCTGGAACACCCTATATAAAAAATAAAATTTTAATAACTTCCGTTTTGTAGTTGCTGGTTTAGCGGAACTTCTCCAAATGACTCCTCCCGCTGAAACAACATCAACGACATCTACTGCTGCTACTACTTCACCCTCAACACCAGTCAAAGCCTCACCACCTCCTGCTCCTGCTGCTCCACCTCCACCGCCTTGTCCTCCGCCCCCACCATCTAAACTTTCCTCAGGTGCTCCAATACCTCCACCTCCCGCGGGTTTCATGCAAGCTCCAGATGGAGCCATGACGATAAAGCGGAAGGTTCAAACCAAATACAAATTGCCGACAATTAATTGGATTGCACTGAAGCCGAACCAAGTTAGGGGCACTATTTTTAATGAACTGGATGACGACAAGTTATTTACTTTCATAGACTTTAATGATTTTGAGGAGAGATTTAAGATAGGAAGTGCTGGTCCTTTGTCAAGTGGTGGAAGTGAAGTGGATGGTTTATCAACATTCCCTAGCAAGAGGTTTAAGAAGCCGGAAAATGTCACTTTGCTTGAACACACTAGATTAAGAAACATTGGTAAGTTTACTCAAATGTGTCTGCAAAACAGTAATCTGTATTTAAAACTTTTTAGCCATATCTAGAAGGAAATTAGAAATGCCCGCTGAAAAAGTAATTAATGCAATAAACCAATTGGATTTGAAACAACTTTCACTAGAAAATGTAGAACTCTTGCAACGAATGGTACCTTCAGAACAAGAAACCAAAGCTTATAGAGAATACGTAGTGGAAAGGAAAAATGTTAATCTGCTTACAGAAGAAGACAAGTTCCTGCTGCAACTTACTAGAGTAGAGAGAATATCGGCCAAGTTGTCAATAATGAGTTACATTGGAAACTTCTATGACAACTTGCACTTAATAGCTCCGGTAAACACTTTCTCCATTTTGTTAAACGAATATGAAAACTTTATTTTTTGTTCCTGGTTAATTGACTAGCTAATGAAATAGTGTAATAATCTTTTTATCATGAAAGTTAAGCAGAGCAGTGTGCTTCATTTGCATTTGAGAGTTCGCACCATTAAAAAATCCATATATATATATATAGTAGCTTTCACAGGCCGTGACGGCCCATCACTGAAGTTATCCTCTGCCATTCCCTTCGGTCTAAAGCCCTTTTCCACCAACTCTCCACTCCTATCTCCCTCAAGTCCTGAATAGTTTCCTCCTTCCATCTGTTTCTTGGTCTTCCTCTTGTTCTTGCACCTATCGGTCTGATATTCATTATCATGTTATTGATTCTTCCGCTCTCCATTCGCTGCACATGGCCAAGCCATCTCACCCGCTGCTGTCTTACAAACTGTACAATTGATGGTTCATTATACAGCTCCCTCAATTCCTTGTTCGTCCTTCTTTGCCATTCTCCGCTCCATTTTCTTCCCCCATAAATCCTTAGAATTTTTCTCTCCCATATCAGCAACTTTGCTTCCTTCACAGTTCCCAACTTCCATACTTCACTTCCATAGGTTACTATTGGTCTCAGTACTGTTTTATATATCTGCACTTTCGCTTTCCGTGATACATGCTTCGACTTTAGGATATGACTTAGTGCCCCCGCTGCTTTATGTCCTCTCATCTGCCTTGCTTTCATTTCTTCCTCTTCTCTTCCGTCCTCTGATATTTGTACCCCTAGATATGTAAATAGCTTCTCTTTCTATTACTATTTCTTCTTTATCCGGTCGTTTTATTATTAGGTTATCATTTTCCTCTCTGTCCGCCTGCCTTGCCATCACCATATACTTGATTTCTGGCTGTTGACCTGTAACCCTACTTTCCCTGCATGCTTCTCCAATCTTTTAAACACTTTTATTAGGCCTTGCTTACTTTTTGCTATTAACACCAGGTTATCAGCATATGCAATACATTGGTGTTCTGCGCTTACTATGCATCCTGTTCTATTTATTTTACTTTCCCTTATTACGTACTCAAGTGTTGTATGAATAGCAACGTCGACAGTGGGTCCCCTTGCCTGACTCCATCTCTCACTATAAAACTTTCTGACATCTTCCCTCTCTATTTAACTCTATTTACTGTATCTTTCAAGGTCATCTGAACTAATTTTATCAATTTCCCCGGTATCTTTAGGTTTTCCATAGCCCTGTATATCTCTTCCCTTTTTAAAGAGTCGTAAGCTTTTAAAAAATCAATGAATGCCACATGGATCTCCTTATTGTATTCTCCACACATATCTTGCGTTTCTTTTAGGACAAACAGTTGATCTGTGACAGAGCGCGCTGGCCTAAATCCTGCTTGATATTCTCCCAATACTTTCTCTGTGTATTTTTGTATTCTGTTTCTCAGGATCGTAGTTAGTATTTTATATGTTGTGTCCAGCAGTGCAATTCCTCTATAATTGTTGAATACTGATTTTTCGCCTTTCTTGTGAATCGGGGTTATTATTGCTTCTGTCCACTCTTTGGCATTCTTTGTTGTTGCCAGATTTGGTCTATCAACTCGTGTACATTCATTATTAACTCTTCTCCTCCATATTTAATTAACTCATTCTTTACTCCATTTCCACCTGGTGCCTTTCTATTTTTGAGGGATTTTATTATGTTCGTGATTTCTTCTTTTGTTGGGGGATCTATATCTTCCCTCTCGCCTTCTGTTCTTCCCTGTTCTTCATTTCTGTTTTCCTCCTCACTTAGTATTTGCACTTCTGGTTTCTCTCCCTGTAAAAGCTCCTGAAAGTATCTCTTCCACCCCTCAATTATTTGATCTTCTTTACTTATTCTTTCTCCATTCTCATTTTTAAAGGATATCGGTATTTGTTGCCTAGCTCTTCTAGTATATTTTATCTCTTGGTAAAAATTTCGTATTTCCCCGTTCCTGTAATATTCTTCTGTCTGCTCTGTTCGCTTTTACCAAAAACTTCTTTTAACTTCTCTATAAATTCTTTTTGCCCTTCTCCTTTGCTTTGTGTATTCTTCTATATCTTCCTGTGATTCAGTCTGCAGCATTTTCTTTCTTGCAGCTATTTTCTTCTGTAACTCTCTTTCACAGTCATCATTAAACCATTTACTCGGTGTCATCCTTTGGTTTCTCTTTCTTATAACTTGGTCTGCTGCTGTTTTCAAACATTCTTCTATTACCTTCCACTTTTTTTCCAAGTCTTCTCCTTTTTCCATTTCTTTTAACACTATTTCTATTTTCTCCACTTTTCTGTTAGCCTTTCTTCGTCATATCTAACTTCCCCTCTCTCACTGATTTGCCTTCTCCTTTGTTCGCCATACGTGCCCTCCATTTTAACCTCTACCAAATAGTGGTCTGAATTTACATCAGCTCCTCTTCGTGTTTTGACGTCTTTCACTTCCCTCTTATCTTCCCATGAGCTGAGCTTCACCATTACCACACTGTCCTCTTCTTTTCTTCCTAGTTTGAAAACTTCCTTTATTTCTGGTTTTATTTGGAGTTTTTCTTCTATGAATGTTATTACCTCTTCTCGTATATTTTGCTTCTGCAATCTAACTCCCTTGATCACTATATTATTCCTTCTTTGCTGTTTGTCCTGATTTTCTAATCTTTGTTCCAGAGTATGCATTCTGTCTTTCAATATTCTCTTTTCGTCTTCCCGCTGCTTCTCCTTCTCCCATTCCTCTACCAGCTTTTTCATATCTCCTTGCACCTTCTGGACTTCTTTCTTTACGTCTTGTTGGCCTTTTCGCACATCTTCTATTATTTCTCTCTTCATCTCCTCTAGCATCGTCTTTAACGCTTCCATATCTTCTGGTTCTGTGTCACTCTCTATATTTCCCTTTCTCTGGGGAGATCTTTCAATTTTTTTACTTCTCTTGAAGGCTAAAATCTGAGTTTCCCACTTCTCGAACTCCTCCGGGGTTTCTGTAACTCTTTTTCTTTTACTGAACTCTTCCAAAGTCGATATACTATTTGTTCTACTCCTTCCCTGCAAACTTTTCCTCATCGGGGCTTTTCCGAGAATCTTCTGGTATTTTTTCCAGTCCGGCAACAGCGCTTTTATTTGCGCGCGGCAACGCGACTGTCAGTTTGCGTTACTATTGGCAACACTGGTTGTCCCGTCTGTCCTTGATTTTACGTCGAAACTCTGTCCTATTTTCCTGGTTAAAAACAGGGTTTTCTCCCTTTCTTTCGTTTTTTCCTTGGAAACTTTGGTTTTCCACTCACACACACACTTTTGATAATTAACTGCTCAACCAAGGCTGAAATTTCGGCTTATTGGTTGGAGCGTTGCTATCATATGTTCATGCCAGTGTTGCCCAAAAAAAAATCCATCTAACATAATTTAAAACGAAACTGTTCTTTAGTTGTTTTGCTATAGAAATATTTTATTTTCAGCAAGTCCACGCAATAATATCTGGCTCAAATTCGGTGAAACATTCGAAGAGGCTCAGATCAGTCTTGGAAATCATTTTGGCTTTTGGAAACTACTTGAACAGCAGTAAACGAGGGCCAGCATATGGTTTTAAATTGCAGTCTCTTGATACTCTCTTAGATACGAAGTCAACTGACAAACGAATGTGCCTTTTACATTATATTGCTGCCACAATAAGACAGAAATTCCCCGAATTAATTAATTTTGATTCGGAACTTTCTTACATAGAAAAGGCTGCAATAGGTAGGTCGATAGAGTAGAACTTGATACATCAATAAATTGTAAAAATTTTGTAGTGTCGTTAGAAAATGTAACAACTGATGTTCATGAACTGGAGAAGGGTATGGATACGGTTAAGAAAGAAGTAGAAATTCGCGGAAAAGGTGTACAGAGTCTTATTCTGAGAGATTTCTTGGCAAATTCTGAAGAGAAGCTGCGGAAGCTGAAAAATGATGCTAAAGTGGCACAAGATGCTTTCAAAGAATGTGTAGAGTATTTTGCAGAATCACCAAGAACTACAGATGCTAATACGTTCTTTTCCCTGCTAGTCAGATTTGTTAAAGCATTCAAGGTAAGTACTGGTCATTTTATAGGAGTTTCGCTGTTCTTAGTACAGGGGAGGGGAGGGGGGGTGGACTCTACATTTATTGTAAGGAAAGTTTAAATAGTTCCTTAATCATAATAACACGGGATGCTGTGGAGCAACTCTGGATTCGCGTGTCTTTCATAAATGAAAATTTAGCTGTCGGCACTGTTTACAAGCCTCCTAGTTTCGATAGCACAGTCTTCCTTGCGGAACTAGAGGATACCTTTGCACAGATTTATCCTTCTGTAAACAATCTGATATGTATGGGTGATTTCAATATCAATATTCTAAATTTTGAAAATAGCATTGTCTGTAATTTTAACCTATTGCTAGACTCATTTAATTTACACCAAATAATTAACGATCCAACGAGAGTGACCGATAGATCTTCTACGCTCATTGATTTAATTAATATCTCTTCTGAGCAAAAAGTTGTACAGAAAGGAGTTTTATCTGAGGATATATCGGACCACTTTATAATAATATAACTTTATTTAGCATAGCTATTTACTACGAAAGCGCCTAAGCGTCACGAAATTATTATAAAATTATATTTCTTTCCAGAAATCCGACATATAGAAAAAAAATCCTACATGTCGGAAAAAAATCCTACATATAGAAAAAAAATCCGACATATAGAAAAAAAATCCTACATATCGGAAAAAAAATCCTGCATATAGAAAAAAAATCCGATATATCGGAAAAAAATTCGACATATAGAAAAAAAATCCTACATGTCGGAAAAAAATCCTACATATAGAAAAAAAATCCGATATATCAGAAAAAAATCCGATATATCGGAAAAAAATCCGACATATAGAAAAAAAATCCTACATATCGGAAAAAAAATCCTACATATAGAAAAAAATCCGATATATCGGAAAAAAATCTGACATATAGAAAAAAAATCCTACGTGTCGGAAAAAAATCCTACATGTAGAAAAAAAATCCGATATATCGGAAAAAAATCCGACATATATAAAAAAAATCCTACATATCGGAAAAAAATCCTACATATAGAAAAAAATCCTACATATAGAAAAAAAATCCTATATATTGGAAAAAATCCTACATATAGAAAAAAAATCCGATATATCGGAAAAAAATCCGACATATATAAAAAAAAATCCTACATATCGGAAAAAAATCCTACATATAGAAAAAAATCCTACATATAGAAAAAAAATCCTATATATTGGAAAAAATCCTACATATAGAAAAAAAATCCGACATATAGAAAAAAAATCCTACATATCGGAAAAAAATCCTACATATAGAAAATCGGATTTTTTTCTATATGTCGGATACTTTTTTCTACACAGATTGCTTCAAATTCGAGGGCCACCATTGGGATCTGGCTTATTTGAAATGTTACAGGATAGGTGAAAATTTGGCACTTTTGCAAAAAAAAATTCGAAAAATGCGTCTCAGAATAGAACCAAGAATATTTGGCATATGTATTTGCTTAAATTACACCAAAACTGATGACTGTTTCCTATTTCTTTTCTTGCAAGGCCCACTTGATTTTTGCTAAAATTTGCTGTTTTCTGACTGTAGTGGCCACAATATTGGATATAATATGAACAAGTTGTATTGTACCAATGAAATCAGAAAAACATGCTTCTTTCAGTAAAGTGCAAAAAATGGCACCCGTAAGAAAAAAAGTTGATGATGGTCTTATCTAAACGAAACGTTTTTCAGTAAATCCATGAGAATGTGCAGATAGAGCACAGGAAAGTGCTCTAATAATGAGTCCATATCGTTCTGATACGAAGTCAAATAATCTCGCAAATAATCGATCTACATGGCAAACACAAAAAAAGTTTTCTGCCAAAACTCCTATACCGTTTGAGATACCTAGATCAGATTTCTTAACGGCATAATAATGAAACCATATTTTGCAAAAGTGCCAAATTTAAACATACCCTCTATTATGTAGTTGAAATAGGTAAGCGAGATCCCAATGGTAGCTCTCGAATTTGAATAACCCTGTATACTTTTTTTTTATATTTTTACACATGTAGGATTTTTTGGAAAGAAATTTAATTTTATAATAATTTAAATTTAATTTTATAATAATTTAAATTTAATTTTATTATAATTTCGTGACCCTTAGGCGCTTTCGTAATTTACATTACATATCTAAAAAATGTTTTCTAATCCTAAAACATTTTCTGATCCTAAAACAATCCCCAAATTAAACATTACCACATCTATTCTTTTAAGTGTAACGCAAGTAATTTTCTAAAAGAATTTAAATTGTCACAGTCACGCAAATTTCTTGGCAATTCATTAAATATACACAAGCCCTTATAAAATAACGACCTACTTGTAAGTTTCTTGTTGACCTTCTCGATATAGAAGTTATCGGCATTCCTAGTTGGATAACAATGTACAAAATTAACATAAGTAATCCTCTCATGCAGATATGCAGGTAACATTTTCATTTTTATTTTAAATATACACAGCAATGTATTAAACAATATTCGTTTTTCTACAGACATGAAGTTGAGTAGACTTAACATTAGTGATATAGGTGTGTATCTGTTGCATTTAATTATTATTCTCATTGCCCTATTTTGCAACTGCTGAATCATATTTTTGTTTAAATTAAATAACACCGCTAAGCAATATTCCAAATGTGGGGCAATTAATGACTTATATGTAACCAGTCTAGCATAAAAAGTTAATGACTTACCAATTCTACCAAGGAAGTATATCTTTTTTGACAGTTTGTTCATTATATACATATACACAATGATTCCCAAAATTTAACTCCTCATCAGTCATCACTCACAGGTACTTCATTTCATGTACGTTTTGTATCTTTTGATTACTCATTTTTATTTCGGCCAAATTCAAGTCAATTTTCTTCAGATTATACTTGTTGCCTACTACCATATATTTAGATTGTTGATGTTTTTTTAAGTGATTTTACGATTGATTTTATTTCAGACATTTCCACGTGCTTAAAGGATTCAAAAGTACTCTTAGCTTCTATATGTCTCAATACATCACCATCATTGTCAAAAACTTGTATACTAGTCACAATGCTCTCGACACTTTTAACAAAATATGTATTAAATTCGCTTGCTAGCACTTGTTCATCAGACAATTCAACACTGCCAAACATTATATTGCCACTTGCTGTTTTCCTCTTATTTAATAATAATAATTTTAGATTTTTCCACATGTCACTACAATTTTTTTTTTTATTGTTGTCAGTTACATTTGTACAGTAGTTTTGTTGTGCCTCTCTTACCATTACTGTTACCCTGTTTCTTAATCTTTTGAAATCTTCCCAAAGCTGATCACTTCTTACATGTCTATTAAAAGTTGCTGCCTTATACTTAATGTCTCTTTCATTCATTGCTTGTATAATTTCATTGGTCATCCACTTATTATTTACATACTGTTCCCTTACACACATCTGTACCATAGGACACATTACATCAAGTACCTCTATAACTGAGTTTATAAAACAATTCGCCATCTGATCCACATTGTTAGACGAGTTACTCCACTCAGTTTTTACCAATTCACTTTGAATATATTCCTTGCTGTACTTTTTAAAATTGCGTTTATTCAATTTTATGTATTTATTTTGTTTTTCATCATTCACACTCACATCTAAGGATACTGTTGAGTGATCGCTAATCCTGGGTGTTAAATGAACTGTATGTTTCAAATTAGTATTATTTGTAATAACATAATCAATCAATGTAGCACTATTCTTTGTTATCCTTGTAGGTTCATTTACAATCTGCTTTAACCCATTTTTGTATATTATTGTCTTACATTTGTTAACATAATATGGATCACTCAACAAGTCCAAATTAAAGTCGCCCACTATAATTATCGATCCTGTATTATATGCCACATGATCATCCAATAGATTTTCAAAATATTCCAGAAATGATGCATCATTCACCTGGGGAGGATGATATACAGCTGTTATTGCATAATTTTCTTTCGCTAATTTAATATCTATTGTCAGCACCCATATACCGTGTGTAACAGGAGTATGGTACACCCCCCTTTTTTTCTTTATTTTTGAAGATAAATTTTTGAAACTTGGCATATCTTGTGTACTGAGTAAACGTCAAGTTTTGACACAAACAAGGAAATTTTCACAGTTCCGGTTTCAGCGGAAGTGGTGCCAACTTTTGATTTTCAAATGGGACAACCTGTAAGCTATTGACTTTTTGGACTCTATATAATTTTCTGAATGCATTGGTACCACATAAGCGACAATTCAAGTCCGAGACTTTTTTAAATCTAATTTTAATTTTCTCAGTTAAGTGTGCCATGACTGTTCCAATTTATTCTAATAGACCCAGGTAATGCCATAAAAACGGAATTGCGTTGGAAATGCTAAATAATGTGATTCGTGCTTAAACAAAGTTCTCCAAACGATTTTTTGGGCAAAACTCATTTTTTTCAAATGGAACCATATTGGTACCAAGGTACTATTCAAGGCTACTATCAATAAGGAATCTTCTGATACGACCAGTTTGCATCTAGGATAAGAACAACTGAAATTACAGTCCACCGAAAATTAAGAACAGGTATTTAATTTTGTTTCATCGAATGCTAAGAAGAACCTGCAAGGAGGCTTTGAAAATTTAAAAATAAATGAAACATGGTACCAATGCATTCAGAAAATTATGTAGAGTCCAAGAGTTGAATTGAATTCAATAATATACAGGCTGTCCCATTTGAAAATCAAAAGTTCGCACCACATCCACTGAAACCGGAAGTGTGAAAATTTCCTTGTTTATGCTAAAATTTGACGTTTACTGAGTACATACGATGTGCCAAGTTGCAAAAATTTTTCTCTACATAATTTTCTGAATGCGTTGGTACCATGCTTCATTTGTTTATAACTTGCAGGTTCTTAGCATTTGATGAAAACCAAATAATTAAATACCTATTTTTCATTTTCGTTGGACTGTAATTTCAGTTGTTCTTATCCTAGAGGCAAACTGGTCATATCAGAAGATTCCTTATTAATACTAGCCTTGAATAGTACCTTGGTACCAATATGGTTCCATTTGAAAAAAATGAGTTTTGCCTAAAAAATAGTTTGGAGAACTTTGTTTAAGCACGAATCACATTATTTAGCATTTCCAACGCAATTCCGTTTTTTATGGCATTACCTGGGTCTATTCGAATAAATTGGAACAATCATGGCACACTTAACTGAGAAAATTAAAATTAGATTTTAAAAAAGTCTCAGACTTGAATTGTCGCTTATGTGGTACCAATGCATTCAGAAAATTATGTAGAGTCCAAAAAGTTAATAGCATACAGGTTGTCCCATTTGAAAATCAAAAGTTGGCACCACTTCCGCTAAAACCGGAAGTGTGAAAATTTCCTTGCTTGTGTCAAAACTTGACGTTTACTCAGTACATACGATGTGCCAAATTTCAAAAATTTACCTTCAAAAATAAAGAAAAAAAGGGGGGTGTACCATGATCCTGTTACACACGGTATATTGCTCTATATTTTCATTCAATCTAATCTTGTATTTATAACCACACTTTATATACATCAATACTCCGCCTGTTCTTCTGTTCGTTGTTAGACACTTTTCTACTTCATAACCAGTTATATTCAGTTCCACATCATCTACATTCTCATCTACATGCGTCTCGGTCATACACAGTATTACAGGTTTCCACATTGCCACCAGCGGAACTATATTATGTTTATTATTCAGGAATCCCTGACAGTTGAAATGCACAATGCCACCAAACGTAACCTCACCTTTCTTCATATCATTTAGTTGCTACATGTTGTAATTTATTTTCTTGCAATTTCTTTCAATCATTTTCTGTAAACAAGGGCAGTTTCTATCGAATGCGTTATGATTTATATCGATATTTATCTTCAATGTATCTTTGGTTTTCAAACAGTTGATACATTTTTCAACATCATTTACACATTGTTCAGATCTATGATTAGATGCACACTTGGCACATGTTACATTATTTTCACAGTCTTTCGGGAAGTGGGAAAATCTCAAGCACTTGAAACAACGTACTATGTTATGGTACTCATATACATTACATTGTCTCCACCCTATATTTAGTTTACCCAATTGTTGGAAATGTTTGTATATTTCACTTCCCACTTGAACTATTATATTGCAGCTACTATTATTCTTATTACTTTTGTATTTTCTTATCACTTTTAGTTTATTTTCGACATTTATAATTTCCAATACATTCTGCAGAATTATCGCTTCCACAATATCTTCATCTTCTTCATTCATAGCACTTATCTCAACACCAACAATCACCATTTGAGGATTTTTCAATTTTACATCCTCCACTTTGTACTTAGTACCTAATTGTTCTTGCACTTCAGTTCTGATTTCTGATTTTATCCTTAGATCCTGCATCCTTACATTCAATTACCACACCGCCCTGTTTGATATTCTTAATATTTTCTATACCTACTGCTAGCCTACTTGGATTGATCTTCTCCTTAATATCTTCTTTTGTTGTATTGCTATCCTGTTTTTCATCCAATGGTTTTATTACAATAACTTCCTTATTACCCTTCTTAAGTGCATCAGAGTAAGTCAGCTTATTTCCTATTTGACCGACATTTTCTGGAATTTGCTTCATTGCCAATAAACTCTTTATTTCCTGCATTTCAGCTTTCATTCCCTCCATCATCTCTAATATTTTAGGTAAGGTCCTCATACTGCTCGTGCAACTATCACATGTCAGTTTCAGTTTCCTGTTTTTTAAAGACAGGCATCTAACCTCCGATGCTGTTAGTTCATAGCATGCTGTATGCACAATCTCACAACACAAATCACATGAATGAAGACATTTCTGCTTTAGTTGATCAAGCCAAACTACATAACTTGAAAATTAATTCAAGCAAATCAAATGTTATTATATTCGGTCCTAAACAGAAAAGAATTGACGTTAAGGATGAGGTTGAGATTAAGGTTGAGGATGGAGTTCTTGAAATTGTTGATTCTGCGCGGAATCTTGGGGTCATTATCAATAGTGACCTAAGATTCCGTTTGCACTTGAACAGTTTACTCAGAAAAGCTTATTCAGCTTTAAAGCTAATTTACAGCAGTAGGCGTCTCTTGCCAATTTGGGTAAAAATGATGTGCGAATCATTAGTTTTGTCTGTGTTAAACTTTTCTGATGTTCTGTATGGTCCTTGTCTCGATTCGGTAAGTAGATGGAAACTGCAGCGAGTTCAGAATTCTTGTTTAAGATTTATTTATGGTATTCGTAGGCACGAACGAATTTCCTGTAAGTAGTAGGAGGCGAGATGGCTCGGTGTCGAGAATCGCAGATTGTTTCAAGCAGCTAGCTTGTTTTTTAAAATTACTTTATCTAAAAATCCGCCGTATCTCTATTTTAAGATTACGTTTCGAACAGATGTTCATAATTTGAATTTAAGACACAAGGGTATCTTGACTCCTCCAGCACATAGAACTGAACTGTTCAAGAGAAGTTTTAGTTACCAGATATGCAAGATTCTGAACAGTGTTCCACAAGAGTTCAAGTCATTAACCCTTGGGGTCTTCAGGTACAAATATAAAAAATATCTCCTTAATTCCCAGTTTGGTGGATGATTTAATTTGGTTCGGGTTGGGCTCGTTTCGTTTGCTGTATGCAGCTGCATTTTTTCCCTTTTTTTCCCTTTCTGCCTTCCCTTCTCTTTAGTTTAACTCTTGCCTATTTCTTTTTTTTTCTCCACTCTTTTATTTTTTCAAAAATATATTTTTCTTATAAATGTATAGGTTAAGTTGGGTTAAGTGGAAGAGCAGGTTGCTCAGTTTTTGCTGAGTAATCTGAACTTCGCCTTTTGCAGGTAGACCTGTTCAATGCGAATATAAAATTTAGTTCTTATTGTTAGTTCTCGTTAGGTTTTTGAATTTATTTATATAGGTATTCTGCCTGTAATAAAGTCATTTATTATTATTATTATTATATTATTCATAGTCCGAAGAAAACTCGTTATTATAAATGCAGGTGAACGTTCGCCAAAACTTTACCAGCTTTATATGACATTAACCAATGACAGAGCTAAGTAGAATTGCAAGTCCCTATCACCCCTCAACTTTATCAGTAACTTGAATTCAGCTGCGGATAAAAAGTTTTATTTCTATCACTTAATTCCTTTTCTTTGGGTAATTCCACATCAAGGCTTATGAACAAACTGTCTCAAAGTAAAATTATTATTTTTATATGTAACTGAACTCATACATATTATACTTTTAGGTTTTTTGTGATTGGTGATTAAAATAGCTAAGCATACGTTAATTTTTGTTTGCCAGGTAGCAGATCAAGAAAATGAACAGCGACGTCGCTTGGAGATGGCAGCCCAAAATGCTAACAATAAAACCGAAGAAGATGTTGTAAAGAAGAATAAAATAAACCAAAAGAGACAGCAGGTATGTGACTTGCACAAACTTATGATCGAAGAGATTTTGAGCTTCACTTGTGAACAAAGAAAATTTCGTGAACTAAAAATAGTGCAAAAACTAGTGTTTGAAAATTAGTACTTCAAACGATGGCTTTTGGTGTTAGTGCTTGTTTAACGCTTTGTCGCTTTTTGTTTGTATTTTGTTACTAATATTACTTGGAAATATTATGTACTCAATTTATACTTGTTGCTGATATTTGTTTTTGTTTGTAGTATGTATTTGCTATTGCATGCAAGTAGTTGCTTGTTAATACTATATTATAAATTCATATGCTCTTTGTTCTATATGCTTAATTCTATGCTTTTGTAATTATTTTTCCATTTTTTATTTTGTATATTTATTTTCCATGAAGTAACTTAAATTGTTGCTTTTAACACATGTTATTAACACACTTCATTATGAATTTCATACGGTAAATACAGTTTATATTTATGCAATACCTCGATATCTATGGCTCACTGAACTGAATAAGTCACAAATATCTGAAAGAACATAGCTAATTGAAATAGGCATTATTTCATTATTACAAGTTTTCTGTTACTTTTTGCACCTTGTTTTCGTGCCATTTTGTAAATTGCACAAAGAAAAGAAGCAAGCAAGGCACAACACATAGGTAATAGTTACCTTAGCAAAAAGTTACATGACACATTCGCTATTTTTTTGTAAATCAGCCGGTATGGCTTTTAAAAACATATGAAAACGTGTTAAAACAAATTTGTAGATATCACACAGGTAATCTGCATCTTGGATAATCCACACATGGATAACTGGGATTGTACTGCAATTTGGAAAATGTTCTGTTCCCCCTGATAGTTTACTTTTTATGCTGTTTTCTATATTTACTGTTTTGTAATATTTTTTTCTGATTTAAATTTTTGAGTAGGTACCTAGGAACATGTTTAAATTTTCTTGAAAACAAAATAAAAATTTGTTACAAAGGCAAACTTGGCAACCCGTTTTCCTCTATAAAACTCTTCTTCCACATTCTCTATTCGGGGAGCCTCATATTTAGGTGTTTTTGGAAATCTGAAGAGATATATTCCTGAAAGTTTTAGTAACGGCCGTAAATGAATGCAATCTTTTCATTTCGTTTTATTATTTAAAGTATTTAAATGGAACACATGTACATTTTATAGAGTGTGAGGGCAAGACTACTTTTATTTAGAAAGATTTGGGGGATCGAAGAAAACAAAAATACGAAATTTTTCACAGAACGGTTTTCTCTTATCCCCTAACCATTTAAGGTATTTTCAACTACCTGTCACTTCCAATTATACCGATATCAGAAGTGAGAACTTAACACGTTCGCTGCGGTGGCGTATTCTGAATACTTTTTTGAATTGCGGTACGGGCCATATGAACCCCGTATCAGTTTTTCTCACTGTGCGGTTCGGGGTCTATAAGTCCCGTACAATAGCCGTCAGATTTCATTGGCTACTAGAGTTAACGTCATAATGGAAGGGATTGCATTATGGGTGGTGCTTTCTAGTAAGCAGGATCTATAATTGGCTGTAATAGCACGGGGCTTAAATGTCCCGTATAGCATTTAACGACGAAAAACTATTTTTATACATGTTACAATATTTCCAAAGATTCAGAACTACAATAAAGCTTTATTTTTGAAAAATAAAAAAAGAACACTTATATTATTAAAGTAAAACAATTTTTCGTACAAAAATGGTTCAGTTGCCATGCTTTTCGTGGGCAGCGTTGAAACAAGCCAGACAGTAGGCCGGCTAAATTCACCGTTTTGCACGACCACTCATTGTTATATTTCTCAACTTACTAGTACGCGGTACTGACAAAAAATGAGTTGAAACCGCATATTCGCAGACGATTTAGCGAACAAGTCCAGACGCGTCTACAAACCCCGTATCGCACACAAGTATGAAAATCGTATTCATGTGCGGTACGGGTCGTATAAACCCCGTATGATTTTAAGACTTGTGAAGGTAGAAGATGTTATGGGAACTATATATCTTCAATCAAAATGAAAATATTTAAAAAATTACTATGTTTATTTAAAGTCGCACCGCAGGAAAAGTAACGTTTGGAAAGGCCCGCATGCAACGCTGGTGCTGTACGGGGTCTATGTGACCCGTGCCGCAGCGAACGTGTTAATAGACTTTTTCATTTTGTTTGGTTTCGATAGTGCGCATGTGCAAAAGTACACTAACAATTACCAGTTCTTAGTTTTTCGGACGAATGTCACTGTCAGTTTTTGAACTTCGTGTAGGATATTTGCAAGTAAGTAGTAGAGTACCAAATAAGGAGGGTGTTTGAAAGACGAAAAATTACAAATGTTAGTTCCCAGTGACATCCCTCAGAAAATTATGAGGCTGAATCCTGAAGGCGTGTTTGAAATACGGGAATGTTAACCAACATATTTCAATCACACAGGTTTTTTTAGCGGTGAAAATCAATCAATTTTTTTAAAAGAAAACTGAGAAAAAGAATCTAATAGACAGGTGCGTATTTTTCTGCAATGAACCTATGTATGCAACTACAAATAATTATTATTTTAAAGACCTAACCTCGGGCCTAACAAATAATGACGTAAAACCTGGAAACATCCAACACACTTTTACATTTCGAATCTTGCCTTTTACACATTTTCAACACAATTTGCATAGGTGGAACAAGTTCTCACATGGTCACCGACCCAGTTAGTAACTTCGATTTACCCCAGTGTTAGGCAGGGTTTGGGAAATTGATAAAATCGTAATCCCACGCGATAGCTTGGCTAGCACCGTTGCAGTCACCAAAAGCACAAAGTTTGGATGCTCCATACTAATTTTGCACGTTTGCAATAAAATTTTACTGTATAGACCAAAGAATTTAAAATAAACACTTTCAAACAATACAAAACTTTGGCATCTGTCCGAAAATGTCATGGCGCGATCGCGCATGCGCCTCAGCATTTTTTTATAATGATAAGCCCTATTCCATTTTTTAAATAGAATACCCTATGTTATTGCATATTTTAATTATATGGAAAATTCTAGTTTGATTTTTTTGTATATTTTAGGTACCTATAGAGAATTCTTTACAAATCCGACAAAATTTTCTGTAGATCCCTATTGCCATTTAAAATTTTTGAGTTGCCCCCCTCACCGAACCACTGGCACTGGGTGGAATAGAAGTGTCATAGTACAAGATCCCGATTAAGGTTGACCTTCACCCATCTGTTTTCCTAATGAAAGGTATTTTTTATAAAACATATTATGTAAACAAATAAATTGCAGATGGGTTGCCTAATTATATCAGGTCAAGACTACCCTTAATAATTAAAAATATTGTAATAATTTTTTTATAATTCTTCTGTATGTGTGTATGTCACTGAACTCCTCCTAAACGGCTGGGTCGATTTTAATGAAATTTTTTGTGTGTGTTTGAGTGGGTCCCTGGATGGTTTACATTCACAATTGGACCCGGTAGATGGCGCTGCAATCCGGCAGGACAATGTCTGCCGGGCCCACTAGTAATATATAAGTAATAACAGAGTAAATACTTAGAAATTAATACAAATTTTAGAAAACGACAGCAAATAGTTAACACATTATTGTAGTAAAGAAGTATTTTGTTATAAAATTCTGATGGTATTATACATCTAAATACAAAAAGTTATTCAGCATCAGAAGTTGCTAGATCGTTAAAATGGACGTTGTTCAGGAGTTTACTGCTCTGCTGTATGGCATCAAGCACTGCACTAGTGTAAATGATGCCAGGTATCGCATTTTTCAAAAAAGTTATTCGTCTAGAAAGACAATGAACAATTTATGAAAAAGATCAAAAGTTATGACTCAAATATGATTCCACCATGCTGGGAATCACTAAAACAAAAAATTTTACGTACAATAACATACATCAGTTCTATGTGGCTTAATGCAACTGATCCTGATTGTGTCAAACTACGTCATGAAAATTGCGGTTGGTTCATGGATGGCTATTTAAAACCAACAGGGTTCGTTGGGGGCCCAACGCCCTTTCAAGTTGGCGATATATTGCACTTGACAAACAGTGATAACGATAACGATAACGATTGTGTATCATCCTGCAACTTCTGATGAATCTGATGCTGAATAACTTTTTGTATTTATATGTATAATAACATCAGAATTTTATAACAAAATACTTCTTTACTACAATAATGTGTTATTAACTATTTGTTGTCGTTTTCTAAAATTTGTATTAATTTCTTTAAGTATTTACTGTTTACTCTGTTATTACTTACTTATATATTACTAGTGGGCCCGGCAGACGTTGTTCTGCCCGATTGCAGCGCCACCTACCGGGTCCAATTGTGAATGTAAACCATCCAGGGACCCACTCAAACACAAACAAAGAATTTCATCAAAATCGGTCCAGCCGTTTAGGAGGATTTCAGTGACATACATACGTACAGAAGAATTATAAAAAAAATTATTACATTATTTTTAATTAAGGATAGTCTTGACCTGATATAATTAGGCAACCCATCCGCGATTTGTTTGTTTATACAGGGTGAGTCGTAAGTCACGCCCCATCTGCAAAATATCAGTTTATGATGGTAAAGTAAGTTGAAATGAAGGAATAAAAAAATCGATTTCGCCTTCGTTAACGAGTTGTAACTTTTGAAATTTGTATGTGGTACCAGCATGATGGGGCGCCTGCACATGTTGGAATTGAAGTGAGAAATTTTTTAAATCAACGTTTTCCACGAGAGTGGATTGGAAGGGGCGGACCAATTCGTTGGCCTGCTTGGTCACCTGACCTGACACCAGTTGACTTCTTTTATTGGGGTTACCTCAAGGGAAAAATTTACCATGTACCTGTTGAAAATCAGGCAGACATATTTCCCAGAACACTACAAGCAATAGCTTTAATAGATGGGGAAATGCTGCAGAGAGTTAGAGATTCTCTTTTACATCGTGCTGCCTTGTGCACTGAAGTCAATGGTGGATTGTTTGAACATCTCTAATTTATTGTACTTATCAGTATTAATTAATTAAATTAATTGAATAAACTGATGTTCCAAGTATTGTTATCTAACTAACCCAGAAAAACCGATTAGTAGTTTCAGCATATTTGTCAATAACTTGTTAACGAAGGCTAAATCGATTTTTTTTTATTCTTTAATTTCAACTTATTTTATCGTCATAAACTCATATTTTACGGGTGGGGCGTGACTTACGACTCACCCTGTATATTATGTTTGATAAAAAATACATTTCATTAGGAAAACAGGTGGGTGAAGGTTGACCTTAATGGGGATCTTAGACTATCAACAAAAATTGACATTTAAAATATAGACATAACTGTATGTGCGTTCTTTTGCCATAAATCAGACATAAATTTAAGGAATAACTTAACAATCGCATTGTATCGTAATGGATTAGTTGATAAAGGCAACATGTAAGTAAAGAAGTTCTCGTGGGACTCATCAGTACAGTGTTTCCTCTAAGCATATTACTTGCCGTATACAGCGTGTCCACACGTTCTGCCCTTATTCAATAGGGCTTCTGTTTGCAGAGTTAAGACAATATGTTTCATACAAAAGTTGCTTGGATTTAACTTCTCTATTTCCCAAAATTATTTAAAAGTATACAGGCTGTTCCAATTCTTCTGCAAGGCACCCAACTTTGCATTTTTAAATGGAACGCCCTGCATCTGGTTACATTGTTCCTTGTTGAATTTAAGGGACACCTTGTTAACCATACATTGGGTTTAACTCCCATAATTTCGGCGTTATTTGACGTTAAATATCGCCATTTCTCAAATTTTATCAATTACTAGCTGGTACCCGGCGCGTTGCTGCCTCAGAAGAAATAAGATAGAGGATTAAAACCCAGGGTAGGGACATGTAAGCCATTTTTTAATATCTCGTACAGTTTCCAAGTTATAATTGATAAAATTTGAAAAATGACAATATTTAACATCAAATAACGCCGAAATTATAGGAGTTAAACCCAATGTTTGGTTAACAAGGTGTCCCTTAAATTCAACAAGGAATTCAAAAATGTAATCAGATGCAGGGTGTTCCATTTAAAAATGCAAAGTTGGGTGCCTTGCAGAAGAAACGGAACGGCCTGTATACTTTAAAATAATTTTGGAAAATAGAGAAGTTAAATCCAAGCAACTTTTGTATGAAACATATTTTCGTAACTCCGCAAACAGAGGCCCTATTGAATAAGGGCAGAACGTGTGGATACCCTGTATATATATACAATGTATGTATAAATATCTTAGAAACAAATAGAAATACGTCAAATCGCCGAGACACGTAAATTTAGGAATGGAGGGGGACACATTTTGACGTATAGTTGACATTAGTAAAACCAACCCTCCAACCCCCAGCCACCCTCGCTTTAAAATCTCAAATGGCACCATATTATTTGTGGCGCCTCATTTTAAAGGAAATCGAACGAGAAATGCAGCAGTGATGTTTATTTTTTAATTATTCCTTATCTCAGCCTGCTAGATTTTTCTTTTGGGGCTATTTTAAATCAGCAGTGTGTCAAAGCCACCCAGAAAATTAATTGATTTGAGACGCACAATATCCGAAATATTCCGAAATATTCCCGGCCAAACATTCTTGAACGTGAGAAGGCAATTCGAGAATATAGGCTTTATTATTGTCTTGCAAATAACGGGGCCCATTTTGAGCATCTAAAACAGATTTTCGTTAATTCTACAAGTTACATTTTCCTGTTTTAAATTCCAAAGTTTATTTTTGTATGAAATGTTTATTATCTGATATCTACAAGGTTTAACTCTTATTTTGGATCAAATTTAAGATTTTAACTCATCAATAAACGTTTTTCTTATTTACTGAAAGGTTGAAATGGTCTTATTTTAGTTTTCAAAGCTCAAAATAAAGAATAATTAAAAAATAAATATCCCTGCTGTATTCCTCATTAGATTTCCTTTAAAATGAGATATCAAACGTGATATGATGGCAATTGAGATTTTAAAGTGAGGATAACTGGAGGCTAGGGGGTAGGTTTTGCAGACATCAACTATACATCAAAATCTGTCCCCCTTGAGTCATAAATTTACGTGTCTCTGCATTTTTCCATAATTATATTTGTTTCTTGGATATCAGAGGTGGCTCGTTTTTAAAATTTAAATGATCACACTGTATATATACTGACGAGTGTGCATCAGGTATCAGCAAGAGCTAATTACATACCAAATTATATGGAAGAGATGAGTGGTACTGGATCATTAGAACAACTATTCCTCTAGCAAGTACCCCTCCCCATTCAAAATGCTTTCTTAAACTTCTCCTGTCTGTTATTCACTGTTAACATTTTCAGTGTTGCAATTGTTTTCTGTTTAATTACACATTTGCTCTGATTATCATTAGTCCATGCCGTACTGGGCAACAAATACTTTGGTCTCAAATTTAGATGTGAAGTTCGTACATCTGTTAACATAGAATTTTTTTGATACCAAAAAAAACTGACTATGAATTCTTTAGAAGTTAACCCCACACGCCAAAAAACATTAATTAAACTTGACACGAGCTTCGCTGACAACGTCAGCATCTGTGTCACAGTTTTTTTTGGCATATGGGGTTAACATATAAAGAGTTCATAGTGAATTTACTCCAAAGTTCCCTATCCTACCACTGTGTGCAAGGAAACAAAAAACTGACAACTGAAGGAACTTGATGTGGTACAATGTAACAAAGTTATAACACTTGGTACGTAACAGTTACGTTACGATGGTCTATTGCATGTCTATAAGCATTTTGAGAACACCTATGTTGTGGGTAATCATTATTACAAAATTAACCTTGGAACTGTATTTTATTATCTTTGCCGCAGCTTTTCTTTTAAAATTAACATTGAACAAAATTATTTATTTAGCTTTTCCTTGCTACCTAATAAATTGCATAACTTTTTTTGTTTCCTTTGAGTAATTTGAATTAATTAAGTAAGTACTATTTGAAATTGTAGGATGCAGTGATCAATGAACTGAAACATAAAACTCGAATGGTGCAAGAGAAGAAACTTTTGCAGCGCGAAGAAGTTTACAATGGAGCATTAGAGGATATTTTGTTGGGTCTGAAGAGTGAACCGTACAGGAGAGCGGATGCTGTAAGAAGAAGCCAGAGACGCAGAATAGACAACAACAGACTTTCAAAAACGATGGAAGAGATGGAATTGTAGCGATGGATTTTTATTGTTTGTGATTTTATTTAGATTGATGTAAGGTTGATTGCCTGTTAAAAAAGTGACGTGGAACAAAGTTCTCTGAAGATATCAAATATCGTTTCTACCCGTTTTGGGAGCACCCGTGTGGTGGGGATAGTGAGCTAAATTGAAGTAAATGTGTTACAAAATTATGTTCCGTACATTTTTATAGTAAAGTGAATAGTTTCGACGCAGCAGCCATGTGAAGAGAAGTAAGTATAATTCTTTCAACCTGAAAAAGTTACTTTCTTGCTCATGACCTTACTACTATTTTTATCAACTGGTAATGTCTGCGCACCATGAAGGATTCGTTATAACTGCTTACTCCATATGGTATAAGTTCATTCGAATAAATGACTTTTTGACATTTCTCAGTGTGGAAATTCTCGATTCTACACCACTGTGAGGTTGTATATGCCCTGTTCCTTTTTTATGTGGTCTCCCCTGTAGAACTAGTCGACAGTAACGTCTATTGTATTTTCTTCACTTCGATCTTGTCGATTGACCATGTTCATCACCTTTTCATCATTTTGGTATTCATCTGGCTAGGAACCAGCATCATATTCTTTAGCTGTCCTATTGAATTGAGGTCGTAAATGTCCAGCTTCGAATTGATAATTTCGCCCTCTTCAAGTTAATCGAGTATCTTGTGGATATTTTCACAGTATTGTCCAATACAAAAAGCGCAAAAATCACATTCAAACCAATCTTACTGCGAGCACATGTTGTTCCACATCCTCTCCTGCATTTGCATGATATACATTTAAGCAGTGTTTCTGGAGCAAGGTCTTTTAGTACAGTGCAACCTCGCTAATCCGACCATGCGCCAATCCGAACCTCCAGTAATCCGAACCGCCGGTCGAAAAAACGTTACCTCTATAATCCGAACAAATCTTAAAAAAACTTCGATAATCCGAACAGTTGTGTAGACTGAAACAAGCAAAAATTGACGATTTTTTTCCGCGTAAATTTTAAGGTTATATAAACGTAAGGTAAACGTTACTCAAGGTTTACTTCTTTATTTTTATAGAAATTTTATGTTTTGTTGCCTGGTTTTTTATTTAATATGCGAAAAATATGTATACATAGATATACATTCCTATCCTCTATCCATGCCTAAACATACATACATATTATTTGCACTTGTTTAAGAATTGTTTTGATATTCTTCTAGAAATTTTATACGTATGTTATTACCAGTTTTCTCAATTAAGGTACACTTTCGTTTTCGCCGGTAGACGCGGCGCGTACCGGCTGCCGACGCGACACACGCACCGTCATTTGAACGTGAACGCACCGGCCGGCAGGCGAAACGCATAAATGAAACCAGTTCTATTTAATACCCCATTGGAGAAGTCTATGGGGGAAGTACAGCATGTGTGTCGGCCGCCTGTACACGCCGCGTCTACCGGCGCAAACGAAAGTGTACTTTAAAATACAATGAATATAATCCTCAGCAAAATTTCGCATGTTTTTAGAGTAATTCCAGTAAACCGAACAATTCGGTAATCCGAACATAGCCCAGTCCCAATTAGTTCGGATTACCGAGGTTGCACTGTATTGTAATTGGAGTAAAATCAGTTTTGCTTCTTCAACCCCATTGAAGCAAATTTTTCTGCAAATCACACCAGGATTGGACTTGGTGATCGGTCCTTAGTGAAGAATTCTGTCCAACACCAAGTGTGGGTGTCAAGAATCACAGAAAGCAGTTATAATGATAATCTTCAAGGGAAATGTGTTCTTGCCTTTTTAAGAGTCGTGTGCAATGCAAAGTAGAAAATTTTCCTGCGACAGCAATTTTGTGGGATGAGCATTTTTCTTTTCGAAATCCTGACTTGCCTTGTTCAAATTTTCCAGTTTTAGAAGTGCTGACAAGGATTTTGTCTTTCCTTTGTTATATAAAGGAGTTATGTGCCAACAACTGAAAGAATGAAGAAAGAGTATAAATTGCTCTCGACGATTTTGCAGTCTTGGAGAATATACTTCTTACACGATTTTCCCTTTCCCCACCTAAATACGAGGGGTGGTCCAAAAATTCGCAGAATGGAGAAGATGAAGGGCAAAAAAATTAATACATTCATTTTTCCTTTTTAATATATTCCCCCTTAAGCCTAATACATTTATCAGATATTTCAATAAGTTTTCTTATGCCCTCGAGAAAAAAGTTTTTTCTTTGGCTTCAAAATACTCCGAATTTGCAGTTTTGACTTCTTCATCGTCCAGCAATTTCTTCTCTCGGAGGTCTTTTCTCAAATTTTGAAATAAATAATAAGGGAGGGTGGTTCAATATTTGGAAGCCACAGCTGTGAAGAATAGTCAACGCGACATTGCTCTTATGCACTGGCGTGTTGTCATGCAAAAACATCATTTCGTTCACTTTCCTCCTCTTCTTTTTTCCTTCACAGCGTCTTTCAGTCGTTCCAGGAGCTTAGCGTAATACAGTATAACTTCGATAATCCGGGCAGATATCGTTCCGGCATATGCTCGGACTATCGAGGCGCCCGGATTAGTGGAGTGACTTTATAGTAGGAGAGCCCGCTGCAAAATTATGCACCCATCTGTTAACGAAATGAAATGTGCGGCAAAGGCATGTAAAAACACTGTACTCAACGGAACGGCACCCGTGCCGGTCACCATTTGGTGCAAAAAGGTAAAAACAATGGCACTTCCGGTAGGGAAATTTGCGGAAAATTGCGCGATTTGTTAACGAGATGAAAGTTGTGCCATCTTGCAGCCTGCGACTAATTGAATTGAAATCGGTACCTGTGCCATCTTTTACCCTAGTACAAATCTCCGGCACGGCGACATTTTTGCAGCCCGTAACTCGGACAAATTCCCGTCATGTGTTAACAAGTTGAAACGAAGTTCAATAGAAAGGGCATTATGTCCCCATTACGAATATTCAAACGTGCCGCGATTCAAAGCAGTCTAAGTAGGTGGCACGGCCCGATTTATAACGCGCTACGCGGCGTCAAAATGTCACTTTTGAATCAATTCCAATGGTCGCGCAACATGTCGTCGAATATTAAATGTTTTTTGTGTAGTGCACAATTGACATCTGTCACTGTGACACCTGCTAATGGTAATGGTGACTAAGTCATGATACAAAGAACTAACTAAGTAACTACAGTCCTTCTTTTAACTTGATCCTTACGTCATCAACGTAATGTGTAAGTTACTCCGCATGGGCAGCTGTAATGTAGTGCATGTTGAAAAGAGACACTTTCGAAAAGAATGTCTGGAATGCCGGTATGGCGATTTGCATTGTGCAAAAAAGAACGGTAAATAAAAGTAGCGGCTGAATTGCGTGCCGCTTACGTTCTTTTCAGCGTTCGGACTGCTGGACTGAGTGACATTAGGATCAAGTTAAAAAAGGACTGTATAGGGAGTAAGTAACTAGGTAAACTTTCGCTATTAAATCATGCTGCAAATGCAACGCATGACACTGTTGCTGAATTTCGGGCCTATACTACGAACATAAAAACATTTCCAATGTTAAAAACTCGCGCGCGCCGGCTGCCGAATTCCCTGAAAATAAGTCCGCGTAGCGCGTTATAAATCGGGCCGTGCCAGCTTCTTAGACTGCTTTGAATCGTGGCACGCTTGGATATTCGTAAAAGGGACATAATGCCCTTTCCATTGAACTTTATTTCAACTGGTTAACACATGACGGGAATTTGTCCGAGTTACGGGCTGCAAAAGTGTCACCGTGCCGGGGATTTGTACTAGGGTAAAAGATGGCACGGGTACCGATTTCAATTCAATTAATCGCAGGCTACAAGATGGCACAACTTTCATCTCGTTAACAAATCGCACAATTTTCCGCAAATTTCCGTACCAGAAGTGCCATTGTTTTTACCTTTTTGCACCAAATGGTTACCGGCACGGGTGCCGTTCCGTTGAGTACGATGTTTTTACATGCCTTTGTCGCACATTCCATTTCGTTAACAGATGGGTGCATAATTTTGCAGCGGGCTCTCGGACTATTAGAATTTATTTATTTTGTAAATGAAAACAACTCAAAATTTATCAAAAATTGTAGTTTATTATAAACTTAATCAAGAAATGAGTTCCCTCATAAAATAGAATGAAAAAGTTCAAAATATGTGTTTAACATGAGTATGTACAAAATGTATGTAACATGTAAATAATAATTACATACATATGTATGTATATATATTCATATGGTATTAATTAGCGGAATTTTCAACTTTTTTTTTAAATATTTGTAGTTTGGTTTGAACCTTTTTGATGCAGCTATATCAGTTGCTTTTTCTTTGAGCCTTTTCAGGAGCAAGACATCTTCAATGGGAAGATTGTTCTTCTCATCCCACCTAATGGTCAGTGAAAACGCGTTGACAGCATCTGCATGTTTAACCTTCTCTACATTTACGTCTTCCTCTGATTCAGAAGTTCATCTATATTTTCAATATTCCTCCCTAATGCATCTTGAATAAGCTCTTCTTCGGTTAGATCAATGACAAACTTTTCTTCTCCCACAGCCCATTTAGTAATGCTCTCGCTGTTCAAGTTATTTTCTGGATCAATGACTTAATGATTCGGTGATTTTTTTCAAATCTTCCTGACTTATTGGACGAAGTTCCTTTTGAAGCTCTGAAAGTGGAATATTCTCGTCATCGGATTCTGCTGGTTCCATAATTTCAGGCCACAATGGTGTCCAACTTTTTCTAATATTTTTTAAAGTTATGGTCCTCCAAGATTGATCAAGATTGTTTACTGCATCTTTTAAATTATACTGCTTCAAAAGGGTCAGTATCTCTTCACCTTCATGTAAAATGATATGATTGAGAAGGTGTTTCCTATACGACACCTTTATGTTCTGAATTAAATTCTGATCCATTGGTTGACAAATAGCAGTACAATTTGGCGGCAAAAACATAATCCTGAAGTTTGGATCAGTATTAACTTCTTCCACAGATGGATGTGATGGTGCATTGTCTGCCAACAACAAAACTTTAAGGGGCTTATTGTTAATGCTGGTTAAAAATTTCTTGACCTCGGGTATGAAAGATCTTTTGAACCAATCCATAAATAGTGGTCTCGTCATCCATCTTGCTTTGTATACAACTGGTACTGAACTTTCATTTTTAAATGCTCGTTGTTTCGCCGCTTTCCCTAAGACTAACAGTGGTAACTTATGTGATCCTGCCGCGTTGCAGCACGGCATAAATGTTAAACAGTCTTTTGAAATTTTTCGACCTGGTTCTATAATTCAATGCCTGGCGGGGTATTTGCCCGAGGAGTAGTTGTTCGAACGGTCCATTACCACTCATTGCCAGAAATTTCCAGTTTAAAAGTAAACGGTCCAGTACCACTAATTAATACTGGTGCTGATTTTTCATCTTGATGAACCCAAGTGGTATCAGGTAGCGTTCTCTAAAAAATTGCCGACTCATCAGCATTGTATACTTGTTCATTACCTAATTCCATCTCTTCCTGAAACGGCTTTACGGCAGCAATGTCACTGGAAAGTTTCTCGCCACAGACCTTCAAGAAACGAATTCCGTGCCTTAACTTGAATTTATCTAGCCGTCCAGAACTTGCTAAAAAATCTTTTTTCCCTGTTATTTTTTCATAAAACTGTTTTGTTTTGTCCGTAAAATTTCTGACGAAATAGGGACGTGCGTGTTGCGTTGTTGTAGTAACCAGTTATACAATGCAACTTCAACATCAGGATGCTCTGCTTTTCTAATAACTTTCCTTTTGCCTACAAAAATACATCGAAAAAACTAGATTCCTAAAACATTATGTATGCATTGAAATTCCTACCTGCCCCTTGATATGATTTTGATATAAAGGACCTTATTTTATCCTTGTTCTTCTGTATGTCAAACACTGTAGATTTTGGAACAACAAACTTCTCTGCAATTAGACGTGTACTTTTCCCGCATCAAGGTAAACGCTTCTGAACCGGACAAGAAAATTCCGTTGTTTTGCAGGTTGTAATATTGCGTAATATTTTCATGCCCGGATTGCAGAGGTGAAATTATCAAAACGCCCGAATAACAGCAGTGTCCGGATTATTGGAATGTCCGATCTAGCGACTGTCCGAACTATCGAAGTTGTACTGTATCTTCATTTTGTGGTCCCTTATCTTTATAATCAATCAGCAGGATACCCTCTGAATCCCAAAACACAGTTGCCATGATCTTCCCAGCTGATTGTGACACCTTGAACTTTTTGGGGGGTGCTGTGCCCTTTTTGTGCCACTGCATAAATTCCTGCTTTCACTCAGGCTCATAATAATGAACCCACGTTTCATCACCAGTGACAATTCGGTTCAAAACTTGATCTTCATTGTCTCTACAGATGTCCAAAAATTCAACGCACTGAAGTTTTTGAAGCGGTATGAGCATTCTCGGCACCCATCTTGCGCTTACTTTTGGCATTGCTAGATGCTCATGAAGAATCCTTAAAATGATTGTGGGTGATACTCCAACCATTTCAGCAAGTTTTTTCTTCTTCAAACGGGCATCTTGCACTACAAGTTACTCAACTTTTTCAATTATTTGTGGGAAAGTGACTTCAATGGGTCGTCCCGACCTGGAGTCGTCTTCAGTTGGCTCTCTGCCTTGCCTGAACAAATTATGCCACTTGTAAATCATTGTTTTTCCAGGGCACGAGTCGCTGTAAATGGCCCTCATTTCTTCTGCAGGACTCTTTCCTTGTTTTGATAAAAAATTTCTCCATGCGTGGAACTTGGCTTGATCGGCGATATGGCAGATGCTAATGACCTTATTAGGCTGAAACTTGGAACATATACTCAGAATGAACTACAGAATTAACCTTTAAGCACATGTAATCCCACCCCTCCATTATCTCCTCGATTCCGTGAATTATTGGACCTCCCCTCGAAGATACACATTTCGATGAGCTGCACCAAAACTGGGAAGCTCAATTATCACCGAATAATTGTTTTCGGAATGCTGTACAATCACAGTGTCTGTTTCTCGAGATCCCTGAGCAGAAATACATTCAACTTTGATTTTGAACCGAAAAAGTTAGGCGGCAATTTTTTACATTAATGGAAAATTATTTATTTTGTATTAAATTGTTTATGTGGTTGATCAATCTGACCAAATACCTCGTGGGGTGAGATTTTTCTTCAGATTCCCATGAAATGTCAACGTAATCTTGAAAAAGTCTCACCGCTTGTGGTATTCCGATTGAAAATTTCAGCTTGGAGGAAAAACATTGCAATGAAATTAAACCAACATATTCTGCAAAACCTTTTGGCTGCAAAAAGGAATCTTCCTGGTGCATTACACTAGTTGATAAAAGCTGGTGATAAGGCAATAAGAAGTGAGAAACTTTTTTCCAAGCTAAAAGAATTACACTTTAATTTACCCAGCTGCTGCGTGGAGACTGTTCACGTAAGAATGTGTGGGACATAGTTTAAGCAAATGTTGTTCTCTAAGAGATATATTTTGAAAAAAAAACCTTTTTTGTGCCTTGCCTCCAATATGGTGGCACAAATGTAGTACCCTATTCAGGATATCCAAATTTAGAAATCCATCAAGTGTCTAAGCTTCCCGACTTTTTTCATACAGTTGCTAGACGTCCCGAATTTGTCCTATGTCGCAACCATTTCAAAAGTTCTAATTTTTCATCCTATAATCCAGGAGGGACATATTTTTGTTTTTCAACTTTGAGGTGGAGAAATAAATGTTTTTTAGAATCGTAAAGTCTTACCTACGAATTTCATGGGTGTAGAAGTTATTTTTTGAAGTATATCATATCAGTTTTAAAAAGTGGCAAAATGACGTCTGAAGTGCTGACCTTTTCTGCAAAAATGGTAAGACGGGACAGAAATAATTCTAAAATTATTTGAAATAGCTTCTAAAGCTTAAGATTTAAAAAAATTTTCTATTAAGGTGTCCTCTTCAATATTTTATATTTTTCCAGGGCACTTTATTTTCGTCCTTAACGCCTGGATTATGTAAATTATATTTAGCTCGGGTAGAATCTCATGTTCGCTTGTCGTACATATCATACTGGTTTCACGAACGTACACAACTTTGTATAAAACAGAAGACTATATTTGTATTTTTATAGTATACGCACATAAAGGTTGTATTTTGGTTTATTCAGATTTCAGATTTATAGAACTTGTCCAGGTACACGTAAAGTTTCGTTTTGTTTTTGAATCCGTATTTTTATATGTGTTTTAAATTTTAAACGCATTCCTATATTTGTCGGCTCTTTGTTATTTAAGATTTGAAAAATAATCTTCAGGGTAAACACATTCAGTGCATTTTATATATTTGATATTAGATATTAGTGGCCTTTGCACAATATTGATTAAATTCCTTATTTTTATGAAAAATTTGTGATCTCTGATGTCGAAAATTTGTTAAAAGAAATTTATATAAATATTTATATTGATATAGAAACGACCATTACCCATATTAGATTTCTAATATTTTGTAAATAAAAATTGTTAATTTTGTATTAAATAAAAGAATTTTATATACATATTTATTCTTAATTTTTTGTTCCTTGCCTAATGATTGTTTTAAGTGATGCAGCGAGGATCAAGACTAGCCTAGCCTCATCCCATGTCAAGATGATTGTTTTGTTGCTACCTCCAGTGGTGGCTCATGGGTAAATAACCAGGGGGTCATATTGGTTTTCCCACCGTCCAGTATACGCTCTCGTCAAGGACTTCCTCTGTAGTTCAATGCCTGTCGGGTTATTTGCCAGGGGAGTAGTTGTTGGAACAAGTTCGAGTCTATTTTCATTTTATTTTATTTTAAAAATATACAGGGTGATTCTTTTAAAGCGCACATTAGAAAATTTTCTACTTATGCTAGAGCTATGAAACTTAGAACCTAGCCATAATCGGCGATTCCGAGACGAAATTAAATATTTACTGGACGACGTCACTCTTAAAAATGGCGGAAGTAGACACCATCTTTGTTGTTTTAAATGACATTTTGATTTAATATTTGAATTCGGCATTTCATTCCGAGTACAACTAACAGAATTGTCACTACTTATCTTTCATACTTTTTGACACCAATACAACAACATGGCGACCGCGCCAGACCCTAGTGAACTGTGCAAAGAAAAAGTTGATACTGAGGTGTTTAATTGCAATTATAAATATTGCAAACGTGAAATCGTGAAAAATAAAGTTACTTGCATAAAGTGCAACGAAGTATATCACCCAGGATGTGTCCCAAGGTCCAAATGCAGTCAAAACAACAATCTGCCATGTGTCCAAGAAGGTAAAAACCAGGCTGTTGATAGCCTCCATAACGAAATCAAGTTGTTACGACGAATAATACACGAAATGGAAGGTAAAAATCAAGCCCTAGAATTAAATGTGAAACTCCAAGCAGAGAAAATTCTTAATCTGGAGGCAAATTTACTTGCTACAACTGCAAAAGATGCGTCTTCTAAAGGTCAACGTATCCAATGTCAAACTCAAACGTCAGTAGTGCCAGTGATGCCAACCACTACAGGTGAAATTCAATTCAAGATACCAACCGCAGGAATAGTTCAAATGAATGAGGAGTATAAACAAACTACCTCTGAGAAAACCAATCCAATCTTTCCAATTTTAAATTACTCGAAGATTTTACAGTCCAATACGGGGTCCAATACAAAAGAAAACCAAAAGCAGACTACTGCAGCCAAGGGAAACTCCCTAAAAATAACAAAACAAATGGTATCAACAGCAGTGGAACAGCAGCACCAAAAAAATAAAATGTCAGAAATCATCAATTTAGACAATTCTGGAGAAAGTGATGGCTACAATATGGTAAGAAGGAGAAGGACCAAGCGGAAACCACAGATAGGAGCAGGAGAAACAACTAGCAACAACAACTTTGAAGGAAGATTTAAAAAACCCGAGGAAGGAAAAATTTGGCTATTTCTTTCAAGAGTCAAAGATCAAGTTGAAGAAAACGCAGTTATCAACCACATCCAAGAAAAAACGGGCTAATTCTCCAACAATTTCTGTAAAAGAGCTACAAACCAGAAATACTTCACCGAACAACAAGTGCTTCCTTGTAGGTTTGGAGAACCAATATAAAGACATTGTGTACGACCCCAGTTTCTGGCCTAAAGGTGTGGGGTACACTAGATTTGATTTTAGAATCGGACACCATTTTTTAGACAACTCGAAACCCAGGCAAATCTGGAGCCAACAGGCTGGCCCTCAAGCACAGGCTTCAAAGTAAGTACATCAAAATATCTAAAATTAATTAACATCAACATCCAAAGTATAACAAATAAACTGGAAGTACTTCAAATTCTGGTGGACGATGAACAGGCACACATGGTGTGCATAATGGAACACTGGTTGAACGATAAAAATTACAACCTGTACAATTTAAGAGGTTTTGCCAATGTTGCTCACTACAATAGGGTAAGCAATAATCATGGAGGAGTGTGTATATTTGCTAGATCAGACATCGAAGCAGTGGAATTGCCAGTGGTCAGAGAGATGTCTACAGAATTGCATTGCGAGATCATTGGTATTTTCCTACCCAAAGAAAACATAATAATAATGTGCTCATATAGGATTCCAAATGGAGACTTTGATAAATACTTGGATACAATAGAATTGGTACTAAGCTACATAAATGAACATTTTCACGTAAATACACAAATTATACTGTGTGGTGATTTCAACATCAACTTCTTGAAGGAAAGCACGAGCAGAGAGGAACTGGTTAAATTATTGTACAGTTACGATCTAAGACAAGCGTTTTTAGAACCCACCCGAGGAAGTGCATGTTTAGATAATATATTTATCAATAATGATTGTTATGAAGAAGCCAGAACTATATGGGCAGGAATCAGCGATCATCACGCTCTAGCTATAAAAATTGAAATTAATAATCAGCGCACACCTATCACAAATGAGAGAAGGCGTAGTTTCACAAAAAGAGCGATCGAGAAATTTCTCGAATTATTAGAAGTAGACTTATCAGAGTATAGAATTGTGGAAAACCCAAACTTAGCGTTTGAAAACTTCCTGTTCTTATTTGTTAAAGACTTCCACGCTGCATTCCCATTAAAAGATGTGGCAAAAGATAAAACTCGCGCAACCTCGAAGTATCTGAAAAACATAAGAGAAACCTTAAGTTTACTGACCAGAATGCTAGCAGACAACTATTCGCAAGTTTTAAGAGATTATGTAGCAAAATATAAGCAAATGTATTTTCATGAAGCGAGAATTGAAAAACAGGCTTACAATCTCACAAGAATACAGAACGCCAGCAACCAACAAAAAGAGATTTGGAAGATCATAAATGAGGAAACAGGAAGGAAAAAGCACAACAGTAATAAGACTACACTATCATCTGAACAGTTTAAGGAATATTTTGAAACGATTGACCAGTTACCTACGTCAACATCACAAAACACAGCGGAAGGGATGGAGAAAATTGTTACCAATGGCTGCTCGATGTTCTTCTGGCCAACAACAGCACCAGAAGTTCAAGGTATAATAATTAATCTCAAGAGCACCTTAACGAAAGACATTTATGATTTAAACACTAAAGTGGTTAAAGCAAGTGCTGCAATTATATCGGAACCCCTAAAAGAAATTTTCAACAATTGCATACATAAAGGTATATTCCCTGCAAAGCTTAAAATGGCGAGAGTAGTACCAATTTACAAGAAAAATGATCAAAATGACTGTAGCAATTACAGACCAATCTCAGTTTTACCAGTTTTTTCTAAAATATTCGAGAATATCATTAATAAGAGAATTATAGATTTTTTTAATAAACATAATTACTTTTGTGAGGAGCAGTTTGGATACAGACCAAAATCAAGCACAGAAGATGCCATGATGTCCTTATTGTCCTATATTGGCAATACCATAAACGAAAATATGATATGTACAACACAACTATGCGACCTAAGCAAGGCTTTTGATTCGATAACACATACTAAACTGCTACAAAAACTTGAACATTATGGTTTTCATGGTTCAGCGCAACAACTTATAAGATCATACTTGGAAGATCGCAAACAAATAGTCGATTATAACAACAATTTAAGCACATCGATGAATGTATCAAGGGGTATACCGCAAGGTTCGATATTAGGCCCAACGATGTTTATAATCTATGTCAACGATTTTTCCAAAAACCAAAACTGTCATACTGTCATGTATGCTGATGACACTACAATATCAGATAGTGATTTCGACAAAAATGTTCTACGGGTCAAGTCAACGGAAAATCTCAAAAAAGCTGAATTGTGGTTCACATCAAATGATTTAAATCTCAACAAAGAAAAAACAATAACTTTGACATTCATAACAGACAGATGGGAGGAAGCTCAAGAACATGCTCTGTTCCTGGGTATTCACTTGGATCAGAGACTGTCTTGGAAGTACCACATACAGCAACTTAGCAAAAAACTTGCAAAAATAACGTTTGCAGTTAAAAAGATCAAACAGACAAGTGGTAAAGAGGCAGCACTAACTGCGTATCATTCTCTCTTCCATTCTACTATGTCTTATGGTATAGCCGTATGGGGAATCTCCAGTCACCTTGACCTCATACTAAAGGA
The DNA here is from genome assembly GCA_963966045.1 of Xestobium rufovillosum. Taxonomy (NCBI): domain Eukaryota; kingdom Metazoa; phylum Arthropoda; class Insecta; order Coleoptera; family Ptinidae; genus Xestobium; species Xestobium rufovillosum. The sequence continues at coordinate 17,594,686 of OZ014504.1, forward strand.
ACAAAAGAAAGCAATTCGGAGCCTGGAGGGAGCCTCATCTAGAGAGACTTGCCGACCTCTGTTTGTAAAGTACGGAATTCTAACAACTCCATCGATGTATATATTCAAAATCTTACAGAAAACTCATAAAGAGGCTGGCACCGCTAAGAAAGTAAATGACATGCATACTTACTCGACTAGAAGGGGTGAGGACATCCATGTACCACGAGCTCGAATAAAAACAACAGAGTTTATCTTCAGGGGTTTTGAACTGTACAACAAATGTCCAACAGAATGGAAAAATCAAAACTTCGCCCAACATTTGAAGTCATATCTAGTGAATACACCATTATACAAGTGTGATGAATTTTTGAAACTTTGATGTATACCACTATAATTATATTTTCTTTTTCTTGACTTGTATCTGTACAGATGTTAATAAATGCTTATTCTATTCTATTCTATTCTATTCTACTCAAAAACTGCAAATAGCTCCAAAACGATTGGAGTTAGGTATAGCACATGCTAACAGAACTCCCCTTAGAATTATATTTTACATCCAACGGTGAAATAAAATTTGACACGTGCCATTTGAAAAAATTGAGTTTTTGACATTTTGCGATACCCGTATTCAAAAAAATTGTAGCAACCGCTGGCAAACTCGTTATGAGTTCGGTTATCGATCAAAACATTCCTTGCAGCTTAGGGAATCGAAGTAAAAAAGAGTCATTGACTTATCTTCAGCGGTTCAAGAGATATCAATTTTTTAATGAACTCTTGCATCTGCAAATTTGAAGAGAAAATGTGGCATATGTCAAAAAGTATGACAGATAAGTAATGACAATTTGGTTAGTTGTACTCGGAATTAAATGCTGAATTCAAATATAAAATCAAAATGGCCGATTGTCATTTAAAAAAAACAAAGATGGCGTCTACTTCCGCCATTTTTAAGAGTGACGTCATCCTGTAAATATTTAATTTCGTCTCGGAATCGTTGATTAAGGCTAGGTTCCAGGTTTCAGAGCTCTAGCATAAGTAGAAGTCGAAAATTTTCTAATGTACTCTTTAAAAGAATCACCCTGGATACATATACCGTGTGACAAACTTCCATGTGTACATGGGGAAATAACATGGCCAATTACATTTTTGGGGATCCCTGCTCCCCATGTGTAGTTACAGTGGTGGTAAAGGTAGCAATCGAAAGACTATTTTTTTCTGCGTGTAAGGATATCAAAAACTCTGCAATTTTCCAATTTATTAAAGCAATAAAAGCAAAAATTACACTAATAATTTTCAAATTAAAACACGGATATTCATCAGATTACCTATGACAATTTAATTTATTCTAATCAAAGACTCCCTTGATTCTAATTTCTAATTCGTCTGAACTGTCAACATTATTTATCGACAATTTAAAATTTGGGTTTCAAAATGAACAAAAATATTTATTCAGTTGAAGAAAAGGTTTTCATTGTGAAAACATTTTACGGCGGCAATAGTCTGCGGGTAGTCCGTGACTTATTTTATGTAAAATTCAATAACAGTCCTATTCCTTCGGTAACAACAATAAGAAATTTAGTTAAGAAATTTCATTGAAAGAAGATAATTTTTACTAATAAATTTACTTGGTTTTTATTTAGATAATTCTGATCCGCTTATTATTATTACCTAGTTGCTAATTCCTTATTGTTCGCTAACTTAAATTTTACTGGGATTATGAGAAATTTAACAAGTGATAACGTGGAGGGAAACAAAACTAAAATTAATCTTATCATTTATTTTTTTAGTCGTTCCAAGAAATCTAAATGTTGAGGTAGAGGAAATGGTAATAGGCCTGATAACTGCTAGTCCAACATCTAGTTTAAGGTCTATTGCCCTAGAATGTGATGTTTCAAGAGAAACTGTCCGTAACATATTAAAAAAAAAAACAAATATCATCCCTTTAAATTCCAATGTCACCAAGAGTTACTTCAAGGCAAACTTTCTGTGAAGAAATACAAGAACGGGCTAATCGGGATCGCAGCTTACTCTCATCAATTTGTTTTACCGATGAGTATACCTTCACTTTAAATCAAGAGCCAAATTCACAAAACGTTAGGCATTGGGCCCAGGAAAATCCCAGAATAAATCTAGCCACTACAACGCAATACCCTCAAAAAATCAATATTTGGGCAGGCATTTTTAATAATCGCATTATAGGACCATTTGAAATACAGGGAAATTTAAATTCAGAAGCTTATTTAGATCTTTTAATTAACCATATTGGCCCTGCATTAGAAGAAGTTGCACATGCGAATCGGGAGGTCTGGTTTCAACCTGACGGATGCCCAGCACATTTTGGAGCACAAGTGAGGGAATTATTAAATGAAATATTTCCAGAGAGCTGGGATTGGTCGAGGTGGTGCTATAAACTGGCCAGCTAGATCTCCCGATTTGGCACCGTGTGACTTTTTCTTATGGGGTCATTTAAAAAATAAGATTTATAAAACTCGTCACCCAAATATTGATTCTTTAAGGAATGCTATTTTTGCGGAATGCAACTTAATAAACGATCAGCAACTTGCGAATGTGAGAAATTCTTTCTATAATAGGCTGGGATACTGTCTGATACAGAATGGGGGTTTATTTGAATATTTGTTATAGTTATTTTTCTTTTTTTATGTTACTTTAATTTCATTGTATATTAATAAGTTTTGTCCTTACCTAGATATGAAATAAATAAGTATGAAATTGCCAGATTACAAAATTCACTAGAGCAAAATAAACAAATGTTGCCGCTTGTTAAATTTTTCATAATTGCGGTAAAATTAAAGTAATTTAATTTTTATTATTTCATTTTACTGCTTTAACATTTTCCCAAAAACTTTTTAATAGGTTAGACGACACCTACAATTTACCCTAAACTATGGACCAGCATTCACCAACGAAACATCCACACCAGTAATCAATTAATTGTCAACTATAGATAATGACAATAATAATGTGAATGAGAATTATCTAAATAAAAAAACAAGTTTATGTATTAGTAAAAATTAACTTCTTTCGATGAAAGATTCCCAGCCTTCAAATTTCTTACTAAATTATTTGTTGTTATACCGAAGGAATAGGACCGTTATTGAATTTTACAGAAAATAAGGCACGGACTACGCGCAAACTATTGCCGCCGTAAAATATTTTCGCAATGAAAACCTTTTCTTGAACTGAATAAATATTTTTGTTCATTTTTAAATGTTGACAGTTCAGAAAATCCATAAAAATCAAAGACATCCGTGATTAGAATAAATTAAGTTATCATGGATAATCTGATAAATTTCTATGTAGTTAATATTTTCACTTTTCACTATTTGGTAGAAATCCATGATTAAATAAAAAATTACTTCGCGTACTACCAATAAGTATAACAAAATTATTTTATTTAACCGGTTTCAAGATCTACAAACGATCCCATCATCAGAAATGTTTAAGAAAAATTGTAAACAAATTATTATGACAGTTGACAAGGAAACTAAAATTGACAAATTATAATGATATCCATGAAATAAGATATGTAACTAGATAACTGAATTTCAGTATTTACCTACGGGGTATAAGAAAAACACAAAGGAAAATCGAATACCTCGTAGCTTGAAGGGAAAAAACAATGAATTTAAAGAAAACCATATAGGAAGAAAACAATAAATTCAATTGAAAAAACCTTCAAGTGAAATATCAGAACAGAAAAAACTAAATAAATAAAATATCCATGGAATCTTGACAACTGCCAACTGCTAATCTTGTAATAAATTGTGGTCAAGTATATGTGTTCTGTCTTGACAACTGCCAACTGCTAGTACATATTGTAATAAACTAAAAAAGAGAGAAATAAGTCAATAATAGCAAGAAAAAAAAAAAAAAAAAAAAAAAAAAAAAGGTGCAGTGGGGTAAGTGCGACCTATCTTTTCAGATTTTTGACTTTTGGTACTTGTCAGATTGTGATTTTTTTAACACGTTCGCTGCGGCACGGGTCACATAGACCCCGTACAGCACCAGCGTTGCATGCGGGCCTTTCCAAACGTTACTTTTCCTGCGGTGCGACTTTAAATAAACATAGTAATTTTTTAAATATTTTCATTTTGATTGAAGATATATAGTTCCCATAACATCTTCTACCTTCACAAGTCTTAAAATCATACGGGGTTTATACGACCCGTACCGCACATGAATACGATTTTCATACTTGTGTGCGATACGGGGTTTGTAGACGCGTCTGGACTTGTTCGCTAAATCGTCTGCGAATATGCGGTTTCAACTCATTTTTTGTCAGTACCGCGTACTAGTAAGTTGAGAAATATAACAATGAGTGATCGTGCAAAACAGTTGGTGAATTTAGCCGGCCTATTGTCTGGCTTGTATCTGCGACAGGTGGAAAGTTATGGCATTTTGTAAGTAAAAAATAGAAATAGTGACGATTTAGATTATTGAACAAAATTGTTAGAGTACGAATAATTAATGCAAATGCTAATATTTAAATTTTTATTTATTTAATAACATAACTGGTAACTGCTTATAGGTAACTTATTAGGTATCTAAAAATAATACAATTATTAAATTTTAAATCAACTGCAGTAAGTAAATATAAAGTAATGAGTAATAATCGGGCATAGCAGTCAAGGAAAACTACACAGGCCTATAAGTCGCACTTGCCCTGCGCACTTACCCTTAACCGTAATTTTTGGGGGGCAAGTGCGACCTACAACTTTTTTTGATAAAAATATATCTAAAAGTTCATTAATGCTTACCAAAGGCACGTTGACTCTTCAAGGTTTCTTTTAGAATTGATAATAAACTAAAAGATTTTATTTTTAAGGTCATTAATTTACAACGAGTATGCACCTGCAATTTTGACTGACGAAATTCAGCAGATCCGCTGGCAGTTTAGCCTTGCAGGCACATATGCGTGTCGGATAAGTGGCGCTAATGGTGTTCCCCTAACAGTTGCGTATATGTGTGATGAAGCCCAGTTTACACACACGAAATAACAAAAAAACTGGGTTGGTCGCACTTTCCCCAAAATTGCTCTTGACCCACTGCACCTTATTGCGTAAAAATAAAAATGTTTTTACCCGTTTCAAAGTTGGAAAATATCTCTCACTTTCCACTGTTGTCATCAGTAGTGTACACAAGATATTTAATAAGTTCACTGCTTCAGAAAATGTTTCAGACAAATTCATGTTAATAAAAAGTTGAAATATGGCAACTGCACCGGTATTGTTGCAAAAATCCTCACAAGAAAATATTACTTCAAGTTCTGATTTCACAACAATCACAATTCACAACTGTAACTAAAAACACTTCCGCCCCCTGTCTGAGAAGAACTGAGTACAGAACTGATAATTCGATTCTGCGCAGTTGTCATCGGGGCATTGACCGTATTAGAGATACTTATAGGAGTGAAAGGTGACTCACTTTCATTCAAGAATTCGCTATCTGATGTCACTGTTCTTCTTTACATGCATTTCTCCATAAGCCATAAGAGCTGTGCAGGGTCAATTTGAATTAGGGCCCGGCTTGCTAGCGAACGCGGCTTGACGCTTGACTATTTCTAGTATTGCTGCGAATGCAGACCGCTGATGGGACTATTAGACAAAAAATATTTTCATTAAAATAATGGTTTTGATTAGAATATTTTAGGAGGGTCAGTGACCAATTGACTTTAAGGGGAAACCGCCACTGGCTACCTCCCATTGAGATTTTCGACAAAATTCATGATTTATTTATAATTTGTAGCTTTCAGCAAACATTTTGGCAAATATGTAACCTGGAAATTTAGCTTTGGCCATTCCCTAAGAACTTCCTGAATCAATCTTTTTTCTTTTGGGCATAAGAGGTTTCTATGCCAGTTTCACTTTTTAATTTATAATACATGTTAGGGAGTGCCTCCGTAGCCGGCGCCGGCCTTGCGTATATTTGCCGGCGCGCTTCTATTTGGGAACAAAAAAGACTGATACAACGCATACGCATTTTAAACAGACGCCTTAGCTGCCCTCTCGCACCAGACACACGAAGGCTCCGGCAACAATACACCTATAAAACTGTAGCCGGCGCCGGTTACGGAGGCACTTCCTACATGTTATTCATATACAGGTATCCCAACAGTGCCGCGGAAGAGTTTTGCGCCTTTATTATGGTTTTTAGAGAAAAAAATTATATGAGAGACTCTGCCTTGTTTTTAGTTCTCCATACTTTAAAATTATTTCCATTTATACAGGTTGTTTCATTTCTTCTGTACACCACCTAACTTTGTTTTTTTAATGGAACACTCTGTATTTGATTGCACTTTTAGATTCCTTAATTGATTTTATTATGAGTTTGTGAAAGATATTTTTTGCCTAAAATGCATATTTTCGAGGCTACCAGCATTTTTTTGAAGGTATTGACAGATGCAAAGGTATTTTTAAACTTAAATATTTTCAGACTGAACAACACTGAAGCAGGGATATTTTGGCAAGTCGAAAATAATATCTAGGAGTAATCGCCACAATAATTAAAAAATGGAAATGTGCAGGATATGGACTGTTCCATGACCAAGTTAAGAAATTTCAAAATATACTTATTTTCTATCCCAACAGACTTGTACCTTGACGCAGTTTTAGTAATACTGGAATATGTGGGATGGCTTTGCGTGCTTCAATGATCTAAAGAGCCAAACCATTGGTGTAAGAATCGTATTAGAGGGGTTTTTATTTGAGAAAACAGACTAAATCAAGTCCCCAAAAGGGGGCAGCAGCTCTCTCAGTAATCTGAGCGGCAGAGATCGTGAGGGTCAGTATGGCACTGTGATACACACTACTGCGATGTAGAAGGCAACGGGAAACCACCACATTATTTCATTCCTAGTACAGCGCACTTTAATTTATGATCATGGCACCTTCTGGAGTAAAATATTCCGGAGGTAAAATAGTCCCACATTCGGATCTCCGGGCGGGGACTGCTTCGGGGGCAGTCATCAGCATTAAGTGCAACATCTCACGAGTTGGAGCGTGGAATGTTGGAAGCATGAAACAAGTAGGAAAGTTAGAAAATTTGAAAACTGAGATGGATAGGTTAGCATTAGACGTGGTAGGTATTAGTGAAGTACGTTGGCCAGAAACTGGAGACTTCTCGAGCGGAGATTTTAGAGTAATACACACAGGATCTGTAGGAGGAAATTTGGGAGTAGGAATTGTTATGCGGAAAAAAGTAGGGCAGAGTGTAGAAAATTTATTACAGCAAAGTGACAGGGTAGTTAGGGTTAGGTTCGAAATCTGTAAAAACAGTAATAATACAGGTATATATGCCCACTTCCAAATACAGTGATGAGGCCGTAGAGGCAGTTTATAGTGATATTGAATATGTGCTAGATTTTGTGAGAGGGCACGAAAATTTAATAATTGTAGGTGATTTCAATGCAGTCGTAGGCACAGGGCGAGAAGGCGGAATAGTCGGCCCGTTTGAATTAGGCAATAGGAACGATAGGGGAGTTAGACTGATAGAGTTCTGCAATAAACATAACCTAACGGTTGCGATTTGCGAACAGTATTTCACCATTACATTTGGAGATGCTATACGTGAAAGATATGCCAGGAGTAATAATAGAAAAAACAATAGAGAAGGGAAATAGCATCTGCATAGGATTTGTAGATTTGGAAAAAGCCTTCGACAATGTAAAATGGAAAAAAATGTTCGAAGTGCTCAAAAATGCAGGGATGAAGTATAGGGATAGAAGAATAATTCATAAATTTGTAAAGATGTCACGCTGTTTGTATTGTCTCTGGATCTCTCTGTATCATGTCACATTATGTTTTGTTTCTTTTTCTCGTTATTTTCGTGTTTCGCTTACTATTATGTATTTTTTCTTGGAATTATGTTTCATATATTCTTAATATTTATCTCAAGGGTTGGGTGGAAGAGCAGCAATCTTGCTGAACTCCCCCTTGCGATTTCACATACATTTTTTTATTTTGGATAACTATATTCTGTATTTCTTCCATTTAATGTGAAATAAAGACATTTATTAATCTATATAGAGAGCAAAAACTGCATTTATAGAATTTGAGAAGGAACATAGAGAAGTAGATATCCGAAAGGGAGTGAGGAAGTGGTTTTGAGGAAGGGCTATGGTATGAAGATCAATAAAAAGAAAACCAAAATTTTGGTGTGTAGGGGGCGTGAAAATAGGACTAAAACAAAAATACAAATTGGAACGAGAAGATAAAGTCTCGGATTTCTGCTATGTAGGAAGTCAAATAACTCGCGATGCTAGGAGCTTTAGAGATATAAAACAAAGAATAGTGCAGGGCAGAGTTGCATTTAATAAAAAGAAATAGCTATTATGCTCGGGAATGATAAATGCAGAAACTCGGAAGAGACTCTTAAAAACGTATGTATCAAGAATGGCATTGTACGGGAGAGAAACTTGGACGATATGAGAAGCGAATAGGAAAAAATTAAAAGCATTTGAAATGTGGTGCTATAGACGCATGTTGAAAATACCGTGGATAGATAAGGTTAGCAACAGAGAGGTATTAGAAAGAGTTGGAGAAAAGTGAAATTTATGGAAGACAGTAAGGGATATAAGAGATAGGATAGTGTAAATTTGACAGAAGATCACTCGCGCAAACTGTCAAATTTACACTCGGGGCTACCAAGCAACGCAACAGCTTTCGTAAAATTTCCAACAATTCCAAACCACTTATTGTATTACTATTATTACAGAAAATTATTTATATAACAACGAATCTTTTGTTTTACATTTATACAAAAATAGTTGGCCTATAATGGAAAATACGAAATCCGGTTACAAGTAGAGAAACAAAACAAATCTTAATTAAGGCCTGAACACCTTCCGTGATTATAAAAACTTTGACATGAATTCGTTTCAGAATGATTTGGTGAAACTTCCATTGAATACCTAACACTTTTCTAATTGATGACCTTGACGAAAAGATCAGTTTCTTCAACGGTTGCCTTTTAAATTTGTTTAATGTGCCTCTAAGAACTTCTATGATTAAAAAGCCAAAGACTCCATGAATTACAGACAATATTAGGTTGATGATTTCGCTGCGCCAGTGCCAGGATCAGGTTCCGAAAGACTGGGCGGGTTGAGCACTGGGATTATTACAAACAATTGCACAATTTTACAAGACAAGCAATCTGCAATGAAAGGAGGGCGTATTTCCAATATAAATTGTCTGCTGCTTCTAACACCAAGATATTGTGGAAAGAACTAAAATCTCTCCAGAGTCAAAACGACAATAAAAAACATCTTCCTCAAGAACTTTCAAACGTTAATGATATAAATAATTATCTTTTGGGCACTACACCTAATGTCCCTGTGTCTCCAAATTGAACACAATTCTATAACTGTAGCATGCATGATTCTGTTAATTTGAAATTTGATTTCAGGTTGGTTAGTGAGGAGGATATTTATAAAACTATTGATCGGATCAGGTCTGCTGCAGTTGGCATTGATAATATAATATAAACATATCGATGATAAAATTATGTTGCCCTTACTTGTTGGAATTTATGAGACATATTATTAATTATTCTATTCTTAAAAATAAAATGCCATCTATATGGAAGTATGCCCTCGTCACTCCCATCTCCAAGGTTTCATCGCCACATAAGGATTTACGACCCATAAGCGTTCTTCCCGCCTTATCCAAAATCTTTGAAAAATTAATTTATATTCGGATTGAGGAATACTTAACTAAGTATCAAATCATACCTGAAACCTGAATCATAGTAGTACAACTACCTTGTTGGACGTTGCAGACGCTACAGATCTAGGTTATCTATCCATAAATACTTACCCTCCAGTTCTAAGAAACCAATTTTATTGTTCTAGTTCATTTTACTTCAGCAGTGGGAGTGTAGTGGGAGGGGGAGTGTAGCAATGCAGAATAAGTTCAAATTTAGACTAATCTTCAACTCCTGCGGATGCTGATGTTGTCAGCGAAACACGTGTCGAGTTTCATTAATGTATGTCACTGCCTTTTGGCGTGTGGGGTTAACTTATTAAGAATTCATAGTAGATATACAGAGTGGCCCGAAATTAGCGTGTAATATTTTACCAGCGTATTCTGTGGTCAAAAATAAGACAAAATGATCCTATAAGCGTATACCGAAATATGCTTCGTAAGGGAGCTATTAGCTTTCTAAAAGAGAAAACCTGAGGACGTTTTCTTCTAAATATCTTCGAAACAAGTCCAGTTAAAATCATGAAATTTTATGGAATGTGTAAGTACCAAATGCTGAATCTTTTGCTGTAAACATACTTTTTAAAATTTAACAGGAGCGTCACAAAGCTGGGGGTGGCGGAGGTAAGATTTACCTCAACTTTTTTTAGAGCATGTCGTTTTCAATTTTTCCATAAAAATTTGCAACTTTGGGGTTTTTTTGCAAAAAATATGCTCCTGTCTCTTTTAAGTATAAAAACGAAGTTCTCCACTTCTTGTAGAAATTTTTTGGGCATGCAGCAAAATTTTTGAATCGATTGTGCTCGATAACAGTGCCTCCTATCAAAACGAAACAGGAGCACATTCTTTTTGCAAAAATTCTGAAGTTGTAAATTTTTATGGAAAAATTGAAAATGACACCCTCTGAAAAAAGTTGTGGTAAATCTTACCTCCGCCACCCCCAGCTTTGAGACGCGCCTGTTAAATTTTAAAAATCATGTTTGCACCAAAAGATTCAGCATTTGGTACTTATACATTCCATCAAATTTCATAATTTTAAATGGATTTGTTTCAAAGATACTTAGAAGAAAACGTCTTCAGGCCTTCTCTTTTGGGAAGCTATAGCTCCCTTGGGAAGCATATTTCGGTATATGCTTATAGGAATTTCTTGTCTTAATTTTGACCACAGAACACGCTGGTAAAATATTGCACGCTAATTTCGGGCCACCTGTATATGTAGAGATAGATTATGTACCCTACTTTTAGATAAAGCCCTCTATTGGTAACAGAAGGCTTTCATTTTAGGTACAGTGGCTATATAGTCTCTAATCTATGTCATAAACGCAGAAACGTCTGACCTTCGCCGTGGGTATCGAATTCCAGGCGCTCGTACAGCGTTGCTCTGTATATAGCCACAAGCTACTGTACTTTTAGGTACAGCGTACACTGTACTTTTAGGTTGCACCTTTCGCCATCTGTGTTTGATAATTGGTAAGAAGTAGGATCAAATACAATATTTCCAACAATCTTACAGATTCCTATTCCATATTTACAATTTCGAATTTTAGAAAATTAAAATTAATGTTTTAATTCGAGAATAAAATAATACTAGTTGGAAAATCAAAAAAAGGCTTGCTTGCTGTGAACAGTTTAGTTTAAAAATTGAAAATATGCTTTCCAAAGAAATATTTTGGGATAATAATGAAATCAAGTATTGTATTGATGCCGGTAGTACATGCTGACGTCACTAATCATTGTACAACAAGCGAAAATGGCGTTATGTCGTAGGGAGCGGTTGAGCTAAAATTGATATCTGAATTTTTTTCATGACTTATGCTGCATCAAATATTATAAACATTAAAATTAATTTCTACTGAGACTCTAAATACACGCTAAGTTAATATTTTCAAATCATACTCAGACGAAATAATAGAAAATTGCACGACAAAAGGTCGATTATGACCCGAAAAATCAACTTCAGAACTGTTTAGTGATGTGTGTGAGTGCCGTGTAATATTTAGTTCTCGCCTCGTATGGAATTGCAGGTGAGTTTTTCTGCATTATTATTTTGTTTTGGTGGCTGTGTTATTGCATTCTTTGTTGTAAATTATTGACCCACCCAAGAAGCACTCCAAAAAGTGAACTCACCACAGCTTCTCTAATCAAGGTCACAATTGTCAAAGCTGGAAATGATATTTCAAAAACTAAATGCCAAATTGATCAGGTTAAAATTTTTCGGCTTCCCGCGGCTCATATTGTGTGATTTTAATAATTTATTTATATCTCCAATCTTGTTCTTTGCAAATGGTTGAATCACCACGTCATGTGTACCAACATCAACATAACCCTACAAATTGTAACATTTTAATAGCAGCTTGGTTCGAGTAGGAAGTATAGTCTAAATTGCTCACATTGTCACATTTTATAAATTCCGAGGGTTATATTAGATACATAGTTTACAAAAGATACTGCATTTTGTGATCCCTGCATCAAAAGAGATTAAAACTTGTCTTCAGGATGGATTAACGTTCTTCAATAATTTTTAAAACATTCCCATGTTTTTTGTTTATTCTAATATTGGTAGATAGAGAAAATCGAGTTGATGCAGTTTTTCTCTGAACAGATAATTCCAATTACATTGCATAAAGCAACTTGGCCATTAGTGTTTATATTCGTAGTGAAAATGGTCTTTGAGAAACTAAAGTGCTGCCCATTTTTCCACAGCTTCATTTCTTTTTAGTACTCGTGACTCGTGTAATTCTTATTACATATCTGACTTTGTTTTCACTCCGTTTTTACTGTATCATAAGGTGGCCAGATCTGTAAAGAACAAAATCGGAGCATCATCGGCGGCTCGTGGTCATTGGTGGAGCCGAGAGCCTGGAGATTTCCTCCACATATTGTTTTTAAATGATGTGCTTCAGAAATAATTTTAAGGCATTTCCATATAGGAATTAAAATAAATAAAACAAAATAGAAACCCCTGCAAGATATTTTTACAAAATATAAAATACAGGATGCTCTTTTTCAACCCTTTTTTATTTCAATCAATAATTGGAAAACAAATTTTACCTAGGTATCTTCTTTAAGTATAAATCCGATATAAACCCTTTCAAAAATAATACGAGGGGTAGTGTTTAAGCGCACACTATTACAAGTTCTCTAAGAATTAAAACAAATAAATTGCAAATTAAAACAAAAACTTTAATAGCTCTCATTTGAACTGTGTGTTGAGATGCCCTCTTGATAAATCATTATAAAAAAGCTTTATGACCTGACCTGACCTCCACCTGACAGAAGTAAAAGTACCATATTTTAATGAGAGAATATCTAGGTAATCTAATGCTCATTTCATTCTAAATAATGCGCTTTTAAATTGTTCCTATTTTAGTATTGAAAATCAATAAAACTGAACACACACTCGACACACACAAACTTTTTAAGGGAGTATTGATAAGGCACTTCCGGGCACTTCTTACCGATCTTTGATGGCCGCAGGATGAATTTGCGATATTTTCATCAAATTAAGTTAAGGTAGAAACATGATTATGTAAGTCAAGTGTATTCACAGAAACATAGATTATGCAATGGCTGACAATTTTTACCAGCTGTTTTTCCAACAAGCATTGTGGATCAAACTTTTGATTTTACGTGTCCATGTAAATGAAGTATCATTCGAAAGGTTTTCTAATATATTTTTTAATTGTATATATGTATAAACAACAGATGAAAAGTTCCAACCCACATTTTAGATATATACATCTGAATGGGCATCTGAATGTCTCAACAGTCCAGATGTTACAATATATATTTGACTAGGCATCACATGTTCAATAATTTTCCTTAACTGCAGGTAAACAGTTTGTAACAGAACAAATATAGGTAGGTAAATCACATTCTTGCAGAGAAAATACAGGGAGGTTCATAACGAGTGTAAGAAACTTCAGGAGGTGGCAGAGGAAGTTAAAATATAAAGAAACGTTTTTATGAACATGTGTCCTAAAATTACAACTAACTGATACAAGTGCCCGTATAAGTGTTAAATTGTCTCAAAAAGAATAGATTATTTTTGATATCACTGATACAATGAAAGCTTCGATGAAGGCCATTGAATTAAGGCTCAGGAAGCGATTGTCATTTGTAGCCCTCTATTGTTTTGAGAACTTTGCTATTTTTACTAGCATGCAAAGGGGGAGGCCACTCTCTCTGATTAAATGTTATTCCGCTGGTTTCTTCCACTTCCTAGTTTTTCATTTGAGTATGGCCCGGTTTTTCAAAGAATCCAACACCGAGTTAAGTGTGACACCGGCTTCGTTGCTATGATATAACCAATCAGAAAGCCGGTATCATAGCAACGAAGCTGGTGTCAGACTCGATCCGGTGTTGTCTTTTCGTCCAGCTCTCTGCCCAGCACCTTGGGGGACATACAGTGAGCCTTCTGTCTATACATACCTTTGCCATTCATTCAATGCCTATATGGTCGACATGATCGCTTCATTATTTTTTCGTTTCCAAATCTGTTTCACTTGATCTTTCACTTCACATCTTCTTCTGACGTCAGCTATTCTGCCTATTTTTGAAAGTAACTCCTGTATCCTCAAAATTTCCATCTCTGGCAAGCATATTTTTTTGTTTCTTACTTTTGGTTCCAGTTTTGTTTCGTGAGCAAGGTTAAGAGTGGTGGAACATCACACTACTGCTTGCAGTTGTCAGTTGTCATATATTTGTTGTAGGTACTATATTGCTGAATTTAATGTTCCAGCTATCTGAGCGACTCATCATTTATTTTTATGTTTCCATTTTTGTTTTCCTAGTACATACTAGATATTTCCATTCCTAGGTAGTTAAAAGGTTCCACCTTTCCCTTCCTGTCTAATTTACGGATTCTTTTGCTATTACCTACCATTGTTTTGTCTTTGCCACCGACATCCAAACTGCATAATATTAAAACTTTTTCTGGCAGTATTGTAGTGATGGAGAAATCTTTAAAGGTTTTCTTCACTATTTTTTCATTTTTTGTTATTGAGTGAAAAATTGTGGTCACATTGAATAATTGTAATAAGAACTGAGTTTATTTTATTTAATTAGTAAACTTCAAGGTATACTTGCACATATGAACATGTATCCGAAAATGAGGCAGAGGGCTTCAAATTCAAACTATTTACAGATACATCTTTACAAAAATAGTTCCTAGTTAGGGAAAACATAATTTGCCTATGCAAATTTTGTTTTGCCTGAATGTATGGGCATTTCCACTGGATGTCATTGGAAGTGTTACAGAAACGACTTACACTGCAGTATCAAAAGAAAAGTTAGAAAACGCAACCATTCAACAACTCATACCCGAGTCTCTGACTCGATCCCTGAGGTTGGACCAAGGACTTCTTCACAGCTAGTCTGAATGAATCTCCGAATGAATGCTTTTCTAGATCAATCCAAATTTTCCATTGATTGAATTTTTATCCAATCCAGTGAAAACTACATTTTTTGAGCGACACCAAAACAGGCGACATTGACTGTCAATATATGTATATTCAGTTAGTGTTCTAATATTCATGTATTACATATACTTAGTACTACTTGATACGCAAGTACTTACTCATTACAAAAAATGAACACAACCCTAGTCTATCAACAAGTAACAACAAAGAAAACAACGAAACTTTTGGACATGTGCTATATTTTTTCTAGTCAAATGTAGACATTCTATAACGTCCTCTTGGGACATTTTAATGCGTTTGCCTGAAAAATGCTCCAGAATTTTTCTTCTGCCTACAAAATTACACATGCAACATGCACCTGCGACTGGCATGACGCTTCTTTTGTATTTTGTTGCTTGGCACAAAATAATTGCTGGTAGGAAATGGCAATGTTTAAGTGCTACTTAAAATTAAGTGCACAATTTTTATTAATTTTTAAGTTTACATGGAGTGTTAAATGGGTGTAATCTTTGATTTAACAGCAAAATTTTCAAAAATTTTCCTTAGTGTTCGATTACTCATTGCTTCGTGTTACTAAAAATATGCAGGTATAATATTTCTCATGCAAGATGTTCACCATGCGATTGCCATAAATTGCAAGTTCCAATTTTTTGGTTAACGAAATACTGTATTGCACATCATGTTCGCCAGCGAGTTAAAATGTAAATGAATCCATGTATTTTGCTTATTTCACGGGATGCTAGTGATTTCGTGGTGGACATCTTTAATGGGAAAGGGTTTACAACTGATCTCACAATTGATATAAGATCATTTCTTTAAGTTTGACAGAGTGTGTCTTTGCAGGGAAACTATAATCATAAGTAGGCCAGCACAAAATATACTATGTGTTGGATCAACTTGTGGAATTCATAAAATGGAAAAAGTCCGACATGGCAAACGCAGTAAGGATAAATTTAAGAAAACATCGAAAAAACGTAAGTCACGAGAAGAAAACGGAAGGTCCCCTAGTGTTGCCATTTTAGCAGCAAATGCAAAGCCATTAGTTGAATATTCCGATGTTAGCTCTGAAGACCTATCTGGTCCAGAGGCAGGAGAAATTCAGAGCGGTGAGGAAAGTATTTTTAGTTTTAGTGATGGTGAATTAAGCAACCATTCGATGCATCGAAATAGCCATCATACTAGGTATGCTCATAGCAGCCGTGTCATAGAAGATAGCTATTACCTGTCTCGCCAAAGCATCCTTTTGGGGCATTCACCCACAAGGAGAACACATAGATTAGATTCAGACATGATCCCAAGATCTCCATCTCCTGTTTTAGGACATCATGAACGGAAATTATCTGTGTCTTCAAGATCATCAAAGTCTAGTGAAATGAGACATAAAAGAAAGGAAGAAGTATCTCCTTCGACTGATTACAGGCAGGCAGTAGCCTCTCCATTTGATCCAGAGTATGATGACATCGATAGAAAGAAACGAAAAAAGAAAGACAAGAAACATAAAAAGGACAAAAAGTCTAAAAAGAAAAAGAAAAAGTCTAAGCACCGCTCAAGAAGTTCAAGTTTGGGGACTGTTGAAAGCAGCGCATCACCAACTGCAACTCCACCACGAGCTTTTAAAACCATTTTTCCTCGAGGGGAAGGAGAAAAGGAACCGCTATCAGACTGGGAACCAGCACCCACTGAAGCAGAAAAGTATACCATTTCATTTGACAAACTTGATACTGGAGGATGCTCTCCTGTATCAAATGATAGTCATATTGCATCTCCAGAACCAGAAGATAAACTAAGATCCCCTACACCAACATCTATAACTCCTCCACTGAAACTCTTACGTGATTTAGCTCCTAGAGAATCCCCTCACACCCCTCCCTTAATGCCCTCCAGATCTTACAATTCCATACACACCTCGGCGTCTGGTTCGTTTTTAGACAGGGCTCGAGATCACAGTATGTCTCCCATAATGATGATTAGAGAAAGAAGCATATCAAGGCAAAGTTATTCTCCTGCGAAGAAGTCTCCATACAGAAATCCTAGTCCAGAAGTAATCACTATTCATTCCCACCATTCTCACACTCATATAAGAGGCGTAGTCTCACCAAGTAGCAGAAGAAGAAGAGGGGATAGGGAAGCTCATAGAAGACATAGGAAAGACAAAGAAAGAATGAGGGAAAGAAGAAGGTCATCGCGCAGCAGGAGTCCAATACGAAGAAAAATGTCTAGATCTCCAAGTTACGGCAGACGGCATTACAGTAGGTCTCCAAGTAGAAGTAGAATGTTGAAGAGGTACAAGTCCAGAAGTCCAAAGAATGCCAGGGATAGGGATAGGTAAGATAAGTTTTTATACAGTGTGTCCAAAAGAGTATGCAACTTGCGGGAAACTTTCTAATTATTGTTTTCATAGAAAATTTTATTCTACATAAAAGTTGTTGCTTGTTATACGAAAAATGAATATATGTAGCAGAAATTAGGCCATTCGATAAAAATCACAAACACACACAGCTCTTGCCATAATAATGTTTTTAATTTGGTATTTTTCTCATAGCATTTTTTGAATGTTTACAAATTTAGGTATTTTGGTCTTGGTGTGTTCTGAAAAAATGCCATTGACACTACTAACAACTCTGCCCAATTTCTGATACATTCAGCAGCAAGCATTAACTTCTCTGTAGAATAATTTTTTTTGTAAAATTAGTAATAAAAAAGTTTTACATATTTTGCACATTTTTTGGTCACCTATTTCAATTTTTAAAATTCAGTTTTATACCTTTCATACAGGTGTATCTAAAGGGTCTGTACAAGATGCTATCACATATTCCCGAGACCAAAATAAGCTTATTTAACCTAACTTAATTTTATATTAAAGGGCTTTTTCTGCCTAGGCAGAAAAGAAAACTTTAAGTCGAGCTTTAAGTTTGCTTATAGAGTCACGAAATGTCATGTTTTGCTGACGTTTGAAGAAAAAGATTCTATGCTGATAAACGTAATCGCCACAAACAGAATTTGCGTTTTAAACTGTCAGTACTTGATTGTTTACCATAATAAAAGTTCTCTGCAATTTGTGACAAAAAATTTCACACTTTAAATGGATTTATTTATATACAGGTATCCCACGGCGACCTTACACGATCTGTAAATAGAAAAGTATATATAGTAGAATTACACAAATTTGCACAAATAGGTAATCGAGGATGCTCAATTCGACAAAAATATTTTTGACTTTCTGCGACTTCCGGTTATACCGGAAATAGACACCAACTTCCTTATTTTAAATGGAATGCCCACATTTTTATTACGGATTTAGATTTTTGGTCGAATTTTAAGGTCACTTTATGCAAAACATCATATGCGTAAAGTGCACCCTCTCGGAGATATTAGACGTTAAAATTCGTCATTTTTCAAATTTCATCAATTATAACTTGGAAACAGTACAAGATAAAGAAAAATGATTTACATGTCCCTATCCCAGTTTTTAATTCTCTATCTAATGGGTCTGGAAAATACTGCTTCCCGATTGGCAACTTTTTGTCATTTTTTGACCAATCAGGAGACAGTATTTTCCATACTCAATAGATAGAGAATTAAAAACTAGGATAGGGACATGTAAGTCATATTTCTTTATCTCGTACCGTTTCCAAGCTATAATTGATGAAATTTGAAAAATGACGATTTTTAACGTCTAATAGGTATCTCGAAGAGGGTGCACTTTACACATATGATGTTTTGCATAAGGTGACCTTAAAATTCGACCAAAAATCTAAATCCGTAATAAAAATGTGGACATTCCATTTAAAATAAGGAAGTTGGTGTCTATTTCCGGTATAACCGGAAATCGCAGAAAGTCAAAAATATTTTAGTCGAATTGAGCATCCTCGATTACCTATTTGTGCAAAATTGTGTAACTCTACTAAACCCACTTTTCCATATACAGATCGTGTAAGGTTCTCGTGGGATACCCTGTACAGGGTGCCCCGGTGAAGGTGAGAAATCTCTCGGGTGCATATAGATTACACGAAAATAATACGCCAAGTTCATATATAAAGTTTTCTCCTACGACCTTCCCCTTCCGAGATATTCTCCCTTAAAATGGAGAAATAAAAATCGTTTTTTTACATCAAATTTTTATTTTTAATTGTATTTGGATAATTTTCTTGGTGACATACCTAGTGGCTGAATGTCGATAAAATAATGCGGCCTGTTTTTTGATAGTGCATCAGGGGAGCAAGGGGTGAACTACCCCTTACCTTCTTAACTTCATATTTTTTAAGGGGATGGATATTTTTAATTTTTAACCCCATTTTTTGTTTCCCCAGACATTTTGCTAATAAAAAGTTATTCTTGTTAGGTTTCGATAAAATGAAGCGTTTTCGAGAAAATAAAACTCAACGAGCAAGAGGTACCGTGTTTCTACGATTTTTTTTCATTTTTTCTGGCATTCGAAAAACCGAACGCAATTTTTTAATGTAAATTTTCACTACCTTTCGCAAACTGTTAAGGTTATTTTTGTACGACGTTTTGTCTGTTGTCTACATCGTCAATTTTTATTTTTTCTTAATATGGACCTGAACAATTTTTAATGAATTTCAAAAGAAATAGCTAATCTAGGGTCAAATCATATTTAAAAAATTCCTAAGAAATAATTGATTGAAAGAGCTTTCAATTTTTTGATATCTTTCAAAATAATGCCAGAAAAATAAAGACGGAAATCTTAGAAACACTGTACCTCTTGCTCGTTGAGTTTCATTTTCCCGAAAATGCTTCATTTTTTCGAAACCTAACAAGAGTAACTTTTTATTACCAAAATGTCCGGGGAAACAAAAAATGCGGTTAAAAATAAAAAATATCCAGCCCCTTAAAAAATATGAAGTTAAGAAGGTAAGGGGTAGTTCACCCCTTGCTTCCCCGATGCACTATCAAAAAACGGGCCGCAATATTTTATCGACATTCAATCACTACGTACATCACCAAGAAAATTATCGAAATTCAATAAAAAATAAAAATTTTATGTAAAAAAATGATTTTTATTTCTCCAATTTAAGGGAGAATATCTCGGCAGGGGAAGGTCGTAGGAGAAAACTTTATATGAACTTGGGGCGTTATTTTCGTGTAGCACCCGAGAGATTTCCCACCTTCACCGGGACACCCTGTATATAATTGCATAGCAAATCAGAATTATTTTTTCTGTCTAAACTACAGCAGATAGCAAAATCGAATGTAACTCAAAAAATGGTTGAAATAATCATGTCTGTCCATAGAAAAAGCTTTAAAGGTAGTATCCAAACCTTTAAAAATATGAGCTTCTTTGCATGTGGATGAACAACTTTTGACCACTTAACATGAGAGCCACAAATGAACAAGTGATGTCAGAAACACTCACTTTTCCAGTACATGTTCACATCCCAAATTTTATTCCCATCGCTAAAAGCAATCTTATTATTAAAAAATTAAAAAATGTTTTGAAGATTTTTATCGTTTCTGGCAGCCTTCTCTCGACAGACCTTTTAGGTGCATCTTATAAGTTAAAAGTACTATTATCAATACTTATGGCATCTATAATTTTTCTTCCAGAAACTCCAGGGAAAAGTTGAAGAGTCAGTCACCACACTCTATTAGGTCTTCGCAACTTAAAAACAAAATAACGGATACAAGTTTATTTGCGGAATTGGTTAAAGATCGTCACAAACGTGAACTTGAACTGCAGAAGCTTGAGAACATGCTTGAGAAAAAGAATGAAGTAAATATTGATTCATCCGAAAATACTGTAGATGAAGTGTTAACGGAAACCACTGAAACAGCAATAGACAGTGTCGACAACCATACCCCTGTCACTATGGATATAGATGACATTCCTATCCCGTGTGATGATAAAACAGAAGAAAATAACGCGACACTAAATGAAATATCTTTGCCAGTACCTAATACTACCGTTCCTCCGCCAGAACCAAGTACGAGGATAAACAATTCTGTGGATACAACCCCACCTCTGCCTGTGTCCGAAGCACCTACACAGCTCCCTGGAAGTAAAATAGAAAATAATATTTCTATTAAGAACCAGAATGATAGTAAAGCAGTTAAAATGAAAAGTGTTACAAAGTTGCCAATGCCGCCTGGGATCAACCAGACAGATTTAGAAGCAATAGAGTCACCCCCAAGCAGGTCACCAACTCCACCTGTTGCCACAGTGAAACCAAAAACTCCCCCAAGAAAAGGCATTATGAACCTACCCATGCCACCAGGTATGTAACATGTAAAGCCTGGTAATTCAAAGGTGAATCAAATATTTAACTCTGAGCTAACTGAATCTAAGGCTTTGAAACCGTTACTTTATGTATATCTTCTTTCTTAATTCTTTCATGCTGTTAATTGGGATTCAACGTTTAACCAGTCAAACATGTACACACACGTTTTGTCAGTTAGTTAATATTGTAAACATTTAAATGCAAAGAAAAATAATTTATATTTTTTAAAAGAAACAGTCACGTCGGTCTGCAATGATATAACCCTAGCGAGTTTTGTTATTTCAGTTAATTACTGTTACATGTTTGTTGTTGTTTTTTATAAATAAACATACTTTTGCTTATCCGCATTGGCATTTAGCTACATTTTTTAAATTTAAATATTGTTCTTATCATAATAATTTTGTAACTTACTTCATTGGAGTTGTATTAGCAAAAAAACTTGTGTGTGTCAGCTCTGACGCACGACTGGAGTTTACTCCTTACGAACGATTATTTTAACTTCAATCACTTGATAATAGGGTACACGCGAATGTCAGTTTTATACCCAAACGTGTATTTATCAGATGGTTTATGTTCGAAAATGTCCAACTACATCGAAATATAAATTGTTTATAAATTCAGGAATTAAGTGGCAATCTGCTAAACGTCGATCCCACTGGCAATGAAATAAATACTTTTCCTGGTGTTCGAATAGGCGTTGATTCACATTTCGGCACTAAGCAATATTTGGAGTATTTAATATTAGGTTTTTCCATATTAAATCAAAAGATTCAACAAATTTAGAAACGAACAAACACTGCAAATGCTGACTTTACAAAGCCAATAACTGTCATATCTACTCTATGCCACTCTATTTTCACTATTTCCATGCTCTATGCAGTCAGACATAAACAGCCGTATCCATAGATACGTACATAATTTCAACGTACATAACGCGTTACTTTTAGTTAACGCAAAATGTAACGCTTGATTTTACTACTCATAAAATTTCCGTACCGCGGTCTATAACTGAAAATCGATTCTTAAGGAGTAAACTCCAAAAATACACGTTTAAATGCATTTAACACGTTTAGTCCTGGTGTGTAAACGTTTAGAAAAATCACTGAACGTTGAGTCCCTAACTGTTAAACAGAAACTTACCTGAATTATCAGTTCATAAGGTGTAAAGTTCTTGATGAATACATATTTATTTTATTTCTATGAATTTTTGCACACAATTCTACGACGGCGTCGAAGGGTCACAAAGGAAAAAAAATTAACTAGAAATCTCTAGTTTCGAAAGAGATATTTCTACTTTTAAACTAGAAATTTCTTCTTTCAAAATAGAAATTTCTACTTTTTAAACTAGAAATTTCTGCTTTTAAACTGGAAATTTCTGCTTTTAAATTAGAAATTTCTACTTTTCGACCTAGAAATTTCTACTTTTAAACTGGAAATTTCTGGCAATGAGTGGTAATGGACCGTTCGAATAACTACTCCTCGGGAAAATACCCTGCCAGGCATTGAATTATAGAGCTAAATCCAGATTTTTTTGTACTACGAGACGTTAGAGACTGCTACCCCACCTAAGGTGGCTTTCAAGCAATCATAATGTGTCCCATGTACGTACGTGCTTTTAAGCAGGTCTTTGTTCAAATATTGCATGTTTTGAATGTGTATTGAAAACCGCAGACCAACTGGTTTCATCCTTTTGAGACTCCTCAGTACGATGCTTTCCCCTACACACTCAAACCCATGCAATTTAACTTGCTATATATGCTGCCGCACTCTGGACAGATATCAGCAAGTGACAATTACTTTGAGTACCTAATTATCTGTTAGTAATGATGGTACTGGACCGTTCGAACAACTTTTCCTCTGGCAAATACCTCGCCAAGCATTGAATTATAGAACTAAATCCAGATTTTTTGTGCCACGAGACTACAGAATGCTACCCCACCTAAGGTAGCTTTGAAGCAATCATAATGTGTCTCCATGTACTTACGTGCTTTTAAGCAGACACATTATGATTGCTTCAAAGCCACCTTAGGTGGGGTAGCATTCTGTGATGTCTCGTAGTAAAAAAATCTGGATATAGCTCTATAATTTAATGCCTGGCAGGCAGTGATGTGAGCAGTGGCGTAACTACCAACCCGCGAGACCCCGCGGCGCGGGGGGGCCCGCCGTCCTAAGGGGCCCGGGTTCCGCAGTTATTTATAAATTATCAATACTTATAAACTTACTTTTGATTGAATTTTCAATTATTTATTAATTATTTTTATATTAATCAGATAAAATAAATAAAAATAAATAAGAATTTAAATAGGTATATATCCACTTTAGATTAGCTATGAAATAGAATGCAGTATGTTTGTATTCGGTTTGTATTATTGTGTTAGTTCGGGATACTTATAATAAAAATTGTAATAAAAAATATTAATATATGTACTCTAGGTATTATTTATAAGGACTGGTACAGAAGCTCTAATAGGGCTTTTTATTATAGAAAATTGCTGAGGCGCATGCGCGATCGTGCCACAACAGTTTCGGACCGCGTTGTATTGTTTGAAAGAGTTTATTATACATTCTTTGGTCTACACAGCAAAATTTTATTGCAAACGCGCCAAATAAGTAATAGTTTGGAACTATGTATAGAGCGACCAAACATTGTGCTCTTGGTGACTGCAACGGCGATAGTAGATTTGGTAGACCAAGTTATCGTTTTGGACTATGATTTTTTCCAATTTCAAAACCCTGCCTAACTCTGAGGAAAACCGACGTCAATAAGCAAGTCGATGACCACAAGAAGACTTGTTCTAATGTGTGAAAATTGTGTTGCGTGGATGAAAATGTGTAAGAGACAAGATTTAAAACGGGAACGTGTCTTGAACGTTTTCTAGGTTAAGTGATTAGTTGGGTCTTTAAAATAAGTACCTATTATTTATACGCACCTGTCTATTAGATCCTTTTTCTTTAAAAAAAATTTATGAAAAACCTGCTTAATTGAAGTATGTTGGGTAGCATTTTCGTATTTTAAGGAAGAACCGGGCACGCCTTCGGGATTCATAATTTTAAAAGGGATATCACTGGGAACCGACATTTGTAATTTTTTGCTTTTCAAATACCCTCCTTATTTGGTATTCTACTGTTTACTTTCGAATATTCTGCACGAAGTTCAATGCCTGTCAAGTGACACTTCCGAAAAACTAAGAACAGCTGATTGTCACTGTAGTTCTGCGCAAGCGCACTAATCAAAGGAAAAGGTCTATTATTATTTCCTGAGGGGTGGGGGGTCTCAAAATTTATTAGCGGGGGGGCCCAAAATTTGAAGTTACGCCACTGGATGTGAGCTGGTAAATTACCAGTAAATAACCGCGGTTATTTACCGAAATTTACCGTAAAATACCAAAAATTAGTTACCGTAATTTACATAGAAAATTTCCGTAAATTACGCATTAAATTACCATATTTTATAGTAATTTTGTTTATATCTTTTACAAATAAAATTTATATTTTGGTGACATCATCTTTCATCTAACATCTAATGCTAAATAACTGTGTTATTGGTAAATTACGGTAATTTACTGGTAAAATACGGTAATTTACCGTAAAATACGGTAATTTACCGTAATATAAATTACGGTAATTTAACATCATTGCTGGCGGGGCATTTTCCCGAGGAGTAGTTATTCGAACAGTCCATTACCACTCATTTCCAGTTTAAAAGTAGAAATTTCTAGTTTAAAAGCAGAAATTTCCAGTTTAAAAGTAGAAATTTCTAGTTCGAAAAGTAGAAATTTCTAATTTAAAAGTAGAAGTTTCCGGTTTAAAAGTAGAAATTTCTAGTTTAAAAAGTAGAAATTTCCAGTTTAAAAGTAGAAATATCTCGTTTAAAAGTAGAAATTTCTAGTTCGAAAAGTAGAAATTTCTAATTTAAAAATATAAATTTCTAGTTTGAAAGTAGAAATTTCTAGTTTAAAAGTAGAAATTTTTTTTTCAAAACGAGAGATTTCTAGTTTATTTTTTCTTTTGTAGCCCTTCGACGCCGTCATACATTTCCTATGAATTATAAAAAATGACTCGTGTCCTTGTTTCTAATAGCGTTGCAGAATAATAGAAACTTCGTGTTTAGTTTATTGGTGTTGCACAATTTATCAACAATTTGTTGTATTGTTACAAATGGTCACCAAAAACGCTTTCACATTGTCCATAGGTTCCAGTCACTAATTACAACTTGAAACGAGACTTGAAAATAATAAATTATGCTGAAAACTGCATAAAGCAAAACTACATTTACATCCAATTCGATATTGGCACAATTCGAAATGTGATTGCCAATTGCACTAGAAACTGTAAAGTCGAATTTGGCGTCATTTACATTCTAAATGTAATTTTGCCAGTGGTATCACCTCGTCTATTAATTACTTTTCACGGCTCTTTTTGACTATGTAATGGAGATTATTACATTATGTTTGACATATTTTATAACTGACAGCTGCCACTTCATTATATGCCTGATTTTGACAGGCCGCCATTTGTTGTTGGAGGGCACACATTTATTCATATTTTATGTGAGAAGTTAAAATTAAGTTTTTATTACCAGAAATGAAATGTCCTCTAGAATATACTCGCCAGTTTTTTAATTGGTTTTTGCTCAAAACTCCCCTTTTAAGACTTACCCACTTTTCACGTCTTTTATTTGAAAACTTGTTTAAGTATTCTCCACGGTGATTTAGTACAGCAGGAATTCTAAAAAATCTTGCCAATTGCTAAATCCCTTTCACCTCTCATTTCGCACCCCACAACACAACAAAACAGTGGCACATTAATTATTTAGTAGTTTTAGAAAATGGCAGTTTACTGGTAAGGTTATGTGTAAACTGTAAACAAACAAATGTTTGCCCTCCAG
Organism: Xestobium rufovillosum; assembly: GCA_963966045.1. Lineage (NCBI taxonomy): Eukaryota > Metazoa > Arthropoda > Insecta > Coleoptera > Ptinidae > Xestobium > Xestobium rufovillosum. The sequence goes on from OZ014504.1 coordinate 17,620,928, forward strand.
CTATCAATTGTGTGACATTCTGAAATGATCTATTTGTGTCGCTATTCGAATTGGAAGTTCACGATTTGCAAACATGCAATTCGAATTCCAGCACGAAATGTGCTGAATTCAAAGTGCTATTGTAAACGCAAGTACATAAATACGTATGTCAAATATCCACTTTGCAATCAGATTTCGAATTGTGCCGATATCGAATTGGATGTAAATTTAGCATGACACAAAATAAAGTAGCAGAATGCCGAAACTATGGTGAAACTGCATTGAAGCAGAAATGTTAGCGCTGTAATCAAGGTTGATCCCCTAAGACGTCACTCCATTTCCTCGAGGATTTAAGTTTTCAAATTTTAATTATTAGAGGTGGAATCAATAAATACAGAACATAAATTTATGGTAATCCCTTGGATCATAAAACCCAAGAGAATAGCACTTTTACCATCTCAAAAACCTGTGGCTGTGACTCTCAGAGCTCACATAGTTTGCTTAAACTTCTTGGCATTTGGAATGCAGTATGCTGTCACTGTTTAGGAACATCATTGCGGACATTTGTCAACATTCTTGGCATCTGTCTGGAGCAAAATTTCGTGTACAGGGGATGGTGATTCGTTATAGTTTTGATATCGTGGCTTAGAGGTCAAGAACGATGTTTCAAGGCCAGTCATTGTGATAAGAAACTCGTCACCATCGTGGCAATGCTCTAGGAACATCATTGCCGCCATCATAGACACTTGTCAACATTTTTTGCACCTATCTACAGCAAAATTTCTTGTAAAAGAGGTGATTTGTTAAATTTTGATTTCTTGACTCTGAGATCGACACACAAGTGGTATATGTTCTCGCACTTCAAAAATTTTGATTTGTCTATTCTCTCGAACATTTCTACCACAACTTTCTTTAAATCATCTAAGATCCAAGATGAGCATCTGGTTCATTTCTCATCATGCACATTTGTTCTACCATCGTTAAAAACTTGTTTATTTTGTTAGTTATACCAGGCACAGAAGAATTAAGCGGCGACGATGATCTAACAGGAACACCACCTCGCTTCGGAGCCAGTTCTAGATTAAATGATGCTCTCAGACCGGGACCAAAACCAAAGTTAAAACGGCCTAAAATTTTGAAGAGGAGAGGATCTCGAAGTGTCCAAGTCTGTGGCAAAGATTGGGGGGAACGATGTGTTGATGTATTTGAGTTTATAGCTCAGATTGGTGAAGGTATGTGGAATTATAGTTATTTATCAACTGCTCTTCAAGTTCTGTAGAGATAACGACTTAGAAATACAACACGCCAACAAAACCATTTTGGAAATTTTGATTAATCATGGCTCGGTTGTTGGTAATAGGGTGACAGTTGACAGTGTCATCTGTCTCTAAGTGGTTTAAGAAAATCTGATTTTTTTCCATAAAGTGCACGCCTAATTTGCCCAAACTGCAATAGATATTTTCTTAATATTCAATCATTTACAGAAAGTCCGATCATTCCTCTGTGTTTATTTATTACAATTTATGCATTTAGTTTATTCATTTTAAAATTTTATAGGTACTTATGGTCAAGTTTATAAAGCTAAAGACATAAATGCAGATCAGTTAGTTGCACTTAAGAAAGTTAGGCTAGAAAATGAGAAAGAAGGCTTTCCTATAACAGCTGTGCGAGAAATCAAGATATTAAGACAGTTGAACCACAAGAATATTGTGAACTTGAGGGAAATAGTAACGGATAAACAAGATGCACTTGATTTCAGAAAGGTAAGGAAAATAAAGTATGAATTTTGGCATTGGCTGAAATCTAATGCGAATAAGTATGTATTTTTTAAAGTTCCTTTTATACTTGCAGGACAAGGGCTCATTTTATTTGGTCTTTGAATATATGGACCATGATCTCATGGGTCTCCTAGAGTCTGGAATGGTAGAGTTTAATGAACTGAATAATGCTTGCATTATGCGCCAACTTCTCGATGGTCTCAATTACTGCCACAAGAAGAATTTCCTTCACAGAGATATCAAATGTAGTAATATCTTGATGAATAATAGGTAAGTTAAATTCTTACTGATTGATGTTCTACAGTAACTGCAATGAAGTTTCTGTTACACACCAATACACATATGTATTGAGAAAATCCTGATTACTGCCTGTTTTTCACTCAACAACTTAATGTGACTATAGCTGGTGATATAAGTATGATCTTAGTTCTCAAGGAACCAGTTATAGCGCAGACATACGAATTTACTATCTTATGAAACACATCCCAATAGTAGACAAATAAGATTTGGGAAGCTGTAGAGCAATGTTTCTCAATGAATCGAAGTCCACAAACAAGCCATTTGACACTACAGTGAATGAAGTACACTGTCAGACGAGAAAAGTGGTGCACTGACATTTTGCCACATTTTTGATGTTCAATAACTTCGATCAGCTAATTGATTTTGATGATGTTTTCTCGATTCCAAAGGCGATTCTTCCACTAAAAGATTTTTTTTTCATGCATAGAGCCTTTAAAGATGGGTATCCATTTGTTGCGTATCTACGTATCGTATTACCGTTTCGTTCACTGATACGATAGAATGCAACACTGTAAATTTTTCTCATAGCATCACTGCCTACACATATTTAAACTCAAGACACGGGATTACGATACAACTAGTCTTTAGTCCACTCTAGGATGTAAAATTTTTTTCATAAACAATACAACACTGCCTGGCATTTTGATCACGAATGAACCTGCAACTTCCAACAGTGCACGACCCGTCCCAATGAGCCATTAAAAATTTGTGTAGAAAACGTAAATAGCTTTTATAGGCTCTAGTGTGCCACTTTTTTGTACATTAGTGTACTAATGCAAAGAAGAAATCAAACTGACACAGCATCATGCATCTAGGGCTAGACGATATCAAATATTGATACATATTAAGAAATATCGATATTCCGATATATCAATGATTATCGATAATTGATATATCGATCAAAATGTTGAAATATTAGTACCATTGATATATTGATTATCAAAATATGAATATATCAATATGTCTTGTTGCGTATCTACGTATCGTATTACCGTTTCGTTTCGTTCACTGATGCGATAGGATACAACACCGTGTGAATTTTTCTCGTAGCATCACTGCATACGCATATTTAAACTCAAGACACGGGATTACGATACAACTACTAGTTTCAGTTTACCTCCATGATGTAAAAATTTATTCATAAACAATACAACACTGTCCGGCATTTTGATCACGAATGAACCTACAACTTGCAACGGTACACGACCCGTCTCAATGCAACTCTACTTCGTGTCGTATCTTTTCTTTGATGGCGAAAAACCGCCTAATGAGCGATCGGGTCGTTACATTTCTTTGTATCATATTTTGATACGCAACTATGCAACGTTTTCCCGTATCCACTGATACGCAATGGTGATACGATACGTAGATACGCAACAAATGGATACCCACCTTAAAGCCACGAAGTTTTGATACACAACTTTCTATATGAAATATACCGGGTGTGCCATCAGATATGGGCTAACATGGCTATCTTTGTTAATAGTCTAGATAGAAAGTCAGTTAAATAAGCAAAGAAGTGTAGTGCAGTGCCTATCGATTTGGCCCTTTCCAATCGAACCAATTCCATCTAGTTCTGAAGTTATAAAAAACGGTAAATCGTCAATTTCCAAATTTTGCTCTAACGTTCTTATTTCTTTATTGATGTGTCATATGCCATATTTTAAATCGAATAATCTATTTCAATTCATCAAAACTTACTTATGGCGTCACCAGCAAGTTTTTTTTTCTTTTCATATTGCGCTTAGAAGAATGTTTATTGGCGTTATCAATTTCAACATATTCCTTCAGGTTAAATGGTATTGTTTAAAAAGATATCCATAAATTATCTGTTGATTCAGAAAAAATCGCGGATTTCAAATATCGAAAAATTCAAAATGGCGTCCACAAGAAAAACGATTTGACGAAAGAAATTAAATACTGCAGTATTTGAAAGTAGAAAAAATGATCACAAAAGTACACTCCTGGACAAAATTAACGCATCAACAAAACTTTTCATTATTACTTGTAATTTTTCGAAGTTGTAAATCATAGTACCTATACGTGATATTATAATTAAATGATTTCAACTAACGCTTGACAAATTGGAATGGTTTTATTGTAAAAAAACTTGAATCAGCGACAGAAAGAAACAATAATGTCAAATGCGATGAAAACGGCGTCAGTGAAAAGCTTAACAAAAATGAAGGTGAAATTAAATCGTAAAGATTCAGTAGCATGTAGATCCTCCCCTAGCTCTTATCACTGCTTCCATTCGTCTGGGCATGCTATTGATCAAATTGTGATGGTTTCCTGAGGAATATTCTCCCATTCGACAAGAACGACTTGTTCGAGTTCCCTAAGATTCATAGGAGCAGGTATGTGGCGCCTAACTGAGCGTTTCAGTGCATCCCATAGATGCTCTATGGGGTTCATATCTGGGCTTCTTGGTGGCCAGTCCATAGTTGGAATATTCACGAATTGAAGGTAGTCCAGTATTTCTCTAGCAACGTGGAGCCGAGCGTTAACCTGCTTAAAAATGAAATTGTCCCTGACAAATGGGGCAAATGGCATCACATGTTCCTCTACTATGTTTTCTACGTATAAATGTGCATTCATGGATCTCCCCCGAATAGGAACCAAATCCGTGCGACCATGAAAACAAATTCCTCCCCAGAACATTATTTATCCACCAAAGAATGGGATCCTCTGAGAGATATTGCAGGCAGCAAACCTCTCTCCTGGCCTCCGGCAGACTCATTCACGTTCATCTAATGAATTAAGACATACTCTTGTTTCGTCTGAAAACAAAACTCGCTTCCAGTCATAAATGGTCCAATTCACATGTTCCCTTGCAAAACACAGTCTAGTAACTATGTTCCCCTTGCAAAACACAGTCTAGTAACTATGTTCCCTGGTGAGCAGTGCTGCAACAGATGATCTACTGTCCAATCCTTCCTCATGAAGCCTTCTCCTGATCGTTCGTCCAGAAATTGCTACATTTCGAGCTGCTGCAAGGGCTCTGCTTAGCTCTAAACAGGTAGAACGCCTGTTTCTTAAGGCGACTTGCATAAGATATCGCTCATCTCTTGCATCTGTAGACTTCTTACGACCTTGTTCTGGGGTTCTGCAGTAACTTCCAAGTTCGTTGAAACGTCTAACTGTTCAACTAATTGTTGATTGTCTAACTCCTAACAAATCAGTCACGTATCGCTGGCTACGTTCCTCGTTAACTAGAGTTACTGCTTTCACTGCTTCATCTTCTCTTAGGTTCAATTCTTTTACTCTAAGTACACTGAACAAAGTATTTCATTCGCTTAATGACATTAAATTTTAAAAAATCACTAGCAAAACTGAATTTGTTGCCTTTTACAAATCACTTTAAATGTCTTACTAACAAGCAATTGCAAGATGTTACTTTACATCTGTCAGACAATTGCAATTGTTTATCAGTAGTGACAGAGGATATCCTAGGCCACCTACATAAAATGTTTAATGATTTAAAACTTCTCATTATTACAAGTAATAATGAGAAGTTTTGCTGATGCTTTAATTTTGACCAGGAGTGTATCTACGAGGGTCGTACACTAATTATTGTCCCTAATGTAGAAAGAACAAGTCTAGCACAACAGAAATATATTTATTTTTCTACATAGTCCCCATGGACTGAAATATACTTTGCATATCTGTGTTCCAAAGCTTTGATGCCGCCGAGAAAAAATTCTCTTGGTTGCTCCTCCAACCACCCATTTACAGCCTGGATAACCTCATTTTCATCGGGATAATGATGTCCACGAAGATGTTCCTTCAGTTTTGGAAATAGGTGGTAGTCACTGGGGGCTATGCATGGCGAATAGGGTGGGTGCTCCAGCAATTCAAACCCAGATTCACAAATGGCACTCATTGAAACGCGCTCTTGTGAACCGAGGCATTGTCATGGTGAAGGAGAATTCCAGCGGTCAACTTTCCTCCTCTTTTCTCTTTAATGGCTTCGCGCGATTTTCTTATTAATCCAGCGTAGTAAATCCCTGTTATAGTGTGTCCACGTTCCAAGTAGTCTATTAACAAAATTCCTTCGGCATCCCAAAAAATTGTTGCCGTGAGTTTTCCAGCGGACGGCACAACGTGAAATTTGCGGGGTGGCCAAGTTTAAAATCTCGGGACCAGTTTTTCACAATCTGATAAGTTGGAGCATCGTCTCCTAACACATTTACCATATCTTGATGAATCTCAATTGTCGTCAAACCTTTCTTTTGCAAATACTTTATCACCGCTCGGAGTTCATTTTTATCCATTTTTGTGACACTTTAACTACAAACGTACACAGAAAAGCACTGAAGAAAGTCAAATTAATAATACTTTAGAGTTATAGCTTTGAAAAGTCACAAAATTGAATGCGCCTATTTTGTTTTTTGTCAGACCACGCCAACTATGTTAGGGACAACAATTGGTGAACTGTCCTCGTAAATAGATTTTTTATCAATAAAGAAATAAGGAAGTTGGAGCAAAATTTCGAAATTGACAATTTTCCGTTTTTTTATAACTTTAGAACTAGACGGCATTGGTTTGATTGCAAAGCTCCAAATCGATACGCTTTGTCTCATTCGCAGTCGTCCTCTGAGGTGGACCCAGCTTAAGAAGGGCGAAGCTGCATACTAGAATATCAGATTCCAAATATCAGTTTTTGTGGGCCATTTAGAAGTTATTCAACTTGGTTGTATGGTTTGACTTGACAGCAAAATGTCTCGAAATTTTTAATTAATGTCCGATTGAAAAAGCTTATTAAAAGCTTATTTATTAAAATCTGCCAATAGGGATTTAAGCTCTAAAATAATGCGTATACATATTACATTTGTATTATTTTCTGCTAAACAAATAAAATGAAATAACGAAAGGTGTGTGCATTGACAGGGGCGAAGTAAAGTTGGCTGATTTTGGTCTGGCTCGTTTGTACAATGCGGAAGATCGACAAAGACCGTACACCAACAAAGTGATTACCCTATGGTATCGACCTCCAGAGTTGCTACTTGGTGAGGAAAGATACGGACCTGCCATAGATATCTGGAGTTGTGGTTGCATTTTGGGAGAATTATTTTTGAAGAAACCTCTTTTCCAGGTAAGACAATGTTGTAGTTTTGTAAATCAGCCTGTGTTTCGTCAGAAGTTACAAAAGCAAATTTCTTATTAACTATTGAGTATTTAAGCTTTTAACAGTAATAGTACAAAAGGACTACTTGTTTGGTTTTTTTGAATGTAGGCTAATGCAGAGATGATGCAGTTGGAGATGATCTCAAGGTTATGTGGTACACCAACACCAGCTGTGTGGCCTTCTGTCATAAATCTGCCTTTGTTTCACACTTTGAAACCCAAGAAACTTCATCGCCGACGGATACGAGAAGAATTTATTTTTATGCCCGTTAAAGCATTAGATTTGCTTGATAAAATGCTAGAATTAGATCCTGATAAACGAATAACAGCGGAAGATGCTTTAAAAACACCATGGCTAAAAAATATTCATCCAGATCAGTGAGTATTTTTATTACGATTAAGTCCGAATTTTACTCATTTTGATTTTCCACAGAATTTCTGCACCAGAATTACCAACATGGCAAGATTGCCACGAGTTATGGAGTAAAAAGCGTAAGCGACAGCTGAGAGAGCAACAGGAGGCAACGCAGAACCTGCCGCCAGGGAAACCTCCATTGCTGACAAGAGACGGCAAGCCATTTATAGCGAAACCAGATGAAAATATGGAAGGTGGCGGGTGAGTGAAAGCACGTGAAAACATTTGTAGTACCCGTTAGAAGTCATGGAAAGACCGTAGAAATTGCATGGAGCGGATATTATTTATTTCTCCCTCGAAATTTGTGTGTGTTTGGTGCGGCCGATTGCTCAATATTGACTTTTTTAATCGGGGTCGGGTGGTTCAAAATGGTCCCTTTTACATGAATGGCCAATCAAACAAGCGAACAATTTTTAGAATGTATAGGTTGAAAGTCGGTGAAAAGCAGAGTGGAATGAAAACGATTAGAAAAGAAATTTCCTAAGGGCAGCAGTTCTAGTTTATTTTTAGAATAACATATTATGTATTTATTTGCAGTACTTGTTTTACTTATTACTGAAATATATCATTAAAGAATGCAATACAAACTTGTGACATACATGTCCAAAAATAAAAATATATTTTAAAACGTTTGAATTTATGTGACCTAATAATTAAGAGCACAGAGGTTTACCCAATTTTGTATTCAATTTTAAATATGGTAAATTGTAAATTGAAAAATTGCTTGCATGATTTTCTGTGGTTTCAAATCCTGAATCACTATGAATGAATGCGAAAATTACCTACAAACTGAATATAGTTTCAAACCGTATCGCAAATTAGCACAAGTTTGGTAAAAAAGAAGCTGCATGCAAGTTGGAGATGGTATTGAAGGTTTTCCATTTTATGGAATACATCTTTTATTGTTAATTTTTACAATTTATCAACCAATTATTTTCTTGTTTCTATATGATTAAATTAGATCTCATCCAGTGGGAAAGTGTTTTTTTGTGATAACCGTTTGTACCGGGTGTCCAAATAAGAAAGGATGCCAGCCATATCTAAGGAACCGTTCATGGTACAGCTATGGGGAAAAAAAAATAATAATAAAAGTGGCCAAGAGAAATCTCTGGAAATTATTTTCAAGTTTCTATGTTTGCTGCTAGAGGGCGTAATAGTCATAGTCGACAAAAGAAACAGTTTTCTCTAAAATATACCCAGATAAAGTAGATCAAAAATACAAATATTGCAATCTTGAATGAGGCGGTGAGAACCAGAGTGGACCAACCCCAAAACAATGAAGTAGCATTTTTTTAGGTTTAAAAAACACTTCTTTTTATTTATTTTTTATTAATTATTGTTTCAATGGAAAATGAACGAATTTTCTCTGTACGTTTTTGAGAATAACATAGGTCCTTAAGAAAAATGTATTTTTCAAAATCTAAAATAATACTTTGATATTTGAGTGGGTTGGTCCACTATGGCAATGTGATGGAATTATACAGGGTGGGCCAATAGTGTGTAGTCGGCCCATATCTTTGGTTCTATTCAAGGTATCAAAATAAAACTTTACACGTATGTTGAGAACCCCACGGAGCATCTGATAAAATTATTTTGGTGTATACGGGGTGTTCACACTCTGAGCACCAAACCAAAGTTATGTTTTTTTTAAATGGAATGCCCCACATTTGCTTACATATTTGAATTCCCAATAATATTTTATGAAAGATGATGTACTGCATGATGGGTTTAGAGTGAGCGATTTTAAGATATTACCATTTAAGTGTCAGTGTGGACCCAACTTTGAGGAGCTGCTGACATCTACTGGTTGAAGCTATTTAAGATTTCTTTATTGGACTAGGTTTACAGACTGCTCTATTTGTAAAATTCTTGAGCACTTTTGTCACAAAACTTAATATCATACAGGGTGGAGAGCTTACGCAATATGCATTTTTTCTTAAAAATTTCAAATGGAACACCCATATATTATTTCCATATTTGATAGACAGTTTACTAAGCTTTCGATTGATGTAGATATTGTTAGGTCTGCGACTGACGGTTTTGGTAGAATTGAAAATTGAACTTTAGAATGTAGTAATTTGACTGGTAGTTTATTCATTTCTCCCATATTTTAGCGCCCAAAACAGTTGGAAGTTGATTTCACATTGAGACAAAAAATCTCATCGCCAGATTGCTTCTTCATAGTCATATTCTTAACCCTTGAACACCCAACTGATTAAAATCGACGCAAGTGCCCAAGTGGGGTCTCCCAAGGACCCCCTCATTTATTGCAAGTTTCAGATTGCTGTAGGTACTAGAACATGAGTTATACCATAATAATTAATAAAAGTAGCTTTCAGAATTCGAAATTTTTATTTTTGTTGAAAAAGTCATGACATGGGAGAAAAGTAGATTCAAAAAAACTTAATTAATTCGAAAACTAAATAATGCTTTATTTATTCTATCGAAGCGCATTCGATGCAAACCACGGATATCAACTTTCTTCTATGTTGTTCACACACAAACTTCTTGCACTGACCACAGGATATGTTCACTTTTTTGTCCTCTTTTCTTGGGCACTCGTGACACCTGCCCCGTTTTCTCGTTGCGGTCGCTGGCTTGTCCGCATCTTCTGAAGAACAGGGTGGCTCTATTCCACAGTCCTTTATAGCAGCCTTCACATAAGAATGATGTTGTTTGTACATAGAACGGACCTTCATGTTGCTGAGAGCAATATCGTCCGCAAGTTGTAAGAGAAACATTCGCCTTCGACTAGGACTTTGCTTCTTCCAGTCTGGGTTCTTTTCTATATACAACACAAAAGAATTCATGGTGCATATGTCTACTATATTCATGAACACCCTGTAAGGCCATCGAGCAGTTCGTCTGGCACATGTGTACTCTCTTATGAGTTTGTCTGCATTATCTACCCCACCTTTGGTCTTATTATAGTCAAGGATAAGCAAAGGTTTGTTTTCTTCGCATGTAGAAACACTTTCATCGTGGTGTCGGGAAGACAACATGTGTACCATTCTGTTTTTCTGCGGAATATATGATACCATTGTTAAATCTTTGGTGAATGCAAACATTGAAGAATGCACAGGCCTAGGAGTGTCCAGTTTATTTTTGCGAACTGTTCCAAGTAAAGTAAGTTTCTTGGACAATAAGTAATTAGCTAATTCCACACTGATAAAAAAGTTGTCGGTCGTAATTCCACGTCCGCTGCCATTATATGGTCCCACCAAATCTTTAACGACACGAAAACCTTGATTTTTTTCCGTTACACCACCAGGAAGCTTTCCGGTATAAACTTGTAAATTACACAGGTATGTTGTTTTGGTGTCAGGAGTTGCCCAAATTTTAATGCCGTAGCGACCAGGCTTTGACTTTATGTACTGCCTAAATGGGCACTTTCCCCTAAAGGAAACTAGTTGCTCATCGACTGTTAGATGTTCATACGGCTCGAAAGACTTTCTACAATTGTTGACGAAAATATCCCAAATTTCTCTTACTGCCGCTAGTTTGTCTTGTTCTTTTCTTTCTGCTCTGGTGGTTTTATCGTCGAACCGCAAAAATATGGAGATTTCCTCAAACCTATTCCTGGATAAGGCAGCCGTAAAGAACGAACGTCGTATAGCGGCATCAGTAGTCCACATTTCCCGAGTACATTCTTTTCGGCATCGCAGTGCTCCTGCTTTTATCAGAACCCCTAAAAAGCAGTCGAACTCGACTCGCTCTAATTACTTCCACTGTTTTTGAAAATTGGGATGTTTTTCATTCCATGCATCAAAATACTTAGTGGCTTCTTGGTTAGTGTACAAACATACAACAATATCTTTCATTTATTCAGTTATGAACAAATTAAATATTTTTACAAATGTATCGGCATTCTTGCTATAAGCTGTGACACCAGGTCGCGCATCTACGATATTCCTATGCAGCCGCTTAGTTGAAGGGTACGGTTGACTATACCACTCTAAGCCAGATTTTGCAATGTATTGATTACCTGAAGGTGCTTCGTCACAAAGCTCAGAACCTCCAGGTGGTTCTTCTGGATCTTCTTCAGATTGTATTTCTACGTTGTCATCCTCCGACTCTGAAATTGTTTCTTCGAGGTAGTCTGCGTCACCGTCAAATGTATTATTATCGTATTCTGCCTCGGAATCAGTGAATTCCCCAAATTTTGCCGCAATATCAGCAAGTTCCTTTTCAGTTAGACGTCGATTCTTGTTTCGCCTACTCATTGTTTGCGTAATCTAAAAGAAAAGTTTTAATGACAAGAAAAAAGTTGGATACGTAAACACCCAATCGGGGTACTTAGAGGACCCCACTTACCTAATTATGTAAGAAGTTAAAAAGTAAAACAACCGACCGTTATTTTACACTATGTAACATAACCTTAAACATCAACTGACACAGCTAGATGCAATATTGCCAACATGCGCAAGTAACAAAGTTAAAAGAGTAAGTGTATGACTGGGGTACCTAAAGGACCCCGTTTGGGCATTTAAGGGTTAAATAAATGGTAACTTGTTAAACCTAGGTATAAAATGAAACAAGGAGTGCCATGGAAGAAAACCGTCCTTTCAAGAAGTAATCTTTCAATGAGATTTCTTGTGCCGATGTAAACTCTGTTCGCTAAATTTTCTGTAAAAACAAATTGTAGGCATTTTTCTGAGTTTTGGGTGACAAAATTGGGGAAATTCCCCAAAAATGGTTCAAAATTATGGCAAAAATCTCAATTCTTAAGGATCAATCTTTATTTCTGCCTAAATTATCAATCGCAGACCTGCCAATATCTACATCAGTCAATAGCTTAATAAACTGGCTATCAAACCTGCAAATAATATACGGGGTGTTCCATTTAACATTTTTGAAAAAATCTCCATTTATGAACTAATTTGAAAAAAGTGTTAATGGATTTTACAAATAGAGTATCCTCTGAACCTAGTCCAATAAAAAAATCATAGTTAGCTTTGACAAGCAGATGTCAGTAGCACCACAAATTTGGGTTCACACTGGTACTAAAATGGCCATATCTTAACATGGCTTACTCTAAACCCCACCGTGTAGCATATCAACTTTCATGAAATTTTATAGGGAATCCAAATATGTAAACAAATGTGGGGCATTCCATTTAAAAAAACATAACTTTGGTTTGGTACGCAGCGCGTGAACATCCTGTATACATAAAAATAATTTTAACAGAAGCTTCGTGGGTTTCTCCACACACATGTAAAATTTCATGTTGATACCTTGAATAGAATCAGAGATATGGACCGACGACGCACTATTGGCCCACCCTGTATAACAGTGGATTGGTCAGAGGAAAAATAAATAAAATGCATTAATAGCACGTAGTTTTATTCATTATACAGTAGTTTTATTCAAAGGCAAAATATTTTATTCATTTTCATCTCGTCTTTCCCGTCCCAGTGAAATAGTACAGAACTTTTCAAATATTTGTAGAAATTATGATGGATAGGTGGAATAAATTCGATCTTTTTTTTGCCTCACTTACTACATTTCCGCTGGCAATGACCGCAGCGGACTACTATTCTTAAACTTTCTATGTTTTACATCAACACTCTGAAGTGGTTGCAGAGGATTGTTACCATACTTAAAAAATATTACAAAAGGAGACTCTTTTTTGTACAGTAGGCACAATATTTTTAACCATTCTACTTTCGTTCCATCTGCACATTGTTTTCTATTCGTTATTAAAGATTCTAAATTTTTTGAAGAAAAGAAGAAGTTTTTTGACATGGTAACAACTTTAAATGGTTTTTGTTTTCTTGCAGTGGAAATAACTGTAATCCACTCATTAGGAATGTAAATGTTTTTATAAAATTTCTTGTTCTCTATCACGCCAAAATCAGCATCGCATGGCAAGAACGAATGGCCGCTGACTAGAAAATTATGTTGTATATGCTCGACATGAAATTCTAGTGACTGCACAATAAAGTTGCAGAATAATGCCATTTTGATATGTATTGCGATTTTGGCCTCCGCAGCCGTCAGAATACATGATGAGAGTTTTGGTTTTTACATTATTTTTAACATAGTGCAGTAGACATGAGCCAATTTCTTGTGGGCCTCGGGAGGCGATGGATTCATCCCATACGAACATGAAAACCTCACCCATGCGAAGATTGTGTACTCCTACACAGTACGTCCAGAGCTGCCTCTTATAGTACGTAATACCTGTCGAAATTACCGGAGTTGGCAAAGTCTTCATCAGATCAAAAGCTATAACCGTAGTATCATAATCTTCTTCAGGTATTACGGAGTCGGCACGCATACGGTCCCTAGCTTGATCAGCCTTCCGTTGATGCAATTCGAGTTCAATCTTTAATTCAGCGAGTTTGGCTTCATCTTTTTCGTACGTAATTCGATTGGTTAACGAATCGCACTTTTTACACGAATCCGTTATTGGAGCATGAAAATGCAAATCAAATCTAAACGGGAATAAGAATGAAAAATACAAAATTACCTATCCTAATAAAGGTTGTTATGTAATGTACCTGGTGTTAAAAATGTTTCGGAAAACAAATTCAGAAACAGGTTCTGAATGGTTACTTTTATACTCGCTGTATAATAGCCGGATATTCAAATCTGGTGCAAGGTATTTCCGAGACGTTTTATGACGAGAATAATGAGATTCGTAGGTAGGGAATTGCTGTATGAAACACCTTTTCAATGTTTGCATCCTTAGTCTTATTTGCTGGCGGATGACGGCCACGTTTATCCTTTGTCGGTGTTAACTCTACCTTGTTTTTTAATATCCTATCTATTTTACCATCCGAAACATTTTAACAGTTTTTTAAAAAGACTTTTGCATACTTTCGTATCTTCACCATTTTCGTTCGGTAGAAAAAATTCTCGTGTCACATATTCTAAGGCTTGCTATTGATAACTTGTGTTTTATAATGTCTGGCAACAGTTTTTACCTGCAAAAACATAGATTACAGTCTCATGTACGTATTTTTTGTAACATTTCAATGTACAGCAACTTGTTACAACTGTAAAACTTTTAGCTGGTACTGGTTTTCCACTTACGCTCACATACGCTTTTCCTTGAGTTCTTAAATTTTTGCGTTTATTTTTTTTCCAGTTTGCCTCATTTCTGAACCTCTTTCTGCCTTTCATTGGTTTTTCTGCAACATCTTCATCATCATCATCATTCGAATGTGACTCTGATGGCACAAAGTCTGATTCTGCCATCGTATTTTCACTCTTTTAAAACATGGACGTTATAAAACGACAAACAATTTTTAGGTTAGGTGCACGCGAAAAATGTCAGAACGCATGAAACAAATCATGGAGCCAAAGTGGAGCAAGCCGCATAATGCTCTATGGTTCTGGAGTTCCCTGCAAATTCACTGGAGACCAACTGCACTACTGGCTCCATCTTTCTAAAAAATTTTACAATCAGATAGTCCACTCTGGCTCTTAAAACGGACACTTTCGACTACCTTATGTGCATTATAACTTGACATTGGTAAATATGTAGGTTGGTCCACTCTGCTTCTCAGCGCCTCGAATATATTTTGTATAATTTTGGTTTACCACTTCTTGCTCTAGCTCATCAAATACGAGCCCAAATCCATAATAGTTCGGCCGGCCGTCGATTTTAACATGGTGGTTTACAAACATGTAAAATTACCAAATAAATGTATTTTTTTCGCAAATACTGCTACATCTATCTTAAAATATAATCGTTCAACTCTCTGTTAGCGAAAATACATTTATAATTTGTGCATAGTTTATTGTGTATTAAGGAAAAGAAACTACAATTTGTAATTCATAATAGTTCGGCCGGAATCAAGGCAGCTTTGTAATAAAATTACGCTCATCAAAACAAAACCGAAACGGCACACGGCATATCGTGGCAGTTTCTGGTAAGATTCGGAATCGCATAATGCCTCGTGGAAAATCACTGAGCAAAGATTTGCGGTGGTCCATTATAAAAGCTCATTCAAATGGTATTTCCGCAAGAAAAATTTCCATTTCGCACTCAGTTCCGCGATCAACAGTGTAAGATGTTATCAATGTATACAAGAAAACTGGAGATATTCAAGAAGGCAAAAAAACTGGCCGCCCATCAAAAATTTCTATCGCTGATCGACGTGCTTTGAGAAGAATTATAAAAGCAAATCGACGATCAAATGCTCGAGAAGTCACTACACTGTGGAGGGAGGTAACTGGACGACAAATGTCCGTATCCACAACTAGAAGAGCAATTCACAAATTGGGATACAAATTTTACAAGGTAGACAGCCAGTTTCTTGATTTTCCCTGTTAATAAACATTTTTGAATTTCATTATGTAGGCAAAAGAAAACCTCTGCTAACCAAATTACAAAAACTCAACCGTCTAAAATGGGCTAAGATACATAAAAATTGGACTCGACAACAATGGTACAAAGTGATTTGGAGCGATGAATCCAAGTTTGAAGTTTGTGTTGGAGACACTAGGAAACGCGTTTTGCGTACAGCATCAGAAGCCTACCACAACGATTGCCTCGTTCAAAAAGTTAAGTTTCCAGCCTCCATTATGGTGTGGGGTTGTATGTCTGGAAGGGGAGTTGGGAAACTTCGTTTTATTAGTGGAATTGTGAACGCCGATGAATATAAAACCATTTTAACCGACAGTTTTTTGCCATCGATTCCTTTATGCCAAACTGCTGAAGGAGACTTTATTTTTCAGCAAGACGGTGCTCCGTGCCATACGGCAAAAAAAATAAAAACATGGTTTGAGGAAAATGATATTCCTGTTTTGCCGTGGATTTCAAGCAGTCCGGATCTGTCACCAATTGAATCAATTTGGCATACAATGAAGAAAGAGCTGCGTAAAAACCCAGCACGCACGGTAAATGAATTGAAAGCAAAACTGCAGCAAATATGGGATAACATTCAGCCAGAAGATTGCAGAGAGCTTGTTGACACAATGCCCGATCGTATTAAAGCCGTAATCACCAATAAAGGAGGCGTAACACAGTACTAACATGAAGGCCGAACTATTATGAATCACAGATTGTAATTTATTTTCGTTAATTCACAATAAACTATGCAAAAATGACAAACGTGTTTTCACTAATAGAGAGTTGAACGATTATATTTTAAGGTAGTTGTCACAGCATTTGCGAAAGTAATATATTTATTTGGTCATTTTACATTTTTGTGAACCGCCATGTTAAAATCGACGGCCGGCCGAACTATTATGGATTTGGGCTCGTAGCAGTGGAGGGGGAAGGGGAGCATCTGGTTGTGAAGATGCTTGTAACTTCGGTTTGATTTAACCGAATTTAGCAAACTTAGTCTCGTTGAAAAGAGGTATCTTCCTTTAATCAGATACTTTTATAATTAAGTCATTTTTGTTCTGTAGTGGTCGCTAGAGGGCGTTGTTTGAAAGATCAGCAAAATTTTCAGATTTTCTTGAAAATTTTAAATGGAACGGTATAATAATTATAAATTAATTAAAAAGAGGACAAAATAACGAGAGAAACAGTGAAAACCGCATATTGATATCTTTTTTCTAACCGGAGGTGCAGGAGGACGGGTTAATACATGCCACCGAATATAAAAGACATTTTGAAATTATCATAATCATTAAAATTATATGTTGCTTCTTCGTGGCCGTTTTAAATGTGGAAATTACCATTTTTTAAACCAAAAACCTATGTTTTAGGTATTAAAATATACTCTTGTTAATTGCAATATTTATTATGAATTCTTAAGAAGATAACCCCGTATGCCAAAAGGCAGTAACACAGTCATTAAACTCGACAGATGTTTCGCTGACAGTCAGCGTCCTCAGGGGTGTGCTGTGTAACTGTCTTTTAGCGTGTGAGGTTAACTTATTAAGAATTCATAGTGAATTTACGTCAAAGTTACTGATCCAACCACTGTGTGCGCAATATATTTATAAAACAAGCTGGCGTTGAAACAAAAAGATTCATCACAATGTCAAGTGTTTGATATCTACAAATATCTTAAATTTTCAGAAAATGGGAGACTTTCTACAAACTATAGTAAAATTTATTTTATCATATTTATATAATTTTTATATTGGCACCAATGCATACACAAGTTTATCACTACTACCATTATAAATAATGCGAATGTTGAACCGGGTGTTCCCAACAAATTTTGCCCCCATCCTCCCAATCCTAACACTAATTTGTTAATATCTCCAGTTAGAAAAAGATATCAATGCTCGATTTTCACTATTCCTTTCATCATTCTATACCCTTTTTAACTAGGTTATAATCATTATATCATTCCATTTAAAATTTTCAAGAAATTTTGAAAAGTTTGCTGGTCTTTCAAACAGCGCCTTGCGATCACTACAGAACTAAAAGAACCTAGCTTATAAAAGCATACAATTAACTGAAGAGAGCTCTTTTCAACGAGACAAAGTTTGCCAAATTATGTTGAACCAAACCGAAGTTACAAGCATCTTCACAATCATTTTATGTGGGTATATTTTAGAGAAAACTATGTTTTTTGTCGACTATGACTATTACGCCCTCTAGCAGCAAACTTAGAAACTTGAAAATAATTTCCAACGATTTCTCTTGGCCCCTTTTATTATTATTTTTTCTTTCCCACAACTTTCTTATTTGGGCACCCGGTACATCTCAATACTGTAGGATTAACAACCATGCCTGTTAGAGGGGCCTTATTTTTCAAACATTTTTTTCCCTTCAGGATCTCTTGTAAAAAAAACAACTATGCAAAAGCTTTTATCTGGCAGTTGACAATATCAAGTTGTGCATGGAACATTTTTGAAAACAATTGAAAAGTTAGGAAACTGTGAAATATGATTTGAAAGTAAAAATGTACTACTGGACAAAAGTAAAACAACAAGTTTTAATTCTGAAATAAGTGAAATGAAAATAAAACTTTTTTTTATTTATTTATTTATTAAAAACCTCAAAAATTCCAAGCGGTTACAACAGTAGTGGGCAGAACGTACACTTTGTTAGCACGCGATTCATATTTTCTGGTTTTTGTTGCCAACTCCTTACAGTTTTCTTCCAGTGGGACTTGAGGAGTTTAAAGAAGCTAACATCTGCAGGCTGCATCATAGTCCAGTCACAAATTCCGGAGTTAGGTTTCTCTACGGTTCTTTATGTTTTTTTGGGGTGCTGAATCCGAATTTCCACTTTGCCGCGCCATACGGGTGATGCATCATCCCTTAAATTTAAGAAAATTGCGAAAATTTGGCTCATTTTGACGTTTATTTCGTATAACATGCATATGGAAAAACATAATTAGGTTCCTCACCTGGTTTTTATGTTATCGGGAGTGCTGAATCCGAATATAACAAATCATACAAAAATTAAGGTCATCGAATGTATTTATAATTCATTTCTTCACTGCTTTCGGTTCTGGATCTGAAAAAGATAGAGAGGATTAGGATAAGATCAATGCAACAGTGCAATATCAAAAATAACGAGGTAGCTAAAGAAAAGAAGAGAAAAACGATATGGTAGGTAGTGACTGAACATACCTTCTGTTTTGGATGCTCGTCGTTTTTTGGGAAGTCCAGCATGGGAGGGTCCGGGCTGTGATTGTGCGTTGACCAACTTATGTGTTTGCATAAGCGTTCAACAAAACATTTAACACTGTTGTCCTTATTATACGATCCATCTGGTTGCAGTGCAATGTAAACTTCCATGACACTAGTGTAAAAAGTCTTAGCATCACAAGCAGCAAACATTTTTAAACCATATTTATTTGTCTTGCTCGGAATATATTGCCTGAAACTACAGTGCCCCCTAAAATCTTCTAATTTTTCATCTACCGTTATAAATTCAGAATGGCTATAGGCATTCTTGCAGTGCTGTACAAATAATTCGAATAAATATCTTACGAGAGCCAACTTATCCAGTGCCTTTTTTTCATTCCATGATTCAATATCGTCAAATCGTATGACTTAATAGCAGAAATTTAAATCGATTTATTCCCATGGTCAAGAAATGCCTCTATACCAGTACCATCTACTTTCCATAAATCCCCGATATTTAGGCGATTCGCATGGTGAATACCAGCCAGATATATCAAACCAAGCAGAGCTGTGATTTCTGCTTTGTTTGCTTGGTATCCCGTCCTCGTGAATAATTCGCCGAAATTGCTTGTATTTTCGTATTCGTACATGAAACAATAATATCCAGCATATTATCGTCGAAAAATAATTCCATATATCAAAAGGTGATTTTAAACCTTTTACAACCGTCTTCACCCCTGGAAGAGTTTTGATGATGTTTTGCTTACGAGTTGGGATTTTCTTTGATCCGCAATGTTTTTCCCATTTAGTTTTGCCGTTTTTTCCAATGTATAGTGGCACACAATGACGGATTGCTTCGGTTTGCCAAGAAAGAAGTACCGCAATAACACGCACCGGTGTAATAAACCGAAATTTCTTGCAGATTGTTTATTAGCAGCTTCTTCGAGTAACGCTCGTACAAAACTGGGGACAATCATGAAACCTATAGGTACTGTGCAGTGCAGCAGCGCCATCTGCCAAACTATCGAAATATTTGAAATTTTAGTAACCGTCAGTCCCTGAGACCGAGTGCATTCCTCAAATTTTCACAGTTGCGTTGCTCCCATGAGGCTGAAAAGTTGAAATTCGGATTTAGGACCCCGACAAACATAAAGAACGAGTGAGGACCCTGATTATGCATTTCTAAAATTGGCTGTATTTTAGACATTTCTTTAAATTTTCACCATATTCCGTTGCCTTTACGAGGCTGGAACGCCGAAATTCGGATTCAGCACCCAAAAAAACATAAAGAACCAGTGAGAAACATAGTAATCGGTTTTTGGGTGAAAAAATGGTTCAAATTTTGTAATTTTTTCAAATTGTAGCCATGTTCAGTCACTTGTACGAGTCGGGCAGGTTGAAATTCGGATCCAGCACTCCCGATAACATAAAAACCAGGTGAGGAACTTAATTATGTTTTTCCATGTTCATGTTATACGCAATAAACGTCAAAATGAGCCCAATTTTCGCAATTTTCTTAAATTTAAGGGATGATGCGTCACCCGTACGGCGCGCAAAGTGGAAATTCGGATTCAGCACCCCAAAAAACATAAAGAACCGTTGAGAAACCTAACTCCAACATTTTTTCTTGTCAAAACTACCATTTGTCTGGACTATCAGATGTGTGGTGTTCGGAGATAATGCATACAATATTATGCCGTTATCGAAACAATACTGGCTAAGTTCAAAAGAGAGATGTGATTTGTGGCCATCAACAAACAGCAAAACTGGCTTCTCAATATTGTTTTCTTGCAAATACTTGTTCAAACCATTTGTTATATATTCATAAAAAATATCGGTTCGCATCCACCCTCTTTCTGATCAGCATAAAAACCATGACGGCAGCATGCTATCAACAATAGCTTTGTTTCATCTCACAAACGGAAATACAATCATAGGAGGTAATGTCACGCCAGCAGCTGAAATTTAAGGAGAACTGTTAGTGTTTCCTTTTCGTTGCCCTGTTTTTATAGCCTTTACATGCCAAAGCCTTGTCACTTTTGGGGCATATGGCAAAACTCGTCTCATCACCATCGCCAGATCTTCTAAAACACCAAACCAATAATTGTTTTCCTCTAGATATTTTTTAAGTTCTCCGAACCATTTTCTGATTGATTCTTCAGTAATAACGTACCTTCCCTTGCTTAGTCCTTCTGCTTCCCTTAAAGCTAAAGTGGGGTGCCTTTTTAAAAGCGACGAATACCATTTTTGACCTGGTTTATGGTCTTTAAACAATGTTTTTCTATTTGAAGACTTTATTATCTGCTGGACCGAGCTCAAGAGATCGTCCTTCTTAAGAGGAAATCCGCATTTTTCCAGGGAAATTAGCCATTTTTCTAAATCGTATTCTTCCTGATTAGTTGATTAATTAAATTTTTTTAAATACCACCGTTCACTTCAGTGCATGCATCAGCTTGTTCGTGGCTTGCACGATTAGATCGTTGGAGGTCGCGGCGATTTTCGCTTATGACTCTTGCGCAGTTGATAATTCGACCGAGCAGTGCCTCTCTTGTGTTCACGTTTGTTGCTTAAACTAATGATGACCATCTCCAAAGGCCTGATTCGGCATCAATGGTGATGTGATTAATTCACTTAGGTAAAGGCTATTTTCAATAATATCTCGGTATTGGTTGATATTTGACCACGTGTTTATTAGTATTTTTTTGTTCGTTTTGGTATCCTAAATACCTTCTTCAAATACTGGGGGATCCTACCCAATCATCCTGTATTTGATATGACTAAATTTTGCAAAAAATATCTAGGATTTTGGCAATTTGAATTACCCAGTAGACAACCACCTAAAAGTAAAATTGAAAATATTCTATAACCCCTCTAAGATTGGTCTTAATTAATTTGTTCTTTGATGATCAATTAGTAATGGAAAATACGTTATACAAGAAAAATATACCCCCGTAAAATAGGATTTGCTATTTACTATTGGTGCATACTTTAGCAAAAATTTTAAATTTACTTACCAAATGACCAAATGACAGCCACTAAAACATGACACAAAAACCAGTAACATGTGAACATTTTTCGGTTAGGATTTATGACGGGTAAACAGTTATTTTTAGGAGAAGAGTGTCTGACTCCTGGAAACGTTACTCTTAAGGCAAAATTAACTTTATACTTATTTTCTGAATTTTAAATAAAAAGTGACCTGGGAAGCGGCTGGAATTAGGCAAAGTTACCCTATAAGGACGTTTCCCATGATATCATCAATAAAATTGGCAGGGCTGACACCATTCAATAAGAAGCAATCCGATGAGAACAAACTTCTATGACCATGCTTCACAGTTGGTGTGACAAACTTATGCCAAGTTCAGTGTTAAAAAGTACTTTTTTCGAGTTGTTCATCATCTATTTCGAGTGTTATGCAAATTTCTCCCAGCTATTTAAACTTAATTCTTGGAGCCTGAAAAGGTCATTCTTATATAATTCTTCTAATTGTTGTATTCATGTGAATTGTGGTTTTTTGGATTTTCTTATCGATTTCTTTCAATTTCATATCATCTCGCTGGAGGTGATTGTATCTCTCTATTACAAAATGCATTTAATACCTTCGCTTTTGCTTTAGAGCAAGTATCAATTCCTTTCCCCATATTTATTGGTTTCATAATTATTATTGTTTGAGGATTATTAAAAAATAATTTGGGAGGTAAATCTTTAAAATAACCAAGTGTTTTTGTGTTGCTGGAATTCGGCATTTTTACATGTTGTCACAGCTAGCATCACGATGGGATTGTAGGGCATACAAGAACCGCCAAACATTTTAAAATGACGGAACTCATTGTTTTGGTTTCAAAATTTTTGCTACTGACGGCCATCTTCTTGTGCTGTAAACTCGTTCTCTACAATGCGTATTCAGTGAAATTCCTATATAGGACGAGAATTCAGAGTTACTAGCCTGTTAAAAGAGTGGGAACTTTGAGAGCTTACTCTATTTAGTAAGTTACCTTCATTTTGTGGTGTAGACAATAATAAATTTTGCTGTAAGTACCTAGAAGAATGCACTTATGATGTTGCATAAATATATTTGCATAATTTATTTTAATGCTTTGAACAATTATAAAAATTTTGATTTTGCTTTACGGAAATATTTCAAATTTTAATTAATTGCTGTATAGTTTGCTTATTGGTTGGCCTCTTATTCATGAAATTTTAAACAAAAAATTGCTTAGGCAAATGTTGTGTATAGACTATTACTATTATTTTATTTGTACATTCTTTTAAATAGATTTATAAGATAGGTAATTTTGATCCTGAAAAATTGAAAGTTACATATATCTTGTTGGTATAGGTATAGTATTACCGTTTGTTTCCATTTTTTTACTTGTTTTTTGCCTATAGGTATTTATTATTGTTGCGCTAGAGTATTTTGTGTGAACTTATAGTTTTGGCTTGTCGGGAACACCGAAATCATTAATTGAAACTTGTTAATTTTTATCAATAGATACACTTGTACCATGTGTAACAGGAGCATGGTACCCCTCATTTTTCTTTATTTTTAAAAATAAATTTTTGCAACTTGGCACATCATTTGTAATGAGTAAACATCAAGTTTTTGACACAAGTAAGGAAATTTTCACACTTCCGGTTTCAGCGGAAGTGGTAAAGTCTTAGTTAAGTGTGTGATATTATTATTATTATTGTTTGGCACTACAACTGGTTCGGGTTTTGGCCGTTCTCCAGAGAACTTTCCAAATCCTTCTTTTTGGGTGGATCAGTCCTCATGCCTCCTTAAATTATGAACACCTCACATCTGTTTGTGAATTTTTGCTCCCTCCACTATCTCCCTCCATTTTCTTCTATCCTGCGCCCGTTCTCTCCAATTATCCACTTTCAGTGCTCTTAGATCATTCATAACGTCATCGTACCATCATTCTGGGCCTCCTACTTGCTCTTCTTTCACTGGAGTTCCATTCCATTATTGTTCTTATCGCTCTTATGCATCGCTTCGTATGATGGGACTCAACCAAGTTATTCTTTGTGCTTTAATATATTTTACTGTCTTTTCCTCTTCTCTCTTCCACCACTTCGAAGTTTTTTAACAGTCTATATTCATTTTCATTTATTTTTCTTGGTCCAAGTATTCTCTTTAATATCCTATGTTCAAAAATTTTATTTGTTGTGTTCAGCAAGGTTATTTCTCTGTAATTATCGGTATCTTCTCGATCTTCGCGATAAATACAATAAAAAAGAAGCTTCGCCCAAAAAAACATTTTGGAGAACTTTGCTTAAGCGCGAATCGCATTACCTGGGTCTATTAGGATAAATTGGAACAGTCATGGCACACTTAAATGACAAAACTATCAAACTAGAAATGTCGCTTATGTTATGTGGTACCACTGGTTCAGAAAATTACGTAGAGTTCAAAAATTCTATAACATACAGGCTGTCCCATTTGAAAATCAAAAGTTGGCACCAATTCTGCTGAACCCGAAAGTGTGAAAATTTGCTTGTTTGTGTCAAAACTTGACGTTTTCTCAGTATGTAAGATGTGCCAAGTTCCAAAAATTTATCTCCGGTTATACATGGTATATAAATATTATAATATAAGAGACGAATTGTAAAGAATTGGGCGCTTGATTGGTGGAAAACAATAACTATGGAACTTGTACATAATGTAGAACAATGCAATCAATCGTATAGGTTAACAAATTTGATTTGTTTGTTATAAGTTTGTACATATATTTTTATTTTCAATTTTAAATAAATGGGATTTCTTTATTTCGTTTCTTATTTTCCTTTCTTTTTGGTTCCCTTTTGATGTGTTTTTTATTTATCAAGATTTTTTTATCTATACGCTAAAATGCATTGTTGATTAAAAATTGAAGATAAAAATAAAGTAGGTATAAGAAGTTGATTCGATTAGATTCGTAATTTTGTTCACGTTTTCAATCGTCCCAACTTTTACGATAAGAAAATATGCAATAATGTGGGTTCAAAAGTATGGAATAAATTTATTAATGAATTCAAGATTGGCACTATCATCAGCAGCAATGGCAAGATTGACACAGAAATAGCCAATAAAATAAAAAAGCATCTAACATAAACTATGCCATAAATAAGTCGGTACTGGGAAAAAAGAAATAAACGCAAAAACAAACCAATAAAATAGTAATACCAACGATATTGAAGTTGCCAACATGACCAACACACAAGACGAAACTTACTGCGGTAGAAATGAGATTCCTACGGAAAATTTCAAGTCACGCATGGATACTGAAAGTATAACAAAGTAGTGCCTAAAATTAAATAACACTGGAAAGAAAAAGGTGGGAAGACCGAGAAAATCTTTAACGAAGATTATAGAGGAAATTGGAGAAAAACACGGAAGAACAGTCTAGGGTTACCACTTTTTTGCCAAGTAAAAAAAGACGTTTTAAAGAAACATAAAGAATACACTGCAGGCAAATTTCTTAAATTTCTCAAGGTCAAAGAGCTTAACATGAAACTTAAAAAATTATATGCCAATAAACAAAGTTTGGTTAATAGGTTTCCAGTTATTACCCAAATGCTTTCTTAAGAGTAGTCAAGTTTACTGTTGTCAAAAATCAAACTAAAATTTTAGGTTATGTGATGTTATGTCATGTCTCCCGCCTCTGTATCAACGGTGTCAAATATGTTAGCTGCGGAAATGTGGTTGTGGCTGCAGAGCCAACGCCGGCACTGTACCCAAAAAGATTTGCCCGTGCTGCTGCGAATAATTTAATTTGGAAAAATAGGAGTGTAGTTTGTAATAAGGACATTTTAGGACATAAAAAGCCGCAAAGGCATTTTGTTGGGAAAAAGGACTGTCCTTTTCAAAAAAGGACAGGTGGCAACCCTAGAACACTCAGAGAAATGCAGAGAATGGCGGGGAGTTGCAGAAGGAAATGCAGGAGATGGGTTGACGCATGTTGCCCAACGATGTAAAGGCACAAGGAGTTAGTAGAAGAAGTATAAATGTAAATGTTAGCTGTCCTGTTATTTCTTGTGACTTTTGCATAACCTTGTTTACTACTTGCTGTCTTGACATCTGAAACTAAAGTGAAACTAAACTTGCTCCAACAACTACTCCCCGGGCAAATACCCCGACAGGCATTGAACTACAGAGCATGTCCTTGCCGAGGGCGTGTACTGGACTAGATGCTGGTTTGGTTTGTTCGCACACAGCTGCACGGTACTGATGAGCTCCAACAAAGAGCGAAATCATGATATGCGGTTGCTGTGTGGGAACAAACCAAAACACGTCTTTTCTTCTTTTTAAATTAAAATGCCTTGTTTTCTTTGGTTTTAGCATCTATGTGAGAAAGGGTTTTTAAACTGTTTGATCATGATTGATGAACGTAATCTATGTCAATAAAGTTAAATTTCGTGCAAGCGGAAAACTTGTTTGAATTGAAAAGTTGGAAGCATTTTAAACAATTATTTGTCATAATTTTGGAACTTATCAAGACGTATTGTATTAAAGTGGTATTTATGTACTACGATGTTAAAAAATCATCAATTTGATTAGTGCTCCATTTCCCCTTTACGCCTGAAATAATCAGCATGAAAAAAGTTTTTGTCAGAAGCCGCATTAAATTATTAAAAAAATATTAGCAGGCGTCAGAGAAGACATATTCAGGGTGGGCCAATAGTGTGTAGTCGACTCATATCTCTGGTTCTATTCAAGGTATCAAAATAAAATTTTACACGTATGTGGAGAACCCCATGAAGCATATGAAAAAATTATTTTAGTGTATACAGGGTGTTTCCACTGTGAGCACCAAACCAAAGTTACGTTTTTTTAAATGGAATGCCCTACATTTATTTACATATTTGAATTCCCAATAAAATTTTATGAAAGATGATGTACTACACGATGGGGTTTAGAGTGGGCAATTTTAAAATATTACCAGTGTGGACCCAACTTTGAGGAGCTGCTAACATCTACTGGTCGAAGCTATTTAAGATTTCTTTGTTGGATTAGGTTCACAGACTGGTTTATTTGTAAAATTTTTGACTACTTTTGTTACAAAACTTAATATCATACAGAGTGGACAGCTTACGCAATATTCATTTTTTCTTAAAAATTTAAAATGGAACACCCTATATATTATTTCCATATTTGATAGACAGTTTACTAAGCTTTTGATTGATGTAGATATTGTTAGGTCTGCGACTGACAGTTTCGGTATAATAGAAAACTGAACTTTAAAATGTAGTAATTTCGCTGGTAGTTTCTTCGTTTCTCCTATATTTTAGTGCCCAAAACACAAAATATGATTTCCATTTTGTTTCTGGAAGTTGATTTCACATTGAGACAAAAAATTTCATCGCCAGATTGCTTCTTCATGATCATATTCTTAAATAAATGGTAACTTATTAAACCTAGGTATAAATTGAAACAAGGAGTGCCATGGAAGAAAATCGTCCTTTCAAGAAGTAATCTTTCAATGGGATTTATTGTGCCAGTGTAAACTCTGTTCGCTAAATTTTCTGTAAAAACAAAGTGTGAGTTTTGTGTGCCAAAATGGGGAAATTCTCCAAAAATTGTAAAAAATTACGGCAATAATCTCAATTCTTAAGATTCAATCTTTATTTTTGCCTAAATTATCAGTCGCAGACCTGCCAATATCTGCATCAGTCGAAAGCTTAATAAACTGGCTATCAAACCTGCAAATAATATACGGGGTGTTCTATTTAACATTTTTGAGAAAAGCTCCATTTTGCGCAAGTTAGCCACTCTGTACAATATGAACTATTTTGAAAAAAGTGTTAATGGATTTTACAAATAGAGTATCCTCTGAACCTAGTCCAATAAAAAAATCATAGTTAGCTTTGACCAGCAGACGTCAGTAGCACCACAAATTTGGGTTCACACTGGTAGTAAAATGACGATATCTTAATATGTAGCATATCATCTTTCATGAAATTTTATAGGGAATACAAATATGTAAACAAATGTGGGGCATTCCATTAAAAAAAAAAAAAACATAACTTTGGTTTGGTACGTAGCACGTGAACATCAACATAATTTAGCAGAAGCTTCGAGGGGTTCTCCACACACACGTAAAATTTCATGTTGATATCTTGAATAGATTCAGAGATATGGACCGACTACGCACTATTGGCCCATCCTGTGTGTTAAAAGCTTCAAATGCTAAGGATGAAACTCTTGCGACATCAATTTATTGCCTTCACCACGACAGCAGTACAATTGTTCAGTATGCAATTAAACAGACAAATAAATACGTACGACCAAAGTACATAATTTCGAGAAAGATTCTGGAAACCAGATGTATTTGCCCTGTTTACCTCGGAGACTGTTGTAAGAAATAGAAATAACGAAATATCTTAAATATATCTCTTTTTGCCTTATAGACCTGCCTGCCTTAGACCTGCCCAAGTTGGAGAGCTTCAGAACATATGGGCATCGAAATGAGGAAATGAATTATGTTGTTTCAGTGTCTTAAGTTTTATGCTGTTAGAAAGTAACTTGCAAATTGCAAGTTTAATGTAACAAGAAGGAAAAATCAAACTAGAGGCTCAGAAGATGCCATGGTGAGGGGTGCTGCCATTGTCTTCCAGTGGTAGTTTACTTGCAAGTGCTAAAAAAAGTAAAAAATAGCTTTATCTTTTACTCAGCGAAAATTTGAACCTCGATGTTGTAGAATTGATTGATTTCATTCAAATTTTCATTAACATATTTTTTCCTCTTGGAAACAGCAAGAGAAACAATTTATGGACATTTACATGATGGGTCTGTTTAATGATTTAAGGCCAAAACTTTCTAATGCGTTACATTGTACTTAGAAATATTAACCAGTATGCACTTCGAATTTTATAACAGGTTAGGTTATTGTGAAGTGTAACAAGGGGCTATTTTTGAACCGCTCTTGTAATTTTTCATCTGGTTTTTCATTTGTTCAGTCCTGTTCTTAAGAACTTTTATTTACTTTCGAATTTCTTGGACATATCTTTCAGTTTTATTTTATTACAAGCGTTTTGACACTTTATAATTACTTAAAAAGTTCCAAAAATTGAATGCATGGTAGCAAAAAGTTCTACACAGCAGAGCTGGGTGTACTCATACTCAAAAGATACTGCAAAGTATCTTAGATACAAAAGTATCTTAAATACTTTTCTGATTGCACAAAAGTATCTGTATCTTCAAATACTTTTCCAGAGTATCTTGTATCTTAACTAAAGATACTCAAATGTATCTTTAAGATATTTTTACCTACTTTTGGACGAGTTAAAATACGCAAAAACCAGACTAGCGATTCAGCTGCAGTATACCATACTCTGGGACTGCAGTAAAATTTGAGTTGTAGTGAAGTGACTGATACACAAAAAAGTATTTAGCACTTCGTTCCATTTCCCAGCTACTATTATTTATCATCTTGATGAATTTTAAATAATTAAGTATCTTAAATACTTTTGATTAATATCTTAACAAGACTATCTAAAAGATACTTAATAAAAGTATCTAAGATACTTTTAGAAAGTATCTTGTATCTTAAATACTTTTCCTAAAAAGTATCTATAGGAAGAAGTATCTTAAATACTTTTTATGAGTATCTTCAGAAAAGTATCTAAGATACTTTTTTAAAGTATCTTGCCCAGCTCTACTACACAGTTATTAATGTTCAACAGAAAACAAAAGAAATTTGTGCTAACAAAATAACGAATAGTAAAAAAATAAATGCACAGTAAAACGGATATATTCACAGTAAATAAATTAAATGTTTAAGGAAATAAATCATGCTTGATTCTAATTCTTTTGCAGACTAAGCGACTAAGTTGCTTGAGAGGTGTGATTAAGCGCTAAATATGAGGTAGCATAGTGATAAGCATAGGTCTCACCAATTTTGTTGA
The DNA here is from genome assembly GCA_963966045.1 of Xestobium rufovillosum. Taxonomy (NCBI): domain Eukaryota; kingdom Metazoa; phylum Arthropoda; class Insecta; order Coleoptera; family Ptinidae; genus Xestobium; species Xestobium rufovillosum. The sequence continues at coordinate 17,650,907 of OZ014504.1, forward strand.
AAATCCTTGACAGTTCCATCAAACATTATTTGCCAAGTAAAGAAGCAGGGGTTAGCTAGGTTCCTCTGTAAAGCATCTGCAGACCAGAGCATTAAAATAACAGCTACGATACATTTATTAAAGTTGACCTTTTAGTGTTTTGATACACATGGGCACAGCAGAATTTCAGTTAGTGCCCAACTGTCAATTCCTTCAGTAACATTTTTCTTTAAATTCACATTTTTGTATAAATTGTAAGCCAAACACCAACAACTTTGTATTTATAATGATGTTTAAATTATGGTAGATTATATGCAACTTCAGTAGCAATATTTGTATTGTAGACAGTTTTTGTTTAATTTCTTTCACGAAATTTTGATTTAATTGGCAACAAACATAAATTTGTAGTTCATCCAAAATATTGAAAATGGAAGCATATGATGCAGCTGTTTTATCATATGCTATTGCAACGGCCTCCGGGAAATTGAAGCCTGGTCTCTTGGGTGTCGCTCCAAATATGTCAGGAATGTTACCAGCAACTCACAAGTTTAATGAAGAAGATAGTTCTTTAACGCCTCCTACATTACAAGATTTGGATATACCAGACACTCGAAGTCTGTTTCAACTGCTTTGCAGTTTGGAACAGGTGCTGCTAAACCAAGGTGTTGTACAGTTATCACAGCTTCTTGAGATTTGCTCCAATAAACTGGTAAGAACATAGATATTTAATAATTTATTGCTTGGCGAACTTATTTTGAGGAAAATCTAGCAAAGTTCTCATGTTATCCCAGCTTTCAGATCACAAATACCCTCTGCCCCAATGACTCTGCCTTATTTCCTTGGAGTTCACAATCATTTCAGTTGTTCAGTTGGGTTAGGTCTTATTTTCTCTAATAAAAAGAGGCCCTTTATCTTGTCTCCTAGAATCCAAGCCAATTTTCGGGAAACTGAATATAATGATAATCATCTATAAACTGCTTAAGAGCCAAGTATCCGAACGCCAACATCAAGATTTTTTAGGGACGTAAGACCAGGTATGCTCCGAAGGCGGAGCCTCGGTCAAAAACACGTGGCTCGGAAGCTCTTCCAGGATCGCACTCTGGCTTCGCTTAGCAAAGCTTTAATTTCAATTTGTATTGCAGCTTGTATAGGTCTGTATCTGGTTCGGTTTGACGTTTGAAGGGACTATGCAATTGGATTTTTGTCTGCACAGGGTGTCTTATTTTCGTTGAGATTTGGGGGTTTCTCATAGAAGCAGCAGAGATAGAGCCTTGGGATTTTCGCAAACATGAGCTATTTTCTTGAGTATAATATAATGCCGAAACCAGAATTTGAATATCGTTTTTAGTTTTCGAGAAAAAAAATAATATTGATTTTTATCGATTTTCAAAAATTCTCTCCAATTCTTTTTGTGCTAAGCAGACTAAAACTGTTAAGATTGATTCCTATAGAACTTTTTCCAAGGAATTCAGTGGCGTACGCAGTTTTTTTCTAGGGAGCGTATTTTTTGAGTTATGACATAAAGTTCATTTTTTTTAAATGGAAATCACAGCATTCTTTGGTCAAGTTCAAAAGGTCTTTTTTAAACTATCAAAATGTACCTATCTATCTTATATTTTTTAAAGTTACAACTTAAAAAGTACCAAAATCGTTGCCGTTTTTTGAAATAACAATATAAAAGTATATATACATATATTTTGATAGCTTAAAAAAAGACCTTTCGAACTAGACCAAAGCGTACCTACTATGATTTCCATTTTAAAAATTCAACTTTATGTCATAACTCAAAAAATACGCTCCCTAGAAAACAGCTACGTACGCTACTGAATTCCTTGGAAAAAGTTCTATAGTAGTCTGCTTAGTACAAAAAGAATTGGAGAGATAAAAATCAACATTATTTTCGAGAAAAACGGTATCCAAATTCTGGTTTCAGCTTTGTGTTTGTGTAATTTTGATTAAAAAATTAATGCGCGAACGTAGGAAAGGGGGGGGGGTTGTAATACCCACTGACCCCCCAACTTTTCTCTGCGCACATGTATGGTTCAAAGGTATTGATTTGATACCAAGCGTTCATTTTTTTTATTTTTTCCCTCTTGTAAAATTTTGATTTAGGGCTTGGTTTACGAGATGTTGCAACTCATTTGACTATGTGTCTTGTTAATCCACTCGCTGTTTAAGTCTCCCAATTTTTCTAAGGTGACGAACTAAGCTCGAGAAAAATGTCCTTGGATGCATATGTTCTTGCATAACGTCTAAGCTTCAGAAAAATGCCCTTGGATGGTACCGATTCGGTCATATTCCTGCATAACGTCTAACAGCCAAATTAGCATTGGAAAGAAAGACGGGTAGGTGTTAAGTTTCCAAAATAATTATTAATAAAAGAGGTACCATCCAAGGACATTTTTTTGAAGCTTAGATGTTATGCAGGAACCATAGGAACCATAGACGTGCGCAGGAAAAAGTTTGGGGGTCAATGGGTATTACAACCCCCCTTTCCTACGTTCGCGCATCGATATTTTTGATCAAAGTTACACAAACATTTTATCGGTATATGAGAAAATGTTGTACAAAATTTCAACGGAATATCTTAAAAAGCAAAGGAGTTATTCATAAAAATAGTTTTTTAAATTTTAACTTTAACACCCTGTATCTTGCAAGAAAGAAGCTTAAATGAAAAATGGCATAAGGAAAGTCCCATTATTTTCGGTCAGATAACCTGTGGTTAACGGCTTGACCTACTTTTTTGTAACACCCTCGCCCTCGCCCTTTTATAATTCCCTCGCCCTTTTATCAAGGAAGTACTGCTTGACTCTAAACCCTTCCAAATGTCAGGTTGTGCTTTTCGGCCCTAAATCTTTGAGGGATAGATGTTCACATTTAGTAAACATTCAGTTGAATGACGAAAAGTTGGTTCAAACTAATATTGTTAAAAATCTTGGTGTATATCTTGACGCAGACCTCACGTTCGCCAAACAAGTGAATCAGATGTTAAGGAAAAGTTTTTCTAATTTAAAAATAATATATAGTGGTTCCAAAATGATGGGTATGGAATGCAATAAAACGTTATGTGAAGCACTGGTTCTTTCACAACTAAATTACTGTGATATTCTCTATGGGCCTTGCGTTACGAAATATAACAAACAAAGACTTCAACGTGTTCAGAATTGTTGTGTTTAGGGCATCCAAGTCCCGGGACCAAGGGGCCAATCGGGACTTCGGGACCTGACCAAAAAGTCCCGGGGCTAGTCCCGCAGTCCCGAATATATTAAATAGGCAAATTTTTATCTTATTTAAGATGTGACTACCACGAATGTTGAATAAAACAACTGTCTAACATGAAAAAAACGTTGCAACTTTTATTAGTGCATAACAACAAAATAAATATGTAACATAGAAACACAAAAGAAAAATGTACACAGGGTACATAAATAAGAGGAAATAAATATAAAAAACATACACGAAAGTTTTACATATAAATGAAACAAAATGAAACGCCCTTACGTCATTTGATTGAAAACGTGCTCAGTATTGTGACGCGAGCGCAATCTCCCACCATGTTTCGGGACCACGGTAGGTCCCGGGACTAAAGCTGTGGTCCCGGGACCTCCAAAATCACATGTAGTCCCGGGAACTCCCGGTCCCGGGATCCCGGGACTGGATGCCCTAGTTGTGTTAGGCTCATTTATGGTCTGGCGGGGAGATCTAGGATCTCTGATAAAATTAGAGATCTTAATTGGTTGAACTTAGAGAAGAGGCGTTTCTTGCATTATGGTTGTCTGCTTTATAAGATCTATCACAAGGAATCTCCAGGGTATCTATTTAATAAAATAATTTTTAAATCTAGTATTCACAATTTCAATATCAGATCTATTAATCTTGTAGTAATCCCTAAACACAGTACATCTCTTTTCTGCAAGTCCTTTTCGTACATATGTTCAAAGTTGCTCACCATGCTTATTCCTCTTTTTAGTAAATATGGCTTCGGCACTTTTAAGAAACATTTACATGAATTGTTAATAACAGGTTCAATTAATATTTCCTTAAAAATTTAAAAATAATGAAATTCTATTTCAATGTGTTTTGAATAATGATAAAGTAGTTTTTTCTCTCTTTTTTTATTATCTCTTTTTGTTTATTAAGAGCTCATCACTTAAATTATATTTGTTCCCACTGTTCATGTTTGTTTATTTGTTTTTTTTGCTTTTTTGTATATGAAACTTTATTGTATTCCTATTATATTATTTTTATATAGACTATCTCTCGTATATGTTATGGTTTGGGATGTGTACATGTGCTGGCGGGGTAGTGTGGAAGAGCATTGCTTCTGGTTTCTAGCAAACTAGAGGAAATGAACACTGTCCATTTCAACATGAATAGTTGTTTTTCGGATTTGTATTCTTTTTTGTTTTCATTTACTTATTTGTGTTGAATAAACTTACTTACTTACTTACTTACTTACTTACTGTATATGCTATGGGCATAGTGGGAAAGTAGGGCAATGCTGACGGTGCCCGGGCAATGCAAACAATGACCGTTCATGCTGTCCGGTCAGGTTTTGTAAGGTCAGGTCACGTTGCCCAGGCGCTAACATCGCCCGATTCGTCACTATGCCCGTAACATATACAGGGTGATTTATACCAGGAGGCGAAAAATTAAAATTAGGGTTCAGGGCCACAAACTAAGTAAAAAATGTCATATGAAGGTGTGTCCGGAAATGATTCGTTTAAAATTTATGCTCGTCTCAACATGATAGACTCCATGTTTGGACGAGCATAAATTAGGTTGAAACGATAAGGGATGATTAAAAAATATCTCTTCGAAGCTTCCCTGTTAGTATAATAGGTGTACCAAAATTTATTTTTATGTCTTTCTCAAAAGTTGGGAAAAAATTAGAAACCTAATTTAATAGCCTCCATCTTTGAACGAGCATAACTTTTATACGAAGTATTTCCGGACATACCTTCATATGACATTTTTTTACTTCATTTGTGGCTCTGAACCATAATTTTAATTTTTCGCCCCCCCCCGGTATAAATCATATGTATAATAAAGTGAAAGAATATTTCAAGAACTGAGCATTCCGTATTTGTCAGAAACTCCGGACGGTCTCATAAGAGATCAAGGTGTTGTTGAAGTTTATGCCCAAAGTTCTTGTAATCTAACCCCGCCCCGGAAGAAGGTATCGAGAAAAGGAAAATCATATTTTGGAATCGAAACGGGAAGATAAATATGAATCACAACTACTTTTACCAAATTCAGGGACAAATGCAAATTACAAAAAGAGGGTATTGTATCTTTACAGTCTGGACACCCAAAGGCATAAAATATGAAACGGCTATGAGAGACAATGAATTTTGGAAAATGAAAATGGAAAATCAACTTGTAAACTTTTATACGAATGTGTTACCAGAATTAAATGATAGTAGAAAAAGTAGGAATATGCCTCTACGATGAATGTTGAAAACCACGCTATTAGAACTCTGGGCGAAATTAGCACTTTTAGTTTGTTCAGAGTTAGGTACATTACCTAAATACTTGTTATTTATGAGGATCATTCCATTATAACCCGGAATTACTATATTGCTGATAAATTACTTGCAATCTTGAAAATATTTGCTCAGATCTATACTTTTGGATGAATTTACAAATAAATTATAATAAAATCCCCGCTCATGTCAGAACAGCCCTCGTATCGGAAAAAATTTACTGGGTTTTCATTCAGAGATTTTAAGTTGTTGTTATTTGGTTATAAAGAGAACATTATTTAAGGTGAAATTTGAATTATTTTATATCTTGCTATAAATGTTCATCACTTTCAATAACAAACGTGTTCAAATTGTGTAAATTTACTTTCAGATAAAATCGACTCTAAATTGAACAAAATTATAATAAAAATGTGGGATATGGCAGAGCGCTGCAATTAAGCACAAATACATTAATTCGCAAGACCAAAATTCTATGTTCGCGTATATACGATTAAAATATGTAATGTATGGCGATACAATTATTGAAGTGGGCCCCATACAAAAATCACTGAGTTCGTACTAGGAGTTTACCAAGTGTTGCGCGATGAACAAGCAGAGGGCGTTACAACGCAGGGAATTAAATCGCGTTTGCAAGGGCAGCTCTCTTTACAAATTACTTCCTTATTTATGAACCGATTTTGAAATTGTTTGTTTTATTTGAAAGAAGAAACTTGTGGAAATCGGCCTCTCATCTCGGATTTTTAAAAGAGTAATTTTTTAGCAAGTTATAAGTACACAAAATTAGGGTATATTTGGAGCCGAAAAAGACAAACTTCTATTATTTTTTTTAGAAATCGCCGATGAGACCACTCTTAAGAAATGTTTTCTGTATATGCTTGGAAAATTAGAAAGCAAAATATTAATAAATAACCGTACAGTTTGTAAAGGCGGGAACGTCTGAATCGCTCGAAAATGCAGCAGGGAGACTTGGCTCTTAAAACGCATAAATAAATAAAATATTTTGAAATGTTAAATAAATCTGAACTACCAATGAGAAAATTGTCAATTTTGGCAAAAGAAATAGGATCAGATGGGCCTCCTGATATGCTATTATTACGATGCATCAATGGCATGACAAGCTCCGACAACAGCAGTAAGCAAGTAAATTTCAGAATAAAAGGAAAATATGAAGATCAAATGTTCCATCTGCAGCGTGTACGAATTGTCGATAATTTGCAGTCACCGACACTCAGCATTGAATCAAAAATTCTTATTGACCAAGATAACTGGGAGCTGATAAAACCTCAGAAAATTCAATTAGGCAAGAAAAACACCAGCTGCGTCCTTGAGGAAACGTGGTTGGGTCGTCCATGGGTATGAATCGGCTCCTGCTGGCCAAACTCGTAAAGAAGTATGCTTTCATCTGACCGAAACTGAAGAAGACTTGCATAAATTGGTAAAAAGTCACTTCGAGATCGAGGCACTGAGAGTGAAAGCGACACCTAGAAAGAACAGTGGAGACGGTAAAGCTCAAGTAATTCTAGAAAATACCACTAAACGAATAAAAAACCAAGAACGTTGGGAAACCGGTTTGTTATGCAAAACAGGAGAAGTAGAACTTCGAAATAAATGTAACTCAAGGGCATGAAGTGAAAGCAAGAATACAGTTAGGAGTCAGGATATAGGGCATATTTTTAAAAATAAAAATTTATTGAATAATAGACGGATAAGAAAAGACACGAGAATTAAAATATATGAAACGATGATAAGGCCAGTAGTTACATATGTGATAGAAACCAGAAGCTTAACACTGACACAGGAAGAGCAACTGAGAATTTTTGAACGTAGAATATTAAGGAGAATACTTGGACCAAGAAAAATAAATGAAAATCAATATAGACCGTTAATGAACTTCGAAGTGGTGGAAGAGAGAAAGGGAAAAGACATAGTAAAATATATTAAAGCACAAAGAATAAGTTGGTTGGATCACATAATACGGAGCAATGGAACAAGAGCGATAAGAACAATAACAGAATGGAACCCCAGTGAAAGAAGAGCAAGAGGGAGGCCCAGAATGAGATGCTATGATGACGTTATGAATGATCTAAGAGCACCGAAAGTGGCTAATTGGAGAGAACGGGCGCAGGATAGAAGATGGAAAGAGATAGTGGAGGGAGCAAAAAGCCACAAACAGATATGAGGTGTTCATAATTGAACAAGGCGTGGGGACTGATCCACCCCAAAAAAGGAATTTGGAAAGTTCTCTGGAGAACGGCCAAAACCCGAACGGGTATAGTGCCAAACAATAATAATACAGTGCTTTTAAATTTTTGCTTTTTCGTTTTTAAAAGAAGAGAGCGAAGTATTAATCTTTTGCACTTGTAAGTGAAATTTTTAGCAGATGTGCAAATTCCATCCAAGTATCAAACATTTATTTTATCATAATACAGGAGCTCTTTCTTTCTATACAAATCGACAACTACCAAATCAAAACACAGAAAATGTGAATGAATATGTTGAAGTTCGCCAACCCGTCCTAACTTAAAAAGCTCCGTCGCTTAACATTTCTTTGATGTCGCATCAGAAAACCGACAAGCAGTGGAACGCCGTTCGGCGCGGGACAAGGTTTGCTAGACCGTTCACATTGGACATGGTGAAGTTATGCTACGAGATTCTCGGCGGTATTCGGTTGCAAATCTGTAACGACCCTTATATTAATTAGTGGAACTGGACCGTTCGAACAACTACTCCTCGGGCAAATACCCCACCAGGCATTGAATTATAGAACTAAATCCAGATTTTTTGAACTACGAGACGTTTCAGACTGCTACCCCACCTAAGGTGGCTTTGTAGTAACTCCTTTTTCGCTCCTATTGGAGCATAGGGCATCCTTGCGGATGTTTCTGTGACTAAGTTTGCAGTTAGGTCGTCAGCCTAACGTGCCTTAACTCTCCTTCTCTGTTATGTACATAATCCCTGTGTTGAGTTGGTTTAATGTTGTTCCTGGTTACCCATCCCGTCCACAAATTCCTTCCATTCCTTTCTGTTTCTTGCAATTTGCTTTATTTCAGCCCAAGTCTTACTACTCCTCTCTGATTCCTTAATGGTACCCTTCCTCCATGAGTTTGTTGGGCGTCCCCTTCTCCTTTTTCCCTTCACATTAAAATCCAAACTCTGCCTTGTAATATCCGCATCTTCCTTCCGTAGGGTGTGTCCGATCCATTTCCATTTTCTCTTTCTTATTGTTGTCTCCATTGGCTCTTGGTTCGTGAGATGCCATAAATCGTCGTTTGATATCAAGTTGGGCCAATATATATTCATTATTCTTCGCAGGCATTTGTTAATAAAAACTTGGATTCTGGTGCCATTGGTCTTGCTCATTGTCCATGACTCGCAACCGTAGAGTAAAACACTTTTAACGTTAGTAGTAAAGATCTTAATTTTCGTTTTTGTTGTTAGCTCTTTTGATGACCATATCTTCCTCAGTCCATTAAATGTTATCTGTGCTTTAATTATTCTATTTAGTATATCTTTATGGCAAGTTCCGTCTTCATCCAATATACTTCCCAAATATGTGAATTCTGATTCTCTCTCTACTGGGTGTTCGTCTATCATTACATAATCTGTGTCCTTTGAGTTTATCGACATCATTTTGGTTTTATTGGGGTTTATCTCCAAACCTATTCTCCTCGCATTTCCCCGGAGGCTGTCTATTTTGTTTTGCATATGTTTAATTTTCTCTGTTATAAGGCTTACGTCATCCGCAAACTCAAGATCTTCCAGATATTTGCCAAATCTCCATGTTAGTCCATTTTGATTCTTCATTGTGTTCTTCATTATCCAATCTGTGGCAATCAAGAACAAGAAGGGAGAGAGCACGCATCCCTGTCTTACCCCTTTGCTTACATTGATTTTCTTTGTTTTTCGTCCCCCACGTTCCATTATCACTCCATAGTCCTCGTACAGTATTTTAATCATATTTATTAATTTCCTAGGGATTTCGTATTCTTGTAAGACCTGCCAAAGAATTTGTTGGTCGATAGTGTCAAACACCTTTTTAAAGTCGATAAATAGTAGGTGGATTTCCTTTTGCCATTCTCTGCATTCCTCCAATATAATTCGTAATGTCACTATATGGTCTATGCAGGAGTGGTTAGATCTAAACCCTGCTTGATTGTTTCTGAGTTTTCCATCTGCTGTTTGCTTAATTCGGTCTAATATTATGCGTGCCAGTATTTTGCTGACGCTGCTTAGAATCGTTATGGATCTCCAGTTTTCACAGTGTGTTCTGTTTCCTTTTTTAGGAAGATTTATTAGTTTTCCATTCGTCTGGTATTTTTTCTTCTTCCCATATTTTCCTTATTAGGCATGTGATGATTTCCGTGTTAACTTCTGGGGCTGCCCTTATTAGTTCATTTTGTATGCCATCTATTCCTGTTGCTTTGTTAATTTTCAAACTTGCAATAGCATCTCGTACCTCTTCGCAGCTGGGTTCTTTTGCAGCCTCTTCTACTTCCTCATATTCCTCCATATTCCTTTGTGTTTCACTGTCTCCAGCATTTTGATTTACATTGTATAGCTCTCTCAAATGTTCCTCCCACCTTCCAAGTATCTGTTCTTCGTTGGTTAATAATTCACCTTTTTTGTTTCTTATGTGCTTGGGATAGTTTGTTTTCCCTCCCGTCATCTTTTTTGTTGTATTATATAGTGTTCTCATATCCTGCTTTGCTGCCGCGCATTCGGCCTCCTTCAATATTTCTTCTGTATATCTCCTTTTATCATTCCTGGCACCCCTTTTGATTTGCTTGTCTATTTGCCTATATTGTTCTTCCAATTTTGCTTTTTCTTCCTTCCGCAATTCATTCATAAGCTTTAGTTTTGTAATTCTTCTCTCAAGGTGGCTTTGAAACAATCCTAATTTGTCTCCATGTACGTACGTGCTTTTAAGCAAGTCTTTGTTCAAATATTGCATGTACTGTACTGGACAACTACTCCTCGGGCAAATACCCCGCCAGGCATTGAATTATAGAACTAAATCCAGATTTTTTGTACTACGAGACGTTTCAGACTGATACCCCACCTAAGGTGGCTTTGAAACAATCCTACTTTGTCTCCATGTACGTACGTGCTTTTAAGCAGGTCTTTGTTTTGAATGTGTATGGAAAACCGCAGACCAACTGGTTTCGTCCTTCTGGGATTCATCAGTACGGTGCTTCCCCCTACACACTCAAACCATGCAATTTAATCTTGCTATATATGCTGCCGCGCTCTGGACAGATATCAGCAAGTGACAACTACTTTGAGTAATTATCTGGTATTAATTAGTGGTACTGGTACTCCTCGGGCAAATACCCCGCCAGGCATTGAATTATAGAACTAAATCCAGATTTTTTGTACTACGAAACGTTTCAGACTGCTACCCCACCTATGTATTTAATCAAATAAAGTGTTATTCGAAGCAATTAAGATTATTTAGAATAAAACATGATATCGAATATGCATACTTTTTGAATTTTAGACTGATGTGAATTCTTTACCGTTGTTGGACACCCTTCAAAGTGAATTACGGCAAGCATGTAAATCCAATCCTGGCTCAGTTCATCATATTCAGCTTTTATCAGACAGTAAGTTCACAGAAAAGTACTGTCAAGCGTATGTGAATATTTATTTTCTTGAGTAAATATAATTAAACATTTTTAGATGATGATGGGAAGCATTCTGGTGGCACTTTAAGAACTGAAGGTGTGTGCAGGGCTTTGGAAGAAGTATTCAAAAAGTTTGAACTGAATAAAGGGGCTACGTTACTACAGAAGCAATTTTTATAGTCCATTAACTATGAATGAGTTTTTAACATTCTCAGTGTTATTTTATTTCAATAAAATGTTAAGAAATTTTGTATAAATGTATATTATGGAACTGATAAAACATCATTTTTAGTGTACAATAATTACCTATGTTGTACTTATACAGTACCATATAATAAAAAAGTTAAAATCACATGCTTATTATTGAACTTTATCCATTTTACACATTTGTCCACAGAATGCACCCTAAACTTTAATGTTACATGTTACCTTATACAGAGTGTTCCAGAATTCGACCACCGAAATTTAAGGGCATATAACCAAATACCCCATCAGAGAGCAGCCACGGCCTCTTGAAGAAGAGGGTTGCAAAAGATGCTTTTCCTTGGTACAGTAAGGTTACCATACTACACATAAAGTTTTATGAAAATCCGTTTCAGGAAAAGTGAAAATTCGCAGCCCTCATAGCTGAATTTTTTTGATAATTTTATGCCGTTTGATTAAGATCACTATTTTTAAGTTTCTTGCAGTTTATTCAATAAAATAAATTATATGTCTAAAATTGTTTGATATGTGCCATTTTCGAATAAAATAATTAATGGGTAAAAGCTCACATGCATTCAGTGGCAGGTTACCGCATAGGTGCTTGAGGCAAATGCCTGGGACCTCAAGAACACAAGGGCCCTCAAAATCGTTGGAGCATGTTCCTAAAAAAATAAAAATTGTTGTATTATACAAAATGGTTCTATGTAAATTTTAATATCTTCTAAACCTATTTTCATAGTGGGTATTGGGTAACATTCTGCGATCGGCGATCGACTGTCTGCTCTAGGTGTAAGACACTTGCATCTGATAACTGAAAAACCGCATGCTGCGTGCATCATTGCTCCTTCTCCCACCCAGTGGCCAGCGCGTTCGGGGGTGTTTGTTCGCTATCGCAAAATGTTTGATGGGGAATGGGGAGGGATGGAATTGGCTAATATTATTCAAGTAACGGAACAAATAGAAATATTTACAGTATGTACATATTAGCCAGCAATGCTTCATAAGGAAACCTAAAGGAAAAATAAGATTCGAGGTGATTCTTAGTAGGGTCAGTAGGGGGCCTCCAGTTCAAGTTATGCCGGAGGTCACACAAAATCAAAAGTCGCCAATGCATGCATTGTGAAAAGATTGGAGAAAAATGCGGAAGAAATATTAGAAGAAGATGAGTTCGGATTTAGATGAAGTAGGGGAACAAGAGAGGCCATTCTAGTTTTACGAGTAATTATAGAAAAAAACAATAGACACAGGAAAGAGCGCCTATATGGGATTTGTAGATTTAGAAAAAAGCCTTCGACAATGTAAAATGGATGATGTTCGAAGTGTTCAGAAAGGTGGGGATGAAATAATATAGGAACACAATAATACACAATCTCTACAAAGAGCAAATGGCAGTTATGTAGTTTGAGCAGGAAAGAAGAGAAGGGGTGAGACAGAGATGTGTGTTGTCACCTCTATCTAGTTTTCAACCTATATTAGGGTTGCCAGACGTCCCGATTTCGAGGGCTTTGTCCTGCGGCCCGATGGACTGTTCGTCGGGACGCTAACTGCCCCGGTTTTTTGATTATGCGTAGATATTGGCAACAAGGAAATTGCCCCTCTGTATTTGGAAAATTAAGTTGTGCTGGCAACGTAGCAATATGCCGTGATTGCGTGACCGTGAGTCACAATCATGGTTTCTGGTCCGCCCGGCGCCGGCGCGGCGATCCGTACGAGCCTACGAGCAAATAATAACAGGAGAAAACCTATTGATGGTAGGGGTAGGCAAACCGGGCGACGGAAGTCGGCCATTTAATAAACTTATTAAACTTCATTTGTGGCTGTCAGTTCACGGTCCGTGTTGTTAAAGTTGCAACCCCTCTGCCGCTGACATCACCCGTTCCCCCACTCAAATAAACCTCTTTCTTTGCATTTCCGTCGCGTGCCTTTAAAGCATTATGTTCTCTCCTGTTATTATTTGCTTGTAGGTACGAGCGGCGAATGCCGAACGCTCAGTGTTGCCTACCCTACCAAAATTTCGGTAGATCTACCGGTTTTATATGTTATCTACCGATCTACCGAAATGATACATAATTAAACCGAAATTTCATTTTTTAATTATACAATTAAGAAATAACCGGAATTTGCGTTTTTCCTTTCTTCTTTGGTAACTCCTATGGCATCATTTTAGTGCAGTGGTACATTACAGTTATGCAAAAAAACCTAGAACCAACACAAAACAAAGCCACGATTCGGCGGCACCTTTGTGTCGCTGGTATTTTTGTTTTGGCTAGTGACGTTCGCCAGTCTTCTAAAAACTACACTGCTTATTTTCTGGAAAATTATTTGAGAGTATTCTTTTAAGAGTATTTTGTTGTTTTGTCGAAAAATATTCTTTTAAATGAAATAGTCCAAGAGCCAGCAACGCTTTCGTTACGTTATTTTTAATCAGACTAGAACTTGAACGACGAATCCCTTGCAACGTAGTAACAAGGGAATCAGAAGTCTGGCAGCCGTCCGAGGGTGTCTTTCGCGCCTCTAGCATTTTTAAGGGCGAGAAAAAAATTTAAAATTACACTATTATAATCATAATCATTATGGCACTTCGCAATATTAAAGTTAATACTATTTTAAATCAATAAAAAAAATGCCAGACAAGTGAGTGGGTGGAAAGTGGGTGCCAGAGGGGATAAAAGTGAGAGGTTCTATGCAAAGGCCCAGCGTACGGAATCTGGAATCTAGTCGACCACATTATCACTCCCTGGTCATGGGTCACCAGTCACCATGGAAACGTTATATTATGTGATGACAGTTTGTTTGCGATTTTGGAGATGCACAGTTGTGTTTGAGTGCAATTTGATTCGCCCTTTTAACCCCCTCTGGCGCGCACTTTCCCCCCCACCCACTCGTCTGGCATTTTTTTATTGATTTAAAATAGTATTAACTTTAATATTGCGAAGTGCCATTATGATTATAATAGTGTAATTTTAATTTATTTTCTCACCCTTAAAAATGCTAGAGGAAGAGGCGCGAAAGCCACCCTGGGAGGGTTGCCAGACTTCTGATTCTCTTGTTACTACGTTGCAAGGGACTCGTAGTTGAAGTTCTAGCCTTATTCTCTATGGTGTAACGAAATCCGTTGCTAGCTCTTGGACTAAAATATTTCCGGACATATCTTCGTGGAACATTTTTTACTTAATTTGTGGCTCTGAACCCTAATTTATCTTTTCGCCCCCTGGTATAAATCACCCTGTATTATAATTCTCTCAAAAAACTAGCGTCCCGATTTTTTAACCAAATTCTCGATTTTTAAACAGTTTTTCAGTTGGTATACCCGATTTTTGCATTATCTGATCTGGCAACCCTAACTTATGTATGGAAGATGCAATTAGTATTGTTAAGAACAGAACAGCCTCAGGGATTAATATGCACCTAGGGCTGGGCGATATCGAATACTGAATATCGATATTTTGCGATATACCACACACACATAACACACACATAACCATGTAAACAATAAAGGCCGACACGACACTGCAGCTGACAGCAACAGCGGACACCCCCATTACTTCATTGTTCATGGTAGACCTGTCCTTCGTAAACCTGCAAGGGGGCTTTGAAACTTTGAAAACAAATGAAATATTTAGCTTCAAGCATTTATATTGGTTTTTTGTTATCGTCCTGTTGTGCGTAGGGATGCATAATTTAGACAAAGTATCGATACTGTTATCATATGATACTTTTTATTCATGTATCGATACTATATGATATTTGACGGAAAAGTATCGATACTTGAAAATTTCGAGTATCGAAGAAATAATGATTGATTAAAAGGTCGAGGAATAAAAAATGTATTTGACATCCTCTTATTTCTGTTTTATTTACTTCAAAGTCCACAAATAAGGACTTTGCCGGCTGTAAAAGTGCTGCTGTCTAATTTGCGTTTTTGCACTATAGGAAACAATAAATACCCCGAAACCCGAACATTTGGAGATACTGTTATTTTAGTATTGAAAATACTTCTGGGCGCGTGTATACGGGACTCATCTTACGAAAAATGTATCGACAGGCGACAGATTCTGTCGTAGTGCAGGGATATTCAGCAAATACTAAAATTTTAACTTTGAGTGATCCCAAAGTATAACCAGATGAAACTCTCACAGATGATTCTACAAGTCTTTTGGCACCTAAAATGGCAATTACTTTTTTGGGTGGTAGCGAAAAAAATTAGGGGTGAAAAAGCAGTAAATCTATCCCACCGTGCGCCGGGAGACTCTCGGGCATCTTACGCGAAAATTACAAGTCGTAGAACTTTGCGTTTTTTTTTTAATTGTTGAAGAAATATTGACGTTTTTAATGGTGTAAATTTTGTGTAAATACAAGAAACCAAACTAATTTTATTGCACCGTATCTAAAATATGTCGCCAAATCGGTAACAATACGTTCCACTTTGAACCTGGATAACTTTTTTTTTCACGATATAGATTTGGTTTTTTCTTACATAGAAAACTTCCTTATGGTATAACGAAATTATGATTTCGAATAATGTATGGTCGCGTTTCAAAAATAAGTCCGCTATAACACTTTCAATGCGCCGATGTCAAAAATTCACTTTCGGTGCACAGGACGAGCCGTGCGAGTGAAAAGGATAGATTATGGGGAATAGCCGAGCACCAGAAGGAGACAGAACGCGGCCAAGTTACTCTGCAAAAGAACAGCGTTGTAATGCCACCTTTAAAATCTTCTTTCAATGCATTTTCAAAACTCTCTTTCTGTAATAGCCACGAAATAAATGCTAGTAAATGAGGTAGGTACTTGTTTAGCGAAACTTTTACTGTTTACATCATCTGGGGAAGGATAATTTTTATTGGGTATTGCAAAATTTTCCATACATTTAATTAAAATTGCAGCAGCTCTGTGAAGAATTTGCAAATCTGATAATGTATCACCCGTTGTTTCCAGATTAAAATCAGACGATTCGTCTGTTGAGCTTGGGTTCTCATTTACATGCTTGATTTTTTTGTCAAAAGTTCTTTCCCAGAACACAACAAATCACCTGACCTGACCTGGTCTAGGAATAAATTGAATAGAGCCTTTAAATCTTTTCGACAATTTCATTTTCAGTTTCGCGGATTGTATTGGGGATCTTTCTGCATTATGTAACATAGACTTATATTTTTGTGTTACTGCAGTTACTTAATGGCAGCTTTTCTTTATTATCTAAGATGTGTTCTTGAATCCAAGAAGAAAATGTTGAAAACAAGCGATCGATACTTTTTGTATTTTTGTCAGTTTTATTTTTGTGGGAATTTATATTTCTGGTTGATATGTACTCTGCGTAGCACAATTTGTGGTATTTTGCATCGTATGCAAATAAGTCTTCATACAAAATCAGTCTAGAGATAATACGATTGTCATTTCTCTCTCTTGCAGCATTTTTATGCGAGTGGAATCACCCGTGCCTATAGTAACAAGGACAAACAATACATAATTAACCAAATAAAACATTTTTTTTTTTAATTTAACAAATAAATACTTCGCGAACTACCAATATATAACGTTTTATTTAAATATTTTACCGGTTTCAGGATTCACAAAGATCCCATCATCAGAAATGTACGAAAAATTGTAAACAAATTATTATGACAGTTGTCAACTGTCATAATAATTTGTTTACAATTTTTCGTACATTTCTGATGATGGGATCTTTGTGAATCCTGAAACCGGTAAAATATTTAAATAAAACGTTATATATTGGTAGTTCGCGAAGTATTTATTTGTTAAATCATGAACTTCTACCAAAAAGTAAAACAAGAAGATATTAACTACACAAATAAAACATTTAGTACTACGATACCAGTTTGAATTGAAGTAAGTGATTTCCTTTTTCTTTTGCCAGATCCTCCACAAATTAAGGCAGTGGATAGTAGTCCGCAAGTTGCGGAATCCCATCAAGTGTACTACAGTTCCGCAAGTTATGCCTATGCGTTATACTTTCGTATAATTACTTCGTTAGTTCAATCCCCACCCAGCAGCGTTTGTGGGTAGGTAGATTATCGTAGAGAGCTAGTGGTTTGTTACTCTCGGGCCGGGTAGGATCAGCTCCCGTAAACGTTATTTTTTTCTCACGTTTCCACATGATCTTTTTCGCATAAAATGCGTGTGTCTGGTGCGAGGACAAGTAAAGGGTCTGTCTAAAATGCGTTGATACACAGTATTTAACACCTGTTCGCATGCCCACAACTTGCGGAACCGTAATGACAAATGATAGTGATCTGTAACTTGCGGACTACTATCCACGGCCACAAATTAAACACATGGTTCTAACGTTAAATTGATCCTGTCTTCTAGGTATTTAAAAGCGTATTGCTATTAGAGGCCGCAGAACCATTGTTGTGTGAGGGTTCACGATTTTTAGTATTAAAAATACTTCTGGGCTCGTGTATATGGGACTCATTAGTATTAAAAATACTTCTGGGCTCGTGTATATGGGACTCATCTTACGAAAAATATATTGACACGTGACAGATTCTGTTGACGGCGCGCGCAGTCGAGGCCTCTAATAAATTGGATGGAGGCGGCTACCGGCTAGCCAGATCGCCAGATGTAAATTAAGATACGGCGAGGGCGAGTACCGTTTAAGAGGGATATCGCGTTGCAATAAAAGTCCAAACTGTACAAAACGGATACTTTAATATTTTGTTACGTATTGCGTCAGTTTGACTATGTGCCTTGTGCTTGTCACAAATCATTTATTTTATTGTATCAATAATATACCAACTTGAGACGGCACAGATCACTTTTGTTGGACATCTTAGAAACCGAACAGTTGTGTTGGTATTTTCAATACACCTATGATACTTGCGTAAGATGCGAGGTCTGTGAATTTTTGTTAAATACAGGACATAAGTGCCTCCGTCATACGTCAGATCTTCATTCCAAACCCAAACAAAACAAAAGCACGTGCCATTTGACGTTTATCGATATTCTTTACAACTTCTTAAACTAGTTTTGGCAATATAATTATAGACGTTTTGCAGTGAAAACAGTTTATTTTCAATTTGTGTGTTGGACTTACGTGTGAAAACTTGAAAACGACCATAATTATATTTCAGAGGTTAGGTTAAAACGTCAAAAAGCACGTGGCTTTGTTTTGTTTGGAATGAAAATCTGACGTTTGTGACGCTCCACTTTTGTGGTCCATTTGTCGATGCGATATCTGAGTGAAGGTATCCATACTTTAGAAGTATCGATGTTTCGATACCTACGATACCGTTAAAAATAACCCATACTTCAAAAAGTATCGTATGCATCCCTAGTTGTGCGACGTGAGATATGGGTGTAGAACGTAGAAGTCTTTAGGTGGCCCAGCAATAGCAACGACCAACGACAAATCTGCTTTCGGCCTTTCCCCGCTAGCTCGGAGAGGGTTCAGCGTTGAAACAAACAAAAAAAAAGCGCCAGCCACTTTGTAGCCGCAGGTGAGATATTCCTAAACGGTAAAGTGGGAAATAAACTACCCCGGTATCTAGCATTGCTCCCCAAACAACAACTCGAAAAACAAAATCTTATTGGAATTACTCGGTAGCGAAAAACGGGCTGCAAAATGTCGACAAATAGGGCTATAGTACTTAGTGGAGGGAAGAAGAGGAGGCATAACAAAGCAGATGTGTCTGTTACCATTCGGCACCAAAAAAAGGGGCGTAACCTAAATTTCTTTGTCTCCTTACGCCGAAACGTGGACGAAAATTCTTAAAATAATATGACTAATTGAATTATTACAGACGTTGCTGTCATTGTTTTGAGTTAAATTACATGAATTCTAAACAGTAACCTGGTTTCACCACTTTGTTTGGCACCAAATCTGCTCAAATTTTGGTAACACTCACGTGCACGGCAATGATCGGACGTTGTGTATCCATACTCTTCCCTCATCTAAGCTAGAGACCCTACAAGAGGGTCTCTAAGCTATAGTATTTCGTATTTGGCAGTGTCTACGTCCACGTGAATACGAAACTTACCACTTTGCCAACGGAAACTTTTTAAAACAGACCCCAGAGTTGACATACGCATTTTTTGCAAACTAAATAATGGAAAAACGAGAGAAAAAAAACCTCTACGGGAGCCCATCCCACCCGCCCCCAAAATACCAAACTATCAGTTCTATGCGATACCTAACTATCTAGTAGGTAGTTAGGTAGTACCTACCGACGCTGCTGGTTTCAATTTCTACTAACGAAATACTTAAATGCAGGGTAAAATAATATTTTCTTCTTTTACCCTGCTTAAATGTAAGTATAAGTACATATAACCTATAACTATGATAATGTTTCGTCCCTATGTAATTTTTTAGTTTTGTGTCCTCGCAAGCGTGGAGGTACACACTATCTTAACGTAACGGTCGGGCGATGCAGTAGTCACTCCCATTCCCATGAACTTAACCTTGGACCAAGAACCTAACCAAAGTTTTGGTGCGCGTTTCTTGATAGACGAAAGTTACTTACATATTTTAAAAATTACTTTATGTTGCGATTGTAGGATGAATCCCGAAGCATTTCAAGAATGGAAATCCTTATTTGATAGTGGCATAGCTGAAGTATGGAAATCGGAAAGACAAGAGCTTAAAAGAGCTGCAATGGTGTTTTTCGCCTTAAAAAAAGAATTTCAAAGTAAGTGGTACCTGGGTGTGTTGTAGTTCAATAATAGTTCAAAGGCAAGTTTGAAGCCTGGTGTAAGGGAGGGCCACAATTTTTTTTTTTTTTATTTATTTATCATACAAAATTCAGATTCTACAAAACACAACGTTCTATACAGAATCCCATAAATTTGAACATAAACATATTAACATGTCAAAATCTTGCAAAGTATGGTTATAACTAACTAAAATATTGCGTAACTGTGTGCTATAAAATGAAATACTTAATACAAATCTATATAAGAACAAAAACTAAAAGTAAATAAACAAAGAAAATAACAAGAATTTACACAATTCACAAGCTTTCTCTTACTACTACTGGTATTTACATATTTGGTAAAATAATACTATCAGTTGCGTCGGTCCTTGATCAGTCTTGTCGTGCCTTGATAATGTGAATGTAGAGTTCTTTCCTGAATTTACTAGCATCATCATTTATTTTCAGTTTTTGTGGTAGGTTATTATATATTATTGCGGTTTTATGTGTAAAAGTGTTTTTTGTTTTGTTGGTCCGGTGATGTTGTAAGTGTGGCTGTGGTGCTTTTCTCGTATTGTAATTATGAATTTCATTATTCATATTTAAGTGTATGTTTGTTTCAATGTGTTTGTTAACTATTTTGTGTATTAATTTTGCCGATTCTTGCAGAATAATTTCTTGTATAGTAAGATGTCTAGTGGCTTCATAGACATGCATAGTCTATTTGTCCCATTTCAGTTCATACAGTGTTTTTACAGCTCGATTTTGCACCCTTTGCGACTTATTTAATTCAGTTTTTGAGGCTCCTCTCCATATTTATGCAAAGTAACTTAGATGTGGTTTTACATATGCATTATAAACAATATTTTTTGTATTTTTGTTTAACAGTGGTGCTGATCTTCGGAGTCTACCTGTTACTTGTCGAATCTTGCTTATAATACTTGTTATGTGCTCCTTAAACGTTAAGCGATCATCTAGTATTAATCCCAGATATTTTATTTTGTTTTCTTTGACAATTTCTTTATTATTTATCTTGACTTTTTCGTTTGAACTAGAAAAATCTCCAATATTTATGTACGCACATTTTTCTTCATTAAGCATAATTTTGTTGTCTACACACCATTTTTCAATTAACTTTATGTCATAGTTTATATCTTCAAGTGTGCTTACTTCTGTTCCATTATAAAAGATAATTGCATCGTCAGCATACAGTGTTAATTTCCCTCTGAGACCTAACATTGACATATCATTTATGTATATTATGAACAATATAGGACCTAATATTGATCCTTGGGGAACGCCATGCTTTATTGTTTGAATTTTACTATTTATTTTGTTTACTGTTGTGAATTGTTGCCGGTTGTTGAGTTAGTGTCTGAATATTTCTAACGAAGGACCACAAATTCCAATTAAATTCATTTTTTTTAAAAGAATTTTATGATTAACAACATTAAAAGCTTTCTTAAAGTCCAGAGTTAATCCTCGAATTTTGCGTTTCATGTCTACTTGTTCATAGATGTAATGAAGTAAGTTAACAGCTGCTGTATCCGTACCTTTCTTTTTTACAAAGCCATTTTGGGTTTTCGATATAAAATTGATTTCATTCAGAAATTCCGTGAGTCGATTGCATAAAACTCTCTCATAGATTTTTGAGAAAACGGTAAGAACTGAGATTGGTCTGTAGTTATTTGGGTTATCTTTGCTGCCACTTTTATGTATTGGTGTAATTTTTGCAATTTTTAGTTCATTGGGGAACGTTTTTGTCCCTATCGCCTCATTTATTAATTCTGCTAGAATGGGTGATATAATATTCTTTAACTTTTTGACCAGTTTAGTTTTTATTTGATCGTGTCCTGGAGCAGCGTTTGATTTTAAGCCTGTTATTATTGTCTTTATTTCTACAGCATTGGTTTTTTGGAGGTGAATATTTCTATCTTGTGGCCAACTCAGTGATACGTTAGATGTGTCTGGGTAGTTTTTTGTTATTTTAGTCGCTGCATTAGTAAAGTGGTCATTCATTATGTTAGCAATTTCTTTCTTGTCCTCTGTTGTGCTGTTGTTATAATCGTTTATTTTTGATACAGTATTTTCATTGTTATATTTTTCATTGTTTAATGTTTCTTTAAGTACATTCCAGAATTTTCTGTCAGAGTTTTTTGTATCCTTTATTCTAGTTTCGTAATGTTTCTTTTTGTTGTATCTAATTAAGTTCTTCACTTCTTTTTTCTTTTTTGTCAAAATTGCTTTGATGTATAAATTTCCAGGATATTTGCAGCTTTGATTAAATAATTTATCCCTTTCTTTTATTGCAAATTCTAGCTCCTGTGTAAACCATCCTTGCTTTGGGTTATTTGTAAATTTCTTCGTTAAACTTACTGCGTTTTTTCTTTCTACTTTTTTAATTAAACAGCTCAGATCAGAAAATGTTTGTATTTTCAATTCATTTTTCAGAGCATATTTTAATTCAGTTTTCATTTGTTCAATATTAAGTTTTTCGATTTTGTATGTTTCTTTTTGTATATGCCTCTGAAATCTAATTTTTTGTATTGTTATGTACATATACTTATGGTCCGATAACAAATGACTATGCAATTCATATGTGACTCTGTGTGTTAAGTTTGTGATTATATGATCAAGAATTGATCCCTGGCCCGTTTTACAGTTAATCCTAGTTTCCTAGTTCCGCTTTATTTACTATTTGATAGTTATAGTTGTTAATTGCATTTATGTATTCAGTTGCAGCAGAATTTTTGTTAAGTATATTTACATTGATATCTCCTACCAACATGAGATCCTTTTCCTTGCAAAAAATATCTTCTAAAGTTTCAGTAAAATTTATTATGGTTGAGGACTGATGCCTGTAAACAACACCTAAGCTGACACTACACTCTCCTAATTTTATTATTAAAAATTCGTTATTATCAATTCTTTCTGCATAAACTTTATCGAAAATAAGATCATTTCTAACATAAATTGCGATACCGCCACCTCTATTGTTATCCTTGCATAAATGTTCTGCCCTAAAGCCCTGTATGTTCATATTTGCAATTTCATTTGTGTATAGCCAAGTTTCTGTCAGTAACACGATGTGTGGCTTTTCTTGGTTAATAACTATTTCAAGGTTAAAAATGGCACAAATAATTATATAAATTATAACTACATTGTTATTCCTTTTTGCCTGTTCTTGAGCATTTACTTGTTCCTTCAATATTTTTATTTCGTATTTAAGTTTTTCATGTTCAGATTCTATTTTTCTCACGCCCTTAACCTGACTTTTCAGTTCTTTGTTTTCTTTTACTAGCTGATCGAACTGGTCCGAAAGGAATTGTAGTGATTTTTTCAGTTGGGCATTGTCATGTTTTATTTCTAGTAGCAATTTTACCACGTCCTCAATATTGTAATTGTTACTACTCGATTTTTTATTCCCATCTATGCTATCACTTTCGCGATCTGTCGTATACATATTCGGGTCGTTGACCTCTATAAGACATACTTTACAGATCCATTTATTTTTGTTTGCCTTCTTGCTGTACTCTTTAAATTGCTGTATATCTATCCCTGCACACTTTATGTGATGTCACTTTTCACATTCACCATTACATTTTATACAGTTATTGTTCTTTTTCACCTTTTTATCACATACACCACAAGGAACTTCTTCAGCAGACGCCATCTAGGTATAATTCGCCTGAAATATATGCAATGTTTGAGGCGTTGGTTACAAAAACAGCCATTGTCCATTTTGAAACGGCTGAGATTTTAGAAAAAAAACCCTTCGGTCATTCTACAGATTAGGTGCCTATCTAATTTTACAATAAAAGTCACACTACTATGTACTACTCACCTATACACTTCCAATCCACAACGTTTTTTTTCGGCGGAAAGTACTCCTTCACCTCCAAAAAAAATAATCAACCGGAGGATCATACATTGCAATTATAGGTTAGTGTTTCTAAAATGAATTTTCGTTACATTTTTACAGCGTTATAATTTTTCCCATGGTTCGGAGGTTACAAATCTACAATTCATCCATGTACAAGCACAAAATACCACAAAAATTGACAATTTGAACCAATTTTTTACCCAGCCAGCACCCCTATTCGCTCCCCAGTCCCGTAAGTTTGAGGGGTTTTTGGCCTTTCCGACAGAAAATTTCAACATTACACCATGTTCCAATACACAAATTAGTCATTACTCCAAAAAAAAAAACGCAAAAATTCGATAGGCACCTAATCTGTAGAATTACCAATTCCTTTCTTGTTATTTTAGTTACATTTTATTTAAAATTTATTTTTGGTACGCTAAACATGATTTACAATGGTCGTTTTTCATTCAGAGAAAGCGCATAAAAGTACTTTAAAAGTTTGCGTACAGTTCATCCACATTCGTAGACGTATAGTTCCACTTTTTACCAAACAACTCGTTTCTGATTTGCCCCATATTTTTTTCTTTCAGATTTCGTACACTTATTCTGCGTTTCTTTTGAAAAATTCACAATTTCAGTAAGATCCTAATAGTCTTATGATCTCAAAACTGCGGGAAACTTCTTGGGGCCTCTTTAAAATCATTGCCCATTTTCCATACTTGATACACTCTTCACAATACTTACGGACGGATGATCCTCTATATAAATTATTATACCTCCCGTATGGTGACTGTGCAAGAAACAAAATTTCTATACCCTGGAATTGAAATTTCACTGTCCTGGAACACCTCCGTGATATGTGTCTCCGCCAGACACCCCAACCAAAGGAACTCTCATGGAAAAAATATATTATATCTATCATTTTACCACTACTTAACCTGGCTATATTCATGCAAAGGCACAAATCGCTACTGTCATTTAGTGGAAGGTTCTTTACATTCCATGGTTGCTATATATCTTCTGTATATTATGCTACTCTTTTATTCTGAATACCCAACATTCTAACATAATCTCGAACATAATTGGGGCAATTTTTATGCAGAGTTGAGTGATTTATATCCACATATATTTAATTTATTTCTAGTCTGCATATTTTATATTTAACACATCTGGAAGTTTGGATTTTACATTCCTTATAGTATAGCTATGTTAGGCCGAACAGTTTGATCACGATACTTCCGATTTGCAGTCCTTGGCCAGATGATTATAATCCAAACACTTGTAACGTGAAAGAAAAGCAGCGCTCGATGACATCGGATCAATGTAATCTCCCACTTTTACTCCTTTACTCGCATCACCCTGCTAGCGTGGATTACCTTGTTTCAACTCTCACCGGTAGTTACGATAAATGCCTTGTGGTGGATGCAGCTATGGCCACTCCTTTTGAAATGGATTCGAATTTTTCTCCTACTGATTTAAGAAAAATACTTTTATAAATTTATTATGAAACAATTTTAGGACTCCAAAACGGAATAGATAAAGAAATGAATTCATTTAGGGAAAAGTTAAGCCAATGTGATAAAGAAATGTAGGTATTTATTTTGCAATATATTTCGACTTCATTTTTAGTTTAAATATTAATTTGCAGATCTCAGGAAGATATAATCGATAAGGAAGAATATGATTTGCGAAGCCCTGAATTATTTTGTATGAAAAATTATCTACCCTCAAATAATGATTCCACTTTTATGAATGAAGATGAAACATTTCTAACTCAAAAAGATCCAGATATAAGTCCAAAAATGAACAAGAGCTCTTTAATCAGAAAGCAGCACAAACTTAAAACTATTCATCAGAAAAATTTACAAAATAGTTTTTCGTCTGAATTTAAGGATAATTCAAATTTAAATTCAACTGTGGACATATCAGTTGATAAAGACTGCACTCCGAAAAGAATACTAAATAAAAATGTTGATGTTTTGGAGTTATCTATTATAGAAAATACACCTGATGCAGTGCCCTTGCAGAAGACAAATGTCCTGAAAATGTTTAGTTTTCCTGGAAAGCGAAGGAGAAGGGGGAAGGGCAGTAATAATGATTTGAATGGTTCCAGGAAATACAATACATTAACACAAATGTTTAATAGTATTGCTCAAGAAAGCACGTAAGTGAATGTAGTATATTCCATTAAATGGTTTCATGCCAATTCCTTAAAAAAATTTAGCTTCTCTACTTAAAATTTAATAGGCTTTCTAATTATCCACCTAAATACAGGGTGTTCCATTTAAAAAAAATGTTTTAGAAATCGCAGCTCTCTTGTTTTCCAAGTGATAACGTTCTCTTGTAGACAATTGGAAAGAGCATGAACAACCATTCAATATTTGTTTCGAAATTCTTCAAATCGGTTGAAATTTACATAATGAATGACTGTGTAATGGAATTTCACCCACACTGTATAGATGACAGAAACAAACATGGCTTAGTAGCAGTGGAGTAACGCAAAATCACAGAGCACCTTCGCGAAGTTAATTTTTCGGCCCCTCAACAGTATATAAATTTTGCACATTATCGTATTACAACGATTGGCCGAAATCGGTCTTTGATCCTAACATATATAAGGTTTTCTAACAGAACATAATTACGTCTTCCTTGGTCTTTAATTCATTTGGGCGTTTGGGGACCCTCAGAAGGCTGGCCTGCAGCCTCCCTATGTCCCTATCATGCGGCGGTTTACTTTATACCACTACATATTAGATTTTCGATATTCAATTTTAATTACAAAATATGTAGTGTTGTAAGAATGTTTTGTATGTAGATCAAAGTTCTATTAATAATAATAATACTTCTTTATTTCAAATAATTCCATACACATGTGACAAAAAATAATACACACATACAGTCACTAACTGAAATGACGTCAACAACACTGAGTACATAATCTCCCACTTTGCCTCAAGATATTCCTTGAGACTGTAAGGCTCTAGATTTATGAGAATTTTTCTGGGGTTTGGGATCCAAACATTTTTCGATTCTCTATCTTAATATTTTTTGGTAGTTTATTAAAAAATTTTATACATGCATATGATGGACTCCTCTCAGTCAATGACAGCCTGTGAATAGGAAAACTCAGCTCCACAGTTCGAGTATCGTAGGAACAATTTGTGTTGTTAACGGTGAATCTCTCTTTGTGTTTATGTTGAAACATTAAACATTCATACACACACAAGGCATAAATTGTGAAGATGCTATTTCTTCTGAAAACGTTCCTGCAACTTTCTCCATGCTTCATACTGTGCACGATTCTGATAGTTCTTTTTTGAACGACGAAAGCCTTCTCCAAGTTCTGGCCTACACCCCAGAAAATGATTCCATACCTTACAATAGACTCAAAATTTGCATAATATACAACCTTCAACGTCTTCGTGTCCATATACTTTGAGATTGTTCTTATTGCGAAACAGGCCTTACCTAATTTTCCCACCACATACTCAGTGTGTTTACGCCATGGCAAAAACTCATCAATGAACACCCCTAAGAATTTTGTGACTCTACAATCTCAAATGATTCCGAGCCAACATCAATGCTCTCAGGTTTCTCTTTTCTGTACTTGTTTGTAGTAGAAACTACCATCTTAGTTTTGTCTTTATTTAATATTAGTTTGTTCCCATCAAACCATCTCTTCGTACAGCCGAATGCATCACTCACCCTTTCAGTTAGTTCATTTACATCTTTGGCTCCCACTACCAAATTTGTATCGTCTGCAAAATTTACAATTTTGTACTCACTGGCTGATGTTATTTTGTTCAGATCATTCAAGAATACTATAAACAAAATCGGTCCCGATCACACTACCTTGCGCGATCCCCATAGAACTTTCCAGGATATCAGATTTTATGATTTCTTTGTTTTTAATTATTTCTACTCTTTGCTTTCTATTAGAGAGATATGATCGCAACCAATCATTCGCATGTCCTCGCACTCCATAATGCTCCAGTTTCTCCAGTAGATATTCTCTGTCAATTGTGTCATATGCTTTAGAGAGGTCTAAAAATATACCTAAGGCTATTTTGTTATCTTCTATAATTTCTAATATTTGTTGGGTGAAACTGAAAATTGCTGTTTGGGTTGATCTCCCTTTTAGATATCCATGCTGATTCTCTGAGAACATTTCATCATCATGAAAAAACTTAACAGCCTTGCACACACAGCTAACTCAAAGATTCTAGAGAAACTGGGAAGCAAACTAATTGGTCTATAGTTCTCAAACTGATTTTGGTCGCCTTTTTTAAATAATGGTTTGATGCGAGCCAGCTTCAACTGATCTGGGAATATCGCTTGTTTAAAGGAATTATTTATTAAGTAGGATAAAATAGAACTAGTTTCACCTATTGGCATTTTTACAATGCTTATGGGTATTTCATCATCACCACTACTGAATTTATTTTTTAGAGAAGTCGCCAAGGTTAGAATTTCTTCAGGTGTTGTAGGTTGCAACCACATGGATCTGTTATTTCTATAAATGTTAGAGCAAGTAAAGGGCACATGTGGTAGTTTTGTTAATAAATCAATTACATTTTCATTCAAATGTTTGTTAAACTTATTTGCTATGTCTTTGGGGTTATCCTTAATCCTTTATACAGCATTCATTCATTTTCGTTGGTTTACCACTAAGGTTATTACAGATTGACCATACGGTTTTATTTTTATTATCAGACTTCTTAATTTTATTCTGAAAATAATCCTTTTTTAAACCAACAAGACATCGATCATATTCTCTTTTGGTTTCTATATACAAATCGCGATAATTACCGTTAACTTTGCTTAAAACTAATAAAGTGTCTAATCTTTTCTTAATTTCTAAGACTTGGATCACTATATACATTTTCGGTCTTACTTTTGACAATAGTTCGTTTCGAAGGGAAACATTCATATAATAATATGCTTTATTTGGTTAGGCAATACAGATTCTAGAAGATATAAGTTTGTGTGTATTATAATATTTAGCATTGGGCCAAAGATAACACAGTTTCTGTTTCTAAAAGACTGCTAGTCGGAAACCAAATTGTTTCAGGTTTCAAAAAATCAAATTTATTAAACAGTATGTGAAAGTGAAAACAATAGTTGGGAAAAGTTGAAAGAATGCTAGATCGTTCAACCACGTTTGGTACATATTTATACTCGTGCTAAACGGTTGATATTGGCTGAACTAATTGCGCTATTAAAAATCTTTCATCCAAACTATGATTATAATCTACAATTAAGTAAGCAGCTTGCCCTATGCTATCTCACTTATTGTCAAAAATACAAACACGTTTAAATGGGGAATTACAATTTGGAGTTTTTTAATAGGCCCTCACAAAAATCGACTTTGCTCTAATGGTTTCCTAGATATTTGAAAAAAAGGAAAAATTTGCAATTTGGTTTTTTGTTAATAACTTCGTTATTAGTTAACATTTTGATGATTTGTAAAAACAGGTTTAATAGTCTATGGGCCAGCCAAGATTTCGGTATAATTTGGGGGTACTAATTTTCCTTTATACCACAGTTATATGGATGTATAAGAATGACTAAAAACCATGATTGCCATCTCAAAGTGGTAGCTAATACAAATGGCCGCCAATCTAAGATGGCGGATGTTGACTTCCGAAGAACGGCCATATCTCTGGAAATACCTAACCGTCCGATTTCAACATTCTTTTTTTTTAAATGAAATCTTAAAAGATGTCCTATAATTTAGGTTATTTAGTATTTTTGTATATGTGCAATCGTTAACTGGTAAATAGTGGATTAAAACAGATGATTGAGAAAAATTGAGAAAAATTTTATAATTTCTATCAAAACTTTTGTTAATCTTTGAAATGGACCACTCGAAGTAATGAATCTCCAAAAAGTTTCTGCAAAAAGCATATCAACGAGGGAGGTATGACGTATGACCATATAATTCATGTGAAGCTCATGCGGCGATGGAGGTCAAACATGGGTTTCTATACCCTTTAAATCTGCTTTTATCTGTTGAGCTGCTGGGGGGTATATAGTTTCCGGTTTCCTTTGCCAAAAGGTGCTCTTCTAATTTAATTTTAGACCTCACGTAATTTGCAAGTAGCAAATCGTAAGTCAGATTATCTGGTGAAATATATGTATACCTCGCCATTAATATTAGCAAAATCTAAGGAGGAATCAAATTCCTTGTTTAAGTTGTGACGGAATTTTTTTTTAGTAGACTATTATTTCGTCAAGATCATCCTTTAAGTACTCAATTAATTTTGAAACCAGATTACTTTGAGATTCAACCCTCTGGTTCGAGAATATATCTTTTCGTATGAAATAATTTAATTTTTGATATGCCACCTTTTCTGCTTCACTATATTTATCGACATTTTTAAGTTTATGGGGGCCTCAGCCTTATATAGCTAAGGTAACAAGTTTTATGATAATGAGCTTCTGCAGCTATATCTCTTGATGTGATTCCTATTATTTTTTACCGCCCCTCTCAATAGCAATTTTACGTAATTCTGCTTGTCAGTTCTCAACTCTAAAACTTGAGTAAGCGCTTCCCTTGTTTTGCTTCCTTTCTTGTATTTACTCTCTTTGTGACAAAAAACACAATTTTTGTTTTATATGATATGGTAGCCTGTAATCTCGCCTGTAATACTCCGTTTCAACCATTTTCAGCTTGACTCAAATCTACATTTTCTGATGATGAGATTTTTTAAATCTTGAAACCGGTTAAATATTATATATTTTAGAAAATAAAAATTCTATTATTTTGGACAACAATTTAGTTTAGGAAAAATAGATTTACGAAGATGCAATTTTACAAAATATGAACTTTCTAAACGATGGGAAGGTGTGAAAGAAAAGCTTAACGACGAAATTAGAAATAAGTTTTATTTTTTTTAGATTTAAAGATGGTGTCTTCCCAATGCATGCTTTATTTACAAAACAGTCTGTCTACTTGTAAAATTTTGAATTAAGGTACAATAACTTGCACGGTTTACAATTCCAATTCAATGAAGTTATTGAAGGCCTAAAAATAATCCGTACAAAGATGCGGAACGCTACCAGCGCAATAGTACGATGAGCGCAAATTTGCGTCGAGATGAAGGCGCACATTTTGAACATTTCCGGCAATAAAATAAGTTGTTTTCATTTGTTTTATATCTAGTTTTTATTATTCTATCAATCTTTTTGTTTTTCACTTTTGAAATTATAATTTCCTGGGGCAGCAAATAAAATTTTGAATTAAATTATTTTTTGGCAGTTTACTGCTACAAATTATGAATGTTTCATTGATTTCTACTAAACGAACAAAAACTGTATAGGAAAAGAAAATGTAGCAACACGCCACCTGCTGGGCGTATTTTGTACTACTACGAAAAGTATGGTAGCCATGATAATAGATCTTTTGACAGTATTTATTTAAATAGTTTGGTAATTATTTTGCATAAATAAAATGGAAATTGCAGTGAAAAGGAGCGTTTGTAGCACTACCTGCTGGTTGGTTAATTGTCAAAGTAAGAAAGAAAGAGAATCCAAGCTATCCTTTCACAAATTTTCAAGAAAAAAAGTGCAACTATTGTACAAATCAATTCATTCGGTTTAACACAAAAGGTGGATAAATGCAAGGCTTGGATGCTAAAATTAAATGGAAATGGTTCATAGTTTTTAGAGGCATTGACTTTTTCCCTTTTCCAGTAACACTGAATGTTAGTAGGGCATAATAGACACTTCAAAGTCAATAAATAATACTAGACCTAGAACAAGTACCTACACAAACACCAGAAACACAGAAATAAATAAAATTTCATTTGCTTTTTTATTAAATTTGCCTACACTTCATTTGTAGCTCATTTATAGTAAGTATAATACATAATACAACCTGGTGCACAAGAAGAGTAACGCAGCAACATGCTCACACCGTGAAGATTTTCCAGCTTTGCAACTGCATTCTTTATATGCACATCTGAACCCTCCGGAAAAAAGAAACGTCTAGTTCCTGTGGAAAAATCCCGCAGACCACTCGTTTTTAAACACAAAGCATAAATAACACACAGACCACTATTTCAGTTTCTAACCTTTAATGCCGCATAAAATTATATGATTGGCATTTAAAACTGCTTACCTTTCTATTATGCAATGAGAAGTAGAGCTTACCTCCAAATAATTGAACAAATAACCAATTCTTAACACGAAATCCATTTTGGGAAGAAGATTGTGGCAAATAAATTATGACAATAAAAGTAAGTTGTTTACATAACATACTTTTCTTTGCCGCTATAATTGAAACGATCACAGCGCCTCTATAGTTTATATTTTTTCCCTATAATTGTTGCAAAATTACTCCTTAATGAAGTTGTTTTTCCATGGATAGGTAACTAAATTTTTCCACTAAATTATGAATTTTATTTTCTGAAGTTATTATTTTTGGTAGAATATCAACTTGTTATAGGTTGCTAAACTCAGCAAAAGATGAGCTATTTAATGACATAACAATCCGATATGGCGTCCATAAGGAAAAATAAACCTGATGATGACTGCAAGTGTATGAAACGTTGGAGACAAGTTTAGAGTATTGTAAAATATGCGGATTAAACAAAAATTTAAGTCTGTTTTTACAAATCATCAAAATCTTAATAAATTACGAAGTTATTAACAAAAAACCAAATTGCAAATTTTTCCTTTTTTTCAAATATCTAGGAAACCAACAGAGCGAAGTCGATTTTCGTGAGGGCTTTAAATTGTAAAACTTTTTCCTCATTTAACCGTTGAAAGATAAGTGAGATAGCAATGTTGTTGATGCTTATCTGGGACACTCTGTATAAGTGCGATGTACCAAAATACTGTTCTCTCTTATGGAACGGCCTAATATGATCGAAGTTCTGGATTGCGTGAATTAATCTGTATATTCATTCTTCTAAGATCACATAACAAAGATTTTTAAAATACATACATAATAATTAGGATATTTTGAAAAATTTTATCTTTATATTCAGAGAGAATTGAGTATCTTTTCTTTGAGTTAACACTTAAAGTTCGTTTCAGACCCAAAAATATCCACAATTTAGGACTACCTTAATACACTGCCGGACAAAAAAAACCGGACACATGTTTTTATTTTTATTTTGAGGCCCTACAATATTTTTATGTTACTTAACTTACGCAAATAATTAACGATTGCCCTACTAGTGAGGAAAAAGAAAGTTTTAGCTGAATATTGCACCTTTCGTAAGCCTAAACAGCCAAATCAGCATTTTGACTCTTCATGCATCTTTATTGAAACATCAAAATCTTTTACCTTATTGGGCTGCTCTCTATTTTCTATTTGTTTTTTAGTGAAATTTCATTTGTAAATGTCAGCTTTTAACATTTTCCATACAATGCACCCCGAAATTTGTTCACAAATTGTTGCTTTAAGCCACGATGGACGAAGAGTGTGGTATATTGCTCAAGTGCTGAATATACCCTGTAACACAGTGTAAAATGTACTCTTGCGATTTCGTGAAACTCATGGGTTTGTAAAGAAGGTCGGATCTGGTCGTTCACGGACTGCGAACCATCAAGATGTCCGTTTTCTCCATGTTGCTGCGCTGCCCGTTCGAGCATTGCCATCACCTATTCTTGCTGGACGGTTAGCCGAAGTTCGAGGAGTGGCAGTTTCAGCCAGAACAGTTCGGAAAAGGCTAAACGAATATGTTTTGACTTCAAGAAAGCCAGCTATGGGTCCCCTGTAGACCGTAGAACATCGCAGAGCATGACTTGCATTTGCGTGGCAATACGTAAAATGGGACGAACATCAATGGAGGAACGTGCTCTTTTCGAACGAGCCAAGATTTAGTGTCAGGTCACCAGATGGACGTGAAAAGGTGTGGCGAAGACCAGGGGAGCGGTACAGTCAATGTTTTATATCTCCTAGGGTCAGTTTCAATGGTGGTAGCATTACGGTGTGGGCCAGAATATCTCTGAGGGCTCACACAGAATTGATTTTCATTTAGAATGGAACAATGACTGCACACCGATACATTGTTGAGTGCCTGGAACCCCATTTCACACCATATATTCCATTTATAGCGGACAATTTTGTATTTATGGATGACAACGCCCACCCACACACAGCAAGAATTGTTACCGAGTACCGTGAAGAGGTTGATATTGGATGTCTCCCATGTTCAGCCAATAGTCCAGACCTGAATCCCATTGAACATCTGTGGGATTAGCTTGGGAAAAGGATTAGACGTCGCCAACCCCTACCAGAAACATTAAATGGCGCTTCAAGAATAATGTGAACAAATACCCCAAAAATCTATTGATAGCCTCATTTAGGTCATGCCACAACGTTTAAGGGAAGTAATAAGAGTTCGTGGTGGTAACACCCATTATTAATTTCGTTCTACTAGTGTGCTTTTCCTTTTAATATTTTTTTTGTTTGTCTTTTCAAGTTCTTAAGTAACAGGTTGATCTCTAAAAAATACTTTTGTTAGGTTTTTGTTGACGAATCATTTTGTTTCTTGTTTTTCATTTATTGTTAAGATGAAAAGAATATAGTTAAATATCATTTCAAACCGTCCGTTGTTTTTTATTCACCAAAATAGTAATTCTGAGAGTGTCCGGTTTTTTTTGTCCGGCAGTGTATATGGTTTCCTGCAAAGGACTAAATATTTTACCAATATTCGGAAAATTTTGCTGAATGTCATGAAATTCTAATTCTTGAATATCTATCCAACATCGAACCAAGAGAAACCAAATTTTGTTTTATTTCAAGTGATATGCTGTGTCATAGCTAAAGTTAATAGAGCATTTTGTGTTTTTTGAAAATACTTATCAAAATTAGAACTATAGAACCTACATATTTCACAATTTTCAATTTTTTCCATAGTTTATTACATAACAGTAACAAATTAGCCAAATTTTGGTATGGGTGATATTTTTCTAGAATTTCTGCATTTTGTAGAATTTTCTTTGAAAATTAGAGCAGAAAATCGAAATTTTGTTATTCAGAATAGTACAAAACTCACTACTAAATACACAAGTCAGGAATAACCTACTTGCAAACTTTTTAAAAGTTGGCAATTGACTTATCACTAACCGATTGTGAATAAAAACGTATTTCGTTTCAATTTTTAATTTTTAAAAATTCAAATCTGATGCCGTCCCTGGAAGATATTGTTTTAGAGAAAAATCAAAATAAGGTTTTTATTAGAGTGCATATAGGCAACTTTTGAGCACTATTAGACTGAAAAAAATCGAAAATATGATTTTTCGACTCTCACTAGTGTATGGGCCAATGCTGGGCAATAAGTTGAAACTTTTAAGAGTTTGTGGTGTAAAAATTTTAATAAATTGATGTTGACATAGATATTTAACGCTGGGACTGAAGGTATTAAACATATTGTTTTCCAGGAATTGTTCAAATCCAAGTGATGAATCCTTTTTATTGAAAAATCAAACTAGTGCTTCTTCAATGGCAATTGATGACATTTTAGATCATATTAACAAAGCAGAAGACAAATGTATATCCTCTTCAAGTTTGTAAGTATTGATATTAATAATAATAATACATGATCAGTTGTTAAACAGAAGAGTTATTTACAAAATGTATACAAAGTGAAATTTATAAATCTGTATTGTCATACATTGGTCTAAGAAAATTTGTGTTATTGTATTTTAGAGAAAATGATGATGAAGAAAAATATTTAGAATGTGGTCTATTACGATTCACGGGAATGTGCTCAGATGATACTGACACTGAATCAAACAATAAAGTATCAAGTAAAGTGAATGTAAAATATCATGAGTCACCACAGAAAACCACACATAAGTATGTATATGTTATTTTTTATAATACCGGAGAACAGGAAAGTACAGAGAAGCGTCACCCTTATCAGATGATCTTTAAGAATGACGTCATTAACTTTGATTTGGAATGCCTCTTGAAGTTTTATTTTCTTTTGCAGGTGGCGCTTCTATGCAGTTTTTTTATTCTCTTGTTATACTACTAAGGGTTTGTTTTTATGAAATACTTTGGTAACATTAGGTACATTGTTTGTCAAATTTTTGTATTGGGGTACGGCTTTTACTAGCCACTCCTAAACATCTTTCCGAATTGCCCAAATAAATGAGCACCTCATTGTTTTTACAGGTTATTAAGTAAAGAGAATACTAGTCCAAACTATGTTTACAAACCAGAACCAGTTAGAGGTAAAGCTCGTAAAAAACTGAAGGGCTGGGCATGCAGAGAATGTAAAGAGGTAATGTTTAGACATAATGCATAAACGAAAATTAATATGAATTTCTTAGTTTTATGAAGCCATGGAATTGTCGGAAGAAGAAGTTCAAAAGAGAATGGATGCTTGTTCAAAACATAGGGGCAAATTTGCTCCTGCTTATGAGACACCACCTGGTATCTATTCTTTTAACATTTCAATAAACTTTTATGTAATATGTGTTTTTAGGATTCTGGAGTTTAACAATGCCTCATTCAAAAAATTGAAATTGGTGGAAAATTGGTGTATAGTCTAGAAATTACGTATATATTTTTTTTTAATTGCTCTAATAAATTTTTTCTGAATTTTTCAAGTTAATGAAGTTTTTAATTCAGAGTTCTGTAGTTTTTAGTTTTGAAAGATATAGATCTGGTGGTTATAAGCTAACAAACTAGTGGGTGCTAGTCCTTGCCGTTTTCAGTTTGTGAAACTTGGTATTAAAAATTTCGGATTGGTATTTTTCAGTGTGCTATAGTTCATTTCAGCTATCTTGGCGTGTGTATGCACTAAGCAACGCCTCATGTTTATGATGTTTTCGTTCAAATCACAATGGTTTTTGTATTGAACGTATGTTGATGCAATAAACGCCATACGTATCAATCAAAATATGTATAAATTTTATTACTTTGGCAGCTAACGCACGTGCAATCTTAATTCCTTGGAAACAGAACGCACAAAAATGTTTTTTGGCATTTCATAAGTTGTAACGTCAAGTTTATTTCATTAACTGTCAAATTAGTAATTTCCAATATTTATTTCTAACAATTTTGGTATTGAAATACTAAACTAAAATGCCTGGGTGTACTATAACAAAACAGTGCAGGCAATTTGTACTAGATCTTATGGAGTATTTTAAGGCAGAAGCAGAAAATAAAGGACCTTTGATTCCATTTTCTTCTGTGAACGAGAGAGTTTCTGCCGCGTTGAAAATAAGTTTAAGAACCATAGGTCGTATCAAAGCAGAATCTACATCTGGTGATCCTCTTACTACCCCCGGAAAATCGCATAACAGGCGAAAGTTTAAGAGTGACGATGTAAGTGAAGAAATAAAATGCGAAATTCGCAACACGTTTTATATGATGAGAGAAGACAAGAAACACATTACAATTCAAACGCTGAATGAATTAGCAAAGCAAAGGGGTGTCATAGATGTATCTAATACGAGTATGTGGCGTATTTTAAAGAACTTGGGGTTTTGTTTCAAAACGGAGAATAATCGCCGTTTTCTTTGTGAGCAACCTCACATTGCAAGCAAGCGCATTGCGTTTTTACGAGAATACATACAAAATATGAAAAGCGAACATTCCAGACAATTTGTGTTTCTCGACGAAACATGGATTTTTGCTAAAGGAGGAAGTAAGCGCACATGGCAAGATGAAAGCGTTAAAAGCTGTAAGAAAGGCCATGCTCTCGGCCATGCTTCAAATGGGAAGCGATTTGTTGTACTTCATTCAGGAACTAGGCATGGTTTTGTACCGAATGCATCGCTGCTGTTCTCTACAAAATCAAAATCGGCCGACTACCATGATTCAATGGATCAGAATTCGTTCAAAAAGTGGGTTTTAGAAAAACTAATACCAAACCTTGAGGAACCGTCGCTAGTGGTAATGGATAATGGATCATACCATAGCTTCTTAGTAGAGCCAGTTCCCCATGCATCCTGGAATAAATCAAAATTAAAAGATTGGCTTGTAACTAAAAATGTGCCATTTTCGGAAACGGCTTTGAAAATTGAACTTCTAAATTTATGTAAAGAGAATAAACAACAGCCAAGGTACGCTATAGACGAAATGCTCCAAGAGCATGGTCATCAAGTCCTAAGACTGCCACCCTACCACTGTCAGTATAATCCAATAGAGTTGGTGTGGGGTATTTGCAAACAATATTATGACCTGCATATTGGAGAAGTTGGTTTTGGAGACAAACAAGTTTTAGATATGTGGCAAAAAGCTTTAGACCAAGTCACTCCAGATGTTTGGAAAAATTGTATAAATCACACGGAAAAAATTGTGGAGGAAGACTGGGAACGTGAAGTGCGCTTTGATGAAGTTGAACCGCTTATAATAAACTTGAATGATTCATCTGAAGATTCTGAAGATGAAGACGATACATTTTTTAAAGTTTTTTAAGATCCTAATATGTAGTTATTACGACAATTAATTAGAATTCTTTTTTATAAATTTTTTCTTTCGTAAATGTTTCAAATTAATTTTCTTTTCAACTTTCTTCAGTTCATTATTTCAGTT
The DNA here is from genome assembly GCA_963966045.1 of Xestobium rufovillosum. NCBI lineage: Eukaryota > Metazoa > Arthropoda > Insecta > Coleoptera > Ptinidae > Xestobium > Xestobium rufovillosum. The sequence goes on from OZ014504.1 coordinate 17,689,219, forward strand.
AGGTAACATGTATTATTGTATTTTATTTATATTATACTTGTTTACGTATTACCGACCACTTATTTAGCATCACTTTAGTTATTGTCTGCATTAAGTTTTGTTCATTTAACTAAAATTGAACTTCTGTAATTTATCTGCGTCGCTATATTCCAATGAAACTCCCGAAAATATAGTAATTATTATACTGATTGAATCGTTAAACTACTTTGGGAATTACATACATAGATAAGTGCATGCATTTTCCAGCAATTTATTAATCTATGGTGCCTTCTTTCAAATAATCATAAATTCTACTTGTTGAGAATTGCTGGAATGCAATACATATTTGACCCATACTGTCATATTGACGTACGAGCCAAAATAACTGAAAACAACTATATGATTTAGTAGTATATTATGTCGCAAGGGCAGAAAGTAGGCATTTGCTGGCCCGCGACTGGTTGATGCTCGAGCGATAGCGAGGGCAGCAGGCAGCTAAGGGCCAGCAAATGCCTTTCTGTCTGTGTGACACACAACTGTTTTTCGCTTCGCATTAAACCAAATTAGATAAATAACTGAAATTGTTGAAAACTTGTCTTGTTGTCTGTTTTGATTTAAACTGACGTTTAATAAAAAATTAAATGAAACGTCAAAAAAATGCACAAATGACAGTCAAAGGTGTCCAGATTGTGATAAAAAACTATAAAGTAGGGACGTTCTGAATTTAGAATCCCAAGGGCAGAAAATCTAGCTTTCGGTTATTTTTTTAGGGTTACTATGATTCATTTTCAGCTATGCGAAGCGAAAAAATTATTTTCAGTGTTTTCAGTGTCACACTTATCCTGCACAGCACCTAAAGTTATTTTTGAAATGTATTGACTGCATTTTTAATTTTTTAAAATGCTATATATATCAACTGTACAGGTTGCATTTTCTGGAACTTGTACCTACTTGTGCAGCTGAGTATTGTCATATCCATGCCATGTTTCCTGCAAATAATTATATGTGTAGTGTATCGAAGCCGAACGATAGTACAAGCCAGAATGTAGCGCGTGGAGCACTGCTGTGACGTCACAGCCGTGGACGGATCGCTTAGTCGGGAAGCAAGGTGCTTTAATTCGATGCCCTCTGCACAACTCGAACACACACAAAAATATGAAGCCGATTCTTATGTAAAATGACCTGCCAGATTCGAATTTTGAGGTCACGAGAAGATTGGGAATTGCGAAAATGCCGGAAAATCTATTTTTCCTGAACTTTCCTAAATCAATTTTCGACAACTTTTAATACTTTTCTTGTTGTATTTCAGCAACGAAAAGAGTTAGAGATCTGTTTTTTCATGGAATATACATTGAAGTGTGCTGATCATCACAGTGTACTCACGTTGCCTCTAAAACTTTCCAGTTTTATGAAAAAAAAATGTTTAATTGCTAGACCACAAATTTGTGTAATGTATTTTTCATGTACTGGGTAAGTAATCTTATTTTTCGGAATTCACATATACATATGCGAGACCAAATACGAACAAAGGCTCGAAATTATTTTTGGTGCAGAAACGAAACACTAATATTATTTCTGAAAAAAGTTACGGCGAGTTAAATAAACATAAATTATTTGTGCGCGCTAGCCGCACTGATACGTTGATAGGTAGCGACATAAGTGTTCGCGTTCTTTTATGCATGATAAAAACGTTTTGTTGTATTATTAGTAATTTATTAGCAATTGCAATCAGTAATTAATACGTTAATTTGTATATTAAGTTGTGGCGGTGCAGTCTCTAAGATGAAGAGATCTGAATGTCGTAAGTGATGTCATTCAATATTGAAGAGTTTACATTCTGAATCCGGTAGTTTTCTGATATCAGCAATAGGTACTTGAGAGATTTTCTTGAATCAGTTGCAGAGTAGGTACAAATACGAAAGAATATATAAAAAATGTTGGGTCTTGTTTTAGAAGGGCTTTTACTAACAGACTTGAGTAAAAGTTAAGCAAAAATTGTGATACTGAAAATCGTTGGCAATCATATCAACGCAATTATCAAAGAAAAAACCTCGGATTTTATGTAACATTGCATCGTCATTAAGTTCCTTCGCTTTCTTAAAAATTTCATTTTGTCTCTCGAAAGTACCAACAAGTAAAAGTTTATGATTATTACCCTTAGGATCACGTGTTTCCGACAATGTTTTCTACTATATTTTTTAGTTTCGTTCTTGATGCGGAGTGCGGCTCATTTAATATTATTCCATAATGTTTACATACTTATGGAGTTTAAGTTCTATGGGTTTTTAATGTTAAGCGATTGTTCAAAATAGGAAAATATGGTATTATACCTTTCAGGTATATTCTCTTAATAAAAATTTAAAAAATTCCAATAGTTGTTATTGAATATATTGGTAGATTATAGCATTATTTCCACGCCGCGAATGCCAATCGTCTGTACCGAGTTGGCCACGATTACTATGTCACGGCCGCTACATTCCGGCTTGATTTATTGTTAGGCTTCGAGTGTATACACATGTATGTAAAGTCTGAATAATATAACTTGGCGTATGATTGAAATAATCTACGCATTATGTTAGTTTGATGTCTCTCTCGCACGCAATAACCAGTTGATATGGCTACTAATTATTAACGTAAGATGAAATAATCAAGATTTTCCATTGTAACTCTTTATTTCACTCATTCTCATTTTTAATGTTTGGTAACAATGCATTTGTACGTCTCCGCTTGTTTCGTACTAATTAGTTAGTCCCAAACAGATTATCATGGAAACTAGTATTAGTGTCACAGTACTGTCAATGTCGAAACAAATTAGTTCACATGCATGTGTCAACCCATACGCCAAGTTATATTATTCAGACTTTACTTGGTATGGCATAAATCTATTATTATTATTAATCGATTTCACTAAGATAATAATTTAAATGATTTTTGTTTAAAGGCATCACGCCAAAAGAAAATCAAGAACTTTGACGATTAAGAACTTTGGATCAAGAACTTTGATGTAAATTCACTATGAATTCTGAATAAGTTAACCCCATGCGCCAAAAGACAGTGACACCGTAATTAAACTCGAAACACATTTCGAGTTTAATTACATACTGTGTCACTGTCTTCATAGTGAATTTATGTCAAAGTTCTTGATCCAACTATGGTGGGGCTAAAGGCATATTTTTGTTACCAGCAGTGGCGGTTTCTCCTTAAGGTCAATTGGTCAATGATCCTCCTAAAATATTCTAATCAAAACTATAATTTTAATAAAAATGTTTTTTTGTCTAACAGTCTCATATTTAAAATCCTCAGCGATCTGCATTCTCAGCATCGCAGCAATACTACCTATAAGTAGTCAAGCCGCGCTCGCTAGGAGCTAGTAAGCCGGGCCGTAATTCAAATTGACCCTGCACAGCTCTTATGGCTTATGGAGAAATGCATGTAAAGAAGAACAGTGACAGCAGATAGCGAATTCTTAAGTGAAAGTGAGAGTCACCTTTTACTCCCATATCTATAATAGGGACAACGGCCCGATGACAACTGCGCAAAATCGAGTTGATCTGTTCTTGTTCTTCAGTATTCATTTCTTAGTTCTCGCCTCGTCTAGTATTTTGTGTTCCCTGGTTCTCGTCGGATAGCGGGCGAAGCGTTTACATTTACACTGCGGTTGTGAATTTATTGCGATTGTTCGTTGTGAAATTTTGTTTATAGCAAAAAAGATGAGTGTTGTTGAGGAAATATTTGCCTTAAAGTCAACTGGAATATTAAATTATGAACGTCGGAAAGGGGGCCATCGAAACCAAAACTGAATTTGGAACAGATAACAAAGGATAAAGGTAAATGTCCAAAGATATTTTAAATAATCTATACATAATACAATTTGTGCGACTGAATTTGCGGATGTAATTTGGAAAATTGCGTTTTTTTTGCTATCCGTGCTGATTATTTTCAAATGATGCTATATGGACTAAAAATGGAGTAACCGATATTAAACATTTAAAAGACAAAATTAAAAAGCATGCTTCTTCCGCTGCTTATATAAATTGTTCAATGAGTTACGCCAGTTTAGGACGTGTAGACATAAGACAGCAACTTGATAGTGTGTATCTCAAATCAAAGCACTGATATATAGGTATATTTAAAAAAATGATTGTGTAAAAATTTGCGGAATCCTTTAAATTGCATTGCACGGTCATGTATTAGTATTAATTATAAGTTCCAAAACCAAAATGACCCCCCTGGTTATTAACCCACGAGCCGCCACTGGTTACCAGTATTTTAATAATAATAATAATAATAAATTTATGTAATTACAAACAATTTAACATAAAAAGGTGAAGAAATAAGTATTGCTACTTATTTTCATTCTCCCCACAGCGGTTTGTAAAAACAGTTACAAAAGACATTGAACACTGAACCAAAACAAGAGTACATTATTCAAAACCTGATAGTAAAGGCATCACTTCTAATAAGATCAGACATATGTTTCTTAAAACTAGCACAGGACATGCCCGTAAGACAAGGAGGGAGCTGATATGGGCCGCCTGGTATGAAAATGATTTTTTATACAGTTGTCTTTTATGAATAGGTACGCTAAGCTGATGATTTCTATGCCTAGTCTGGAAATAGTTTGCTTCAGAACGTCTTTCTATTTTCTGGTAAGCCATCCTACTTCTTTCAGATATGGGGTAATATGCGCTCTGTAAGGGATTTGAAGGGAGTACCGTATACACGAATTTTGGACCTTTTGTAGCCTATTTGATTCAATCTGTTAAGAACGGACCATACACCGCATCACAGTTTAAGCATGATAGGACTAGTGATTCACAAAGTTTATGTCTAGTCTCCATGTTAATATAGTTTCTTATACTGTACAAACCTTTGAGTCTAATAAAGGAACCTCTGCACAACTGTGACACATGTCCTTGAAACGTTAGTCTGTAATCGAGGAGAACACCCAAGTTCTTCACTTCGCTCCTGATCCCGATCTCCAAACCAGCCATCCTCACAATAAAACCCCATCCCACTGCCTCAGATGTATTCTGCTCACTTCCAAATAGAACAGCTTGTGTTTTTCCTGTGTTTAGCTGCAGGCCATAGTTTCCAGTCCACTTCAGAATGCTATCAAGGTCTTCTTCAAGCAGTTGCATATATTCATTGGTTCTTGCAGGTTTGAAACTAATAGAAACTTGAATATCATCGGCATAGAAATGAAGAGAGCAGTGCTTAACTGTATTTTCCAGATCCCTAACAAAGATGTTAAATAATACTGGTCCCAGGATCGACCCTTGAGGACTCATCCAGCTTTAATATTTTCAACTTCTGATCTTTCAGTTCTTGATTCATTCCTTATCTCTACAAGCTGGGTTCGTTCCAGGAGGCAGCTGCAAAACCATCTCCACGCTGTACCTCTAAGGTCTATCTGATATAAGAATGCAGTGGTGGGCGTGGCTTGACCACCCCATTTTACACAGAAATATTAATTACAAAAGAGGGACATTCAATGACATAAGAAAAAAATAGATTAATAAACAATTAAAAATCAAAAACTACAAAATAAGATTCGATTTATTTTAATTGTATAGGTATGCACCTGTTGTAGGGCCTAGTTTAGATCTAGTTACATACTACTTTACCTCAAATTAATAACGTATGACTCAAATTCAGTATTAATTAAGTTTATCCTGTGTATTGACAACGATAAATTTTATTGACATATAAATTTTTCCAGTTGTCATCGATGTCATCTTATTTTGAAAGGTTTGATTATATAAAATTACATTGGAGGGTGTAAATCTGTCTCACGTCTATACCAATCAGAAATCGTTAAATTTGCTCCTATATCAAACAACACTGCATTCTTATCTCAGGATCAGTTAACCTGAGACTGTAACCATTTTCTACTGGGATTGAGGTATTAAGGTACTGGGATAGCAATTCTGGGTCTGGTTGCGTACCATTTGAGATATTCAGAAAATACTTGATTTCATTTACTGGTAAATCGATTATGGCGTTGTTACTAGATTTGTTAGGTATGAAACCCCATTTTCTATTTTAATAGAGCTGTTTTGAAAATAACATCCAGGAGAAACCCTAATTACATTACAAACTGAAAATGTTTTACAGGGCATCAACGATCACATGACCAGTTTAGAGAATCTCTAAACCCCATAACATTATTTTTCGCTGGAATTATTTCCAAGTAGCACCCCGTGTAATGCAAGGTACATGCCTTAAACAAGGCAATACTGAAATTGTTTGGGGAATTCAAAAATGCACCAATGTATTCATAGTTCCAATAATAATGTAAGGGGCTGTGCAAAGGAACTAGGGCAACCTGTATAATTGAAAATAATTTTAAATTATGGCCTACTGAACAAGAACAAAACTTTTTAGTACGAAGCCTAATGTGAGGAAGAAAACTCCTACCAGGCGGTCACACTGTATGTGTCACAGAGCGTGGCTTGCCAAGCCTCAGATGCTCGCCTAGGTGCTGAGGAGACCCACTCCCAAGGCTTGCAACTTGCCAAGTCACGAATGAATGGGTAAACATCTAAGCGACACGACAAACCAAATGACATAAAAATCGAAATATGTTTAGTTGAAGATGAACTTCCATCAGAAAAGGGCAGCTTCCTGTGCGGTGGCTTACATTGTTTTTGTTGGTGGTGAATATTGAAGCCTTCACCGAAAAATTTGTTTGTGCTCACTTCCAGACATCCAACACCAAATTTCGATCTTTATGCCCTAAATCTCTGGGATTCCATGATTGCCTCTTTTTCATATATGTAATTCGTGAAATTCTGTAATAACGTCCTGTGACCAGTTCATAACTGCAGTGATGTGCCTCATCCAAAAAACAATTTGATACTGACTGATGCAATGCTGTGTTGCTTCTGTTCATTCAGTTTGTGCTTGAAGAGTCAACGAGCATCCGTTGCAGAGGGTAGACAAATGTAGCCAAGCCAAGCCTTAGGGCGACTATTTCGCTTTGATTTGTGCACACTTAACAGCAACCGATGGGAAGGACAAGCTCAGCCAAAATGTGGTGAGCTGACCTTATACCAAGGTGTGTGACTTGGAGACTCTGACATCAGGCTTGGCAAGCCGCGCCCCGTTGCATGCCAGCTTAAGAAGCAGGACTTCAGATGCATTGACATGTAGAACCCAATTTACTATGTATGCGTTAATATGCAGGGTGTTCCATTAAAAACCAAAGTTGCAGCCATTTCTGGCAGAATGAAGTTGGAAGTATTGGAATTTTATGTTAAAAAATTAGAATTAGTAATACATAGGTATATCCCTAGCGAACTTTAAAGTGACCGGAGAAAACAAAAGGATAGAGAGCTGACCTTGCATTATTATTGACGCCCAGTATTGTCATCGTATTTATTTTTTTGATATCACAAAAACCTCCCTCCGTGTTTATTCCTAAGATAGTGGGACTAGACAAGTTGATCAGTATTCATATTGATGGGTAGTCGGTGATAGCCGAGTACGTTCGGGCCGTATCTGGCCGGCAGATTTGTTTCTCCTCGTGTTTCTCCTACGCTGGCTGGTGTAGTGGGGGAGATTATCGTGCGACCGAGTGCTTATTTTTCTTGAGCAACGTACGTATCCCTCTTAAAGGTGATGTTTCTGGTCGCTTAGTTTGTATGGTGCTTTTTTTTAATAAAGCCCTCCGATGGAAGAATTAATGACCAGGGATAGCCTGGCTGACTGAATCCCTCCTTGTGATTGCCAATAATTGTGTCTATTTTGTGATGTAAGATGATCCTTTTCTTTACTTTTATTGGGCAATAAAGTTATTATTATCATACTATCGAAGATATTTGAAGTCTTTTAATCTTACATACAGGTCCTGTGGCCTACACAGTTGTTGCATTTGGCTTTTATCTCAAAATCTGTTTGAGATGAAAGGGGGGAATTGGTGGTAGTTCCGTACATCCCATTTCCGTACAAGGCGAAATCAGTGGCAGTTCCGTACACGATGCACGTGTCGCGATACTGGGGGTAATTTCTAAGAAATTATCATTAGCATAGTGGTAGTTGCGTACAGGTACAATCCTTTAGCATTCTAAGAATCACCCGGGTTGCTTACAGAGGTACCTGAACATAGAATTTTGTGGAGCAAAAGGGAAACTACAATATTGTGGGTTTAGTTTGCATTTCTATTTTTTATGCATAGTAAAGAGATGCGTCGTATCATGTAAAAATTTAAAAATGATCTATAATTGCTGCAGATTATTTTTTAGCTTCCCTTCGCACTTTTTCCAGGCTTAGGACTGGCAGTATAGGTATAAATACGTAACTGGCGTGTTTAAAAGCTGGTTTTTACACCATTGTCATTTTAATTTTTATGTTCGTTTTCTTTACCTATTTATTGTTTTTTTTTTGGTTTTAAGCTTTTATGGTTTTTTTGTGGTTTTGTCTTTAGCCATCATTATTCGAGTTTTGTTATGTATGCCAGAGAAACAAGGCATTTCCTAATGTCTCCATTTTCTTCATACTGCAATAAATTTCGTTTTATGCGATCGTCCAAACGCACGTAGTCACGTTTTCTTCTTTTTCCTTCCAAATTAATTTCTGTTCGTCTGTACAAAAAATCGCTGCACTCTGCTTCGTTTTTTAGGGTTTTAATTAAATGTTGAATTTTTGGGTGAGGCCTTCCGAGCAACTTTATGAATTTATGGTTCCAGCCTTCGACAGAATTGTTAGTCCTTCGATTACTATTCGAACAATTCCACATATCTACAGTTATTGTAGGATTCTCCAGCCACTGATCCACAAAATAGTCATAAAACTGTTGCAAGCCGTCATGTATGACTGATTCTTCTTGAATGGACAGCCATCCATCGTCAACGTCTGCAACTGGTAGATAGGCTAACGCAGCACACATTCGAATATGAAGCCGAATTTCGTCATTGTCCTTATACTGTGTAGCCAAACCCAAATGTTGCACTTTTCTCCAAAGACACTAATTGAAATGAAAATTGCAGCCCCTTATCAAAGCGTCAGGATATACCTTCTGTACAGCCAAAATTTGTGCTTCCTCAAAGTCCAGATGAATTGTTTCCGGCATCCATTTAGTGGTCTCCTTTATAATAGAAAAAAGTCGTTCATACGTTTGACGGGTTTTGTTTGGCAATAACGCGAATGATACCGGGACGATGTTTGTTTCTGTCGATGTGCTTCCTATATCACAATGGATAGTGTACAGTTGGTAAAACTGTTTACTACAGCTCTTGAACGTGCCATCGACAAAGAACGGTTTTCTTGTTGCCAGTATTTCTCTACCGGTCGTTGAAGCAAAAACGATGATTCTTTTGTCATCAACATTGTCGCATACCAAAAAGCTGGAACCATCTTCCATTCGTAAAACCTCTTCTGGTATCGAAATATCTTCAGCGGTTTTCGGTTCACTTGTCTCGCCTTGGTGTGCTCTTCTGATGCGATAAAATGCCGATTTAATAGAAGCATACGTAGGAACTTCGGTAATAAAATTATATCCACCATTAAATAGAGGGCAGAGTTCTTGCTGATAGATTTTGGAAATCGGGACTTCTTCTTCTCGAATGCGTTTCTTCGCGCTGGAAATGTGCTTCCTTACTTCCGTTCTGGCAACATTTCCTTTGCAACTATGGGTTGATACATGAAGCACTCGTCCATTATACGTTTTCATCGTACCTCTGCAACTTTCGCGTCGTTCGTTCGTACACAACCAACTCACAACATTTTCGATTCGATGTTGACGATATTCGTATCCATCAAAAACAGCGGCTGCTTTCCTCTTTGATGTCTCAAAAACTTTGATTGTCGTCATTATAAACTCAGTATGCAAAATATACTTGTACATAAACACTCACTCTCTCACAGCAAAATAGCAAATAAATGAACAGCGCTAATCATTCGGGTCCCTACACCTACAATAATCGTATTATCTTCAAGGGAACCTGTGTTTTTGGAAACATACTTAAATAGAGTTCAGTGAACGAGTCTGAAATACTGAATGATCGTCAAAGAAGGCCGCACACCATTCCTTAGTACCCTTAATTGCAGGCCGCTCCGGGGTAGTTGGAGAAACCCACTTTCAATTTTATTACCCCTTTCTTTCTTTCTCTCTTATTATTGCTATAACGTGCTGGTCCGGTTCAGGTACCTACGTAAACAACCCGGGTGATTCTTAGAATGCTCTCCGAGTATATGGTCGCTAAGGGAATGTACCTGTACGCAACTACCACTATTAAATTGCCAATGACAGTTTCTTAGAAATGACCTCCAGTATCGCTACACGTGCATCGTGTACGGAACTGCCACCGATTTCGTCTTGTACGGAAATGGGACGTACGGAACTGCGACGATAACGAAAGGGGGCATGTACCTTTACGACTTCTCAGAAGGGTCTAACAATCACTTGCTAAAGCTGCACTTCAATAACTGCCTTAGATTACTGGTAACTGACGAGCAAATAAGACAGGTACATTGCTCAGGTCCACCGGACCTAGCACGCTCACTCCCGTTAGTGCTTTTCTGATTAGTCTCAATCTCTCAATAGGACAAAACTATTGGCGAACTAATCGTTCGTGACTTAGAACACTCCAGTGGTCTGCGATTGCCTTGTGAATTTTGACTTTGTAAGTTATATCTTAATCAAAGTAAGTTTTGTTAGCTGTTCTACAATGGGGCAAGTATGGACGTTTCATTGCCTGTTTATAAGCATGCATTTTTGCAATCATGTTGGCTTCCGCTTATTGTTGACTCCGGCAGTCTTCCATACGTCGAGAATTTGGCTTGCTCTATTTGTGCACAATGGCGTCAAATTAGGAAGTATACCTAATCAAGGATTATTATTCAGAAAATATTTACGATGGTTCTAAAGGTTTTCAAAATTATCTGTAGTATTACAATAAATGACCGGAAAGAATCTTAGATGTAAGATACCCCTCGTCCCTTATCCGTATGACACAAAAGAAATAAGAACGAACAAATAATTTAATAGTTTATTCTCTTAACAGTGCACATTTATGCATTAAATATAAATGTTTGAAGTGCATAGACTTAATAGTTTATTTACCATGCACATTTATACTTTAAATGTAAACAAATAATGTTTGAAGTACTATAGATTTTTTGTGCACAAAAACCAATATATTCCAAATATAAAGTCGGAAGGACTTTTCACAATTTTTTGCGCCACGTAATTTCTAGCCTCTGCGGGACTCATTTCTACGATTTCAATAAAGTCGTTCCTTTTGAAATCATCACTTCTCATTAAGTCTGTAACTTCACAATAAAATACTGTTAGTTTACTACCATTTGTACCAACTCCTTTTCGGTACGAAGCCACCTTTTCAAATTGTATATTTTGAACATTGTACCCACAGTGTTTATGAACGGCAAGTTTGGCATTTTCTGTCAATGAAATTAGATCTGGTACTGCTGTACTACACAATTCTAAAGTTATTCCTAAAGCAGGAGGATATTTTGTCGTATCTATCGTTCCTGTTCTGTCTTCTTCTGCTACACAACCATAATAAACTGCAGGACGAAACTGTCGTAAGAACACAAAAACTTGTCTGCTTTTATTGAAAACTATTATAGACACTGAATCTTGGTCCACAATTAGGTCCCAGTTTTTCTTGGTTCCGTTTTGGGTATAGTGCATCGTAAAGGGCTTAAATGGTGCATTCTCAAGAGGTTTGATTTTTACATCAGAAATTTTATCCATAATGGCTTAATGGCTATGCTATTTCATTTGAATTGCAATGTTACTAACCTCTAACCTGTAAACTCCTATTGACTGTTTTGAATGGCCTGATTTTGACAGGCCGCCATTTTCTGTTGGAGAACAGAGCATGGATAAACAACGTTATGCACGTGAGTGTTACCAAAATTTGAACAGATTTGGTGCCAAACAAAGTGGTGATGTTTAGAGTTCATGTAATTTAACTCAAAATTACGAAACAACGTTTGCAATGGTGCAACCAGGCGTATCATTTTAAGAATTTTCATTCAATTCTCGGCGTAAAGCGACTAAGTTTAAGTTACGTCCCTTCTTTGGTGCCAAATGGTAACACAAACATCTGCTTTGTTATTCATCCTCTTCTTCCCTCCAATAAGCTTTAAAACAAACAAATGTGTGCCCCCCAGCTGTCAATTGTGTGACGTCATTCTAAAATGATCAATTGACCGTTTTAGAATGTCCTGATTTTGACAGACCGCCATTTTTTGTTGGAGGGCTGAGCATGGATAAACAACGTTATGCACGTGAGTGTTACCAAAATTTGAACAGATTTGGTGCCAAACAAAGTGGTGATGTTTAGAGTTCATGTAATTTAACTCAAAATAACGAAACAATGTTTGCAATAGTGCAACCAGTCGTATCATTTTAAGAATTTTCATTCAATTCTCGGCTTAAAGCGACTAAGTTTAAGTTACGCCCCTTCTTTGGTGCCAAATGGCAACACAAACATCTGCTTTGTTGTTCATCCTCTTCTTCCCTCCAATAAGTTTTAAAATAAACAAATGTGTGCCCTCCAACTGTCAATTGTGTGACGCCATTCTAAAATGATCAATAACATACAAATGTCAAGACTCAAGAAGTCAATCAAGATGTCAACAGCAATCGAACCATACAGGAGAGAAGAGGAGGAATAACAAAGCAGATGTTTGTGTTACTATTTGGCACCAAAAAAGGGGAGTAACCTAAATTTCTTCTTCTTCTTCATTATTAGCCTTTTGTCTATTTAGACAACAGCTATCTCCAGTTACTGATTTCTCATAGCCAGGAGGGTGTAACATTAAATTAAATGGTCCTTTTTTATTAAATATTAACTTTGGAAGCCTTAAGGAATTTGCTGATCAACTTAACGGTTTTAAAAGCAGGGTTAACGACTATGCATGCAGCATCAAGCGGAGCTTGTTTAATTACTTCTACTAAGCTTTGGTATAGCATTTGGCAGTTGTAATAATAATAATAATAATAATACAAATAATACAAATAAACGTCTTTATTGTGACATTACAATAGAAAACAACAGAGAAAAAAACACATTTTCAATGCCACAAAGGGCGAAGTTCAGCACATGCTGTTCTTCCACTTAAATGTTATTAGGGCAGTTGAGCAAAATGTGTTCTACGGTCCGAATTTCCGAGCACAGACATAAGTCTGTTCCTTGGACTTGATTTTTTTGTATAGGTGTAGAACAATGACTAGAGCGTATTATAGAATTTTTTGGCGACTAAAACTAACCACTTACTAGTGGTCAGTATTTGCGCATAAACCAAAACATTTTGTCGAGTTTCCTGTTAGACCTTTTAATAACTTTCATGACGTCATATAAGTAACAGCGATTAGTGTTTTAAATACTAACCGTTAAAGGAGCAGGGAAATAATGTTACCTCTCTCTCTCTCTACTGTTCTTTGTTTATTCTATTCGCACAGTTGACAGTTGGCGCTTTGATTTTAACTTGGCATAATCTTTACTTGCCCTTGTTAAGTCATAAAAATCATATGCGCGCGCCACTCACCACGCGAGACGTTATCATAGTTATACGTTTAAATAATTCGTTAGCAGAAGTTCCAACCAGCAACCACGGTAGGTAGGGTGGTATCGCATAGAACTGATGGATTGATGTTCTCCGGCCGAGTGGGATCAGCTCCCGTATAAGTTACGTTTTTTCTCACTTTTTTACATTATCTTTTTTTGCAAAAAATGCGTGTGTCTGGTGCGAGAGGGCAGCTAAGGGGTTTGTTTAAAATGCGCCTGTCAACTTAAAAAAGTTACCGTCAGCAAAGTGGTCTGATCCGTAGACTGAACCTAAACGGAAAAGGGAAAACGGCGCGCGCATCAAGATCTTTTATGACCACCTGATACTAAGGTCAAGTATGATCTTTTATGCGATCCGGTGTGATGAAGAATATTCCTGAATATACCTAACTCACAATTTTGTAATAGAAGTGTTCAGTGATCACAGACTAGACGAAAAAGGAACATATTGTGAGCATCGTATCTTGCAAATTCAAATTGCCCATCATATTAAATTACAGGGGACGTGATGTGATAGCTTTTGTGTAGGTACCAATCAGAAATTCTCCAATAGAAACACAATAGGCTCCAGTTCACACATTTTATAATTTTTTTTAACACAGGGCAGCAACAATTTCTGGGACAACTTAATCTTAAAACGAACACATAATAAATTGGAGTGACTACAACTGCTACTGCTGCAGCCGACAATTACTTTAAATTTTGTTCCAAGACGGTCGGACGTGCGCATTACACTATATCAGTAAAATAACGTTTAAGTAATTCGTTACTAGAAAACACCGCCAACAGTCTTGGTGGGTGTTCGGGTATGGTACAGATCTGCCGTGTTGTTTTCTTAGGGCTAGGTGAGTTCTACTCCCGGACAGGTTGTTTTGTTTTGCTTGTTTCTATATCATCTTTTTTTCCAAAAAATACGTGTGTCTGGTGCGAGGACTGCTTAATGGTCTGTTTCAAAAATGCGTTCTCTGAGCTTTAGTTTTTTTACACTTCCAAAATGCAAAATATGTTGACATTCTGTAATGCGCATGCCCGACCGTGTTCGAATAAAATTTTAGGTGACGGTCGGCCGTAGCAGTAGTCACTCCCATGATAAATTTAACAAATGAATCAACCAATGAAGTCCCTACTGGATAGGCGCGTAAAAGTTTGTGAAGCATATCTGTTGGGTATGCAACCCGTACTACTTACGTATCTTTAATCTTTTCTAACGCGAAGAGATGATCAGGTGTTTTTGCACAGGTAGCAGTTTTTTTGCTCACGATTGTATAAAAGCGTTCAGCAGATCAGCAGCCAGGTAATAAATAACCTATCATTTCATTCATAGTATAAGCATATATAGTATGCTCGATAGGCAGCCCAATTTTGTCACCACTCGCGCAAGACGCGTAGAGTGCGAAGCAGAGATTTGCGGGAAACACATCTCCGTGCGAGTCTCCGTGCTGTGCGAACGCAATGCCGCGGTGTTGTTAGTGTTTTGTATTATTCGTTTAAGCATTATTTGCAATTTATGCTATGAAAAAAATTGTGTAACATTAAGTTAAAATGCCTGGTTGTGTTGTAGTGAAGCGTGGGAATTTCCACTGCAAGACAAAAGGTTGGTACCTCCGTGTTAAGATACGCAAAACGCCGGCCGCCGTTTCAAATTTTCTTCAACTCAGGTTTCCTAATTAATAATCCCAGATTATTCTGTATCCGGCTCGATTTGGACCTAATGTGTTGTATAAATCACCAACTAGGCGAAGGTATATAAAGTACTTACTTCAAGTTTCCAAAGATTAGCGGACTGGCAAAGCAATGAATTATAGCTTGTCGACGAGATGATAAAATAAATTTTAAGAATGGTAAGTGGTGAATAATAGGTATTTATCTAATATATCTACTTTTTGTCAATTGCCATTACATGTGTAGACACAGTATTATATTCTATTAAGCTATTTACAACATAAAAGTTATGTCCAACTTAAATACTTAAGATTTGAAATATGTAATTATTTATTAGGTACCTGTACCTACCTAGGTATACCTACCTAACATTATTTTTGTAATGAAGCCATTTCCTCACTTGTGTTACAATTTACTTTTGTAATGGTATGCATATGTTACGCCCAAACACCAAAAACGCTCAGTGAGCGAAAAAACAGCCACGACGCGTTGCGGACGGTGCTGAACGACCAAATACCGAAATATGATCATTTTTCGCGTTGTGGTCGTTCTTTTTGACCACGACGCCTTATGGACAATGCTGAAACGGCCACGACGCGTTCTGAATTATTTTGAACGCCCATAAACCGATCTTTCTTGTTCAGATAAGATGGGATGGTACTCGGAACAGACCAGGAAAGGGAAGAAAATGTAGAAAGGGAAGAAAATGTCATCAGTGCAGTATCCAGTGCGGTAGCATGTTCCATTTGCGGAGATTTTGGGAGTCATTCAACCTTGTAACAAATGCGGTTTAAAGGTACACTTGAAGTGCGGTATTGAAATTGAAGGTCAAGGCGTATGCAGCCTTTGCAGCAGACATAATGCAATCAGAGAGCAACGCGAAAATTCTAAAGCCGGACTGGAGAAGCAAGCTGAAAAAATGTTAGCTTTGTCCCGTGAAAAACTACCTCCTGCTAAAATCGGTCAAAATGTCGTAGTGAAAGTTCCGGATGTCTACTGAGGGCGGCTTGCCCCTAGAAGTGTTCTAGGTGTAGTTTTAAGCGTTAATGAATCCAGCTTGTATATGTTGGGAACCAAAGAAGGAGTGCTGGAAAGACTTTATAGTCAGTAGTTAGAAAATGACAGCCTCAGGCCAGGCCATCGAGTTCTCCAGGTGCCATCCACTTCTTCGGCAGTGACCTTGAAAGAGACCAGAGGCTGCTGAAGGAGTCGTTGAGTCATCCGAAGAAGTGTCTTCAGCAGCGGCATCTGCAGCAGCCTCTGGTGTCTTTCAAGGTCATTGCCGAAGAAGTGTGCATGTCTTCAGCAGCGTCTGGTGTCTTTCAAGGTCATTGCTGAAGAAGTGGTGTTCAGCAGCGGCCAGGCGCATGCGCCGGGGCTATTCCTCAGATCAGTCCATCGAGTTCTCCATCCACTTCAAGTGGGCGTGTCTGCAGCAGCCTCTGGTCATTGCCGAAGAAGGGCCTCTGGTGTCTTGCCATTGCACACCCAAGCCGCCATTTTGGGGCCTTTGGTTGTGGCTCAGGCGCCTGCGCCGGGGCTCCGCCTTCAGCAGCTTCTGGTCATTGCTGAAGAAGTGGTCTTCAGCGGCCCCCCTGGTGTCTCTCATTCTGTTGGGCCTTTGGATGTGGCCCAGGCGCCTGCGCCGGGGCTGTCGCGTACAAAGCACGTGTTGTTCAGGCCAGTCCATCCTGGCCCCATCCACTTCTTCGGCAATGACCAGAGGCTGCTGAAGGAGTCATGTCTTCAGCAACGGTGTCTTTGGGGCCTTTGGCCGTGGCTCAGGCGCATGCGCCGGGGTTTTCGCAAACGTTCTGGAAATGACGCCGACCGGGATTCGAACCCGGGTCCCCACGCATCGGAGCCCTCGCTCCAACCAACTGAGCTAATCGGCGGCCCACAAGCCCGTCTTTCAAATCATCCGTATATACTTATGATTGTAAACAGAAGTTACAGAATTAATATTCATTTTCTCGGAAATTTACAATTGTTTATACTAAATAAATATTGATATTAAAGTTTAAGAAAAAAGCACGTTCGCCGCCGATAAGAGATGTTATAATTGTTTTTATTATGGGAAATAACCTTTCATCTTGCCGATAGGATATGTTTGTTTAGGTTTGATCCCACGCTCTGCATGTGCATTTAATACGTTGTAGACACTACAAGGTGACCCGTTTGTTTGTTTCTATTATGACAATAAAATAACATTCTAGAATATTCTTCTGATTGTTTATTTGAAATTACTTGTTATCTTAATGCGTTTCGGACACGTGTGGGAAAAAACATTCTAGAACATTCTACAGTTTGTTTATTTCAAATTACTTGTTATCTTATTGCGTTTCGGACACGTGTGGGAACCATCTGATTGATATATGCAAACATCTTAGTTCTCGGTAGTAGAACATTCTACATCGCTAATTATTTGAGATCAGTAGTCTAAATTTAGGCTAACCCCTACGTAAAAACTATGTCATGTGGGGTGTAAATTAAAGGACTCGACTAGAGGTATCAGAATATTGGGGTGGATTTTAGGGGTGGTTTTTGGGGGTGGTTTTTGGGGGTGGTTTTTAGGGGTGGTTTTTAGGGGGTGGTTTTAGGGGTGGTTTTAGGGGTAGCTTTTAGGGGTGTTTTTAGGGCGGTTCTTGGGGTGGTTTTGGAGGGTGATTTTTGGGGGTGGATTTTAGGGGTGGTTTTTAGGGGTGGTCACTCACTGACCGCGCCCCCGGCCACGCTTCTTGCTCCGCCCACCTAGATCATGTAAGGTATCAAATTAATCAGCTCGATGAGACAAAAAGGAATCTATAGTTATTCTCCTACTTCCGAATTCTTATCAGTAGTTGTCTGTCTGTATGTCTGTCGGTCCGTCTGTCTGTCTATCTGTCTGTCTGTCTGTCTGTCTGTCTGTCTGTCTGTCTCTCCGTCTCTCCGTCTGTCTGTCTGTCTGTCTGTCTGTCTGTTTGCGAATACAGCTGTCTGTTGACACAGACAGCTGTATTCGCAAACACCATGGCTGATGACACGAGCAAGAATAAGACTGCGCATGCGCACGGTTGTATGGAGAGTATTTAAGCAAGAAAATTAACGGTGCTGTCAGTTAGTACTTGTGCGTCAACAAGGGAACCGCATTTGAATAATGACATACATAAACGTAGACACGTTTCGTGTTCTGGACGGTGCTGTTTTGGATGAGTCAGCACGCCGTGTCGAGGTGCACGTACATCAGCCGTTCGTGACAACAACAACATTCAACGCCAATGACGAAATTCGCATACCAATCCACCAACAAGACGTTTACGTACTGCCGCATCTAAGCAGCATCTACATAGAGGGCAGGTTCATCAAGGGTGCAGGAGGCGGAAATGCGGCTTTAACAAATAACGCCCTCAGTTTCCTCTTTGACGACGTCCGCTATGAAATAAACGGGGTGGAGGTGGATCGAACAAAAAACGTGGGCATCACGAGCACACTGAAGGGTGTAGTTTCTCTGAATGAGGGTGAGGTAGGTGCCCTGGAGAATGCCGGCTGGACGAATACGGGAGACTCACCGAGCCACCTTATCGACGCGAACGGGAACTTTAACGTGTGCATCCCGGGAAGAATCCTGCTGGGATTCTTGGAAGATTACCCCAAAATTCTGTTAAATGTGTGTCACGAGCTCATTTTGACTCGATCGAAAAACGATAGGAACGCTTTCGTGGGTAACGAGGACACCAGAATTGAGTTGAGCAAGGTTCATTGGAGGGTGCCGTACGTCTATCCATCGGATGCTGAATACCTAAAACTTCTCAATATTGTCGAGGAAGAGAGAACGTTGCAGATATGTTTTCGCAGCTGGGAGCTGTACGAGTATCCGGTGTTGCCGCAAGCTACGAAACAAACGTGGGCCGTCAAGACTGCAACACGGTTGGAGAAACCCCGCTACGTTATTGTCGCCTTCCAGACGAATCGCAACGCGAATTTGGACACGGATTCAAGCAAATTTGACCACTGCAATCTGACAAACGTCAAACTGTACCTGAATTCTGAGTGCTTCCCCTACGAGAATTTAAACTTGGATTTCTCCACGGGGAAATACGCCCTGCTATACGAAATGTACCAGAACTTCCAGAGTTCATACTATGGAAAAGTTGGCGAGCCGTTATACGGCAAGGAACAGTTCAAGGATCTAGCGCCCATCGTGGTGATTGACGCATCAAAGCAGTCGGAAAGCATCAAGCCTGGACCCATAGATATGCGTCTAGAATTTGAGTCGAGCGAGAATTTTCCGCCCAACACAACCGCATACTGTCTCATCCTGCATGACCGCATCGTTGAGTATACACCGGGTAATGAATCGGTCAGAAGAGTGGTATGAGAAACTGCAGGGCTTCGATTTGCCCAGAAAATACACGCATGCCTACTCTGTATACAGATTATAGTTTTAATTATATTGATGTAAAAATATATTCAACGTTTTTATTTTTGCGAAAACCCCGGCGCATACGCCTGAGCCACGGCCAAAGGCCCCAAAGACACCGTTGCTGAAGACATGACTCCTTCAGCAGCCTCTGGTCATTGCCGAAGAAGTGGATGGGGCCAGGATGGACTGGCCTGAACAACACGTGCTTTGTACGCGACAGCCCCGGCGCAGGCGCCTGGGCCACATCCAAAGGCCCAACAGAATGAGAGACACCAGGGGGGCCGCTGAAGACCACTTCTTCAGCAATGACCAGAAGCTGCTGAAGGCGGAGCCCCGGCGCAGGCGCCTGAGCCACAACCAAAGTCCCCAAAATGGCGGCTTGGGTGCGCAATGGCAAGACACCAGAGGCCCTTCTTCGGCAATGACCAGAGGCTGCTGCAGACACGCCCACTTGAAGTGGATGGAGAACTCGATGGACTGATCTGAGGAATAGCCCCGGCGCATGCGCCTGGCCGCTGCTGAACACCACTTCTTCAGCAATGACCTTGAAAGACACCAGACGCTGCTGAAGACATGCACACTTCTTCGGCAATGACCTTGAAAGACACCAGAGGCTGCTGCAGATGCCGCTGCTGAAGACACTTCTTCGGATGACTCAACGACTCCTTCAGCAGCCTCTGGTCTCTTTCAAGGTCACTGCCGAAGAAGTGGATGGCACCTGGAGAACTCGATGGCCTGGCCTGAGGCTGTCATTTTCTAACTACTATAGTCGAAATGAATTCACCTTCGTTGATTTTAATTTTATAAACCCATCGGACGTTCCGAGCTCTTCATTAAATTTGAGAAAAGCTTCAGCTCTTTCGTCTGGGTCAAAACAAGGATTTGTCATGTGCCATTGTAAACGAGATATCGTAACACAAAAAGTGCAACTGTAGGGCCAATGAGATGTGCAATTCTAATTGCCATAATAGTAATTCCTGCTAGAACAAATGACCATCATTTTTCAATTTTACTACTTAACTACCTGCTGTTCGGTTGGTTATTTTTTCCCATTTAGTATATTTTGATGTGGTAATAAACATATTTAATAAAAATATTTTGAAATTTTCAGTTACAGTACAGTTATTTTTGTCAATCTAGTTAAATATCAAAAGCACGATCGGTTTATGAGCGTTATGAACAATTCAGAACGCGTCATGGCCGTTTCAGCATTGTCCACAACGCGTTGTGGTCAAAAAGAACGACCCCAACGCGAAAAATGATCAGATTTCGCTATTTGGTCGTGCATCACACAGCCCGCAACGCGTCGTGGCTATTTTTTTCGTTCAATGAGCGGTTTCGATGTTTGGGCGTAACACATACATGCCAATTTTCGCAAAAATCGAATATTTATGTTTTTAAAATATTCATAAATTTCTTCCCGATAGCAGTATCAAAAATTAATTTAATAGTGGCACATCTTGCAGAATAACTCTATTTTATACATTTCTCTGTTTGATAAATGACGTTTTATTAATATATTATATTAATAATATAATTAGAAAAATAAGAGTTCTAGTTTGTTACTTCTTTTTACTAACTTTATAAATAATAACATGCAATAACATTTTTCGAAATTTTGTTGAGGATCGGTATTGCAGTCTTCTACAAAGTTGTTTTAGGTAGGTACTTTTGATATCCCCCATTCTGTACGAAATTAATATATTAGTTATAAAATCCATCTGTGATTCATAGTAAAGAGGCATTTAAGCATTCTTGTAATTGTTTTCAAATTTTAATTTTTTTCGTATAAAACCGGCTTTCATATGGCCACGCTGCGTACATGAAGTTTGCTAATTTTCATTTCTTAAAAAGGGATTGCATAATAAATTAATTCCTATTTACTTTGGAAGAACGGAGATTTTAATGATGCTTTTTGACTTAAAATTGTAATATTTTTGTTCTAAATATTTCAAACGAGATTATAAAACAGATTAACATTTTTGGCACTTGTAGTTGATATATGGTAGGTATATTATTATTCAATTGAACCAAATTAACAGTTTTTATTTTTCCTATACCCAAAATCTTACTTCACTTAATTTAAGTACGCATAATTAATCTACGTATACTTATCTGCCTACTTATTTCCTTGGCGGTACATGATCTGTAGGTAAGTAGCTAAGTAGGTAGTAGGTACAATACATAATAAAAGAAACGCACTTTTTACAACTACGGCACATGCAGATAACAAAGACAGAACTGGGAGAACACCTTCCACTTTCTGGTAACATAAAACCGAGACCAAAATAAAATTTGAGTAAAGAAATTTATTTCATTTAATATGCTGCAGAATTAACACACACGTAGCGCTGCGAATCCAGTTCTGCTTCGCAGCCGACGTGATAATGTCCGACAAGGATAGAGCTACCCTGCGCGTTGGCAGGGCTTGATTTCATTTCAATTTGGTTGCGGATTTACATGAAGTGCAACTGTTTAAAAAATAGCTGATACCATTGTTTAAAGATGTTATAGTTAGTCAGTGATATGCTCTTATTGGGAAACCGATTTAACGGACTCGCTAGATGGCAGTAGACGCGCTATTTCCCATTTATTTAAAAGTTATTGTAGTAGGGATACGCACCTTTTACAGTGTTCAAATTGAAAATGTTGTTTCTATTCATTGTAGATGGCACAACAGTCGGTCGCGGCCTATCAACAAAGATCAAAGATAGATTTGTCTTTGTGAAACATAAATCAATATCCGAGCATAATACAATGCGGTGTCTTTGAAGTATTTTAGATGTGTTTGGAGAACTCCAACCGTAACTGATTTACGATCGCGGCGTTTATCAATCGGTTTCACACATCAGGGTAGTATTATAAAATTTGAAGGGGCTCCACAATAAATTCTTTATGTTACTTGCAAAGGACAATACAGTAAAAGCTTCAAGTAGGAAGAAATTCCATTCAAAATTAATCCGCAGAAAAATACTGGGCACGTCAAATTTATATTTTAGTTTTAGTTAGTACCTTTGGTATAATGGTATAAATGACTTTACCGTTTCTGGATTAACTGCAGTAAAATATAGGTGGATTTCTGAATTTAATTAAATCTTTCATTAACAAGATAATGCAAAATACTTAAATTAATTTTGAGAATGGTTCTATCGTCGCAACGAAGCCGGTGTCAGACTTAAGTCTGTGTTACTTTTTTGAATAACCATGCCTTAATGTTTTATACTCTCTGTGCTTGCTGTATAGGTATCTATGAAATAATTGAACATTTTGAGTTTTTGACTTAATTTTGGTTTAAAAAAAGTGTGTTAGGTATATCGTTCTCAATCCGACGCATGATGAAGATACCGTTGATAGACAAGGTTAGCAAAGGGGAGGAAGTAAAAATAGTTAGAAAAAAGAAAGATACCTATGTGGAAGACGATAATTAATTAGTTCGCAACCTACTAGTGGCAGAGATAGGGATAAAATATAAAAATAGGCAAAGGTATGCCCAGATTAGAGAATTAGACTACTGTTCGCAAATAGGATGTTCTGCGTTTGGGGAAATACGTCCAATCAATCTTCTGACTAAGAATTTTGTGATGAGAAACTACTCTTATAACAAGATAAAATAACAAGTGACTGCCACTAACATTATTCTTATTATTTTTGTATTCCCTTTGAAATTTATTAACTATTTCAAGCCTAAATTGGACACATCCACAAACCTAAATACATCATGTATTATGTATACAATGAAATCAATTAAATGCACGCATATATCGTCATTTGAAGTATGATTATTTGCGTATGATGTAAATACAACAATAACGCAGTAAATAATAAATATAGTTAGGCGACATAGGCACATTACAAAAATAAAACTGGGATCAAAATGTTCCCTAATACTCGTTATGAATTCTTAATAAGTTAACCCCACACGCCAAAAGACAGTGACACAGTAATTAAACTCGACACGTGTTTCGCTGACAACGTCAGCATCTTCAGGAGTAGAAGATAATCTAAATTCTAAACTTAAATTACGTTGCTAAAAATATCCAACCCCCACTCACCCACCAGCTCGTACCTAAAATATTTAGGTCTTCCCTGGAGTTTGTTTGTTGCTAAGTTACACCAAACAAAAAACTGAAAATTTTCTGCCGTTCGAACAGCGACAGACTTAAAAACCAAGGCTTTATAGAGTGACAGGTTGGAAATGACAGGTACTGGGTGAATGATAGAATTATGAAGCGATAAGACGAAGCGCCTACCATATATTATTACAACAGGTTTGAAAGACTTCTCAATCAACGCTCAAACCCAGCCACCGAAAAGCAAATTTGCAAAACACGGTAGTTGGGTAAAAAACGTAAGATGGAAATTCTCAGGCTAGGCGGCGTGTTCTTTTTCGTCCGTCGCGGAGGCGAGTATTATGTACACACAGTGGATGGATCAAGAACTTTGACGTAAATTCACTATGAATTCTTAATAAGTTAACCCCACACGCCAAAAGACAGTGACACAGTAGTTAAACTCGACACGTGTTTCGCTGACAACGTCAGAATCTTCAGGAGTAGAAGATAATCTAAATTCTAAATTACGTTGCTAAAAATATCCAACCCCCACTCATCCACCCTCCACTACTGAAGTGAAAAGGATTGATAAACCTATAGGGTTTCTCAGAACTAATTTGAACTAAGAGCAATAAAATTGTATTCTTAAGTGAAAGGGATCAATAACCTATAGGGTTTCTTAAAACTATTAGAGCAATAAAATTAGGGTCTGAAGGGTAAATATTTTTGGCTAGACTTAATCTATCTACCTGATAAACGCCATGCTAGACTTATCAGTGCGGCCGAATTTGTAATGAGCTTGATGCTCCTTAAAGCGAGTTAAAATAGACCGAGTTGACTGCCCGATATATTTTTTGTCGCAATTTCCGCATGCTATTTCGTAAATTCCCGCTTTATGAATGGGTTGCGTTTTATCTTTCGCATTTCCTAGTAGATTTTGTAAATTGTTGCTCGAAGTGTGAACCACTTTGAAGCCCGCTTTCCCGAAAATAGTATTCATACCGCAAATAACTAGAGGTATGAATACTATTTTCGGGAAAGCGGGCTTCAAAGTGGTTCACACTTCGAGCAACAATTTACAAAATCTACTAGGAAATGCGAAAGATAAAACGCAACCCATTCATAAAGCGGGAATTTACGAAATAGCATGCGGAAATTGCGACAAAAAATATATCGGGCAGTCAACTCGGTCTATTTTAACTCGCTTTAAGGAGCATCAAGCTCATTACAAATACGGCCGCACTGATAAGTCTAGCATGGCGTCACACGCGTTGGAAACGGGCCATAAATTCAATAGCAATAATCTCAAACTCTTAAAACCAGGAAATAATAAATTTGATTTAAACGCATTGGAAAGTATAGAGATATACAAAAATAAACGTAGTTGTCTTAACAGTAACTATGGTCCGATTCCGAACTCAACCCTGTATAGATTTATCAGGTAGATAGATTAAGTCTAGCCAAAAATATTTACCCTTCAGACCCTAATTTTATTGCTCTAATAGTTTTAAGAAACCCTATAGGTTAATGATCCCTTTCACTTAAGAATACAATTTTATTGCTCTTAGTTCAAATTAGTTCTGAGAAACCCTATAGGTTTATCGATCCTTTTCACTTCAGTAGTGGAGGGTGGGTGAGTGGGGGTTGGATATTTTTAGCAACGTAATTTAAGTTTAGAATTTAGATTATCTTCTACTCCTGAAGATGCTGACGTTGTCAGCGAAACACGTGTCGAGTTTAACTACTGTGTCACTGTCTTTTGGCGTGTGGGGTTAACTTATTAAGAATTCATAGTGAATTTACGTCAAAGTTCTTGATCCATCCACTGTGTGTACCTAATACTCGCCTCCGCGACGGACGAAAAAGAACACGCCGCCTAGCCTGAGAATTTCCATCTTACGTTTTTTACCCAACTACCGTGTTTTGCAAATTTGCTTTTCGGTGGCTGGGTTTGAGCGTTGATTGAGAAGTCTTTCAAACCTGTTGTAATAATATATGGTAGGCACTTCGTCTTATCGCTTCATAATTCTATCATTCACCCAGTACCTGTCATTTCCAACCTGTCACTCTATAAAGCCTTGGTTTTTAAGTCTGTCGCTGTTCGAACGGCAGAAAATTTTCAGTTTTTTGTTTGGTGTAACTTAGCAGCAAACAAACTCCGGGGAAGACCTAAATATTTTAGGTACAAGCTGGTCATTTATGAATTTCGGGCAAGAGAACAAATCAACGTGTCATTCATTCAACTTGTGTGAGTTCTTGGTTTGAACATTCACGACCCCGTAAATTTTCAGAACAAGCCTTAACCAGTCTATTATACCTCTACATCGGATTAACGTACATTTAATTATTGATAGCTTCACAGCAACGGTAATTAAATACCGGCACTTACTTAGTGTACAACAGTAAATCACACCACGCAATGCAGGACAGGTAGTCAGATACTCTCAATAGTTCAGAAAGTTAATCGTAAAACGTCTGGTACGAGAATGCTTATCATCTCCGGTTGAAGTGGGGTTTTATTATTTCTTCCGCCATCTTTCGTGAACGGCCGTTCGTAGACTCTGCTCCTCCAAACTGTCAGCGCGCCTTCTCTGTTATCCTCTCTCAGCTTTCCTTCAGTTCATTGACGCGTGACGTATTTCCATATGCTTCTTTTTTTCTTAGACGCCGCGACCTTTTATTTGATTCAGCCGAACAAAATAATTAATGCCTAATCTAAGTTTGTTAGATCCACAGGGTGTTTAATTATGCCTTGTTACAGGTTTAAATGGATTATTTTGTGTAATAAAAGTTTTACAGATTTGGGCATACAATCAGAATCAGACTGAAATCTTTCTTCATTTCCACGGATTGTCAAAATTGATAAAAATCGCGCCCCTGTATCTTAAATACAGAATAATTATTCTGTAATAATTATAGAACCTTTGTCGACTTTCAGCTGTGGAAAATAATACCGTAAAATGCGGTATAACATTATTTCTTTCCCCATATTTAATTCTCTTTAAATTACTCTTCTCTTCTTCATTATTACAAAACTTAAAAACATATTTTTTAGGCTTTGCCAGTTTTACCTCTATGCAAATGATTTATCTGATGCCGCGAGACCGGGCTTTAGCAACAACTAACACTTTCAGAGAAATTTTTGATATCAATTTGCGTTAATTTATCTGTATGCGGTACCTACCGATCGTCGCTCATAATGCAAGCAAATACGGAAACTTCACAAATCACAAGAGTTTGATTATTTCCTTAAAAGTACTGTCAGGCGACGAATTACTTCAGTTAATTTCAATATACTTATTACCATTCATGAACTGGCAACTATCTTTGTACCTACATAAACATAACTAATGTTGGTAATGAAATTAAAGATAAACACATGTTTATTTCTAAGCAGCATACATTTAACATGTAAATATTATAAATTTCCGCGTTTTTCTTGTTCCGCTTCTATAGCTTCAAAGAGAGATTTGAAATTTCCAGCACCAAAACCCTGCAACAAAATTGTGTAAGTAAATATGTGGGTACACGCAAAATATCAATTAATTTGAATTATTTTATAACATACGTAATTGTATAATATGTAAATATCTTTTTGTAGACTGATACGATTTTGCAAAACTAAAATATAAACTAAAATAACGGTAGATAGGATGTGGGCGAGCTGGACCAAATTTGGGCGACGCTGTATATATAGCCGGGCGCGGCGCTGCGCCGAGGCGGTCAGAGGTCAGGGAGGGGCCTGGGCGTGTACGAGTGCATGACGGGGGCCTGTAGGGGTCCTGGGGATGGCACGGCGGGATTCGGCGGAGCCAGAGGGGCCGAGGCAGTGGCCGGGCCAGGGTAGGATGGTTGGGGACGGGAAGATGGGGTTGAGAAAAGGCGCAAAGAAGATGGCTCTAAAAAAGAAAAATGACAGTGAACAGAAACAAAAATGGTTGTGTTGATGATGGTGATGATTGAGAAGAAATGAAACAAAACATTTCAGTAAAATTCATTTATTGAACAGATTGTATTTACAGAGTTTCGGTGTATTTATAGAACGTTGGAAATAATTTAATTAATGTTCAATGAGTACGTCTCCTTGAGTTTCGAAAGGTCGAAGTAAACGGGTGCGTAGATGGCCAGAGGCATAATATCAATTTCGCCATTACGCTAAATTCCAAGAGGTGGATTACGAAAACAACCCTCATCCGCTGCTGAGCCCCGCGGAATTTAAAAATGTAGCTCCGCTTGTGGTTGTCGATTGTTCACATCAAAATGAGTCGATCAAAGGGGGGCCGGTTGACGTCATACTTGAATTTGAAACACAGCATGTCGAAGGCATTGCTGATAGCACGTCAGCCTATTGCTTATTACTACACGATAGAATTATCGAATATTCGCCATTGAGCGGGGATGTCAAGAAACTCATATAAAAAGGGTTTCGGTGCCGTACACCCAAACACACACACGCACACACACCTAAACAGTTTCTTCCTACACGTTTTCTTCAGTCGTAAACATAAACCGGCAACGCTATGTCATTATCGATGTCCAAGGCTTTAAAGACTATA
Source organism: Xestobium rufovillosum (assembly GCA_963966045.1). NCBI lineage: Eukaryota > Metazoa > Arthropoda > Insecta > Coleoptera > Ptinidae > Xestobium > Xestobium rufovillosum. Next base: position 17,717,411 of record OZ014504.1, read on the forward strand.
CACAAACAATTTTAGGTTTAAGGAAATAGCCATATTGTACTGTACAAGGGAATTTCAAGTTTTTATTGTGAAACCGCCACACGATGAGTGTCAAATCTAACGGCTAAGGAACGAAACAAGGTAATATGGATTCAAAGGAACCATCACGGGTTGACTTGGGACGATGATTCTGTAACAATGCACCGACGTAATGCCTAAGAGCTCTAATGAACTTAGAGTGGCATTCCGTAATTGTTCTACGAGACCGTTGCTGCTAATTTGAAACAGACGGAAGCCCCGATCAAATGATAAATTTGCCAGTATACGCATGCACCGAGGAAAGAATGAAACACGCCACACGTGCGACCGACGTCATGCGAGATGATAGGAATTCCCAAACGAATCTTTGCAAGCGGTACTGATGTGACGTAGGAACTCTTGACTCCCACTTTTACGAGATGGCAAGAATCCGTGCTGAATTTGCACCCGCCACCACAGCTGACGTAGAAGAATCCGACGTCAAACCGCTTATAAAAGTGGGTGCTCCGCAGAAGTTTTTCAGTATTTGGCTGTCCGGCCCTCAGCTGGAACAAATACTCCCAGCATCCGGGATGATGCTGGCCGCTGACATCCGACCTAGTAGTACTTGATCGACCGTTCCGACTTCGCCGTGTGATCAAACCGAAAGTAATTATATTATCCCGTAAATATTTGAGTAAGTAACTTTGAGTAAGTACCCTACCTCGTTCGTATCAAATAAATTCAATCTGTTCATGCTGGGGAATTGGGAGTGCTGTCTATGAAGATCGATCGATTTTCCCATCCTGTGTTGCCCTAGCGCCTGTAACAGGACGATATACCGGTGGAAAACGATCGCATCCGGGTAATGGGCGGCTCCTGGTGAAATCTTAAGGTAGAACAAATTGATTATTTGCGACGGAGGAGCTAGCGGCGTTCCCCCAGGCAATTGCACTCGCGTGCTATAACCAGAATTGCCCGCCGATCCCGTCTCAGAGCCGGCACCGTTCGGTGCTCCCACGAAATCTCCGAGACCCCGTAAATATTCAGTATTGATCACCCGGTGGACCGCAAGCGTTCTATCTGGACACTCCGTAAAAACCGTGTTTGATTTAAATGTAAATATCTCGTATTTTTGTATATATTATGTTTTTATCTATTCAATTCTATTTTATTTATCGTTCCGATTTTTGCAAGTGTATATAGTTAAATTAATAGAGTACCGTTTCATTTTCTTTCTGTTGTGTTATTTGACGTTTAGCAATAGTAACATAATATTTGGACCCGCCCTTCTACGAGCATAAGGGTGACCAACGTATAAGTCTTACCTGACCGTAAATACAACCCAAGAAAAACGTTCATAAGCGAACGATCCGACCAGCCTAAATATACAGCGTATCCCAATAAGTGATACCGAGGGGTGCCGCTGCATATTTAGGGACCGCACCTAGAACGTCCAGAATTGGCGTACGAAATAAACCCAGACGGAAGTTATCGTTGTATAAGTGACGTCCGAAATCAGGAGAAAGCAATCGTTGTAATTCGACTACTTACAGCAGCGTCAAGAGGTTTCTAATAGAAAACATACAAGCTGGAATGACCGTTTATTTAAAAGGGCTAGAGAAAACGAAATGGATAAATTACTCATTGGACAATCAATTTTCATTAATTAATGTAGAGGACTGGGATCAGCAGCAGGAGGAGGAGAACGGCCCATGTGGTAATTTTAAACAATTACGCCAAACGTATGGCAGCAGCTGTAACTTACCTCGGTGTTCATCGCATAGTGGAACCTGTGCTCTCGAGAACGTGTTTCTCTTGCAATGTTTTCGCGATAATAATAGTTAAGTGTATGTATACATATGTGTACATTTGATGTATAGGATGGTATGCAATAAAAACATGATAGAAAAAATATTCAAACCTTTTTTATTTTTAAATTAAAAACTATTTATAATATCATATTTTCCGCTTCCTATCCTATCCTGTTGTACCTCTTCTGTAGGTACAACTTTAGATGAGTGTTTGAAGTGAGCAACACCCTCTCACCATAGGGAATTGTATGTCTTCGGGCGTCGGTGATGAGGTACGGTTTTCCTAGTAGGTACCATATCTTCTACAGTGATGTACCGAAAAAGATCTAGTTTGTTAAATTTATTCACCAGAGCCTTTGCGGAAGTCGATGGAGATGTTGATGGTGGTTGTTTCGTGTGTGACCTTTTATTTCATTGTACTTTACAGTCGCAATGAAGAACTTGTAAATAATTTTAGTGTAAGTACCTATATGGGCTGCTGTTTAAATAGTTTAAAGAAACCCCACTTTTTTAATAATAATCAGTAAAAATACTGCGATTTAAATAGTTTAACGAACTCAAACTTTTGCGTGGTATAAAGTCGAATAGGCTATTGTAAACGTTATCAAAAATGTGCAAGAAGTCGAAGAGCGCGGTCACGCGAATGTCAGATATGTCCGAGGATATGTCTGAATTTTTGAAAGCAGAGATCAGAAAAATACCGGATGAGTCTAGTGCTACGATTCACCGTAAAGACCGCGACATTTGGCATGACACTACAAACTTCATCTAGGAATCTTTATCTCAGAGGCGAGACGAAGCGCTTCGCATACACAAAGAATTTTCAGAGGGCTGCGAAAAGTATGTGAGCGGAAGGTACAACCTCCCTATATTTGTTTCAGATATGATTCGCAATGGACACATCATGTCTTTATTGAAAGATGTGGTTGACAACATGACTGGAGATGAGATCCTAATGTTTGGTTTACTGCATTTGTTACAGCAGAAGGAAGAAGAACGCAGAGATGCCTGGTTAAACAAGTTTAATTCGAAGCATTATTAATGTAACAGGAAATAATAATAATAAATACAGATTAATTACGAGACATTTTAGTTCGTTTCAACTATACCTGTCTTATCCAACATTTTAAATGCGTGAATAGTTTTCAAAGGCGAAGGCGGACTGTTCGAAACGAAGCGCTGTCCGAATTGCTGCGAATCTTTCTCTTCGTATCCCTCGTCGAGGACGTTATTGTTGAGGGTGCTGTTGTCGTTACCTTGCAACGGCTGCGGCGGCGGCGGCGGTGTCGGTGCCGCAGGAGATTCAGCAAGAGGTAGCACGTCATTCTTCTTAACCAGTTACAAATTATACACCCTCCCCTCTTTTCCTCGATTTACCACACAGAAATTAGCGCACCTCAGTTCGTTTAATTGGCGTTCCGTGAACGCGTTGTACCTCTCGGGCAAATAAATTCTAGCCGTTTCGTCCAATTCCGCTAGCACCCGTTCCCCAAATTTTGAGCTGCCTTTCTGCATATTCGTCACGAGATAGGGTCCATGTTTCTACATTGACATTCAACCATTTATACGCCCCCGGAGCGTTAAACTTGTCCATCGCTCTACCATGTTTACTAACCTTGTAGCTGTAATTGTTCTTCCTCGCAACAGAAGGACCAGCAGCGGAACTGTTCTTCGCTATATTTTGGTTCTATTTGTTTTCCATTTTGTTCTGCTTCAACTAGTTCTGAAGTTTTCGTAACTGCTCTGTTGTCGACTGTTTGTGTGAGTTCCATCGTCCGAGTCGGAAGATGGAACAAATTTAATCTGCGAGATTTGCGGATTGAGCTTTGCATTAGGGAAAGTTTTTAGAAAACATCGCAGGGAACACTTTAAAGCATTGCCATGAGCTTCGGGTTAGGCAGCTTGTTTTAACTTTTTCCTTAGTATACTTATTTCTCATATCCTAGCGAACGCAAAATATCAACAACAAAGACAACCGTCAACTAGCAAACTAGTTCTCACGAAAATATGCTAGTGTTGTTTGGAGGAAGTTGCAGTTACGCACTGGTCTGCTCATATGCGTTCTACAAACCATAAAATGGAAGCAGCGACACCTTGCGTCAAAGGATTTAAAGTAAGTAACTTCTATCTTCTATTTTTCCTCTATCTGCAAACCTCCATTTATTTATTTATTAACAGGTTATTAAGAGCAGTTTTACTGGCCGAATAGAAACTTTGATCATTGAAAACAATAATTTAGATGCCATGAAGTTCCTGAAATTGGTCGAAGAAACAGCTGTACCAGAACTGATTGAACAACTCCAACAACACAAGGCTTTCAAATGTAATGTAGAACTCCTTGCGGCGTACGTCAAGATGACGGACATGGGCGAAGAACTTTATATCAAGTCCTTCCAGACCAAAATGATAACAGTTAACGATGAGTCTCAGGTGCGTTCGTTGTGTCCACATATGTGTAACCAGATTCTAGCAGAAATGGACAAGTTCCAAGAGAGAAACAGCGGATGGGCGCTGATAGAAATAATTCACTTAGAAATAAATATCAACGAGTACAAACCAATTCGCGGTTCAAATTATATTCCCCTGTCCAAAAGCATCCAAGCCAAGAAAGATTGTGTAAACATGAACTCCTCAGATTTCTGTTGTTACAAGTGGTCCTTAATCGCGGCGTTGTCGCCTGCAAAATCGCATTCCAATAGAGCTACGTCGTACATGAGAGGAAACATTACCGCCAGCACCATCCACTTACCAAATAATATAACACTCCATTTTGGTGATTTAAGCTTTCCTTTGAAAGTAAGTGACGTTTCAATTTTCGAAGAGTTAAATAATGACATCACCGTTAACGTATTCGGATTAGAGGAATAAAAAGTTGTTGGTCCCTATTACTGCACAAAATCGGAGAAGCCAAAGCACAATTCTTTTTTATTACTGCAAGACAACTATAAATCGCACGAAATCAAATAACAAGTCATCACAGCCAAATCTATATGTGTAATGTTTACTTAATACATTTTCACTCGCAACAACAGCTGACCGTGCATCGGAGCGAATGCAGTCGAATAGTCCCACTCACATGCCGAATTAAAATAATTGTGAACTAAAGTTTAAGCAGCATCACAGCTCAATCGAAGTGCCGTTTACTATCTATGCGGACTTTGAGTGCATTTTACAAGACGTAGATACCTGTTTACCTCAACCGACCGGGTCTTCAACTACCAACATTCAACAACACGTGCCTTCCGCTTTTGCGTATTACATATTCTGTCGTTCGACAACAGTTTGAATAAACTTAGAATTTGTAAAGGAAACGATTCGCCCCAACAATTTGTTCTCTCTCTCTTTCTCTCTCGTTCGCGATATTACAACCCTTTATAACAATATTATGAAGAACTCTATACCGATGGAACCTTTGAATGATGCAGTATGGAACGTTCACGCCAATAATTATTCTACTGTTTGTCACATTTGCAAGGGAGAGATGGGAACTGACAGAGTGTCCGATCATTGTCACTTTATGGGCAAGTACAGCGGTGCCGCTCACTACAACACTTGTAACCTGTTATTTCGCAGACCGAAATTCTTTCCTATCTTGTTTCACAATTTGTCCGGTTACGATTGCCACCTGTTTGTTGTCAAAGCCTTAAACGAAATAAAAGGGAATATTTCGTTACTTCCTTTAAATAAATAATTGTACATTTCCCTGTCAAAGTTGATCTCTGTTACCGAGGGAGAGGCTGTAGAATTACGCTTTCTAGACTCTGTTCGATTCATGCCATCTCTAACTTGGAAAGTTTAGCTCAAAATTTGTCTTCGTCAGATTTTCACTGTGTACGTTCCGTGTTTACCGACAAGGTTCAATTTGAATTGGTTGAATTGGTGTACCTACTTCCTTACGAGTACATCAATATTCTTGAACCGATAGGATGAGACCGAGTTGCCCGACCAAAATAAATTCTTTAGCAAATTAACGAACAAAGCCTACTCTGATGAAGACTACGAACATGCGGGACAAGTTTGGAAAACATTTAACTGTTCCACTTTATGGGACTACTTACAAATTTATTTAATAACCGATGTTTTGCTGTTGGCAGACATTTTTCAAAATTTTCGTAACGTATGTTATACGATTTAATCGCTTAATTCTGCTCATTATTATATAACTCCGGGCTTGGCATGGGACGCCATGTTAAAATATACCGGAATGAAACTCGACCTCTTAACATGTATTCCTTTTTAAAAAGAGGGATAAGATGGGGAATAGTTCAATGCACAAATCGTCACTCAGTGGCAAATAATCGGTATATGGACGAGTATGATAGATCCAAGCCCTCAAATAACTTATAAACCCAATAATTAATAATCTAATAATGACATGATGATGGTACTTACGTTGTGATTTCTTCTTTGAATTACTTCAAAAAATATTGTCGGTCTATCCTGGACATTTTTTGTGAATATCTGAAGCAGATAACCATTTTCGTCATAATCTATTAAGATTTTCAGATCCTGCAAGATTTTCATATCCTCTGCTATTTCCACTCGGCTGGTCTTTAATTTCTCCTTCAAAATATCGTAGTAGCTATCAGGGACATTTAAAAATTCCAGCCCTCTGGCTTTCAAGCTACGAACCTACAAAACTATTTATTAATGAACAGTTAGATACAATTTTTCTTGATATTAACGCTAGCTGACACGGTCTCTATCTCTTGCCTTCACCTCTTGCCTTCGTTAACATAGTAAAATAGAAAGGGTAAGTAATATACCATATATACCAACTCTAAATAATGCTAATTAGGTAACTAGTTATTAAACTCATATTGCGTAACATTATTAAGGGCAGGATAGCTTCCGGTATTAATCTACAGAGCCAAACGATTCGTTTGAGATATAGCCGTATTATAACAAATTAGATTTAGGAATGGTTTTCAATGAAATGGAAGCAGTTCTAACAGAAACTTACCGCAGATATAATATCTTGAGTATTAAGGGCGATATGTTGCACTCCAGGTCCTCCATAATACTCGACGTATTCTTGAATCTGACTTTTCTTCTTTCCTTGGGCAGGTTCATTAATCGGAATCTATTTTTTTAAATAATATGAAAATTGATACTAGAAAATTTAACTTGAACGAAAAAATATTTACCTTCACGTTCTCTTCCCAGTTGCACATAACTATAGATCTCAGAGCGGAATATTTAGTAAAAACTTGACTGTCATCAACAGACCAAAATCTATGGAATTGCAAAATTGTTTCGTACCATTTAGCAACAGAGTTCATTTCCAAATCTGGTTGATTTCCAACGACGTGGTCAATAAAGTCTAATCTGACAATTGGTCTTAAATAAAAAATTAGAACAAACAGTTGAGTTCGCTTAGTTTAAGCTTACAGTGATTTGCCCAATACATCTTCTCCTAACCTGTTGTAGCCAGGCAGAAAGATTCCTCTATATAGACTTCTGTCTACAAACGTGTGAGTGGTATCGCCAAACTAAAAATTCGTAATTTTTTTCCGCCAGCTTTTGCAGGTCTTTACTAGGTACTCACCGTTTGAATTGTAGCCATTCGAACAATGCCGTTAAAGTCAGATTCTTCCCAAATGTCTTTTACAACTTTAGCTCCTTTTTCTTTTGCTCTCTGCAAGATGTAATAAATGGGCACACGGCAGATACTAGATATTAGATGCTAGGTACTAGTAGGTAGGTATAATCTGTAGAGTTAGTAACTGGGTTAGTTAGTAACTGACGCAATGTTTCTGTTTTCGTTTGGGCGTCGTCGCAAGCAAGTGAGCGGCGTCAGCTCGAATCATGAAATATTAGCATGCATTGTACATTGCTTGACGTGTTTTTGAACTTTCAAATTACGTTGAATAATAATTTAATAATTACAGCTACTTTTCGTGCAGCTGGTTTCAAACGGTTGGCCCAGTTACTAACTTTACAGACTCCACCTACCTTTAGGTAATGGTAGTCCAGTGTACACTTTCTTGGAAAGGTTACCCCTCGGTTTTGTGTTTCTGCACAACTGCACCACTTCATAAATAACTTTTAAATACTTACTAGTACTATATTATCCAAATCTTCAACAGCAAATGCAATGTCTTTAACACCATCTCCATGTTGCATAAGATGTTGTCCAATTTCCTTTTCTCCTGGTTCATAGGGCGATACAAATACAAAGATAATCTAGAAATATGCATAAGATATACCAATGCTGTATGTATAATTTTATATAATTATTCGTGCCAATTTTTTTCTTTAAGTTTATAACTTTTGTGAATTTTTTGGCAAAATAAAATAAAATAACTACCCAAGATATTTTATTGACAAAATTATAAAAAACAGACTACATCAATTTTATAATAACAACAATATTAATCAGAACCAAAAAGAATCTAAAAACTACATTTCCTTACCCTATATAAAAGAAATATCACACAATATTAGTAACTTATTAAGAAAACATAATTTTGTAATTGCTTACAAAAAGCATAATAATTTACAATTTTTATATTCTCATCTGAAAACCCCCATTCCAAAATTGATGAAAACTCACACCGTATACAAAATTAATTGTAATAACTGTAATAAAACATACATTGGACAAACTAAAAATCATCTCGAGACTAGGTTAAAACAACATACATACCAAAATAGCAATTCAGCTATCAGTAAACACATAAAAAATACTAAACATAATTTCGATTTTAATAACACTACTATTCTTGAACAAGAGAGAAATTTAAAAGCTAGACTTATTTTAGAAATGATACACATCCAAAAAGACAAAAATTCTTTAAATGACAGATCTGACATTCAAAATTTAAGTCAAATATACCGTGACATAATAACGTAATTTGTTCTCTACCACTTGATTCTAAATTAACTCATGTACATTATTTATTTCCTTATTCATAATTATCAAAATCAAATGTGCTAGATATAATTTCTATTATTAAGTTTAACATAGTTACTGTTATTTACAAATTTTATTAAGAAAAAAAATGTCACTTTTTTATACTTTATACAATTTTGAATAAAACCTTGATAAAGCCCCCTAACGGAGGCGAAACGTTGGTGTTTTACAAAAAGAAGTTTCAATTTTGCCAAAAAATTCACAAAAGTTATAAACTTAAAGCTGTATGTATAACTACTGATTATTTTTACAGATTATGTATACTCGTAGTTAAAGGTTTCAATTGTTGCACTGTTAGTTTGTTCATTTATTGTTAAATCATTACCATTATTTTAATGTTCCAGTCGCTAATAATTTAAAGGGAGTGCCTCCGTAGCCGGCGCCGGCCTTTCGTATAATAGTTGCCGGCCTTTCGTATAGTTGCCGGCGCGCTTCTATTTGGGAACGAAAAAGACTGATACAACACATACAAATTTTAAACAGACCCCTTAGCTGCCCTCTCGCACCAGACACACGCAGGCGCCGGCAACAATACACCTATAATACTGTAGCCGGCGCCGGTTACGGAGGCACTTCCTAATTTAAATAACGTCTATTTTCGACATCGAAATAAGTAATCCTATTTCATATATAGGTATTCGTAAGTTCATAAGTTTGGGTAAACAGTTTCCTTATATGTTATCCATATGATTTCTGCGTACTTTTTTACAAGTGTAAGATAGAAATATAAGGTGTTCTAGATAAAGTTATGTACAAGTTTAATAATAACAGGTCTATAATGAAATTAATGTTAAAGACAATTCGGATTATCTGCAACCATTTCTGAAATAGACTGGGTGAACAGAAATTCCTATTTTTTTTATTATTCATAACTTATTTATTGCTCACGTTATAAATCTCAAAATCGGTGCACTATGCCATATATCATATCATTGTTGCTGATCTGACTTCGTCGCAGAAGCATAGCTGCGTCGTATTGACAGACTTTCGGTGACGAAAGTTCAGCAGCGCTCGTCGCGGCTTGCGTTCAGGTGGTTTGCCGATTTCAAGAATCGTAAGCCCATTCCGGGGCTCATTCATTCAGCGGAGTTTAATCCCCCTCGCTAAACCGTAATCCATACGTGGTGGTGTAAGGCATGGCATCCCCATTAGGGGAGACCAAACATCCAGATGTGGAAAAATTTACATAATATTTTATTATACATGGTCATCATAAAGTAAAGGGATATATTTCAACTTATTACATTTTTTTAATGAATTAAGCCAATAACAGAAAGTAAACGGAATTTAGTTGCTTACATAATGGGATTTCTTATGTCCATCACTGGTTACCGCAAATATTCCATATGACCTCCACTTTGTTGTTGTAAAATCTCCAATAATTCTACCAAATTCGGGTTCAATTTCCATCTGAGACAATGTTCGTAATGAAAAATCATATCTGAGAGCAAAATCTGACTCATTTAATTTAAAGAGCAGTTGCAGTTTATAGGGATACATTTTTAGGATTTTGCGTAAAATTTCCTAAACCGTGGTGTATGGCATTTGCAATCGTTTTGATATCACAGTCACACTACTGATTGCTAGCGGATTAGTATTGGCTATGTTTTGATTTTCCTGAAGAACTTCTGCAACTTGGGGCGTCACTAACCCTTGGTCTTCCTCTCTTCCTGACCTCGGAAGGTCAGTTACGGACCCTGTTCTTTCAAATTTTCTAATCAAATTACGGTACGCTATCATTTAACAGAACCCTGCTCTTAAATCCATTTTCGTACGAAATCTTCGTAATCCAGCAGTGCAATTTCTACTCCGTATTCATATTAACATTGCACAAAACCAATTCTTGTTTGCAAATTTATGTCGTTAAGGTTTAAATCGTTTGAATTTACGTTTATGCGAGTTTTATTTTGAGAACAATTTTTAAATTGCGGATTATTTCGTTTAACACTTTTATCAATAGTTGTCACAACAACTCCTCTGTTTTCCATATATACACTAAAATCCAATTATTTAAGCATCTAAATTCCGTTTACTTTTTGCTACTAGCTTAATTTCTTCAAACTATATAAGAATTTAAATTGTAGTCCTTACTTTATGATAATATTTACGATTTATGATAATATTATACGGTAATACAGGTGATTTATACTAGGGGGGCGAAAAATTAAAATTAGGGTTCAGAGCCACAAATGAAATAAAAAATGCCATTAGATTTTTAATGTTTTCTTAATTTTTGAGAAAGATAAAAATGAATTTAGACGCACCTATTATATTAATAGGGACACTTCTAAGAGATATTTTTTCAATCATCCCTTATCGTTTCAGAGGGTGAAAACAACAACCGTCATGTATTTTTTTTATTGAAATTTTAAGCAACCCCCTAATTTTATGAAACAATATTGTTCTTTGTAAAGCTTGACTCATTTTAGAACTTTTTTCTTCTTTATTTTTTCATAGAATTGATAGTTTATGTGTGGATAAAAATAATGTTGTCATGATCAACAGTTATATTACTTGCAAAAACGCATGATTATGATTAGTTTTTACACGAATAATGTGTAGTAGGCCGATTGTTATTTGTCTGGCGGTGGACTATTCGAACATAATTGTTATCATAATTATCATAATTATCTAATTGTTAAGTTCATTAAATTAGATATTTCGCATGACCTACTATTACTTTTTGTGAAACTTGAAATTTATTTTTCAAAAGTTTGAACCTTTATATCTCAAAAAGAGAGTCTGATAGGGTAAATTATTTCCTCTTTTTTGCTTAAAAGTAAATTCTGAATCCGATCTTTAATTTTTCGCCTCCTGGTATAAAAAAATTAAATGACGGTTGTTTTCACCTTTTGAAACGATAAGGGATGATTGAAAAAATATCTCTTAGAAACGTCCCTATTAGTATAATAGGTGTGCCAAAATTCATTTTTATATCTTCCTCAAATATTGAGAAAAAAATTACAAACCTAATTTAATAGCCTCCATCTTTGGACGAGCATAACTTTTAAACAAAGCATTTCCGGACACACCTTCATATGACATTTTCCACTTAATTTGTGGCTCTGAACCCTAATTTTAATTTTCTCCCCCTGGTATAAATTACCCTGTTTATTAACTACCTAGGTACATTATATTACATTATGTTTGATTTTATTTTGTAAACAGGAAGATCAACTTCGTTTTACTTTTTACGATTGTCATATTGGATTTTTGCATATTTCAATAGAATGTGGTAAATATTTCTTCTAGAACTTTAATGAAATGTATTAGGTATTTATAAATGTTTAACTGGTCAGTCAGTCTAATAGATTGTATGATTTTTATTTCCCTAATTATTTCCCTATCGTGTAAGAAAACTGCAATAGTCTGAAGAAAAGTTATAGTGTACAACTCGTACTACACTTCTCCAAGAAATTAAGGCACCCCTTATACCGGGTGGTAATGAATACATGTTACAAACCACAAGTTCTTTTAACACTTGTTTGCTAAAATTCAGCATCAACGTATGGGCTGGTATTATTGCCGTATTTTAATAATTAAATTAAATTATTTGGCGTACATTTTTCCACGTCGCCTCACTAGCATTCCTGCCAGAATTGTTGAAAGACGTGCCATTAGCCTATCGCTTGTTGGTTGAGAAATCAACCAAGTAGGTATTTGGTGACACGTATTCATTAACATCCTGAACATTATATTATATTTTTACGCACTTTTTAATCTGATAGTTTTTGCATGTCTGGGGTATCAAATTTTAGAAATGTGTACGATTCAGAATTTTTGTAACCAGCCTGTAGGTAGGTAAAATAAACAAAAGTGTTATTTGGTTTACCAATAGTACCACCGCAGGATTCTCTTCTAGTTGAAGTCGAAATAATTGCAAAAATTTCGAAAATTATTGATTTACGTAGGCGCTGAAGTGCGTTTTAAATAAAATGTTCAGATTTCTGTGAAGATTTCAAAATTTTATTCAAATATGTACCGTTCCGTTTAAAAAATCTAAATTTATCTTGCTGCACTTCCGTAGCCCAATTATATTATTTAAAATAATAGAAACGTATTCTCACGATGGAAAGAAAGTTTTCGAAAATGCGTTAAAAGTGACTACAATTAAAACGTTATGATAATTTTTAAAATATAAGGAGTGAAAATTTCTTATATAGAAAGAAAAAATAGTTATATAATTTTGGTACAATTAAATTTTTAATGACACGCAAATAATAGATACAAAGCTGTCACTTTAATTTAAATTTCATTTAAACTTAAGGTATAAGTTAATAAAAGGTGAAAATCCAATTTTATAAGATAAAAGAAACAAGTTTTTTTTGCTAAATCGACCCATACCAAACCAGATTAAAAGATACAAAATAAAGCAGCAACTTCGTATCTACCTATTATTTATTTGGCTATGTTAGTGGACATAACCTCCTGCTTCAATAAATTTTATAATGACCTAGAATCATCGATTTATTTCCCTCTCTGTTTAGAAATTTTTCACTTCTTACATTTGAAAAACTATCAGGGCGCCTAACAAAAGATGTGAATTAAAAATGTATTAAAAGTGTTCGTAAAACCCTATGATGCAATGTTAAAAAATGCACGGTATATTCGATATGCCTGATCTTGCTAATAAATGCTGCATGTTTAATGTAAAATGAGGAAATTTATACATACTTCGTTTTGTTTAACTGCATGATGTGCATATTTTCTGCTACCAGTTTCCAGTCCTTTGTACGCTAGAGGTTCAAATCCTAATCTGGTTATATAAAAAGTAGCAGCCTGCAATATTTTCACATCAAATTTTGGAAAATAATAATTTCTTGAGTAACAAATTGCTTTGCTTTGTATAAATTAAATAATGTGCCTTTTTGAATTCTTCTCATCTTTTGTCATGTTTTGAAAATATTTTGAATTTTCTGAAGGTAGCAAAAAATCGTCAAATCATACAAATCAATTCAAAGAAAGTGAACGGTTTAAATTGCACCAAGCAAAGCAATTTGTTACTATTAAAATATGAATTTCAAAGTTTCGACTTACTTGTTTAGCATTCCCCACATAAAATGTTAGATGATCAAAATGGAGAAATCTTCCATATTTGGGCTAAAAATTTATGTCAAATAACACAAAATATAAAAAATAAGTAGGTTTGTTCGTTACCTTTTGTCCTTTATCCGTATAGGACGTCTAAAAAGAATATATATTAGACGTGAGAAGGAAATGGAATATTTCTAGGCTGACTTACCATCGTCTTGTAGTAGTAAAACCGCTCATATGAAATACCTAACACGTCAACTGCAACTATTCAAATGTCGAAATGTTCGAAGTCTTTTTATAATCTCGGAAAATATTTATTTCAAATGAATATGTAAATGGGTGTTATGCCGACCAAGGCAATCAGCCTTCCACGTGTTATCTGAAGAATAAAACAGTACTCCACCCGGAAACCATCGCTTGCGATAATTTTACCTATATTATAATTACAGGACAAAATAACTGTAACAAAAATAATTAGGTTTCTTATCAGAAACAACTGACTTAGTTTAAAAAAATAGATAAGTCGTTCTGGTAATAAATGCTAGTGTGTCTCGTTCCTCAGTTTTATGTTGTTAATATGTTAATTTCCTTAATTTAAATTTTATTTAAATGTTTCGGAGACAAACATCAAAATACAGAGTCGTAATGGTTCGTTTTATTACGGTATGCAATGCAATATTTTACTTCACTTGTTCTTCTATTTAGTAAAATTAATTTTGCCTTTTCAAAGGTAACTTTGATGCTGGTGTTTAGAAGACTGCCTCCACGTATTTAGTATGTTGCGTTCCTCGGTTTTTGTATTACAGCTCAAATAAGAATACAGCTCCGTTGCTCGCGATCTGCTCTTTTGATATTTGGAAGCCAGTTTGCTGGATAGACTGCTCCTCCCAGCTTTTTCTATCTCCTGCTATTCCAACTGCAGAGCTCTGCCACATGATGACTTCGCTTCACTCATGCTTCATTTCTTCTGGACGTCTCGTTACTCTGCGGCGATGGGTGAGTATCAGAGCGACGCCTTTTTCATCTACAATCTTAGCACGCAGTTCGATACACTCTTAAACCACAATTACAAATGCTTTAAATATGTAATTATAATTGAACTCGAATTTTAAATTCGAATGTACCAACGTAGGAGTATTTTTTACTATTACTCTTACATCTGTTGTGTTATCTAATAAACTGTAATGTATAGTAGCTTTACAAATATTTTCATGCAATTAGTTTTATTTCATTTTTAGATGAATACAGCACTTATAATTCATTATTATAAAATGACCTATACAAGGAAATATGCGTAAATTATTTATATATGTCGCTTGTTTTTAAAGCAAGATTGTTTACCACAGTCTGCTTATAATTAATTATTATATTAGTGGAGATGGAAAGTTCTGGATTTATTAAAAGTGCTTAATGGATGCAGACATTATAACTCGACGATTGACAAAAGTGTTAGCATGACTTTAGGGGATTAGTAGGGTAACTGCGCTCATTGCTTTTAAAAAGAAGCGCATTCGGCCGTGTATACCTATTGGTATTTGTTTAAGCGTTATAGAACACTAGCGTTTACCGTGGGCAATCATCCAATTGTTTTGCACGTCAAACAACTGAGATTCGCGGAGACCCCTACTTAATTGATGGAAACCTGACAGATTTTTTGCCCAAAAAACAAAAAAAATACTCGCCGTGAGTATTGCTCTCGGGCCAGCGGATTAGTAGCTCGATGCACTATCAACTGCTCCACCATATCGGTTGAATTCAGAGCTTAATCAGTCGGTCCTTATATACACATTTCCTTAATAATACCGGGTGGGTAAAAGCTCGTGTAAAGTACAATACAGTACAGGTAAGGGGTAGGCGATCAATAATACGGCACAATATTTTATATTGGGCTATACATAATTATTACTAAACATCTAAAGATGTATTTTTGTGGCCTGATCAATATATTGCTGACACCCCAATTGCTTTGATATTTAAACAATATTGACTGTTAAAGCTGCCTTCCCATGGCGCGACTCGGCGAGTATGGCGTGAGACTTGGCGAGCCCCGCGTCGTGGGAATGGATACCTCAGCAGTGCGTGGCGCGGTTCGTCGTTCCCGCCAGTTGTCGGTAAATACGTCACGAGTTAATTAGGAACGAGAGCGTTCGGAGGCTCGGATCGCGTAGGCATGTGTACTCTTCCGTACACAAACCACGAAAATGAAATCATTCAGTGGTTTAACCTGCCAAGACTATTTTCACGGATAAAACTTGCCTGGATGCAACGTGGCAACTTTCTTGAAAATTGCATTAATTTCGTAATTTCTAAAGTATAGGTAAAAATTTACAGAAGTTCCAATTTACCAAAATTCGTTAAGGCATTGAAAATGAACTTGCCCGAGTTTCAAGTATACTAAATATAAATCAACGCAACAATTTGTAGACAATGAGAATGATAAAACTTTGTCGACATCGAGACAATGCCAGACGTCCACACACACTGCAACAAACAAAACAGGGGGGACCACGTGATAGTGGCAATTTCAGAAAATTTAGTTTGCTGCACAACACTGCAGAGTTCCACTTATTGACGTCACTAAGATCATTACCAGCTGTTCCCAAAAGAGGAGAAAAGACGAACCCTATAATCTTCAACTCCTGAAGATGCTGACGTTGTCAGCGAAACACGTGTCGAGTTTAATTACAGTGTCACTGTCTTTTGGCGTGTGGGGTTAACTTATTAAGAAGTCATACCCAAATTCTGGTTTCGGCATTCTATTATACTCAAAAAAGTAGCTCAGATTCGCGAAAACCCCGAGGCTCTATCTCTGCTGCTTTTATGAGAAACCCCCAAATCACAACGAAAATAGGACAGCCTGTGCATAACTCGATGGAAAGTGTATTTCATACACTCGTGTGATTTCTTTCACACTCGTACTAGTTTTGCCACTTTCCGTACTCGTCTGTGTATATTGTTATGGCCCAGTATAGTTTGTAGTATCATTCTTCATTTAGTATGTTTCACGTAATTATAGTATCTTGTAGACGGTATTTAACCGTTATTTCTTGATGAATGATTTTCTGCCGAATCATGCCGCTGCGTGTATTCGGCTAGGCAGTAACTAGCAACCTCCCATTATACGAGTATAAGACGAATCAAGTTTAGAAAAGGGAATTTTGGTTGAGATCAATTGGCAGAAAAATAAAAACAAGAGAAAAGAAAAGTCAACCTGCAAGTTTTAGGTTAAGCACCTGCCTTATCGGACGAGCCGCCACTGCTGATGTCAACTCTAAAATAGGTCCCTTCTATTTCTTTATGTCATTTATCAAATTTACAGTTCTAACAATAATCTGAATACTAAAAGAATTAGATCTAACGTTTTGTTGGGTAAAAGTAATTTCGTATTGGATGTTGCCCTGCAGAAAATTTGGGGTTACGAGGGAGAGCAGACGGTCTTACCTGCATAGAAACAGTTCTAAAATATCAATACCAACGTGTTTTTTTTCGTGGGTCCTAAAATATAAAAATGAACTTTGTCTAGTGACTTGCTAACAATAATTCATTGTCATCTAACTAAATATCAGTTTTCCAATAAAACTTGTTAGTGAATAAATAAATGGCAATGAAGTTGGGCATCAACTGAAATTGTGAAGGCCTTCTCTCATTGATACAGTGAATCTAATTTGGAAAGTTAATAAATATTTATCTTTATTTGCATATCATAGGAATAAATTAATATATGGCTTATAATTTTTATCAAATTAATATCTAAACGCAAACAAACATATTTACCACCTACCTGCCTGAATTTATTTTATTTAAAACAATTGTTAACGGGCGTGATGGTATTTTGTTTACCCGTTTTATATATATTCTGAAAACAGGCGCATGCATTATTAAATGCATGAAATGTAAAAATATTAAACTAAAAAATATTTTGGGTTGTAAATATAAGCATCGAAAACTGCTACTAGTTTCGTACTTGTGAGAGATGTCACTCTTTACATATTTGCTGGGAAATATAACTGCCTCCAAGAAATATTAATTTTAAACGAACGAAGCCAAAAATCTGGGGCTAATAATTGATACAGACTTGAGATTCAGGAAGCATATCAACTGCTTGATGAGGAGATCTTTTTGCAGTTTGAAACTTATATATGCATATAAGGACATTCTTAACCGGAACGTCATCCGTATTCTTTGTGATTCATTAGTTTTGTCCCATTTTACTTTCTGTGATGTGCTCTACGGTAACTGCATTGATTCAGCGACAGGACGTAGAATTCAACTAGTACAGAATGCATGCACTAGGATGATTTGTGGGGTACGCAAAAGATCACACATATCCCATAAAATTAAAGAAATTGGTTGGTTGAACATGTCTAATAGGCGTTTACTACACAATTTAACATTCTACCACAAAATTATTTTATTAAAACAGCCCCCATACTTGTATAATAAGATTCGCTTTAGAACCGATGTTCATAACATAAACATCAGAAGGAAGTCTCTGATAACACCGCCCATACATAGAACAACTTTGTATGAAAGATCCTTTTCTTACAATATTTCCAAAATTTATAATGAACTTCCTTCTGATGTAAAAAAATTCAGTCTTAAGAGATTCTCCATGAACAGAAAGCGTGTTTTGTTGGAAGCCCAATAGATCATTTGTGTTCGATGTGTGTTTGATGACCTCATGTATGCAGGCTTCATGTTGTTCTATTTTCTTCTGAATCTTCTTCTCTCTTTCCTCCTACTTTTATACTTATATTCTTTTAAGCATTTCTGTTCCTTCACCTTCTTTTCTTCTTGTTTCATATTTATTGGTTGTGTATAAAATATATTGAATAAAAGTTGTTTTTTCCTTTATAATAAATTTTAGTTTAGCTTAAGTTTAAGTTTAGGGTTGAGTGGAAGACCAGCTCCTGGATGAAGGCATTTTGTCGCCATCCAGAGCTGAACTCCGCCTTTGCGGCTGTATTTTTGTAATTGTTGCCTGCAATAAAGTTTATATTATTATTATTATTATTAAATAAAATATGAGGGCCAACTGAAAAATATAATTCAGTTATAATAACAAGTTTGTGTATTTTGATACCAACTGCATTTCTTTGAATTTTACAGGATGAGCCAATAGCCGGTCTATAAGCCCCATGAGGTCACGTGGTATCCCCTAAAATTTTTTGACCAATTGTATTTCCCCTATTTTGTTACATAATGGTTTGTTTGGTGCTTTGAAAGTGGTATTTTGACACAGGTATAGTACGGGATTTCTAGACCGTTCTTTTCTCGGTTTTTGGGTAAATTTTTTAAAAACAACAAATTTTAAAATTATTAATCGAAGAACACTGTAATACCAATGTGATTACTAACTGTCAAAAGCGTAGTGCTGGTACAAATTAATAAGGGTCTAGAGAGCCACCGTTTTGCATTTCCTTGCTTCTGGTCTATTGCGCCCTCTATAAACATATAGTAATGGGGGATTTTCTTTAAAGAAATCCCTTTTGTGACGGGAAACCGAACAGACACATCAAAAGAAAAATTCTTTAAATTACAATAAACCTTAAAAGAAAAAAGTAAAAACGCCTTCCGGGGACTGAACTGTCAAGCAAGAGTCACTGAGCCACATTGGATATTTGTGTCGAACGCCACTTTCATAGTCTAATTAAGCGGGTGAAAGTGAGAGTAGAGTACAGTAATATGTACATATAGTGGGCGTACCCGAAGCAAGAAACGGCGAAACGGTGGTTCTCTAGACTCTTCTATGGTATGGTACAATTTCTCCATATGCCATATATTCTGACGTAGTAATACAGTGAGAGATACCAACAGCTGCTTTTTAACCCCACACGCCAAAAGACAGTGACACAGTAATTAAACTCGACACGTGAAGATTAATCTTCAACTCCTGAGGATGCTGACGATGTCAGCGAAACACGTGTCGAGTTTAATTACTGTGTCACTGTGGCCCAGTGACTCTTGCTTGATTGGGTACGCCAAGTCGACGGCGCGCCGTCGACTTGACAGTTCAGTCCCCGGAAGGCGTTTTTACTTTTTTTTAAAGGTTTATTGTAATTTAATCTTCAATTCCTGAGGATGCTGACGTTGTCCGCGAAACACGTGTCGAGTTTAATTACTATGTCACTGTCTTTTGGCGTGTGGGGTTAACTTATTAAGAATTCATAGTGAATTTACGTCAAAGTTCTTGATCCATCTACTGTGTGTAAAAAATATTTCAAAATTTAATTTTTGTTTTATTTGAAATCAGAAGGGAGAGCTTTATTTGTCATTTTGTTCAGGCTGTACCGCTGTACCAGTACAGGACAAATAAAAATTACGTGCACTTTCTTCATTCCTTATTAGAGAGTTACAAGGATTTTGTTTAATTTTCTGTGCGGAGAAAAGTCAGGTTACGCCACTGCTACACCATTCAGCAAAAGAATTGATAATTTTCTTTCATCAGGTACCTATATTGCATTGTTTGTGACAATGTACCAGTCCCCAAAGGGAAAGCGTGAATGAATTACATTGAGAATGATTTTACGTTTGCCCTTTAGCATTCTGCAGTCTCGTTTGCAGAGTGGGTTATGAAGGGATCTACAGAGAGCGTGGGAGTTTCATTGATCCTGCGAACTCCTGTCGAGTCCTTATCGTCCAATAGCGGTTTACTGAAGACGATTGCGTTTCCAATGGTATAAACTAGCAATGTTTTCTGTCTGTGTTTGTGTGCCTAATAATTAAAATCGCAATGCAATTAATTTCAACTTGAGTGGTAGCTCAGAATGCAGCTCGTGAATAAATGGATTTTTTGGACAATGCGCAAACTCGTGATGTGCTCCTTTGTATATTTGTGTTGATTTGCACCGATTCATATTTAGGGCTTATGGTGCTGAGTGTGGAGTTTATAGAATTCAATACGCTAATTATAGGTAGGTTTAACAAATAATAGAATGATGCTTTATTTGGAGATATATTAAAAATAGATGAATTTAGTGTTTTGGATATTAAGTACAATTTGTAAGAAAACTCACAAGCCAACATCACATTCATAATTAAGTTACACTTAGCGTCGTTCTCAACATAAGAGTCGAGTGCAACTGAAATTGGAAACCAAACTTTGTGGCCACCTTGAAATATAGTCTTCATCAATCAATATTGTAATTAAACTCTGTTTCCTTGAAATTTTCATGAGATCTAACATTAACATAATGTAATAGGTGAAATAAAAAATAAGTTTCATACTTCGTTCGCGAATTCTTTCAGGAATGAGGTTGCTTATTTTTACATGTAAATTTTATAAGATAAAACTTGACCCCGAAAAGGGTGTAACTCCACCCTAAGAATTTTAAACAACAGATTGTTCATTTATGAATTTCGGTCTTCCTAGCTTACAAGAAAATTTTGAAAGGCATGGCATTATGTTAGGTAGGTATACGAGGTAAAAAAGATTGCTTATTAAAGTGGCAACTCAAGCATTCATTAAATATTTCAATTGGTTGCTACTAAATTCCACATAATAATATACCTATAATAATATACCTCGTACATTTTGCAATCGTTGCCCGAATTTTATTCGCAGACTCGATGTCTCAATGCCGATAGGACGCTATTTTTATTTAATTATGTACAAAAGAAAGTGACAGAGTTACGGCGGGTTCTACGGTTCTCGTTGAAACATACAAACTTTGGTACCTTCCCTTGGACTTATTTTTAAATATTTAAAGAAAATTTTCAATAAAAAATTAACTTGGCAGACTGGCAGAAACCAAATTTTAAATTTCGCAGTTTCAATTTTCATATTTCTTTATTACCGAAAATCTGAAACAAAAATTAATCAACCGATTTGTTTGTGTCCAAACTTTGTATTCAGAAAATTTCAAGGTCGTTGGATTAGTAACAGCATTTTCCTTCAACCATCAAATTATTTGTTTATTGCTAGTGTTGCCGCGAGACGAGAAAAATTATTGTGTGTCTCGTCTCGTCTCGTCTCGCCTTTGTTTTGTCTCGTCTCGACGGAATTTTGTCTCGATTTTCGAGACGAGACGAGACGAGACAAATCTGTCGAGAAAGACACGAGACGAGACGAGACGAGATATCTCGGTATAATATAAATCCGAATTAGTATATTTTTGAAACCTCATTAGATATTCTCTTTTATTTGAGATTTGGCCAAGTAAGAGCTTACAAGTGCTCTTACTTGTAAAGATTCTTGTTCGATTTGTGCCAGTTAGAAATTTTATTTTTTTTCCAATTTTGTGAATTACTGGCATTAAATAAATAACTGTATATAATATAACATCGACGTTTCGCTCCCGTTTGCAGTTTGGGGGCTTTGTCAAGATGGGTTTATTAAAACTTTTAAAGATATAAAAAAATATTTGACAAAATGATATACATAGTTACGATATAAGTTTTGACTGTTTAAAAATTTTGTCAAATATTTTTTATATCTTTACAAGTTTTAATAAACCCATCTTGACAAAGCCCCCAAATGGGAGCGAAACGTCGATGTTATACTATATACACCACAAGAGTGGTGTTTACCAAATCTTCTGTCGCAGTCATACACACATGCTACGTGACAATTTTTAGCGTTTTACATTATTTCAGCTGCATTTTTTCTTAAAATGTCCTAAACTTTGGAACAGACCTTTTCTGTTTGCCTGATTTGAATTTTAATAATTGAAACCAGCATGTTCAAGTAGGTATGTAATGTATCAACAAAGTATGTAGGTATGTAAGTACAGGTATGAAAAGTAAATGGACTTTTATATCTAACTAAAATGTACATTTTTTATGCTACTCGTACTAGGTGCAAAATCTCATTATTTATACGTAAATATTAAAATTCTGTGTTAAAACGAGACAAGACGAGACGAGACGAGACGAGACGAGACGAGACAGAGGGTGTCTCGTCTCGTCTCGGCTCTTATCTCGTCTCGTCTCGATAAAGTCATGTCTCGATATTTCGAGACGAGACGAGACAGGCGATTATCTCGTCTCGTCTCGTCTCGTCTCGCGGCAACACTATATTACTTGTGCGTTTCCGAATGCATAATAAGGTTTATCCACGACTATCTTACAACATACTCTTTATACTTGTGTTTCTTCAATCAAAATTAGATACATTATTCACTGCAGTGATTAATGAATATTATTCACTAAACCAATAGGAACATCGCTTTGACCCTTTTTTACATTTATTTAGCAGGCCGCGATCGCGATGTGTTAGTTCAAATTGAAACGTCAAATCAGCATGGTTTGCTTTTAATTTGAAATGCATATTCTAAAAAAGAAGTTATAATGAGTAGTGAGAGTGAAAACGAGATTTCTTTAACAGCACCAGCAATAAAAGAAGCTGCAGAACTTGCCTCATTAGATTCATTGCCAAAAAAACCAAGAAAATTATACCTGAGAGCATATGTATGAATCTTTCTTACACTGGAGAAGGGAAATGAAGGCAAATTCTTTCTGGGAATCTGTTTTGATAGTCGTGGACAAAGTATAGTATACAACTCGTTATATTGATGCTATTATTACCTCGGATGATTACAAAACTCGCTCGCTTTGCTCGCTCGTGTTGTAAACTTCATCCTCGGTAATAATAGCATTCATTATAAACTCGTGTATAATATACTATTATTAATCAGTGCCCATTGAATAATGAATGAACTATAACCAATCAAGAAATTCCTATTGTAGCATATCGAGGTTTCTTAAACGTAGAAAATGTCAGAAATCATGCATGTATTATACATTTCAATGGCAACGTTCTTCCAAGGGTTGTTTTTCTAATGCGATAATTATTGTAAACTTGACTATCGAAACTAAAAATTTTGTATTAAACTTACTTCTGCAATTACGGAAATAACGGAGGTAAAGGGAGTGAAATACCATGTTTGACAATCACAGGCCTAAGATAAATAGACAAGAAATAATGACAACTATTATATTTTATTAGGGGCTCTTACTTACTTAATTAGATACAAATAGAAGGGATAGAAATTCGGTTCGTGATTCTTTCATTACGAGCCGCTACTGATGGTAAGGTTCATTATTAAATGGGCTGTTTAGCATATCGAAGTTGCTTTGGCGCACAAAACATTAAATTTATATTTTTTGCCAGAAAACTGCATGTATTATATATTATACATTATACATTATACATTATACATTATACATTATACATTATACATTATACATTATACATTATACATTATACATTATACATTGTACATTTTACATTGTACATTATACCGCAACGTTTTGTACACTTATCTAAAAGTGAAAGTCCCCAGGAGTTCTTGCAGATAAAGTAGAGTATTCCACTTTCGAATTACGGCTATTATAAACTCGCTCGTAGAATAATAAACTATTTTATGCGTTCCGATTCGCTTAAATAAGGAACATGTAATTTGACAGTTGCTGATAAAATAAATACCTAATTTTATTGAGAACTCAGTTAAGAGCCCGACATACAGGAAGTACGGTAAACGTTTGCCTGTTTGTAAATATTCCAAAAACTATAAGTGATATTAAATTGTTTTTATTTGCCAACAGTTCTTAAAATACAAATCTACAAGTGCTGCTTTGAAATTTATTAAAAAATATGAAAACAATAAAGGAAGTAGTGTTACGTATTTGGATTTAAACACAACTTTATTATTTACAGTGACTATATTCTTACAAGAACAACTATTCACAAATATTTACAATTATTATTATTAGAGATTAGGAACCTTAATTAACAACGACTTAACAGAGTGAATCTAAAATTACCAGTCTCCACCATGTCACGGTGGAGTCAAGGGTTCAGTTGTGTCCTTCAGAATTGGACAACATTGAAACTAAATCAGTGAATCAACGGAATGGGCAAGTGACTTTACATGCAGGAGCACATTCAGACTGGGATAGTGACGGCGATGATAGTGGTGAGTGCAGTGAAGCTGCCGGTGATGTGTCTAACCCAGATTTTGAAGATGCGGAAAATTTTTTAGATTAAGGTTGCATATGAACCAAAAATACTGCCACAACTCTGAAAGCAGCGAGGATCTTAATTTTGCTAATTGTATTATATGTGGCAACATTCAAAGCATTTTAAACAAAAAAAACGAAATTGAAATTTTTTTGAGCGAACTAAAAAATGTGAACTTTGTTCGCCTCACTGAGTCGTGGTTGAAATCAGATTATAATATGTTGCTGGATAATTACAGGATAGGGGCAAAATATTGTAGAGTAGATAGTATACATGGTGGTACAATTATATTTGTTAAAAATAATATCAACGTCAGATGTTTGAATTTGTTAGAGTTTTGCACTGAAAAGATTTTTGAGTGTTGTGGAGTTGAATGTATCTTTCCTAAGATTGGCAATGTATTGTTGATTTGTATATATCGGAGCCCTCTTAGTAGTTTTATACAATTTATGCAGAGTTTCGAGGTTCTGTTGGAGGTGATCTTGCAGCCGGGGGTAAATATAGTACTGTGTGGCGATTTTAATGTTGATATTTCTGGTGTATCTGGCAACTGCAGGGAATTTTTGGTTTTGTTAGAGAGTTTTAATAAGTTCCCCAAGATACACGCCGCGACCAGGGTAACGCCTTCTTCGTCCACCACTATTGATAATTTTATTACGAATATTGACGATGATTTATTTGCAACTGGCGTTTGCGACTGGGGAATGTCGGACCACCGGTGCATCTTTTTGGATTTTCTAGAGACCGTACCGGTGGTGCCGAACGTTTCATATTCCAGAAGGGTAACTGAAAACGGTGTAGTTAGATTTAATTCTTACATTAGTGGAATGAACTGGGAAAACTTTTATAATTTGGGCGACACACAACAGAAGGCCAATTTCTTTTTCGAGAATTTGAGTATGGCTTTCAATAAGTATTTCCCAGTGAAGAAGAATAAAAACAGACGGAGTCCTACTTGGATTACTAAAGGCATTAAAGTTTCCAGTTTACATAAGCGGCAACTTTACATACTAATAAGGGAGTATCCATACCCCTTGTTGCGCCACTACTACAAAATGTATGTTGAAATTTTGAAAAGCACCGTGAATTTTGCAAAAAAGTTAAGCATAGGTCAGCGCTTAATCAGGTCCAGGAACATGCCGCGGGATACCTGGAGTATTATAAGGAGTGAAGCTGGTAGAGACAAGAGTCGTAGCCGTGAATTAGCTTTGACGATTAATAACGTTAAAATCAAAGATATGGATGTGCTGTGTGATTTGTTCAATTGCTATTTCTGTAGATCAGTGTCGGTTGGCAATGTTACCCAACCTGCGGATATTAACCCTGGATTGATTCCGCATACTTTCTTTTTTGCTCCGGTTACAGATGATGAAGTTGGCGGTATAATCTTGAATTTGAAGAGTACTCCTTCTTCCGGTTACGACGAAATGACGACGAACGTACTGAAAAAATCTGTGAACAGTTTTAAGTCCTTAATTGCTGCATTAATAAACTCGTCTTTCGAATCCGGTTACGTTCCTGACCAGTTAAAAATATCAAAGGTTATTCCCCTTTATAAGAATAAGGGAGATTCTGGAAATATAGCGAGTTATCGGCCAATTTCGTTATTGTGTAGTATCTCAAAAGTATTGGAAAAAGCTGTGGATTTGAGAATGAAATCATTTCTCGACGTAAATAATATACTGACTAGTTGCCAACACGGGTTCAGATCTGGCTATTCGTGTGAGGCAGCATTGTATAGCTTTTTGAGTTTTTTATATTCCGCTTTGAATAATAACGAAATCTGCGTATCAATTATGTGTGATTTGACAAAGGCGTTCGATACGGTGGGCCATGGGCTCCTACTGGAGAAGTTGAATATGTACGGTTTTCGGGGAAAGTCTCTGTGTTGGTTTGAGTCATACCTTCACAATCGAAAACAATATGTCAGTCTGACGGGAAATGTTGATGGTGTCAGTAGGAAGTTTACGGCAAGGTTTGCACATATAGGGAAGGGCGTCCCACAAGGATAAATTCTGGGACCCACTTTGTTTAATTTATTTGTTAATGATCTACCGTCGTTTGTTAGTGCTGAATCTGTCATGTATGCTGACGATAGTGTTCTGTTGGTAAGTGGACGTGGCATTGATGAGATAGTGGCTAAAGTTCGTGTTGCAGTGCAGCAGCTGGATCATTATTACAGGACCTGTGGTCTGGCTTTTAATTTGGAGAAAACTAACATGTTGGTAATCAATAACAAAACAGGTGAAAATTTAAATGAGAAAATAGATATTAACAATATTTTTTTGTCCGAAGTACCTCACTCCAAATTCCTGGGCGTTCTGGTCGATAAGGATTTACAGTTCAGAAAACATATTGACGGTCTGAATCCGAAGCTGGCTTCCGCGTGTTATGCTTTGAGACACCTTAGGGATATTGTTCCAATTGAAACGTTGCGAATGGTGTATTTCGGTTACTTTCAGTCGATTATGACTTACGGGATTCAATTTTGGGGACACTCGCCTTTGCACATGGTTGTATTCAAACCACAGAAACGAGCTATAAGATGTATGCTGAGACTGCGTCAAACCGAGTCGTGCAGGGAGCATTTTCGTCGACTTCACATAATGACGTTGCCTTCATGCTATTTGTATAGCCTGCTTATTTATGTATATAAGAACAAACAAAAATTTATAACTTCATCGCAGATTACCCATTATCCTTTAAGAAATAATTTGTTTAGGCCAGCTTTTCCAAATTCTACTAAATTCCTAAAGAGCCCGTTCTATAGGTCGTTGACACTCTTCAATTGCCTCCCTGACATTTTGGCTGGAGCTCCGAATATACATATTTTTATTCCTTGAAAATGTTTTTAATTGATAATGCATTTTACAGTGTGGTTGAGTTTGAGGATCACTGTTCGACTTCATAGTTTGATAAGTGTAAAGATGTCATCGAGTTTGGTGCTCTTTGTGATGTTTAATGGTTGCCTGCGATTCTGTGCTTTCTGGTTTATGGCTGTGCTGCGTTGCGTATTTTTTTTTTTTAGTTTTTGGACAGCCCTTGTTGCTCTGCAACTGTCGCCGTGTGGTGTACGGTTAATGTGTTCTGGTTTGGTTCGTTCAGTTTTGCTGCTGTCGTTGGTTCACGTATGATCTTGCTACTCCGGCGTTGTGTGATCTTCGTCCTTGCGCTCCTGGCAGGATCTCGAAACTTAAACATGGTCTCTTTGATGGTCTCATCTCCATTTTGATAATGAGAGGGGCTTCATATACTTACTGTGTTTTGTAATTGTAATTGTAATTTGTTTTTGAAATTTTATTTATATATTGTATTTTTATTTATATCCAATATTTTTGTTTGTATATTTGCATATCTTGTTGTAATGTCTCAACAATAAAGTGCTATTATTATTATTATTATTATCATTTAACAGTATCCAACTATCTTTACATCTCGTACTAAATCAATTCAATATCGCCCTATATTCACTACTCTTTGAACACTCCTCGTAATAGCATTAAAGATTCGCAATATTCATTGATAAACTAACTTGCCGTGCGAATTTCCCAAGTATTTAAAAGAGCATAGAAACATGGGGAAGGGACGAGATTCATTCTAGATTAATAGAGTCGCAGATGTTTCCATTCTCCAGAAAACACTTTTGTAAGAAGCGTCCCGCAAGTCGTAAATGTCATCGTAAAATCAAACTTTATAAACACGCCCTCGATCAGAGATGGTCTTCTACGCTCGTACGGTAAGGGGTAAGCCGGTCTAGATAAACCACCTCCATCTTCGAACTCGGAGATCCTTGAATCTGGTAGACGACATCAATGATCCTTGTGACCACCCGATATGATCGTTCCCAATTCTTCTACGGTTTAGCAATTGTCCCTTCTTCCGTGCTGGATTATTCAGCCACGCTAAATCGCCTTCTTGGAAACCCGCCGAATTGGTTCGTGCGTCATGTCGCGTCTTCGTTCGGTCACTTCTCAGGCGAATGCGATTATCTTCAATCAGTAGTTGGGTTCGATGCCATTTTATTGGCGTTACATGCTCTTTTCTTGGCTCACGCAGGCAAGGTATTTTAGAAAGCGCACAGTATTGTCCGTTTTTCGTCCTATCCATTGTTTAGAGTAACTTCGTCTTTTCACGCGTCGGCTCGACCAATTCTACCAGACAATTTGGAGCATCTTCCACACAGACCCGTATGGCGTTCTCGGATCTCGCAGGCAATACAACTCTACAAGCACTCTTCTTCTATTCAGGAGAACTCATCACCAGTTCCCCCTTACCAAATGGGAGTACACCGGCTTCAACATCAAGTACAACCCCGTGCTTCTTCATACAGTATCACTCCATCCGTAACATCGGCCACCCGAACTATTTGTCGGATAACAACATCTCCTAACACAATTTCCCCGGTAGCACTAACCAGCTTTATCTTCGTACTGGTCGGCCTAAACCTTCGATCTGGTACAACATCTTTTCTTACTATCGTATTACTGGCTTCCGTGTCGATGGTAATTCCAGTCTTCTTACCATCAATGAATCTCTAAATCATCAGACCATCTCTAAATCGAGCAAGTCTCGACATATTCACTTCTTCCACTCGAGCTTGATAGTTTTGCATCAGTTCCTCATTTGGATTCTGTCTGGGGGATTTTCTACTGTTACTACTGTGAAGTTGCCGCCAAGAATTTGCGCCCGTAGGTACATTCAATTTAAATGTCTCTACTACTTATACATAAATATTCCGGCGGGTAT
This sequence comes from Xestobium rufovillosum, assembly GCA_963966045.1. Classification (NCBI taxonomy): domain Eukaryota; kingdom Metazoa; phylum Arthropoda; class Insecta; order Coleoptera; family Ptinidae; genus Xestobium; species Xestobium rufovillosum. The sequence continues at coordinate 17,746,878 of OZ014504.1, forward strand.
AATGAATTATCTAACTGAAGAAAACACCAATGTAGTAATAATTAGAGACAAAGAACAAAACAGAACAAACAAAACTTTAATTTAAATTGAAGTTCATAAAAACTTTAACTTAATTAAAATTAATGTTTTGTATCTACGTTAATGTATTATTAATACATTGATGCTTTCTTGAGTTAGATTTTCCATTATTTACTTCAATTTTGTTAATATTTCCTATGTTTTCAATTTCAAATTGTTATTTTTAATGTTGCAGCATTTTCCGGAATACCACATAATTTTCATTGGGGTTTTAAACCTTTATATATGGGAAGATATTAAACTATAATCGTTCTAAAATTCCCGCACCTATTTGCGACTTCTCTTTTTGGCAGCGCTGTTATGATGTTCTCTTTTTATTGCGTTTTATTGCTTAATGCTGTTCTGACAATAAAATTAATGAGGCGATCGTAATAGAGTTCATCTCTTTGCCATACAAAACCTCACGGTCTGCCACTCTGATTACTAAAAGAGCTACCACCCCCTTTCAAGTACTTTAATCATGGGCAACTTTTTATCGAACCGGTTCAAAAATCTGCTTTACTAGTTTTATGCCAGATGCTGCGGTTCGCGGTTCCGCGGGTCCTGCGTCTTCTGAGCTTCAGTGCAGTGATTCTGTCTGCTCATTTATTTATTTCGGCTGTTTCTGTTGAGCTGCATGCTCTGTGACGGCGCGTTGATTTAAAGATGTAAAAAGATGTATTCATTGTGTATCTGTAATCTGCAGTTTTGCATTTATAGGTTACAGCTACATATTTATCTTATAATATCGAATTTAGTTAGGTAATAAGTATAGGACAGTGATTGCTTTACTTTTACACGTCACAGAATGCAGACGCTCTCGTAAACTTATGAAATAGGTAGCTAGTTTATGGAATTTATTTAAAATTATAATTCAATAAGTAGTTTATATTTTCTTCAATTACTTCTTAGTAGTAATTTATGTAGAATTAATAATATTCTTCGCGCACTACCAATGAAATAATAATAATGATTATAATTTTACTTTTTGTAAACATATTCTGAAGACGAGATTTTTAATCTTCAAACCGGTCAATATTCTAATACATTATTTCATTGGTAGTACGCGTACAAAATAAAAATAAAACTGTATGATTGTTATCATTATCGTCATAGTGGTGAAAAACAATTTTTTTATTAACCTGGATTATAACATACAGAATAAATAGTCAAAAAACTAAATCAACCGGTAAAGTACCTACAAATCGAAAATCGAAATATAGAAAATAGATCAGATATGCTTTGCATTGCAGCTCTCGAGTGCGGCTGGCTCTCGATTCCCGAATGTTGTATATTATATCGTCTGTGTAGGTACTTCGCGGTTGGCGATGATCTTACAACGCATCGTCTTTCCTGTGCTGTGCGAGCCATGTGACTCATTTGAACCAGCTCAGTTCTGTCGTTCGCCATCTGTGAGCTAAGCTGAATAGTCGGATCGCGAAAATTTAATGAGTTACGCACGACTAAAGGACTTGTCTTGATCTCACTTCTCATTGAAAATCCGCCCGCCCCCCTAATATGAATATACCCACGGTTCAATCATTAACACCCTCAAGACATTCCATCAATTTAAGTTTTAGTAGAACTGCGTCGAATATATTCGAATATATTCGAATATAAGGCATTGCTCTAACTACTGCTGCCATAATGGAACATTTTCAAACAGTCGCATTTATTATTGCGTTTCGTACTTCGCGAGGAACTAGACCACTGAACGTAACGTAACATTTAAACCCGAAGAACTTCATTCATTTCATTTGCGAAATCCACGGATGAGTGAAAAAGGAATAACCGAACGTAATGTTCTTCTGTTCAAGGATGAAGCTGAGAAATTCATTATCTATTTCAAACTATGTAAACTCAAAAAAATAAAAATAAACCATATAGATAACATTTATTAAGCACAGCTAATAAACAATTCTCCACAAAGTCAAAGCCAAACACCATAGGTATAATACATAAAAATTATACAAGAGCAGCCAAGAAGTATCCCATTTGTACCATGGAACCAATTTGCTGCTAAATTTCAAGAAGCTTTTAGTCTTTTCTTCCTTATATCTAGGTATTATTCTCAGCTTGACTTACTGTTGAAGGTTAAGGTTTGTAGTGCATTAGACACACCCCATACAATTAATTCCTATTTGGAAAGTTCGTAATCATATTGCATTGCTGCATAATAATTGTTTCTTTTCATTTTCGGTAGCAAAAAGATCGAAATGGCAGCTGATGACAGCATGGACGATGAAGTCTTCGAAGAAAGAGATTGTGGAAATAGATTAGATGTAGCTCAAGAAAATAGAAAATTGAACTGTAACACCCCGTCTCCCACTGGTTACAGAAACTACAAGCCGCCTGCAGAAGTTCTCAGACTTTGTGAAACAGATGCATTTGATGATTCTGAACAAATGATTCATAAGGTAGGTAGCTTACTTAACTTGTGAATAAAATATCAGTAATCTGAATACATTTATTGTTTAGACGATTTTACTCGGCGACAGCGGCGTAGGGAAAACATCTTTACTAGTCAAATTTGACACAGGGAAATTTCAATCTGGAAATTTTTCGGCTACGGTTGGAATTGGGTTTACGGTAAGGAACAATTACATCTAATTAGTGCTTATTGTATTTTTATACAGGGTTAGTCAGGAGGAGAGGGAAAACATTTTGATAGGTGATAGTATCGACAATTTCGAATAAAAAACTTTATATAAACATTGTAATGGACCCTACCCCACCCTTGCAAGTTTCTGCTCACCTGACTATCTACCTGTTCAGCGCTGATTAATAAACGTAATTAAAGTTTACCTAAATACCTGTCGAAGTGGCCACGTGATCGTCTATTACCTACGTTGTGTATTACCTATGCCATTACAGACCCTATTACTTTGATAAGAAAGAATCACAGGCGAGGATGTTAATAATTGACACAAATAACGTTAAGACATAAAGATTTATTCATATCTTTCAAAGCATTATTCAGCAATTATCCATAATCATTTTGGTACAAAATCAGATACGTTTACTGTTTGCATTATTCGCATATAAGACAAAGAGATATGTAGGATTCTCTATTGGAATTAGTAAGTGTCTCATAGGTTTACCTACGGACGACAATCAAACCAACGTATAATTTGCTTTGTCTGCTAATATTTATAACGTATTGTTTGTTTTACGTTTTATTTGGTACTATTCTTTTTACCTTGATTTTGCGTATTGTTTGTTGACCGCTTTATTTGGTACTATTCTTTTTACCTTGATTTTGCGTATTATTTGTTTTACGCTTTATTGGGTACTGTTCTTTTTACCGTTAATTTTGTGCATCATTGGCACGCTTTATTTGGTACTGTTCTTTTTACCTTGATTTTGCGTATTATTTGTTTTACGCTTTATTGGGTACTGTTCTTTTTACCGTTAATTTTGTGCATCATTGGCACGCTTTATTTGGTACTGTTCTTTTTACCTTGATTTTGCGTATTATTTGTTTTACGCTTTATTGGGTACTATTCTTTTTACTGTTAATTTTGTGCATCATTGGCACGCTTTATTTGGTACTGCTCTTTTTACCTTGATTTTGCGTATTATTTGTTTTACGCTTTATTTGGCACCGTTCTTTTACCATTGACTTTGCAAATTACAAGCTGGTCAGTTAGGCGTCAATAGATAAGGATCGACAATATTTGTCGACTCAAATTTAAACAAGTATGCATCCCTTGTCTCCAATGCGGTTACAGAAAATATGTCAAATAATAAAATCGTTTACAATAACATACCTGTATTATTAAGCACTGAATACACTTACAATTAATTACCTATTTAGCGCGACTTTTACAAAAACCACAGCCTTAAGCTTCGAAAGCCAGACCACCTCCTTTTAATCCTAAACACCCCGTGTTCCAGGCCTAACTAACTTTCCTCGCGTCTCTCTAGTCTGGAGCGTAACCTTCTGAACCTACTTTTGTTTATGTCTGCATTCCAGTGAACGCAACTTTATAAGTATATAGTCTGTCCCGAAAATAACCTGTTTAAATAAAATAGGCATTTTGAAGTATGATTGAAGTATGATTAAGTACTGGACTTCCTAATATTGGGGATTACAATGACAAAGACTAAAATTAGCTAACTTACTCACTAATGATGATTCAGTATTCACCAATGAGATAGCAGAGAATAATTTACATTATAAGACAACTAGAACAAGCACTCTCTGAGATCTCACCGCCCGAAGGGAAAACCTTTTGTATTTCTCTTATGTTTTGGGAAAACCTCTTGCGAAAAACCCATTTATCTTTATTATGAGAAAACCTTCAAGTGAAGTCATCAGCGTCTAAGAACCTAAAACCCGTTCTTTGCTTTTGGCTATCTATTTAATGAAACGAACTAGGCAACCCAACGTGCATTCCTAAAGCTAGGTTATGGAACCAAACATACACCGGTTGAGTAGACTGCGATCCCTTTCAACATTGTTATTATTATTAATAGTACCGGAAATACATCTTTTCGAAAATAAATGATCGTTGCTTCTGGTATCATTTTTTGTAGTTAGCGGCTGACACGTGTGGCGACAAGTTTGCGTTTTACGGTGCATTAACAATGCCAGAAATGTTTACACATGCCGAGTATGCCGATATGGTGTATGTGTACGGGTTTTCCAATGGAACTGCCAATGCTGTTGTAGCCGAATATCGCCGCAGATTTACCAACCGAAAAGCTCGTGAACGTAAAGAGTTCACCAGCGTTTTCAACAATTTGTATACTAGCGGTGTACTTCCCAGTGCTCTTATCTCATCAGATCGTCCGTTTAAAGAACATGAAAACGAAGAGGAAAATATTCTACGAATGGTAGAGCGCAGTCCAACTACGAGTACGCGACGAATTAATATGCATCTGGCTGTTCCACAAACCCTATCACTTTCAGCGTGTCCAAGATCTGCATCCGGAAGATGCTGCGATGCGACTCGAATTTTGTCGACACAGACACCGCCGATTAATACCAAAAATACTGTTCACCGATGAGGCAACCTTCACCCCCCGTGACAGTGTAAATAACAGTCGCAACAGTCATTATTGGTGTGATGAAAATCCACATGCATCTGTAGTACCCAAAGACGTCTAGAATGGACCTAGCGTCCTTATGGAACAGCTGATTTTGTTTTGAAGCCTATACGTTCGTAGGCAAGCGGGTCGCGGGGATCGTTGTTTGTTATTATATTCAAGCAACGGACCAAGCGAATGTTCCGCGATATTATGTTTCCGCGGCGGCACCTGTTCACTACACAACTGGTCGGCTGTTTTGTTTTGCCTTTTCCACACACAAACGCTTAGACTGTGAATATTCACCCTGCGTCAATCGAAAATGTAAATAGCTAAGTCCCCTCTATAAGTCTTTGGTAGTACCTAACTAATTTCCAACAGCGTCTTGCAGTAAATGAGTGGTGTAGTATCATCGATAATATCTTAATTGGTCCTGTTATCATTGCCAATCTCCTAACAGGCGAAAGATATTTACACTTGTTACAAAATGACTTGGAAAGACTTATGGATGATACTCCTTTGGCGACATGGCTCAGAATGTATTACAAGCATGACGGAGCTCCGCCACATTCTGCTCGTATAGTGATTCAGTACCTCAACGAAACCTTCCCTGGGGGATGGATTCATCAACACGCAATCTTAGGAAGCGAGTTGCCAGTTCATTAATTTTTATTTAACAAAATTGAAACAGCTGTATCTCCGAAACTATTAAGAATACCTAATAACCATGTTCATAGAAACTTTTTTATTCGAAATGGTCGATACTAGCACCTGCCAAAATATTTCCGACTCCTCCTGACTCACCCTGTATTTATTTCATGCAAGTACCTAAATATAAATACGACGTTCTTCGAATATGTTGGAATTGACTACAGCCCGTTGAAAAATGGTTAATGATTAAATGTCTATTGAATAATAAATCATCATCATCATAATATTAAAAGCGAACTGGCACAACACTTCAAATATGAGTGGGGATATCGGTTGCTCGGTATCTTTTCAACTGGCGGAGATCGTATGGGTGAGGTCGTGCACTCGATCAGAAAATTGCATCGGCATCATTTGGATAGACGTTTGGATCTGCTGAGCGTTGTTCGCAGTCGTAGTTCAACGTCGCACCCGTAGGTAGGATGTTTTTTTGCCGTATTAAATTAAACGCAATTAATTATAGACAAAAGGACAAACAGGGCAGCATACATGCGTGAATATTTCCCCAGAAATAAAAACAAAACTACCTCTCGCCTAAAGTCACTAGATAATACTCTCGCCTTGAATGCAGCGCCGCTAGTACATATCTCGCGTCATTGTGGATTTGTGGAATATTCACAGAATTAAGAGCCCGATACACACAGGAATTTTGGAAGCACGGTAGACATTCGCCTGTTTGTAAATATTTCAAAAACTATAAATGACATTAAGTTGTTTTTGTTTGCAAACCGTTCTTAAAATATTACAAATCTACTATTGCTATTTTGAAATTGGTTAAAAAATATGAAAACAATAAACGAAGGAGTATGTTATATGTGGGCGAAAAACTGCTTTTTATAGAACATAATAAAACTTTCCTGAAAAGAAAATCTCAGAATTTGGTTAATAGCAATAGTACACTGAACCTCTGGCTTGTAAGAACACATAAAATTTTCAATTTCGATCGAAAAACAAAAAAGTTATTAGTAAACAGCGGTACCCTTACATTCGAAGTTTTTCATGTAGTTAATATTTTCACTTTTCACTATTTGGTAGAAATCCATGATTAAATAAAAAATTACTTCGCGTACTACCAATAAGTATAAAAAATTATTAATATGTCATAATTTTTGTACAAAATTTTTCCATGTAATAAATATCGCAAGATACATCCAATAAAAGTTTTCCATTCAAGAGAATTTACAGTCCACAATTGTAGCTCATGCTCTCGCCTATCTTTCGGCTACTGATCAAAGTCGCTCAGCTGTCAATCGATCCCGAAATAGGGAGTGAGCGCAACAAGTTCAATCTCAGTGTTAGTTTGACCGACTAGTTCCCTGCTTATTCAGATAATTTTTGCCGTCCGCTCTAGGTCCGAACCCCTGAACCCCCGATTCTTAGTAAATTGGTGTGTCGGGCTCTTAAGAATATTCTATGGGAATATTCTGTGGTACACCTGGGATGCACCTACGCTTTAAGTATAATTACTACACCGATTCACCACTACGTAAAAGTCGTGGAGGGTAGCCCACGGGTTCATCTAGTATTATGTATTCGGAAATGCATAAGTTATGAACGTATAATTTGACGGTTGCAAATAATAAAGCATTGGATGACACGCCCCTTTACGGTTATTTGAGAAGCATATTCTCATAGCGAAATAAGCGTATTGGGAAATTTATTATGCTGCACGAAAATTTTGTAAATTCCGTAGTGGCAATGCCCAATGGAAATATCAAGTCAAAAAAATATTTGAAAAAATTTGTGACGCTTAACATTGAATTACTTAATACTCATTTTTACGCATCCCTGTTTTAGTTTTCCTCTTCAGTTTCTTATTCAACTGTTAGGATGATTTAAAAAACAAAATACATCAATAGAAGTCCAAATTACCTAACAGACAGAAAATAAATCATTTGGAAAGTTAATTATAAGGTAGTGCCTCCGTAACCGGCGCCGGCTACAGTTTTATAGGTGTATTGTTGCCGGAGCAGGTTTCCATAACTTCGGACGGCCGTGCCAGTTTACGAATTAATAATAGGGCAGTTTAAGTACCTTGTTAGTTGTAACGCATCCAGCAGCGACGGTAGGTAGGTAGGTATCGCATAGAACTGGTAGTTTGGTATTCTCGGACCGGGTGGGATCGGCTCCCATATAGGTTAGTTGTTTCTCTCGCGTTTTTACATTATCTTTTTTGAAAAAAATGCGTGTGTCTGGTGCGAGAGGGCAGTTAAGGGGTCTGTTTAAAATGCGTTGTGTCAGTCTTTTTCGTTCTCAACTAGAAGCGCGCCGGCAACTATACGCAAGGCCGGCGCCGGCTATGGAGACACTCCCTAATTAAAAACACATATCTTGAAAATTTGTGTTATTATTTGTATCAATTTGTACAAATATTGCATGTTTTGAATGTGTATGGAAAACCGCAGACCAACTGGTTTCGTCCTTCTGTGACTCATCAGTACGGTGCTTTCCCCTACACACTCAAACAATGCAATTTAATCTTGCTATATATGCTGCCGTGCTCTGGACAGATACCGGCAAGTGACAACTACTTTGAGTAATTATCTGGTATTAATTAGAGTGGTACTGGACCGTTCGAATAACTTCTCCTCGGGCAAATACCCCGCCAGGCATTGAATTATAGAACTAAATCCAGATTTTTGTACTACGAGACGTTTCAGACTGCTACCCCACCTAAGGTGGCTTTGAAACAATCCTAATTTGTCTCCATGTACGTATGTGCTTTTAAGCAGTTCTTTGTACAAATATTGCATGTTTTGAATGTGTATGGAAAACCGCAGACCAACTGGTTTCGTCCTTCTGGCACTCATCAGTACAGTGCTTTCCCCTACACATTCAAATCATGCAATTTAATCTTGCTATATATGCTGCCGCGCTCTGGACAGATATCAGCAAGTGACAACTGCTTTGAGTAATTATCTGGTATTAATTAGTGGTACTGGACCGTTCGAATAACTACTCCTCGAGCAAATACCCCGCCAGGCATTGAATTATAGAACTAAATCCAGATTTTTGTACTACGAGACGTTTCAGAGCTACCCCACCTAAGGTGGCTTTGAAACAATCCTAATTTGTCTCCATGTACGAACGTGTTTTAAGCAGTTCTTTGTACAAATATTGCATGTTTTGAATGTGTATGGAAAACCGCAGACCAACTGGTTTCGTCCTTCTGGGACTCATCAGTACGGTGCTTTCCCCTACACACTCAAACCATGCAATTTAATCTTGCTATATATGCTGCCGCGCTCTGGACAGGTATCAGCAAGTGACTACTTTGAGTAATTATCTGGTATTAATTAGTGATACTGGACCGTTCGAGCAACTACTCCTCGGGCAAATACCCTGCCAGGCATTGAATTATAGAACTAAATTCTAATTAATTAGTATCAAGCAAAAGATTCATTTTAAAAGTGAACGAGTTTCAGAATTTTTCAGTAAGTACGTTTTTAGTATTGAAAATACTTCTGGGCGCGTGTATATTATATGGGACTCGTCCTACGAAAAATGTATCGACAGGCGACAGATTCTGTCGTAGTGCAGCGATATTCAGCAAATACTAAAATTTTAACTTTGAGTGATCCCAAAGTATAACCAGATGAAACTCTCATAGATGATTCTACAAGTCTTTTGGCACCTAAAAATGGCAATTACGACTTTTTTGGGTGGTAGCGAAAACAATTAGGGGTGAAAAAGCAGTAAATCTATCCCACCGTGCGCCGGGAGACTCTCGGGCATCTTACGCGAAAATTACAAGTCGTAGAACTTTGCGTTTTTTTTTAATTGTTGAAGAAATATTGACGTTTTTAATGGTGTAAATTTTGTGTAAATACAAGAAGCCAAACTAATTTTATTGCACCGTATCTAAAATATGTTCCCACATCGGTAATAAGACGTTCCACTTTGAACCTGGATAACTTTTTTTTTCACGATATAGATTTTGTTTTTTCTTACATAGAAAACTTCCTTATGGTATAACGAAGTTATGATTTCGAATAATGTATGGTCGCGTTTCAAAAATAAGTCCGCTATAACACTTTCAATGCGCCGATGTCAAAAATTCACTTTCGGTGCACGGGACGAGCCGTGCGAGTGAAAAGGATAGACTATGGGGAATAGCCGAGCACCAGAAGGAGACAGAACGCGGCCAAGTTACTCTCCAAAAGAACAGCGTTGTAATGCCACCTTTAAAATCTTCTTTCAATGCATTTTCAAAACTCTCTTTCTGTAATAGCCACGAAATAAATGCTAGTAAATGAGGTAGGTACTTGTTTAGCGAAACTTTTACTGTTTATATCATCTGGGGAAGGATAATTTTTTGCAAAATTTTCCATACATTTTCTTAAAATTGCAGCAGCTCTGTGAAGAATTTGCAAATCTGATAATGTATCACCCGTTGTTTCAAGATTAAAATCAGACGATTCGTCCTCATTTACATGCTTGATTTTTTTTGTCAAAAGTTCTTTGCCAGAACACAACAAATCACCTGACCTGACCTGATCTACGAATAAATTGAATAGAGCCTTTAAATCTTTTCGACAATTTCATTTTCAGTTTCGCGGATTGTATTGGGGATCTTTCTGCATTACGTAACATAGAATTATATTTTTGTGTTACTGCAGTTACTTAATGACAGCTTTTCTTTATTATTTAAGATGTGTTCTTGAATCCAAGAAGAAAATGTTGAAAACAAGCGATCGGTACTTTTTGTATTTCTGTCAGTTTTATTTTTGTGGGAATTTATATTTCTGGTTGATATGTACTCTGCGTAGCACAATTTGTGGTATTTTGCATCGTATGCAATTAAGTCTTCATACAAAATCAGTCTAGAGATAATACGATTGTCATTTCTCTCTCTTGCAGCATTTTTATGCGAGTGGAATCACCCCTGCCTATAGTAACAAGGGCAAACAATACATGATTAACCAAATAAAACATTTAGTACTACGATACCAGTTTGGATTGAAGTAAGTGATTTCCTTTTTCTTTTGCCAGATCTTCCACAAATTAAGGCAGTGGATAGTAGTCCGCAAGTTACGGAATCCCATCTTCAAGTGTACTACAGTTCCGCAAGTTATGCGTTATACTTTCGTATAAGTACTTCGTTAGTTCAATCCCCACCCAGCAGCGTTTGTGGGTAGGTAGGTTATCGTAGAGAGCTAGTGGTTTGTTACTCTCGGGCCGGGTGGGATCGGCTCCCGTAAAGGTTATTTTAGTATTGAAAATACTTCTGGGCTCGTGTATATGGGACTCATCTTACGAAAAATGTCCAAACTGTACAAAACTGATGCGTTAATATTTTGTTACGTATTGTGTCAGTTTGACTATGTGCCTTGTGCTTGTCACAAATAATTTATTTTATTGTATCAATAATATACCACCTTGAAACGGCACAGATATGCGACTTTGCACTATACTTCATACTTGAATGGACGTACTATTTAATGGGTAGACGAGATGGAACGACGAGCTATCCGCGGTACTCAATATTAATGCACCGCCTCCAGATCCACATTTCAACATTTCAAGCGCATCTATATGAATACAAAGCACATTAATCTTTTTTAGTTTAGTCGCGGTATTGCCACCAATGATGCAAAATGTAGCAGAAATACATTGTGCACTTCGAGAAAATGCCAGATTCTTTATTACATCATATATCTAAACGAGAATCTGCGTATGTACTTATAGCTTTCCCGCGGAAGTCGCTATTGGTTTTATTCCATTTTTAAATGTGTACTTCTATTATTGCCATTATGACATTAGTTCAAGAATCAATTGCAGTTTATTTGCTGCCCATATAAACCATGAACCTTCGAGGTTATTTGGCAATATGGGATTTACTTACTTTCTTCCTTTTTGTTTTATTTTTAATTTTGACATCATCGTTTTCATCATCATCATCATCAATATTACTATTATCATTGTTATTATTATGATTGATTCTTGAATTAATTATTCAGCCACAGTCTCTAACATCTTAATCCTTGACTTATTTCTTTTTTTTGCCATTATGACATTTATTGACTTATTTCTCTTTTTTAGTTTATTACAATTAATAATAGCAGTTGGCAGTTGTCAAGACAGAACACATAGACTTGACCACACAGTTCATTACAAGATTAGCAGTTGGCAGTTGTCAAGATTCCATGGATATTTTGTTTATTTAGTTCTGATATTTCACTTGAAGGTTTTTTCAATTGAATTTATTGTTTTTTTCCTATTATGGTTTTCTTTAAATTCAATGTTTTTTCCCTTCAAGCTACGAGGTATTCGATTTTCCTTTGTGTTTTTCTTATACCCCGTAGGTAAATACTGAAATTCAGTTATCTAGTTGTCTTATTTCATGGATATCATTATTATTTGTATTGTTCTGTCAATTTTAGTTTCCTTGTCAACTGTCATAATAATTTGTTTACAATAATTTTCTTTATACATTTCTGATGATGGAATCATTGTGAATTCTGAAACCGGTCAAGTTATAATAATAAATCGTTATATTGGTAGTACGCGTAGTAATTTTTCAATTCATCATGAATTTCTACCAAATAGTAAAATCAGAAAATATTAACTACATTTTGATTTACGATTTTATACTGTGGCGAAGAAGCAATTTCTCGGTAACAAATTGATCGAATTGAATAAAACAAATACAGTTGTGTAAGTAATGAAAAACCCTTCCAAAGTAGACCCCCCCGCCTCATTTAAAATTTGGGGGGGGGTTCGCTACCACTCCCCGCACAGGGCTAGAGTTGCAAGAATGATTATTGCATAAAAATTGGTCCCCCTTGATATAAAAATCGATGTGTTTTTGGATTTTTGTCAAAACGTTTATTTTGTCGAGTTTTACGAGGGTACAAGTTTTCGTTGGGACATCGTGTATGATTGGTTCCAAGGGGTGAACCGCAGAGGAATTTTGGTGTACAAGCTTGAGGAATTGCAGAAGAATTAGTACGGAATTACATAAATTTGTAGGGAATTGCAGGAATTGTTTGGGGAACTGTTGGGGAATTGCAGGAATTAGTCAGGAATTAGTGCGGAATTGCACAGGAATTGCAGGAATTACAAGGGAATTGCAGAAATGTTTACTAACGATTGCGCATGCGCTGTAAATTATTGCATAATCTTTACAAATAAAAATTACAGGAATTACATGGGGAATTGCAGGAATTACATGGGTAATTGGGGGAATTACTTGAGGAATTGCATGAATTAGATAGGAATTGTGGGAAATTAAAAGGAATTACACATAAATAGAGGAATTTGTGTACAAGCTTGAGGAATTACATAAATTTGTAGGGAATTGCAGAAATTGTTTGGGGAATTGCAGGAATTAGTGAGGAATTGCAGGAATTACAAGGGAATTGCAGAAATGTTTACCCCTCTTATACTAACGATTGCGCATGCGCTGTAAATTATTGCAGCATCGGATGTACAGGAAATGCAAGAATTAGTTGTAAGGGAATTCCAGAAATTAGTAGGGGAATTGCAGGAATTACATGAGGAATTGCAGGAATTACATTGGGAATTGCGGGGATTACATGGGGAATTGCAGGAATTACATGGGGAATAGCGGGAATTACTTGAGGAATTGCAGGAATTAGATAGGAATTGCGGGGAATTAAAAGGAATTACACATAAATAGAGGAATTGGTGTACAAGATTTTGCTCTGCGGTTCACCCCTCGATTGGTTCCAATCAACTTTACCTATGTACTTACCTACGTCTGAATTAATTAAATTTATACTCCATTAAGTGTGCATCTATTAGTTGGTGATCGACTTACCGATTTCAACAAGGTCAAAAAACACTTTCTAATTTGATAATATTTATTTCGAGTTTCGAATAATATTGTACATCGTAATGTAACCAGTGAATTCAAAGATCTTTCATACGTTACAATTACAGTTTTACATATGTATTGGCCAAATAGGTCTCGCCGGTCAAATTTCCAGATTTTTTAAGGACAATTTCCAATTTTTAATACCAGGTCACAAATTTTCAATTTCCCAATCCAACATAACTCGTATTTGTTAATTTAGTTTTTCCGCTATTTAACATTTTCATAGCAACATGTAGCAAAACAGATACGTATTCGAAAAGGAAAAAAGGAGTTAATTAATTTTCCACTGACAGTGACAATTTCAGAAAATGTAGTTTACTGCAGAGTTCCACATAGCACATACGGACGTCACTAAGATCACTACTAGTGGTTCCCAAAAGATGCGCAATTACTACCCAGGTTTTATAGTAAACCAAGGTATACGGTCTATATATTTGATATTTGACATTTGCAAAACACCTGAAACGTCTACGCCGCCTACGATAAATTAATGCATTTCCAGATATTGCATATAACGTCGCAACGACGACTCAGCGGCACTAAGGCCCGGTTTTGCAAAGAATCCAACACCGGGTTAAGTCTGACACCGGCTTCGTTGCTATGATACAACCAATCAGAAAGCCGGTATCATAGCAACAAAGCCGGTGTCAGACTTAACGCGGTGTTGGATTCTTTGAAAAACCGGGCCTAAGTGTATTAACAAAAAGTAAACGTATCACTACACAAAATTCCAGCATTTATTTCTGGATCATCCTGATTAATATTGTGGTAAAAAGCATAGAAGCATTAGAGATTCAGACTACCAGAAAGTAAATATTGATTGTGCTAATAACTTAAAATTGTGTATTACAATTAGCGGCAGCGGAGGCGGCTGAAGCGCTTCAGCGATAATCTGATTAATTAAACTAAGCAGTATAAAGCTAGCAGTTAGTTAACTCCAAAAAATTTCTAGTAGAGAGCTTGTTCAGCAGCTTGACTACCTATACTTTATTTACTAATAGTTAAAATTTTTATGTGGTTATTCAAAATGAATAGAATCAATAATTCTGCTTTAATAAATATGGTATTTTAATAAAAAAATATTTATGCATAGTACAGAACTATCATTATTGAGCAGAACCAGCTTTTGCGTAATAAGCTTTTTATTCGTTCAGTAACTAATCTGTCTCGTCCCTCACTTGTACAGAGTAAATGAATTTACAAAAAGATGTAGACTTCGGAAACAGGTAAACTGTATCCATAGAAACCATCATATTACAGCCTCTACCCCTCAGTTTGCAATACCAAGCGTAGTATGCACGGAGAGGTAAATCAAAAGCTCTTATTAGACTGGCATTTATCGAGGGTAGATAGACAAGAATGTCATCAGGTGTAAACACTGGATATTCAGCTACCTGCTGTTTATCGTTTCAGTAGTGAAATAGTATTCGATTGATTAATGGATTAACAGTGAAGTGTGATATTTATTGTGCTACGGTACCAGTTGAAAATAAAATATGATTTATTTGAATTGAATTAATATTCCAAGTTGATTATGCTTAACGAAGAAACTTATTTTAGAAGAACTGTGAAAGTTAAATCTCACATGAAAGATGCGGATGACACTGACGAGGTGTCTGAAAAACAGATCGGGCAGTATGAAATTAGAAGAAATTCCCTGAAAAGAGAAGAGTCTGTGGATTATGATGTATGTTTAAAGGTAAATTTGAATCAGTTGTTGATTGTAAGTTTCCCAATCTTTTATCTATAAATTATCAAAAATTATTTTGTCCAGTATTACGGAAATTGTTGGAATCTTTTTATTAACAAAGAATGAAAATGCAATGTTTATAATAATCGTTTACTGCCGAGGTTGACAAAATTATAAAAGGGTGCTCATGCCTTCTTTTAGACGCACGCTTATACTTGAAAAACAAGAAATTTCAATATTGTTGAAGCGAATAAATTAAATTTGCTTTTTAAACACCTTCTTTAACAACTAAAATACGCATTCTTTGTAAACAAATTTATACCTGTATCGCTGACAATATCAAGCTTAAATGTGCGGGCGTTTTTAATATAAAATCTGCGCAAGACCTGTCTTCTAACATTAGAAAAAATCTGTCAAGGGCGAATTGGGAGTTACGCACAGAGAGTTCTGTACTAGATCCAATTTCTCTAAAATTTCTCCTAATTATTTTATATGCTTCATCAGTCTTTCCTACTTCGAACTTATCTTCCACTTCTTTGCATTTAACATCAATCCATTGCTCTTTCGCTGTCCTACATTTCCGAATAATTTCCCACTTGATCGCCTTATATCTTTGTTTCCCTCTTTCGTGTAACCTATTTTGATATTTTCGCCTTTCCTCTGTTAGACTCACAAAAGGTTTTGTTATCAAGGATTTTCTACTCTCATTCTGTTTATGACCCAAAATATATCTAGCTGCGGAATCTAAACTATTTTTAATGCAATTCCATTCTGCCTCTATGTCCCTAACCATATCTTCACCCGCGTCCTTTAGTACTTCGTTTGTCTTTTATCGAACTTATCGCGCGTTTCTCTAGGTCAAGATACCTTCTTCCACTTCGATTTTTCAAAATGTTAAATTTAAGATTGGCCTTGCTTTTGGATAACTTCTGCAGTCCCTAACTTATTTCTAAATCTTTGCCTAACGAGAATGTAATCTATTTAATATCTCCCTCGGTCTCCTGGCACCTTCCACGTATAGCGTCTCTTAACGTGATGATGAAATAGAGTGTTCGCGACCGTTAGGTTATGTTTATCACAGAACTCTATCAGTCTAACTCCCCTATCGTTCCTAATGCCTTATCCAAAGAGGCCAGCTATTCCGCCTTCTCTCTCTGTGCCTACGACTGCATTGAAATCTCCTACAATTATGAAATTTTCGTGCTCCCTTACAAAATCTAGCATGTATTCGATATCACCATAAACTGCTTCTACGGACTCATCACTATAGTTAGAAGTTGACATATATACCTGTATTATTACTGGTTTTATAGGTTTCGAATCTAACTTAACCATAACTACCCTGTCACTTTGCTGTAAGAAATTTTCTACACTCTGCCCTACTTTTTTCCGCATAACAATTCCTACTTCCGAATTTCCTCCTACAAATCCTGTGTGTATTACTCTAAAATCTCCGCTCCAAAAGTCTCCAGCTTCTGGACATAGCACTTTACTAATATCTACCACGTCTAATGCTAACCTATCCATCTCAATTTTCAAATTTTCCTACTTGTTTCATGCTTCTAACATTCCGCGCTCCGACTCGTGAAGTGTTACACTTGTCATTGCTGATGACTCCCTCCGAAGCAGTCCCCGCCCAGAGATCCGAATGCGGAACTATTAAGGTATGCTGTACCAGGGATAAAATAATGTGGTGGTTTCTCGTTGCCTTCCACATCGCAGTAGTGTGTATCACAGTGCCATACCAACCCCCACGATCTCTGCCATTCTGATTACTGAACGAGCTGCTGCCCTCTTTCAAGGACTTGATTTAGTCTGTCTTCTCAAAAAAGAACCCCTCCAATATGGTTACACCTATAGGTCGGCTCTTTAGATCATTGAAGCACGCAAGCCATCCCACCCGTTCCAGTATTACTAGAACTGCGTCAAGGTACAAGTTCGTTTGGATAATAAATTTATAAGATTAATTAATTATTTCACATCATCTAATTAGCATAAAATCATACAGATATGTTGCGTTATGTAACCCTTCGTTTTGAATTTATGTTGAATAAAAAATCAGATGTTGCAAGACGGGAAGACCAATTTGCTACTAAGCACCTTTTCACCTATATCCAAGTCTCTTTTTAAATTCCCTTGCTGTCCAAAGCGAAGCTTGCAATTAAATTTCCAGTACGGATTTATTTCAGTTTCGGTGAAAAGTTGAAATATTTCAATATTGTGTCAGGAAGGAAAATGACATCGCCACATTAGCAACAGCGTTTTGAAGAGAATTAAATTATACTATATTCTTGCTTATTTAGTACCTACCTCGGTATCTACCATGTTCTTTCTACCTTATTGGTTCAGCAGATTAAGGGTGCCAGCATCATTTTGAATACAAAGCAGCCTATTTTGAAGTTATATAAATGCCATACGAACGTTTTATACAGCACGGATCAAAAGTATGACATGAATTCATTACAAATTTAAAATCAGTTTGGTTGATTGCGGAGTCATGGCACTGACAGTTGAAGATAATGCTCGTCAAGTTCTTTAAAATTTTCAAATTTGGTATGTTAAATATTGTACCTAGATTTAATTTACCTCTCAATAGTAGGATTTCCAATCTCTGTCGAAACTTGCCAATATCTACACCAACCAAAAGCTTCGTAAACTCTGGATAACAAATAATATATATAACTTTTGTTCGGATAAAGACAAAACCGTGAATGACGACTCATATTGCAGCTAGAAGATGCCTCTATCAGTGGAATATTTTGAAACTGCAAGTTCTTCCACTTACTGTTCAGAAAATTGTAATATTCCAGTGTCTTTTTGAATACGTCACATTTCAGTTTTTTAAAAATAGAATGGCATGCTTTTTATGTCACGTACCGATTGACTGGATAATTTACTAAAAAAATTATAATGCGGCCCTATAGTCGTTTTGAGTTATTTTCGTCATCATCATCATAAAGTTATCAGTCTTCTAAAGCATTATTGTCACGAAAAACGCTCAGATGCGTCCATTTTAACGCGCACACTATAATGTCATTTTCATCGTCATACTGTCATGATCTCGAGTTATGACGCCAGCCTCGACGCCAGCTATTTTCAAATAGCACCCTGTACTGGGTAACCCCTCGTTGGATAGGTATTTTCAGTACAATTTCGGCATTGTCCAATGTTTGTTAATGTCTTGAACAGTTTTTGAAACACGAAGCTTCAAATTTACAAGACGTTTCCAGCTCCAGAATAGTCAAGGCCATGAAAACAAATTAATTTTCGTAATATGACTATAGCAACGGTTTCAATTTTTGTATTGATATAAATAACGACCGTTCTTATAATCGCATTTCGAAAATTAATTCGTTTTCATCGCCATGGCTATTCTGGAGCAGTAAACGCTTTGTGAATTTAAAAATCTCGAAAAGTATTTAAAATATTATCAAAAATTAAGCTATGCCCAAATTATATTGAAATATCCTATCCAATGAGGAAAGACATTAAGTTAGAATTTGACATCTATACGAAAGAAACCAGTACAGCTCGGTACATAACTGCAGATTCGAACCACTGCAGTCAGCACAAAGAGGCTAGTTTTGGTTTTTTAGTTAACAGACTGTTGAGTCTACCATTATTTATCCGTTGAAAGATACCGCAAGGAAGTAAATGCAATCAAAGATATAGCGAGATGTAAGTAACGGTTTCGATCCAGAAATTGCCAATAGGTTAATTAGGAAACGAAATTCCACCACTTTGAATGGGGATAATGAAATTACTAAATTTATAAAAATACCAAAATGTTTAGATAACTAGAGGTATGAATGCTATTTTCGGGAAAGAAGGTTTCAAAGTGGTTCACACTTCGAGCAACAATTTAATAAATCTACTTTTAAATGCGAAAGATAAAACGTAACCCATCCATAAAGCGAGAATTTACGAAATTGCGACAAAAAATATATCGGGCAGTCGACTCGGTCTATTTTGACTCGCTTCACGGAGTATCAGGCCCATTACAAATACAGCCGTACTGATAAGTCTAGCATGGCGTCACACGCGTTGGAAACGGGCCATAAATTCAATATCAATAATCTAAAACTCTTAAAACGAGGAAATAATAAATTTGATTTAAACGCCTTGGAAAGTATAGCGATATATAAAAACAAACGTAGTTGTCTTGCAGTAATTATGGTACGATTCCGAATTCAACCCTGTATAGATTTATCAGGTAGATAGAATTAAGACTAGCCATAAATTGTTACTCTCCAGCTCTAAGAAACCAATTTTATTGCTCCATCTTCAAAATAATTCTAAAAAACCTTATAGGTTTACCGATCCCTTTCACTTAAGAAACCAGCCAATTTTATTGTTCTTAGTTCAAAATAGTTCTAAGAAACCCTATAGGTCTATCGATCCCTTTCACTTCAGGAGTGGGGGTTGGGTATTTATAGCAATGTAATGTAAGACTAGGTTTAGTTTAATTTTCAACTCCTGAAAATGCTGACGTTGTCGGCGAAGCACGTGTCGAGTTTAATTATTGTGTCACTGTCTTTTGGCGCGTGGGGTTAACTTATTAAGAATTCATAGTGAAATATCCTATACTTATCACAGGTGCTATGTTAAAAAATGTGTGACGTCATAATTCGATGTCGTATGACTCCTGACGATGAAAATAACATCAGCGTTAGACCAATAAATAAAAATAAAAATCGACGTGTTCGATCGTATTTGAGAACACAATATTTTAGATGATCTAGAATTTGTTCCTTATTAATGTTTTTATAATATATACTATGGCTTGAAACGACAGGAAAATTAAATTTATATAGGTAAAGTAATGGCATCGATTTCGTTTGTTAATAAAGGACTCCAACAATTTTAATAAATTCATTATCAGCCTCAGTGTAGTATTACGCAGAACTGCTATCATGTAATGTTTCCGACAGGTGATGCTTCTAGGGGATTCTGGGGTAGGTAAAACGTGTCTCCTCATGCGTTTTCGGGAAGGATACTTCCTCTGTGGAAACTTTATCTCTACCGTCGGAGTCGATTTTAGGGTGAGCATTTCTATTCAAAAATATCACATTATGTGTTGCTCTGAATGTAGTTGAATAATGTTCATGACATAACAAAAGACTGCTGGGAAAACAGATAACGCCTCCTTCGCTTACAAGTCGTTATGTTTGACAACTGAGACAACCCCACTCGTATTTGGTCTGTCAAAAATTCGTAAATTTAAAGAAAATTGGTACCTAAACCTAATGTCAGTGTTTGGTGTGTACTGTGGCCAAAAATCCAAACACTGAACGACATTTTTGTCTAAAATGTTTAGGTATGTCGCAGTCTTCTATTATGAATCAACTTCAAATGTACCTATATCAGCCCTAATTTTCACCCAGGAAATAGTTAGGTACATTATAATAATTTAAAGATGAAGAAGGGTTATTTTTAAACCAAGAAAGGTAAATTCATTTTTTTACCGAATACAAGACATACTGTGCAGCTGATACTTTTTTAATTAGATGGGGTTAGACATGTGAAGATGATATTTATTTGAAAAAGGGTTTTTCCGCCTTTGAGCTATTTCTACATAAATGTTCTTGTGACACTTTGAAAATGTGCATTCGCAATGCGAAAACATTTTTTTCTATGTTTCCGAAAGAGAGGCAGTTAAACAATTGAGTATGATTATCTCAAACACTCAAACTTAACTTTAATAGAGGCATACATAAGGGAATCTATTATAGAAAATAATATGAACGCACGAATGATGTGGTTCCATTAAAAAATACAGAAGTTGCAATTTAGAAACCTTCGTTATGGCATTGAAAATGAACTTGGCCAAGTTTCAAGTATAAATAGCCAGTATAAATCAACTCAACAATTTGTAAACGATGGAAATGCTAAAATTTTCCTGAAATCAAAACAATGAGAGACGTCCGCACACTACGAGAAAAATCTGGAATGAAACAGCGAGGATTATGTGAAACGTAAGTAATAGCCCGTCGCCAGTGGCCGTCCGGCAATAAGTGCGCTCGGTGATAGCCTCTTTCCCACGATATATTATTAATTTATTGTTTGCAAGTTTTTTTTTGAGAGTAAAATGTTGCAATAGATGTTTAACACACTTTCCCATTTTTAAACGGCATTGAAATTTTCTAAAAACGAACCTCAACTTTACAACCGTATAATAATAACTAATAAGGCCCCCGTGCATCGCAAACTTTAAAAACCAACTCATGCGATGTGCACTGGTTCATCTTTTCAGTCACATCAAATTTGGATGCTAAAAAACGTATGCCATGTAACAGCACTGAAGGCTTAAAATTTGCTAAAAACATACCCCACTTTACACCTATATAATATCGCTTTTGTGTATCGCAAACCCCAAAAACCAGTCCATATTTATGAGGTGCGCTGGTTCATCCTCTTTCCAACTAGCCAAAAATAAAATTTTTAAGTTTCACAAAGTATGCGATGTAACAGCACCGAACGCTTCCTTGTCCAAAAACTATTTTAATCCCCGTATTCTCGCCCCCTCTAATCTTACATATTCTATCTCTCTCTCCAAAGTAGGTACACATTTGACGAGATCTTAAAAATGACACCAAATACATTGATTTAGCTATGTAGAGTTTGTAAAAATTCGAAAACACTGCGAAATTTCCAAGCATCACAGATGTCGCTACTGGAACCCCCGTATTACCGCCACACTTTCAATTCGCAACATTTTCAATGTTAAAATATGTTATGGCGTATGGAATTTTTTTAATTTCGTTGTGCAGTTGATCATACCCTATACAGGGTATCTCACGACGAGCTTACACGATCTGTATATGGAAAAGCGTGTTTAGTAGAGTTACACAAATTTGCGCAAATTGGTAATCGAGGATGCTCAATTCGACTAAAATATTTTTGACTTTCTGTGACTTCCGGTTATACCGGAAATAGACACCAACTTCCTTATTTTAAATGGAATACCCACATTTTTATTACGGATTTAGATTTTTGGTCGAATTTTAAGGTCACTTTATGCAAAACATCATATGCGTAAAGTGCACCCTCTTCGAGATATTAGACGTTAAAAATCGTCATTTCTCAAATTTCATCAATTATAGCTTGGAAACGGTACAAGACAAAGAAAAATGACTTACATGACCCTATCCCAGTTTTTAATTCTCTATCTAATGGGTTTGGAAAATACTGCTTCGAGTTGGCCAGCTAGTTTTTAATAATATTAAACCGACGTTCGTTTTCGATATTGAACTGTCTTGCTCGGTAATGCAAATATATAGAATGTCTACGTTTGTTATGGTTTTATGCGCCGCACGGGGATATTCTTCTTAAATAAATGCTGTAAATTATCATTTTACCTCCTACTTTAAATTTTTAACTAATAAACTAACAAGCAGGTATTATAATAATCGTATTAAAGAAAATATTTGACAGTTCTGCAGCTCTGCAGCACTTATACAGTAGCCGCCACTGCATTAATTTGCTAAAATCTTTAAAGAAATGCCAGTAACACCAGAAATGTATCTTATACAAGCTCGTAATAAAATCAAATAAGGACTCCAGAAATTCAGTAAATACAGGATGTTCCATTTGAGAATAGAAAGTTACTTGTTAGGTATGTAGAAGAAATGTGGCAGCCTGTGCGAGTGAAAATAATTTCACATAAAACAGGATCAGACATTTTACGACATCTTCCTCTACAATGTATAATAAAGACATGAGAGAAGAATTCCGGAGCGCTGAATCGCCATGTATAATTAGTACTATTATAATAGTGCTAGGTACAAGAATAAACAGGATTTTTGTACTCTTGTACATAACAAACTATGGAGGCTTAGAAAAGTTGAACTTTGTGCAATTTCAACAGAAACTTCTGTTGTTAGATCTAACAACACGGCTTCTATTTGAAGAAGGTTTTGAAAGAGAGATGATGGACTTAAAGCTCCACCTACCTAAGTTAAATACAAGCGACAACTGCAAAATGTCTATTCCTCGAAACGGATAGGTAATAATAATGTGTTTAATACTTTTAAGGTTCTAGTAGGTACTTCTTCGACCATAACATAGTAGATGAGAAAATTGTTGTATAATTTGTTGTAGTCCAAAATTATTCATCCTACACCTACCACTGAGTATTTATAAACTTTTCGACAATCTCTGTATCATTTAAACTGGAAACTTCTAAGAGAAATTTAATTTTCTTTTGGAAAGTTGGATTTAACGTTTAAAAGACACTGGTAGAAACTACTGTTCAATTAGTTCAGTATCGCGCTGGGCTTAGACATGAAAATAGACTTTTAGGACAGCAGGAGACACAGGCCCAAGTCCGACGGACGGTGGTATTTTTAAATTTCTTGTTTACTGTATCAATTTCGCATTTGTTTTTTTTTTATAATAATTATCAATACCTACTAAGAGCGTAGGTACGTTCCAAAAATATTTAACTCGAGAAATTAGAAGTGCCATCAGCTGCTAAATTTCATCCATGCGATGATTTTAAGGGTGCTATTAAACTCGTTGATCCAGACGTTCTTGAACGTAATATTTAAATGCCAAGCCCAATATACCAAAAGAAAAACTAGATTGTTCTTAAATGTTTTCAGTGTTGCAGGTATGCTCAAAAGTTTACGAAGATGTTTCTTTAAGACAACTTAGATTGTTACGTACTACTGGAAAGCAAACTGAATGAAGTTATGTTTTTAAAAAAACAGTCTATTGAGCAATATCCTTTGTTTTAAGGTGCCTTGATGAAGTTTCAACTGTCTCGCCCGCGCACGTTGATCCCTGATAATCGTTGTCCGTTTTTCAAAGATTACACAATCAACTTTCGGAGTTTCTACCTGAAATTCTGTATACTTAAAAGATTGACATTTTTTCTCTATTTTAATTTGGAAATAATTTATTCCATTCCAAAATTAAAGAAAACTGAGATAATAGTAGGTTTTTACACAGCAAGAAGTTTAAGTATACAAACATTTCAGGTAGATATTCTGAAAGTTGGCTGTGGAGTCTTTGAAAAACGAACACCTGGTTCTCAGGGACAATCAGTGAGCGTTGAAGAGCATTTTAATAACTTCACAATTCGTCATCTGTTTACGACAATACAGTATGGAGTTTCTAGTGCTTGATGTTAAAGTTAATTATTTTCATGCGGACCAAATTATATTCCATAATGATACAGCTATATCTTTCCAGAATAAAGTGATTTCGGTGGATGAAACAAGAGTGAAACTGCAAATCTGGGACACTGCTGGCCAAGAGAGATTTAGAAGTGTAACTCACGCATATTATAGAGACGCACATGGTTTGTATAAAATAAAAGGTGCATAGTTTTAAAAGAGACAAACAAATGAAGATTATTTTTCTAGCTTTGTTACTGCTGTATGATGTGACAAATAAAATTAGTTTCGACAATATTCGAGCTTGGCTTGGAGAAATTAGAGAATATGCCCAAGATGATGTTGTTATAATGTTATTAGGTAAGTGCTACTATTCCATGTAGGATTATTTACAGGTGTGGAATAAATTTGACAAAAGTGTCTCACTCGTAACAGAAAATGACTCTGGGATGTGTCGCATTTGAATTTTTAGATGCCTCATTTATTTCTTATATTTGTAAAAGTTATTGTTTTGAAATAAATATAGGATTTGAAAAATAAAATGATTAATAACGAGTGTAAAAGTTTTCGGAGGCTGATACAGGGTGCGTTGGACTTTCTTAAAAAAATTCGTTTTCTTCGAAACTGTGAAAATTATTGGAATAAAATTTTTGTGGGAGTACAAGTATAGCGCAAGGTCGAATTGCATTTAACAAAGAGAAACAAGTTTAGCTTGGGAACGGTAAAGGGAAACTCGGAAGAGACTCTTAAAAACGTATGTATGTAGTACGGTATGGAACAGGCAATAGGAAAAGCGGATCGGGTAAAAGTAAAAGCGTTTGAAAAGTGGTGCTATATAGACGCATGATGAAGATACCGTGGATAGATAATATTAGTAATAGGGAGGTATCAGAAAGAGTTGAGAAAAACGAAAGGTATGGACGACAATGAAGAATTGGAGAGATAGGATGGTATGACACCTTCTGAAGCAGGAATTATTAGTTCGCGACATATTAGAGCCGGAGATAGGAATAAAAAGAGGTAGGGGTAGACTCAGATTAGACTACTGCTCTCAGATAGTTGGGGATGCAGAACGTTCGCTTTAACGAAATGCGTAGGTTAGCTCAGGATAGGAAAGGATGGAGGTACGCGTCCAACCAGTCTTCGGACCGAAAACTTTATGATGATGTTTCTGTAGACCGTTTTCGTTCATTTTCTTTTGGTATCACAAGAAGTGTTAAAGCAATCAACTGATGATGATTATTTGTTTTCAACAAATTTGCCGATTGTATGTGATTTCACATCAAATTCCACTGTATTCGAAACCAAATGAGCCAAAAGAGCGAGTTCCCATATTGAAGCGGCCGGTGAAATTGGTAGCAATAAAGGAGCAACATTTTTCTCTCTCATCATTCAATTTTTAGTAAGGTGTGTTAGAACTTATCGCTATATGTATACCTATATTGACTTGTAGTATAAGTTTCACAAAGCATTATAAATAAAAAAAAATATTCGCAATCATTAAAAATAAACAAATTGTTTTCTCTCTTATCATACAACTTTTATCGATTTTTATGAGCTGTGGTACTGCTCAAAAAAGAGAATGCCGTAAACACCCTGTATTAGGGAGATCGAACCGCTTTGACTTTTCATTTTGCACAGGTGTAAATATAGGCAGGCGTAAAGATAGGCGGGTATAATCTGGACACCATATTTATGTGCTTACCTGTCCTGCAAAAAGGACAGCTAAATCCGACATGTAGTCTGGGCACCATGTACCCTTCGAGCTTTTTTTAATTGATTCCCTTTTAGGTTCGTCTTTTTTATACAAACATCTGTCAGGTCAAGGCTAAGCGAAGCGAGCGAAGCGTTGTAAGCGTCAGGCGTTTAGAATAATCGAGATAATAATATTTTTTCAAAACACATGCAAGAGTATTGTATTGTATTTCCTTCAAGTTATGATTTGAATTAAGTACGGTGCTGTTTACATATACGCTTTGCAGGCGCATTTTTGGCTGGTTCCCAAATTATCTTCAGAATTGCAATTGCAGGTAGGTTAATGCCCAGTTTACATCCGCTCGCCATTACCCATTCACATTCGAAACCAAACATCAAATATTTGGTAAACTCTTTGGAGTTTGGAGCCGATCATTTTTATTTTTAAAATTTAATAAATGTAATTCTTAATTGTCTGAAGAAATAAATGTAACATGTATGTAAAACTGAGGGTAACTTTTTACATAATGTCTTTGAGGCACTCGTATCGTCAAAGTTCATTTTCTTAGATGTAATGTACCTACCCTACTTTTCCTTTTATTCAGTTGTGCTTCCATAAGATAATCTAATATTACATCTGTATGCTTTCATATATTTTCAGGAAATAAAGTAGACTGTGGATCTCAACGAGCTGTTCGTAGAGAGGATGGTGAAAGGTTAGCAAGAGAATATAATGTAGCATTTATGGAAACTTCCGCAAAAAGTGGTCTTAACGTGGATTTAGCCTTTCTAGCAGTAGCTAGGTACGATGACAATTATTCTTAATAAGGCAAAATACATATATGTATGTTACATTTTTTGTTGCAGAGAACTAAAATACAGGCAAACAGGGCATCACGATCACAATAGGTTCAATGTGCAAGACTACGTTAGGGAACAGACACATAGAACGCCTTGCCCACCTTGCAATACATGAGTGTTAAATTAGAAGAAAATATGTGTATTTATTAATGATGGAAATATTGCTGAGATGTGTACCTATATTGTGTAATGGCATATATAAATTTTATTTTTTGTAAAAGTTGCCTTGCCTATAAGTAATCTGTTGCATCGGAATGTATCTATAGGTTCACGCGGTTTTCCATAAGTAGGTATACATATATAAATGTTACCGGTAAAACCCGAACAAATAATAATTTTTATTGGGCTTCGGGTTCTAACTGTGATTTTTAGTCAAAACTAGTTTTACCGAGTCGTTCGCTTGAGGGAACTAGTTTCAACTCATAGAATCAGTAAAAACCCGAAATACTCCATTCTTCGTAAGACAAAACGGTGTCACTAAGAAGTTCTGCTTCTTTAGCTAGTGGACCTGTGCAGGGCTAGGTATTTGCGTTGTACATGTAAGAAGTGATGCACAAGCAACAAGTGCAAGTGTAAAAAAGCAAAGGTATTATGCAACTCGAAATGCCGCAATAGCGAGCCATGCCGTGTGTCAAGGGAATTCTGAAGCATCCTGTTTAACATATGGAAAATTTTAAAATTGCGATTTATATGCCCCCAAAGTGTTTTAAGGATATTTCGAGTATCAGAACACATACAATGTGCGCCAGAGAAAGCTTTTGCATAATAATTTTCAAAGTTTAAACAAATATCAAAAATATTTCCAAAAATGTATCTCGTGGGAATCGACTCAGTTTAAATGCAAGAGCACATCAAATTAAAATGAACAAACAAAATTTTAATACATTTAAGCGAATAAATAACTAATTTTCCAGGTATTGTTTTAATAATGTGAATAATTTTCTAATACATCCATTGCCAGTTTAATTAAAAATTATAAAACGTTTAATTATGCATCTTTACTGATAGAAATCAATCGCTGTTCATTCAAAATAACAATACAGGTAAAAAAATAACCACTGTTGGATTCCAACCTCCGTATGTTAGATGCCATGTCGGCCGTTCTGCGACTGAACTCACTAACCCATTGCACAGATAGCTGTCGTGCTCTTTACACTAAGATGATTCTCTCGCGATACATTATTGAAAACATTTTGTTAAAATTTGAAAATTATTACGCAGAAACGTTCTCTGGTGCACATTGTATGTGTTCTGATACTCGAAATATCCTTAAAATGCTTTGGAGACATAGAAATCGCAATTTTAAAATTTCCCATGTTAAACAGGTTGCTTCAGAATTCCCGGGACACACGGTATTATGAATATATTTGGTGTTTTTTAGAGTTTAATAAAATGTAAATCCAACTGAGTTTTTTAATGTTATGCGAAAGAATACACATTTCAGGTTTTTACTGATTCTATGAGTTGAAACTAGTTCCCTCAAACGAACGACTCTGTAAAACTAGTTTAGACTAAAAATCACAGTTAGAACCCGAAGCCCATTAAAAATTATTATTTATCCGGGTTTTTACAAATACGTCCCGTCAGTTCGAGTTTTGACTAGTTAAAACTAGTTTTCACAAAGGCTCTTCGTTATTTCTAGTTCTAACTAGTTAAAACGGGTTTTCACGGAATTCGGGTTTTACCGGTAACATATCTTGTTTGATCGATCTCTTGATTAAACTAGGCGGCAGGGGGTATGTAAGTACAACAGCCAGTTTTTTTCAGGCGTCGATGTAAATATTAGATAATCCATCATTTTCAGAGTTTTAAATAATATATGTATATACTGAAAACTGGTTTATTTTCATTGGTATGTTTGGCACTTTTGTGAAAATGGCCCTAATTTTAGGTTTCCACATGGAAAATTACATATATTTTGATATTTCTGAATTCCACATATACAAATGTATTTTGGTGTACAGTATGTCCCTGGATTGGATTACAATGAGGACAAAAAAATAATGATTTTCATGTCTCGATAAATGACTATAAAACCTGCTTGCTCCCAAGCTCCCATAGTACATATAATTTTTACGCAGCTGTTACAGAAAATTTGTTATTAATTTTTATACATTTTCTGGAACAGTTGGATAAAAAATAAAACGTGCGATAGGAGTTTATGAGAATAAATAGTGTTTTTATGAAATTTTTTAAGAAATTAATAGTATATTTTACACGAGTTTATAATGAATGCTATTATTACCGAGGATGAAGTTTACAACACGAGCGAGTGAAACGAGGGAGTTTTGTAATCATCCGAGGTAATAATAGCATCATTATAACGAGTTGTATACTATACTTTGTCCACGACTATCAAAACAGATTCCCAGAAAGAATTTACCTTCATTTCCCTTCTCCAGTGTAAGAAAGATTCATACATACGCTCTCAGGTATAATTTTCTTGTTTTTTTGGGCAATGAATCTAATGAGGCAAGTTCTGCACCTTCTTTTATTGCTGGTGCTGTTAAAGAAGCCTCGTTTTCACTCTCACTACTCATTATATCTTCTTTTTTAGAATATGCATTTCAAATTAAAAGCAAACTATGCTGATTTGACGTTTCAATTTGAACTGACACATCGCGACCGCGGCCTACTAAATAAATGTAAAAAAGGGTCAAAGCGATGTTCCTATTGGTGTAGTGAATAATATTCATTAATCACTGCAGTGATTAATGTATCTAATTATGATTGAAGAAACACAAGTATAAAGAGTATATTATAAGATAGTCGTGGACAAAAATAATTATTTTTCCCTCTTTGTAATGCTAACCGGGGACATACTGTAGGTACTTATATAAGAACGGAAATTATGGATTGTATAATGATTACGTTGCCACCTAATGCATATATCAAAATACGGAGTGGAAACTTGTGAAATGATTTAACTGTCGACAACAATAATTAACTAATCCATTAATTATTTTCATAGAGATTTAAGTTGACCCGAAGCCGCCTGGGGTGTATTAAATGCTTTCTTTAGCGTCTGAGGCCAGTGCGCTAATTTAATTAATTAATTAATTAGGTGATTTAAAAGCAGTTTCTAAATATGTCTCTTAAAAGTTAAGTTCAACTTTTCAATAGAAAAACTCGATTTTCCATAAAAGTGGAAAACCGCTGACCAATTGATTTCGTCCTTCTGGGACTCATCAGTACGGTGGAGATAGACATCAAAAAGTTCTTTTGTGACTTGCTAAACATTCAAATTGTGCAATTGGATTTCCGGTTGTACACAGGGACGGACAAGCTGGGCCAAAGCGGCCCCGGCTTCACATAATAACGGGGGGAGGCTAAGATATCAACATTTGAAAAAAATTAACTTTAAAACAATTTTGGCCCTAGCAGTCCTCCGGCCATCGACTCGTAAGCTTCGGCTTCGGCCTCAGAATGACCGGCCCATCGGGCAAATGCCCAACGTCCCAGCTGTCCCTTCCGTCCCTGCTTGTACGGGTTCTTTCATTAAAATGGAACACATTGCAGTTATAGCATCCTGAAGTTGATTGGGCTAAGCACGTTCCTACGTCAATTTGCAAACGACCAATTTTCTAATTAATATAGGCAAGACTACTTCCTGTTTATAAGCTAATTCTCTATTTTATACCAAAATGTGATCGAATTTTGGAATGATTATAGATTAACTGTATTTATCGCCATTAAATCTATTTGATGATAAATTACAAACACAGCAGGGAAGAGCGTTCCACAGAAACAAAACTGATTTATGCTTAGAAAACAAAAATTACCACAAAAATCAGTTTTGCTTGGAATATGTAACCACTGACCTATTACGTCAATATCTAGCAGTTCAAATAAAGGTGAAATATGTACCAGAATTTACAAAAAATATTTTAACCATATATTTTGCCTTACTGTGAAAATAGCACCTAGTAGTGCAGAACCAAAAAATCATAAAATATAGCAGTAGAAATGATCAAAATGGAAAAATTATAAATGTACTGAAATACACAAACAATAATTCTTCAAACTTTTCCTTGATTTTGAATGGCATCTGATGATTCCAAAGTTTTTATTTGAACTTTTCTGCTGCTTTACTCGACACCTTCCCTTTATCTTTGCTTTTTGGGGGTATCGGTGACTGCCATACTCCTTCCTTTAGTTGTACACTTCCTTTGCACTGCTTTGGGAAATTGTTCAGGCGAGAGAAATACTTTTTGTAGTAGATTTTCTTCGTCTCAATTTTCTTCATTTGCTGATGTCTTACTTTCGCAATTCTAACTATCTGCTGATAAAGTTGAAATCTACACTGTTAATGTCTTTTTCCAACGGTTAGTTAGTAGGTAGTTCAAACGCTTACTATAAGATGGAGCAAGATATAACTCTTTATTCACGGGAAATACGAATCACTGTGGAACACTCTCATAAAATTAATTTTGAAATTATGAAACTGTCTGTTGTCAAGACCAAGAATATTATAGATACTAGATAACTAATGGTAAAAAGTATCACATACTTTCTGAAGTAAACAATTAGTAGTATAATATCTAATATGTACGGTAAAGACAATAAATGATTAGTGAGTATGTGGCCAAGTCGAGGAGACGATATCTATGTGTGAATTGTTCATCAAATAGGTTGATTAAAACACATACATATCTTCCATGATATTATTTCTAATACACGTCTCACTGTGGGCAAGTTGAGTAGGAAAATTTGGTTGTTTCAATACACAAGTGAAAGTAAGAATGTCGTTATCCAAAACCTAGTTATGTCAAAGAAATCGTTTACTTAAAAACATTTTGCATTTTTCCATTTTGAAGTGTCTCTAGTTTTGGACGCCATGAGTCAACGCTCAACGGTAGCAAAACAATATGAAAATCTGCCAATAATAATAATAATAGTCAATAAAACCGAAAATGCCAATTATTATTTATTTTGTATTATTTCAAAATTAGTCAGATTTTTTGAAAAATAAATGTGCATTTAATCCTTGACTTCTCACTACAATTTGGGTATCTGTATTTAGATCCAAGTCCTTATCATCTAATTCTGGAAGGTGGTCCATCCTATCAAACCGAACAAAATCTTCGGGCTTACTTTTGGAAAATTTTGAGGTTTGTGCATTTTCGTCGAATGTCAAAGCACAATTACAAATTGGGTTTTGTTATTTCTTCAGCTTACTTAGCAACAACAACAGCTCCTAAGCCCAAATGTTTGCAGAGGTCCCGATCAAAGTTCGTTGTCGATTCTTCGTATAACAAAAATTACGGCTCAACCGATTAGCACATTTCCAAAGGAAGTGACAAACATTTTGATTTTGACATACTTTCCAAAATCCTTCATTAGTAGCAGGTTTTTTGCGAAATTTGCAAAATGTGTACAACAACAAAAAATGTGTACAGCACTGTCGAGCCCCACAAATATACAATTATATACAACCACCAATTAATAATTGTATATATTTTAATTCTGAATCATAAACTGCCGGCAAATTTTTTATGGTAAAATAAAAAGCGCCCAATTTATTACTGCCTGCTTTACTTCCTATCGGGTTGGTAGTTTCGAAATCGTCGTAAAAAATTTGGAGTTGCAAAAAGTATTTTTTCGTATTGTATAACGGATGATTTTGAAGAAAGGTTCCTTCGGTAACTAAGCAATCATCGTGAATACGACGAGATTCCAAATCAAGAAAAGTTTTCATTACAGTATCATTTTTTGACAGCATGTATCTAAGGGTTTCCAATAAAGGTACATATTGAAAAGTCCTTGGAATACATTTTTCAATACTTACATTTTGAGTTCGATCAAATACAATATCTGTTCTTACACCTATAGTTATCTCTTTTGGTAAAATCACGTGACAACTTAACAACTTATTACGCCTATAAACCGTTTTATAGATACGAAGTTCCGAGTTTAAAACCTCTTCATAATTTTTGACATAAGTCTTAATATTTGCTTCATCTGTATGATCACTTAAATCATGCATACTGTTATTAATAAATTCAGACATTGCATCCATTATTACTTGACATTTTGATTGTGGCAAATCAAGGGACAAAACCTGCAAGTAAAAATTTTTGCAAATTGCACTAACACTGAAGTTTTTAAGTTCATTTTGATCATTATCTAATATAGGATCAATGTAATTTTCAGGCATCGAATTTTCTTCATCATCCACGCTCTGTGAAGTTTTGTCTTGTATGTCATTTTCAGTATGAGAATTACCCTCTGGATGTTTATTTAGTTTAGAGTTATGATGCTTAAGTAAATGCTTCCTTAAACCACTAAAAGTTGAAAATTGAATGCAACAATTAGCAAAACAACACTGCAGATTTAATTTTTTATGATCAAACAGTGAATGTGACATCCTTAAATGTCTTATAATGGAAGGGACATCATCACATGAGGATGAACATATGTAACAC
This sequence comes from Xestobium rufovillosum, assembly GCA_963966045.1. Classification (NCBI taxonomy): domain Eukaryota; kingdom Metazoa; phylum Arthropoda; class Insecta; order Coleoptera; family Ptinidae; genus Xestobium; species Xestobium rufovillosum. The sequence continues at coordinate 17,780,304 of OZ014504.1, forward strand.
AAAAACATTCTCAAATAAAAATGCAAACTTTAAAGCATGTACCCAACTAACAAAAATGTGAAAAATACCTTACATTGCTACGCTACCTACTTGAACGTTATTTTGTTTCAAACTTTCCAAGCGACCTCGAAGTTCTCTCATCTTTGATGTATATATGATTTCTTCGGCATCGACTTGAAAATAATATGTTTGAATGAATTTGTACATTTCGCTTAGAGAAATGTCGTAATTTGTATTGAATACGTAATGCACCATAAATAATAAACTCATAGCTTTAGCCGAAGAACAGTGAGGTTCAAGTTGAAGTATTTTCCCATCTAAATTAATATTGTATTGAGAGATTGCCCGCTTATTACTTCCTTGGGCCACTAGAAAAGGTTGCTTGGTACACTTTTTATCTATAACTTCATTCAATGGTGTATTAGTCTACAAATGCAATTAATCAACAGGTATGAAATCAACGCATAATTGTTAATTATACATGTTTAAAGACTATAAATTTTTCTGAGCACGGTGTCTTCTTGCCAGCAAGCATATGTAATATAGCAATTACAGATCTAGTCGTTTTATCCCAATCTAGAAAAATTTGGTAATTAAAATAATTTTGAACCAAGTCAACATTAGGATGACTTACTAGGAGACTTGTCAGCCAAGCAATCATTTACTATTTCTTCCAGGGGTTTTGTAGTGGACAGTTTGTATATTTTCAAAATATACTCAGCATCATTAATAATTTCGGTCTCAAAATTTGGTTTCTTGTTCTTTAACAAGAAGAAATCTTGTTCAATCTGAAACAAACAAACAGTATAAGTACCTAACGTCTAATTATTCCTTCAGTTTCTCACCAATCCAGGCGTATCTAAAAATCTAGGAAAAAAATTTAAAATATCTGTCTCTGGAATTGTCTGGCGATAATCGAACGTTAATGCCATTTTTTTCAATATAATTTCTGCATCACTATTTGGTGACGCATGCTTTAAAAACTCTATAGCATCTTCAATATCCTTCGGACAGTCTTGGTCAGACGTCTTCCTCTGTTTTGCCAGGTTCACTTCTTTGTTTCTATCTTCTTTCCTCCTTTTTCTATTTTTTATTAAACTTCTTACATTTTCATCTTTAGAACTTCTAGCAATTGTTCTCAATCTCCATGCTATATAGCCTTCGCCACCATTATTGTTGGTATAAAAAGCTTCCTTAAAAACAAATTGTCAATCAAAAATACAAATTTTAATTCAATTTTGACCATACGTGTCCCGTAGAACCAAAAGGATCGCGCAGTTTTGGGAATAGTGTAATAATAGCTTGTGCAAAGTTTATCTTGGCAAATTCTGGAACTTTAATTGTGAAATTTTCTACCAGTACTGCACAACCTATGTTAATTAAACGTTTCCTAAACGCATTTGGTATTATACCATTGTCCTTGTAATAGCTAACTATTTCTTCTCCTCCTCTCTGTACAATTATTTTCCTCCACTCCTAATGTACCATTTATCACGGAATTAGGTTAATAGTTGTTATTTATGATGTTAGTGTTAAGAGTGTCAAAATAAAAACACTTTTAACACGTACATCATACATTTTTTTTCTACAAACACTGTTAAACAAGGCACTAAAGAGATCAAATATTTTATAACATTCAAAATTCAAACCAAAACATTTCGAAATCTAGTGATTTGTGCTCAATTCTTTGTTGTCAGTTACATAGTAACGGATGTTAAAAGTACCTACTCACTTCTTGCACTAGTGCTAAAAGTATATTATTAGCTAAAATGATTCTTCTTGTGGCGAATCTGTAGATTTTTTGACTTTTGAACGAGTCCGGCAACTACAGATGAGACACAAAAAGCACTTTAGCTCCGCATAAAATATGCTATTTTTTCGGAAAACATCAATACACATCTAAATTCCAATAAACAAGAGTAAAAAATATCAATAGTGACATTAATTATTTGCTGTATGACAGATTGCTTTGAATTTAAATTTTTGACACTGACAATAAACGTCAAAAATTGTATTGTTGAAAAAAGTATTAAATGTAGTAATTTAGGTACCTCTGGAGTGTAGACTATTCCACGTGGTATAGTGGCACCTTTCCCTATTTCCTTTGTTGTACTAAGACTTCCCTCGGCGGGTCCTGTTTCAACTGATTCCGAAGATTCCGAAATATCTGTATCACTTGTTATAATCGAGAAAGTTGATAAACTATCTTGACTATGGTTCAAATCTACAATTTAAATGAAATTACAATTCCTATGTTACTTAAAATTTGTTAGGTTTATACCATGCAATTGACTTAGATGCAATGTTATAATTTTCTCTTGCGACTTTATATAATCCACCAGTACGTCCTCCTCAAAGACTGTTCCATCTATGTCTTCAAAAAGAATAATTGCATCTTCGGAAAGTTCTGGAAATTTTTCTTTTGCTGCAATCATGCATTTTCCGTTAATAAATCGTAATACTTAAAGAATAAAGATATATTAATGTACGGTTGAATCCAAAAGTGCCAATAATCACTATTTTCTAAATCTCGTCTTTATAAGTAACAAAACACTTTAATTTACAACCTGTTATACTAACTTATTATCAAAAATAATCTTAAATTTATAAATTACTAGCTGGTACCCGGCGAGTTGCTGCCAATACATATGCCGTTTGACGTTTGCTGTTTGTCTCTTGCCGATTGTCAATTGAAAGGAAAGAAAATTATGTAGAATTGCAGAAATGTTCTTTCAAATACATTTCCCGGTACGACACGCGCGCCACCTACTGTAAGTTAATTGTACTATGCCTATAATCTTCGTGCAAGTGCGAGCAATAAGTTGACAAAGTTTTATCGCATTTGGATGAATGGTATGGCAGCGCATAAAACACGAACAAACAAACAAATATTGATTTTTATATATTAGATTAGGAGATTAGGACCTTTCACACCCTGCACACTGTACAAGGAGACCCAAACTAAATGTAGTTATGGGGAGACAGTAAACACCTTGACAGTTTCTCTCTACCACCAAAAGTTACCGAGATATCTTAAATACTTTCATCGAATTTGAGTCACCTGTACGCTGTACATAATATTTTTACAGCGAAAAAGAATCGCCAAAAGAAAATGTCTCTCAAATATGGTAAAAATGATTAATGAACTAACTTACCTATTAAAATTAAATCTCCATATGTGAAATCATCTTTAATTTTAACCATTTTACACAAATGGATGTGCTTTAATTTTATAAACATGGCCCTATAAATGAATAGAAAACTAAGTAAGAATTGGAATAGCTTTTTGAATTGAAATTTATTAACCGAATTTAATGGGACGTAGTAGGTTTAAATCCACCACCACGATTTCATTTTTGAAACAATTGTACCTAGCTTCCATATATTTAGTTGTGGTTGAAATTTAAACATAATATCTATCTAATTTACCTAGCGATTTCTAAATTAACACACTTTAAATATAGTCAAGCAAGCATAAGTACAATACGTGCAATATAACAAACAACTTACCAGTTTTTATTAAGTAATACTCAAGAGACTTAGAATTTAGGAACACCGTCAGAGCAACACCTCACGCCACAACTATAACCTTAGCATTCAGGCTGCTGGCGGGACGCCACGCAATCCGCGCACAATGTGCAACGGTCGGCATGACTGGTAACGCGCACGCTCAAACTCATATTCTTCACTACTAGTGAACATTTTTAGTGTTAAAATGCACTATTAGTGAATTTTTAACTTCCCGAAGAGTATTTTTTTCAGTTTATTAACAAATCGCACTAAAATAAGGACATTATTTTTAGTGTGGAAATAGTGTTCAGATGTTCACTAAATTTGAATTCTAATGCGTTCACCGGTTACACTACAACACTTCACACTAAATATTTTTAACTGTGTATAGGTACAATTAATATTAACTAGTGAAAAGTGAAGGAAAAATGAGCGAAAAGAGAAAAGCACATTGGTGCGTCTAATGGTGTAAATGATTTGAGCATACTCAATTTTGGACACCTGCATTTTGGTTAGGATATTTTCGTTAGTGCCCAAAATGAACTACGCCAATTAGCCCACGTTGAGACATACCGACACAAATGTTTTCGTCATTTACCGATTCAAATATTTATAAACATATTTGTACAGTATGTGAGTGTCTATGTGATATAAATAAAAAATATATAAATAAATGGCTCTCATTATTATGTAAATATAGGCTATGTCAATTTTTTGTTCGCTAGATTTCTCTAAATTTGGTGAATCTGAGCATTTTTTCAGGTTGTTGACTAATTTTAAGGAATTTGTCACTTCTCAATTAGTACTTATCTGCTTGCCAAACTTAATTAAAATACGGTACGACAGAGAGAGAGAGCAAAATGCAAATAGAAAAGAAACCGGTGACGTGTGATTTGCATATTTTTTGCTACAAAATAAAACAGCCCCAATTATTATACAGAATCAGCCATTCAAACCTCAATGTTCATTTACTCCTTAGTGTTTCACCGGATTGAAAATTCACGTGTTCAAGTGGAGGTGCATGACATTAAGTTACATTCTAAAAAGTTTATTTTTTATACAAAAGTACCTACCGAATTTAAACCTACTTTTTTCAAATAAACGAGATTGCAATGGTTTACTGCGAATTTATACTATTTTGACCGCAGGCTACTATATTCTCCATAAAATTGTGAACATTTCTGTAGATATTAAAATCAAACATTTTCGAGGGTTCTCACTTGGCTAAACTGACATGGGAACATACATAAGAGTCTCTAGTTACAATAGCTTATTATTTTGTATTGTATTTTACAAATATGTGCCGAAAACCGCATTATGTGACGTCCCGTAGTATAGTAGTAATGAACCCATTTAACAGGGGCGATAGAATTCTCTCGGCATGTCGAGAGTTTAGCATTAATTAATGTGTATGATCCGCTCAGACCACCGATATCGGTTTCAGTTTTAGCCAAATTCGTAGTATCCGTATTACCGCGCAATCCGTTATCCGTCATTCCCCTATTGGAAATAACTCAATGTACGTAATACGATCAGAATAATTGAATAAGCCTTCCAAGAAAGAAAATATTTTGACATATTATGAACTACACCTCGAACTGCAAGTTTTAGAGAATCTCATTTAAAACTTTGGTTTAAAATTGTTGCAAGATACCTGGTGTGGATGGAAGCGACGTTGGCTGAAAAATTTTTCAGCGTTGTAGCAGAATTCTTCCATGTGTTTATACTATTTTTAAAAATTGAGAGAACCAAATTGTTTGTAGGCCGAAATAAACAAATAAATTTCTATCTATCTCCGAAATTTTGTACCTGATGGTTTATGGGAGAATATCACCCGCGAGATATCAGTTGTTGGTAGTGGCGAGGGCGGCGCGTAGCAAACACTGGACTAATTTGGTGAAAATTGATATCCACAGAATAACTTGAACATGTGAATTCAATGGTAACTTAATTTTGATTACTTATCTGCAGAAGTGGAGCGGAGCAAAAAATGGTAAAATTTTATGGAAATGGATATCCAGAGTAATGCTGATGTATGCAACAGTAATGTTATTATCGTGTATGTACTATCAATGCATAATATAAATTATATGACATTCATTTGAATGTTCTAATGACATGCTTTAGCGCTCCTATGTGCTAAAGAATGCCAAATAAACATTTTTGGCGCAAGCATTTTGTGAAGTTAATGGCAAACTAATACTAAAATCAAATCAAATGAAACTTACTTGTAAACGTTAATTACAAAATTTGGGCAATTTGATATATTAATTCAACACCTGGAGATTTTGAAGGAAGGCATTTCACAGCCACATTGCTGCTATCTCAATGTCCGGGGAAAAATCTGGCATTCCCAGAAATTGATGTCCAAAGAGTACTGACGGAAGTGAAAATATATACTTACCGGTCTGCTACTTTTTTGTGCATAATTATTATTTCTCCTTTACTTTATTTCTTAAGCAAATATTATCGTCGTACGGTCACGCTGATAGTAGATAAAACGTTGTAAGATACTCTTATCGTAACTTCATATTATGTTATTATGATAATATGAACTGTTACAATACTTGTATCTTAAATAACTATTACATAACTAAAAGCGGTGTCGCAAAGTGGCTACAGTAATCTATATTATTATTAAAGCTTTACTGCTTTAATAATTTAAATCTACTAAAGGCGCCCACTCACGCACGTACTTGCGTTAAGTATTGAATGAGCAGGCAAAAACGTGCATTCAAAATTGTGCGTGTGTGGTGCAAGCCTTAAGACTTTTTTGAACTGCGCAGTTGAACCGTTCATTTCAAGTCTGGCTTGAAATTTTAACTGTACACCGACGATTGCGCATTCAAAATTGTGCGTGTGTGGTCAAAACCTCAAGTTTTGTTTAATACAGTGGAGCGCAGCAGGTGACATAGTTTTAACGGATTTGTTTGATTTTGAGTAGTTAATATAATAGAAGTAGATAAGTAATTTTTCATATATATTTATACTAAACGTATTTTGAACATTATTATGTTTTTTCAACAAAAACAAACAATTCGACTATAATTTCACCCGTTCCACAGTCGTCAACCTCGCCCCGAAAAGCGGCGAAAACGTGAAAAATCGAAAATACTTTTTTAATGAACGAAAACACTGGCGAAAACACCTTCGATTGGGATGAAATTTGAGAAGTTCAAAGGCGAATCCGTCCCGGATCCGCAGTGACCATCGCGATTTTTCCAACTCCGGTAAAACACCCCGTTTCCGAGCGATAACGAACTCGCGTACCGGAAGGGGCCGAAAATGTTCCATCGCACCCAGAAGATCAAGCCATGCGAAAAAACGCGCGTGGTCCGCTCTTCCGCCGACAAAAGTTGTAGGTCATAAGGCGATCTCGAACGCGGGAGTCGAACCGTCAGCGAGATACGGTATAATAAGGGTAAATTTGAAGGCGGATTCCGATAGTCCAGTCGATCGGACCGAAATTATTCAAAAATTATCTCCCTCGCACAGAGGTTGATGGGGGAAATAATTTTTTCCCCGAAGCAATGCAAAATTTTAGGGCAAAAATCATGCAAAACGGGGGCCAAATTCATCCCTCGAGGTCGAAGGGGGAAGTCCAGCGGGGTACGGTTCGAAAGGGGAAAGATCAAAGAGTGTTAAGTTTGGAATCGGTAGAAAAATGCATTAGAAAATGGCAAACAAAAATTTCCGGCGATCGCGAAATCTTCCAAGATCAGACACCCGTCTGTCAAATTTTTCGTCGAAATTGCGTATTTTATTATGCTCGGGGTGACTTTCACAGACCGTCCCGACGAGTGCAACTCCTCTAAGAGATTAATATGTGAAAAGTGATCACGTTTCAGCAACCAATGTTTCTCCCATCTACTTCGACTGAATCTTTGTTTATTTTTCTATTTCAAAATAATTAGGCACGCCACTGACAATAAATTTAATTCTTCTCTCGAGGCCATGTTTTATAAAACTGCGAAGTGAAAATTGTGTGTGTGTGGAGAACAGTCGCGCAACATTCCGTTCAAAACTTTGGAATGTACAGTTTTGAATTAATTCTAAATTGCGTGTGTGCGGGGCCCTTAATAGTTTGTTGTCTAGGTAACAGTAAACAACAAAAATTAACTGGCAGGAACAAGAAAATTTGACATATTTATATGTCTACCATTCATAATGTATGTGTACTTAACTTTTACCATAATTGTTATTTCTGGGATTTCGTCCAATGTAGGAAGTAAATTTAATTGCTGTTAGTGAGATATTCGGCTCCAGTTTATTGCTTCTTTATAATTTTAGGACCTCAAGGACGATCTCAAGATTGCCAGCCGACGTTACTGTACTGGTAAGCCAGTTGTTATATTTTAATAAATAGATAATATTCTACATTACCCAGTACAAATTGATCTTACTTTAGTTGCGATTGGCTCTTGTCAATTCAACGGCGGCAGATTAGTTATTCTAAATTACATTATTTGGATAGTTCCATTTACAATCAAAGTTAGTTGATTATGCAAACTAGAATGATCTCGTCCACTTTCCTCTTGTTTACCATACTGCTATGGTAAAGTTTTATTCTGAATTGTTTTAATGGCAAAGATTTGTAACGTCCATGAAGTTCATTGTACAAATGTATTACAAACACAAGAAACAAAGTTGTAGCATGAAGGGGTGGCGTAATTAAACCTTTAAAACGGAGATGCAGATGCACATAAGAGCGGAACGTTATTTTGACATAATTATAGATATGGAGGGTCCGAAACTTAATAACTCTATGATATTAGCATAAGAGAGAGTGACAGTGCTCTATGCAGAATTTTCATAATAATGTGAAAACTTATTTGTTTTTATAACCCACTCTTTGGTAATACGTTGAAATCGTTGAAGAATCCGCCATTTTCTTACCAATTAACATTTGGAAATTTGACCGGTAAGTATAAGCAACTTATGGACTGAAAAGAATCTTGCTCATTTTAAAGTGCACCTGTGTATACTTTAGTGTCAAATCTACTAGGAATTATTTTTCTGATGATATATCATAACTTAGTGCATGAGTTAAAATTGCTCATTTTTTTCTAAAGGAAACTGCCTATGCGATTGCGCCCATTCTATTGAATATTATTCAGGGTGGTCCATTAGTGCGGCGACGGCCAATATATCTCTTGAACCATTCAAAGTATCAAAATGAAATTTTGCAAGTGTTTAGGAAATCCTATGCTGCATCTTGTAAAATTATTTTGTTGTATACAGGGTCTTCACATTTTGCGTAACAAACCGAAGTTATATTTTTTAAATGGAAACTCCAGATTTAATTTCGCATGGAAAACGATATACCACATTAGGGGGTTTCCAGTAGAGGCTGTTAAGATATTTCCATTTCAGTGTAGTAGTAGTTAGAAAATGAGAGCCTCAGGTACGAACCCGTTCGGAGCACATAGCGCCATCGAGTTCTCGAGGTGCCATCGACTTCTTCGGCAGTGACCTTGAAAGAGACCAGAGGCTGCTGAAGGAGTCGTTGAGGCATCCGAAGAAGTGTCTTCAGCAGCGGCATCTGCAGCAGCAGCCTCTGGTGTCTTTGAAGGTCATTGCCGAAGAAGTGGGCATGTCTTCAGCAGCGTCTGGTGTCTTTCAAGGTCATTGCTGAAGAAGTGGTGTTCAGCAGCGTCCAGGCGCATGCGCCGGGGCTATTCCTCAGGTCAGTCCACTCAGTTCTTCGGCAATGACCAGAGGCTGCTGAAGAAGGGCCTCTGGTGTCTTCGGGGCCTTTGGTTGTGGCTCAGGCGCCTGCGCCGGGGCTTAAAAAGTGCGAGTGTTGCTCATTGTTGCGCAATGGAAGAATGTTCTGGAAATGCTGATGCAATAGTACGCAGATGTTGCAGAATTAATGTTTTTTCTCCTTCTACGTGTTTACCAGAATACGTTCTAAGTTTTGAAGGAAAATAAAAAACTGTTGAATTTATATTTTTACGCCAATATAATTAAAACAATAACTACAATTTGCATAAATAGTAAGCATGCATTTACTATAACGCTAAACATATTTAACCTATAAACAAATAATGTGAATATATTAACAGGTTTAATCTTTACCTGTTTTACAAAACTGGCAATCTTTCTGTAGTGGAGGAGGACCATCAATAGTGTCGCAATCATATGTTGTTGACTCGAATCCCCAGTGATGGTAGCAGTAAGTGTATGCATGAGAACTTATATTTTTCTTCTGCTCTTCGGTTAACATACCCAGTTCGACACATCTGCGTAAGTCTGACGGATGTACGTAATATTTTAGGAATTCCTTGGGCAGTTCGGCTATGTGTGTGGGATCCATTAGCAGTAAATGCTCACCATTGTTAAAGAACTTGCCAATGGCCTTCCCCACACGTTTTCGCAGAGTTAAAGTTTGCTCTTGTGGTTGATGTTCTTGCAATTCTGGCGGTTCCAGGTATTTCAGGATCCAGTTCAGCAGCAGTTGAGCGTTAACTTCGGAACATATGGCGCTGCTGTTTGCGTAATGCTGAATGCAATGTTCGATAACACGGGAATTTTCTTCTCGAAGTTTCTTTAGCGAGGGGCAGCAGTTGAGCGAATCCAAGTCGAAACACTCGACGTTGCCGGGAAGCACGTTTTTCAACCAAGACACTTTATCTTTACCCTTCACGTAGATCCTATCACAATCGGCCACCGATGACTTTAACTTCGATCGGATATCGTCGTAGTTCTCCGTGCCACAATTCCAGCTCAAGCCGTGGTAGAAACGTGTCAACCAATGAGCTTGACGTCTGTCACACTCCCTCAACTGGTTCAGGTCGAATGGTGGCTTGAATACCCAGTGGTAGTTGCTGCCGCCGCCGCCGCCGCCTTGATGATTCAACGCAATGAGTGAAACTTCTTTGAATATGAATTCACCGACTGCAGTCATGAAACCCTGAACGTCCGCGACGTACTCCATGGTTGACATGCGAACAAACCCAACGCGAGACTGGAGCGCTCGGTGTGCTTGTGCGACTTTTATACCAGGCGTTTGACAGAGCCGGTGGAGGGGGTATACTCGACTATGCGGTCATGCAGGATGAGACAGTAGGCGGTTGTGTTGGCGGGGAAATTTTCGCTCGACTCAAATTCCAGACGAATGTCCACAGGACCGGACTTGATGCTTTCCGACTGTTTTGATGCGTCAATGACTGCGAGTGGGGCTCGATTCTTGAACTGTCCCCTGCCGTATAGCGGCTCGCCAACTTTTCCATAGTACGAGCACTGAAAGTTCTCGTACATCTCATACAGTAAGGCGTATTTCCCGGTGGCGAAATCCAAATTGAGATTCTCGTAGGGGAACGACTCAGAGTTCAGATGTAGTTTGATGTTTGTCAGATTGCAGTGGTCAAACTGGCTCGAGTCCGTGATCGCATTGCCCTTGCGATTCGTCTGGAAGGCCACAATGACGTAGCGCGGTTTCTCCAAGTGCGTTGCGGTCTTGATTGCCCACGTCTGTTTCGTCGCTTGCGGCAACAGCGGATACTCGTAAAGTTCCCAGCTGCGAAAGCACAGTTGAAGTGTTCTCTCGTCTTCGACGATCTTGAGGAGATTTAGACGTTCCAGATCGGAGGGGTAGACATACGGTACCCTCCAATGCACTTTGCTCAACTCGATCCTGGTGTTTGCTGCGTTACCCACGAAGGCGTTCCTATCGTTCTTCGAGCGATTCAGAATGAGCTCGTGACGCACATTCAACAGCACCTTGTGGTAGTCTTCTAGGAATCCGAGTAGGATTCTTCCCGGGATGCACACGTTAAAGTTTCCGTTCGCGTCAAGTACATGGGTCGGCGCATCACCGGTCGTCGTCCAGCCGGCATTCTCCAGCGCACGCGCCTCATACGTGAACTCGTGGGAACGTCTGGAAGAAACCGAACTCCCACCGAAGAATGCTTTTTACAGTAAACTCAACGACAGCGACATTACGGAAGAGGACTATGCACATGCGCAGAAGGTTTGGAGGACATTTGGTTGTCAGACTCTAGCAGACTACTCCGACATCTACCTCAAACTGGACACATTAATTCTGACAGATGTAGTGAATAAATTTCGTTCCGTGTGTTTGGAAACGTATTCGTTGGATCCATTTCACTGTTTCACTTTAGCGGGATACACGTTTCAAGCAATGCTCAAGATGACAAAGGTCAAACTCGAACTGCTGACAGACGTGGAAATGATAAATTTTTTCGAACGTTCACTGAGAGGAGGAGTGGTTGTGGCAAACAAGAAATTTTCTAGAGCAAATAACAAATATATGAAAAATTTTGATCCGTCGAAACCGTCTAAATTTCTCTTCTACATAGATGCAAACAATCTGTACGGACACAGTTTGTCACAACCGCTGCCGTACGGAGGGTTTGCGTGGTTAGAGGACAGTGAGATTGCAGTGATCGAGCAACAGCTATTGGAGAAAAAATATACCTTATTCGAAGGGGATCAAGAGTATGGGTATGCGCTAGAGGTGGATCTGGAGTATCCGGAAACAATACATGACCATCACGCGGACCTCCCCTTCTGCTCAGAACATCGCACATCAGACCTATCCAACCAATCGAAACTGATGCTAACCCTTCACGATAAATCTCGATACGTTATCCATTATAGAAATCTACAGCAATGTTTAAATCACGGTTTACTGTTAAAAAAGGTCCAGAGAGTTTTGCGATTTAAGCAGTCTAAATGGCTCAAACCGTACATAGATCTGAACACGAAATTACGAACAGAGTCCAAGGATGAATTTGAAAAGGATCAGTACAAATTCATGAATAATGCAGTGTATGGGAAAACAATTGAAAATATTAGGAAACGGCGCGACATCAAATTGGTGACGCGTTGGGGTGGTAATTGTGGCGCGTCGTCTCTGATAGCAAAACCCAATTTTAAGAACTGCGTGATATTTTCGGAGAACTTGGTGGCCATTGAATTACAAAAGACAGAAATAGTCTTCAATAAGCCAATCTATGTGGGATTTTGCGTGTTGGAGTTGGCAAAAGAACTGATGTACAAATTTCACTACGACTATGTAAAAGAACACAAAAATTTAAATGCCTCGCTTTGTTACACGGATACGGACAGTTTTATTTACGAGTGCTGCACTGACGACTTGTACGAAATAATTAGAGCCGATGCGAAGGATCATTTTGACACTTCCGGCTATCCCCCAGGGAATCCCTACAATATTCCGCCGGTAAACAAAAAAGTCATTGGCAAGTTCAAGCATGAATTGGATGGTAAAATTATTACAGAGTTGGTAGCACTAAAACCGAAAATGTACTCTATTCTGTGCGAGGATGACGCTATTGAAATTAAAAAATCCAAGGGAATCGGCCGTTCAGCAGTCAAGGAGTTGACGCATAACGACTATAAACGAGTATTATTTGGCAATTTGAAACTTCAGGCCACCTTTAATTCGATTCGATCGAAAAATCACGAGCTCTATTCGTACGAGATTAGCAAGAAAAGTTTGTGTGCCGAAGATGACAAACGCCACACGCTCGATGATGGTGTAAACACACTACCTCTCGGGCACTATAGTATTATGGACCAGAATAGTTTGTAAATAAACGCATGTATTTGATAAATTATCTATATTTTCAATAAAAATGTTCTATGTAAACAACTCCTGTTTCATTTATTACAAGTCACCCTTATCTATCCACGAATTGTGTGAGTCATCAAATCCGAGCCACTTCACAAACATGCGATCGCCCCTCCTTCGCAATACCTTCTCCACCAGGTATGTGTTGGGGTAATTGGTCTTCAGCAGCTCTTGTTCGTAGAAACATCCCCGAATCGGTTGCCCTTGGTAATCTTCAAGATGGTACGTGGTTGGGTTCGTATGCTTCACCTTGACGATGGTGAACACCTCGGTGGTGTAGTTTGGAGTGTACCCCTTGCTGAAGACGTGCTTATACTTTGAAATGCGCACCTTGTCCCACAGCTTAAACTTTGTCTGCACCCTGACCGCTGCCGTCGCTCCAAAGTTCAGTTTCGTATCCTTTGTGACATCAGCGGGGCGCATTCCCGTCACAGAATGCACTGTTTTGTTGTACTCGCCGACCAGTTGAGGCAGAATGTGGAGCCATCTGTGGTTGCCCTGTAAACTGAACAGTCTCCACATCTTCTCCTTGATGGTTCTGTTCCAGCGTTCCACGCAACTCGCCTTCTTCTCCGTGAACGTGGAGTAATGATTGATGCCGTGCTCAGTCATCAGAGCCTTGAAGCGTGCGTTAAAGAACTCCTTGCCGTCGTCGGTCTGCAAATTCTTCGGTGATCGTTGTCGTTGCAGCAGAGGGGCGAACGCTTGCACCACATCCGATGCCGTCTTCGTCTTTAGTGGCACCGCCCACCCGTACTTGGAGTACGTGTCCAACACCATGAGAATGTACTTGTAGTTGCGATTCACCTTCGCGTACGGGATCATCTCCACCAGATCCGCTTGCCAGAGGTCGTCGAAACCGCGGATTATCACCTTGCGCCTCGGGAAGTTTCGTCGTGCGGGTTTGTGTAACTCGTCAATCAGCCCCTTCTTCTCATTCATTCCCCCACCAAATATTTGTCGTTTTGCAATTGCGCCAAACCTAATTCTAGCGCGTGCAGTCTATCACTGTGTTCGCGAAACAGCAACGCTACACTATCTCTGACCTTTTCCAGGTCTTGCTCGACTATTTCTAGTTTCCGGCCGAGAGGGGCCACCGCTCCTGTACGCACCGCGTGATCAATTGACAGTCCCAGTGCTGCAAATAAACTGTCCACGTAAGCTTTATTGGTAGCGTCGGGGTCTTCGATTGCGTTAGCAACATTGGTCAGACGCTTGTTGTCTATGTTATAATCCCCGGACTGGGTCAGCAGGAAACCAACTCCAGGCGGTCCGCGCAGAACAAACGCCTGCGAAGATGCTTTCTTGGATCGTCCAACCAGCTGTCGTCCGAACTTGTCCACGGACATGATTGAGGCTCGCGCTGCTGCTGCTGCTCCCCTTCTTATACTATAACCCCCTCCTCCATAAGCTCTTCCACAATAGACGCAATCTCGTTGTCGTGTGAGGTGTTGCCGGCCGCTCTGGAGGCATGCAGCAAGTACAAACGTTGAACCAGTTCATTTATGTCATGCCAATACACGTACTCGCTGTTTTTATCGGTGACGCGCATCAACAGTCCACCACCACCCTCCTTTGTAAATCGTTTGATGATGCTCTTGTACTTGGTGCTGTTGGTGCCCCGAGTACGAGCATGATCCCTGTATCCCACCTTGTGAGCATTCGTGGTCAGTATTATGTTCTTGTACGCGTTCAAATCACGCTTGGTGTAATTGTGCGGGTCTTTGTAGAAGAGCAGCTCGTAGAGACCGCTGGTGCCTGGATACCGTTTGTCCTGCACGCAGACAGCGTCGTCGACAAACTGAATGGCTGAGTTTCCAATCATGAACGAGTCGTCGACATCGCCGGCTTGTCTTCTGACTCCGTACACGGTGTCCAAATCTCTGCGATTCTCATTGCGCAGCAGTCTCTCGATGTGCGGGCTGACCTTGGGACCGGGCATCGTAGGTGTAGGCGGCGGAGTTTTGTCATCGAAAGATGGCGCTGCTGCCGCTTCACCGTCCAGATCGATGAGGTCGTTGGCGAAACTAGGGGGCTGCGTCAGGGCGGGCGCTAGCGTTGAGGGTTCCTTGAGAGAGTCCAGTTTGCGGGTCATTTCTTGCAGCGGTTCGGTGAGAGGTTGGAAGCGTCGTCTCAGGCGCTCCTCGGCACTCGTTTGGATCGACTTGAGCGAGCGGTACTTGCGTCGAATGGCGTCAGCTGATTTGATAATCTCTTTGCTAAGCATCCGATCCTTTTTTCTCATCCTATTCTTGCTTGTGTCAGCAGCCATGATGTTTGCGAATACAGCTGTCTGTGTCAACAGCTTCCCTTTTATATGATCAGGTACTGATCGAAGCCCCTCCTGTACCGCCCTTGATTCATATCGCTGTCCTTGTCTATCACCAGGAATCCGTACTTGGATGTCCAACATGCGGCGCAAGCTGAACGAAACACCGACCAGTCCATGTCGGTGTTCACGTGATCGTTGTACACGTGACGTAGGTTCAAGTCGTCCTGCTTGAAGAGAACAAGAAAGTTGACGTTGTCGCGTATCAGGTGTTTGGGAATGTGCGTGTACGTCTGACAGAGGTAGAAGCAGTCTGTGGACTTGTGTCTTCCCATGGCGAAATAGTCGCGCATAACGTTCTGCTTGTCGCAGGCCACGTCGTCAAAGATGAATACGGAATTGGGCAGGGCGTTCTCGGGTGGCACGATGTCCGCGCAATCTCCGTAGGCAAAGTAGCCGACACCCGGCACCGCCCGCAGAATCTCCCCCAGCAGTTGGTACTTTGGTTGGTACAGGGACTTGGAGTAGACGTAGACGTTCTCGAAACGCAACCCGTTCGGTGCGCACAGCAGCGACAAAATCAAATTCGTTTTGCCACAGTTCGAGGGACCGCAGATGATGGATCTCACGGTGTCGGGGAAGAGGAGTCCGTGTTTGAGTCTCTTGTTGGCGGGTGGCTCGAAGCCTGCGCCGCATACATTCATGACCGGTAAACTCTCCGATTGTTTCACGAACTTCATCGTCGTCGAACTAGTATATATAGACGCGTCGAAACCTTTTATACTCCAGTCAGTATGTCTCCGACAGTCAAACCACTTCGACGACGACGACAACCACGCAAGGGGAAAGGACTCTTAAACGATTTGATTGGAAAACTGCCGGTGGAATTGCACCTGCCCGGTTACAACTTCTGTGGTCCAGGTACAAAACTTAAGGAGCGATTGGCAAGAGGCGATCGGGGCATAAATCCCACGGACGAAGCGTGCAGATCCCACGACATTGCCTACTCGCAATCGAAGGAGCTCGTGAAACGACACGAAGCTGACCGAAGACTGGCGGACAGTGTCTGGCACAGGGTTTTGGCAAAGGACGCTTCTCTGGGTGAACGTGCAGCCGCTTGGGCCATAACTAACGCAATGAAAGCTAAAGTCAAGTTGGGTATGGGTGTCGGCACCAAGAAGAAGAAGAAGACCGTCAAAGATCGTATTTCGCTCGGCAGAGTGACGAGAGAGGCGCGAGCTGCAGTGAAGAACACCAAGGACACGGTTATGGCGGTGAACAGAGCCCTGGCAGCGGCTAAGCAAGTAATTCGACGCAAAGAGAGGAAGCCGTTGCCGCGCGTCATCCCGGTGCCGAAGACTGGTGGAATATTACCCCTGATACCAATTTTTGCGGGTCTATCGGCTCTCGGTGCGCTAGCTGGAGGGGCGGCAGGTGTAGCTAAGGCAGTGAACGATGCTTCACAGGCCCGAAAAGAGCTAGGCGAACATCAACGCCACAATCAGACCATGGAGGCCATTGCTATGGGTAAACCGGGAAGCGGACTCTACCTGAAACCATACCGCAAAGGCTTGGGTCTGTACTTGGCGCCGGCAAAAAACCGCTACTGAGGCTACCGAGAAGACCACTCACCGACATCGATCTAAACAAGTACGCTTCAATCGATCTGAAAATTCCCCACTTCCGGGGAGTGTTCATGCGCAACGGCTTGCCCGCGGGGAAACCCAAACGCAACGAGTCAGCTATCGTCAATTTGGATGACGCAAGCGGTCCTGGCACCCACTGGGTAGCGTACATAAAGCGAGGGTCGCGCGTCCTCTACTTTGACAGTTTTGGCAACCTGCGACCGCCCGCAGAACTCGTTAAATACCTCGGTAGCCGCACCACCACCATACAGTACAATCACGACTGGGAGCAGAGCTTCAACTCACCCATCTGTGGACACCTGTGCTTAAAGTTTTTGTACAACAACAGCGGATCATGACCACCACCAAGTCTCTGACGGTGTCGTTGACGGGAAACAGTTCGGTCTTGAGCAGCAATTTTTTCCCACCTATCGAATTGGAGGACGGCAACTACGTGCTGGGGCTTGTACTGTTCCAAACCTTCAACTCGGTGCCGAACGTGGACGAATCAAACAATAAGTTCTATTATGGTAGCGGTGACGCGGAACTCGTCATACCCACTGGTTCATATGAGATCGAAGACCTGAACGAGTACCTGCGCAACAATTTACCCTCGGGTGATACCAGCTTTATTCTGCGCGCCAACAACAGCACCCTGAAGTGCGAAATTAAATTCGGGAAACAGATAAACTTTGACAGAGACAACTGTTTGGCTTCTCTGCTTGGATTCAATAGACGCATACTTGCACCGAATAGATGGCACGAGTCGGACTTGCCCGTCAGCATACTGAAAGTGGACGTGATACGCGTAGAGTGCAACATCACCACCGGATCGTACGTAAATGGTAACTTAGTCCACACCGTACACGAATTTTTCCCCCTCGTGCCGCCCGGTTACAAGATTGTTGAGGTGCCCACCAACGTAATATACCTGCCCATCGCTCTCAACAGTATAGACAACGTGACGGTGCGCATTGTCGATCAAAACGGCACACTGGTGAATTTTCGCGGTGAAGAGATAATTGTCCGGTTGCACATAAAGAGACTATAAATAGCGAGGGAGGACACTCGCGTGGGCGCATTAAAGCGAGCATTATGGGCATAGCCTTTCGAAACAGGTATAT
Source organism: Xestobium rufovillosum (assembly GCA_963966045.1). Lineage (NCBI taxonomy): Eukaryota > Metazoa > Arthropoda > Insecta > Coleoptera > Ptinidae > Xestobium > Xestobium rufovillosum. Next base: position 17,798,451 of record OZ014504.1, read on the forward strand.
AAGCGGGTACGTTGTTGGAACGGGCATCACTTGTGATTCAGAGCAGCAGCAGCAGACAAGCAACAGTCCAGCTGTACACCACGCGAACAAAGCTCATCGACAAATCCGCCAGCTTAGCGCTGATAGCAAAGCAATATTGACGTCCCTGGGATATCGACTGAAACAAAGGAGGAAGAGGACTTGAGTACCAAGAAGAGTTTGTTGTGGGCTTGGTTGAAGGGTATATTTACTTCTCACTGTCTTACGTCATCGGTCTGTCACGTGAACTTTATTGAAGATGACAAACATAAACGTGGATACTTTTCATGTTCTGGACGGTGCTGTTTTGGACGAGTCCGCACGGCGCGTAGAGGTGCACGCGCATCAACCGTACGTGTCGACGACATTCAACGCCAACGATGAAATACGCATACCAGTCCAGCAACAGGACGCCTACATACTACCGCACCTCAGTTGCATCTATATGGAAGGTAGATTCGTGACGGGTGAGGGTGAGGGGGCCGCTTCCGCTCTCACAAACAATGCTTTCACTTTCCTGCTGGACGACGTCCGCTACGAAATCAACGGAGTGGAGGTGGATCGAACGAAGAACGTGGTCATCACGAGCACATTAAAGGGTATAGCTTCTCTGAATGAGGGTGAGGCGCGTGCGCTGGAGAATGCCGGCTGGACGACGACCGGTGATGCGCCGACCCATGTACTTGACGCGAACGGAAACTTTAACGTGTGCATCCCGGGAAGAATCCTACTCGGATTCCTAGAAGACTACCACAAGGTGCTGTTGAATGTGCGTCACGAGCTCATTCTGAATCGCTCGAAGAACGATAGGAACGCCTTCGTGGGTAACGCAGCAAACACCAGGATCGAGTTGAGCAAAGTGCATTGGAGGGTACCGTATGTCTACCCCTCCGATCTGGAACGTCTAAATCTCCTCAAGATCGTCGAAGACGAGAGAACGCTTCAACTGTGCTTTCGCAGCTGGGAACTTTACGAGTATCCGCTGTTGCCGCAAGCGACGAAACAGACGTGGGCAATCAAGACCGCAACGCACTTGGAGAAACCGCGCTACGTCATTGTGGCCTTCCAGACGAATCGCAAGGGCAATGCGATCACGGACTCGAGCCAGTTTGACCACTGCAATCTGACAAACATCAAACTACATCTGAACTCTGAGTCGTTCCCCTACGAGAATCTCAATTTGGATTTCGCCACCGGGAAATACGCCTTACTGTATGAGATGTACGAGAACTTTCAGTGCTCGTACTATGGAAAAGTTGGCGAGCCGCTATACGGCAGGGGACAGTTCAAGAATCGAGCCCCACTCGCAGTCATTGACGCATCAAAACAGTCGGAAAGCATCAAGTCCGGTCCTGTGGACATTCGTCTGGAATTTGAGTCGAGCGAAAATTTCCCCGCCAACACAACCGCCTACTGTCTAATCCTGCATGACCGCATCGTCGAGTATACCCCCTCCACCGGCTCTGTCAAACGCCTGGTATAAAAGTCGCACAAGCACACCGAGCGCTCCAGTCTCGCGTTGGGTTTGTTCGCATGTCAACCATGGAGTACGTCGCGGACGTTCAGGGTTTCATGACTGCAGTCGGTGAATTCATATTCAAAGAAGTTTCACTCATTGCGTTGAATCATCAAGGCGGCGGCGGCGGCGGCAGCAACTACCACTGGGTATTCAAGCCACCATTCGACCTGAACCAGTTGAGGGAGTGTGACAGACGTCAAGCTCATTGGTTGACACGTTTCTACCACGGCTTGAGCTGGAATTGTGGCACGGAGAACTACGACGATATCCGATCGAAGTTAAAGTCATCGGTGGCCGATTGTGATAGGATCTACGTGAAGGGTAAAGATAAAGTGTCTTGGTTGAAAAACGTGCTTCCCGGCAACGTCGAGTGTTTCGACTTGGATTCGCTCAACTGCTGCCCCTCGCTAAAGAAACTTCGAGAAGAAAATTCCCGTGTTATCGAACCTTGCATTCAGCATTACGCAAACAGCAGCGCCATCTGTTCCGAAGTTAACGCTCAACTGCTGCTGAACTGAATCCTGAAATACCTGGAACCGCCAGAATTGCAAGAACATCAACCACAAGAGCAAACTTTAACTCTGCGAAAACGTGTGGGGAAGGCCATTGGCAAGTTCTTTAACAATGGTGAGCATTTACTGCTAATGGATCCCACACACATAGCCGAACTGCCCAAGGAATTCCTAGAATATTACGTACATCCGTCAGACTTACGCAGATGTGTCGAACTGGGTATGTTAACCGAAGAGCAGAAGAAAAATATAAGTTCTCATGCATACACTTACTGCTACCATCACTGGGGATTCGAGTCAACAACATATGATTGCGACACTATTGATGGTCCTCCTCCACTACAGAAAGATTGCCAGTTTTGTAAAACAGGAAAAGATTAAACCTGTTAATATATTCACATTATTTGTTTATAGGTTAAATATGTTTAGCGTTATAGTAAATGCATGCTTACTATTTATGCAAATTGTAGTTATTGTTTTAATTATATTGGCGTAAAAATATAAATTCAACAGTTTTTTATTTTCCTTCAAAACTTAGAACGTATTCTGGTAAACACGTAGAAGGAGAAAAAACATTAATTCTGCAACATCTGCGTACTATTGCTTCAGCATTTCCAGAACATTCTTCCATTGCGCAACAATGAGCAACACGCGCACTTTTTAAGCCCCGGCGCAGGCGCCTGAGCCACAACCAAAGGCCCCGAAGACACCAGAGGCCCTTCTTCAGCAGCCCCTGGTCATTGCCGAAGAACTGGGTGGACTGCCCTGAGGAATAGCCCCGGCGCATGCGCCTGGACGCTGCTGAACACCACTTCTTCAGCAATGACCTTGAAAGACACCAGACGCTGCTGAAGACATGCCTACTTCTTCGGCAATGACCTTCAAAGACACCAGAGGCTGCTGCTGCAGATGCCGCTGCTGAAGACACTTCTTCGGATGCCTCAACGACTCCTTCAGCAGCCTCTGGTCTCTTTCAAGGTCACTGCCGAAGAAGTCGATGGCACCTCGAGAACTCGATGGCGCTATGTGCTCCGAACGGGTTCGTATCTGAGGCTCTCATTTTCTAACTACTCAGTGTCAATGTGGACCCATTTTTGTGGCACCACTGATGCCTACTTTATCGAAATAGATTCACAGACTATTCTATTTGCAAATTCTGTTAATACTTTTGCCACAGTATTTTGTATTATTCAGGGTGGTCAGTATACGCATAATTGAATTTTTCTCAAGAATTTCAAATGGAATATCTTGTATATTAATTGCACAACTGTAACGCCTAACAACTTATGCTGATGTCACATGTTGTATTTGCCAGAGCGTCCAGGCCTTCTTCTCCGCGGTAACGGTCTAACTATGCAATACCTCTTACCCACCGGAACCGTTGACGGTATTCACAAGTAATGAATTACTTAAACGCAATTTTTTGCATTGCGATATTAATCGACGGGTATCGACGGAATAGTTTGTTGCGGCAGCAGCTAGATGCTCCTGTCATGGGTAGCGTAGTACCGGAGGCATATTCGATAACTGCACCCTTTACAGACCGCTCGAGTAGTCCAGAATGGAGCAGTAGCAGCCAGATCAGATCAGGTCAGGCGAAAGTTTCAAAAATTATATCTGCATTCTTCATCGAGCTTCATTGGTATTTTTCCACATTTTGTTTATCAAGAAATGAAACCGTAAAATAAGAGAATAGGCGGCTATTTATGTTTACGTAGAGTCGTGCTAATATAAATACCTATTTTTGTTAACTAAAGACGATATAGCTCCATGCCATCTGCTCTTATCATACCAACGATCGTCTATAGTTAACCATCCTGCAGCTAGCGGATATGCCTGCTGGAGAGTTAAAGAATAGAGTATCCATTCCATTTCTGCTAATACCATTTTATATTTTACAGCAACAGAAATTCTTATGATCGTTGGTACCGTTATGACAACCACAGAATAGCAGTAACAATTGGAACACCGTGCGATTTTAGCAATACATTAATTGATTGGGAATTAGAGGAGAGGAGTAATATGAAAAACGAAACACACAGATTAGCAAGATTCGACAATAAAACTCAAATCCTATTAATTAAATTCCATTATTTCTTTGGAAATTTTACTTTAACGGTTAAGGTGGAAAATAAAATTAATGGAATTGTTAGGGAAGATCGCGTACGTTATCTATATTTTTAGCGCTTAATTACTTTATTTAGAAATTTTTCAGTGCTTCTTTAAGATTGTTCACAGTAGGCCATTAGCAGTCATAAGGGGTGGAACTGAGAGAGTTGTGGCTGCCGGAAAAGCAATAATTTTGACAGCTCGTGATTCTTTAGATTTTGATGGATACATTGGCGAACCTCATGAACAATACCTTGTGCATTCTTCCATAGCTTGGTTTTGGTTGGGGAAAACAAGAGGAACGAGTAAAACACCTTTTATTATTATTAAATAATTATTATGTTTTAAATGCTGAATGGATTTAGCATTATACTTGATGAAAGTTGATATTTACGTTCAAAGTAATAATTGTTTTGTAATTTTCTGCCAAATGGAGTATAGTACCCTCCTGAACAAAACTCTTGGCGAAAAATTCGAATTTTTAGTGCACGTAGAAACTCTTCTATTTTGAATTTTGAGAGCAAAATTTTTTTTCTTATAAGGTAGAGAAGATTTGTAAGAAGGTATGATACTACATATTTAAAATTCAATGCCTGGCTGTGTACTTGCTACTTGCCCAAGGAACAATTTCTTATTTGTCAGTCTTTAGTAGGTACTTAGTAGGATGTTTGTTTCTTTCAATTTCTAGGTGCGGATTTTACGATTCGTTCAAAATACATGAGGGACGGATTGGTACATGACATCACGTTGTATTTAACTACACGAAGAACTGCAGACACTCTCTCGAAAGCTTCCCAAAAGTTAATAATTAAAGCAAATGCGTCTACTATAGAAATCATGTAAGTTTCAAACAAAATGATATTACGAAGGGCATTTACCGCGATCTTCTCTCGCAGTCGGAAACATACTAGTTTGATAATTGATGCCCTGAAATGACTATTCTATTTAGGATTTAGTTCTAAAATTCAATGACTGGTGGGATATTTGCCTGAGGAGTAGTTGCTCGAACGGTCCAGTATTTCTCGGCTGTTCTATTTATTATCAATTACTAAAATTTGAACCACATAAACAGAGAAATAAATGCCTCACTAAGTACTACTAAAGTAGTTCATGCAGGTGTTCCAAATTTTAGATCATGTTGTTGGTAAAATGCTACAAGAAGTTTAGCCATGTTATGTTGGTTGGATGTTTGACTGACAGATGAATTAGGAAACCGTTAGTCTTAAAATTGAAAGGCAGACACTATTTCATTATCATCTTTGTATGTGTGAACAGAAATCGCATAATATGTTAAATACAGGAAACTATATTTGTTAATTTTGTTGTAGTTGCCTTAAAAATTGTTTCGAACGACAATCAAATTTCAAAATGCGATCCGTGTTCAAAGCCATTTGTACTGCAAACTGTGATGCAATTGCACAACATTCGTACAAATGGATAATTACACCAACAACTGTAAGTATTGTACAAAGAGCAGATGGAGCTCGTACCGACATACTGGTGGTGCAGGAAGTGGAGGAAGCAATTAACTATACCGTTAAACTGATGCTCAATCGTAAGAAATATGAACATTTTGTATCCGAAATTTGACTGAGGTCCTGACGTTTTGTAGATTCCCCAGTTGGTGAATACACAATTTTTCCAGTCGTTTTTCCATCGAGAACACCATGTGGCAAATTTATACAGCATCCAAAAGAGAATAATGAGAATTCTCTAACAAAATATGAAATAGAATGGGAATATCCCGATAGTGGTACTTTTAGCGTTGATCTCTATCAAAAATTCGAAGATGTCGTTGGAGAAGGTAAAAAGAAAACAACAATAATATTGTTATATACAGTGTGTCCATGGGCATGTTAATCATATTAAAAAATGGGAGATTGTCTTATAACGTTTTTCACTTAGACGCTTGTTGGCGAAGATACAGGGTGTTAAAAGTTCTATAAAAGAAATGAATTTCTGCTAAACTTAAGAACCAAAAAATATTTTTATTTAAAATTTTATTTACTTGTTTCAGTTTTCATTGCCCACTGTTTGATAGTAAAATCAAGAAAAAAATATCCAGTGACGTACTTAACAGATGAAGTTGAAATCCTCTTTGGGAAGAAAGTGTTACGTCAGTGCTTTTTTAAATTTTTTATTTCATTTTAAAATCTACGTACTGTCCACTAAAGAAAAGCTATAGTTGTTACATGTTTGTGGATCTCACCGTTTCCAATATCATTACTGCTGAAATTTTTGGTAATCGTAATAAGTGTTAAAAAAGTACAGGTATTAGAAATTTCAAAAAACTTGTGTGTGTGTCAGCTCCGACGCACGACTGGAGTTTACTCCTTACGAACGATTGTTTTAACTTCAATCACTTGATAGCACGGTGATTAATCACCGGTAATTAATCACCGTGCTTGATAGGGTACACGCGAATGTCAGTTTTATACCCAAATGTATATGTATTTATCAGATGGTTTATGTTCGAAAATGTCCAACTAACAAAATATAAATTGTTTATAAATTCAGTAATTAAGTGACAATCTGCTAAACGTCGATCCCACTGGCAATGAAATTAATACTTTTCCTGGTGTTCGAATAGGCGTTGATTCACATTTCGGCACTAAGCAATATTTGGAGTATTTAACATTAGGCTTTTCCATATTAAATCAAAAGATTCAACAAATTTAGAAACGAACAAACACTGTAAATGCTGACTTTACAACGTCGACTGTCATATCTACTCTATGCCACTCTATTTTCACTATTTTCATGCTCTATGCAGTCAGACATAAACAGCCGTATCCATAGATACGTATAAGTACATAATTTCAACGCTCACTAGTTAACACGTAATGTAACGGTCAATAGTTAACACTTGATTTTACTCCTAATAAAATTTCCGTACAGCGGGCTATAACTGAAAATCGATTCTTAAGGAGTAAACTCCAATAATTTTGTATTCAAATTGAAGAACATTACGTAATAACATTGTTAAATTCTGAACATTATTTATTTAATATTTAATAAAGTCATATTTTTTAATAAAGCACGGGTATTTTTTAACAACCTGTATCTTCACCAATAGGCGTCTAAGTGAAAAACTTTATCGGTGCTTTATTAAATATTAAATAAATAATGTCCAGAATAAAACTAACAGAAGAGAATGTAAACTACTCAAAATTATTATTTTCTAATGCCTGTACTTTTTCAACACTTGCGATTACCAAAAATTTCAACAGTAATTATCTTGAAAACGGTGAGATCTACAAACATTGAACAAGTACTTACAGCTTTTCTTTATAGCATTGACGTAACACTTTTTTCTCCAAAAAATGATTTCAACTTCATCTGTTAGGTACGTCACTGACAATTTTTTTTTCTTGATTTTATTTTCAAAAACTGGAACAAGTAAATAAAATTTGAAATAAACATCTTTTTTAGTTCTTAAGTATAGCAGAAATCTATTTCTGTAGAACTTTTAACAACCTATATCTTCGCCAACAAGTGTCTAAGTGAAAAATTGTATGAGACAAACCCCAATTTCTTTGGCACGATTAACTTGCTCACAGTTTTTTTGAAGCATAAATGGAACACACTGTATATCGTATAATCACGTAAGTGACGAAAATATATTTATAAGTATGAAGCACGTCTGTCTCAAGTTATGATAGTAGTTGCTAATTTTAAGAAGCTGTCCTCAGCTAGCAGGCGACACCGCCTTTAGCCTGACCGCGCAATAAGTGATGTTATAACAGGTCGATTCCAAATTCTGTAAAAGTGATATCATTAAATTTCCCCCACCAAATAATGAAGGAAAGTTATTTTTTTTCAAATCTCCATTTTTAAACAGTTACATAGATTGAAATTTTAACAAAAAATATATACTTATGTTACGGCACGAGATAACCGAATGAAAATCGGTATGTATGTTGGGCAGACAAGCCGTCATTGAACCATTTGAACTTGCTCTGCATTAGTTCCAGTTTTTTTTAAAGATTATTGTACGACTCTGAATAAAATAATTTTTCAATAATTTCTAATTGTTAAATTTAGTTTGTTCTTACTATTTTCAAATAGCATGCACAGTAAAAGAGTAATAACATTTTCTGGGACACTGCATTTCTCTAAAAGCCATGCAATAAATGAGACTGTCCTTAATTCTGTTGGGATGCAAGATATTGGAGACCTAGAAATAGTAGAAAGATGGTGCACAGTATCAGAGGGACTAACTGTGAACCCTGATAAGACTACAGTAATGGTCCTCACGAGAAGAAAGAATCTTCAGGATCTAAGGAAGCTTCGGATGTGGGGTTAGGAGATTCAACTTAGTATTTGGAAATAATCTTGGACAACAAACTAAATGATAGTGCCCATCTGGAGAAATTGACCAAGAATACTACTCAGGTTCTATGGGGCCTATAGGAGTATGATATAGGGAAACCTTTGGGGCCATGGTTAGCAATGGTCTCCTGGATATACTCTAGAGTAATAATCTCCGCAGTAACATATGGATCTCTAATATGGTGGCATAAAGCCAGAAACGGGGAATCTTTAATCAAGCTAGAAAAACGCAAAGACAGTCGCAAATAACGCCCACTGCTGCCATGGAAGCACTGTTGGTGCGTCCGCCGCTACACATCGGGGTGGAGGCAGAAGTTCTAACAGCGGCATACAGGCTAAGGATAAATGGTTATGGCCAAACTTTTGCAAGAGCGGGATACCACAACGAAACATTTTAACAAATAGACAAAAACTGCATGCTTAGCACGTAGTCGGATAAAACCGCCCCAATCCTAAACTTTCACAAACCTTATTGTGTTACCAGAACGGTAGAGGGAATGAAGTACAATGGATTAATGGATAGAAGTCCAGAGAACAGTATGAAACTAACCATTTGGTATACGGATAGGTCCAAAACTGCACATAACACAGGGGTGAGCATCGCTGGAAAAGGCCCAGGGAATGAAATTACCATAAACCTGGGAAGCACTGTGTCCTCATTCCAGACAGAAGTTACTGCAGTTTCCGAATGTGCGCAGGAGATGTTCAGAAGGTCCTGAGAGTTCTGGAAGCTATATAGATACAATCCAGAACGTTTAAAGACTAGCTGTACATAACAGGAGTATTTCACGATGGGCGAAAGGTCAGCAAGGAAGTAAAGAGTAAGCACGAGAAAGCAGACCTCTCAGCGAAGAAGGGATCCAAAGTCCCCCTGAAAGAGTCGGAACTCACGTGCGGTTTGGTATATAAGACGGCTAAAGGGGCGATAAAGGACCTAGTAAGACAAACACATACCTCTTACTAGATGGGGACTCCTGAACAGAGGCAATAGCGGATATTCATTAGCGAACCATCCATCAAGAAAGCTGAAGAATTATTACGACTGGGTAAAAACTGGCTGAGATGGACAGTAGGAATATTTGCGGGACAGTGCCCATTTATGAGACTTTTCACCACTATTGGAATGAGTGGCAATCCTGATTGCAGGATATGTGGTGCTATGCGGATGTGTGTCTTTTGTGAAAACTAAACCTACAAGCTGTAGAGCTATGTCTATAGAACCAAAAGTAATAGCAGATCCACTCATAAGTCTTGTATTGAAATTCCTCTACACCCGTCACCCGCATCACATGTACAGTGTTTGTACTTGTTCCAAAAACTACAGTTTTCTTCGTCAAATTGTTAGGCAACAAGATTTCGTTCAAAACAGGAATTTATGCAGTAAAATAAAAACTTTTCGTCTAATTACAGTTGAAAATATTTTAGTAGTAGTCTCAATGTATATACGTCAGCTGTCCCGATGTGACTTAAGTTTATAACACTATGTTCTTTACAGGTGTTTTGCTGGCACGTGATCCTATAGGTCCTTTTTCGGTGTATCTAGCGCCGAGAACTGTAGCAAATGGACAAGATATTCCAAAAATTACTATAGATCTGAATGAAAAGTTCAACTCTGACAGGTGCCTTTTAAGTTTGCCGGTGAGCAGAGAGTAAGATTTTAGTTACAAATAGTTGATGATGTTATTTTTCGGAGGCGAGTGTAGATCTGAATGTAGGTTGGTGTGGTTGCAAAGAGATAAAAAATATTGATTATATTAATTTTATTGAATTCAAGCTTTATAATTCACAGATTAGCAACCTATTTAAGACTCGGCCTTTTCTACAAGATGAATGTAGTAATTCGGGGTTTCTATTTCATTTAAGTATTTAAAATCACCAAATATCTTGTAATGTGCGTTTTCTCCGAAAGTTCCCCTTAATAGATCTCCAAACGCCGTTACTGTATGCGGGTAATAACAATTTCTAAATTTGCTAAAAAGAAAATGTAATTAGGTGCATTAAATATCTAGATACAAATTATAAAGTTTACCTTATATAATTTTCATTGCTGCTGTTCCCTCTCTTATACAATTCAGAAGTATCAACCGAGTAATCTGCTATTACTAAACATGGTTTTCCTTGTGAGAATACAACATAACTTTTTATGTCATCTAGATATTTGCTCTACAAAAACAAATGTTTAAAAGAAATGCATAATTGAAAGATTGTTCGAATAATTATACGTTGTAATATATGCTTTTAGTAGCTACGTGGCCTGAGTCGACAATATTATCATAATTCCTGTGATCCATTAACAGAAATCCACCTGGTCGAACGCATTTTTCGAAATTTCTCATGGCCTGCCTGTAAAAAAAATACAACAAATCTTGCCGCGTCATTAAATATAAACTGCTAGTTTTTAGGAATCTTACTTATGCTCCTGTTGATCTGTTAAGAGTGCAAATGAGTTTCCTAAGCAAATTACGGCGTCAAATCCATCTCCGACATATTGTTCAATATCGTCATAGAGGGTCAACCAATTTGCCTCTTCAATAACTAAAATTATAGCAATATTTGTAGAAGTCACCTGAGCTGATTGAACTGAAATACTTACCCCATTTATCAAATCCATGTTCTTTTCTCCTGTTCCATCTTTTCTTCAGGGCATACTTTAACATTTGGTCTGAACCGTCAATAGAGACAACATCAAATCCTTCCTCTATCATCATAATTGAATCAAAACTACAATGAAAAACTTTTTAAAACACATGGACAAATACTTTTAGCGTCATTTTACCCAGTACCGCAAGATGCATCTAAAATTCTCTCGCATCCTTTTCTGCGTAAAAGATCTATCAGGAAAGTTTTGTAATTTTCTGCTCTAGAAGCGTGGTCGCCAATGCAGAATTCCCAAACTTTTGCTGCTATTCCATCAGCGTACTGATCGCGTATGCCTTCAGATGGAACCCCAAGAGAACGAGTACGGATTATATTAGTGTCAGCCATAAATTGTGCTACCTAGGAACAATCTAGAAATTGAACTAAAAGAGCAATTTTAATGCAAAATTTTCGGCACACGTCAAGACTAAATTTTGAATTAAATTACGCAAGAAATTTATAACTTACATTGATTTGACGAACACCGCTGTATGGAACGAAGTCTTTGAGATGATCAAATGAGTGAGCTTTTATACAAGATTATGGGGGAGAGGGAAAATATTGCACCGTATTGAAAGTTGAAAATCATCATTTCATCATCTTGTGCCCAAACAAATATTTATTTAGGCAGTGAGATAGTACATATTTCTTTTTATTGTATATTTTGAGTTGCATTGTTTGTCTATGTGTTTCCGCAACTTTAAGATACCAGAATTAACCGGTTTTGTTGTATAGAACTATATTATTCAGAGCGATTATTTCTCATGAAATAAATTTTAAAGCTTTGAAATTGAAAATCTTGAAAAAATGAGACTCTTAACTATTTATTATATGGCAACTTGTTATGCAGTGAGTAGTGCATCCGCTCAAAATATTTCTAAGTTCGAACACAAGCGGAATTACAATTAATTTGATTCTGAAAAAGATTTTGTTTTAAAGAGTCTATTAATTTATTTCATGAGAAATTGCAATCCGATATAAAAATATTGCAATGTAATTTCTCCAGATGGGTCAAAGGGTCTCAAAAATGTATTGCACAAGGGTTTTAATAATTTATGTAGATGAAGCTAAATGCGATAACGAATAGGTGGATTATCAAATTATTCTGTGCGGACGTCAAAGTTGAGTTTTTATCATTTTTATCCTTTTATCAGGTATTAAAAATAAACATAAACTAATGTAATATTGGAGTTCCGCTCTGGATTGTATTTATACTCGTCAATATCTCACAACTTCCTAGGGGAAGTCATTAATAGGATTTATTTTTGACATGTTATGCCTTGTAATCTTGCTGGTGTTTCCAGGAAACACATTGCGGTATTAATTTAATGTATTAATTTAGTTTTAGTTTTAGTTTTAGTTTTATTTCCCAAAAAGAAACAATTTATACTAATAAAAATAAATTAAAATTAACAAAAGGAAATGTGGACACCCAGACAATGAAATAATTACAGAATTGTTTCAATAACCTCCTTGAAGGTGTGAGGGAAAGGTTTGAAAGATAATCCAGAACCCGGTCACCCAAACGGTGCGCTCGGCTAGCTCTCTAGGAATTCATTCAGGGAATAGAAAATATGATTGTATAAAAACAATTTGAGAGTTTTTTTTAATTCATTGTTATTTTCACAGTCTCTTATCTCAGAAGGAAGTTTATTAAAAAAAATTAATGCCTGAATAAAGTGGACCCTTTCTATTCATCGACATATTTAACACTGGAATATTTAATTCACGCTGGGATCTAACGCCATACGGATTTCTGTCAGCTACAACGCTCAGCTCAGTTCTCTTGCTATTAGTAGAGTTAACGTGAAAGTTTATCTTGATGTTCGCTGTACATTGAAAGGTAAAAATGTATCAAGTACGTTTTCGGATGTTATTTGGGGTGCATAATTACCCCCTAAATTCGTCTGGCGATATCGATGTCCAAGACACCCCCAGGGGGTAAAAACTGAAAAAATGAGGAATTTAGAATATTTCATTTGCTATCCGGCCGTAAAAAAGTTTTTCTGTTCCGTCAAGTAATAAGCGAGTTATAGCTAATTTCCCTTCAAAGTTTAACATTAGATGAACAGAAGAATATTTACTAAAATCGCTTGTAGTTCCATTATTATTCGTATTTCGATTTCTGACAAAATTGAAAAATTTCTAAACTGCGATAACTTTTTAACGACAAAAGATATCGAAAAAATTCAAAAAGTAAATGTTGCAGTCTGATACTTTTGCAAAGCAATGGTTTTTGAAATTTTGAAATCGAACAATAAATAAGGAAGATATTGCCAATTTACTCCAGGGATGTAAAGGTCGACGCCGGGAAGCCCGCGCTCTGTCTCTACTTTCGTCCGTTTCCCATCTCATTCTGACGGGCTCCTCCGTGCCCCACCATGGCCCGCAAGCCTCAAAGTATCGTACTCGCCCATACCCGGCGCCGGCATTGTTTGTATTGGTGAATGGTGAATAATAATTAATAATCAATTATCAATAATTATTTTCCATCAATTTTCGTGAATTTGGCATCAGAATGGAGAGTTCTTCAAGTGTTACAACAGACGATGAACTATTACATAAATTTAAGTCAAAAACAAAACAATTAACGCGTGATGATAACAAATGTGTAATATGCAAAAAAGGTGAAAAACTGGAGGAATTTACTCTAAATACTATGGAAACTATTATAGTATTTTTCAGATTTGTTGGCGTTTGCGCTGTCATATCCGATTATCCAAGCAACCGCCAGCAGTTCAGTAGTTTCCAAAATTTTGCTGTTGCTAGGAACCGCGACAAGCGTGTGCGCCGCGACTCTGGACACGGCACACGGCAATGAGCATTTTGACGTTATCCCTCAAGAAATGTATTTTTTACCCACAATATTAGCCCGTTCAAACAAAAGACACCGGTTATTTTCTAGTTTGTACTTACTTAAATCTGCTATTGGTTATAAACGCCACAAACTTGTGTCAGAAATATCCACTATTTGTTTTGTTTTTAATTTGTTATTTAAAATTTTTAATGTAATGTGTTATTTCTTTTCTTTCATGGAATAAATAGCATCCTTACTTCGGTTTTAATGCTGTCAGTTACATCTTCACTTTTTAATTTCGATTTGCTCTGCCTTTTCCGGGCGTTGCAGCAGACAAACCTCGTTTTTCCTCTCCAACTATGCGCGACACGCTGCCTAGACTTACTTTTGATGCATCGGCCAATCGCTCCTGGTCACAAGTTAAAGGCAATAGGGGACCATTATTTTCCTTCTCTCGAGTAGTGTTCAAAAATATTTCGTAAAACTTCTCGACACTGTTTTGTAAAAACATTTTCAGGCATCTTTACGCCTGACAATCAAACTGACAGTTATACTTGAAAGGAAATAATTTTTAATAAATTGCTTGGTGACCACTGGATATTGCAAAGTAAGCATATTAGTACTGAAACCGTTTTGTTTCACACAACCATAGTAAGGAAGAGTGAGATCAAATACGGAAACGTGAAAATATTCTCAAGTCATCTTACGGCAGCAATTAATTATTCAACAAATTCATTTTATAAAAGGGAGAAAGGCACATGACCGTAATGCGCAGATTACTGCACACACACGCCAAGATATCTGAAAAGAACTATAACAGGTCAATGAAAATGAGACTTGATGTGCAAACTTACAATAAAGACCTGAGGGTGCTTAAAATGATAAAATAAAAATTAAATAATTCGTGTAAGTTAAGGTGGCACAGAAACTGTTACTCCTCGTTTACAAGCTTGAAAAACATTTCCACGACAATGAAATTAAAAGCACAACGTAGTCAATGTATAGGAAATGAAGATGTAACCGAAAGCAAGACAGAAAGAAAGCCAATAAATTGCGATACCACAAACCGAATTTTAATATCAATTTATGTGTTTTCTGTCAAAAATTGAAGAAGGGTAAATCTGTGAGCCAGGTGTTGACAACTGATTTCAGTAATAAACTTCACGACATAACTACCGGCAATTATAACTTTTTTAAAAATTAACACATTAGATTTAATTGATGCTGAAGTCAAATACCATAGTAATTGTTTCGCGGTAGAGTGGAAAAAATACAGTAGCAAATCTGAATCTAAGGTAGCTTCTATGGATGACTGTGCAAGTCAAAACAATAAAGGGAGCGAGACCTGGCAAAAAATTGTTGCGGAAATAAAGCAAGGCATATCCAAAGGAAAAGTAAATAATTCCGCTGATTCCTTAAACATTCAACTTCGTTATAAGTATTATTTTGTAATTTTGGGTACATTAAAGTACCCTCATTACTTTTATAAGATTCGACAAAATCGACATCCTCCTTAAAACAAATTTTCAATTTCATTAGGAAATACTGCGGATTCAAGCTACCACCCATTAGCGCATATCGGTCGTAAACTGCAGCGAAATTACATACTTTTCCTTTGGATATGCCGTGCTTTATTTCCGCAATAACTTTTTGCCAGGTCTGGTCTAACTCCCTTTATCGTTTTGACTTGCACAGTCACCCATAGAAGATACATTAGATTCAGATTTGCTACTATATTTTTTCCACTCTACCGAGAAACAATTACTATGGTATTTGACTTCAGCATCGATTAAATCTAATGTGTTAATTTTTTAAAAATGTTATAATTAACGGTAGCTATATCGTGAAGTTTATTACTGAAATTAGTTGTCAACACCTGGCTCACAGATTTACCCTTCGTCAATTTTTGACAGAAAACCCATAAATTGATATTAAAATTAGGTTTGTGGTATCGCAATTTGTTGGCTTTCTTTCTGTCTTGCTTTCGATTACATCTTCATTTCCTATACATTGACTACTTTGTGCTTTTAATTTCATTGCCGTGGAAATGTTTTTCAGGCTTGTAAACGAGGAGTAACAGTTTCTGTGCCACCTTAACTTACACGAATTATATATTTTTTATTTTATCACTAAGCACCCTCAGGTCTTTATTAAGTTTGCACATCAAGTCTCATTTTCATTGACCTGTTAATGGTTTCCATAGTTTTTAGAGTAGATTCCTCCAGTTTTCCGCCTTTTTTGCATATTACACATTTGTTATCATCACGCGTTAATTGTTTTGTTTTTAACTTAAATTTATGTAATAGTTCATCGTCTGTTGTAACACATGAAGAACTCTCCATTCTGATGCCAAATTCACGAAAATTGCACGAAAATAATTGATAATTGATTATTAATTATTATTCACCATTTCACCAATACAAACAATGCCGGCGCTGGGTATGGGCGAGTACGATACTAGGAGGCTTGCGAGCCATGGTGGGGCACGGAGGAGCCCGTCAGAATGAGATGGGAAACGGGCGAAAGTAGAGACAGAGCGCGCGCTTCCCGGCGGCGACCTTTACATCCCTGGTGTAAATTGGCAATATCTTCCTTATTTATTGTTCGATTTCAAAATTTCAAAAAGCATTGCTTTGCAAAAGTATCAGACTGCAAGATTTACTTTTTGAATTTTTTCGATATCTTGTGTCGTTAAAAAGTTATCGCGGTTTAGAATTTTTTCAATTTTGTCAGAAATGGAAATACGAATAATAATGGAACTACAAGCGATTTTAGTAAATATTCTTCTGTTCATTTAATGTTAAACTTTGAACGGAAATTAGTTATAACTCGCTTATAACTTGACGGAACAGAAAAACTTTTTTACGGCCGGATAGCAAATGAAATATTCTAAATATCTCTTTTTTTCAGTTTTTACCCCCTGGGGGTGTGTTGGACATCGATATCGCCAGACGAATTTAGGGGGTCGTTATGCACCCCAAATAGCAACCGAAAACGTACTCGATACATTTTTACCTTTCAATATACAGCGAACATGATTTCTAGACGAGTTTTTCAAGCACGCGAACTCTACTATATAAATCATTGAGCACAACTTAAAAATGTATAAATTTGTGACTGTAAAAATTCTCAACTCTGCAAAATGCGGTCTGCATGAACCAGTTGGCAGAAGTCTGCATAAAGATCGAATAGCTCTTTTTTGCAATATAAAAGTACTCTGAACACTCACCGAATTACCCCAAAATTCAATGCCATACTGGAGAAGACTATGGAAGTATACTTTGTATGATGAGTCTTTGCGTGTGTATAAAATTAGTTAAGACATACGCGCCTACTGCTAGCCCGTACCATTCCTTAATATAAATGTAGCGACGTATGCCATTTGGTTGTAAGACATACGTCTCATAATACAATATTGAGCGGAACACAAATGCGACTATATGAAGTGATGTCGAAGCGTCATTCAGCTTTACAGTTCATAGGCGTGTGGTATAGGTACCTACTGTCAAGTAAATGTCATAATGTGGAATTAATTTTATAAACTTTTTATAATGTTTTACCGTGTTTCTGATGCTTTAAAGATTAGCTTGTGTACAGTTTCCAGCATCAAAGTACGTTCAGAAAGAAATGAGCCTTTGCTTAGTCCAGGAAAATCCTGGCCGCGAATGCCAAAAAATGGAAATTCGTAATGTTATATACAACATGTATGCACAAGGTAAGTTTATTTTTTAAATAGGTACTATGAACTCACTAAAATCTAGAATTGCATCACAAAATATATATTAAAAATCTAAGTTTCTTTCATTTCTTCTTCTGCTGGTGCCATACCTACTAATTAATATATGATGTAACAGTTAAATTACCATATTTATATCTGTACCTGAGCAAAATAAAACACACGCCACTGCTTGACAATACACTCGACCTTGAAATTTATTTGTATCATATGTAAGCAGTTGTGACGCACGCGCAAAGATTCATCATACAAACTGTAGGAAAAATACACAGACAGCCCTGCTGGCAGACCGATGTTCTTTCTGACTCTACTTATTGCGTAAACGGCTGAACTCAATTTGTTGTTTAGAGAGATTATGTGCTTTTGCCAATTTAGTCTGCTGTCGATTGTCAGACCCAGAAACTTTGCACTCTTAACCGAGTCGAGCAAACTATTGTTTATTAACACGCTGAAATTATAATTCTCGGATCTTGATGAATGAAGGAGCAAAATATTAGTTTTTTCAAAGTCTATTCGCTGAGAACCAGTCAGAAATATTTTCAATTGCATGCTGCACTTTCATTTTTAAGATTTCCTAAGATGGGCCAGCAAGAATTATACTTGTATCATCAGCATATAACTAGGCCTGCGCGATATTGAAAATTTGATATCGAATATCGATATCAAAAAGATATCGATATATATCGATATATCGAAATATATCGAAATATCGACATATCGTTAAATCGACATATCGGCATATCGAAATATCGATATTTTGATAGATACAGTGCGTGTCCAAAAAAGTGTGCAACAGGAGGAAAACTCTTATATTGATTTCTTAGAAAACTGTCCAACGTAAAAGTTGGTGCTTGTTACTAAACGTAAGACGAATAATATCAAAAATTAGGCAGAGTTGCTAGGTTCCCACACGACCGCATGCATTATGGAAGAAGCTATTCATTTCTGTTTTAGAATATGTATTTACCCCTACCCAGTAGGGAGACCCAATATGTCCGCCACTGCCTCTATCAATCAGAAACAAATATTCCGTGCTCATTATGAAACGTCTTACTCCTGCCTGTAATTGTCACACTTTCCATTTTGATGTAAGTAGTCCATTAATTCTTCTCCAAAATAAGACAAATTTTAGGGTGGGAGTAATTTATTGTCACCTGAAGGCTTGGCTGCATGTTGAAGGATAATAAGACAAAGCGAAAACTCCAGGTCACAGACAATATTGAATTCAGTGGCGTGATTAGAATTTGGGGCCTCCCCACTCCGCCAGCAATACTTGAAAGGAGGCCCCTTAGTTTGAAAAATGGTTACGATTTTTTATTGTAGTCATATAACCAAAAATAAGACCAAACATTGTTTCGTTCTGAATGACCAGGGTAACCAAAGACAACTGGTTTCGTCCTTTTTAGGACTCGTCAGTGCGGTACAGCTCTATATATTAAGAACGAAACATACTTATATACCGACTTCATTAATTATTTATGAGATTCTAATGATACTGGATAGTTCCAACAATGTTCGGGCAACTTCGAGTACCATACCAGGTGGCTGTCCTGTATATTTACAGCAAAATAATGTTTGATCTGATCTATTTATTCTAAGCAAACCTTGTTCGCTATTCGTATGTACTATTATCAGCAAAAGTGGTGTTAGTTCCTGTTTGCGATGTGAATCGTTTGTGCCGGACGTTGTTATGTTTTCGTCAGCCCCGCTCCCCATAGACGATGTGATTTTTCGTTATCCGATCTCGATACTTCGATGAATGCCCTTTGTTTACTAGTGCAAGGCTAACACATTTGTTGTCATTCAAATAAAATTGTTTAGATCCGCCTTCAAAACTTTAATTGGCGGACAGTTGATAAGGTTTTTTTACCTCAGAACGTAATTGGTTATGGCATTTTAAGCGGAATTGAACCGTAAAGTGGAAGACCACTTTTGCTGTTAATAGTACATAGAGACACAATGAACTGATACTGATACTGGAGGTTATACTTCTTGAGTTTAGTTTCAAAACAACGCTTCTAATCTAAAGAATTATTCAGCTATTCTTCAAGTATGCTTCAAGTTAGGGCATAGTTAAAGGATTGAAATTGTATCCTACATGCTGCATAAAATTAATGTAATTTCAGTCACTTGCACATTACTTGGAAAAACTCGACGTAGGCTCAACGGTTTCCGGTATCAGAAGTTATTAAAATCATTGTAAAACGTCGACACCGCGCTAAATCGTTATATCGATATATCGAAATATCGACATATCGATATATCGATATATCGAAATATCGATATATCTAAATATCGATATATTGAAATATCGATATATCTAAATATCGATATATCGAAATATCGATATTTCGATATATCGACATTCCGGTATCGTTATTCGATATATCGATATATCGATATCAATATCGATATATCGAAAAAAGTCGCAGGCCTACATATAACACAAAATTCATATGTTTGAAACTGCTTACAATGTCGTTTACATATAAAGTAAATAAAACTGGCCCCAACAGGCTACCCTGCTGAACTCCACAATGCAACTGTCGTTGCTCTGAATACGATTTTGTCACAAAATTCTGCATAATGCTATCCACAGAAACATATTGTTTACGCTCAGAAACATAAGACTCAAACCATTTCAGAGGTGTGCCTCTTATACCACAACACCGCATCTTCTCCAGCAGCAGTCCATGGTCAACACAGTCAAAAGCCTTTGACAAATCGCAGAAAACGCAAGCAACAAATTCTTTAAGATCCAGATGGTCATTAACCTGCTCCAGCAATCTGAAAGCTGCAAGAGAGGTGTTAGATCCTTTTCTAAACCCAAACTGATCCGAACTGATGAGTCTGTACTTATCCAGATAATTTGTAAGTTGTTCCAGTACAACGGATTCAAGAATCTTTGAGAAAGATGACAGTATACTAATGGGTCTATAGTTGGTCATATTTTGTTTATCGCCTTTCTTCTGGAGTGGTTTCACTCTGGCCAGCTTATAGGTATCTGGAAAATATCCATTGATCAGTGAGAGATTATATAAATGGCACAGAGGTTTACACAAAGCGTGGCTGTTCTCTTTGATAACTGTAATAGGGATATCATCTGGACCAGAGGACTTCTTAGGTTTGAGTCTAACAATGTGGCACAAAACATCCGCCTCCAAGATTGGACCAAAGTAAAACGAATTTACGTTGTTGCAAGTATTACACGTGAAACCCTGCGCCTGTACAGAGGGACCCTGCAAGTTTAAGTTTCTTGTTGTATTGACAAAAAAGTTGTTAAATTCATTAGCTACATCCGCTGGATCAGCAATGAGCTGATCATTTATATTCAATCTTAACTCATTGTTAGAACTGCTGCTCGCCCCCCCGAAACCTTGCTTTATCAGATTCCAAGTGGCGGTCACCTTATTTGTGCTAGAAAGTATATAATTTTGATTTGCTAATTGTTTTGCTTTTTGAATTACTTTCTTCAGTACTATTGTGTACCGCTTGACGTATTCCGCTAGTCGTACATCATTTTTAAAATGCGATTTTAAATACAACAATGACCTTTTATTGTTACAGGAAATCTTTATGCCCCTGGTTATCCACTTTATCGACTCTCGGTCGTGCCCCACAGGAACCGTCACCAGAGGAAACGCAGCGTTAAAACTATTCATTATTTTGTTTTGAAAATGATCAAAAGCCAAAGCAGGATCTGTTTCTCCATATAGTCCTCCCCAGCAAATGTCACCCAAGATATTATGAAAATTTGAACAGTTCCTTTCATTAAATATTCTTCTCTTCTGAAGCATTTTTTTTGTGATAAAGAAATCTTTACATTTATAATTTTTAAAGGAAATAATCTGACCAAAGTGATCAGAAAGCTGGGAATCCAAGTTCATGGATGAAAAGTTTTGCAGGTCTGTAATGATGTTATCCACCAGAGAAGCAGAGTCTAATGTTACGCGAGTTGGTGAATTTATTGTAGTTTCCGAATTGAAAGATTGTAATAAATTTAAAAATATATTCTTATCTGCACTCTCCGCCAACAGATCTATGTTAAAATCGCCACATATTATAAAATTAGAATAATTAGAATTGGTTAATTCAGACATCAGGTCAAAAAGTTGCTTAAAGAAAAGTGTGGTAGGACCTGAAGGTGCCCTGTAAATACAAGTAATTACAAGAGAAAGAGACTTACTGTAAACAACCGTAAATTCAAATACTCTTTCAAACCTCTCCGTTTTTAGATTAGCAACATCTTCAAAATCCATGCCTTCCCTGGCAAAAATTGCCACTCCACCACCGAGACCACTTCTGCAAAAACTGGAAATTAAATTGTAGTTCTCAACTTTAATAAAACGAAGATCATCACCCCGCAACCAAGTTTCACTTATGCACAGTACATCTATTTTAATATTGTCATTTTCCCTGTCACTAAGAAATGCACCAAATTCCTCAAGTTTATTTCTCAAAGACTGAGCATTCTGATGAAACACAGCAAAACTATACTTCGCCTTTCCCTCTTCATCCTACTGAGAGCATCCCATCCGGTTACGTAACCTCGTGTTCGGTCTTGTGCTTTGTCCGCCATTCTGTTCAACGTTAGCCTCTTCTTTCAGTAAATCTGTTGACAGAAGCTCTTCAAGAGAGTGAGGCTGATCATCGATAATTAGTTTGTCATAACGCAAATTTGTTCGTTTTCCAGCGTCTCTCGCTTTTTTTTGGAATTCCCTCAGCCGTCTTCTTTTTTCCAGCACTGTGATCGAGAAATGTTCAGAAACAGAATAAATTGTATTTGCAAATAGTCTGCAGCTTCGCAGAATTGTATTTTTAGTTTTGTAATTTAAGAATTTTACTATAACTGGTCTAATTTTTCCGTTCTTACTGTTTCCCAGTCGGTGGGCCTGTTTGATTTCAAACGTCTCCAGAGTTATTTTAAATTGTTTTTAACTATTTCTACGACCTTCCTCTCGGTTATATCCCAGTCCTCATTAGGAGACTCATCTATACCATAAAATATGAGGTATGAGGTATGACTGATTCTCCATGTAGTCAAGTTTTTGTTCCAGTTTTTGGATGTGTACTTTTAAATCACCATTCTCCTTTTTCAATTCTGATACTTCACTTGTGAGAGCTGACAAATCCGAATCAGTTTTTACTACTGTTTTTAGAATAACATCGATTTTCTCTTCTAAAGAAAGTGAAACCATTTCGCCAGGCAGCATTTCTACAGTGTTCCAACAAAGAATTCCCGACAAACAACAGGATAACCCGCAGCAGTCTCACTACCGAATTGCGGCACCTGCCAAGCCTTATGAGTAATGCAAATTTCAACTTTAAATTCACGCTTTTTACCACTGAAACTTTGAAAACTGTCAAGAGCCAAAACCGACACGCACGTCCGATGCGACTTTGTATAATGTATTAATTTAATGTATTAATTTAATGTACCTACCAACTAAGTATAGGAAGTATAGTTTTACGACTGCTTTAAGACACGTTGCAGAGAGAATGTCAATAAAATATGTTTATATCCATGGTTTCTTTACCAGAACTATAAGGTTAGCAATAGGGATGTAAGTATTAGAAAGAGATAAATCGCATGTATCACAAAGAGAAGACAAGATGGTCAGTTTGAACAAGGACATTAAGGAAACAGCATTATCACTCAGGAGAGGTGACACAAAGCAGATTGGCAGTCTATAGCAGTGTTGCCAGATTTTTCTTGAGCAAGTCGCAAATCCCGTCACTAGATGTCGCAAAAAGTCGCAGCCCAGGAAATGGTTAAATAATAGTAATAATAATAATACCCTTTATATCTATACGCTGTTTATCCAACATATTCTATAAAAACTCCTCCCACAAATGAGCGCTAAATTTGAATAGAAAATTACTATTAGTAGACCGATTTTACACAGCTTTACTGCTAGATAAATAGCTTGACTGAACTAAACCGATCTGTCATTTTGACGTTGTCACTGAATTTACTGCTATGCCACGCACTTACACCTAAAATGGACTTCTAGTTACACAGATTGCAAATCACCAAACAGTGCCGACCGCCATAATGTGTCAAATGCTGATTGGCGAACATCAACCAATGAAAACTTAAAAGATTGACGCGCCAAACAGGCCATTAAACTCGTAGTGGGATTAAACTTAAAATTATTGGGCCCGATTATGTCATAAGGATTTCTTAAATTCGGGCTGGGACAGCCAGAGAACTAATTATTTCGTTCTGGTTCCCTGTAATTACAAACTGAAAAGGAAATTCTACAAAACTTGGCCATTTTTTGGGCAGTTTTGAAAACTTTGCAACAGGCAGGTGCTGATTAGAATTTATTTCTAATGAATGGGAAAATAGAACGTGTTCTGTGATGAGGGTTGGAAAAGAAGAAAAATCGAAATTGCTAATTTTAGAGCTGCATCCAGCAGTAAATAACAAGTCTTAATAAAAATTCAAACATTTATTTTAAACAAGTACATTGAACACGTTATAAGTTGAGGGCGTCATTTACACAGCTTGTTTCCGAAAAATTGTCCCATATCGTTGAGCGATTTTAAAGTAAAAGTATCAGGTACTTACGCATGAAAACTCAATCTTGGCTTTCTCTTGCCACGATTCTTGCAGCTTGCCACAAAACACGAAGGCATTTTTGAGTATATAAAACAATAACAACTAATAAATCACACTGAACACAAATAACTGAACTAGGTAAATAACTATATATAACTAAAAACTGTTCAAAATCATACAATTATTACAATACATATGATAATACAACTCGCAAGTAAACCACGCTCCAGATCACAAAAATGACAATAGAGTTGACATTGACAGAGGACTGACATTTAAAGAAGACGCGACAGGTTATACAACCCCAAATAGCAAAAATCACTAGATTTTGACACAGCATGGCGGTCTACCTGCTGGGGCGATTTCTAGTGGTGGGGGGCTATGCGATCAGCAGTCTAGTTATATTATACAAGTCTGTGTGTTATGCCCATCGCGAGCCGCGATTACTAGAACGCGAAACGGGTACATAGGCTTGGCTATGGTTACGGTTAGCGGGAAAATAATGTTCTTCGTGCATCGTGCTGAAGCAGAAAATTATTAATCCCAACTTGATTAGGTGAAAATCACCAAATTTGCGACTTGCGAGTTCGTAACAAAAAGTGTCGCAAATACTACTTGAAATTCACCAAATCTGTGATAAATCCCGGAATCTGGCAACACTGGTCTATAGTATTGTAGTGGTTACCGGCTATGTACGCACCGTGATCGTGATGCGCACGAGTGTCGGGAGTGGAGAGCGGTGGCGCGGCCGCGAGGGGTCGCGAGAGAGTAGTCGGCTCCAGCGCTTGGTGGAGCACGGTCGTTGATGACGGATAATACTACGACCTATCAGAATAAATTATGGTTCATAGTTTATTGCCACGAATTGCTATTGCTACTGTGTTAAATAGAAGTTTGTGTTCGTTGCACTGTGTTTTTCTTGTATCACCGCAACCCACGACTCTGAAGAGAAAAAAGGAGTCACAGCAGTATGAGGGGGTATTGGTATCGTAGAGAACAAAAAACTGTGGGCGATAGAAGTGAAACTTCAAGGTTATTAGAGGAATGAAAAATGTGTAGGGTAAACAGATGATTGGAGTGTATGCTATTACCAAAATCGGGTTTCTTCAGGTAATAATAGATTTAACGAGCCCAGTGGACTCTCTGGCCTCGGTTAAGGCAGCAGTCGGCGTACTACGAGATTTCAAAATCTTACGTGTCGAAATAGGTATTGTCATTTCTGCAACTGATTGTAACTTATTCAGTTAATATTTTTTGGGCCCCCGAAGTAGGAGAGGAAATGGACGAAATAATAGGCCTCAGGGAGGGCTAAGGTTTATGAATTTTCGGCAAGCAGTAGTAACGTGGAAGTACTCCATTATGTATGAGGCCAAATTTACAGAGATGAGACTTTACCTTGTCTTCAGAGAGAAGATTTTTGACAAACTTATTCCACCTACTCTGTAAGGAAACAGTAGGATCTAGAGGGATCACAGAATACTGAGATGGATCACCGAGAAGGTCAAGAGAAAGACGATGAGGACAATGTCACTGTCGTACTACGCAGTAGTGAACAAATTATTTACCCATAATATATTATACTGTGTCAGTTGTAGCGTTAAAAATCAATTCAAACTATTTTTTTACGCATTTATTAATAAACTAGTACTTACATCGTGCTCATATTAACATATTTCTATTCCTATTCTAGTCTCACACTTAAATTTAGCCTCTTATTGCTTTAATTGTCTCTGTTTCCAGTTCTTGTCCCTGCTCTCCGATCATGCCTCCGTTCATTGTCTTTTTCGGTTTCCATCAATGTGTTTGAGGGTAGAACTGTCTTAAAATTATTAATTCTAGTTAGCTTTTCTATTCTAATAGGGTTTATCTCACTTACCTGCTAGTTTTGAGTCCCCTTATTGTTTATATCTTGTAACTTGTCTGTTGTTGTTTCTGCTCATTTTCAGTCTTGAAATTGGTTATCTTTTATATTTACGATTTGCAGAGCCTACCTTAGGAGGATTGTCGTTTAATTTTCCCGATTTTGTCGTACATTTATTAATTTAATCGCTTCCAATTTGTTGTTCTTTTGTTGTCACTTTTTTTTGAGGTTAATTCCGACTGATAGTTATTTTCGTGGTTGACATCTGGGAAGGTTATTGACCCACTTGGCTTGCTTGTTCACTAGTTCAGTGGCGCGCCTGACTAATTTGCTTTTCCGTGTCTCATCTTTCAATTCTTTATGCATTTTAATATCTATTCTTCTGTCCCTTGAGACCTCTTTACGACTTTTCTTATTGCTGTCTTCTTTTCTTTCGGGTTTGCTAGTCCTTTTAAGCTTTCTTTCTTCTGTTAACTTCTCCATTTTCGGTGACGCCTCTGGAAGTTTTGGAAATCTAGGGTACTTCTGGGTACATTTGTAGTTCCGGATGGGGCCACCTTGTATTTTACCTAGTCGGCGGTTTTTTTGGAAATTCCGATTTGCGTTCGGAAACGTCTCTTTTGCTTCTGTTCTTCGTGTGAGTGGTTGGTTACGCCGAGTTTTGTGAAATTTAATTTCTAGCTAGTTTCTGGGATTTTCTTGGGTTTCCTTCCTCTTGAAGACGACGATTTTGTTGCAGTGTGCGAATTTGGTAATCGTCGTCTGTGCCTTTTTGGGATTTGACTCACATTAGAGGTTCAGTAGATTTTGTTGGAAAAAAACCCCACGAGGTGAGTGTCATTTTTCGTCCTTTATTTAAATCTTTAGTCATCGTTATTGTTTCCTTTCCTTTTTCTTATTTTCTCTTCTAATTTGCCCTTTCGGCATTTTAGGGTTTTTTCCCGGGAGCGATTTTGTTTCTTGGTGCCAGTTTCCTGGTGCCTCCCGTCTTCCCGTTTAGAAGCGCCGTATACCACCTGGTGCTGAGTTTCAGGAGTACCTAGGACCTACCTACAGTTTGGTAACAGCTTTTACACCTTTAATCTCCTGAAAGGTCAGAAGTATATTGTATATTTCGATTTTGTCGCCTGTCCGATTGGAACGCCGCGTCCATCGGCTGGTTTTTAAGTAGCGCCTGGCACGGCATATACGTGTCCAAAAACCCTTTGAGTTTTCTCCGCATTTTTCGTGTCGCCTGCTCGTTCGAGATCGTCCCGTTCGGCTGGTTTGGAAGTAGTTGCCTGACCACGGCTTGTTGTGGCCAACCCGTTTTGTTCGTTTGAACATTTAACATTTATATTCACTTTTATTATTTGTTAATCATTAATTTGAATTTGTCATTTTGCACGTAGTTATAATAATATTAATAGTTTTGCTTCACATTTTCGTTCTTAGTTTATTACTTTTGGTTTCATTAACAGTTTCAGTTTAGTAAAATTAATAGTTGTTATTAGTCATTAAATTTTGCTTGTTTTCTTGATTTAACTTTGATTCATATAGGGTAAACTACCCAATTATTGGCACTTTAAGGTATCACCGAGTTACAAAATGGCTTAAGAAGTCCGTTTTTGCCCATGTAGAACTGATTGAAATGAAAATATAAGGACTGAAATCCCCAGAATTCGGATTATGTACTGAAAATCGCTTCATGACAATATTTTTTATTAAATTTTACAATAATATATTAGAAACACATTTTGCCAGTTATTGGCACCAAAATCCAATAATTAGCATACCTTAATTTCTAATTATTGGCACCAAAACCTAGTAATTGGCATACCCAGTTTTCTAATTATTGGCACCTCGACATTCACGATTATTACACTTTAAACAGTTTGGACGATAGATAATTTGTAAATAATTTTATTATAAGTGAAAATTAGAAGCTTTGTATTTAGTGTAGCTTTATTTTTCAAAAAATCTGTAAAAATATTAGGTTAACTTTTTTATACCATTTTTTAGAACATGTTTTACGCTGGGATTTTTTTGCATAAATAAACTATAATGGTTTATTAAACACTTTTTATGATAATGTGCGAGTGCATGATACATTAATACCGCAGTAAGTTGGTTTTGTAAATACTTTTAATGGAATTGGTGGCCGTTCCGTACATCCCATTTCCGTACAAGGCAAAATCAGTGACAGATCCGTACATGATGCACGTGTCGCGATACTGGGGATCATTTGTAAGAAACTGTCATTAGCAATAGTGGTAGTTGCGTTTCCCGTTTAGTGCGTCATCACAAACTTCTACTTGGTTTGAGTGCCCTTTCGTGCGGTGACCTGCTGATAAAGCAGTAAGCCACTAATTCGAGTTTATCTTTCCAATACAACGCTGTTAATAACTAGACTTCAATGCGGAAGTGTATGTTGATTTCTCTTCTATTCTTTTCAAATGTTAATGTTTTGTTTGGGCGGGGACTTACGCTCCGCTCGATTCTCTCGCTCCGCTTACCCACAGACCGGAAATAGTGGGCCGTGGAACCAATTTTTTGGCCGTATTCAGTGACGGGCAACACCATTTTTTGGCCGGGTGATTCTTAGAATGCTCTCCGAGTATATGGTCACTAAGGGATTGTGCCTGTATGCAACTACCTCTATTGCTAATGACAGTTTCTTACAAATGATCCCCAGTATCGCGACACGTGCATCGTGTACGGAACTGACACTGATTTCGCCTTGTACGGAAATGGGATGTACGGAACTACGATACTCTTTCAATGCAAATAAAGCGTGCCAATAACTGGGAACAGTTAATGGAAAAGGGAAAAACTAATAATTGGCACCGAGTGTCAATCATTAAATTTTTTACATTATTGGTACTAATTGTTGGCACCCCTTAAATATTGTTTCCAGCTTAAAGTTTGGAGGTTATAAGGCGATTTTATTTAAATTTAAACCATAAACTTTTACTATATCCATATAAAATATTTACATTCAGGAAAACTCTGACCCTCTAAAATATCTTACACATGCATGACCTAGTGAAAAACTTAATAACTTACGTTTAAAGCAGCAAAGTTGCACTCCACTTTTTCAAACGCTGATTTAGGCAGTTCACATGACACAGTTATGTCGGTAATACAGTTTTCATAAACACAATGTTGCCAAATATGAAAAATTTTAATAAAATTTACCATAGATACTGCAGACATTAAATAAATATATAAAATATAATGGGGGCCAATAACTAGCGCAGTGCCAATAATAGGATAGTTTACCCTAGTATCAATTTGTCGGGATTTAGTAACGGTCGATACTGCCGTTTGCGCCCATTTGTTTTGTAGGTAGAGTGCGTGCGATTGGCTCGTCGGTGCGTTGCGCGTTTGGAGCTCCAACCGTGTTGCGGATTTACCGCGTCATCCGCGCCTATTTGTTTTCCTTTTTTTTTATTGGCGCAACGTTAGTACCGGGTGTCTAAATTTCACCTAGGTCAGTTTTGTTATATACCTAAATTGTTCTACTTAAATATTATTAGCTGTGTATTTTTTTTATATAGGTACCACTGTTTTTGTTGATATAAATTTTCATTCTGTTTCAATTTTCTCCACTATCATTATATGTTCATATATTATTTGACTACGTGTTTTGTTTGCACCTTGCCCTACTGTTTGCCAGCGGCTTTTAGCAGCTGTAGCCGCTGTGTCGTGGTGAGTATTTTTTTTCTTGGAGGATCAGCCAACAACTCCTTGGCGCCCTATTACTTTTTTGCCCACCCCCACCTCCGGCTTGGGTTTAGTCGCGGCCGGATCCTCCTACCGTGACGTGACGTCAGCGGTTACGTCACACAGTTTAATTGTTTGACATAATACTTTGTTAAGTGCATTGTTACAATAGACTAGTTTACAGTGAAATAATTGTAAAGTGAGGTACATTAGTTTACCACCTGTTGGATGTTAGTGGATTATGAATTCTGTGTCCATGTTTTCATCTGAAAGTTTTTCGTGACCTTTTCTGATGGGTTTGGCTTTTCTTGGTTATATGTGTAAGATTTTCCACATCACTTTTGTCAATTTTTAGTGTTCAATTTTTCCTAGCTGACTTTTGCATTGTTTATATTTGCTAGATTTCCTGAGGAAGAATTTAAATAAATCCGAAATCTTGAATAATTGATAAAGGGAGTTTCATTTCCTCAATCCTTTGGCTGCATCCCCGTGTGCTCTTAGTTATTTATCATCTAGATAGCCGTGTCTATCGTCAAATACTTTATTTCTATAGGTTTAACAACAAGCCCTTTCTTCGGCATGCTTTGCTCTTTCTGACGTGGTTCGCATAACTGTAAATATTGTATAATTGCTTCAACCGCTACATTTTTGTAGTTCCGACTAGCTTCCTTTAATATTTAACAATGCCAAATCGGTCCATTAATCAATTATTGGGATAGTGTAGTTGCTTACCTACGATAATGAACCTACTTCTTACATTTTGCAGACAGCTTCCTTTACTTAAAAAATGAATTTGGTGTATTTGTCTGGAGTAATATAAAAGTTGTTGTCTGCGTTTTTGTGGCAATTTTGTTGTCCATCAGTAGATAGAAACGTTCTGAACATGCCATTGCTGTTAGACACTTGATTGAACAGAAAACGTAGGTAACAAGACAACAAAATGTTTTTGTTGAAAACGCTATTGCACACATGTAACCGATCATCAAGAGTCATCAGCTGATCTTTAGTAGTCGCTTCCTGCATACGCATCCAGAGGATGCTGCCATTTACCAATAGAAGAAAGTATGCAAATCCTAGGATTTACAGTCATAATGGTAAGAGTCCGAAATAGCATCTAATTGGACTGTTTGGACTAGTCTATAGGTGTAAATTTGGTTGCGTAACTAAACGTTACGACGTATTTGTATGTTTGGTTGTATAACCGAGATAGAGAGCTAGCAGGAAGAGGTATAAAGGGGTAGATTTTAGACGCTGATGTCATTTGAAGGTTTTCGCCCAAGAAAGTTGAATGGGTTTTTATATTTTACTCACAAGAGGTTTTCCCAAAATATAAGATAAATGTAAAGGATTTTCCCTTCAAGTTTTCAGTTGTAATTACAGGAAACTGCAATTCGTTGCTTTTCAAATTTATAGGTAAAAGAGTAAGCCATTGTTATTCAAATTATAGTAAACTGCAAACCGTTTTTATTGAAATTGCGATCTATAACTTAAGGTGGCGCTGCTATCAAATTACAGATCGCTTTGAACGTTAGATGGCATAAATCAAAATAAAAATTATTGACAACGCGGGAAATTTAAAAATGGTGGCTATGCGCAAGCCGCTGCTAGAGAGATAACATCTACTTTTATAATAAGCATTAGGTACCTACTATAACATACATTTAAAAAGTAAAGCATCACTTATATTTACAGGGTATATTTCAAAGGAGCAGATAAGAAAATTATGAGGGTACATATACAAATAATAAGTAGTACCTACCTACAACATATAATATGCACTTAAAAAGTAAAACAACATAAAATCTACTCATTCAAAACCAAAGATGTCGACTTAAATTACTATCTAATTCTTTAAATTGGAATAATGCCCTCATGGTAATGAATTAAAACCATCTTTAATTAGATAACGTTTGTCATCGTGAGGGTTCAATCCAATTTTCGTTTGAGTGATCGAACTTACAGCATGTTTATAGGATCGGATTAAATTTTGGTTATAATACTTTTCGTTTCAAAAATTTAAACGTTCGAGGCCTAGTTGCGAAAGCCTTAGGTACATAATATATGTCGGCCGAGTGCCGTCAGATAACGATGTCGTCAAACCGACGACGATTTAGGTCAGCCTCTTCCCCGAAATGATGGTAGGTCAAAATTCTGCGGGTCGGAGCATCCGGCTCACGCCAGGACTGCTGACTGCTTACTAATTGGCAGTTAAAAAAATTTTAAACGTTATTTTTATCGAATTAAAGTAAAATTCAACGCATAGCCTTTTGTACAAGATGAATGAAGTAATTCGGGGTTTCCATTTCATCTAAATATTTGAAATCACCAAAAATTTCGTAAGTTGCGTTCTCTCCGAAAGTTTGCCTGAGTAGATCTGCAATGCGGGTATTAACAATTTCGAAATTTGCTAGAAATAAAAAAATGTAATTGATCCAAAATACAAATACCTCTAAATACAAATTATCAAGTTTACCTTATATGATTTCCATTTTCACTGCCCCCTTTCTTACGAAATTCAGAAGTATCAATCGAGTAATCTACTATTATTAAACAAGGTTTTGCTTGTGTGAATACCACATACCTTTTAAGATCATGTAGATATTTACTCTACAAAAAGAAGATTTAAAAGAAATACCCAATTAAAATTTTGCTGAAATAACTATACGTTGTAATATATGCTTCTAGTAGCTCCATGGGCTGAGTCGGCAATATTATCGTAATTTCCGTGGTCCATTAATAAAAGTCCACCTGGTCGAACGCATTTTTCGAAATTTATCATAGCTTGCCTGCAAAATAAATTTAAAAATATGTGGGTAATAAATCTTAAAACACGAACGACGAACGTGTTTGAATTTCCTGAAATTCTCGCCCCCTTCTGTTACGCATTTGGCTAAAATTTATAAACTAACTTTTCTCGCTAAAATTTATAAACTAACTTTTCTCGCCCATAGAACTAATAAAACGTTAATTTAGGATCAGGAAATTATTCTTTAATTGACTACTAGTGGCTGGAAAATAGATTCAGTCCCGGCACACGAACTGGTTGCTCATAAGTGATTCTCATCATTTCCCAAGACTAAGACTGAAAGATTTGGCTGTTATAAAAGAGCCATCCTCCCGCATCCCGCGTACAAGACCGGAAAGGCTGATAGGGGAACTGAGCCACCAAACTCATACCGTTGCACTCCTAGCTAGTGCTGTATTCAACCTTGACAAGGATGGTTATTACAGTCGTCCAGTCATATAGTTATAAATCCAAGTCGTCTGTACTTATCACAAGTTCCATCGTCGAGACTACAGGTATAACCTTGTAACAAAGCATAATTAACCGCCTGTAGATCTAACAAACTTAGATTAAGCGTTATTTATTTTGTTCGATGAAACATCCGCCTTACAAAAAGTGCACAGATGAGAGCAGGCGTCGATGAACCGA
This sequence comes from Xestobium rufovillosum, assembly GCA_963966045.1. Taxonomy (NCBI): domain Eukaryota; kingdom Metazoa; phylum Arthropoda; class Insecta; order Coleoptera; family Ptinidae; genus Xestobium; species Xestobium rufovillosum. The sequence continues at coordinate 17,831,675 of OZ014504.1, forward strand.
AGAGAGTTGAAAGAGAGGGTACCGGGACCGCGCGCGGACAAATGGGAAGAGCCGAACCCCCGACCGGCTGTTCAGGAAGAATTGACAAAACGCGGTGTCACCGACATTCAAGGGACATTCACTCATCATCCATCCGACCGACATTCATCCTGCATTCTCATACCAGACATTCTCCGAATAACTTCCAGTATTATCGCGAGTACCTGACTAGCTGACTTACGTCGTGTGAAGTGATTAGCTGTGATACTATAATTAAATGCCGTTATTTAATTATTAAGGCTGTGAGGCTGTCAATGATTAAATATACGTTAGTTGATACGGTGTAGAGGTATAATAGGCTGGTGAAGGCTAGTTCTTAAATTCTACGGGTAGCCGTGGATGTTCAAACCATAAACTCGCACACGCCGAAAGCAGATTCAAACATGTGGTGAAAATAGCATTTGCTGTGAAAATAGCACGTCTGCCTTCGACCGATGCAGTGAGCGATTGAACATCCCGTCCGGTTGAATTTCGGAGCAATTATACCCCTGCTTACGTAACAATTAATGGCCATCCGATTAAGGGATCGCCGAGAGTGGCTGTTACCCCCGATCTACACATCACCTGGTTGCACACCTGTGCAGCAACGTTAACCAGATACCGAGTGCACAGTATAATTCATCCCACTGGACGACAGACAGTTACCAGAAAACCGTCCCGGAGAGAATCGCTTGCGATACCTGGCTATCAAAACCCAGTATCGTTTGCTATTCGCTCATGTATATAATTACCGTTTAGACTTTACCGTATGGATCATATTTAATTTCCTGTAAATATTTTATATAATACCGTTTGACCAGTTTGAATGTACATAGCTAACTATAATAGAATCATATTTATTTGTTTCCCGTGTGCATTATTATCTCCGTATAGCAACAGAGAACCCAGCCCTTCTTCGACTGAAGCGAAGGGTATATATCTTTCGACGAATAAGTTCTCCAACCGACCGACCGAGATGCAACAATTTGATCGTTCATAAGCGAACGATCCGAAATAATTTAGTATACAGAGTGTCCCAGGACGCACGAGAGAAAGTTCGTTGCAACCTATTTAAAATTGATGAAGTGATTTGACATGTAGCTCTTCATCACGTGCATGTCGTCTGATGTGAGGATGACTTTAGCTCAATGTAATGTACTAGGTTAGGATCCCACGATATGAGCCAGTTTATTGACAAGCATCCTCTAAAAATTTACCTTCACTTTTATTGACCACGAAGAACGTCAAAGTAAATACGTGTATCAACACTTGACTATATGTATGAACCATATTATACTGAGCATCCAGTTTAAGAAATGTGACCCTTCAGAATCTGGATACGAATGCTTTTCGCCACATGCGCACAAAGTTGCCTTTTTTGAATTTTTGATCTGTTGATGCGACTCAGTGTTAAGCACTGAACAGACTATATTTATATAGTAAGTATGAGGGTAAAAATCACTAATATTTAAAACCTTTCGAAAAGGATAGTCAATAAGTATACACTGATAGCCTTACCTTTGTTCCTCTTGATCTGTTAAGAGTGCAAATGAGTTTCCTAAGCAAATTACAGCGTCAAATCCGTCGCCAACATATTGTTCAATATCGTCATACATGGTCATCCAGTTTGCTTCCTCAATGACTAAAATTATATAAACTTCATTATAAAGATATTTTTCTGAAGCAGAAAAACTACTAGTTCAGCTGACGGATAGTAAGTACCTAGTAAAAGTAATGTTCACAATGAAACCATTAAATTAATTAATCCTTTATAGTTAGGGAGCCGCAATGGTAAATTATGACTGTATTGTCTACCATGCCGGACACTATATTAATCTTAATGTATGCAACACGAGGAACAAGAATATGGATATAACAAAGTTGCATCTGAGTCGCAGTGCAGATGGCACTCTTTCAAAGTTAACAGTTGAATTAAAAGTTGCTACTGACACATTATTTTCTGCCAACAGATTTTTATTTTACTGACTCTTTGTATCATGAGGAATGGCAAAATGATGTTGTCAGATACATTACAAGTCGCGAGTGGGTGCCAGAGAACCCCGAACTTATCTTCAGCGGGAGCGTCACGTGACATATTTTCTACCGATAGATTTTTCTTTTACTGACTCTTTGTATCATGAAGAATGCCAAAATATCAATGCCAGACGCTTTAGACAGTCGCGAGTGGGTGCCAGACGATTCCAAACTTTTCTGAAGAACGCCATCTGCGGTGCAACTTTCTTATAACCATATTCTTGTTCTTCGTGTTTGATACATTAATACTAATAACGTCTGGCATGGTAGAAAATACAGTAATAATTTACCATTGCGGCTCCCTAACCATTAGTACCTAATTAAAATAATACATGCTTCATATTATATTTCAATGTATTTATATTTAGATGCTTAAACAACACACTTATTGTAGGGTAAACTACCCAATTATTGGCACTTTAAGGTATCACCGAGTTACAAAATGGCTTAAGAAATCCGTTTTTGCCCATGCAGAACTGATTGAAATGAAAATGTAAACACTGAAATCCCCAGAATTCGGATTATGTACTGAAAATCGCTTCATGACAATATTTTTTATTAAATTTTACAATAATATTTTAGAAACACATTTTGCCAGTTATTGGCACCAAAATCCAATTATTGGCATACCTAAATTTCTAATTATTGGCACCAAAACCTAGTAATTGGCATACCCAGTTTTCTAATTATTGGCACCTCGACATTCACGATTATTACACTTTAAACAGTTTGGACGATAGATAATTTGTAAATAATTTTATTATAAGTGAAAATTAGAAGCTTTGTATTTAGTGTAGCTTTATTTTTCAAAAAATCTGAAAAAATATTAGGTTAACTTTTTTATACCATTTTTTAGAACATGTTTTACGCTGGGATTTTTTTGCATAAATAAACTATAATGGTTTATTAAACACTTTTTATGATAATGTGCGAGTGCATGATACATTAATACCGCAGTAAGTTGGTTTTGTAAATACTTTTAATGGAATTGGTGGCCGTTCCGTACATCCCATTTCCGTACAAGGCAAAATCAGTGACAGATCCGTACATGATGCACGTGTCGCGATACTGGGGATCATTTGTAAGAAACTGTCATTAGCAATAGTGGTAGTTGCGTTTCCCGTTTAGTGCGTCATCACAAACTTCTACTTGGTTTGAGTGCCCTTTCGTGCGGTGACCTGCTGATAAAGCAGTAAGCCACTAATTCGAGTTTATCTTTCCAATACAACGCTGTTAATAACTAGACTTCAATGCGGAAGTGTATGTTGATTTCTCTTCTATTCTTTTCAAATGTTAATGTTTTGTTTGGGCGGGGACTTACGCTCCGCTCGATTCTCTCGCTCCGCTTACCCACAGACCGGAAATAGTGGGCCGTGGAACCAATTTTTTGGCCGTATTCAGTGACGGGCAACACCATTTTTTGGCCGGGTGATTCTTAGAATGCTCTCCGAGTATATGGTCACTAAGGGATTGTGCCTGTATGCAACTACCTCTATTGCTAATGACAGTTTCTTACAAATGATCCCCAGTATCGCGACACGTGCATCGTGTACGGAACTGACACTGATTTCGCCTTGTACGGAAATGGGATGTACGGAACTACGATACTCTTTTAATGCAAATAAAGCGTGCCAATAACTGGGAACAGTTATTGGAAAAGGGAAAAACTAATAATTGGCACCGAGTGCCAATCATTAAATTTTGTACATTATTGGTACTAATTGTTGGCACCCCTTAAATATTGTTTCCAGCTTAAAGTTTGGAGGTTATAAGGCGATTTTATTTAAATTTAAACCATAAACTTTTACTGTATCCATATAAAATATTTACATTCAGGAAAACTCTGACCCTCTAAAATATCTTACACATGCATGACCTAGTGAAAAACTTAATAACTTACGTTTAAAGCAGCAAAGTTGCACTCCACTTTTTCAAACGCTGATTTAGACAGTTCACATGACACAGTTATGTCGATAATACAGTTTTCATAAACACAATGTTGCCAAATATGAAAAATTTTAATAAAATTTACCATAGATACTGCAGACATTAAATAAATATATAAATTATAATGGGGGCCAATAACTAGCACAGTGCCAATAATAGGATAGTTTACCCTATTATAAACTTTATTTTTCTGTCCCATATATGGAGAAACTACAAATTAAACTTAGCATTATTGAGGCTCTTTTATTGACAACTTCGACAAAAGAGTATGCACAAAATAAAATAAAATGATCATAATTTGCCACCTCAGAAATACTATGAAAATGTTAATGGTTTGTTACATTGAAATTATTTTAGATGATTGAAGGAAGAAAGAATAGACCTCTTTCAAGTAAAAGTGCTTTTTGTGACTCGCCACAAAATGTGTTACTTTTACTCCTAACAAGACAATATACTATCGAGTAAGTCGAACTAAAATACTCACTCCAATTATCAAATCCAGGTTCTTTTCTTCTGTCCCATCTTTTCTTCAGGGCATACTTTAACATTTGATCGGAACCGTCAATAGATACAACGTCAAAGCCTTCCTCTATCATCATAATTGAGTCAAAACTACACTTGAAGACGTTTTAAAAACAAAGAGCAAACATTGTTTCAATTTTTTTACCCAGTGCCGCAAGATGCATCTAAAATTCTCTTGCATCCGTTTCGGCGTAAAAGATCCACCAAGAAACTTTTGTAATTTTTTGCTCTTAAACTGTGGTCGCCAATGCAGAGTTCCCAAACTTTTGCTGCTATTCCATCGGAGTACTGATCTCGTATGCCTTCGGGTGGAACAGTCATAATTTTGCTAGCTAGGAACAGCGCAGAAATTAAACTAAAAGAGTACTTAGCTAATTTAAACTTTATTATGCAATTACGTGAGAAATTTATAATGTAATGAATTTGGCAAATACTATTACGATAAGATAATACAATTTATTTGTTTATCATTTTGAGTTGCATTATTTGTACAACCGCATTCGCAACTTAAAGATTCCAAGATTAATCGGCCTAGATTTTCGATTAATTCTCAAACGATAAGAACTAAAAACAGTATATTTTGTACCAAGGATTGTCAAGGAGTACTTCCATACTTTCCAAAGGTTTGCTTATAAGAAAAGATATGCCAATGGCATATTTGCAGTATTTGATACTGTCATATTACAATAATCTTATAGTTTATATTCTCTGTTATGCTCGGGAACGGTTAACGTAGGATCTCGGAAGAGACTCTTAAGGTCGTAGGTATGTATGGAGTACCGCACTGTACGGGTGCGAAAAAGAATAGAAGCGTTTGAAATGTGGTGCTGCAGACGTATGATGGAGATACCTTGGGTAGATAAGTTCAGCAATAGGGAGGTATTAGAAAGAGTTGGGGAAAAGCGAAAGGTATGGAAGACAATAAAGAGTAGAAGGAACAGAATGATAGGAGATCTTCTGAGACACGAAGGAATCGTTCGCGACATACTAGAGTCGGAGATAGGGATAAAAAGAGGTAGGGGTAGGCCCAGATTAGACTACTGCTCTCAAATAGTTGGGAACGTAAGATGTTCTACTTTTAGGGAAATGTGTAGGTTAGCTCAGGATAGGAAAGTATGGAGGTACGCGTCCAACCATAGTCTTCGGACTGAGAACTTCATGATGATGTATTTAAGACTAAACATTAAATAAATAAATTCAATTTCTTTTTAAAACCATTGCTGAAGTAATCTGTAGCATTGGCAAAAATGAAAAAGTTCAGCTATGCGATTGCGGCTCCGCAGTCGCGTAAGGGTTCAGCAGCGGAAAGTTGTAAATGCGACATATTCTCTACCATCCCAAATAAACTTAGGAAACTTTATCAGCTAGCTTTTCCGATCCACCCTGCTGACCCAGATGCAGCAGTACTAAAATAGACACAACAGCTCGGAATTCCTCAAATTTTTGAAAAATGCAACTCTATGGAATTTTTACTCCTGAAACTGGACGAGAAAGTGAAGAACAGCTTCCATTTTTGGACATATACTTGTACTCGAAATTAAGAAAAATAACAAGCTAATAGGATTTGACAAATTATGGGAAAGACGGGAGTACGGATTGAGATTTCACGGCAGGTTCTAATCTCTGTAATCAGCACAATAAGGCTAGTAAATAAATAAGCACAATCAAGTAGGTACTTAACGAAATGGAACGGCATTGATCCAGAAATAATAAATAGGTGAATTATTAAGAAACGAAAATTTAAAATGCTATTTCTATATTCCATCCTTTAAATCAGAATAATCAGAATACTAAATTTATAACGATATCATTTATATCCAAGATAACAAAAGATACGAATTATACTTTTGGAAAATTGTTCCAAAGAGCAATTCTTGTAGGTTACTATAATTATGCAGGGTGTTCATGGAATCATTCTACAATGCTGGAAGAAAAATAATCGATCATCGCATCTTTGAGATATCTCTATCAAATTCCTTAATTTAAATGGAACGGCCAACTTTAGACTGCACCATCAGAGAATACGTCAAAAATTATAAGGTGACGTACCATCTGCAATAAACTGTTTTCGAGTACAACGAATCATTCAATAATTTCTTATTTGAAATCGGAGAAAGTTCGTTAAATGGATACAGTTTAATAATTTTTGGGGAAGAATTTGATGGTGCTAACAGAAAAACAATTGAGCAGCGTATTTTTGAGATATCGCTATCAACCTCCTTAATGGAACGACCAACTTTGGTTTGCACCATCGTATTAAAATTCAAAAATTACGCAAAAATTATGACGTGACCTACCACCTACTACAGTTAACAGTTTTGAAGTTTCTGACAACTTCTCACCGAATCATGCCACAATGGTTAACTTTCTTATTTGATTTTTTATTTATTTGTGCCAATTTTTTATATTTAAATTTATTACGTTCCTGAAATTATTGGTAAAATAAAATACTGTATATGAACTATCGACGTTTTGACCCTGGATAGGGTCTTTGTTAAGATTTATTATTTAAAAAGTATAAGAGTATAAAAAAGTGACAATAATTTTTCTAATAAAATTTGTAAATAATAAGGTAATTTTCTATCTAAAATTAAAAATAGAAATTACAAAAATTTAAATGACAAATTTGACATTCAAAATTCAAGTCAAATTTACAATAACATAATAACTTAAATCTGCTCTCTACCACTTAATATTAATTTAACATTATGTAAATTTATATCCTCTTTCATAATGTTACGTTATTATTTACAAATCTTATTGGAAAAATTATTGTCACTTTTTTATACTTTTATACTTTTTAAATAATAAATCTTGAAAAAACCCTATCTAGGGTCGAACGTCGATTGATTCTCTGAGTGCAACTTGCCTGGCACTTATGCGAGTAACAGCACCCAAAATGCGAGCAATCAATTTTTCTCGTGTATCCGGCTTTGTTTTGTAAACTTTCATTTTCAACCATCCCCATAAACAATAATCTAAGGGCGTTAAGTCGGAGATCGTGGGGGCCAATGAATTGAGGTACCTACTGAGTCACGACTCGAGCAGTATGTGGCGGAGCTCCTCATGCTGGTAGTGCATTTTGTGCCGTGTCTCCAACGGAATATCATCCATAAGTCTTTCCAAGTCATTTTGTAACAATTGTAGGTATCTTTCGCCTGTTAGGAGACTGGCAATGATAACAGGACCAATCAAGATATTATTGATGCGCACCACACATTTACTGCAAAACGCTGTTGGAAATTAGTTGCCACAGTTGCATCCTATGGATTTTCATCACACCAATAATGGCTGTTGCGACTGTTATTTACACTGTCACGGGTGAAGGTTGCCTCATCGGTGAACAGTATTTTTGGTATTAATCGGCGGTGTCTTTACATCCAATAGTAAAATTCGAGTCGCATCTCAGCATCTTCCGGATGCAGATTTTGGACACAATGAAAGTGATAATAGGGATGTAAGCAAAAGCGATTCAATGGTCGATTTACTCGTGTTTGTGGAACAGCCAGATGTGTATTAATTCGTCGCGTACTCGTTGGACTGCGCTCTACCATTCGTAAACTATTTTCCATTTCGTTTCCATGTTTTTGAAACGCACGATCTGATGACATACAACCACTGGGAAGTACACCGCTAGTATACAAGTTGTTGAAGACTCTGGTGAACACTTTACGATCAGGAGCTCTTCGGTTGGGAAATCTGCGGTGATATTCTGCTAAGGCAGCATTGGCACTTCCATTGCAAAACCCGTACACCATACACCGTATCGGCGTACTCGGCATGTGTAAAGTTTTCTGGCATTATTAATGCACCATAAAACAAACACTTGTCACCACACCTGTCAGTCGCTAATTACAAAAAATAAACAAAAAATGGCACCAGAAGCAACTTGATCAGTTATTTTCAAAAAGCTATATCTCCGATACTATTAACAATAATAACCATGTTTATATAAACTTTTTTATTCGGAATTGTCGATACTATCACCTGCCAAAATATTTCCCTCTCCTCCTGACTCACCCTGTATACCTATAGTCCGACCACGTTAACTTGGTGAGCGTAAGGAATGTAACCGATCTATTTTAATAAGGCACCGCACAATATTATAATAATAGGTTTTCTACACGCAAATGTGAAATTATTTAATATTTAGGCGAAACTATTATTTTGATTGTGGGCTGCCTTATTAAAATAGATAGTTACATTCCTCATGCTCGCTCAGTTAACGTGGTAACGTGTTAGGGAAAATCTTGTAAAGTAAAGGAGGAATTCTGTTCACTTAATTTTCTAAAATTCTCAGAATGTAAAATTGTAAATATGGGGGAATACCGTTATAATTAATATGTTCTTGCAGAATCCAATAAAATCGATGGTAGAAACAGTGCAAGGATTGGAGAGGCAGATGCAAATAATAGCAGATATTTATGAGGGCAGGACACAGATTGGCGAATCAGTAGCATCAACTTTGTCCGCCGACAATGTCGATCTTGCCATTCAATTGATGAACATTGTAATTCAAGAAACCAAACATCTGTTGCTATTACAGTCAGATAATGCCAAAAATGTTTTATACCAACAACTCGTTTACAACTTGACATTAAGAATTTATCAAGATCTAGCGAAAGTTCGTGAAAATGCATTCAAATAAAATAATTCACTGGAAAGATGCCTACACGTGACAGCATCAGAAAGTCAATGTAATATTAAGAAAAACGCCTAGAAAAACGAATACCTGTCAAAATGTGGCACGACAGCAAAATCACCCAGTTGTTAAAATTTCAGCGGCATTTCCAATAGTTTCATAATCAAGGTGACTTTCCAGTGATTCCTCTCTCTTCGATATGCAGATCGCCTCCATTCCGTGTCTTCATCCTATGATGAGATAAAATTTGGAGGACGATTTCGAGATTTTAATAGTATATTATACACGAGTTTATAATGAATGCTATTATTACCGAGGATGAAGTTTACAATACGAGCGAGTGAAGCGAGCGAGTTTTGTAATCTTCCGAGCATCATTATAACGAGTTGTATGCTACACTTTGACCACGACTATCAAAACAGATTCGCAGAAAGAATTTACCTTTATTTCCCTTCTCCAGTAAAAGAAAGATTCATACATACGCTCTCAGGTATAATTTTCTTGGTTTTTTGGGCAATGAATCTAATGAGGCAAGTTCTGCAACTTCTTTTATTGCTGGTGCTGTTAAAGAAACCTCGTTTTCACTCTCACTACTGATTATATCTTCTTTTTTAGAATACGCATTTCAAATTAAAAGCAAACCATGCTGATTTGACGTTTCAATTTGAACTGACACATCGCGATCGCGGCCAACTAAATAAATGTAAAAAGGGTCAAAGCGATGTTCCTATTGGTGTAGTGAATAATATTCATTAATCACTGCAGTGATTTATACAGTGATTTATACAGGTTGTCTCATTCCTTCTGCACAGCACCTAACTTTGTTTTTTTAAATGTAACACCCTGCATTTGATTAAACTTTTGGATTCCTTAATATTGATTTTACTTATGAGGTTGTACAAAACATTTTTTGCCTAAAATGCGTATTTTCGATGCTGCCGGCATTTATTTGAAAATATTGACAGATGTGGGGAAATTTTCAAATCTAAAAATTTTTGGAGTGAATAAAGCGAAGCAGTGATATTTAGGTAAGTAATCGTCCCAATTATTAAAAGAAATCAAAATATTATACCACTGTGTCTACGTCGGATACCGACTACAGGTTGTACAAACTGAGGTCGGCGCCACGTCGGAATGTTGCTTGGGTACCTTACTGCCCAGAACGTGCTCTAGCTTTGATCAAAAAGCCATTTACTCATGTGATCTGACCTACCCAGCCATTATCACACCCGACGAAAACTAATTCTAAATTGAAATAATAAATAAATAAATAAAATTCACTGTGTTATCGCTTGGCCCTTGGTGGAACATATTGAATATTTCAAGAAAACAAAACTTTTTAGTGTTTTCCACAGGTTTAATCGTTACCGACAATATTGTTTCGACTTACGAGGTCATCATCATGGTTCTTACAAATGCGTTCTATGCTCACAAATCTGCATATCGCAATAATGTATTTTCAATAAAAAATAATATTTCCAATACACTTTAGTGATCACGTGTGGGGCATTTTTCAAGGGAAATATTTGACCCTGGTACTCATTTGACTAATACCACATTAATTTTAGTTCCCCCTGAGAACACAATCAGAGATTATGTCTGTCACAGGTACAATTGAGAATTTACTAGGATTAAGGGGAGAGCATAAATCTGACCCGGTCTTGGCAAGGGTAGGAACATCACTTACTCGAATGATTTCCAAAGTAATAAGTGACCAGGTTAAAAAGTCTGTTGGTCAAAGTTACGGTTGGGCAGTGCAGCGTCAATGCTTGTAAGTTATTAGTTCCTAATATTATGTTCCTATATTATATTATAGTTAATTTTACGTTAAATTCTATGTTTAGATCCTTATTGCGTTCTACTATGATGGATTTCAAGCCGAACTACGAATTAACTAAGCGACCGCCACAGTTTAGGATCACTTACCCATACACAACAGTTGGTCTTCCAGTAATAACCGAAGATTACCCATATTACGACGAACCGGATGAGGAATATAGCAAAATAATTAATGATGTAAGTACACTAGAATAGCAACGTCCTCAAATAATTTAAATAAATACTAATAGATTTCTGTGGACGATTTTGACGCCACCGCCGATTTAAGCTATGTAAACGATAATAACATTACCCTTGCATCAATATGTTTATAAATTACTAATTTTCTTCAAGTTTGCTAGTTTACGATAACCGAATGAAATCTAGAAATATTGCTAAAGAACTATTTGTGTTCCAGTTTGAACAAGCTACATTAAACGCTATAGAAGGAAACATATATCTTGCTCAGGCTGTTGCACACAACATGATTTTGTATGAGTTTCCATATGTAATGCAGGAGGATAAACTGAACTGGACCAGTATACACACGTGGGTGGAAAGTGGTTCTCTATTAGCTGGAGTTCGATACAAATATTCCGATGATATTTCCATTACCCATTCAATGGATTTTGCAACGATTGGGAAAACTTCTGTGAAAATTGTGGTATGTGATTACTTGTGATGTTCATTTAATGATTATAGTCTAGATGCGGCAAATCTAACTTTTACATTATTATTTCAGATGTGTCTAATGCAAGTTAAAGAGACAGTTGAAATCATAAATAAGGAATTGTTAAAGCTATGTCAACCTATTTACCCATCTGTTTCATTTTAATTATGTATTTTACAAACTTGTAATTTTCCAATTATTCCTAAGCTATTTCAAAGTTACAACGACCTATATCCTGTTATGTCACCTTTTTGCAACTATACAGGGTGTTGCTTCGGTCGGTTTTCTGGAACTATTCCAAATCAAATTAAAGTAACACTCACGATGAAAATAAATAAACTCTATTACTTTAACTATATACCGGGTGCACAGATTTGATAAATATATATAGATATCTAGTTAGCATCAGAAACAGACTTGGGTATACAGGCCGCCATAATGGCCGCCATGTTGAGTTCCCTTTTGATTGGTTGCCGCCGACCAATAACACAGCTATTGCTTTCCATTTTCATTGGAGGATTAACTTCAGGCGCCAACGAAATTGAATGGAATGAAGCCATGCATATTTCAAAAAAAATTATCAAGTTAAATATTATTATGTAGTATGAAATAATGCAAACAGTTAATGGTAACAATTTTATAAGTATAATAGTGAAAAAATTATCAGTATTTTGAACCATTTATCTTAGAGTATAGCAATAGTACTAAATTTATTTATGTAAATAAGATCATTTGAGATTGAGGCTACTGATGATTAGATACTGGCCAAAAACAATTTAGCTTACATATGAAAAGTTATATTTCTCCCTTTGGTATTCTTATGAGCATTTTTGCAGCCCAATACAAAACAATGGACCATAATGAAAAAATAATGAAAATAAACTTTTGAAATGCACCCCGTCAACCACTGCTAATTATGTTTTGTAATAAAATGTATCTGCACAATGAAATTAATAAAATCTATATAATATTAAGCACCAAGTTTAATTTGTTAAAACAATAGAATTGTACACAAACGACGAACGTCAAATCAAAACTGGGTCACAAAAAGACAATTGACATTATTTGACAAACAGGTACGACACAACAATATTGAGTTTCCCACTAGGCACTAGACAAAAATCACTAAAAAGGAGATCATCATGGCGGACAATATACCCAAACCATTTTATTATATCCCCACTACCGCATGTTGGATATCCAGATTCTTTTAGGAAATCCGTGACCGGGTGTCAACGAGTGCATTGTAACATCCCCCCATTTGTTTACTATTATTTGAAATGCACTTTGACAATCCTCTGTTAGTATTATACTTCTAAAACCACATATTTTTATCATCTTTGACATATCTAATTACTTCCGGTTAAACCGGAAGTGATATCAACTTTTTTATGTTAAATAGCAATATGTATGCATATCATTTTGTTTAGATAGTTCGATAAGCTTTTTTATTCTCTTGACAACCATGTATCATACATACATAACCAAAAACTTTATATTTTTGACGCCACAAAGGGCGCTAAATGAAAAAGTCACGAATGCTGTGAATTTGACAATATGAGCCTAATTTTAAACGTTTTAATGAATTCAACTATTAATTCTGACAGTGTGTTTCAATGACCATGGAAAGATTTTTGAATTTGAAGGAGTACATCGTTTACTTTAAAAAAAAATAAAGTTAACATACTCGTTTTAAGTGTTTTGAAAAATGGAATTTAAATTACTAATTTATTGATAATTGAATTGCACTTTTATGCACTAATTGTGAAGATAATAAACTGAAGTTCGAAAAACAAAAAAAATTTAGCACCTTGCTATTTAAAATTTCATGAAAAACTCTCTTTCAAAAACGAATATTTGAACGACTATGTTAACCTTATTTGTAAAAAATAAAGGATGTACTGCTTCAAATTCAAAACTCTTTCCATCGTAATTAAAACAGCCTGTTATAATTAATAGTTGTATTCATTAAAACGTTTAAAATTAGGCTCATATCGTCAAATTCACAGCCAACGTGACTTTTTCATTTAACGCCCTCTGGCGTCAAAAATATAAAGTTTTTGGATATGTGTGATAAATGGTTGTCAAGAGAATAAAAAGGCCTATCTAAACTAACTATCTAAACAAAATGATATACTGCCATTTAACCGGAAGTAATTAGATTTGTCAAAGATGATAAAAATATGTTGTTTTAGGAGTATAATACTTATAGAAGATTGCCAGAGTGCATTTCAAAAAGTAAACAAATGGCTGGATGTTACATGCTTTCGTTGACACCCGGTATAGGGTATACATACCTACATAAAATCAATATTAACAGAATTGCATGTGTCCGTAGGTAGTTAAATGATTTCTTATATCTGATTTGATTAAGTTGAGCGAGCCTTGAGAAAATTCTTTCTGCACTTGCAGAACATGGTAAACACATTAACGCTGAAAGCAATTTACTAAAATGAGGAAACGGTGTTTCTCCTAATTCATTTTCCATTTGTAAATTTCTACCTAAAATTCAGTAAAACTTGAATTTTCATACTCTTTTAAACTTGGAATCTCAGGTAGTAATTTCCACCTTTCACTTTGAAACTGTAGGTACAATTTGTTTATGAGAGTGACAAGAATTCAGTCGGAACTCGTACAATACTGCAAGAGTTCCGAACGGTCCATTCTACTTCATATACGTTAAATACTTCGTTAGTAGAATCGCAACCAGCAGCGACGGTAGGTAGGGAGGGATCGGATAGAACCGGTAATTTGATATGCTTAGCCCGGGTAGGATCGGCTCCCGTTGAGGTTACTTTTTTGAGGTTAGGTTTTTACATTATCTTTTTTGCAAAAAATGCGTGTGTCTGGTGCGAGAGGGCAATTAAGGGCTTTGTTTAAAATGCGTGTGTCAACTTTCACGTGTGTCTGGTGCGAGAGGGCAACTAAGGGCGTTGTTTAAAATGCGTTCGGAACTCTTGTAGTATTGTACGAGTTCCGACCGTTCGGAACTCTTGTCGCTCCCTTTGTTTATTGGGTTTCTGTTTCTCCAAAAGTGAGCCTTCATGATGAAGCGTATCTTTATTCTTAGATAGTAAATTTGTAAAATACAGCTGCAGTGAATCCCGTTACATAAGAACACGATCCATAACCGCCTAAAACAAATTTTCATTAGCCGTTTTACTTATGATTTGTTTCATATACGTATACCTGTAATGACAGCCATCTTGTTTGACAAAGAACACCTTTCGATGCTTCAGGTTAAGAAACTCTTGAAACTCTTCAAATTGTCCAATTCGTTTAGGGCCATTCGAAAAGTGGTTATACAAATTCCTGACAAATTCTTCTAGAGGCTTAGGTAACTTGGAGCGAAGATATGTTCGCGAAGCACGCAGCAGTCTCCCTTCCGTACCACCTACCACTGGTTTCTGGATAACACCGAGTACAAGACGCTAGTACCAATTGTACTTTGGCTCCCTGACTTCCGCATGCGGAAACTTTTTAAAACAGACCCGCATTTTAAACGGAGACCTTAGCTACCTTCTCGCACCAGACACACGCATTTTTTGCAAAAAAGATAATGTAAAAACGCGAGAGAAACAACTAACATTTATGGGAAGCGATCCCACCCGGGCTGAGCATATCAAATTACCAGCTCTATGAGATAGCTCCATACCTACCGTCGCCGCTGGATGCAGTTTTGACTAACGAAGTCTTTAAACCTAAGTATGACGTATAACTATAATGAAACAAATAATTACTCTGCGAACTACCAATATATAACGTTTTATTTAAATATTTCCCCGGTTTCAGGATTTACAACGATCCCATCATCAGAAATGTATGTAAAATTGTAAATATCAGAACAGAAGGTTTTTTCAATTGAATTTATTGTTTTTTTCAATATGGTTTTCTTTAAATTCATTGTTTTTTCCCTTCAAGCTACGAGGTATTCGATTTTCCTTTGTGCTTTTCTTATACCCCGTAGGTAAATACTGAAATTCAGTTATCTAGTTATCTTTCTTCATGGATATCATTATTATTTGTATTGTTTTGTCAATTTTAGTTTCCTTGTCAACTGTCATAATAATTTGTTTGCAATTTTACATACATTTCTGATGATGGGATCGTTGTAAATCCTGAAACCGGTCAAATATTTAAATAAAACGTTATATATTGGTAGTTCGCAGAGCAATTATTTGTTTCATCATGAACTTCTACCAAAAAGTAAAAGAAGAAAATATTAACTACATATAACTATAATGTAATGCTGTGGCGCATGCGGAAGTCAGAGAGGCAAAGTACAATTGGTATGGCTAGCCGCTTATACACCGAGCGCGTAGGGATCTGGACAGCACTTTCCTCGCACTGCTCAAGCATAGCAGTACAACTAGGAGTGACTCCGAAGACGATCACGTTTATGAGATTAAACGCTGACTGTCGTACCGCCGATATAATTGTTAAATACTTGTTATTTACCAACCGAAACCGCCGTTAGAGTGTCATCCTAATACCTAAGGCACTAAATTGGAGGTGGATCTAAACATACGTGAAGGGACATTTTCCAATAATACGTAAAATGAAGTAATTGATTAGAGCTAGTCGAAAGACAAGCTTAATTTATTACACTCCTATGTTGACAGGCAGTGAGATACCGTGGCTCTTGGGGTTAAATTCGATGCAGAGTTCTTTAGCACAGAATTTAATTGCTCTTATACAAACAATCCTTCATCACTTACACTGAAGGGAATAGTGTCAATCGCAAGACTGAATAATTCTCTTATCTGTCCACTCACTAGGGAAAGTTTGCGTCGGAAGGCTGCGAGAGTCCCTCGCCGTTACGTTACACTGAAACAACAATTACTTTCAACGGATAGCCATAGCAGGTATTACGATTTACATGCGTCCGTAGATTTTGGTTGGTGATTTTCTGAACGTGTGCCCGATCGGTAGCTTACATCGTCAAGAACGAAATACGTTGTAAGTCGCATGCTCCGTGTATAAAGCGATACCGAATTTGACCACCAGATACCGCTGGCTGTTGCCATTTTGATTTAAAATTGTCTATATATATTTTTGCTGAACATACGCTTTATTTTAACACCGATTTTATGTATATAGCTAAATTAATAGAGTTTGTTTAGTTTCATCGTGAGTATTATTTTAGTTTTGCAATAGTTCCAGAGAACCCTATCTCTGACTAAATTTTAAGGTATGTATGGACGACCAGCAATCCCACTGACCGACCGACTGAAGCAACACCCTGTATAGTCACAAAAGGTGACGCAACAGGGTAGGTCGTTGTAACCTGTGAGGTCCTTCTCTCTGATGCCTAGTTTTGTATGTCCAAAATTATTATTGGAAGGTCTAGTGCAATTTAGCGTGAACCTGCACTTTTTTAATTCTTCGAAATTTTTATAGTTTATTAGTTTTCTTGACACCAGCAAAAAGTTGTAATTGAAAATAATTACTGGTTTGGCACATTCATTTGATCTCGAAGAAATACAATGAAATGGTACTGTTTATAGATTTCATCATGGAAGAGTAATCCTTTCTGGTGGACGAATACCGCAGTGTATACTCCTATAGTTAATGTGAAGTATTTCCAACGGCTAAAGTATGAGCAGTATTCGAATTTCGAAAATTCTACCCGAATTACCTTTTCTAACTTATCACCCAGAAATATGACGATTCAAACTGGCAAAGTTGTAGTGCCACGTGATAAAAACAAATGGGTGCCAGAAATCATCGACTATTGTATCGGAGTTCAAAGAATATTTGTAAATAAATGGAGTGGTCTTTATATTGAATTTATCGACGTCAGTACTGAAATGTTGGTAAGTTTAAGGGAATTGAATCGCTTAGATTTTACATTATATCAATACACAGGGTAGGCCAACAATGCGTAGGAAATTCATATCTCTGGTACTATTCAAGACAGTCAAACTAAATTTTACGTGCCCGGAGGGTGTATAATAAGTATACGGTGTTCACATGCTGAGTACCAAACCAGAATTATATTTTTTAAATGGAAACCCTCACACTGCCTCAGATGGGATTCAAAAGTTTCACTTCTACCGTGCTAAATTTCAGGCACATTTTTTAAATTTTATTTTGGATATACTAAAATACAGTATAATTGGGGAAGGCGTTGAAAATACAGCGAAATGATCAAATCTGAAGATTCAATCTTAATTCTTGTAGAATCTATCAGTCCTTGCAATACTTACATCAATAAAAAACGCAGTCAGTTGACTATGAATAATATTATAATATATGGGTGTTCCATTTGAAGTTTTTGGGAGAATTCACTTTGCTCAAGTTGATTGCTCTGTATAATATGAAGGATTCTGTCAGAAGTATTAATAAAGTTTACTTAATAGAATAGTTTGTGAACCTATAGGCCAATAAAGAAATCTGGTCTGTAGATGTCTGTGTGTTTACAAAATTGGAAAAGGCACTAAAATGGTAATGTCTTAATATTCCATATAGTATCAAGGAATGATGATCAATTTAAAAATCAATTAAACTCCTTTTGGAACTACTGAGGATGTCAACTTAGTTGCCGAAATACGTATTTAGTGTTTCAAAATTTTTGTGGTTAGGGGTCTAATTGATTTTTGAATTAGCCATGTAGTGTGTCAACTTTCGTGAAATTCTATGAGGAATCCAAATATGCAACCAACTCTAGGAGTTAATATTTTCTAATTTTACTATTTCGTAGAAATTCATGATGAATTGAAAAATTACTATGCGTACTACCAATATAACGATTTATTATTATAACTTGACCGGTTTCAGAATTCACAATGATTCCATCATCAGAAATGTATAAATAAAATTATTGTAAACAAATTATTATGACAGTTGACAAGGAAACTAAAATTGACAGAACAATACAAATAATAATGATATCCATGAAATAAGACAACTAGATAACTGAATTTCAGTATTTACCTACGGGGTATAAGAAAAACACAAAGGAAAATCGAATACCTCGTAGCTTGAAGGGAAAAAACATTGAATTTAAAGAAAACCATAATAGGAAAAAAAACAATAAATTCAATTGAAAAAACCTTCAAGTGAAATATCAGAACTAAATAAACAAAATATCCATGGAATCTTGACAACTGCCAACTGCTAAACTTGTAATGAACTGTGTGGTCAAGTCTATGTGTTCTGTCTTGACAACTGCCAACTGCTATTATTAATTGTAATAAACTAAAAAAGAGAAACAAGTCAATAAATGTCATAATGGCAAAAAAAGGAAATAAGTCAAGGATTAAGATGTTAGAGACTGTGGCTGAATAATTAATTCAAGAATCAATCATAATAATAACAATGATAATAGTAATATTGATGATGATGATGATGAAAACGATGATAATGTCAAAATTAAAAATAAAACAAAAAGGAAGAAAGTAAATCCCATATTGCCAAATAACCTCGAAGGTCCATGGTTTATATGGGCAGCAAATAAACTGCAATTGATTCTTGATTTAATGTCATAATGGCAATAATAGAACCTGTCCCATAGACACAAGAGAATCATTTACAAAAGTTTAAATAAACTAGATTGTATTAAATCGACTTGGTCATTAAGTAAGTTACAATTTTTATCATTTTTATGTTTATAAATTTCTATAGACTCTAATATATCTAATTGATAACTCTTTACAAAATTAAACAATAATTTAGTATTCTCCGGAGGAGGAAATTGATGATTGTTATCAAAGAAATGATTAGCAAAACTTGAATGATCATTTTTTAAACGAAATGATCTTAAATGTTCATTATACCTAATACGTATAGATCTGCCAGTTTGTCCGATATATATGCTGTTACAGTCTAAGCAATTTAGTTGATAAACACCTGTGTGGTCAAGTTTATGTGTTTTGTCTTTACTGTTAAATAAAATATGTGATAATATATTTGATGGTTTAAATGTGACTTGTATGTTGTTTTTTCTTAAAATACTGGCAATCTTTTCAGAAATATTTCCAAAATAAGTAATTGAGCTAAATTTGGTAACTTTATCATTAGATAATTTAGGATATATGTTGTTACAAGCAATTTTAAATTTTTTATTGTTAATGATTCTATTGATGATTTCAATCTTAAATCCGTTATTTATTGCAATTGTTCTAATTATGTTTAGTTCTTTATTCAATTTATCCAAAGATAGCGGTACTGTAAAGGCCCTGTGTATCATAGAATTATAAGCAGAAATTTTTTGACAAAAGGGGTGAAATGAATTTGATGAAAGAGTAATATCTGTATATGTTGGTTTCCTAAAAATATCGAAATTTATTGTATTACATTCATTTATTAAAGTTAAATCTAAGAAATTAATTTTGTGTTCAGTTTCTATTTCTTTAGTAAATTTAATTTTTGGATGAATACTGTTCAAAAAATTTTGAAAATTGTCTAATTGTCTTGTTGTTCCTTTAAAACAAGCAATAATATCATCTACATATCTATACCAAAGTAGAATATGTTGTTTGCCTAATTCTGAATTCATAATTTTATCTTCAATATCTGACATGAAAATATCTGCTAATAAAGGACTAATTGGTGAACCCATAGCAAGACCTAAGTTTTGAGTATAATATTTATTATTGAACGGGAGATAATTTTGTTCAATACAAAGTTGGAAAGCAGGAATAATATCATTTTTTATAACAATATTAGTATGAGTTTTATCTAAAATATTTTCAATTAATTTTAAGCATTCATTAGGAGGAATATTAGGGAACATATTTGTAACATCAAAAGAAATAAAAAAAGACCCTGTTGGAATATTTTTATATTTGATATTGTTAATTAATTCTAAAGAATTTTTTAAACTAAATTTGGATTCAAAATTTGTTGTATTTTTGAATATATTATTAATGTTTTTAGCTAAATTTCTTGTGGGAGCATTAATATATGATACTACTGGTCTTATAGGTGCATTAATTTTATGGTTTTTGATAAGTCCGTATAATTTAGGGGCACAAGCATTCATATTAATTAATCTCAATTTTTCAAAATTATTATTAAAAATACTGTTGCAATTTTTTAACCAATCTTTTAGTTTTGTTTGAAAATGTTTTGTTGGATCTTTTTTTAGTTCAGTTAATTTTTCATTTTTAATAAAATTTTGCATCTTTGTTATACAGGGTGTTACAAAAAAGTAGGTCAAGCCATTAACCACAGATTATCTGGCCGAAAATAATGGGACTTTCCTTATGCCATTTTTCATTTAGGCTTCTCTGTTTCAAGATACAGGGTGTTAAAGCTAAAATTTAAAAAACGATTTCTATTAATAACTCCTTTGTTTTTTACGATATTCAGTTGAAATTTTGTACAACATTTTTTCATATACCCGCACAATGTTTGTGTAATTTTAATTAAAAAAATCTATGCGCCAACCGAGGAAAGGGGGGTTGTAATACCCATTGACCTCCCAACTTTTCCTTGCGCACGTCTATGATTCAAAGGTATTATTTTTTATACCAAGCGTTCATTTCTTTTATTTTTTTCACTCTTGTAAAATTTTGATTTAGGGCTTTGTTTACGAGATATTGCAACTCATTTGACCGTTTGCCCTAATCAGTATACAGTGTGTTACAAAAAAGCAGGTCAAGCCGTTAACCACAGATTATCTAGTCGAAAATAATGGGACTTTCCTTATGCCATTTTTCATTTAGGCTTCTTTCTTTCAAGATACAGGGTGGTAAAGCTGAAATTTAAAAAACTATTTTTATTAATAACTCCTTTGTTTTTCACGATACTCAGATGAAATTTTGTACATTTTCTCATATACCGGCACAATGTTTGGGTAATTTTGATCAAAAATATCCATGGGCGACCGGAGGAAGGGGGGGTTGTAATACCCATTGACCCGCCAAACTTTGGATATAGCTCAAACTATCTAACTTCTTTCGTTGTGTAAGGTATTTTTTATGTATGATTTTACTAATATTGTCTCTGATCATGTCATCTAAACTGGCAAACGAAAGAAGTTAGATAGTTTGAACTATATCCAAAATTATAATAAAACTGACATCTATAATAACAATTCTAAGAAATCAATATTTAGTTCCAAATTTATCAATTCCAGTAATACAATTTTTGACAAAAATGAAACAGAATTACTAACAAAAGGTCCAAAATTGCCCCCAATATAAACAATATAAATAGAACCGAAATTTTAATTTCAGAAATTGAAGTAATTTTGAAAAAGGACGATGGTTCTCAGAATATTAGAAATAAAATTCATAATACCTTTCAGTACAAAAACTTAATCAATAACAAAATTAATAAAACTGATAATATTACAATCATTTCTATTAAAGAAAAAATTAATAAAGATAATTTGATAGTTTCGAAAGCAGACAAATCCAATGCTATAGTAATTTTACCTAAAGATGGATATATAACAAAGATGCAAAATTTTATTAAAAATGAAAAATTAACTGAACTAAAAAAAGATCCAACAAAACATTTTCAAACAAAACTAAAAGATTGGTTAAAAAATTGCAACAGTATTTTTAATAATAATTTTGAAAAATTGAGATTAATTTATATGAATGCTTGTGCCCCTAAATTATACGGACTTATCAAAAACCATAAAATTAATGCATCTATAAGACCAGTAGTATCATATATTAATGCTCCCACAAGAAATTTAGCTAAAAACATTAATAATATATTCAAAAATACAACAAATTTTAAATCCAAATTTAGTTTAAAAAATTCTTTAGAATTAATTAACAATATCAAATATAAAAATATTCCAACAGCGTCTTTTTTGATTTCTTTTGATGTTACAAATATGTTCCCTAATATTCCTCCTAATGAATGCTTAAAATTAATTGAAAATATTTTAGATAAAACTCATACTAATATTGTTATAAAAAATGATATTATTACTGCTTTCCAACTTTGTATTGAACAAAATTATCTCCAGTTCAATAATAAATATTATACTCAAAACTTAGGTCTTGCTATGGGTTCACCAATTAGTCCTTTATTAGCAGATATTTTCATGTCAGATATTGAAGATAAAATTATGAATTCAGAATTAGGCAAACAACATATTCTATTTTGGTAAAGATATGTAGATGATATTATTGCTTGTTTTAAAGGAACAACAAGACAATTAGACAATTTTCAAAATTTTTTGAACAGTATTCATCCAAAAATTAAATTTACTAAAGAAATAGAAACTGAACACAAAATTAATTTCTTAGATTTAACTTTAATAAATGAATGTAATACAATAAATTTCGATATTTTTAGGAAACCAACATATACAGATATTACTCTTTCATCAAATTCATTTCACCCCTTTTGTCAAAAAATTTCTGCTTATAATTCTATGATACACAGGGCCTTTACAGTACCGCGATCTTTGGATAAATTGAATAAAGAACTAAACATAATTAGAACAATTGCAATAAATAACGGATTTAAGATTGAAATCATCAATAGAATCATTAACAATAAAAAATTTAAAATTGCTTGTAACAACATATATCCTAAATTATCTAATGATAAAGTTACCAAATTTAGCTCAATTACTTATTTTGGAAATATTTCTGAAAAGATTGCCAGTATTTTAAGAAAAAACAACATACAAGTCACATTTAAACCATCAAATATATTATCACATATTTTATTTAACAGTAAAGACAAAACGCATAAACTTGACCACACAGGTGTTTATCAACTAAATTGCTTAGACTGTAACAGCATATATATCGGACAAACTGGCAGATCTATACGTATTAGGTATAATGAACATTTAAGATCATTTCGTTTAAAAAATGATCATTCAAATTTTGCTAATCATTTCTTTGATAACAATCATCAATTCCCTCCTCCGGAGAATACTAAATTATTGTTTAATTTTGTAAAGAGTTATCAATTAGATATATTAGAGTCTATAGAAATTTATAAACATAAAAATGATAAAAATTGTAACTTACTTAATGACCAAGTCGATTTAATACAATCTAGTTTATTTAAACTTTTGTAAATGATTCTCTTGTGTCTATGGGACAGGTTCTATTATTGCCATTATGACATTAAATCAAGAATCAATTGCAGTTTATTTGCTGCCCATATAAACCATGGACCTTCGAGGTTATTTGGCAATATGGGATTTACTTTCTTCCATTTTGTTTTATTTTTAATTTTGACATTATCATCGTTTTCATGTGCTTTTGCAGATGATATAGTGATAATGGCCGGAAGTAACAAAAGCTTACAAAATAATGTAAATGTCTGGAATGAAATACTTGACAGACACGGTATGAAGATAAATAAAAAGAAAACAAAAGTGATGGTAGTAGCTAGGGAGCCAGAGACAATGAACATCAGAATAGAAGAAGAAAATATTGAGCAAGTAACAGATTTTAAATACCTAGGGGTGCTAATCCAAAACAATGGAAAACAGAATGGTGACATAAATGAAAGAGTAGAAAAGACAGTTAAAGTATACCATGCGATGAATAAAAGTTTTATAAGGAAGAAGGAGATATCCAGTGAGACGAAAATGGCAATTTTTAAGAGTATCTACAGGCCAGTATTAACATTCGGGTGTGAGACATGGGTAATTGACAGAACAATGAAAAGTAAAGTACAGGCGACCGAAATGAAATTTTTGAGAGGAGTGAAAGGAATAACTAGAATTGATAGAGTAAGGAATGATGAAGTAAGAGCGGATCTGGGAATAGAGTCTATATTGGAATACATAGAAAGGAAACAACTGGGATGGTGGGGGCATATGCAAAGAATGGTGGGCGAGAGGATAGTCAAAAGAATATGGGAAGATAGGGTGCGAACAAGGAGAGGAAGAGGAAGACCACAAGAGGAATGAGATAATGTAGCAATAGCAGCGATAAAGAAGAAAAACAAAACACTACAAGAAGCGAAGCTTTTAGCACAAGCCAGAAAGCAGTGGAAGAAATTTGTAAATAGTGCTAGTGTGTAAAAGACAATACCCCGACACTGAAAGGTACAAGGGGATAAAGACTATATATATACAATTAATAATAGCAGTTGGCAGTTGTCAAGACAGAACACATAGACTTGACCACACAGTTCATTACAAGTTTAGCAGTTGGCAGTTGTCAAGATTCCATGGATATTTTGTTTATTTAGTTCTGATATTTCACTTGAAGGTTTTTTCAATTGAATTTATTGTTTTTTTTTCCTATTATGGTTTTCTTTAAATTCAATGTTTTTTCCCTTCAAGCTACGAGGTATTCGATTTTTCTTTGTGTTTTTCTATACCCCGTAGGTAAATACTGAAATTCAGTTATCTAGTTGTCTTATTTCATGGATATCATTATTATTTGTATTGTTCTGTCAATTTTAGTTTCCTTGTCAACTGTCATAATAATTTGTTTACAATAATTTTATTTATACATTTCTGATGATGGAATCATTGTGAATTCTGAAACCGGTCAAGTTATAATAATAAATCGTTATATTGGTAGTACGCGTAGTAATTTTTCAATTCATCAACTCTAGGAGTTTTCATTAAAAAAAAATTGGCTTGGTGCTAAGCATGTAAACTTTATAATATGCGCCATGGGGTCCTTCACGTGCAACTAAAATTTCATTTTGATATCTTGAATAGTAAGAACCAGAGATATAGAAAGCCTACACACTATTGACCCACCTCGAATACATTAGTGGGGTGTGCTACATTAGAATTTTTTAACACGTTTTTTAACAGCTGTGTAGTGAATTGTTATGTAAATTATCACATTTTCAGCCTTAAGGTGGCAATGTTAGGATTTCCCGCATTTTTCATAAATTCGCAAGTTATTCAAATTTCTATAAATATTTTTAAAAAAGGGCTTTTTAGCGACCTAGATATATTCAAACTTTATACCCGTGCATATTTTTGGATCGTTTCCTTGTGTAATATAATGAAGACACTGCATAAATTCATTTGGGTCGTTTTTCGCGTTTTCGTCGTTTTCTGACTTTAATACTTAATGATACGATTCAAAAATGTGTATGGATAAGAATGTCGAATTTATTTAGGTCGCTAAAAAGCCTTTTTTAAAAATATTTATAGAAATTTGAATAACTTGCGAATTTATGAAAAATGCGGGAAATCCTAACATTGCCACCTTAAGGCCCCAATGATTAAAATAGTCCACCAACAGATGAATATCGTTATTTTTACTTCCTTCAATATTAGTTTGTAGCAACTGGAGATAGGCGACCTCAGATTGAAGATTTCGAGAACCCATTTGTAATAACAGACGACAGAAAGAAAATATTTATGGAACTGTTTCTTCCTTATGATAGTATGCAGTATGTGGGTATCTTACCTAAAAAAAATCAGGTATTTTATTATAATTAATTTTTTTCATTTATTTAGTAAATTGTCTATCGGTAGGTAACTTCTGATACCACATTCACACTTGCATCACCTCGGAGCTTATCGTATCAGCGTATGGCCGTTTTCACATTTACAGACACCGGTACGGATATTTTGAAACACAAGACTCTAGGAGCATGGCGTTTATTTATATCTCAATGCAGAGATATCCAACGTTTTAGCGTACTATTATTCCCTTGTTTTCATTAGTATTAGCGGATTTTCTTTAAGAAAATATCTTTCCTGACGGGGCACCGGGCACAACACAGCGATTGTTCTAACCAATTGATCTATCCACGCCCCAACACTTAAACGTGAGCGAAAGGTCATATATAGGTGTTTCACATTTTTCGTGGGGGAGGTCTCCTGCATAGTTTTCCTTGACTGCTATGCCCGATTATTACTAATTACTTCATATTGACTAATAGGCACATTTTTTGACAAATAATGTGATACCTCTTGACTTCCTTATTATGCAAAAAGTCAGTAAAAAAGAAATCTGTTTGCAGAAAATGTCATGTGACGCTCCTGCTTAAGATAAACTTGGGGTTCTCTGGCACCCACTCGCGACTTGTAATATATTTGGCAGTGGTTTTTTTGCATTCCTCATGATGCAAAGAGTCCGTAAAATAAAAATATATTGATAGAAAATAATTATGTCAGTAGCAACTTTTAATTTAACCCTTAACTTTATAGGAGCGCCGTCTGCACTACAACTCAGATGTACCTTTGTTATAACCATATTAGTAGAACTGTTGACACTTCACCCCACTCCTTTTTCGATTTCCCCAGACACTTTCGTTCCAGTTTGACCCCGGAATTTCTTAATTGCCCTAATGGGTCTTTTCACTTCGCGGAATTTTGCAAAACGGCATAATTACCTCGACATTTCACAAAATTCCACGAAGTAAAAAGGCTCATTAGGGCAATTAAGGAATTCCGCGGTCAAACTGGAACGAAAGTGTCTGGGGAAATCGAAAAAGGAGTGGGGGCAAAGTGTCAACAGTTCTACTCATATTCTTGTTCCTCGTGTTTCAGATATTAAGAGTAATAACGTATTTCACGGTAGAAAATAGAGCAGTAATTTACCATTGAAGATTTTAGTACAATTTGATAAAAAGAAAATATTTATCGCCAAATGTTCATAAAGACATTTGATTCCTAATTTTCCATTTTTTTTAAATCCACCCACGTTGCTCATCGATTCATTGCTTGTTTCCCAAAGCCATTTGTTATTTAGAAATTTAGATCTTCATATTCAGTATTTAAAATTTTACAAAAATTGGTAATATAAAAATGTGGTGTACCTATCGACACAAGCGAACTTTTACAATGCGATATAAAATACTTTCTCGGGTTTCTTTATGGTTCACACGGACGAATTCTCCTGCAAATGCGCTTTAGTTTCACAAGACGGGGCGTTCCAGTTCGTAAGACTTTTCACGAAAACGATTTAACACTGCTGCCGGTGCTTATTTAACAGTAATTTTGCTTGGTTACAAAATTCCTTGCAGCCATTTTTATTATAAAATTAAGCAAATTCACTAACAAACAAATGTAAACAAAAATTTCGCATCACAAATAACGTCAAAAATGTATTTATTCAGAACATAGTTGTCAGTGACGCCATAAAAAGGACACAAATCATGTCAGCCCCAGTGAGGAGTCAATTTAGAATCGCTATCAGACGTTCATTTTAGGTATGCGTTCGTGCTCCTGATTCAGGGTCAGTTTGGTCCTTGGTTATGGGCCCTGTAGTTCTTAAAAAGTAAAGGTAGCTTTTATAGGCATATTTCGGATGCAGTATTGGGATACGAGTGTGTCTATTAGTCGAGGAATTTACTAAATGTACTTAGTACCAGCACAAGACACGCCTTCATTCATACGTCACTGCGAAGTGGGGGAACCATATGCGCTACCAGCAAGTTCTACTAAGTGCACAATACGTATACCACTTATGCTATAGTGCCCAAGCTACTGGCCAGCAGCTCGTATAATAGCATGGCTAGTGTGTCTTTCTGATGATCCTATGGTTGCTAGATCAGATCTTGCCCATCGCAATATTTTTTGTACTGATGCTATTTTGCACTTTTTTAATTACAAAAATCGATCCGGTTCTTTGACAAGTGGAACGTTATCAGTGCCAGTCGTTGGCATTTTAAACAATATTATTTTCTTGAAAAACAGACTGCAGACTAATCGTAATTCCACGATGACGCACATGGAGGCGAAGCCTGTGCTGCTGTTAAGTACATATAGCAAAATCTCTACCAGGTGGGCAAATCCAGTATATTGAGCGTCCATGAGATCAAACGCAGGATCGAATGCGCCGCGGTTAACAAAAACGTGGCACTGTGGACTTTGCATAATAATGACCATTCCTCATTTGGGTATATTAAGATATTTGTTGAAGATTACGGAGTCGATTCGCCTATTGCAGAGTGGAGGAACTCTACAATAATAGCCAGTGCAATGTACTAGTTCATTTGGCAATGCAGCTAGGAAGGTGGTTGCTGCTAGGGGCGAAGGTGGAGTTTTATCGCTGGTATTGTGAAGCCTGATGAGCAGCTTCTTATGGGAACTAGAACGGAAAGGAACACACAAGCAGAGATGTTCGGAAGTTTGGGAAGCAGGTTCGAATGGGTGATGTCAAACCTCATGCAACGCACACCAGAGTGAGTATCCATAAATCCGGCTAAGTCAAAAGTAATAGCCTCTAGCACTAGCTATAACAGAGCTGTCGCAATCCTTCACTTCAACAATTTTTTCTCTAAGCATACCGGTAGAGGGGTAAGCTGCAATGAACAAATGTTGAGAGAACAGGACAGAACCATGTGTTGTACAGATAGACCTATAACTGTACATAGCGGTGGGGTAGATGTTGCTGCTAAAGTTACTGGGAATACCATTGACATAAAGATCGTCAGTATTCAAGACAAAAATTATTGCATTTTTAGTAAGTTCGCAAGATATGAAAGGCCACCAAGAAAGTTAAGGGAAACGAGAACGCGAATCTCTTAGCGAAGAGTCGAATCAATGTCTTTCTAATATAGGTAACAGGAGCTCACTTGCTGTTTTTGCCATATCAGACATTTAAATATGCAATAAGGCCTAAGTAAGGCAGAAACATGCCTCTTTCTGGATGGGAAGTCTTGGACTGAGAAAATCAAGGATGTTCATTGACGGACAATTATTTAGCAAGAGCTGAAGAATGAGACAGGGTAAAACCCATCAGAGATGGACACTAAGACTGCTTACGGAACACTGTTCACTTATGACTTATGAGACTACTTACTACTACTGGAATTAAGGAAAATCCTGGTTGCAGAATGAATGGAGAACAGGAGAAAACAAGCTTTATTTTCAATTTGGGGGAGGCCTTATGGAAGTACAATAAGCCGAGTTTCAGTGCGAAAGGCCAAACCTACTCCGTTTAACAATATAGTCGTTCGTAAAAAGTATAAACACTATACTACATTTAAGATCCTTCTCAGAAATTACTGGAATTGGTTTCAATTAATTTCTGACAGGTTCAGATACGTACTATAAAATTTATCCTTATTTAAACTTCTTTTGGTTTTTAAGAACGTATCGGTATCAGGGCTATGGTCAATATTATGGTTACATGAAATGCTTTAGTTACAGGAAGGTGGTTCACAAAATGTTACTTTAATATATTCGTTTATATTTTCTTTGATAAATTGCTTGCACTGGAATGCAGGCGGAAGAACATGGGATGAAGGTGTTTGTCAAGTATGTACCTACATGCACAATTTTTGCCTTAACTTATTTACACTTTATTCGTTTAGGCAGCGGGCAATTCTTCTAAGAATGAGATACATTGTGACTGTAAAACTTTGTCTTCTCTTACGGGAACATTGCGTGGAACAAAGGCAGTGGCTGAAGAAATTGTTCCACTTGAAATTGAATTACCATTGCAATTAAACTGGACCATATTTGTTTTCTTGGTTGTTACTTACTCCTTATATAGCATAGCATTGATCTTTTGGATTCGAATTTTAAAATTTCATAAGGTAGGTAAGAATGTTTCATCTAAAGTAGAACTATTAAGTAAAACGATTATAGCAATTTAATCTTGAAATATGATCTTTTGCAGGACTTTCCTATTTTTCTTGCTGACAATTCGAAGTATAGTCGTTACGGATACCTGTTGGAAGTGAAAACAGGTAAACTGAAGTTTTCCGGAACGACATCGAATGTAATGGTCCAACTCCATGGTACCAAAGAAGATAGTGAAGTTGTACTCCAAGGGCATTTGAAATTAAAGCTATTTTTATTTAAATTGTAGATTCACGTTTTAAATTATCCAGATCCCCAGAAAAAACTTTTGCAAAGATTCGAAAAAGACCGTTTTGTCTTGACGACAAGTAAATACTTGGGACGCATAGATGAGCTGACTTTATGGATTGATTCAGTAGGAAATCGAGAATCTTGGTACCTGCGTATCCACTAATATGATCTAAACTTGTCCGTGAATTTCGATTTTTTTCTAATAGGTATTGTGAATATGTTCATATCATCGACCTTCAAGGAAATGAAGAATGGTTTTTTGAAGTTAACAAATGGTTTACGGTTTTGGAATACGGTATTGTGCAAAATACAGTCAAAGGTTCCGAAAAAATGTTAAATAATCAAAATGAAGAGAAGAAGCGTTGCAATAAATTTTGCTATGCTAGCAGACCCACTCATACCTGGAACATAACAATGTGCCTATAATTGGAATTAAAATGCTGTAATTATGTGAATATAAAGTTAATTTGTAGATCTGAGAAAGAAAAATTTTCCTACATCAAAAAGATAACAGTTATATTGTCCATAGTCTTGACTAATTACGGAGCAACATTAATATTCTATGGGCTGCCCATATTTGAACGGTCCGATGCTATCACATATTACGGTCATTTTCACATGTATGGTGAGACACTACTGATCGCTTTCGGAAGCTCTGTCACATCATTTATTGTTCATTTAGTAATCATTTTGATGTTTAGGTAGGAAAAGTGTTCATACAGGATGTGTAAAGTAAGAAACGTGGGTATCAATAACTTAATTATTAGACACTCCAAATTCAGAATCGGAATGGAATAAATGAATTTTTCAGAATGCGAAATATGAATCATGATACTATCACCTCAAAACCATGTGTATACTAATGTTTTAATATCAAATAAGCGCACCAATGAAAGATATTGGTCCGGTTTTCCAAAGAAACCAACATCGGCTTCGTTGCTATAATATTGGTTTTCTGATTGGCTGTATCATAGCAACGAAGCAGGTGTCAGACTTAATCCGGTGTTGGTTTCTTTGAAAAATCGGGCCATTGTGTTTTGTATTTAAAACAAAGTCTCATGTCTACCAACCCTCGTCTTTCTTCCAAATCATAATTCATGTCTATAACTAATACAATTTTTAAGCTGGACTATCTGTATTAACACCGTCTCAGAAGCGAGGAGAACTCTTCACGGGTTTTTGAATACCGCAGCATTAAATTAAAGACTCCTTCGATGTGAACTACCTCAGATAGATAACCTTAATTTCTGAGAAATAAATAAGTTTGTTAAGGATATCGGCGTTTTTTACTTTACATCCTGAATTTTGAAGACAAAGATTCTTTTTCCAGGAACTCCCATCTATGTGTATCTAATAGAAGAACTGTAGACGTTATAGCTTGGTATGAGATATTTTTACATATTATTTAGAATAATTCAATGACTTAAATCTTTGCGAATATGGCATCTGGGTCACTCAGCGCTTCAATGCACAGTACCACACAACATATTGCTACAACGACGGTACTCTCCCTTTTTCTGTCGGACGCCACTCATACAATACTTAGCGGTACTTCTGGATTAGGCCCCTAAATATGCAGCTGTATCCCTGGGTATCACGTATTGGGACACGCTGTATATTTATAGGGTTCGGGTCGTTCTCTTATGAACGAATCTTTCGTTGTATTTACGGTCTGGTCGGTGGGAGACTTATCCATCCATAAACCCTTAGCTTTCAGTCGAAGAAGGGCAGGTTTTCTCTCTCTCTATTGCTAAACTGCGATAAAATAGTAGCACATAAACAAAATATAACTAAATTCTATTACTTTAACTATTTACAATGAATTTGAAAAGTTGATTCGGTATATATACAAGATATTTACATTGAAATAAAGAGATTCTCACGGTGTATCCTGATGGTACGTTAGTGGCCCGTCGTGTGATCAAAACTGAATTATTACAGGTGTTTCGGAGAATACGTGGTAGCACCGAGGTGCGCTGACTCCTAGACGGGGTTATGGTCGGTGATTTTCGTAGAAGCACCAGAGTGCAAGCCCGTTGGGGAACGCCACTAGCTTATGCGTCGCAAAAAAGTAATCAGTTCTTCCTTAAGATTTCGAAAGGGGCCGCCGGTTAAACAAGGTGCGATCGGTTTTTGCCGTAAAAACGTCCCGTTCCAGACCGAAGTCACACGGGATTGCCAAATTGATCTAACCTTCATCAGCAGACACCCCTGATTCCCCGGCATGAACACATTACTACTCCTTAGGTACCTACGCATAAGATAGATCAAGCCAGGTTGTGACTGGGCAATGTTTAATTGTTGATATTTCAGCAATAACAGTAATTAAACGCCGGGCATTTACTCAAATTTATAAGACGGTGAATATCAGTCGATCACACGGCGAAGTCAGGAGCGTTCAATCAGGTACTTCTAGTTCGGATGTGAGCGGCTAACATATCTCCTATGCTGGGAGTACTGATGGCCGGACGACCAGTTACTCATTTTCGCCATCTGGATCATCCACTTTTATAAGCTGTGAGTGAGGTTAGCGTCGACTAACGGGAAGGAGTAGTGCCGGATGTAAAATACGTGACGTCACATTGGTACCGGGCGCAACTACCATTCCATCTCACTTGACTGCGGTCTCGCATGGCGCGCGCTTGCTTCTTCCACCTGTTTCTACGAACACAGATGACGTACCTATCTTCTGGATCACGACGTGACGTCGGAACGTCTAAAGTAAACACTAACAATTCTTGATTATTTCACGTGTTTACATTCGCAAATAACAAGTGATGAATGTATAATTTGACGGTTTCAGATTAAAAATAGTAACGCTATAAAACGTAGCAGGTATATAACATGCATCGGGCTGATTCTGTCTGCTGCGTGGATTTCGCCCAGAGGTGACCATCAGTTTGCTTGTCGCAATACTATTGTTATAAATACACCGTGACATGTATTAATAATAATAATAAAGGTCGGTAGACTCTTGTAGAAGTCATTCTGCTGAATATCTGGTAGAATAAAAATTCATCCAAAAATTTCTTGGAGGCTACTGGTTTTACATATTTTATTTTTATTTTCATACGGTTCACTAATAAATAATTTCTTTCCTCATAGGATACTCTGTACTTCACTGATTGTGGCAAATACAACTATTTTGGTTATATTTGGATTTTCTATTGGTTACACCGCAAGTCTCTTATGGATATTTTCAACCATTGGAGCATTGATCCAAAGCATATTTGTACTTGAAAATATTTATTTGATAAGCACGAAATGCTTTGCTGTGAAACGCCGAACTATGCCCGATGGCGTACGTGTAGTGTCTGAATTCCTATTGGACATAACTCTTAGCACATGTTGTACATATTTCAGGTGAAAAAATATATAAATAAGGAGACCATAGAACATGTAGAGGAACAGAGGAAAGCCCTATATAAAAAATTTGGCAGTACGTTACTCAGGCCCTTTTTGGGACACTTGTATAAACCTTTGGATGAAGGAGAAATAAAAGTGAGTATTTTTGCCTCTAAATGCAATGCAAAATAAAAATATTCTTTTCCGTCGACAGTGTATTTATGAATATGTTTAACAAACGCAAAACAGTTCGTTTGACCCCTATTAATGAATGATTTCTATTAATAAACGATTTTAGTACCCTAGGCAACCAAACATAGGTTCATATACAATGAAATATCAAAATCAAGTTGTCATGTCATCAAGATCAGTCACTGTCAAGTTTATAGCTTCTGAAATCGTAATTCGTACAAAATTTAATAAATGGATGTTGACGAAGATTTTACCTTAAAAGTCGACGGAAAAATTTTGTAACGAACTCTTATATTAAAAAGCGATTAATAATCTCGACAATTAACTCACTCGCTGCGCTCGTGAGTGAAAATGTCTCGATTGTTAATCGCCTTTATTAATACACTTGTTCGTTAAATAACTATTAAACCTCTAAGCATGAGAAGTAATTTTGAATCTTGAACCTTGACAAATTTAAGGATAAAAGTTTCAGATCGCTTGGAACACAATTTTTTCCTCCCTGCGACTGATTCTGAGCTTTTTGTGCTAGTGTCGTTCTGCGTGCCTTAAACAATAAGCAAAAAAATCATGAAAATCGGAGAAGGTGCCAGTATTCTACAGTTACCAAAATTATTTCTTTTCAAGAAGTAGGTATGAAATTAGGCATTTTTGCAAAAAATTACGAAAATCTAAGAATTCCTCTGTATTCAGAAATCTTCCCCTTTTTCATTTTATGCGTATTGCAAGTTCTTATCATTTAAGGTGTTTTGGATTTTAAAGAATGAATACAGAAAGTCTTTCCATTTCAAACCTGTCCAAGATCTTCTCGTGCCCAATTACGAGAAAGAACTTCATTTTTGCAGATGGATGTTGGATTCGGTACATGATAATCAAGATTTTGTGCAAAAGATATTATGGGCAGCCATATTTACTAAGGATGGTGCGGTGAATTATCACAATCTCCACATCTGATAGCACAATAATCCGCATCCGATAAGAAAAAGGAAATTTCAACAGAAACTTTCAGTTAACGTTTGGGTGGGGATTTTGGGCGGAACAATTTGTGGACCACATTTTTTGCCCGCGCGTTTAAATGCAGATTTATTTTTGATTTTCCTTAATAATACATTAGGAAATTTACTTGATGATATACCCGCTTAATGCAAGGAATGGACGGGGCGCCGGCTCACTACGGCCGTCAGACACGGTAATGGATGACCCAACATTACGAAAATAGGTTGGTGGATTGGAAGGTTACCTCCTGCTATGCAGAATCAAGCCTTGGGTCCTGGTATAGGGCCAGAGCATTGGCCACCTCGCTCGCCGGATCTTAATCCCCTGGACTATTGGCTGTGGGGCTACTTAAAGGTGAGAGTTTATGAGGTGACCATACAAACAAGGGAGCAACTCATACAGAGGATCATCGACTCCACAAATGAGCTTAGGGAGGATCCACAGACAACAATGCGTGCTGTTAATAGCATATTGAAGAGGTGTAGAAACTGTACTGAAGTAAATGGACAATTTGAACAATTTTTGTAGTTTTTAAATAAATAATACTTACACGTTACTTATTTATTATTAAAAATTATTTTGCGCCCGCAAATTTAATGCATTTTTAAACCTTAAATATCTCAAAAGTGCATGAAGCCACAAATCTTACAAGAGTATCGTTCTTTTACAATTTGAATTTTCACATCGAAATTCCTTCAATTTTAAAAAAATCTTCAGTGGCGTAGAAAATATGGGGCAAGAATCGGTCAACTCCCCCATTATCTACGCCACTGTACTTTTTAAAACAAACTAGTTATTGTCAATTCGTAGCTGCTTAATTCAAAAACGCCTATCCAAAATTTGTTCGAAATTGATTGGATGGTAAAAATGTTATTTAAAAAAAATTAAAAATTCATAACTTTCTAAGGCAATTATCTCCGTTATTATGGATTTCCGGAACCATATTTATAGAAAGTTTTTTTCATAAAATCTTATGTACAATCACCACTTAAATTTACGGATTTAAAATTTGTAACACCCTGTATAGGCTGCCCGGGATGCGCCACTGCAATGCTACTTTCTTCTATCTTAACATCATATGGAAATATGGAGGTCGGGTATATTCCTTTATCAGGGTGATGTGGAATTTAAACCAATCAGTTGATAGGAAAAAGTAGCTTTTAGGACTTTTTATTCATGAACACTATACAGGGTGATTCAGAGCGGGCATGTCAAATTAAAATGGGTGCTACAGCAACTCCAAATAAGACGAAAAGTTTATATGAACATATATTCTAAAGTGATTACTAACAAAGATACAGGGTGTAAAAGTTTTAATATTTTTCTAATATCGTAATGTAATAATTAATGTGTTTCCTCGTTCTTCTTGTTAGTTTTGTTAGTGCGTTATTCTTAATAAACTATTTTTTTCAATTTTCACTTTCCTTGCATATCGATGAAGCCATCATGGAAAATTTCAGTGCATGTGCACGATTTCACAAAAAGCTATTTCATTCAAAAACTAAGCTTTTTACGAAAAATTTTGCAGATACCAGTTTCTTCCCAAATTGAACGTAGATTACAAATGCATTAAGATCACCTGCATTCTCCAGTGGCGTAACGTAGGATTGGGGAAATAAATAAACGGCCTACCTCGTAGCAACGCTACTGATGGGGCAAGCAGAGTAAAATTGTTTGGAAAATTAGAGCTTGGCAAATGGAAACGAGTCCTTAAATTTCAACTCAATAACTTTCCTTGTTACTAAGATAAGTAAAAGATGAAAAAAAAATATTAAAACTTTTACACCCTGTATCTTTGTTAATAGTCACTTTAGATCATAATTATGTTCATATAAACTTTTCGTCTTATTTGGAGTTCCTCTAGCATCCATTTTAATTTGGCTTGCCCGTTCTGAATCACCCTGTATAGAAACAAGAAATCAAATTCAAAATAATTTAGGGTGACCGGTGATTTAAATTCAAAGATTGAAAAACGTTTATTTAAAAAAATAATTTTTGATGCTATAAGAGTAAAATTAGGTTTGAATATTATCGTCTTCACTATTAAAAATTCAATTTATTTTCAGAGAAAGCGGATGAAAGAACTTGCTCGCCTGGAATTTATAGCATTGATTCAGGATTTAGTCATGTTCATCTTGTACATAGTTCTTTTATACGCCGTGGTAATGATCAATAAAGACCCTTACTGTGTATACAATAACAAAGTTATGGAAGACGTATTTGTATTTGGAAAATACAATAGATCTATGAACCTGGAAGACATACACGACGACAGCAGGTAAATATTATTGAACTCAATTAATGCCAATTTTTTATTAAGACAGCATTGTTTGCCTTTAGACAGTCACTGAAATTGCTAATAAACAAGATTTTTTTAAGGGGACATTCGCAGAATCGATATCTCAGTTCTGAAATGGGCCAGAACTAACATTGCTTTTATTAATGTGTAAAATAAAGTGACAGAGCTTCGCTGTGTACCGCGGTTCTCTTGAAATGACAGTGAAATGCACAAATATTTTCAAATTTAGCTTCACTCTCCCGGACTTATTTTTGAATGGTTAACAAACTGCGAAATTAAAAACTAATTGAAAAATTGCAGAACGACCGGAACCGAATTTTGAATTTCGCAATTTCAATCTACTCTCGTTTCTCGGTTTGTTCTCGAATGGACTTTTCGTATTGAAAATTTCAAGTTCGCTAGATTTGTAATAGGTTCTGACACAGCGCAGCGTTTCAAATTTTAGTACACTAGTTCATCTCGCGCGCTCACTGCCCTAGTCGAATCATGACTTCAAAGAAACACATTATTGCCTGATTACAAAATAAGTTACATCTGATATAATTCCCTGAAAACGTAGTTTTGAACTATACGGCTGTTTCTTTGATTTCCTAAATAAATTATCAAACCTTCCCAAGAACGAACTCTTGAAAAAGCCACGCATAATTGTCCGTGAGTAAATATTTCTTTTCGGAGATCAATTCCTATTTGATCAAATGTTTGGCCTTGTGATTTGTTAATAGTCCTTGCAAACGCTAGTTTAATGGGAAATTATTGTCGTCTTTTAAAAGTAAAAGGATAAACATTTTCACAGTACAACGCTATACGGTTAATGAAAACTATATCTCCATGTTTATCGCCTGTTAAAATTTTGCTCCGTAGGATATTGTCTCCCAATGGTAAAATTAACAATCTCGTACCATTACATAAGCCTTCATTAATGCTGAGATTTCTAACCAACATCACAATACAATATACTCTCAACTTCAATTCATGCGGAGGAAAATTTGGCGGGTTTAAAGTATTTAAATATTCAGGAAGAAAAGCATCGTTTAAATCTCCATTATCACAATTTTCAACACTATCCAAGTTAGTATAATTTTTTTCTGTTTTTATATCTAACAGTTCTACCACTTTTTTGTTAATGTCTTCAACATCAGAATAGCTGATTACGTCATATCTATGAATCGCTCATCTCTAATTGATTCCTCCATATATACGTTCAACGATATCCGAATTATAAATACATCTCTGTGACAATTCTAAATTGCTATTCATATCGTTCAAAACTCCATCTCCAACATCCAATAAAAACTTGGTGAATTCTTGTTCCTCTGATAGAGCCCGCATATTTTGTGTTTAAGAAAATTTACGGAAATAACTCCAAAGAGAACTACATTTTATACTTAAATTCACTGGTTCACAGCGGGTATCATTTATTTTAACTGGTAACTACTTAGGAAGTACTACTTAGGAAGTAAAATAACCCAAGACGGTAGGAGCACTAAAGATATAAAACAAAGAATGGCGCAGGGCCGAGTTGCGTTTAACAAAAAGAAACAACTGTTATGTTCGAGAACGGTTAATATAGAGACTAGGAAGAGACTCTTAAAGTCGTATGTATGGAGTACGGCATTATACGGGTGTGAAACTTGGACAATAGGAGAAGCGGATAGAAAAAGAGTAGAAGCGTTTGAACTGTGGTGTTACAGACGCATGATGAAGATACCGTGGATAGATAGGGTTAGCAATAGTGAGGTATTAGAAAGAGTTGGGGAAAGGCGAAAGGTGTGGAAAACAATAAAGAGTAGGAGAGATAGGATGGTAGGACACCTTCTAAGACACGAAGGAATAGTTCGCGACATACTGGAGTCAGAGATAGGAATAAAAAGAGGTAGGGGTAGGCCTAGATTAGACTACTGCTCTCAAATAGTTAGGGATGTAGGATGTTCTACTTTTAGGGAAATGCGTAGGTTAGCTCAGGATAGAAAAGAATGGAGGTACGCGTCCAACCAGTCTTCGGACTGAGAACCTTATGATGATGGGTAACAATTGTCAAAAATCTCCTCGCAACACCATAATTTTTCCACCAAACGGAACATCACAATTCATAAAGTCTCGTAAGGTTCTGTCTATAATGTCTAAAGCATACCTTGGCGCCACAGGAGCTTCATCCCAAATAAAAACGTCTACACTCCTTAAATAATCTGCTTCTTTTGAATTTTTCTTAAAGTTGGAAGATGAATCTAAAAACAGAGGAACAGGTAACCCAAACGTTTTATGAACTGTTCTGCCATGAGGAAGTAATGTTGCTGCTATGCCTGTGAAGGCCATGGTACAAACAATTTTATTCTTCCTCTTCAGTAAGCTGTAAAGGGTTGCATAAACATAAGTCTTACAGGAGCCTCCTGGACCGTCTACATAAAAACATGAAGATTCAGAAATTGATTCATTTATGTTAGCATATCATTTACCCAAAATAATATCTACAATTTCTTTCTGCTTTTCATTTAGGTGTTTATATGTATTGTCGTGATCCTATTTGTATTGCTGGTTCTTCATTTGCATATTCAATGTCGTGGCATGGTAGGAAACATTGAAAGATTGTAATCTTCCGCAGAAAGCATGGAACTAATTTGAATCTAGGCTTTTTTTGTCCTTCAGTATTGCTGTAACGTCTTTCACAATCTTGTGACATTGCTTCTTTAAATTCTTTCCACAATTCTTCCTGATAAATTGGTCGGCAATGGATTAAAATACGAATGAATAAATATCTCAGCTGTCTGGGCATCATCCAAATTTCAGATTCATTCATGCATGGCTCTTTTCCACTCGTGATGATCTTAAATAAGACCTAATTTTAAACACGCTGCTACATAAGATTCCTGTCTTTCTCCGTTTACTGTTTTCAGATCTTCAAATCTGTTTGCTCCTTTAATATGGAGTAAAAATAATCGAAAATGAAATAGTTCAATTTGGCTGGGGCTTACGGAGTACATGCGTCCAATAACTTTGAATTGTTTCTAGAAGCATCTACAGATAGGTGTGCAACTATGATTCCTCAAAGCACACGCTTAGCATGTGTACGGCAACGGGCGTATTTTCTGCTGATATACTATTTTTGTAAACGTTCTTGGCACCACAACTTCGTGGCTCAGTGGTCGATTTGTCGGTCTTCCAGTTCGCAACGTTGAGGGTTCACACCTCCCCGCAGTCATTTTTTGTTATTATATTTTCATTTTTTTCTTTTGAACAAAAAATCGGTCAGGTCCAAAAGGACAGTTAGGGGATCGCCATCACGCGATACAGATATTCACTCATTCCACATTAAATCATTTGACGTGCGTCGACGCTGGATTGGGAATCACAGTTGCACTCCTATCTGTAGAAGCTAGTATTCTTTCTGACGGCGTATACTTTTACAACGACAATAAATATGATACCTACCTGTGATAGTTCAGACGTACGCACTTTTCGCGATCGGCTCCCGTACGTATTAAAAAGAGACGGAAACGAAAAATCTGACCTCGCTAGATCGAAACGGTACGTTCCTATTGCGCATTCTCCACGACTAACATCACTTTTATTAGATAGGACTGCGAATACCTATCCCCATAATAATCGTTAAGTAGTGGTGGGGAGTTAGACTACAATACAGCGGGCGCGGGTTCAATCCCTAGCGTCCGCAGTCACTAGATCTGAACGTTTTTCTGACTCTAGGCCGTCTCAGACTAAAAGAATTGGTGCCTAGAGTAAAACCTGCTGTAATAATAAGCGGTTTGACGCGTAGTGCTTGTTCCACTATTTTCTGATATCTATGAAAGTGCACTTCAATTAGGCGAAGCTAAATTAAGCACCTCTGACGTGCTTACTCGTACACTGTCGTCAGACGGTATAAAAGCGAGACTATTATATTATTTACAAGTAAAGGGATTATAATATTCTAGAATATGTACCTAAATTTGATGTGATTAATTATTATGTACCTGCTTTTCTTTTAAATTAGCATAATCCAATTCATAAATGAGACAGTTATACCCAGCCTTCAAGCCATTCAGTGGTATGATAAATGGGTGGTGATGGACCCAGGTTTGACGGGTGACTTCAATACAAAAGTGTTGGGAGTAGCTCGATTACGACAACAGAGAGTGATAGATGAACAGTGCTACAATCCTTGGGCTCTACAAATTTTGAACTTGAGTTGCAGACCAGAGTATTCAAATGGCAGAGTATCCTTTGGCGATTTTGACCAGTCATGGAAAAGAAAAAGTGTGCAGTTTGGTTACAGTCGCTATACTAAATTTTGGGAATATACGTCTGATGTAGGATTTACAATAGGTATGTGTATAGGATTTTCCAGAGAAATATTCGCTTTTACATATTTCAGAAACCATTGAGAGGGGAGATGAGGTAGGTAGTTATTGAATAGTTGGTCAACTTTTATTCCTTACCTGTATTCTCTTCCACAGTGGAATACTGCCTTTATTATGCGTCTTTCCTATTTTTGTTTATTGTTTTAACGCCTCTTCGACAGTTTTATAAATTCAGTTACGAAATTAAATTGGTGTGAACTGGACTTAATAAGTTCTGCCCACCACTCCATTCTTAACGCAACAACGTGAACAAAATTAATAACTCGATGTGACGTTTTGAGGTTTTCATTTAAGACTACAACACCGCAATTGTTGTAGGTACTAATAACTGCTACTTTAAGTAACTGATAACTAAATATCTGACGTCTTATACTTTGCGTTTCGTCGAATTTTAAAGTTTTCAGTCCGAAGACTGGTTGGACGCGTACCTCCACCCTTCCCTATCCTGAGCTAACCTACGCATTTCACCAAAAGTTGAACATCCTACATCCCTAACTATCTGAGAGCAGTAGTCTAATCTGGGCCTACCCCTACGTCTTTTTATTCCTATCTCTGATTCTAGTATGTCGCGAACTATTCCTTCGTCCCTCGTGTCCTACCATCCTACCATCCTATATCTCCTATTCTTTATGTCTTCCATACTTTTCGCTTTTCCCCAATTCTTTCTACTACCTCCCTATTGCTAACCTTATCTATCCACGGGATCTTCATCATGCGTCTATAGTACCACATTTCAAATGCTTCTCATTTTTTCCTATCCGCTTCTCCTATCGTCCAAGTTTCGCATCCGTACAATGCCGTACTCCATACATACGTTTTTAATATGGGTTTGGTATTTATTGTCTCAATTCTTTTGTGACATAAGTTATGCTTATTATCAATTATATTGGGGTTGTGTTTACAACTTGCCTATTCTCAGTAATATATTTTTGACGATACTTTTGTTTTTCAGGAGAAATTGCCACTTATCCCGGAGGTGGTTATCAAGCCGTATTGGGAAGAAACTTATACAACTCCTTCTACAATCTAAAGTATATCGCGGACCATAACTGGATAAATAAAGAAACAAGAGCGGTTTTTATAGAATTTTTAGTTTACAACGCGAATTACAACTTGTTTAATGCAGTATCGTTGAGACTGGAAAAAAGCGCGTCTGGATATGTGGATAAGTCATACCACGTACGTATGCTCACCATCTTCGTTGGAAGTTTAGAAAAATCTGCCGAGTGCAAACTGAAACCAGTAAATTTGAAGTGGCGTAAATAATTTACAACGCCAGATGTAATAAAAATAGGAAGTACCTCCGTAGCCGGCGCCGGCCTTGCGTATAGTTGCCGGACGCGCTTCTATTTGGGAACGAAAAAGACTGATACAACGCATTTTAAACAGACCACTTAGCTATCGTCACACCAGATACACGCATTTTTTGCAAAACGTGAGAGAAGAAATTAACCTATACGGGAGCCCATCCCACCCGGCCCGAGAATACCAAACCACAAATAGCCCAGTCAAATGGTGATTTTTCCGTAACAAAATTGCGGAAGTATTTTTCTCAGCGGTTCTATATGTTTCCTGGGGGTACTGAATCCGAATTTCAGGTTTGCTGCCGTGTCGGTTTCTCAACGGAAAACGCAAAAACCTCAAAATTTTCGCACTTTTTTCAGTTTTTCACTTACATCTCGAGAATTATGCGTTTTTCGAAGATGACCACTCTATAGAGAATTAAAGTAGACAAAATTTCCTACAAAATGCACTAGTCAGCTTTGATTTTCTGACGAGCAGTATCGGCGCTAGAGCGCGCTGAAAAACGGCGACTTTTTGGCCCTTCTGCGAAAACGTCAGAAACGTCCACTTCTGCCACCTACAACTCGAAAAATATACGTTATCAACAAAAACCGTTATACCACTTGAAAGTACATTAAATTTTCTACAAGAGACGTCTCTAACATTCAGTTTTCTCATAAGGTGGGAGGGAGCAAAGAAAAATGCCTTGTGCGCCCTTCACCCAAAACGACCACTCCCACCTGTATAACTCTCATCGGAGCTATGCTTTTGCTTAAAAGAGGTTGTTTTGAATGAATTGATGGCAAAGCATGTTAGATGAAAACATTAACAAATTATGTTTACGATATATAGGTACTAAAAGTTCCAAAAGTGGTGTTCCAGTTTGCGACGCGAATCGTTTATGCCGGACGTTGCTATGTTTTCGCCAGCCCCGCCCCCCATAACCGATGTGATTTTTCGTTAAAAGAACATGATTATTTATCTATTTTTTGCTGCCCTTTGTTTACTAGTGCAAGGCTAACACGTTTGTTGTCATTCAAATTTTCAAATAAAATCTTTTAGATCCGCCTTCAAAGCTTTAATTGGCGGACAGTTGCTAAGGTTTTTTTACCTCAGAATGTAATTGGTTATGGCATTTTAAGCGGAATTGAACCCTAAAGTGTAAGACCAATTTTGGCACCGATAGTACATGACCCTGAATATAAAGCTGAATATGAAATCTGTATGTAGTAATGTACATGTGTCATGAAATGAGTGAAAGTCGAGCCCAGGATTGGGTCTTCACTTCGAGTAGGTTCTCCATCTAAAAAAGAAAGAAGGCATTTAGTGTTAGAACATGGTTACAAAAGACAGATAAGTTGTATGGTAAACTATCGATGTATGAAGAAATACCTGATGTCATGTGCGTAGTTATTTTAGTCGTCTCTGTTTTGTTGTTGGTGGTCCAGGCAATGTTTCTTGGGCACTGAAAGGTCCAGGTGAAGGATCTTGGGCAATGGAAGGTCCAGGCAAAGGGTCAGGGGCGGTGGAAGGTCCAGGCTGAACAGCGAGTTGTTGCGGTCCTTCAGCTG
Organism: Xestobium rufovillosum; assembly: GCA_963966045.1. Taxonomy (NCBI): domain Eukaryota; kingdom Metazoa; phylum Arthropoda; class Insecta; order Coleoptera; family Ptinidae; genus Xestobium; species Xestobium rufovillosum. Next base: position 17,876,041 of record OZ014504.1, read on the forward strand.
AAGAAAATGTAATTGAATGATTAATGTTATTATAGAGAAAAATGATCAGTAAACTAAGCATAATGCTGCAAAATATTACATGAATTAATACCTTCTGTCGCCTCAGCTGCTTCAGATAGTGGTACTGCAAGGGGCTCGTCCAGGTCGTCTTCCTCCTCTATATCCAAATTGTCTATATTGGAGCACGACCCTTCACATTGCTGGCACAGTTTCATGCAGAACAGTCCTGTTCGCCTACACCCACAACGACCTTGGCGAGTGGGTCACATCAGTAAGCAAGCGCCAACTTGAAAGAGTTGGTTCTCGCTCACTGATCGTCCCCTCTAAAACATTACTAGTCAATGTTAGAAGACTTTCACTTATTTCATGACACATATGTACGTTACTACATACAGATTTCATATTCAGCTTTATATTCAGGGTCATATACCTATACAACGTGTCCAAGATAAGGAGGGCCAGTATGGGGATATTGGAAATGACAAGAGATGCGGATTTGTTTAAATGGGAAAAAAGTTGTGTAACTAAAGGACCAACAAAATGGCGCCTAGAAATCCTTGATAAGATTTTCTGTTTTTGAGTTATTTTGAAAAAACTGAATTTATGGATTTTTAACTATATTTTTTTCTGGCTTTAATATTAAAGTTAGAGCGAAACTGACGAAACTTCTTCGTAGCAACTTTTGATGAAATTAAAGATTTCATTGCCAATTTTTTTATTCTACGTTTCATCTTCGAGCAACCATCATCAACTTCATTTTTTTAAATACGGTCCTGATTTTCTGATGTCAAATTTTATGAGCCCTTTTTATTCTGAATTCAACAATGTACCACACATTATGGTTTAATTACGTTTCGACCCTTTTTTGGCCATCATCAAAGGATTTTTAAGATACGGACCTGTATGTCTCATAGTTTTGTAAAAAATATGTACATACAGTATAAGTTAGGCAATTTTTAAGTGCACCACAAGAGTTTTACGAATCTGTTAGATGATACTAGCGATAAGCACCTACCCTACTCTAAGCATAGCGCATCTTGCAGTTTTGGAAAATCTTGTTCTTTTCTGATATCAGAAGAAAGCCCACCTAACTGTATTTCTCATAATTTTTAGAAAATTAAGAGAAATGCAGGTCCGTATCCTAAAAATTTCTTGATGATGGTCAAAAACGGGTCGAAACGTAATTAAACCATAATGTGTGGTACATTGTTGAATTCAGAATAAGAAGGGCTCATAAAATTTGACATCAGAAAATAAGGACCGTATTTAAAAAAATGAAGTTGATGATGGTTGCCCGAAGACGAAACATAGAATAAAAAAATTGGCAATGAAATCTTTAATTTCATCAAGAAGTTTTGTCAGTTTCGCTCTAATTTTAATATTAAAGTCAGAAAAAAATATAGTTAAAAATCCATAAATTCAGTTTTTTCAAAATAACTCAAAAACGGAAAAATTATATCAAGGATTTCTAGGCACCATTTTATCGATCCTTTAGTTACGCAATTTTTTCCCCATTTAACCAAATCCGTATCCCTTGTCATTCCCAATATCCCCATACTGGCCCTCTTTATCTTGGACACGTTGTATATCGTAAACATAATTTGTTAATGTTTTCATCGAACATGCTTTGCCATCAATTCACTCAAAACAACCTCTTTTAAGCGAAAGTATAGCGCCGATGAGAGTTATACAGGTGGGAGTGGTCGTTTTGGGTGCAGAGCGCACAAGGCATTTTTCGTAATTTTCGCTTTGCTTCCTCCCCCCTTATGAGAAAATTGAATGTCAGAGACGTCTCTTGTAGAAAATTTATTGTACTTTCAAGTGGTATAACGGTTTTTGTTGATAACGTATATTTTTCGAGTTGTAGGTGGCGGATGTGGACATTTCTGACGTTTTCGCAGAAGGGCAAAAAGTCGCCGTTTTTCAGCGCGCTCTAGCGCCGATACCGCTCGTCAAAAAGTCAAAGTTGACTAGTGCGTAGGAAATTTTGTCTACTTTAATTTTCTATAGAGTGGTCATCTTCGCAAAATGCATAATTTTCGAGATATGTGAAAAACTGAAAAAGTGCGAAAATTTTGAGGTTTTTTGCGTTTTTCGTTGAGAAACCGACCTCCTACACGGCAGCAAACTTGAAATTTGGATTTAGCACCCCAAAAAACATATATAACCGTTGAGAAAAAAACTTCCGCTATTTTGTTACGAAAACGGCAGTTTTGAACACCGATTGACTGGACTAAAACTCTATGCGATACCTACCTAACCGTGGACGCTGCTGGTTGCGTTACATCTAACAAGGTAGGTACTTAAACAGCAATATTATTAATCAGTAGACTGGCACTGCAGTCCGAAGGTATGGAAACCGGCTCCGGCAACAATACACCTATGGTATGCAGTATGCAGGAGATCTTTTTGAGGCGGATATTTTAGATTTGCATATACCTACCTACACACACGATCGTTAGGAAGAAATTTGGAGATGGAATTAGATATTCGGTACAAATTATAGCAAAATGTAGAAAATTCCTCGTAGCAAACATAATACATGCCAAAACTAGGGTGCAAAGAAATTGGAGGTCTGAAAGTAAAATACAAATCAGAAGCGCGAAATTTGGGGTAAAACCGTTCCGCGCATTCTAATCTCCGAGAAGGAACTGCTTCGAGCAGTGTCAAAAGTGCCAGGTGGTATTTGAATTTCCTGTGATGCTGTGGGAATACATGCTTAGCAGATCTTCTGGCTCAATATCTACATTCTTTCTTTGGCTTCATAAAAAAACAATCGGAGTTATGTCCGAGGAACGAAGCGGCCACGCTGCTAGTTCCTCTCGGTTAATACACCGAATACCTACTTGGTTAAAGTGATGTTGATGTTGATGTGATGTGATGTGATGTGTCACTGTCTTTTGGCGTGTGGGGTTAACTTATTCAGAATTCATAGTGAATTTACGTCAAAGTTCTTGATCCAACTGCTGTGTGTGATCTCGATCAGCAAGCGAAAAGTCATGTTGCAGTCACATCCATTTACGAATCGCTAATGGTGCATCTTCCAGCAATTCTGGCAATATGTTACGCAAGAATTCCAAATAAATAGGAGCAGTGGGGCGACGTGACAAAACCGCCGCTGATAATGCCAGGGTTTTCTTCGATTCAAACGCGAGTGTTTTAGTAAACAAGGGAGTGTTTTATTAAACGTCAAGATAAACTGAAGTGATGGGTCAGAGCTGACTTCCAACAAATTTTAACAGTCAGGGATCCAGAGCCTTAAATTCCCCTTATTTTTTATGTCTATGCATCTTTTGGACATACTTTTAAAATTAGATCTATATTATGTAAAATGTCCTGCTGGATCCATATCTGAAGGGCCCAAAGCGATTCGGGCTTGTATTCATCCCCTATTTTAATTTTTCACCCCTTTTCAGTGGTACGCGACATTTGTACTTTTTCAAGTCTATCTTGTGATATCTCTGAAACTACAAGTGATAAAAATGTGAAATTTTAGACACAAGTCAAGCAAAGTATAGCGCTTTCGATGACCACTTTGGAAATTTGTTGGACTAATTACGTTCCAAGAAAAAAAATACGAAACTCAGGTGTTCTGAAATATGGCAGAGAAAAATGTAGCATCGAGGTACTTTTTTATTTTTTGGCATATTGGCTTATTTTTTTCAGCCATATTGAAGCAAAAACTCTGAGTTAAATTTTAGTGAAAGAATTTTTACAATCCAATTATTGTTACTGTTAATAATTCAATTAGCAGTACTGCGCGCGGGTCGGTTTCACAGTAAATCTGTACAATCACGCGTGGAGTAGAACGTGGCTTAGTATGGGACGTCTTTTGTGACTAGTATTAAAAACCTCCTTTCAAAACAATTATTGAAATTGTACAATCTCCAAATATAGCAGATGTGTGCTTAAAATTTTCGATAAGTATCGAAAAATGTTCGAAAAATGACAAATCAAAACATGGATGGGCACAAAGTCGAACAGTAGGTACTTTCTTACAGTTATCTATATAAAACAAAAGTGTTTTCAAATTAACCAAAGTTTAGAGAAAGAATTTTGATACTCGGACGTTCCCTTTGCAATTTTAAGCTGCGAAAATTTTAATAAAAATTAACAAATTATAGTCACATAAAGAATTCTTTTATTCGAAAATATCTTGATCACATTTAAGTACAGTTTCCCATGCAATTGCAACTTACTATACAATCAACCCAATCAACATCTAGTACTGCAATTACTTAGGTATTATTTATTGGTTCCGGTTTCGGGTACTTTGTGGCCATGACTGGGATAAACGTGTTGTTTTCTTTTTCCAGACATATTCGTAAATGTTCAATAGCGTAGGGGACGGATCACTAGCATTTTTCCACACAAAGAGTGTGTAGGCAGTACACTTCGCATGCTGGGTGAATGCATCTTCTGAAGGTGGCCACGTCCTCAAATCCATTTTGCAGTCTTTAAATAAATGTGCTCGTAACTGATCGAAACTGCCCTCAAAATTTGGTCGACCATACAAGCATTTGAAAAAGTACGAAACTGCTGCTGTAAATTCAAAAACATCCGATTGCTGGGGATATTCAGCAAAAGGAATCATTTTTTGGCATGAATGTTTTTCAAAAGAATCTTCAATACAGTCTTCTTGCCTTTATTGAACGGATAACTATCACAACCTGTAAGTATATACGCCGCTAAAAGGTGACTTGCAACACACGACGGCGATTTTTCGTCATGTGCTGATATTTATTCAATTATTTTGTTGCAAAATATATATTTTGTTTGATCGAAATAACTACAAATCAGTTGAAAATTTTGTACAATGAGAGTACAAAAATAGCAGTATCATTAGCGCCCAACACTGCCGTATTATAGGCAAATTTATCCACGACATATTTCATTATTGCAAATATTCTGATATCATGTTTTTGGAAAACCACCTATATTTTATGCTACCTCATAAACACTGACACTGCTCACCCCGTGCCCGCGATTCCGAGAGCACACCCAGACGCGCCAGTGCAACCGACCCGCGCGCGATATTGCTAATTAAATTATTAACAGTAACAATAATCGGATTGTAAAAATTCTTTCACTAAAATTTAATTCAGAGTTTTTGCTTCAATGCGGCTGAAAGAAATCGGCCAATATGCCTAAAAATAAAAAAGTACCTCGATGCTACATTTTTCTCTGCCACATTTCAGAACAACTGAGTTCCGTATTTTTTTTCTTGGAAAGTAATTAATCCAACAAATTTCCGAACAGGTCATCGAGAGCACTATACTTTGCTTGACTTGTGTCTAAAGTGTCACATTTTTATCACTTGTAGTTTCAGAGATATCACGAGATAGACTTGAAAAAGTATAAATGTTGCGTACCACCGAAAAGGGGCGAAAAATTAAAATAGGGGATGAATGCAAGCCCGAATCGCTTTGGGCCCTTCGGATATAGATTCAGCAGGACATTTTACATAATATAGACCTCATTTTAAAAGTATGTCCAAAAGTTGCATACGACTGAACGAAAAATGTGTTTGGATGCCTGACTAGTTATGTTATAAGAACTTGTGGCTCAAAAACTGAGTACTTCCGGATGTGTACCTACCTTATTAATAGTTGGTCTATCTCAGATAGCACCCGTATATAGGTTACCTTTATTTTTGCATTGAACATTAGAAACGGACAATTTGCGACTTTTACTTTTAATTTTAGATTATTTAGGAGTGATTATATGAGTTTAACGAGATATTTCGATAAAGCTGGCATCTAATACCTAGTTTGTGATGTCTTTTCTGGCTTAAACTGATCCATTTTTTCATTTCAGATAGCGACAACGCGACTTCTGTACAATCCCCAAGAACTGAAGGCTGCTTCACTCGTCACATTTTTAGCATTTCTTTTCTTGTTATTTATGTGGACCGTGAAATTGGCATTTGGGGTCACTAGAAATTTTGAGAAATTTTGGAAAGATATCTGGAACTGGATCGACATCTTTATAATCATTATAAGTTTTGCCTGCATTTTAATGCTTGTGTATAGAAACACGCGCGTAAATGATTTATTGAAACAATTAGAGATTTTGAAACACAACAGCTTCATCAGCTATGCAAGACTTTTTTACTTGGATATAATTTTGACGGTGTCTGCTGGAGTTTTGATTTGCGTAGCTACTGTGAGACTGTGGAAGTTGCTACGGTTTGGAACTATGTTTAGAGTGATGGAAAGAACACTATTGTATTCTGCTGTTCCGTTAATAGTAATGATGTTCTACCAACTGCTGTTGATGGTGGCATTTGCATATGTTGGTGTTGTGATGTTTGGCCCAAGTTTAAGAGATTTTCAAACGATTCCGGACAGTCTGGACACATTATTGTTAACCTCCCTTGGTTTGTTCAATGATTTTGATTTTGAAACGCTCAAAAATTCAAGAGGCGGAATAGGTTTAATTTACTACAGCTTCTGTATGCTAATTTTCTTAATTTTCTATAATATATACGTAACCATAATCATGATTGGTTATGAAGAAGGTAAGAATGAAAACTCTGAAAAACAATATTATACAGTATTCAAGTTCCTAAAAGAAGAATTAATATATTTCTTTAATTTATTCTGTATAAAAACGAGAAAAGGGAGATTTGTAAAAGGTGGTGATAATTTAATAGAGGAAAACAGTATTCGCCCCAATGTAGACGAAAATCGTTTTGCTGGTAGTTACACTATGCCCAGGAAAAATTTACGAGCGATGGCTTTGATTGCTAAAGGTGTAATGAAAAACAGGGCTCTCAAACATGAGAGTGATTTTTCGTTAATGAAGGAGATAATTTATAATACTCTGAAAGAAGAAGATAATGAAGATTCCACGAAAGAAATATTTCTGTTAAACGATTGTCAGTTGGTGGACGATTCTATATTAAGGAGGATGGAATGGGTCGCTAACATGATTTCCAAGAGAGGGAGCGTAAAAGACAATTCGGAAAGAGCATTTAATGTTCAGGGTAGACTTGATAGATTTGATCATATAAACAACACTCTTGATAAGGCACTCCGTAAATTGAATAAGTTCAGTAATTTTGAAAATTCTGACTAGTTACTTTCATTTATATATACCTAATCGTTAGTCCCGTTAAGAATTCAATCTGAAATGGAAATTTTGGCTGGCATACCAACACTGCATTCTTAACGCGAACGAAGATTAGTTTTGCTTAAAGTTATTTCTGTAATATTATTATTAACTATTATGTAATTTTCTGCATTAAAATGAAAGTTCAAGTTGTAAGATGTACTTAATACTTTTAAGTTAAGTAGTGAAAATGAACATCTTTCAAAATGACAAAACTAAATATCGAGAACATTTTTGGCATGTTCCAAAGTAATGGAGCAATTGATGTTAGAAAGGAAAGCTGATTAGATAGATTTATTAAAATTAGATGCCTGTAGCTACATAATACAGTTTCAACTACACTATTGAAAGGAATCGCAGTCCACTCAACTGGTGTATGTTTGGTTGTATAACCAAGCTTTAGAAATGCACGTTGGGTTGCCTAAAGCCAAAAGCAAATAAAGAGCTAGGCTCTTAGACATTGACGGCTTCACTTGAAGGTTTTCTCCTAATAAAGATGAATGAGTTCTTCCTACGAGGTTTTCTCAAAATATAAGAGTTGTCTTATAATGTAAATTATTCTCTACTATCTCATTGGTGAATACTGAATCGTCATTAGCAATTAAGTTAGCAAATTTTTTGTCTTCTTTGTTATTGTAATCCTCATTGTTAGGAAATCCTTTAATCATAATTTAAAATCTCTAATTTAGTTCAATAGGTTACTTTCAGGACAGACTGTGTATTTATAAAGTTTTATAAAGTTGTATTCACTGGAATGTAGACTAATTAATATAAACAAAAATAGGTTCAGAAGGTTAGGCTCCAGAATAAAGAGATGCGGGGAGAGTTAGTTAGGCAAGGGACAGGGTGTTTAGCAATTGGCGGAAGAGGTTGCACTAAACTACGTTTTTTTATGTTGTAATCCAAATAGTTATAAATTCGACTTGATTCTGAACACAGTAATTATTTATAAGTGTAATCAGTGCTTATTAATACAGGTATGTTATTGTAAACAATATCTATAATTGACACCTAACTGACCTGTTTGTAATTTGCAAAATGAATAGTAAAAAGAACAGTACCCAATAAAGGGTAGAACAAACAATACCCAAAATCAAGGTAAAAACAGTACCAAATAAAGCCTAAAAACAGTACTTACACTAAATCAAGGTAAAAAGAATAGTACCAAATAAAGCTTAAAACAAACAATACGCAAAATCAAGGTAAAAAGAACAATACCAAATAAAGTGAAAAACAAACAATACGCAAAATTCAGGTAAAAAGAACAGTACCAAATGAAGCGTAAAACAAACAATAAGTACGCAAAATCAAGGTAAAAAGAATAGTACCAAAATAAAGTGTAAAACAAACAATACGCAAAAGCAATGGTAAAAAGAACAGTACCTACCAAATAAAGTGTAAAACAAACAATACGCAAGAACCCTGGTAAAACATGGTAACAGACATATTACACTCGTTTACTTCATTCACAATGTGACATGGTGTAGAAAAATTTCTTCCCAAACATAACATTAGGACAGTTTTCACTTCTCATAATAAAATTTCGGATCTTCTGTTTTCGATCAATTCTTGCATGCAGAAGATGATTACCGCGCATCCTTTGTTCTTGTGGTCTTGCTTATATTTTTTATATATTTATATCACTACTCAGAAAAATCTACAAAACCTGTTAAAAGCCTTATACATGCACTTTATGTATTCAGTTATGAAACAGAGGATTTTTTATAACGTTACCCATGATACTCCGTCGTTTCTTTTGTTTTTACTTTGACATTATTTATTCATAAGTTGCCACAGCGCGAATGCTACATTCTAGATAGCAATTTACATCCAGTGAGTACAGTGAAGTTAATTTCGTTAAATTTAAGTCTTCCATTTTCGTTTAAGTCTTGCTCCAAATGGAATGTCGTCACTTGGCGCGAGACGAAATGCTGCCAGCAGTATGCATGTTACAAGCCGGTCGACGCCAAGTTGAGGTCTCGGAGTAATTTCAAGTGTCACAAAGTGTCATAGGCTGCTTATGGTGACGTTTTCAAGCGAATGGGAATGTTCGAAACCAACATCGCGGAAATGTTCGGAAAACAACACAGGCACAAGACCGTTTTATGACTTTGAGACTCGACGAAATCCAACACGGCTCGCCAACTTCAAGGTGTCGTGAATCGTACCCACGGTGTACTTATTAGTGACCAAACTGTGCGAAACAGGCTACATGAAGTTAATTTGAAGTCTAGACGACCATTGAGGGTTCTACCTTTAACGAGGAAGAATCGAAGAGAGCGGCTGTTATGGGACGAGAATTCCAATATTTTACAAATCAACAATGGTTAGTTGCCCTCTTTTCTGAAGAATCACGGTACGGTATATACTCCGATTCCAAAAGAGTGAGAGTATAGAGAGAAGCGAGTCACTTAAATCGTCTAAACGCTCCTCAGGAAGTGCATGCTTACAGGGGTGGTTCAATAATAGTGTGAGCCAGAAGAACTGACCTCGCTTGAAGGCAAGGCAATATGACGAGCCAAATTTATCTAAATCAGGTTGTTTTACCTGTCGTACAACGGTATGCAGGAGCTGTAGGTGGAATTTTCTTTTCATGCAAGATAATGCTCGTCCCCATACAGCACGGCTGTAGTCAATGTCGAAGAACGCAGTGAAATAAAATTCGACCCGAACTTGCTCCAACAACTACTCCGATCAGTAAGCGTTCGCTTACTGATGTGGCCAGCTCGCCTTTATAGACTAGATGCTGGTTTGTTTTGTTCGCACACAGCTGCACAGTACTGATGAGCTCCAACACAGAGCTAAATCATGAAATGCGGTTGCTGTGTGCGAACGAACCAAAACACTTCTTTTCTTCTTGTTAATTATGTAAATGTGATGTGATTATTGTTTCACAGTGTTCCATGAAGATAGGTTCTACACTGACACTTCCAGGTATTTACCTACTGATCAGTAGTTAGGGCGGATGTAGGGTAAATTACCTAATGATTGGCACTCTAAGGGAATCGTATTAATAAAACTAACTCTAAAATAATAAGGTGCATTCCATAAGGTTTATATGTATTTTTCCAGAATATCTATCAATTTAAGACCATTTTTTTGAATTTTTTGTATCCATATCTTGACTGCTAAAGCCAAATTTAATTTAATTTCTTAAAAATTGCATTTTTCCAATTATTGGCACTCATACGCTATTTATTGGCATTATATATTTTCCAATTATTGGCACCAAATATTTTATGGAAGATCCTATCTGGGTAGGTAACTGAATGTTAATACCTACTTTAAATGATTACCTACAATTCCATAATTAATGTTTTGATTCAAGTTCCTACCTAGTTATTTATGTTTAAGATATAAAAACAGAATTAAAAAAGCATTTATTTGAATTAAAATACTTACAAAATCATAAAAATGCGTTTTAAATTAGGTACCTAGGTACCTACCTAGGTACCTAAGTAGGTACCTAACTTTAAGTTTTACTGTTGGGGTGCCAATGTTAGGAACAATAAAGTTAACGGCAATTCTATATTTCGGCACCGATGCCAATAATTAGATTTCTTAAGTTGTGCTTTCCAAATGTTGGCACCCTATAAATTGGTGCTAAATCGAAATTCTTATTACTGAAATTATGCTAAAACAAAACTAATAAGGTCACTAAAAGTGTGTAACAATTTGTGCTATATATAACAAGAATTACCATAGGTTACAAAGCGCTTAAACATTGCACAATCCTTACGAAAAACTTAAAATCTTACCTTGTTTGGTAACGTCACAACAACAAACACGCAAAACATCAGCCATACTAGTTTTAAGGAGCACGCGCAGTCGTTTACTAAAAAGGGGACATGTTGCCAAATTTAAAAAAAAATATTTTTTTTAGATATTTTACTTATTGTCTTTATTAATACAGTTTAAAAGTAAGTGTGCCAATCGATGGTCGAGTGCCGACATTTGGGTGTTTTACCCTATCTCTCTTAATTAATGTTGCCTTCTGTTGTTTCCAATAAATGAGTTAATTTATGGATATTTACCTTTTTGTTGCTCAAACATGCTGATTTACCTTTATATTGTTATTAGCCGTATTTTGAATGTATGTGTTTGATAAATCTATTGATGAGTAGTAAGATACCAAATAACATTTCTTTCCAAATAGCGTGTGGGTAGAGAGATGCCAAGTGGCTAGGCAGATAGCATGTCGGTAAACAGATACCAAGTGGGTAGAGAGACACTAAGTGGCTAAACAAATAGCATATGGGTAGAGAGATACCTAGTAAAATTGTTGAAACGTTCCATAATCGAGGTTATTTAAACAATAAAGGTTTAATTGAAAGTCCAGTTATCCTCGACACTCTGTATTTGAAATTGTGACCGGTTTCGGGATACCAAGCGTTTAGACAAATATCAAGTGGGTAGGCAGACACTAAGAGCCGATGCAGACGAAGCTACTTTTTGTGGCGAACGCGTGCGATTGCTACTGGCTTCCTGTTGAAATCTATAGAATTAAATCAGTGCATGCATACGTGGCCACTGCAGTCGCGGTAGTAGGCGATAGTGGTGGGTCAGTGGCTCACTCGTGTCACCGGTGGATATCGCACGCGACAGGCCACCGATATAAATGCACAGGTTGTTATTCGGGTATACACACGACGCCACAGCGACTGACCACTTTTGTAAGCTATTATTTTATTATACAGAAAACCATCAGTATCCATGAGATAGTCACTAAAATGCCACTAAAAAGTGTGAACGAGATCCCTGAATCATCTTTGTATCTATTTTAACAATTTCACTTCTAACATTTTCTGAAAGTTCCTCGAATGATGTTTTCGACGTACGAAAATATTTAAAAAAACATTTTGTCGTCCTGTGGCAGTTCTTTATATATGTAATTATGATACAGTTCTTTTGACGCCCTATCAAGTAACACGGGCTACACATGCATACATGAATACATGAATACATCGACACGTTCTTTCTTTTCCAAAAGCAGAAGCAATAGCAATGTCACATCACTTGTTGGCATCATGAGCAACTAAACTCGTATTAGTCAATCGGCCACTGGCCACCACGGTAGCCCTGTAGTCGCTTTCAGGCGCTGCACTAGAAGCCGGTGGCGATCGCGCGCGTTCGCTTCTGATGTGGACCCGTGTGAATCGGCTCTGAGTGGCTAAACAAATAGCATGTGGGTAGACAGATACCAAGTCGGTAAAGAGATACTAAGTGACTAGACAGATAGTATGTGGGCAGACAGACACCAAGTGACTAGACATATAGTATGAGTGTAGACTGATACCAATCTGTCAGATACGATTCTCAGGTTATTCACAAAGTATGGATGTTTAATTTAGGTACCCACTGATATGTTTATATTCTTGGGCCGTCGAACAGACGGAGTGATCACCCTGCAAGAACAAGAACGTGCTTTAGGCTGGACCACTATCAATTTAGGACAACCGAACCGCAGTGAGTGATGCGCTTTCTTTAGACCCAACGAAGTCGCATCACTCCAATTCGGTCATCATAAATTACTATTGGCCGCGCTGGAGCACGTTCTTGCAGGGTGATCACTCCGTCTGTTCGGCGGCCCAAGTATAGGTAGTTTTACTTAATTTATAACTTGCTATTACAGATACGTATCTATAATTGTCCCAATATTGTATTATTTTTGACCATCCAGATTACTTTACCTAACACTTATTTGCAAAAATAAAAATGTATGTGCTGCTTCATCAAAACCCTGTTTAAAAGTTGCATTTTGAATTTTCAGAAGAACAAAAAAATTCAATAAACATTAATTTTGCTTGATTACTAGCTCTGTGACATTATTATTCACTCGACAGTACATTTTTCATGCAGTTTTCTCATTCACTTAGTTTATTCTTTTTAAATTTATAAACGGCTACTGTGTTGTCTGTAATTTTCAGTGTTTTTGCGCGAATTGCAATTGCGCGATGGTAATTTCAAATAACTATTCGTGACTACTTGCTTGTTTGAGTTTATTTCTTCATGTCAAACAAGATAAAAAGCCGCAGTTTGTAAATAGTGTTAAGAAATAATGAATATGGCAAATAAGCACGTAACTAAACATTTTTTTGTATTTATGGTTGCATTATTGGATATTCTGGGGCTTCATCATCCCAAGAGAAATTTTATTCATCTAATAATTTCATATACCAATTTGTTACTGGCAGTAGTTTTGGTTTTGCTTGAAATCATTTTTATGTATTGCGTTTTCAGCGTAAATTATATAGAATCCGTTAAAAGTGTTGGGACTGTAGCATACCACTTAATTTGCCTTAATAAAATTTTCACTTGGTTTAAAATCAAGAACACGATTTCAGAAATTATTGAACTAATCCAAGCAGAGAATAATAATTTTGGATATGTAAATGGGAATTGCAAAGAAATCGAACAAGAAAGTGTTCGAATAATATACAACGCTAATCTTAAATCGTTTTGTTTGTTTCTGTTATATACGGGATCAGCTGCATCTTCTATAGCTGTTTCATACGTATCCGCTTTCGTCTTTCCGTTGACGAAATTCGACAATGTTTTGAACAAAACAGTAATTGAAAGAAAAATGCCATACAACAGCTACCATTTTCTAGATGTAAACTACACAGGAAACTTTGTAATAGAAACATTTTATCAGTTCTACGGTATAGTGTACCTGACAGTATGTTTCATTTGTAAGTATGACAAATAAGTAATACTATTATTATGTAAGTACCTACCTTGCAACGATATTTCATTTCTGTTAGCGATGCCCTAGCTCAGGCACCAACTAACTAGCTCTCTTCTTATCTGTCCTACGGTCTGTGACCTATTAACCTATTTACCTATTAACCTATTAACTACCGATTTCTCTTATTGCATTCAGATGTGGTCCGAAGGACAAATAATATTCGTCGATTCGATAATACCCTTAGCTCTTAATCGAAGAAGGGTGGGGTTCTCTATTGGTTCGGGCGCCAAGTTATATGCAATGGTAAATACAAAGCAGGAGCCAGATTAAATAATCTATATTAATTTAGCTATTTACAAGTCAGATTTAAAGGTATATACAAATTTTTTACAGGTAAATTCATAAATTATGGGTCTTGCGTTATCCACCACTATCCAGTCGGTTTTCTGTCTCTTATTAATCGAATGATTAGCCCGCCGGGGCCAGATAGAAATCTGGAACGAGCGAACCTCTCCCTCGATTCTGGTAACCTGATACACCGTTGATCGTCCGGCGTACGCTGTGAGCTAGAGCTGATCTAAACCGTTCCTTATTAGGAGTCGATTCCTCGGAATCAATCTTTTTGTAGGAATCGATTCCTTCAATTCGTTCACGATTCTCGTTCCTTTTGCCGTAAAATTCAACACACTGCCGAGTCGGCAATGCCAATGCCGACTGCCCGGCAATTTCAATGCCGGTTTTGGTCTCTTAATAATACCAAAGAACAGAAATTTTTATTGTTTCATAATACCTACCGTATTTGCGGCTTTTTTGTTATTGAAATTTATTAAGTAACTTACCTAAATTCTACAAAATATAGGTATTGACTATGAATTCTTAATAATTTAACCCCACACGCCAAAAGACAGTGACACAGTTTAATTACTATGTTGTCACTGTCTTTTGGTGTGTGGGGTTAACTTATTAAGAATTCATAATGAATTTACGACAAAGTTCTCAATCCAACCACTGTGTGAAAATATCTATATTGAAATTATACATTTTTGTTTGTACAAAACAGGTACTTTTGTCCCTTGAAGTATTTTTTAGTATTCATAAACTGTATGCCTGAGCAATTACCTACCCTTCTACAATGGTCAATGCAATGCATTTGAAATTTCCAATTTATATTATGTTCTTTCAAGGCAGAATGCCTATCCTTTTTGTTTTTTAAGTTAAATTATGTTACTATAAAAATTATATATTCTCGTTCCTAATAAATTGTATATGAACACCTTTACTTTCTGTGACTTGCAGATATTCCCCCGCGATCCCCGGTGTTTATCGTAATCGAATGAAAGTCGTTCCTCGTTCCTCGTTCTATTAGCGAACCCGAGCTACGGTGCGACGTGTGCTTTGAAACCCTGGAGTCGGAATCGAATGTGAGTTGTTACGCTACGAAACCGTGTTGTATTTGGCGAGGACTGGAACTGCAGCCGGAATCGTGAATCGTAAAATTATTTGCAACGGAATCGGTTCCGACGATTCCGACCTCGGAGTCGTTCCTTTTGAACGATTCGTTCAGGACCGACTCATCTCTACTGTGAGCTGATATAGGTATGCTTTTCGCGAGGTTACGTAGTAGCATAAAAATACCCTCCCGTCGGGGGTTTAGTATAGGATTTTTTGTAGCCGTACCAGAGTGCAAACCCTTTGGGGAAGACATTAGTCAACGCGTTACAGATAAGTACTTGGAATACACCAGAGATAGACGGTTGTTCGAGTGAGAGGCTGTGACCACAGCACATACGGAGCATAGGCAATGCCGAAAACGTAATTATGTGGTCTTACCCTTACCATCAGACATCTCCGGGTGCACCAAGCTTATCTGTTACGTATCAAGCTGCTCCAACCACCAGATGGCTGAATCATGTTTAATTATTATTGATGGTTAGGCTATAACAATAAATAAGCATCGGCACTAACGTGAAAACGGTAGCGGTGGATTTATCAGAAAATGGTGGAGCGAAAACGTTTACTTGGGGTGGTTAGAAAAAAGTCAGGTTACAGGAATATATTTAAATCGGTATTAGGTCAGGTCAGTCGCCGATGGCCAGCATCGTTTCAGATGTTGGGAGTAGTGGCTCCAGCTGATGTCAGAACTTGCAAAATGTATTTGTTTCTGTTTTTACGATTATACTTGTACTTTTAATTGTATCTGTACTTATAATTGTACTTCTGAAACAAAATTGGCGAGTACAAAGTACAAGTACAATTACTTAATAGAGTCAAGTACAAGTACAAAGTACCTTCACATCTTATTGTACTTAAGTACAAGTACAATTACATTTAGAAGTATTTACTTGTTGTAAATAAGTACACATAGAGCTCTGCGGTCGACCGAATACTGAGACTCAGAAGCCTCTGCTTGACCTCTCTCTTTTACAAGGTGAACGGGGAGGGCGCTGCTTCTTCATTTACTGGACAGTTGAACAGCACGACGGCCGGTGGCTCATTATTGAGAGAAACAGTAAACTACATAGGCACCACTTGAAGAATGGTAGTACAATGCTGCCGTTGATTGAGAAATCTTTTTCAACTAACGATACTGCGAGCATTGTTCAACTAACCGGGCTTCTGAGGGCACGTAAAGTCGACGATTCCTGTTTGTAAATTAATACCTTTGAACATCGTCAACAGTATGTTCACATAATCTTACCGGGGTAGATTATCAATCTACCCATTTTTCGGACGAAAATAACTCATATCTCCGATTTTCATGTAAACAGCATATCGATTACAGGCCCTAGTCTTATAAGAAGAAGAGTAATTTTCTTCAATATGCAAAAATTTTTATTTTTAGGCTCGGATTCTCTTATAATTACAATTTTAATATACCTAACAGCCCACACGAAAATATTATGCATAAACATGGGTGCAATAAAGTTAAGTGTGGCCGCTGATGAACGAATGCAAGACAATCAATTACGGAACTGTATTTTCCAATCTTGTAAAATAATTGACATGGTAAATAGTTTAGAAGAATCGCTGGCTTTCTTGATATTGTCTGAAAATTTTATGGTTACGCTGATTGTTTGTTGCATCGTATTTATTACACCAGAAGTAAGTACTTCCTGTAGAATAAATTTTATTAACCTAAGGACATGCTTAAATGTGAAAGTTTAACAGGTAAGTAAGTAAGTTAGCTTCACAGGTATATTAGCCGGCATGCAAACAGCATCCACCCCAGGACATATGCAGATTATGGTATAATCCTCCGCTGCAATCGGTACATTGCTGGCTGTATGATCCGCCGCAAATATGAAAACCATATATGTTATGCTTTCCTGCAACTGTACTTAACTGGTAAATGGACCTACCTAATTAAGTCAGCTACACCTCTGCTACACGTCGACTAACTCCGATCAGGTTAGTTTAATTATTAGTAGCCCCTCGGCTTCAATAATTAAATACTAGCGATGTAAACATTTGAATTTTTATTTTCGGTTGTATAAAACGGTTGCGGGAGATGAACAGTTAATATTATTTATCGGATGCAGGAAGATATGTTTCAGAGGCGGGTGAAGAGAATTCTTCCTCGCTTCCTTGGATGCGTGTGAAAAGAATTCTTCCTCGGATATTGTGCGTGCAGGCTTTTATAGACATCCGAATAGACTCGGCGGTCGTTCTCGTATTCCTACCACAGAAACGATCGACGCAATGGCAATTTGCTACCACTGCCCTTCTTATGCTTTTGTTTATTTATGTTTGTGACGTAGCTCCTTACTTTTCTCTCTTAATACGGATGTGCCACGGCTCTCTCTCTCTCTCTCTGTGACGCGGTGGAACTGAGAAAAACAATTATGAATGCCAATCCAAGGCATTTTAATTATGCATTGTTACAAAGATGTTCGAAGTGCTCAGAAATGTGGAGATGAAGTATACGGATAGAAGAATAATTCATAATCTATACAAAGAGCAAATTATAGAATTTGAGCAGGAACATAGAGAAGTAGATATTTGAAAGGGAGTGAGGCAGGTATGTCGAAGGGATATCGAAGATGCGATTAATATTGCTAAAGACATAATAGCTGCTGGGATTAATATACAGAGCCAAACTATTAATATGCTCAGATTCGCGTATGATATAGCAGTATTAGCTTCCAGCAAAGAAGAATTAGGAGAGTCTCTGAACGAAATGGACACTGTCTTGACGAAGAGCTATCGTATGGATCAATAAAAAGAAAACCAAAATTTTGCTGTGTAGGGGGTGTGAAAATAGGACTAAAACGAAAATACAAATTGGAAACGAGAAGATAGAGGCACGAAGTTCACCGGGTCATCTAGTATTACATAATGAATTTCATAATTTATTGCGTGATCACGGACACACCGTTTTGCGTCTTCCACCGTCTTCTACCTAACTAAAATATTCTCATTTGGGAGCTGCACCCATATGGGTAGTGCTCAGCTTATGGTACGTTTTTCTGCAAATCCGACAATTTTGTAGTAGGGAATGTCAAAACAAGCTTCAGTTTTAAAGGAAATTGAAATGTCAATAAAAACAAACTCAATATTTTAGTATATAGGGGGTGAAAAAATAGGACTGAAACTAAAATACAGATAGGAAACGAGAAGGTAGAGGTAGTCTCAGATTTCTGCTATTTAGGAAGTCAAATAACTCGCGATGGTAGGAGCTCTAGAGATATAAAATAAAGAATTACGCAGGGTCGAATTGCATTTAATAAAAAGAAACAACTATTATGCTGGGGAATGATAAATGCAGAACTAGTATGTAGGGTTTATTAAATTTTTAGGATAAAATATCACCGTTGTGTTAGAGTGCGGTGAAGGAATTTATTTTATTTTTTTATTTCAGGAAACACAACCATTAAAGATTTTCGGATATGGTATGTTCGCTTTAATTGCAGCAACGCAACCTCTGCTTGTAGGTTGGAATTGTCAGGCACTTACAGAAGAGGTAAACATTTTAGCTTACCACCTAGTTACACCAAAAAATTAAGTAAGTTAAATTTTATTGGCTAACTGTTGGTATCTTGGTTAGCGTTAAAGAGGGAATGTTAATAGGGAAAACTATGGCATTTTTGATCCTTATCAGCACAGTCTTTAGAAACAATGTTGTTCCCTCTGAAATGTTCTCAAAAAATATGATTGTTTTCTTTTTTAGTAACATCCTTATTTTTTTACGGACTAGGATGAAATTTTGCCAGTATTCTTCATCCAGAATTGCTTTGAGGAAAAAAGCAAAAGAGTTGTGTTCTTTTTCTGAAGTGCCTTTTTAAACTGAATTCAAAACAGGCGGTTCCTTTCGAAAATACTTCATATAGAAAAATAACCAAGTTAGCTTTGGAAAAGCTTGAACTTTACTCAGGCAATGTGCAGATAAATTTAAAAATAATAGTTACATTTATTATTAAATTTTTTAAATTTTTTTCCAAATGAACTCGTTGTTGAATGCAAAATAAAAAGTTGCATCAGAAAAATTAAAAATCTAATATGGCGACCACGGGACAGAAGAAATCTGCCCGTCGTTATTAATGTGTTTTTCACTGCGGAACAATTTTCATGTCACCGTTAGATGGAGAATGTCCATATATTTATGTGCATATGTGCTGCCAGAAATTCGTGCAAATTCCTAAAAAGAATAAAAAAAGGGAATAAATTGCATTTTTTCGTTTTTAAGGATATTTCTCATTTAACCTAATCTCTATCTTTTACGATAACCGAAATAGCATTATTGGTGAGTCAATGAAATTTAACACACTATACAGGCTGATTCGAATTCGAGCGGCACCATTGAGATCTCGCTTATTTGAAATGGTATAAGGTAGGTTTAAATTTGACACTTTTGCATAATTTGGGGCTTATTAATATACCGTTGAAATATCAGATCTATCTCAAACAGTATACGACTTATGACCGAAAATGAAAAAAAATGCTGTTTTCGTTTTTGCTGTGTAGCTCGACTATTTGGCGTCGTATCAGAAAGACATGGATACATTATTAGAGCACTTTTTCATGCTCCATCGGCACATTCTCGGGAATAGACAGAAAAAATGTTTTTTGTGGCAGCATTTTCGTCTGATTTCATTGATATGCAACTTGTTCATATTGTATCGAATATTGTGGTCATTGCAGTCTAAAACAATAAATTTAAATCAATATGTTAAAAATATTTTCGGATCTATAGCTGGAAGATGCCAGGAGACTTAGGGAGATATCAAATAGATTACATTCTCGTTAGGCAAAGATTTAGAAATCAAGTTAGGGATTGTAGAAGTTATCCAGGAGCAGATATAGATAGTGATCACAACATAGTCGTTATGAAAGCCAATCTTAAATTTAAGATTTTGAAAAAAAGAAGCGGAAGAAGGTATCTTGACCCAGAGAAACTAAAAGATGATGATATGCGCAATAAGTTCGAGAAAAAGACAAACGAAGTACTAAAGGGCACGGGTGGAAATATTGTTACGGACATAGAGGCAGAATGGAATTGCATTAAAAATAGTTTAGTTTCCTCAGCTAGGGATATTTTGGGTCATAAACAGAATGAAAGTAGGAAACCCTGGATAACAAAACATATTGTGAGTCTAATAGAGGAAAGGCGAAAATATAAAAATAGGTTAGATGAAATAGGGAAACAAAGATATAAGGTGATCAAGTGGGAAATTATTCGGAAATGTAGGAAAGCGAAAGAGCAATGGATCGATAATAAATGCAAAGAAGTGGAAGATAAGTTCGAAGTAGGAAAGACTGATGAAGCATATAAAATAATTAGGAGAAATTTTAGAGAAATTGGATCTAGTACCAAAAACATTAGAAATGAGGCAGGAGATATCCTAATCGGAAGCGGGGAGAAGGCAGATAGGTGGAAAGAATATTTAGGAAACTTATATGCGGGACAGGAAGTGCAAGATATATTAGAAAGCGAAAGCAGTGTAGAGGGGGATAACCTAGGGAGTCCTATAATGAGAGAAGAGTTTGAGATAGCACTAAAAAGTTAAGGAATAATAAAGCACCAGGTATAGATGGCTTGCAGGCAGAAATCTTAAAGTGCGCAGGTCAAGAGGTAATAGATCGTTTATTTAAATTAGTTAGTCGCATATACCTGACAGGCGAGATTCCAGAAGATTACAAACGGAACATCATAGTAGCTTTGCCAAAAATAAAAGGCGCGGATAGATGCGAAAATTTTAGAACTATCAGTTTAACTTCCCATGCGTCAAAAATTTTAACTAGAATTGTGCAAAGAAGGATGGAGAAAAAGGCGGAAGAAATATTAGGAGAAGATCAGTTCGGATTTAGACGAAATAGAGGAACGCGCGAGACCATTCTAGCTTTACGAGTAATTATAGAAAAAACGATAGAAAAGAGAAAGAGCGTCTATATAGGATTTGTAGATTTAGAAAAAGCCTTCGACAACGTAAAATGGGGGAAGATGTTCGAAGTGCTGAGAAAGGTAGGGATGAAATACAGGGACAGAAGAATAATACATAATCTCTACAAAGAGCAAAAGGCAGTTATAGAATGTGAGCAGGAACAAAGGGAAGTAGATATCCGGAAAGGAGTGAGACAGGGATGTGCATTGTCACCTCTAGTTTTCAACTTATATATCGAAGATGCGATTAATATTGTTAAGGAAAGAACAGCCTCAGGGATCAATGTACAGGGCCAAACTATTAACATGCTCAGATTTGCGGATGATATAGCAGTGTTAGCATCTAGCAAAGAAGAATTAGGTGCGGCTTTGAATGAAATGGAAGCAGTTTTGACACAGGGCTTCGGCATGAAAATCAATAAAAATAAAACTAAAATTTTGGTATGTAGGGGATGTGAAAATAGAACTAAAATGGAAATACAAATTGGAAATGAGAAGATAGAGGAGGTCGCGGATTTCTGCTACTTAGGAAGTAAAATAACTCAAGACGGTAGGAGCACTAAAGATATAAAACAAAGAATGGCGCAGGGCCGAGTTGCGTTTAACAAAAAGAAACAACTGTTATGCTCGAGAACGGTTAATATAGAGACTAGGAAGAGACTCTTAACGTCGTATGTATGGAGTACGGCATTATACGGGTGCGAAACTTGGACAATAGGAGAAGCGGATAGAAAAAGAGTAGAAGCGTTTGAAATGTGGTGCTACAGACGCATGATGAAGATACCGTGGATAGATAAGGTTAGCAATAGGGAAGTATTAGAAAGAGTTGGGGAAAAGCGAAAGGTATGGAAAACAATAAAGAGTAGGAGAGATAGGATGGTAGGACACCTTCTAAGACACGAAGGAATAGTTCGTGACATACTAGAGTCAGAGATAGGAATAAAAAGAGGTAGGGGTAGGCCTAGATTAGACTACTGCTCTCAAATAGTTAGGGATGTACGATGTTCTACTTTTAGGGAAATGCGTAGGTTAGCTCAGGTGAGAAAAGAATGGAGGTACGCGTCCAACCAGTCTTCGGACTGAGAACCTTATGATGAGCTGAACGAGGGTAGTAGCTCTTTCAGTAATCAAAGTGGCAGGGACTGTAGGGGTCAGTACGGATGATAATATACAAATATTGTAAATAACCCGTCATCAAAAACATACTTACCTCGCTGAGGCGTCAACATATGAGATATAAGAAAAATAAATAAGTAGTCGTTCCACAAATTAAAAATAAAATGCACACGAGTTTTTAACCACCACACAATGCGATCCTCCAACTACTTTGGCATCTCTCCATGCCACAGACCTATTAAGTAACTAGACTGCTAATCTAATCGCATAGTGCCCTACCATTTAAAATCGCCAAAGCCTACAGACCGTCGCGCCATACTGTTTCCAAATCTGATGATTTTTGTTCCAAATCTAGTGATTTATGCTGTTTTGGGTTGTTTCTCCTGGCGCGTCTTCCCTTCAAATGCTGAAATGACATTTCATTTACATGTTGTTTGCGCTTGCGTCCAGCTAATTTAAATTTGGCTTGTCATCCTCAAGTTTTGATTGGTTAGTCGTTGGGCAATCAGCAACTTGGCCACAGTATGGCGGCCGGTATGGTTTGCTGATTTCTCATTTGTGCGTCTAACATTCCATTTATGCAAGTCCGTGCTCCATGCTCACTTGACGGATTCATCCTTAGCATGCGCATTTGAAGAATAAAATTTAAATTTTCTTTTGTGCCGCTATGTCCATCGAATGCCCTAATGATATTTATACAGACGTTATGAAACGTAAAATTCATATATTGAGAGAATTTTCCAGGAATATTCTTGCAATATGTTCTATAAATATGTCACGAATATCATACAAATATTTACATTTTTACACATATACTGGACGTTCCTTTAATATTCACGAAGAATATTCTAAAAACAAAAAAAATTATATTGAGAGAACTTTTCAAGAACATTATGTGCCGTATGTTTTGTAAATGTTTATCAGGAATGTTGTGTAAATATTCCAATTCGTACGTATACCTCCATAAAAGGTTCTAGTAATATTTATATAGAATATTCTGAAATCAAGATAATTCGTATATTGTAAGGACAGTCCAAGAATAGTTTATATGGTATGTTTCATGAACAAACGTCTAGTAATATTTATGAAGAATATTCTGAAAGAAGGACGTTGTCATGTTGTGAGAATGTTTTCAGAATATACTGTGCTGTATGTGTAGTTTTGGCGCTGCTTGTAGGCTTGTACTGGAGCTGGCGTTATAAAAGCCCCATTTATGGAAGGGAGTGCCTCCGTAGCCGGCGCCGGCCTAGCGTATAGTTGCCGGCGCGCTTCTATTTGGGAATGAAAAAGACTGATACAACGCATACGCATTTTAAACAGACCCCTTAGCTGCCCTCTCGCACCAGACATACGCAGGCTCCGGCAACAAACAGCTATAAAACTGTAGCCGGCGCCGGTTACGGAGGCACTTCCTTTATGGAATTGTGCCATTATAATCATAATCGTCATATTTAATATGAAGTAATAATAATTGCAGCTGCAGAAAGTGTCCGACGCTGCTTATATGATAAATTGGAACGATGGTACTCCTGCTTTTAGAAAGAAGCTTATATTTGTAATGGCCAGATTTCAGATACCCATATCCGTAAGTACTGGCAAGTTTGGAAACATGAACGTTGGCGTATTTTTGATAGTAAGTAAACATCTTATTTTCATGACATGCATTTGGATAAAGGGAATATTATAGGTGCTCAAGACAGCATATTCGTTTTACACGCTGATAAACAACTCAAGAAAGTAATGTCAATAGAGTGGTATTCTTAGTATAGCACTTAACCAAAAATATCTAGTGCTATTAATGATGCACAATTGGTGTTCGGTTTAAAATGTTAAATTATAGAATTTTGCAGTAGTATTCTGATTTTAATGGGCTAGGTAGGATAATAATGACAATACAAAATATCATGCTTGTTTTATTACTTCAATTATTTGAAACACACATGAAATACCTACTTACTATACGCTGGTACGAAAGGTAAGTTATAAAGAAATTAATACCTTGACATTATAAAAATTAAGGCACATATACACTGAAATAAGATAAAAGTATGATGATACTGATTACAATTAATTACAACTAATTTTATCACAGGTGCTTGACATTAATCATAGAAAATTTTAGTACCTTAAATATGTTGCAATTACTTTATGTGCAGTGTACTAGTTTCGTTGGCCACAAGTTTGCCTCATCTCGTCGAGACGACATCAGATCGAGAATTTTTCGACTATCTTATAAAATGATTCTACTTTTCACTTTCTACAAAACTAAATTAGGCATTACTTGACATTTCAGCAATAAACCTTATGGAGTATGTACAGACAGATAGAGAACGATAGCAACTCATTTGTTGCCTTTCGGCCTACAAAACATTAAGTTGCTTCCCATTTTTTAACATAAAATTAGAAATACACACAATACACTAACAATTCAAATCAAATCTTCAGTACATTTTCCTCTCTTGCCTTTTTACTCTTCTCAATTATTTCACCCTTCCTCCTCTTGCAACCGGACCTCCTCTTTCTCCCTTTGTATGTGTTCGAGGGTTTCCTCTTTCTCTCCAAATATTAGTTCTTCCTCCCTCATCCAATATATTTTTGAATTTTCCTCGTTCCGGCATCTAAACCTCGCCATCATTTTCTACCTGCCATTCTCTTCACCTTCCCTTAGGTACACTTTGACAACCCCTGTCTTAAAATTTCTTTGTATGAAGGATTATTCCTTGCATTTCCCAACTTTCCTCTTTGCTACTGCAATTGCAAGTCTGCCCACCATCTCACATCTCTACTTCCACCTGGCTTAGATTGCCTCTTTTTCTCTCAACCTTTTCTGGCGCATACCCATTCCTTTCGCAATACTTTCTCCTTTTCATTTTCCACTTTGAAACGCCATTTCTTCTTATTTTCTTCCAACACTCTGCCAGTAAATTATCTCACGTTCCTTGCATATATTACTCCTTGCATTCGATTGCTCTTTTCCTTGCTTCTATTCTCATCCTTCGTCTTTTCTTGTCTTTAAGCGCAATATATCCTGGGGTCTATCTCTTCAGTCCCAGTACCCATCTCAGCTATTTCTTCCATACACTCTCCAATTTTGACTGTTCTCTCCACTCCTATATTTCGGCTCCACACATTATCATTAAGTAATAGAACATCACCCTTCCGTTGAAATCGTGCTCGAATCTTCTCTCCCCAATACCCCGTATCTGTGCCATTACCTTTATCGCCCTTTTCTATGTGTCCTTTATGTGTAATTCCTCTCCATTATTTTTTGAAACCAACATCCGAGATACTTGAATTACATCAATTTATATCATTTTTCCTTCCCATATTTAATCTTTTTCCTTGGTCCGTCCATCACTTAGTCTGAACCTCATGATCTTTGAGGTCTATGTATCTAATCTCAAGCTCTCTTTCCGCAAATACTTTTCAATGTCCTCATCATTTTTGTCAACTGCTCTACTTCTGCAGCCAACAGTACAACAGTAGAGTCAGCATACGCCAGCGATCAATCTTTCTCCTTCCCTACAACCACTCCTCCTGTATGGACAAATATTAATTTCTTCTCTTTATCTGCTACGTATGCAATTAACAATATTGAGCTCATCGGGCATCCTTGCCATACCGTCATTGTCGACTTCCCACTTACCCTTCCATTTACTTTAAATGCGTTTATTGTCACAATATAGTTGTTGAGTTCATAACGCCACTACCAACCATTTCCTTAATTGTGTATCAATTTTTAGGTCTTCCAACTTCTTCCATAGTATGAGTGGTACTGGACCGTTCGAACATCTACTCCTCGGGCAAATACCCCGCCAGGCATTGAATTATAGAACTAAATCCAAATTTAATGTACTACGAGATCCATACTGAATGCTACCCCAAACATATCGTTGGGCTTGGAACATCCTTAGATCTCTACGTACTTTCCTGCTCAACTAGCAGATAGTAAGTATTGTTAGAAGTTTTTCAATATTGCATGTTTCGAATGTGCATGGAAAACCGTAGACCACTGGTTTCGTCCTCTTGGGACTCATCAGTACGGTGCTTTGCCCTACACACTCGAACTTCTAACAATTCTTCCATAGTAGTTATTTATTGCCGAAGAAGTGGTCTTCAGCAGCGGCCAGGCGCATGCGCCGGGGCTATTCCTCAGATCAGTCCATCGAGTTCTCCATCCACTTCAAGTGGGCGTGTCTGCAGCAGCCTCTGGTCATTGCTGAAGAAGGGCCTCTGGTGTCTTGCCATTGCGCACCCAAGCCGCCATTTTGGGGCCTTTGGTTGTGGCTCAGGCGCCTGCGCCGGGGCTTCGCCTTCAGCAGCTTCTGGTCATTGCTGAAGAAGTGGTCTTCAGCGGCCCCCCTGGTGTCTCTCATTCTGTTGGGCCTTTGGATGTGGCTGAGGCGCCTGCGCCGGGGCTGTCGCGTACAAAGCACGTGTTGTTCAGGCCAGTCCATCCTGGCCCCATCCACTTCTTCGGTAATGACCAGAGGCTGCTGAAGGAGTCATGTCTTCAGCAACGGTGTCTTTGGGGCCTTTGGCCGTGGCTCAGGCGCATGCGCCGGGCTCTGGCTATGAGAGTGGGCGGGGCAACAGCCAATGAGAGTGGTTGTGGGCAGCATCCAATCAGAATTGTTGTTAGGTGCTGTTGGGCCTTTGGATGTGGCCCAGGCGCCTGCGCCGGGGTTTTCGCAAAAATAAAAACGTTGAATATATTTTTACATCAATATAATTAAAACTATAATCTGTATACAGAGTAGGCATGCGTGTATTTTCTGGGCAAATCGAAGCCCTGCAGCTTCTCATACCACTCTTCTGACCGATTCATTACCCGGTGTATACTCAACGATGCGGTCATGCAGGATGAGACAGTATGCGGTTGTGTTGGGCGGAAAATTCTCGCTCGACTCAAATTCTAGACGCATATCTATGGGTCCAGGCTTGATGCTTTCCGACTGCTTTGATGCGTCAATCACCACGATGGGCGCTAGATCCTTGAACTGTTCCTTGCCGTATAACGGCTCGCCAACTTTTCCATAGTATGAACTCTGGAAGTTCTGGTACATTTCGTATAGCAGGGCGTATTTCCCCGTGGAGAAATCCAAGTTTAAATTCTCGTAGGGGAAGCACTCAGAATTCAGGTACAGTTTGACGTTTGTCAGATTGCAGTGGTCAAATTTGCTTGAATCCGTGTCCAAATTCGCTTTGCGATTCGTCTGGAAGGCGACAATAACGTAGCGGGGTTTCTCCAACCGTGTTGCAGTCTTGACGGCCCACGTTTGTTTCGTAGCTTGCGGCAACACCGGATACTCGTACAGCTCCCAGCTGCGAAAACATATCTGCAACGTTCTCTCTTCCTCGACAATATTGAGAAGTTTTAGGTATTCAGCATCCGATGGATAGACGTACGGCACCCTCCAATGAACCTTGCTCAACTCAATTCTGGTGTCCTCGTTACCCACGAAAGCGTTCCTATCGTTTTTCGATCGAGTCAAAATGAGCTCGTGACACACATTTAACAGAATTTTGGGGTAATCTTCCAAGAATCCCAGCAGGATTCTTCCCGGGATGCACACGTTAAAGTTCCCGTTCGCGTCGATAAGGTGGCTCGGTGAGTCTCCCGTATTCGTCCAGCCGGCATTCTCCAGGGCACCTACCTCACCCACATTCAGAGAAACTACACCCTTCAGTGTGCTCGTGATGCCCACGTTTTTTGTTCGATCCACCTCCACCCCGTTTATTTCATAGCGGACGTCGTCAAAGAGGAAACTGAGGGCGTTATTTGTTAAAGCCGCATTTCCGCCTCCTGCACCCTTGATGAACCTGCCCTCTATGTAGATGCTGCTTAGATGCGGCAGTACGTAAACGTCTTGTTGGTGGATTGGTATGCGAATTTCGTCATTGGCGTTGAATGTTGTTGTTGTCACGAACGGCTGATGTACGTGCACCTCAACACGGCGTGCTGACTCATCCAAAACAGCACCGTCCAGAACACGAAACGTGTCTACGTTTATGTGTGTCATTATTCAAATGCGGTTCCCTTGTTGAAGCACAAGTACTAACTGACAGCACCGTTAATTTTCTTGCTTAAATACTCTCCATACAACCGTGCGCATGCGCAGTCTTATTCTTGCTCGTGTCATCAGCCATGGTGTTTGCGAATACAGCTGTTTGTGTCAACAGCGTGTCATCAGCCATGGTGTTTGCGAATACAGCTGTCTGTGTCAACAGACAGCTGTATTCGCAAACAGACAGACAGACAGACAGACAGAGAGACAGACAGACAGACAGACAGACAGACAGACGGACAGACGGACCGACAGACATACAGACAGACAACTACTGATAAGAATTCGGAAGTAGGAGAATAACTATAGATTCCTTTTAGTCTCATCGAGCTGATTAATGTGATACCCTACATGATCTAGGTGGGCGGGGCAAGGAGCGTGGCCGGGGGCGCGGTCAGTGAGTGGCCACCCCTAAAAACCATCCCTAAAAACCACCCCCAAAAATCACCCTCCAAAACCACCCCAAGAACCGCCCCTAAAAACCACCCCTAAAAGCTACCCCTAAAACCACCCCTAAACCACCCCCTAAAAATCACCCCTAAAAACCACCCCCAAAAACCACCCCTAAAATCCACCCCAATATTCCGATACCTCTAGTCGAGTCCTTTAATTTGACACCCCACATGACATAGTTTTTACGTAGGGGTTAGCCTAAATTTAGACTACTGTTCTCAAATAATTAGCGATGTAGAATGTTCTACTACCGAGAACTAAGATGTTTGCATATATCAATCAGATGGTTCCCACACGTGTCCGAAACGCATTAAGATAACAAGTAATTTCAAATAAACAAACTGGAGAATGTTCTAGAATGTTTTTTTCCCACACGTGTCCGAAACGCATTAAGATAACAAGTAATTTCAAATAAACAATCAGAAGAATATTCTAGAATGTTATTTTATTGTAATAATACAAACAAACAAACGGGTCACCTTGTAGTGTCTACAACGTATTAAATGCACATGCAGAGCGTGGGATCAAACCTAAACAAACATATCCTATCGGCAAGATGAAAGGTTATTTCCCATAATAAAAACAATTATAACATCTCTTATCGGCGGCGAACGTGCTTTTTTCTTAAACTTTAATATCAATATTTATTTATGTAGTATAAACAATTGTAAATTTCCCAGAAAATAAATATTAATTCTCTAACTTCTGTTTACAATCATAAGTATATATGGATGATTTGAAAGACGGGCTTGTGGGCCGCCGATTAGCTCAGTTGGTTGGAGCGAGGGCTCCGGTGCGTGGGGACCCGGGTTCGAATCCCGGTCGGCGTCATTTCCAGAACGTTTGCGAAAACCCCGGCGCATGCGCCTGAGCCACGGCCAAAGGCCCCAAAGACACCGTTGCTGAAGACATGACTCCTTCAGCAGCCTCTGGTCATTACCGAAGAAGTGGATGGGGCCAGGATGGACTGGCCTGAACAACACGTGCTTTGTACGCGACAGCCCCGGCGCAGGCGCCTCAGCCACATCCAAAGGCCCAACAGAATGAGAGACACCAGGGGGGCCGCTGAAGACCACTTCTTCAGCAATGACCAGAAGCTGCTGAAGGCGAAGCCCCGGCGCAGGCGCCTGAGCCACAACCAAAGGCCCCAAAATGGCGGCTTGGGTGCGCAATGGCAAGACACCAGAGGCCCTTCTTCAGCAATGACCAGAGGCTGCTGCAGACACGCCCACTTGAAGTGGATGGAGAACTCGATGGACTGATCTGAGGAATAGCCCCGGCGCATGCGCCTGGCCGCTGCTGAAGACCACTTCTTCGGCAATGACCTTGAAAGACACCAGACGCTGCTGAAGACATGCCCACTTCTTCGGCAATGACCTTCAAAGACACCAGACGCTGCTGAAGACATGCACACTTCTTCAGCAATGACCTTGAAAGACACCAGAGGCTGCTGCAGATGCCGCTGCTGAAGACACTTCTTCGGATGACGCAACGACTCCTTCAGCAGCCTCTGGTCTCTTTCAAGGTCACTGCCGAAGAACTCGATGGCACCTGGAGAACTCGATGGCCTGGTCTGAGGCTCTCATTTTCTAACTACTAATTTCTTTCATGTATTCCTCTCTCCTCTTCAGCTTCTTGTCCTTGCATAACTCCCTGCATTTCTTTATTTTCTGTTTATATTCCTCCTGGCTCGCCGTTCATTCTTCCATAAGCTCAGTTCCTTTCTCACTTTATTTTTCGCTTCTGCAGTCGCCATCTCACTAAAATTCCTTCCCATTCCTTTTTTACCTCCTCTTTTCTTTTCCGTCTGTATTGCTTTTTTAACACTTTCTATTAGCCTTCCCATTGTTTCGTTACACCCTTCTAGCATTGGATCTTCTTTCTCTAAATCTTGCCTGTACTTTACTATTGCCTTTTCTGTCCGTATATTGACTGTCACTTTCCTTCCTGTTTACTTCTTCCAATTTCTATTTCAATGCTATAACAATGGGTTTGTGGTTTGAAGCTATCCCCTAGGCCCTAGGGAGTAGGTACAGTAAAAATACGAGAAGCGACTGTTTCTATAAAACGACCACTTGAGCAAAAGATCAAATTTTATAGGAAGAAGGACACTTGCACTCTTGTAAAGCGATCATTCCATAACGGACGCGACTGCGACCACACCAAAGTGACCACCCGGCCGTCGGTCGCGTCTCCCGTCGTCTGCTGATATGATTATTGTCATTATGGAAACCCGTTCTATCGAGGCAATATTTTATATTTTTTGATGCGGTGCTTCATCGGATAACTATTTACGAATCTGCATACCTACTTGTTAGGTAAATTCCTTTGTTTTAACCCTTAAAGTGAGAAATAAAGTGATTAGACAGTGAACTAAAAAATCTAAAAAGTATCTTTGCATGACTTTAACTTTAATTAATGCACCTTTTATTACAATCTGATGTGTTTCAAAAAATATTTAATCGCATACCTATGGAATGGCACGTAAATTATTGGTAAAGGCAGTTAAAAATAAAATTTGTATGGCCGTTTTTCTTATTTGGTGTATTTCTGAGTCAATTATAACACCCTTTGACATAACATTACGCACAGAAAAATATTTCACCCTCTTGTAATGTGACAACTCCCCAAAGCGACCGGTTTTTGATAGAACCACTGCCGGTCGTTTTATTGGAGTTTTACTGTATATTGTAAGTATGACGTAAAAATGTAAACAACAAGGAAAGTTAAGTTTTAAAATAATAAAATAAAAGCCGCCTTTCTACACTTTTAATGGTAAACAAACAGATGTTTTCTAGAATTAGCATATAACTCCAATATTTTCATTTAGAAGAATTGAAATTAAATTTCTTAGGGTGCATCTGTAACTGAGATATTTTACCTGCCTTCAAATTATTGGCACCCTAATTTATGTACCTACTGTAAAATTGGAAAAATCCAAATTAATAATTGTCTGTTCAGCCGATATAGGATAATATAAATCAGCCAAGTTTGAATTCTAGAATCATAGACGAGATGCAACCTTTTTATTTTTACATAACACAATGCCACACCCAGTTGATTTTCTATAACTACAGTGTGTCCACGGAACACGGATGGACTTGACTAACTTGTAAAAACTTTTATTTTCAGTTTTTCGAAAACATTCTTCATAATTTATTTTGCCTGTTCTAAAAATACGATTCATGTTGAGAAACTTTGATTTTGTTCTACAGGGTGAGAAAGAAATATAAAAATGCATATTTGCAAAATTGAAACATTTTTGAATCAAGTTTTTTTGAAGTATCAAAAAGAAGGAGCTTAGAAGGAGAAATCGGATAGCCAAAAATCAATATTTATTTAACTTAATACATTGAGGTAAATGACAAAGAGTAAAGTGTTATTTAACCTGAAACTTTGAAACACCCTTTATACCTAAATTTGCTAATAATAGTTGCACACAATGTTTCATTACAAGCGGTAGTCTTGAAAAAATAATAATCGATATTAAGATATGGAAAAGCAAAATATCGATTTATTTTTAATAATAAGTATCTTAGTATCTATAACTTCTATGAAAAAACTTTATTTGGCTTTTCGATTTCTCCTTCTAAGCTCTTTCATTTTGACGCTTCAAAAAAATTAGATTAAAATATTTTTAATTTTGCAAATCAACATTTTTATTTTTTTTGCGCACCCTGTACAACAAAATCGAAGTGAATCGTATTTATATAACAAGCAAAAGAAATTATCAAGAATGATTTTTTTCAAAAACTGAAAATAAAAGTTTTTACAAGAATAGTTAAGTCCATCCGTGGACACACTGTATAACAAAAGGTCAACCTTGAAAGCAATTAGGAACCTATTGTTTAGTAGGCACTACAAGTACTGTTACACAATTGTTTTCTATACAATGCGTCTGATTTCTTTTGATCTTATGATTTATTGCAAAAGGCACAGAAAAGCGACAAATACAAAAGCTGTTTGCCCACATTTCATTCTTGAAGGCATGGCATACAATAAAAAAACTTTATTGTGAATCGACGAATTTAGAAACATTCAACAAGTTGAATCGCCCTGTATAAAAATAACTAATAAGCGCCTTAAAACTTTTCTGATTTCTTCTAGATAGGTAAAGAATAAATCAACATTAAAATTTTATTTTTAGAGATATTAAATTTTTTTGCCATTATGAACTTTCTGGGATTTTCAAAGCTCTTTAGAACCAGGGTTGGTAATAACTTTACATTAAGTAGAATAATCTATTGAAGTTTGAGAAAGAATCTGATAAAAGTATTATGCATTTGAAATCTTACCTGGTCTCCAATAATAAAATGCAAATCTTTGTATTCATTTTAGAGCTAAAGTCATATAAACGAGCTCGGAGTAACATAAAATGTTTATGCGTTGTGAACCGCAACTAGTTTCTGCACATAAAGACTTCCCCTAACGTCAGGTACATTTCAAAAAAAGTAGATACCTCTGAAATAAAACACCTCACAATACTGACAAAATTTACTAATGAAAACACATTTATGTTAGCAACTAGTCCGCAAAACATTTGTGCAACTTTCGGGACATTTTGTATCATCTTCTTCAATTTCCTCGATAATTTCTTCCATTACACTTGGAGGGGGAGGTTTAGAGATTTTTCTTACTGTACAACATGGGGTGCTACTTTGGATAGAATCGTCAGAGTTTCTGTTGAGCAAATAATCTAAATCATGTGAAATTTTATCTAACATGCCATCCAGATTGTCATCATCATTATCGCTTGCTTCTGTTTTTAATCCTTCATCCATATCGATGACTCCTTTAATGTCGACGTCTTTACCATCTGGTTGTTGCCGAATCATTTCTTGACTCTTCACAGACGGATCTTCTAGTAGTTGGTCTATGGCTTCATCTGGAGTAACAGTGATGCTGGGAAGCGTCATTCTTCTATATCTGTTTTCTTCCTGATCCATTGCAGTTCTGGTTCTTCTTAGTGAAGAAGCAACCAAATCAAGCTCAGTACACACCTTATTGGAGAGTATATCGGGCGATTTTGGCAAGTTACCGTTATCTTGGGTGTTATACCGAAAATGTTTCGGGCTACTGTTATATTTTTCTAAATTTCCTGGGTCGCTGAACTCATTAAAACTTGTACTCTCACAAACATAAGTTTCGAAGCCTATCGGTGGCTTAGACTGAACAAGATTTGTTTCGGCCATTCGGTAAGATTCGTGGTTATTCTTGGTAGTTCCATTGGTAGAAATTGAACGTTTCTGCTGAGGCACGGATTCGCTTTCGACTTCCGGCTCTTGCTTTGTGAAAACTGAAAATGGATAATTTCATTAATAATTTCATATTTGAAGAATAAGCATAAGAACGCCTGTATGTGGCAGAAATCTGCAGTTAAAAAGGGTAAAACATAAAAAATAAGAAGTAAGGTACGGTGACATTAGGACATGAAAAGAAAGGGCAGAAAAATGAAATAAAACAAGGAGAAAAGTTCCAGAATAAAAATCAACGACAATATACTTAAATTAATCATAAGCGAGAAAAATATGGCAGAATGGAGAATTCGCTTAAATAATACTAAATTCATGCAACTAAACTCTTCAAAAGCTGCCAAGGAATTTTTAATATAATGCAGTAATAACAATAACATAATATAAAAAATAAAACATTTACTTCTGTCGCTTCCTGGTTCTTATTTAACCATTTCACATAGGTATACATTTGCAATGAAAAGTAAAAACTACCCTCTGAAATTTTCTAACCAAAGGAAATTCAGAGATTTTTGTACGGGTCGTATAGAGTCCTCTTTGAATTGCTGCAGTGAGCCATCGCTAAAACTACACGGACTTGATGATGGGATGTGAATTGCGGCATAGCTCTAAATTGCTCAAATGTATTGAAATCGGTAGACAAAGGTGGTACGGTAAATGAGTGACACCCAGATTTTGAAGCTTATTTAGCACGTCTGCAAAAACGTGAAAATCAGAGCGAACCACAGTTCGACCTGCCTGCATATATGCTCTTTGGGGCTGGATGTACTGGTGTTAAAACGTACTTGTTGGCGGCCACACTGCACACCATGAACCACGACGAACCAATATTTGAGCAGAACATTACGATACCCCAATCCCAATTTTCACTGAACCTATCCTTCTCCCACTGAAGTCTCGATCTTTTAAGAACGACAGAGTGAGGTCTTCTTATATTGGAAGACAGAAGTTTAACCCGGCAATTCGTAGACAAATTCTGACACTTCAGTCAAAAATATTTGAACCTCCAATATTCGGGGGTAATTTAACAGTTGGCAAGCTGCCACAAAAGGATTTCGTCTTGCAATGATTGCATTCGATTGCATTGATAATCTCTTGCGGCGATAGTCTGAGGATTGCCACCTCCATAGTGTCCCGAAGGAGTTTAGAATCGTTCATGACTTTAAAGAACATGACAAAAGACACTTGGCAACAGAAAATTAGCAACATCACGTTCTGGATTTCATCGATTTCGCGTCGTTTGCAACAGACTAAAACAATCGCATATGATTCTTTATTAGTATATTATGTAACGAGCATGGTTAGTGATAAATTTCGTACTCTTTCCGTCGAATTATGTACACTACCTATTTTTCCCACGACCCGTTAAGAAATCTAGTTTATTCACAAAACCATAAACTAGACACTATAGTGTTCAATTTGTGCACAAAACAGTAATTTTATTTTTCGGAAAAATACTTGGCTTTAGCGAGTCTATGAACGACACTAAACTGTCACTTTTGATGTGGTTAACAACCAGGAGTCAGAAAAAGGTTTTTTTACTGACAAGTCTGTAAATTTTTTTTTACTGACGCTAATCCAAAGCAATCTATCATGCAACAAATAATTATTGTCACTATTAATATTTTTTACTCTTTTTGCAATAATTGGAATTTAGATAAGTGTATCCTGTTAGGATCAAAGACCGATTTCGGCCAGTGGTCGAAAAGAACGACCAGAACGCGTTCTGGATATCACCGCATTACCAAAGTCCGATATGTCGCGTTGTGGTCGCTTTAAATAGATCAGAACGCGTTCTACGATTTCTGTTACTGCCAGAACGCGTCGTGCATTGTAACACAAACGTCCAAAAACCGATTTCATGCCTGTATCAAAGCATATGTCTAAAGCATTCATCCCTTTCTAAAGAACTCGTGTCTAATATTGAAACAGAAGAGACGTTGGGCACAAAGTCCAAAAACGACCAAGGTCAGAAATAAAATTACAGCCAAATTCCGAAACGTGGCATTCTAGTTTTTCAAAGGTCCGGTTAGGGTCTGTCGGGTCTGGTCAGGTCCAGTGATTTCTAGTCTAGTTAAGCTTTTATCAAAAAACCATTTACTCATATGATCTGACATTACTAGACCCAACAAAAACTAACGATAAATTTTGGGCTTTGGTCGTTTCCGGACTTTGCGTCTAACATATACTCTTCTATTTTAAAAGATTGAGTAATATAAATACCTATATTAAAACAAGAGTGCTTTAAGTGATGAATCTTTTAGACCTATTCTTTGATACAGGCATGAAATCGATTTTTGGACGTTATATTATAGTAGCGCACGACGCGTCCTGGAAATAATCGAAATCCCAGAACGCGTTCTGACAATCTTTGTAATACCAGAATGCGTTCTGGTCTATTTAACGCGACCAGAACGTGACTTATCGGACTTTAGCAATTCACTGATATCCAGAACGCGTTCTGGCCATTTTTTCCGACCATTGGCCGAAATCGGTCTTTGATCCTAACATATCGACGTTTGCCGAAAAAATAGCATGTTTTATGCGGAGCTAAAGTGCTTTTTGTGGCCCATCTGTAGTTGCTACAAAAAGCATCACTTTAGCTCCTTATAAAATAAAATACTATTTTAATGATTTGATGTCTATGTCAGTAAATGTAGCCTACTAACTAGGAGCGCATTCGAATAATTCCGATCGGCTCATGAATGACACTGATTCGTTCTCTTGCTCGCCAATTTATAAATGTCCAGTTCGTACCTAAAATATTTAGGTCTATCATCGAAAAGCCATTAAAATGTTTAACTGCCATACCTTTTACCTGGCAGTTTCGATTTACGGAACTAAACTCTATTTAAATATACCCTGGCAGTCAGAACTTTGGTAATTTATCAAGAACCACTACTCCTCGAGCTAAATCCCCCACTAGGCATCGAATGATAGAACAAATCCAGATTTCTTATACTACGAAATATCACAGAATGCTACTCTTGCTATTTATTCTTAGCACGTCGCTACGTGAATTACTTCAAAGAACAAGATTCGTTTTTTAGGTTATATCAAACACGTAGGCGATTCAAATATTATTGTCCCTGACAGAAGCAAACGACTTAGAAGGTTATAATTTTTTATTCTTCAACATAGTCCCCTAAGACGTTGACACACTTGGTATAACGATGGCCAAGCGCCTTAACATACGCAGAAATACTGTTTTGTGTTAGTCTGCACACCACTTGTTCACCTCCATCATTTCATCGTCCGGACAGTGAGTTTGGGAAGGTAGCCACTATGTGCTAAATCTGGAGAATAGGGCGCTTGTTCGAGAATTTTGAAACCTGCAATTTGAATTGCGATCATCAAAACACAGCTCTTGTGGACAGGAGCGTTGTCTTGATGAAACAGCACTCCACGTGAGTTTCACCCCTTTCCATTTTTTCTTTGATGTAATCACGCAATTTTGTAATTAAAGCAGCATAATATTGCCTAGTTATATTGTGACCATGTGATAAAAAGTCTACAAGGATAATTCCCTCGGCATCCCCGAAAACTGTGGCCCTGATCTTTCCTGCAACTTTCGAGGGGGTGGTGAACACTTGTGCCTATTGAAAAGCCACAAGCCTGAACTGAAACAATAGTTTTCGAACGTCCAGCACCCGGAGCTTGTTCACAAGTCTCTCTTCCAAGTTTAAAATCCCCGGTCCAGTTCTTTACCACCTGATGTGAAGGTGCAGATTCAGCCAGTACTTGTACCATATCCATATGAATTTCTTGCGGTGACAAACTTTTCTTGTAGATATTTAATAACCGATCGGTTCTTAAATTTGTCCATTTCGTAAAAATGGGCAACACCTTATAACAATCGACTCTCTAACTTAATAAAACAATAACATACACCAACAAAAGTGTATGCGACTTACCACAAATAGAGTTTAGTTCCGTAAAACCAAAACTGACACTCCCCTCTGTTTTTAGTAAATCGTCACTCAAATTGCCAAAGTGGCATTAGTGACTACTATTCAAATCAATACCTTCTAATGGCAGGGACAATCATATTTGAATTGCCCACGTGTGTTACGTCGAAAATCGTTATAGAAGACTGCCGACCACTGACAGTATTTTTTGTTCGAACGAAAGTATTGCACAGATGAGTCCCGCAAGGAAGAAACCAGTGGTTTGCAGTTTTCTGCAATAATTTTGAACGCAATATATTTGTTATCAAGAACCTTTTATAATGCGCTCTTAAGCTACTACTTTGTAAAATAATTTCAGGTTACCCTTATTTAATGTATAGGTATTCTTTTAATTTAAAAGTTTCAAAATTGTAGTCTTTCGTGCATGCGAAGCTCTGAAGTCATCGCAGAATATTAAGAACTTATAAGTTACAACAAGCAAGTAATAAAAAATATTGGCGGATGCGCTGAGCTAAGTACCTAGTGGTTTTCCTGCTCAAATTTTATTAGGCTTCATATTAAAATTTATGCATAAAGTCGTGTTCTTTATAATAAATAGGCTATATTTAAGTGATTTCTATTTATACAGGCAGTTCCAGTTCCTCTGTACAACACCTTGCATATTTTTCTCAAATGGAGTATTTTAGATTAGAAAAAAAAATCTTTGGCTTGAATACAGATGTAGAAGTGATATTTTTTATAATTGAAACAATATCTAGGAGTAAGCGGAGCAACACTAAAAACCTAGAATATTGTGGAGGATATTAGAAATAATTACTGGACTAAAACCTCATAGCTTTCTTTTTCAAATGGAATCGTACGTTTTTTTGCCACAGTTATACCCTCTGTGCCAAAATTTCCTTCGACTTTATACTGGGTGTCACTTCAAGATTGGTAAGCGACCATATTTCGGAAACTACTAGTCCTACAGCTTTCAGAAACAGATCTTTTTGATTAAATTGACGAGGAGAGATTAACCAAAAATATTTTTAGCCGTCAATTTTTACCGATAGGGTGGGGGGTAATTATAAAAGAACAAAAGACCACCATTTTCAAATTCAAACTGAAAGTTCGGTAGCATTTCGAGTTTTCAGCGCACTATTCTCGTAATAATTTCAGAAGGCACAGTAATTATCTTTTGCAAATGTTTAATTAAATTAAATTCCCTGTTTATTAGAAAAGTATAAATCATGAATTATTAAAGTTATATATATAACAATATTGGATGCGCACGTGACGTCGAAGGTCTCCCTTAAAACAAAGAAAACAACAGGGCCTAATATTTTCGCCTCAATTTTTAATATGTGAAATAAAAAAAGTCGTCCAGTTGCCCATCGTAGGCTTACTTCCTCTTCAGACACCGTTATACTAAATCTAAAATCTATAATCTAAGAATGCCCTCAATACAGGTTGTTAAATAAAAAAATGAAGCAGGATGCTGTACAAAAGAAATATGACAGACTGTATAAGTGAAAATAAAAAGCATCGCTAATTAAATAAGAATAAGACTATATTTAAAAAATGTCTGAAGCTTAAAAATATATGAGAAAGAAAATCCCTATAAGTGTATAAGTGGACACACTGTATACATTTTCTCAAAGGCTTAAAAGTGGTCAGTAGTTTTTTGCATTCATTATGCTATTATTGGGGGCCTGCAAAGTAGATATAATACTCGGGTTTTATACTTACAACTTAAGTCGGAACTGAAGTAATTATCTTCCTTCTTTAAATTTAATCCTCTTAGAAAATGTTGTTTCATCGACGTTTCAGACTTTAAAATGTAGGAGACGATTAATGCCAAACCCTGTTAACAAAATGAATTATATTTTAATTTCATTATGCTAAATTCCTAATGGACT
The DNA here is from genome assembly GCA_963966045.1 of Xestobium rufovillosum. Lineage (NCBI taxonomy): Eukaryota > Metazoa > Arthropoda > Insecta > Coleoptera > Ptinidae > Xestobium > Xestobium rufovillosum. The sequence goes on from OZ014504.1 coordinate 17,915,915, forward strand.
AGAAAAAATTAACGTACCAACTGGATCATTAAAATTTAATCAAGTATGTCTGATATTAATTTATGCAATACAATTCTGATACACATTTTGTGTTGGGCAGTTGATGCACATTATATTTATTTATTAGAATTTACCTATATAAGCATTTCAGTGGAAATTTAAGGCAAATGGTGTATGAAACTTAGTCACACGGAAGAGCTTCATGATCATGTAACAACGCATTAAATGGTAATATCTTTGCTAGACTGTAAATAGCAAAACATGCACATATTTTCACAAATCATCTCGATGATGGAAGTGAATAATTGTATTCAATAAAAATTCTTCTGAAATATACAAAGTCCCCCGAATAACCGTCATTTTAGAATAATTGTTAGGAATGAAGCTGTCGTTAAACAACATCTGTATCTCCCAGAATGATTAATGATTTTGTTGTTTATTTTTACGAGCAATGACGCTAATTATTGATTTTAGAACAGTTCTGCTGCTCCCAGATCCACTGTATTTTTCTAGAAAAGTTCCTTTGAGTATATACAGGATGATTCAGAACGGGCGTGCCAAATTAAAATGAGTGCTAGAGGAACTCCAAATAAGACGAAAAGTTTATATGAACATATGTTCTAAAGTGACTACTAACAAAGATACAGGGTGTAAAAGTTTTAATATTTTTTTAAATATTTTTTTATTTTGTTAGTAACTAGGAAAGTTATTGAGTTGAAATTTAAGGAGTCGTTTTCATTTACCAAGTTCTAATTTTCCATAAAAATTGCTCTGCTAGCTCCATCAGTAGCGTTGCTACGGGGTAGGCCGTTTATTTATTTCCCCAATCCAATGTTACGCCACTGGCGAATGCAGGTGATATTAATGTATTTGAAATCTACGTTCAATTTGGGAAGAAATTGGTATCTTCAAAATTTTTCGTAAAATGCTTAGTTTTTGAATGAAATAGCTTTTCGTGAAATCGTGCACGTGCACTGAAATTTTCCATAATGCAAATGGCTTCACCGATATGCAAGGAAAGTGAAAATTGAAAAAAAATAGTTTATTAAGAATAACACTAACAAAACTAACAAGAAGAACGAGAAAACACAACAATTATTACATTGCGATATAAAAAAAACATATTAAAACTTTTACACCCGGTATCTTTGTTAGTAGTCACTTTAGAACATAATATGTTCATATATACTTTTCGTCTTATTTGGAGTTCCTCTAGCACCCATTTTAATTTGGCACGCCCGTTCTGAATCACCCTGTATACTGACGATCTGTTGTGAATGAAGTTAGTTTTTAATGCGATACGAGCGAGAACAGTGAAAGGCGAATTACGAAGAGTATCCAAAGAGTCGGGTGAATACAGGAGTGATTGGAAGTCGAGTAAATATAGTTGGATTATGTTGTGTATTAGAATTTTTTGACTGTTACATTGTTATTTTTGGAGTGTACTCCTTAAGAATCGCGGTACGGAAATTTTATGAGTAGTAAAATGAAGCGTTACATTTCGCGCTAACTAAAAGTAACGCGTTACGTTGAGATTATGTACGTATCTACGGATACGGCTGTTTATGTTTGACTACATAGAGCATGGAAATAGTGAAAATAGAGTGGCATAGAGTAGATAAATGACAGTTGGCGTTGTAAAGTCAGCATTTGCAGTGTTTGTTCGTTCCAAAATTTGTTGAATCTTTTTATTTAATATGGAAAAACCTAATATTAAATACTCCAAATATTGCTTAGTGCCGAAATGTAAATCAACGCCTATTCGAACACCAGGAAAAGTATTTATTTCATTGCCAGTGGGATCGACGTTTACCATATTGTCACTTAATTACTGAATTTATAAGCAATTTATATTTTGATGCAGTTGGACGTTTTCGAACATAAACCACCTGATAAATACATATTTGGGTATAAAACTGACATTCGCGTGTACCCTATTATCAAGTGATTGAAGTTAAAATAATCGTTCGTAAGGAGTATACTCCAGTCGTGCGTCGGAGCTCTGACACACACAAGTTTTTTCGTTATTGTTAAGTTGTTTTACCGTTAATTTAAATGTTTCAAATTAAATAATTGTAAATTTTTGTAAATAAGGTTGCTTCAAATCGAAATACGTAAGAATATTTTTTTTTGAAAATCTCTTTATTTTGATATTACAAAATGTTTTTAACAAAATTTCACCAGTTCTCTAAATAGTGCATGAAGCACTGGTATCAAGGATAGATAGCTTAGATATAATCTATCCTATTGTAGCAATGAAAGTAGGAAACCCTGGATAACAAAACATATTGTGAGTCTAATAGAGGAAAGGCGAAAATATAAAAATAGGTTAGATGAAACAGGGAAACAAAGATATAAGGCGATCAAGTGGGAAATTATTCGGGAATGTAGGAAAGCGAAAGAGCAATGGATCGATAATAAATGCAAAGAAGTGGAAGATAAATTCGAAGTAGGAAAGACTGATGAAGCATATAAAATAATTAGGAGAAATTTTAGAGAAATTGGATCTAGTACCAAAAACATTAGAAATGAGGCAGGAGATATCCTAATCGGAAGTGGGGAGAAGGCAGATAGGTGGAAAGAATATTTAGGAAACTTATATGCGGGACAGGAAGTGCAAGATATATTAGAAAGCGAAAGCAGTGTAGAGGGGGATAACCTAGGGAGTCCTATAATGAGAGAAGAGTTTGAGATAGCACTAAAAAGTGTAAGGAGTAATAAAGCACCAGGTATAGATGGCTTGCAGGCAGAAATCTTAAAGTGCGCAAGTCAAGAGGTAATAGATCGTTTATTTAAACTAGTTAGTCGCATATACCTGACAGGCGAGATTCCAGAAGATTACAAACGGAACATCATAGTAGCTTTGCCAAAGAGAAAAGGCGCGGATAGATGCGAAAATTTTAGAACTATCAGTTTAACTTCCCATGCGTCAAAAATTTTAACTAGAATTGTGCAAAGAAGGATGGAGAAAAAGGCGGAAGAAATATTAGGAGAAGATCAGTTCGGATTTAGACGAAATAGAGGAACGCGCGAGGCCATTCTAGCTTTACGAGTAATTATAGAAAAAACGATAGAAAAGAGAAAGAGCGTCTATATAGGATTTGTAGATTTAGAAAAAGCCTTCGACAACGTAAAATGGGGGAAGATGTTCGAAGTGCTGAGAAAGGTAGGGATGAAATACAGGGACAGAAGAATAATACATAATCTCTACAAAGAGCAAAAGGCAGTTATAGAATGTGAGCAGGAACAAAGGGAAGTAGATATCCGGAAGGGAGTGAGACAGGGATGTGCATTGTCACCTCTAGTTTTCAACTTATATATCGAAGATGCGATTAATATTGTTAAGGAAAGAACAGCCTCAGGGATCAATGTACAGGGCCAAACTATTAACATGCTCAGATTTGCGGATGATATAGCAGTGTTAGCATCTAGCAAAGAAGAATTAGGAGCGGCTTTGAATGAAATGGAAGCAGTTTTGACACAGGGCTTCGGCATGAAAATCAATAAAAAGAAAACTAAAATTTTGGTATGTAGGGGATGTGAAAATAGAACTAAAATGGAAATACAAATTGGAAATGAGAAGATAGAGGAGGTCGCGGATTTCTGCTACTTAGGAAGTAAAATAACTCAAGACGGTAGGAGCACTAAAGATATAAAACAAAGAATGGCGCAGGGCCGAGTTGCGTTTAACAAAAAGAAACAACTGTTATGCTCGAGAACGGTTAATATAGAGACTAGGAAGAGACTCTTAACGTCGTATGTATGGAGTACGGCATTATACGGGTGCGAAACTTGGACAATAGGAGAAGCGGATAGAAAAAGAGTAGAAGCGTTTGAAATGTGGTGCTACAGACGCATGATGAAGATACCGTGGATAGATAAGGTTAGCAATAGGGAAGTATTAGAAAGAGTTGGGGAAAAGCGAAAGGTATGGAAAACAATAAAGAGTAGGAGAGATAGGATGGTGGGACACCTTCTAAGACACGAAGGAATAGTTCGTGACATACTAGAGTCAGAGATAGGAATAAAAAGAGGTAGGGGTAGGCCTAGATTAGACTACTGCTCTCAAATAGTTAGGGATGTAGGATGTTCTACTTTTAGGGAAATGCGTAGGTTAGCTCAGGATAGAAAAGAATGGAGGTACGCGTCCAACCAGTCTTCGGACTGAGAACCTTATGAAGATGATGATTGTAGCAACAATTTACATAAATCTATAGGTAAGCAAGCAAAGAGTAGGCAGAAAAAGCTACACATCTGCAAAAAAGAAAACATCACACTTCCTGAAGAGCAACCTGCTGGGCGAAATTGAAGTATATTTTTGAGTTTTTAACAAATGTTTTCATCTTATTAGCAATTTTCACATTATCTGGTAATTTACAAAATTCAGAGGATGGCTTGAAATATGGGATTACATAAACCTTTGTTAGTTCGAACATTGGTTCTATACATGGTGTCCAGTAAAGAATGGGAAATACTTCAAATGAAGCTTTCCTGGGTCGAATAAAAGCGATCTGGACCAATTTACATCAGTACAAATTCTGTTTTCTTAAAAAGTTTCTGGCCTACGAAGAAAAATATTTAATTTTATTTTTTCGTATGAAAATTGTTGACTGTCGAATGTTTGGCGCATATCGTTTATGTGCTTAAAATGGAAACATACCAAAGTATACCAAAGTAGCATTAACTTTAAATGCATTTTCACAGTTAATTGAATGCTCTTTTCATAAAACTAATAATTGTTATAAAATTTGTGCTCACATTGAAAATTCGACAAAACCAAAAGAAGACCTAAGATGGCAGTCGGCGCCTTCTATGTTCTACTCAAAAATAAATGCGTATTATTGATGAGCTTCCCAAAAAACTTTATGTTGTCATGTAATCGCGTACTATATGCACGAACATCACGAGCAAATCTGATATTCGTATTACACTTTTGAGTTTTATTTATAATAGGTATTGTACGTAAGTTTACATTGCTCAAAATGTCAAAAGTTTGTTTTCCGTTACCGCTTCTCTAAAACTTTCTTTGTGCCTGTCGTCTCGGCACCAAGTTTCACACATTCCTTTTTTAAGAAATCGACATTCATATTGCACTTATTTGTAATTATTTTGTACTTTCAAGAACACTCCAATGCTAAATTACGTTTGAACTGTCAAAGTGATACCATACTCCGACCCCCGGCCATCTATTGGCAAAGAGATGAACTGAGATGATGCACTTGATCTATTAGTAACTAATAGAACTGTTCTTAAATTATGAAACGGTCAAGGACTGAAAAGGTTGTACATTATACAAAAATATTGTTATACAGTGCATTTGATTAACGTTGCATTATAGGGATTTACATAGTATAAATTTCATCTCGTATTAATGGCTTATCTGCTTCAAATTACAAGATTATTTTTAGTACACCTTTTTTTAAATACCCTCATAGTGAAAAGTTTCTCTTATCTAAAATTGCATTTTCACATTTTACTTATACTCATACCTTCACTTTAAATGAAACTTAAATTACATTGATAACTTTGTATTATTTGCTTGTTAGTGGACACAGCCTACTAATTTAGAAAGAAAAATATGTGAGTGGACTAAATTATATATCTATCTGTTTTCCTATTTATTTAAGAAATTCTCGATTCTAACATTTTCAAAACTATCGTGACATATAAAAAATTAAATGTGTACCAACAATCTATTTAAAATTATCGATGGAAAAACCATTAATAAAACGAGATGAAGTTTATAAAATGTAAATCCCTATGATGCAATGTTAATAAAATGCTCTGTATATTATTTTTATGGTGCGTTATTGAAAACTGTCACAAATTTTTGCTCTTATCAAAAGTATATGTTTTGATGGATTTTCGAACTCTCTACTCTCATCGGTCAATCGATGACGTGTCCCGTATGAAGATATGTGTGCTTTAGATTCACTGGTACTTCTCACGATACTAAAATCATCATTACTTTGTTTTTCAGTGTATTAAGAAGTTTTATAAATATAACATTCTTTCTTATCAAAGAAATAAAAAATAGGTGACGGCCTGAAGGGAGGATTAAGGTGGAAATTCCTTAAGACTTTGAAAGTATTTTTGATAAATTAATTGTCGGACAAATGATAAATAACTAGAAGTTTTCGGATTAATCAAACTCGAATATACAAACATAATCCTTACTTTTCTGCTTATTATTTAGAGTATATAAAAAATTCATTTATCATCCCTATATACACTTTGTTCAAATATTGCATGTCTTGAATGTGTATGGAAAACCGCAGACCAACTGGTTTCGTCCTTCTGTGACTCATCAGTACGGTGCTTTCCCCTACACACTCAAACCATGCAATTTAATCTTGCTATATATGCTGCCGCGCTCTGGACAGATATCAGAAAGTGACAACTACTTTGAGTAATTATCTGGCATTCATTAGTGGTACTGGACCGTTCGAACAACTACTCCTCGGGTAAATACCCCGCCAGGCATTGAATTATAGAACTAAATCCAGATTTTTTGTACTACGAGACGTTTCAGGCTGCTACCCCACCTAAGGTGGCTTTGAAACAATCCTAATTTGACTCCATGTACGTACGTGCTGTTAAGCAGGTCTTTGTTCAAATATTGCATGTTTTGAATGGTTATGGAAAACCGCAGACCAACTGGTTTCGTCCTTCTGGGACTCATCAGTACTGTGTTCCCCTACACACTCAAACCATGCAATTTAATCTGGATTTAGTTCTATAATTCAATGCCTGGCGGGGTATTTGCCCGAGGAGTAGTTGTTCGAACGGTCCAGTACCACTAATGAATCCCTATATAACTTAAAAATTTGGTTCACTTCAATTTACGAAAAATGTTACCTGCTTATTCCAATCGGTATGTCTAATCTATGCATATTCAACAAGCTACTCGTAAGTTGCAGTTGTGGGTACCGCCTGATTTTGGTCTTGTCAGGATCACAGAGCAATATTGTTCTGTACCGGGTGTCCAACTAAGAAAGGATGCCGGCCATATCTAAGGAACCGTTCATGGTACAGCTATGGGGAAGACAAAATAATAATAAAAGTGGCCAAGAGAAATCGCTGGAAATTATTTTTAAGTTTCTAAGTTTGCTGCTAGAGGGCGTAATAGTAATAGTCGACAAAAAAACATGGTTTTCTCTGAAATATACCCAGATAAAGTGGATCAAAAATACGAATATTGCTATCTTGAATATATTTTGTATAACTTTGGTTTACCACTTCTTGCTCTAGCTCATCAAATAGCAACGGAGGGGGAAGGGAAACGATTGATTGTGAAGATGCTTGTAACTTCGTCTCGTTGAGAAGAGCTCTCTTCGGTTAAACATATGCTTTTATGAGCTAGGTTCTTTTAGATCTGTAGTGATCATTAGGGTGCGCTGTTTGAAAGGCCAGCAAACTTTTCGAAATTTCTTGAAAATTTTAAATGGAATGATATAATAATTATAACCTAGTTAAAAAGAGATTAGAATGATGAAATGAATAGTGAAAACCGCGAATTGATATATTTTTTCTAACCGGAAATATAAACAAATTAGTGTTAGGATTGGGAGGATGAGGGCAAGAATTGTTGGTAACACCCGGTTCAACATTTGCAATTATTGTGGAGTAGTGATAAACTTGAGTACGCTTTGATGCCAATATAAAAATTCTACAAATATGATAAAATAGCTTTTACTATAGTTTGGAGAAAGTCTCCCATCTTCCGAAAATTTAAGACATTTGTAGATATCAAACACTTGACATCGTGCTGAATCTTTTCGTTTCAACGCCAACTTGTTTTATAAATATATTGAACATACAGTGGTTGGATCAGTAACTTTGGCGTAAATTCACTATACGCCAAAAGGCAGTTACACAGCACACCCCTGAGGACACTGACTTTGTCAGCGAAATATGTGTCGAGTTTAATGACTGTGTCACTGTCTTTCGGCGTGTGGGGTTATCTTCGTAAGAATTCATAATAAATATTGCAATTTACAAGAGTATATTTTAATACCTAAAACATAGATTTTTGCTTAAAAAAAATGATAATTTCCACATTTAAAACGGTCACGAAGAAGCAACATATAATTTTAATGATTATGATATTTTCAAAATGTCTTTTATATTCGGTGGCACGTATAAAGGTTAGTAATTAACCCGTCCTCCCGCCCCTAAAACTCTTTTGTCCATATCGCCGGTTAGAAAAAAGATATCAATGTGCGGTTTTCACTGTTTCTCTCGTTATTTTGTTCTCTTTTTAATTAATTTATAATTATTATACCATTCCATTTAAAATTTTCAAGTAAATCTGAAAAGTTGGCTGATCTTTCAAACAACGCCCTCTAGCGATCTCTACAGAACAAATATTGCTTAAATTATAAGTTTGCTAAATTCGGTTAAATCAAACCGAAGTTACAAGCATCTCCACAACCAGCGCCCCCCCCCCCCCCCACTGCTATTTGATGAGCTAGAGCAAGAAGTGGTAAACCAAAATTAGGTATACAAAATATATTCAAGATTGCAATATTCCTATTTTTGATCTACTTTATCTGGGTATATTTCAGAGAAAACCATGTTTTTTTTGTCGACTATGACTATTACGCCCTCTAGCAGCAAACCTAGAAACTTGAAAATAATTTCCAGCGATTTCTCTTGGCCACTTTTATTATTATTTTTTCTTTCCCATAGCTGTACCATGAACGGTTCCTCAGATATGGCCGGTATCCTTGCTTATTTGGACACCCGATACAGTTGGAAATTATATGTATTTGCTGTGTTACAACGATTTTCCAATATTCTGTTTAAAAATTAGTTTGATTCTTAAATTTTCCACACCGCGTCACTTTTATATATTCGGCAATATTTACAAGTATCGCCACTTCTGTTTTCTGCCTATTAGGTGAGGAATATCTCACTCCAAGCTCCAGATCCTCCTCTATACATCGCTACCATTCTTTCTTTGGTCTTCCTCTTCGGTCTGCCCCTTCTGGTTTTTCAAAAACAAAATTTGTCTTGTGTTCCTTGTACTATCCACTCGGTCAACGTGTTACAACCACCTTATCCTATTGTCTTAAAAGATCGACTACTTCAGGTTCTTGTATAATTTATCAAGTTCTTTGTTTGCCCTTTTCTCCACTCACCACCTTACTTCATGCCTCTGAACTACACCCCTAAAATTTTTCTTTCTCAAATTTCAATTTTCTTCGCATCATCGATTCTGAGTACCCAAGTTTCACTTGCGTAACACAAAAATTTGTTGTATTTTCGCCTTGGTAGACGTATATTCACTGCTCTGGAAACATTCTTGTCACACATGGTTTTTTCAATGGACCCACCCTCTTTGTTTACTTGTGTTTCCTTCACTATTGATGTGTTGACCCCCAAATGATCTTATAGTCTGTTCTTATCGTTAAAGTCTTCTTCATTTATGAATACGCCTATAATTTTACTTGTTACTTTTTCTAACTGTACAATTTTGTTCTACTAAACATCTAAAATGTGACTTTATTCTTTATTTGTTACTTTTAAAATGAAATATGGTACATTACAATAGGTTCAGTTTAGAGCTGCAAAGCACCATGGTCTATAAAGCATGTTATGATTGGTGCAAAAATAACACAAGTGAAAGAACGGTGCACCAAACGAACTAAAACGAACTAAAACCAACGAACGGTGTACAATGAACGTCATCGAATAGTCTTCACTCAATGAATCCTGACCACGATTCGTGCTGAAAGAACTGCGTTCAATGATCTGTGCTCAATGAACCGAGCTTAATGAACTGTGCGTAATGAACGGTATCCAAGAAATCATGATTAGTTACTCAAAGTAATTGTCACCTGCTAATATCAATTCAGAGCGCGGCAGCATATATAGCAAGTTAAATTATACGGTTTGAGTGTGTAGGGGAAAGCACCGTACTGATGAGTCCTAGAAGGACGAAACCAGTTTGTCTGCGTTTTCCCATACACATTTAAAACATGCAATGACTAGTTCGTTGGGCACAGATCCCCGGATGCAGTTCCTTGGCCACTTTGACCAGTGATTCCTGTCCAATGAACCGTGCTAAACGTGTTGAGTGCAATGAACCGTCCTCAACAGGCCGTGCTTAACGATGAACAAAGCCAAATCAATTTTGTTCGTTGGGCGGATATCTTTGGACTTAGTTCATTCGAAAATGTGTCCAACGAACTATTGTCAATGAACCGAGCTGAACAAACTCTTAACGATGAACCGTCCCGAACGAATTGTGCCCAGTGAACGGCGACCAATGATCTGTTGCGCCGCATCATAGGTGCCCAATAAACTATACATAAATCATACACTGACCGTTGGGCGGAGTTCATTAGTCATAAATCGTTAAATACGTTGTTTTGGCTACAGTTCTTTGAGCAAGATCACTGGGTGATGTTCATTTTGCATAGTTTCTTGGGCATTAAACACTATTCAACAGATTATTGAACATGGTTCATTTGGCACCGTTGGCGTTGTTAGGGCGTTGTTTATTGGGTGCACATTTCAAAAAAAATGTTGCCCAATAATTTGCAGTGGGTACACATACACATATAGCAACCGAACTGCCTACGTTATGATATTTTATTTTACCTCTTACGTTCTTGCTATGTTAAGATAACCTATCCATTGAATTATTGAGTTATTCAAATTTAAAATTTTTTAAAATAACTTGATATAAACTGTCGATATTTTGAAACCAAAATAAGATTCATATTACTTTTGAGTAAAACTTACAGAGGCACTTACTAAGTAGCTACAATTTTTGAGTGAATTGCTTGGAAGGTGACGTTATGTGCAAACGACGACTCATTCTCATATCCAGTCACATTAACAGTTAGGTAGGTTATTTCCACCCACCAAAATGCACTGAAAGTCATATCTCACTCACCGCCAAGTTCAATCTACTATCTACTACTACTACTACTAGGTACTAGATATACTTTCCAGGGTCAAACGACAGAGTTGAAACCTTAGCTGAGTTCAGCTACAAACTTTACAAATTAATTTTGATATAAATTGTTACAGGAACTATGTGATATTTTTATGTGAAATAAACTTTAAAGTCAATGGTTCTAAAACGTTTTTCTGCGTACCACTCAACTTTATAACGGATCAGTCGCATACCACTGAACCACCAATAATCTAATTCTGTCTCAGATAACGCGAAAGTTACTGAAAAACATTAACAACTGTAACAGGTTTTTGTAACCTGATCGGAGCAACCTGGAATTTAGTTGAAACAAGCCTTCATAGATGGCAGCGTAGGTATATTTTGAATTCTGCCGCATTTGTCATTAGTCGGGGAGCAACTTGCTTAAATTCAATGTGGTCGTCGGAAGTCGAGGACACACTTGTTTTGAAAACTGTTTTCTGTGTAAAATCACCTGCTGAATCCGAATCCGGAGGGCGCCCGTTCATTTGGGACAGCCTTGGCCCTGAAAAATGCATTTTTACGTAAAATTTCGAAAAATTTAAAACTCCGAACATATCAGTTTACATCGTCATAACTTTGTTCTGGAGACAGCTAGGAAGCTAATTTTTTTTTTGAAATGTTCTCCAGGCATTTTTGATTGAAAACCTCTATACACAATTAACTCTTGAAAAATAACGACGTCAAAAAATTTGTAATTTTGTGCACCACGTCATTTTTGTGCACCTTAATTTTCACCACTCGAGAAATTTTTTTATTGTAAAAGATAGATACCTATTCAATCGTAACAATATGTCGTGAACAGTATGCAGAAGTTTTTAGTGAAAAAATCATCTCGATACCTGCAATACTGACCGAGTTACAGCGATTAACAAAATATTGCTTTTTTGCGATGCGGCATAGTGTTCTATCTACTCTGCGCATCTACCTACTTCGTGCATCTGCGGGCGGCTAATCTCCGTCGTATATGCGGGAAACTCGTGCAAATACCTATTCCATTTCTTTGACAAAGTGATAAAACAGTTTCCCATATAATGAAGTTTATGTTTAATTGTTTACAAATAGCATACCATAACTGTAAAACTGTTCTTTATTTTTCAAATTTTGCGACAGACATGCCACTAATTCTATCTGTTTTTGTACCTGCCGCTAGGGCCGTTTTTAGTGAGCGGGAATACGTGTCAAACACACAGGCGGGCAATTTTTGAGGCGGCATGGCTGGCGGTATAAACCCGCCGCCGAAAAACGAAATCTGATTTCCGAATGTCGCTTTTAAAAGTTAAAGGTGGCATTCACTTTAAGGCGGCACGCGCGGAGAACTTCATATTATGCAGTTACTTCTTACATTGTATTTTTTATGCATTTTGATGTAGATCTTATATCAAATTTATGTTACGCCGGTGTATGGAGTTCAAATTTGTATGTACATATTCCTATTTTGAGAACAAATATAAATCCTTTTAAAAAAAATGAATCTTTCTTCGAATGAGGAACGGTATAGGGGCGTAGATAAACAGTGTTCGTTAGATTAGGTTAGGTTGAGGGCGGCAACAGATCATTTTAGAATGTCGTCACACAATTGACAGCTGGAGGGCACACATTTGTTTGTATAAAGCTTATTAGAGGGAAGAAGGGGAGGAATAGCAAAGCAGATGTTTGTGTTACCATGTGGCACCAAAAAAGGGGCGTAACTTAAACTTAATAGCTTTAGGCCGAGAATTGAACGAAAATTCTTAAAATGATATGACTGGTTGCACTATTGCAAACGTTGTTTCGTTATTTTGAGTTAAATTACATGAACTCTAAACATCAACACTTTGTTTGGCACCAAATCTGCTCAAATTTTGGTAACACTCACGTGCATAACGTTGCGTATCCATACTCTGCCCTCCAACAGAAAATGGCGGCCTGTCAAAATCAGGCCATTCTAAAACAGTCTATCCGGCAATACGTAACTTGACCCGCAGGTAGCCCAACGACTTCTAGTCTTTGAGGCAGCCAAGGGGTCAGAAACGGCCTTGCCTGCCGCCTTGAACAATGCGTTGTATCCATTTTCAGTTACAGCTTGAACTGTTTCTGCTGAATCATTCATCTGACAAATTATGCACAAATTGTAATTGATTTCCATTTTCACTAATAGTAATGTATATAACTTAACCTCAGTCTTCAATCAAAATCGCACAAACAGTGATTCCTAAACAATTCCACATATACATACTACTCGTATACATAGTTATTGTTATTTGTAAACAATTAAACATAAACTTCATTACATCGGAAACTGTTTTATCACTTTGTCGAAGAATAGTAATAGGTATTTGCACGAGTTTCCCGCATGTATGACGGAGATTAGCCGCCCGCAGATTCACGAAGTAGGTAGATGCGCAGAGTATATAGAACACTATGCCGCAGCGCAAAAAAGCAATATTTTGTTAATTGCTGTAAGTCGGTCAGTATTGCAGATATCGAGATGATTTTTGCACTAAAAACTTCTGCATACTTTTCACGACATATTGTTTCGATTGAATAGGTATTTATCTTTTACAATAAAAAATTTTCTCGAGCGTCGAAAATTAAGGTGCACAAAAATGACGCGGTGTATAAAATTACAAATTTCTGACGTAGTTATTTTTCAAAAGTTAATTATGTATAGAGGTTTGCAATAAAAATGCCTGGAGAACATTTCAAAAAAAATCAGCTTCCTAGCTGTCTCCAGAACGAAGATATGACGATGTAAACTGAAATGTTCGGAGTTTCCAATTTTTCGAAATTTTACGTAAAAATGCATTTTTCATTGCCAAGGCCGTTCCAAATGAACTGGCGCCCTCCGGATTCGGATTCAGCGGGTGATTTTACATAGAAAACAGTTTTCAAAACAAGTGTGTCCTCGACTTCGGACGAACTCTTTAAATAAGCCCTTTTTGAGATGCCTGCTCCCCGACTACATTCATTACTTGACTTATCTGGGTTCATTACGAATGGTACGCATATCACTCTTTGAGAACCGTTGTTTTAAACTCAATTTGTATTTTTCGATTTTACATCCTCAAGATTTACTTATTTTCGATTTTTTAAACCAGAATAATCGAAAACTTATTTTTTCCTACCTACATACAGCAATCGTCAAATGTGATGGCGAAAGCCCGCGCAGGAAAGGCCACGCCCTAGTTTCAGGCGGTGCGCGAGGTTCCCTGGACTATAGATGAATTTATTATGAAGTTAATCGTGCGCCACTGACAGTTGCGTGCGTCCACCGAAAACCAATCCCGGTCGAGAGCGTAGTGGATGAATAGTGGGGATTACTCAACTGCGCATCTCTGTTGCTCGTCATCACGTCTGACGATTGCTGTACGCGATATTGAAGTTTTGTTTAAATCTTAATTGAAATAATTTAAGAGCATCTGTACTTACCAGTAAGATAGATGATATGGAAAAATTATATTGCCAGAAAAGCGAGTCGTTGATGTTTACGTAGATAATACTACTAGTGGCAACGAAGAGGATCGAAAAGAAAACGTATGCTGATCTCCTCAACAGAAAAATTCTGAAAAGCAATAAACACCACAATTAATCAAATCCATTAAAATAAGGAAGCTTACTACGGAACAGAGAGACTAGGTAGGCTAGTCAGCGTGTATGTCGCGCGCGGGCCAGAGGTGCGAGACGGGACGGTATTGGGTGACGTCAACGGCGGAAGATTCCGCCATGTACACATACGCGTGTATGCGTACAGTCGTACAGTCGTACACGGCACCGTCTAATCGTGTAGGTATGAACGTTATTTTAAATTACAACAAACATAGTGGTGAAAAGGTTTGCATTTCGTGTGTGTATACGTGAATGTCCATAATGCCTGTTAACTGTGCCGTTGCTGCATGTAAAAACTTAGGTGAAAAAGGAAGTAATATTAGTTTCTTTCGCTTTCCAAAAGACAATAAAGTAAGGAAAATTTGGGTTCGACAGTGTTCTCGAGATGACTTATTTAACGTTGAAACTAGCAGAGTATGTTCCGATCATTTTGTAGAAAACGATTTTGAAAATATTATGGAATGCCGTTTAATGGACAAAAAGAAATTAATCCTTAAATCGGAAGCAGTTCCTACGCTGAAATTAAAACCGTGTGAAAATAAAAGTACCGTAAGAAGTAAAAGAGATACAAAAGAAAAGAACAGAAAACGGTTGTTGATAATTTAATTATTAACAAAATAGAACAAAATATTAATAATAATATTGAAGATGTTGAAATGCCTACTTCTAGTAACGGTAACGAGAATGAGCCAAGTAAACGGTATTTTCATATCTTGTTGTAAAATATACTATTTTCTACACAAACATATATATGAAAATAGCAATTTTTCAACTGTCTACTCTGTATGAAAGTGACATTTTCATCTCTAGAAGTGAAAATGGAAATGTCAAATTTATAGTTTTATAATAATGGATAAAAGAAACACTTTTATTTAGTACCTGTTACCTAGCAACGACTAAATAAACAATTAATAAATTACATTGTGAGGGTTCGCTTATAATTTAATAGAATTTTAAATGGACTCGGAAAGTGAATAGGTCCTGTGAATCTGCAGACCACCAAATATATATGTGTAGAAAAAATAGCATTTCCTAGTCGAGATTAAATACGTTTTTTTCGTTCGTTCTCACCTCACGAAAAAAACAGTATTTTCATGTCTTGTTGTAAAATATACTATTTTCGGCAAACATCAAAAAACATGGCTTTAGCGACTCTATGAACGACACTAAACTGTCACTTTTTATGTGGTAAGCAAGTTTTTTTACTGACAAGTCTGTCAAAATTTTTTTACTTACGCTAATCCAAAGCAATCTGTCACACAATAAATAATTACTGTCACTATTGATATTTTTTACTCTTTCTGTAAGCAAAATAATCATGTTTATTTGAATTGAGATAAGTGTACCGAGGTTTGCCGAAAAAAAGCATATTTTATGCGGAGCTGAAGTGCTTTTTTGTGGCTCATCTGTAGTTACCGGACTCACTTTGTTTGTCCGCCAAACGTCTACAGATTCGCCGCAAAAAGTATCACTTTAGCTTCTTATAAAATAAAATACTATTTTGGTCTTATTATAATCTAGGCAGTTATTTTTCTACCTAAGTGGCAAGTTGTAGTTTATTTTATTAGATCGTCATCAATACACTGTCTATCCTGCACAATCCCATTTAAGTAATTGCGTATTCTTTTTGTAACCTGTATTCGTTTAAATTTATACCTATGTATGTATGTCCAATTAACGTTCACTCTCCGAATCCACATAATTTTTACATAAGGTAACATGGGCGATGCTAACATAATTATATTATATTCAATTTCGATGAGTAGTAAGTTATCAGCTTAGGAGCGTGTAATATTGCTGTACGCGACCTGACTGCAGTCTCCTCCGGTGACGTCACACGCACGCCTCTACCGCGAGAATACAATCACGCAAGGGATTCAGCCTACCTAGTAGAGTACAGATGCCTTGAGAGAGACAATGGAATGTATATAAAATAATTTTTAAAATCAATAATAAAGGCGTATCTATCTATATTTTAAAAACCCACTACCATGCGGTCGTTTGGTATGTAGGAAGGTAGCTAGCTACCTTGTTATTTTAAGTGTCACCGTCCGTCAATAACTACGTCAGACAGTGCGAAAGCAATAAAAGAATGAATTCTCAAAATTCCCATGTTAATATACAAGGTGTTACAAATTAGTAGGTCAAGCCGTTAACCACAGATTATCTAGCCGAAATTAATGAGACTTTCCTCGTGCCATTTTTCATTTAGACTTCTTTCTTTCAAGATACAGGGTGTTAAAGTTAAAATTTAAAAAACGATTTTTAATAATAACTCCTTTGTTTTTTGGGATATTTAGTTGAAATTTTGCACGACATTTTTTCATATACCGGCACAATGTTTGTGTAATTTTGATCAAAAAAATCGGTGCGCGAAAGGAGGAAACGGGGGGTAGTAATACCCATTGACCCCCCAACTTTTCCCTGCGCACGTCTATGGTTAAAAGGTATTGTTTTTTATAAGAAGCGCTCATTTATTTAATTTTTTCACTCTTGTAAAATTATGATTTAGGGCTTGGTTTACGAGTTATTGCAACCCATTTGACTATGTGTTGTTGATCTACTCGCTATTTAAATCTTCCAATTTTTCTTAGGTGATGAACTAAGCTCGAGAAAAATGTTCTTAGATGGATATGTTTCTGCATAACGTATAATCTTCAGAAAAATGCCCTTAGATGGCAACGATTCCGACATGTTCCTGCATAACGTCTAACAGCCAAATTAGCATTGGAAAGAAAGACAGGTAGGCGTTAAGTTGTCAAAATAATTATTAATAAAAAAGGTACCATCCAAGGGCATTTTTCTGAAGATTAGACGTTATGCAGGAACATATTCATCCAAGAACATTTTCTCGAGATTAGTTCGTCACCTAAGAAAAATTTAAACAGCGAGCGGATCAACAACACATAGTCAAATAAGTTGTAATATCTCGTAAACCAAGCCCTAAATCAAAATTTTACAAGAGTGAAAAAATTTAAAGAAATCAACGCTTGTTATAAAAAACCATACCTTTGAACCATAGACGTGCGCAGGGAAAAGTTGGGGGTCAATGGGTATTACGACCCCCCATTTCCTCCGTTCGCCCATAGATATTTTTGATCAAAATTACACAAACATTGTGCCGGTATATGAAAAAACGTTGCACAAAATTTCAACTGAATATCGTAAAAAACAGAGGAGTTATTAATAAAAATAGTTTTTTAAATTTTAACTTTAACACCCTGTATCTTGAAAGAAAGAAGCCTAAATGAAAAATGGCATAAAGAAAGTCCCATTATTTTCGGCCAGATAATCTGTGGTTAACGGCTTGACCTACTAATTTGTAACACCTTGTATAATACCTATCTATAATGTATAGGCAGGTATCTACATTCAGGTCGTCGCTTCCTTAAAAATGAATGACGTAAAATGAATGACGTGGGGTGTGAGATATTGTATCTAAAAATGTAGAAATAATATTTATCTTTCAAAAATATGTAGGCACCCAATAGGAATTTAACTTCCTAAACAAAACCACATTGTTATACCTATTTGATAAAAACATTTTATATGCAATAGGTAATAATTATAATTATTTATGCATCGCGGGCACAAAGAAGTGTTTATGGCAACACCGTCAATAAAAGTGGCCTATTGCGACCAGTGGTGCATAATAGTATACAGGGGATCTCATTATATTTTGACGCATTTTAACACCTTATATCTACCGAACCGCTTGAGATATTAGTGTGCTGTTTGCAGCAATGAGTTATGTATGACTTCAAGTTTTTTTTACTGCTTTAAAAATATTTTACTACTTCCAGTTCATAAGGACTAGTAAAGCTCACTTTTCATATTACTGCAATTGCAATTTTGTTAATAGGACACCCTGTATATAATTAAATGATCAAAAAGTCGCATAATTTAACTATCCAACGGTATGCTAGATTTGATCATCAGTAAGGGGATAGCTGAGATTTTGGATTTCAAAAAAGAAACTGCAGAATCAAGCAAATCTTAGTAGAAGCACAAAATTTGTTGTAGATAGTTGATAGTTTTATTGTTTTCAGTTTTTAAAATTTTGAAATTACGTATAACTTTATAAAACCGTTAAATTTATTTCAAATAATCCAAATGTAAGCATACATTTCACAGATCGTTTATTGCAATAAAGCACAGCACACTTGACATTTTCTGCTTCTACAAAGATTTTGTTCGATTCTGCAGTTTTTTAAGTCCAAAATCTCAGCTGTCCCCTTACCGATGATCAAATCTAGCGTAACGTTGGATAGCTAAAAGATGCGACTTATTGAACATTAATTATATACAGGGTGTCCTATTAAAAAAATTGCACTTATAAACGTGGATCATACGCTATTTTTTATTATACCTGCATCAGTTT
Source organism: Xestobium rufovillosum (assembly GCA_963966045.1). Taxonomy (NCBI): domain Eukaryota; kingdom Metazoa; phylum Arthropoda; class Insecta; order Coleoptera; family Ptinidae; genus Xestobium; species Xestobium rufovillosum. Next base: position 17,934,832 of record OZ014504.1, read on the forward strand.
TGGGTTAAATAAAGTCACAAATTAAAATAAAATCAATACAATTCTCGCACTTTTGGGATAAAAAGTGCACATTTTGTATTTAATTTTAGGGACAAAAGTGTCACTTTTTATCCCTGAAATTCAAAACAGGGATAACAAGTAAAAAGGGGGATTAAAAGTAAAAGTAGGGATAAAAATGAAATTGTTTTATTTAAGTTCTCCATGGTAACCAATATCAGAGCTCCCTTTACGAATTGCAGTCAATCATATGGCCACCAGACAGTTTTTTGACATTTTGCTTTTAGTAGAGTACTTATAATTTCATACATGATTTTATGGCAAAAAAGTCCAAAAGTACGAAAAATAGCGTATAAACCACGGGACTAAAGTATGTCCCTTGATATAGGTATAAACTATTTCGTCATAAATATGTAATAATACTTTTCATTTTTTTTTTTATTTATTTATTTTCATATAAGTATGCAAACAAAATGTTCCCCTAATTCTTTTGAACAGGGTAATAATCAAATGCTACAGTTGTAGTCGCCACACATTTTTGTTAAATTTCTAAGAACTGTTGTTGGTCAGTATATGTATACCTAGGTAGTTGTTATAAGTATTACAAGTTAGTTTTCTAAGAATGTTACTTAGAAACTTAAAAGCAGATGCGTCTTCTTGGATTTCTTGCGACATAGACAAATTAATTTGTAACATCGCTAGACCTTTAGGGTAAAAGTTAAATGGTGTATTCTGGGAGCCTATCCATTTCCCATTTACTACTTTACTTTTCAGTAGATTGATTGAAGTATTGTATCTCTGGTTTAGTTTCCTACTTAATTATACACACCGACAATCTGTAAAGTGCGAGGGGGGGTAAACAAATTCGCTGAATGCAGGGGAAGGAGTATTGAAAAACGAAGGTTTTATTATTCTTTTTCAATGTATTCCCCCTTAAACTCAATACATTTTTTAGATCTCTTTAGTAAGTATTTTATTTAATTCCTCATAAAAATATGTTTTATCTTTCTTGTCAAAATGAGCATCAATCGCAAACTTGACCTCTTCATCATCCGAAAACTTCTTCCCTCGAAGGTCTTTCTCCATATTTGGAAACAAATAGTAGTCGGACGAGGCCAGGTCTGGATTGCAAGGAGTGTTTGGGAGGTTGGAAGTCACACTTGTCAATGGCAGCCATCCCAACATTTCTCTTGTGAAAGGCGCGTTGTAGTGCAAAAACAACGTACCTTTGCTGAACTTGGCTCTTCTTTTCTCATTTTTAACTTCTTTTAATCGTTTCAGCAACCCAGTCTAATACTGTCTCGTTATTGTGACACCTTTGTCCTTGTAGCCAAGCACCAGGACACCCTCAGCATCCAAAAAATAGTGGCTATGATCTTTCCAGCCGACTGCGGCACTTTGAATTATTTGGGGGGTGTGGCACCCTTTTTATGTCCCTGCATTGACTCTAATGGCAACTCCGGCTCATACTGATGAACCCAAGTTTCATCTTCAGTACCAATTCTATTTAAAATCTTGTTTTCGTCATCTCCACAGGGGATCGCGAGAAGTTTTCTGTCTCGATGCATATTATAAAATTTTGAAACCTTAGCATTAGTAATGGATAATATCAATACTATTTATGATTTCTAGATCATTGGACTTCCGATTTATAGGTCGGACTAGAGGTAAAACCTATTTAAAATGTATCTTCCATTATGCAAGTTGATATTACATATAATTTTTTAAATTAAAAGAGACTAGCTGCTTACCTTTTCTCTAAAACTTTAGTGCATTTCCCATGCAACTTCACAAATTTGTGAAGTTTCCTCATTACGGTGAAGTATAAAAATACAAATAGGAATGCAATAACGGAAGCACATGTTACGAAAATATTGAACGACATCGAACCCCTTAGTAACCACCATGAACTGACTTTGCTGTTAGTAGTCCTATGTGCCAAATGGTTTCCAAAAACTGTAATCACTGGAACACCTGAAAAAAAATCAACTCATGAAGCCCATTTATACAATTAGGTATGTATATCATGGACAAGAACTTTTATGTTCTTTAAAATCGCCCAACGTAAAATATTTTCAGTGTTATTGGTCCAGTCAATGTAGGTTTCTACCCAGCAAAAATTGAGAAGAACCTGAATTTTTGGAATCCCGTAGTAAATTGATTGTAGAATCGAATAAAGAAAGGTTTGCAGGGGTACTCCTGCTGAGACTTCCAAAAATGTGGGGGTAATTGAGGAAAAAAAAAATTGAATAAGCAAAATACTGTAAAACAGCCCAGAAAAAAATTGTAGCGCATAAAATTCTATACAATAAAGGTCTGCACTAGTCATAGGTAACTCTTTATCGAACCGGTTCAAAGATCTGCTTCACTGGTTGAACTGCAGAAATCTGCAACGCGGCGCATTTGGCCATATTTATACATATATCAAGGGTGAAATTTTATAGTTTTTGGCCCCATGTTCAAGTTTGAAGCCCGACGCGCGGTGGAGGGCTACAATAGATTGCCAAAAACTATATTTCGCCCGTGGTATATACAATATTTTTTGCACAACCGGACTACTTCTTATTTTTTTATTATCTTTTAAACTTGCCGAAATCACAAATTATGTTGCGTCAAAGATCAATATAATATTGATACCTTTGTGAAATATATTGGCTTCAATAAAAACAATTTTATAAAATAAATCTTGACAAAGGTCCTAAACGGGGCCGAAACGTTGATTATTTTATAAAAGTGTTTTTATAAATGGCAATATACAGTGTGTCCAGGGATGGACTTAACTATACTTGTAAAAACTTTTATTTTCAATTTTTCGAAAAAAAGTCATTCTTTGTAATTTCTTTTGCTTATTATATAAATACGATTCACGTCGAGAAACTTTGATTTTGTTGTACAGGGGGCGCAAAAAGTACAAAAATGTATATTTGCAAAATTAAACATTTTTAAATCAAGCTTTTTGAAGTCTCAGAATGAAACAGCTTATAAGGAGAAATCGAAAAGCCAAATAAAGTTTTCCCATGGAAGTTATACTTAGTTGCTAAGATACACCGGGTGTCCGGTTAAGGTTGGCGACTGGCTATCTTAGGAACTATTCTTCCTACAGATTTCGGAAAAGAATCTTCTTACAAAAGTGACCATAAAAATTCATCAAAAATGTTTTTAGCTTTCAATTTTCCCCGCTAGAGGGCCCAATTTTAAAAGAATAGACAATCCACATTTTCTTCAAAAATTCAAATAGAAATGTAGGTATCCTTTATCTTTCTCAAAATGTCTTTGTAATATCCAGCAAATTAGTTTAATAACTTTTTGATCTAACTAACAAAATAAGGACTGGAAGGAGGAAAGAATTCTCTTCTACCAAAAGTGCCATGTCTTCGGATTGCTTGAACCAATTTTAATGAATTTGGTCTCGTTGGAAAAGGAATTTATAGCGTAATAGAAATCTGCATTTACGCTTGAATTTAATTTTATGAGGGAGCCGCCAGATGGCATTATTTAGAAAATTGCGAAAATGCCAAATTTTCTCAAAAACTTTAAATGGAATGGTATATTTTTTATAACATGGCGTCATTGCAAATAGAATTGAGAACTAAATAGCTCAAACCGGAAGTTGTTATCTTTTTTCAAACGGAAGTTATCATCAAGAATATGGTCTAATCAAATCTCAGCGCACAGGTATCAGATTTTTCAAAAATTTTTGAATGGAATGGTACAATGGAATGGTACATTTTCATAACATGCTGTTAGTACAAATAGCATGAGTAATAGAAGGCCGCAAACTGAAAGTTCCTATCTTTTTTCAAACGAAAGTTATGATCAAAAATGCTGTTTAATCCTATTTCATTGCATGGGTAATTTTAGGAAAATAATTTTTTTTAAAGAATATTAGGGCATTCTTGTATCTCTCATCAGACAGAATTATAAGAAATATTACAAATAAAACGCACTCCATGGAAAATAAAACAAATACCTGGTCAAAGTAATGCCACTAATTGTTAAATTTAACTTAACTAAGTATTAATTATTAGTTAATTTAAATTCGATTTCAGTGTCTTTTCGCTAGAATTTATTATAACTTTAACTAATGTCTAGCTCTGTTGCTGAAGCGTCTGACAAGCTCGTGGTGTTTTTCAAAATGAAGAAAATGCCGTTATTGCCTCCCGAGCCTTGGCAAGGCGTTTGAGAAAAATTGAATATTTACTAAATTAAATTGATATTCATTTAGGTATTTCATTTTTCTCAAATTTACCCACGCAATGAGATATGATTAAACAGTATTTTTGATCACAACTCTCGTTTGAAAAAGATAGGAACTTTCGGTTTGCGGCATCTGTTCTTTATGTTATGTGTACTAACAGCATGTTTTGAAAATGTACCATTCCATTCAAAAAAATTTGAAAAATTTGTGCACTGGAATTTGATTAAACGATATTCTTGATGGTAACTTCCATTTGATAAAGATAAAAACTTCCAGTTTGCGGCATCTTGTTCTTAATTCTATGCTTAATGACAACATATTATAAAAAATGTACCATTCCATTTATAATTTTTGAGAAAATTTTGTAAGTTTCGAAATAACACCATATGGCGGCTCCCTCGTAAAATTAAATTCAAATGTAAATGCAGACTTCTATTACTCTATAGATTCCCTTTCCAACAATACCATATTCATTAAAATTGGTTCAAGCAATCCGGAGATATGGCATTTTTGGTGTAAGGGATTTTTTTCCTTCCTCCACTCCTTATTTCATAAGCTAGATCAAAAAGTTATTAAACTAATTTGCAGGGTATTACGAGATTTTGAGAAAGCTAAAGGATTCCTAAATTCCCATTTGAATTTTCGAAGAAAATGCGGATTGTCTATTTTCTTCTAAAATTGTGCCCCCTAGCGGCGAAAACTGAAAGCTAAAAATATTTTTGATGAAGTTTTCATGGCCACTTTTATAGGAAGATTTTTTTCTGAAAGCTGTAGAATGAATAGTTCCTAAGTTATAGCCGGTCGCCAACCTTAACCGGACACCCGGTATTTCTTAGCAACTAAGTATAACTTCTATGAAAAAACTTTATTGGGCTTTTCGATTTCTCCTTCTAAGCTGTTTCATTTTGAGACTTCAGAAAGCTTGATTCGAAAATTTTTAATTTTGCAATTATACATTTTTGTATTTTCTGCGCACCTGTACAACAAAATCAAAGTGAATCGTATTTATATAACAAGCAAAAGAAATGATAAAGAATGACTTTTTCTCGAAAAACTGAAAATAAAAGTTTTTACAAGTATAGTTAAGTCCATCCGTGGACACACTGTACATATTTCACAAAAGTATCAATTATACAGGATGGGCCAGAATTCATCCGAAGCATTTGTAGGCGTGATATTAGATAATCCAAAATTGAACATATATTGGTTTAGTGAAGTATTGCACAAAAAGTCATATTTTCTGAATTGCAAGAGCTTTTTACTTTCTCACCAAAATATGAACCAACTAATATTTTTGAAGGGAGTGATTTTTGAAGGTCACGTCAAGACACGCTTTGCAAGGTTTCGTAACGGAAAAGATACGAACGTACAACTTTTATTTACATTTACAAGTTAACTGATGTTTTTAACTTTACTTAAGTTTTCAAAATTTTGCTCAAAATGCCTCCCGTCTTGTTGGATGCTTGCGTTGCATTGTTTCCGCATGTTTTTCCTACACCTTTCAAAAATTCCTATCGTTTGACGAATTGTATCCGCAGCTTGAAAAATTCTATACTGTAAATCATCCGCATTTAAAACTGGAGTGGCATAAACAAAGTTTTTCATGTGGCTCCATACAAAGAAATCCATCACGGTAAGATCGGGCGACCTTGCAGGCCACGGCACTGCTCCTCCTCAACCAATCCACCGTGCACCATACTGTTCATTTAGAAACGTTTTGACTTGAAGTCCAAAATGTGGTGGTGCGCCATCATGTTGGAACCACATATCTCGAATAGTACGGCTCCAAGATCCGGATATCATTTACCCAAATCCGGATCGATCCAGATACCGATTTCGCAGTCTGATAAATTCGGATCAGATCCGAATCTAATCCGGATTTGAACACAATGTGGATTTGACGTACAGCAGTAGCTCAGAGTAGGCGAATCTCCGTGTGACAGTATTGTGGCGAAGCCGAACGATAAATCAAGCCGGACGTATTAATCTTGGCCCACTCGGTACGGACGGTCGGTGTTCCTGGCGTGGAAATAATGCTAGTTTACCTAAATATTCAATAACAACAACTGGACTTTTCTAATTAAATATACCTGAACGGTATAATACCATATTTTCCTATTTTGAACAAACGTTTTAACATTAAAAACCTACAGAACTCAATATGTATTTAATAATATTAAATGAGTCGCATTCCGCATGAAGAACAAAACTAAAAAATATAGTAGAAAACATTCTCGGAAACAAGTCCTAACAAAATAAAATACACCCGATAACAAAATGTTTACTAATGGAAGGAGATAAATGGGAGAACTACTTACTACGCAATTTTTTAATTTTCTTTTCTCTTGCTTCATTAACTAACATTTCATTGGAGGTAGGTAACATATGAATAATTATTTAATAAAGTATTGCATGAAATCTAATGTGCAATGTATAATGGTTATACGGCTATGTGAGGGGAAATGCAATTTGTTTGTACGCCTACACGGCTCAACGCGGCTAGCGCGCACAATTTATATGTGTTTATTAACCCGCTGTAACTTTTTTCAGTAACAACATTAATGTTTCGTTTCTTCACGAAAAATAATTTCGAGCCTTTGTTCGTATTTGGTCTCGCATAGCATATGCTAATTCCGAAAAGTAAGATTACTTACCCAGTAAGTGAAAAATACATTACACAAATTTGTGGTCTAGCAAGAAAACATTTTTTTTTCATAACATTGGAAAGTTTTAGAGGCAACGTAAGCACACTGTGATGATCAGCACACTTCAATGTATATTCCATGAAAAAAACAGATCTCTTACTCTTTTCGTTGCTGAAATACAACAAGAAAAATATTAAAAATGGTCGAAAATTGATTTAGGAAAGTTTGGGAAAATTCGATTTCCGATATTTTCGCAACCTGAAAATTCGAATCCGGCAGGTCATTTTACATAAGAATCAGCTTCATTTTTTGTGCGTGTTCGAGTTGTAAGAGGTTGTCGAATTAGAGCACCTTGCTCTCCGACTAAGCGATCCGTCCACGGCTGTGACGTCACAGCAGTGCTCCACGCGCTACATTCTGGCTTGTATTATCGTTCGTCTTCGATTGTAGGCATATTAAAAGGGAGGTTATTTTTTGTGCTGTGTTGCGCTGTTTCTTAGAATTGTATTAATATTGATATTGATAGATACTTATTGCAATACTGAAAATGTCACTATCAGATGAAACTTGTTTTGTCTGCAGTTTATCTGGAACTGTGCAATACGCATCTTACGCTAAGACAGCCTGCGAAATTTGATCGATAAATAAGTCTATATTGATTTCCGATATCAACTAAAGGCTAAAGGCTTTTCGATTCTCTTTCACCCATTCTCTCGTGATGTTGATGTTCAGCTATCATGTCAACGCTTTTTTTGTCTGCCCGGTGGGTGTGTTGTAACTGGTTTTTGTATGTTCTAGCCCATTTTTCTAGTCGGTCTGGGCCCATCCTGTCACCGTGATAGTTCCTCCAGTGGCGACGTCGTTCTCTCGCCCTTCTTACGTTACGATGTTTTGCAATTATTTTGTGAATAAATATTACGTTTAGTAATGTTCACATTATTTACTCAAAAACTCACTGCTGTACCGCGAGACCAGCACATATGAGTAGCTTTTAGATTGCGTTTCAAGCGAGAACCTTTGCCCATTCAAGAAAAATTAATTTTTCTTTATAAACATAGGGTTGTGTGTAGAGCTGCAGTTGTAATTAACACAAAACGAACAGAGATGAATATTAAATTTCCGCCGTTGCATGGTATTCAAAAACTGTTTAGGTTGCGATACGTAAATAGCTGGATTCTTCCGTAATTACTTCCGTGTGGGTTCATATGTTACAATGCCCGTTCACGCGGGCAGATCTGCCGGTGGTTATTCAGAAACTTTGAAAGGATCAAAGCCCGATAAAAGCTCTTACTGCAACATGACGATGTCCATCTTCGCTCCAAAGCGCAAACACAAAACATCTCGTCACTTTAATGGTATCTCACGTCCAACATACAGTCTAGATCTCGCTATTTCAGACCACTACCTGTTTGGAAAGTTTAAGAGTATTTGAGGAGTAATTTTTCAAAAGGACTTTTTTTCAATTTCAAACGTTATGTCAATCAGACAAAATTGCATAGCTCAAATATTGCACATACTGAATACATTTTAATGGTGACACTTTAAGTATATTCATACTTTAATGCACTTATTATTGTTATTAACTTGCAATTGTTTTCATTCAGTTTACTAATTAAAAAGTTGTAACGGAGAAAAGGACTTTTGAAAAGAAACTTTGATGAAAGTCATTTTGAAAAATTACCATGTGGACAAAAGTAGTTTTGATAAGGAACACAGTTCAAGTAGGTGCATAAGAAAACTTTATTATTCATAAAAAACAAAAAATCTTCCAAAGCGTATTGAAACAGCTTAAATTAAAAAATAATTCGATAACGAACATAAGAATAGTGTAGTTAATAAAACAAATAAATATTAAACAAGAATTCCGCCATCATCTTGCATACAGTCGCATTCTGTACTTAGATCTTCTGCTCTTTCTTCTTCTTCCTCCTCCTCTAGTCCTCTTTCACCACAATTATTAGCTGTTTCAAACGAATGTATTATTTCCTTATAAAATTTAGTTTCCTCTAAACTCTCCCATTCTTCACTATATTTTTGCAACAGTGATTTGACATTTTCTAGTTTTTCTCGTTTTATAGAATTTTTGAGTTCTACCTCTTCAAGACGTATGTTGTCTATGCTTTTTCCACGTTTTAGAATATTTTGAAAATTTTTTGTGACATCATCATTCCTATAAAATTGTTCCATTTTAATTTTAATTGCAGTTTTTCCCCTTTCTTTTTCTTTTTTTATGATTATTCTTTTCATGTCTTGTATTCCTTCTAATTTTTTTGAAATGAGCTTGTGAAATTTTTTTGTAATCTATTATTTTCCATTGTTTTCCCAACTCATTATACGCCCCAGTTTCTTCATATAATTGACGGTAAACAGATGGATTTATTATTGTTGTATTTACTTTCAATTCTTTTTCAATAATTCCGAACACTCTATCCGCGGGGAGGTAAGAGTGCCCCCTTACTGGAAATACGACAACAATTTCTTTTAAATGCTCGGGAGATTCTTGATATAACCACAGAGGTAAGCCATTCATAACTATGTGGTTTTTATTTTGCCCACCGCAACCATCGGCAAATAGTTTTAATGTGGTGCAAGTTTGGGGGAAAGCAGTCCTCCTCAAATTTTCCATTGAAGCCGAAGCAACCTCAACTGCCCCACGTCCCGCTTGATTTTCTGTCCAACAGTAAAACACGGGACTTTTAATTTCCAAATCAGTTACACAAAATGTGTAAAATGACAACTGCCTCAAATAATATGCCTCCCCAATGGGCAGCTTCGGGAGTGGCTGGACCTGTTGCATATCGAAATATTTCGATATAGTATCCTACTTTCATTTGCAGTCATGCATAAACAAATTAAATTGTTTTGCACGTAGCTTATGGACTCTCAATTGTGTAATAATTGCAGATTTTTTACTTGGATCGTTGCAGTGTTTAAGCTGAATTTTTAATTTATAACAAAAACTACACACGTCCGATGCTGGAGAGCCAAACCCAATGTTAAAATTATTTTTTAAAATGTCCGAAAAAAATGTATATTTTACTTTAAATGTATCCTTCTGGGATGAGTTATACAATTTTTGTATTTACGGATATTCAGGCGAGATGGTAAGTATATTCTTTTTGATTTAATTCTGTTATAATGACTTTCCGTCCCACGCAATTTACTTATGAATTCTTTTACACGCTGTCGTTTATCTCATATTTTCTAGACCTTCGATCCCCTCCTCTATTTTCCGTAATGTCACTGCCTGCCAGCTTTCTTCTTGCTATAGTTTGTACTCTTTTTGGGGAAACTCCAAAAGCTCGTAGAAACATATTTTGACACACCCGATATACTTTGTTTTCGCTTGTCCTCATGTTGTAAAATACAGTTTGGTTATTTTTTTCTCTCTACAATTTTGCTTATATTTTTCTCTTCTTCTTTGCGGAACGTTAACTGTTAAAAAATGAGTGAGTTTAATGTCTTGTTGAATTTTGTTTGGTTTAACATAAACTTTCCGTCTTGCTTCAAGTATGTCTGGTTTTGTGATTTTTAAGCAATGATATATTCCTTTCTCGTGTCTACATGGTCTCTCGAAATTCTCGATTTGCGGAAAATGGTCCCGATACCTTAATACCAAAATTAAAGCTAGAACATGAATTATATAACCTCAAATTGAAACTTACCTTAGATCTTTCGCTTTGGTGCGTTTATTTGTAATTTTCGCCCTTTTGCGAACACCGTGGTTCCCTTCTGCAACTGTTATTTCACTAGGATTCATTTTTCACACACGAATAATAAATTACACTAAAAAGCATCAGCCCGTCGCGCGGGAAACAACAGACTATCATAACTAAAAACAAACTAAGGATAAAAGCCTTTTTGAAACGAATGATTTGTGGATATAAGTCTGTTTGAAAACAAACCTTGTTTATAGTACGTATTTAACCTAGGAAAGAAGCTGTTTAGATACGAAACGATTGTTGTATGCAATTTACAGACAAAAGTAAATGCAGACGCCATCTACATCCCATTTTATGAAATTTTGGATAAAAGTCTTTTTGAAAAGTTACTCCTCATTTGCGAGATCGATAATTAGATGCTTTGAAGCAGTGCTGTACGGACCCATAAATTTTGACGGATCCCGATCCGTTTAAAAGAAACCTGGATCCGGATTTTACCGTAAGATCCGGATCCGGATATCGTATCTCGGGATTAGCATCTTAGATCCGGATCTTGAATCCGGATCTGGGTTCGGATCATGGCGTCAGATCCGGATCTCGCTATCCAGTTCTAAAAAGTACGTTGTTTTCATTGGGAAATAGGTATTTAATAAATTAAAAAATAACCTTCGTAACACAACCGCAATACTGAGCCTGACGTAAAACATAGCAACTACACTTATCTAGAACTACCATTTACACTGAATGGCATGGACCAATGGAGCAATATTCGCCTGTACCAACAAATAGTTGTTGTGTGTAATATTGCAAATGCCTTAGTTAGTATTCAGATTTTCCGCTCCTTACTTAAAGGGTTGGAGAGTATATTATACTCAAATAGGATTTTACCAAACAACAATAAAAAACGCACTCAAAATTTCACCACTATTATTATATGTGATTGATAGAAAAAGCCGCCACAAGCTGATACAGCCACCGACCAAAAAGTCGGATTTCCTTTGTTCTTTGATGCAACTTTTAATGCCAGCACTACCCACTGGAACTTAAATAATAAGAGAATAACAGCACCAGCGCCAGCGCAGCGAAAAGGATTCCAAATCCGAGATCCGGGTCCAAGATCCGGATATCACTTACCTAAATCCGGATAGATCCGGATACGGGTTTCGCAGTCTGATAAATCCGGATCTAATCCGGATTTGAAAACAATCCGGATCTGACGTACAGCACTACTTTGAAGGCGCAAGTGAGACGCTGGTTGTATCGCAATCAAACTTTCCAGCACAGCCTCACATTAATTTAGCAGCTGTTGACATCTTTTGCAAATTACTACAAGCATTTAAGGGAAACAACCAACGAAATCAAATTTGGAAAGAATTGTATTTGTTCATAGCTTAATGACATTTGGGGGCAGGAAAGTTAGGTTAATAAGAGCAAAACGTGTCGGACAGGATTGACAATTTCAGTACCTGTGATGATGCCTATTACGGTCTGTTTGATGCTCCGTGGACGAGGCAGCTGTACTATTTCCGTGTACACGATCAAAAGTTTACTCAGTTGAGAAGATAGTCCAACCAAAAGAAACGTTTCCAAGAAAGTTATCGTGTAAATATAGAATGTCTGAAAGCAAAATGCGAATTTCATTAAAATTACTCTTCTCTGTTCACAAACAAAGTAATCGTTCTTCCGTAATTTGTAAATTACGGAAAGTATAACTTTCTAAAGCTTTGCTGGCAACCAGTTTAACACCATTGTAACTTATTGCCCCCAATATAACAATTATATCGTCTTCTTAAATCAATAGAAATAACTGCAAAATCAAGAAATAATGAATAACTTACATCCGAATCTTCCGCCGAAATAGCGACTATAAATACGGTCATAGCTCCCACGACTGATAAAGCACATTGAAGTTTCAGAAATGCCAGACATGCTCGGCGGATGGCCCAGTAAAGTAACAGAAAGGAGGCGGTGATCAAAGCCAACAGAAGGCAGGAAACGCATCCAATGAGCACGATCAGTTTCTGCGGCACCCTCACTTCCGACACGATCTGGTAATAAAAGCACATAAAAAGGACATTGGGTCTTTAAATCAAAGAATGGTGTAGGTAAAGAAATTCCTAAGTCACATTTAGATCTACATAGGAGCGTAAATCAATTAATTCGTTATACAGAGTGAGTTTCTGCGATATGTAGTAGAGAGATCCCGGAAATTTCTGTGACTATAAAGTCGATTAAATGGAGAACATGCATTTATTCTTGATGTTCATGGCCATGATTTTTGAAATCTTATACTCTCTAAATCACTTCTTGAAATATCCATGGAAAATTGAAAAAAATTCAATTTTTATTATTTAAATTTTGACTAAATGCATAAATGTGCATCCTCCATTCAGTGCCAATGTTTCAACTACTCCAATTTTTCTCGCAAAAGATACATTTCGCCGCCCACATTTTTCTTACATATCAACGAATATAACGTTTTCTTGTTATCGTGAGAGCCATCCACCATAAAATGGTTTGAAATATTACAACAGTACCTACCTAATCAGAATCAGAGCTCTGAAATTATTCAATTTTTGGATGGTGTAAATTGTATCTTTTTTAACTTTTGGACGTCTTATTTTTCAAACAATTTGTTTTTTACTAGAAGTTTTTACTGCAAGCTCGCCAACATTGAAAGAGTAAAAGCATAACTGCTGCGAGGGAGCACTGAACACGTAGCATGTTAAGCACACTGCAAGTTTGGCATTTTATTTCTCACTGTTACATTAAAAGGGCAATCAACAAGGAAGATTTAAACAGTATAAAATTAGGAGTACTCCATTTTATTACAATCGACTGAACACTAATTTATTCAACTCACAATATTCAAGCTATAGTTTTGGGAGAGTCAGTCAGTCAGTCACGTTCTGATCCATTTAACATAACATAAATTAACGTAAGAACTAATTAAGAAAAGTTAAACTGCACTAAGTTACGTAAGTGTCTAAAATAAAAATTTCGTAAAGCTGGGCGAATTTCAACTTTACGAATTGTTAATTTACGCTTGTTAATTCCTCCAATCAGGTATTTAAAAATGGTGTAAGTAACCACAGCACAGCGGCTGCATACTAGGGCTGGGCGATACCAGAAATGCGGTATCGTATATCGGTACCTTCAAACTACCGATACTATTCAAAGTATCGAAGCATCGAGATACCGAAAGTATCGAGGTATCGAAAGTATTGACAGTATCGAAAGTATCGAGGTATCGAAAGTTGTAAGGATCTTGATTAAAACCCAAGAATATCAGTAAAACTACTAGGATTGTGGTAACAAACTGAATTGTCCGTCTTCCCTCTACATTCTGTCATCTGTCACCCGCAACCTGTGGCCTGTTCACAATTGTATTAACTTAAAGGTTCATTCAAATCTTACACGCTAACAGTTTTTTTTTTACAAAATATAATCTTTCAGTTTACTTGGAAGTTTTATGTCACGCTTAGGTCTAGTTATATTCATATTTGGAGTACACGTTTTGTTTGGGTCTTCTTCCTCCGGTGTTACTTCTTCTTCTGACTGAATTTCATTTTCACTAACCTCTTCTTTTTCAAATTCATTTCTTGATAGTCGTAAGTGTTTTCTGTTCCTTCTTATTTCCGCTCCTCGAGTATCTTCTACCATATATGACCTGGGGGCAGGATGTTTCTTTATTACAATGCCCGGTTCCCAAATATTATTTCTCCGAACTAGTATGTTATCATCTTTGTTCAGTTCTTTAAGTTCTTTTGTGCCCCTTTTATCATAATAATATTTCTGTTGTACTTATGCTCTTTTAAGAGCTGCTTCGATATTACCTGGCTTTTGGCGTTCTGTTTTTAGCAGGTTAGAGGAGACCGGCAACTTATCTTTCAGCCTTCTGTTATTTATCATTTGACTTGGTGACAGCCCTATTGCAATAATATGAGTGTTTCTATATTCTAACAATCCTGAGTCTATGCCCGGACTTTTCTTTATGATGTTCTTTGCGATTGAGACCCCTTTTTCTGCCAGCCCATTGGATTGTGCGTAATTTGGACTTGAGGTGGCAGTTTTGAACCCCCATTCTCTGGCAAATTTCAAAAATTTAGCACTTCCGAATGGCATATTGTCTCACATAAATATTTCTGGCACCCCCTGTCTGCTGAAGACTTCTTTAAGAATGCTAACGATTTCCATAGCTGTTTTAGTTGTCAATTTACATATCTCCAACCATTTACTATATGAATCAAAAACTACTACATAGTCAATACCTCTATAAGTAGCTATGTCTGCTGATATTCTTTCCCATGGTCTTGTCGGGATCTCTGGCTGCTTTAAAGGCTCCTTCACGTTTCCATTTCCGAATTTTTCGCAAATTTTACAACTCTGTATTAGTTCAGTTATATGTTTTGACATTCCCGGCCAATAAAATCTCTCACGTGCTCTGGCCTTCGTTTTATTAATGCCAAAGTGATTTTCATGAAGCAGATTTAACATTCGTTTTCTCAGTGTTGCTGGTACTATTAATTTATCTTCAACGAAAAGGAGGTTCTCCCCTTCTGATATTCGTGCTTGAACTTTCTATACCTTTCCAATTCTTTTGTAAGTTTTCCATTAGGCCAAACACCCAATTTTGTGTACTCTAATACCTTGCTAAGTGTTTCATCTCTCGCTGTTTCATCTTGGAACTCCTTTTTTCTTTCCTCTGTCATTGGGGCATATTTTGCAACCATGTGCACCAACACTTCCTCTTCCTGTTCTGAACCATCTGTGTCTTTAATAAAGTTTCTTGACAAAAAATCTGCTACAAACATCAGGGAACCTTTTAAATACGTTACATTTAAATTGTATTTAAGCGTTTTCAGTCGTAGGTTCTGCAGTCTTGCCGATAACTTATCAATGCTTTTCTTAAAAATTGCCTCCAACGGCTTGTGATCTGTTTGAATTATTATTTCACGTCCATATATATAATAATGAAATTTTGAGCATGCGTATTGGATTCCAAGCATTTCTTTTTCTATTTGCTCATATCGCCTCTCACTTTCTGTCAAACTCCTAGATATGAATGCAACAGGCCCTCCATTTTGTAAGAGACACGCACCTAGGCCTTGATGAGATGCATCGGTCTGAATTATTATAGGCTTTGTGCTGTCAAATATTTGCAAGACTGGGGCATTCGTAATAATCTTTTTTAAGTCATCTATCACCTGTTTATGTTCTTTAGTAAAGTTAAATTGTACATTTTCTTTAACCAGGATTCTTAATTGAGCAGTTAGCTGGGATAGGTTTGGGATGAACTTTGTGAGGTACTTTACAAATCCCAAAAATCTCAATAACTCTTTTTTGTCAGCCGGATACTCACATTTATGTATTGCTTTAACAAACTTTGGGTCTATTCTAATACTGTTTTCAGATATTACGTGTCCGCAATACTTAACTTCTTTGCACCTATATTGAACTTTGTTGATGTTAAATTTGACGTTATGTTTAGTTGCTCTTTCTAATAGTTTTAATAAGTTTGTATCATGCTCCCGCTCATCCTTTCCGAACACGATGATATCATCAAAATATATTAGAATACCCTCCAAATCCCCAAACAGTTCCATATTCTTTTTTTGAAACACTTCGGGAGCGGAGCAAATGCCAAATGGCAATCTTTGAAATTGATATCTACCAAATGGCGTATTAAAAGTGCAAAGGTCAGCGCTATACCTATCCAGTTTAATTTGCCAGAATCCTTCTTTCATATCAAATACAGAAAAATATTTCATATCTGAAAGATTTGCTATGATGTCTTCCGGTTTAGGTATAAGGTACAGTTCTCTTTTGATACCCTTATTCAGATCTTTAGGATCCAGGCACAATCGTAGTTCCCCATTGCTTTTTTCAATGATCACTAGATTGTGAACCCATTCCGTTGGTTTGTCCACTTTACAGATGATTCCACCTTTTTCTAATCGGTTCAGTGTCGCCTTTAATTTTTCTCCTAGTGCTTGCGGTACACGCCTTGGTGGATTTATAACAGGAAGCACGTCCGGATTCATCTCGATGTGATATGATCCTGGGAAGGTGCCTAAACCTACAAACACATGCGCAAACATTTTTAACATGTCATCCTTTGAACTAATATCTATTTTCAGTTCATCTAGACGCTTAATTAACCCCAGTTTTACACAATCTTGTAATCCTAATATAGCATCTGACTTAACATCAAGTACACAAAAATTAATTACAGTTTTTTCACTTCCTGTATAGCAGTCTAACTTTGCACACCCTGCAGGTTTCATTTTGAAACTACTACCATAACCTACAATTAAGTTTTTACTAGGGCTGTATATTAATCAACTTCTTGCAGTTGTGGACCTCACGGTCGCGTACCTTTTTATGCGTAGTAAATAAATAAATTGTCTTCATATAAAGTGGACTGTAAACTTTAATTATATGAACTAAATAACAACAAAAAACACTTAAAACGAGACTTAAACTGAAGAAAACTATTATAATAGCAACGGTTCGCTATGAATGTCAGAACAAGACTGGTTAATATTGTAAAACTCTATACTGAATACACAGGATAAGGGTCGTAAAACGACCGGCACCCCTCCGCCCACATTGGGCTTTTCACAAGATGCCATAAATACCAATGGTATGACAAAGTAAAACTGAACATATTCCGCCCGCCTTGAAAGAAAGTGCTTTCAACCGGAGAAACTCATAAGCAAGCAAAATGAAAATTGGATTACAAAACACAAAGTGTAAACCAACATATTGAATGAATAAACTAAGAAATAAACAAACTAAACATAGGTGAGACATATTATGTGCATATTAACCTAATATAAGTGAATACGTATAAATTATAAATTATAAGTAATAAATAAAAATTAAGAAATAGAAGGAAAAAAATAATGTAAATGATTAAAGTACGAAATAATTGTTTTTCAAATAAAGTCAATCAAAGGCTAATGGTAGAACTGCAATTTTAGAAACACTACGTTTATAAACACCTGTCTTTGTTTTTACACTTACGACACGCACAATATTATCCCTTCCGGGATGCAACTCACAAATTCTACCTAGAACCCATTGTTGTGGTGGAAGATTTTCTTCGCGTAACAAAACCAAGGCTCTAACCTTGAAGATGTCTCCTTTATTTGCCTGCCACTTGCTCCGAGATTGCAAAGCAGTTAAATACTCCGACGACCATCGACGCCAAAAATGCTGCACCAATTGTTGGAGGCGTTCGTACAGAACCAACTTATTCGTTGGAGTCTCAGAAAAATTGTCCTGAGGTGTCGCAATCAGAATGTCGCCAATGAGGAAGTGGCTAGGAGTAAGGACTAATAGGTCGTGAGGATCGTTCGATCGAGGTGTGAGAGGGCGTGAATTTAAAATAGCCTCTATTTGGCATAATATTGTGTACAGGTGTTCGAACGTTAAATGTGCATCTTTTAAGACTCTACATAGGTGGTATTTCGTCGACTTGACTGCCGCTTCCCAAAGACCGCCAAAATTTGGCGCCCTGGCTGGTGTAAAGTGCCATTCGATGTTATTGTCAGATAAAAATGTGTTAGTAGCGGGGTCTGATTTAAATGAATTATTAATAGACTTTAGAATGGCCTTGATTTCATTATTTGCCCCTATAAAATTCGTTCCATTATCCGTATATATATTTTTACAAAGTCCGCGTCTAGAAACAAACCTTTTTAAGGCGTTCAAGAAACATTCAGTGCTAAGATCGCCAGCAAGTTCCAAGTGAACAGCGTGTGTAGCAAAACAGACAAAAATGCATAAATAACATTTTACCAACCTTCTATTACGGATTTAACAAATAAATACTTCGCGAACTACCAATATATAACGTTTTATTTAAATATTTTACCGGTTTCAGGATTCACAAAGATCCCATCATCAGAAATGTACGAAAAATTGTTTACAATCCCATCATCAGAAATGTACGAAAAATTGTTTACAATTTTTCGTACATTTCTGATGATGGGATCTTTGTGAATCCTGAAACCGGTAAAATATTTAAATAAAACGTTATATATTGGTAGTTCGCGAAGTATTTATTTGTTAAATCATGAACTTCTACCAAAAAGTAAAACAAGAAGATATTTTCTATTACGGAGTTTACCATCCTTCACTAATAGAGGTCCAGCGAAATCACAACCTACAGTGTAAAATGGTCTGATTGGTGTTAATCTGGATTTAGGTAGATCACCCATCATAGGTGTGCTAAAGGAAGGCTTAGCCTTAAAACATGTTACGCATCTATGAGTTACACGTTTAATTGCATTTTTGCCATGTATAATCCAATATTTGTATCTCAGAGAAGTAAGAAGAGCCTGTATGCCCGCGTGAAATAGGCGTTTGTGTTCGTTTTCTATTAAGAGTCTAGTAAAATCATGATACGGGGGCAATACGATTGGGTGTTTAGTATCTACAGGGAGGCTCGAAAACTTAATTCTTCCGCCTACCCTAATGAGACCGTGCTCGTCGATAAAAGGATTTAGAGTGTATAATTTGCTGCCCTTTGATACCTGCTTATTTTTGGACAAGTCCCTTATTTCACTCAGAAATTCTGAACATTGTACCACCTTTAGAAGTGTATTTGAAGAATTATTTAATTCGTCACAAGTCAAAATACCGCATTTTCTAGAATTTTTTGATTTTATATTGTGAATAAACCGCTTGACATATTCGACAACTCTAATTAATTTATTGAAGCTTGAAAACCTTGTAAATAACCCTGCAAAAATCCGCTCTTGATCCACGATGTTTGTAAAAAACGTATGTTGAATATTTTTTCTTTTTTCAAGGTTATGCTCAGCAGGTAAAATGTCCATACGATTGGGCCATGAGTCGCAATTTTGTAATAAGAATTCGGGACCGTGCCACCAAAAAGTTGAAGTTTTTAGTTGTAATGGGCTTATCCCTCGAGATAGTATATCCGCGGGGTTTTGCCTTGAGGGCACATGCCGCCAGTGTGTTTTGTCGGTTGACTCATGTATTTGCGTAACCCTATTCGCAACAAATGTAACCCAAGAGTTAGGTTCTCCAGCAATCCAACATAGCGTTATAGATGAGTCACACCATAAGAATTTTGCATCTATTTGTAAATTCAATGACATTTCCACCTTTTTTGCCAAGTTGGCTGAAAGAAGTGCGCCACATAGTTCTAATCGTGGCAACGATATTGTCTTCAAAGGGGCGATTCGCGACTTAGCGCAGAGTAATTTTGAATTTCGAACAGAATTTGGCTCTATAGATACTAGGTATATGGCGGCTGAGTAAGCAACTTCGCTAGCGTCAGAAAACCCATGAAGTTCCATTCTAACAGAATTTAAAGAAATTACTTGACGTGGTATTTTTAACTCGTTTAAAATGGGTAATTGTGTATATAAATTTTTCCAAAGTGTGTAGATTTCCATTGAAACCGATTCATCCCAAGAGGTTTTATTTTGCCAAAGTTTCTGCATAATTAATTTAGCTGGAATTATAGCAGGAGAAATGAGACCTAAGGGGTCAAAAATTCTTGCTATCATTGATAATATTTGTCGCTTTGTAACTGTGGAATCATTGGAATCTATATTTACGGAGTAAGCTAGCGTGTCATGTTTTGGATGCCAAAAAAGTCCAAGAGTTTTACAAGTTTTATCGTCCTTTAAATCGTATTGTTGTAACTGACCTGGTTCGCAGTTATTTAATATTTCTGATTTATTAGAATAAAATTTTCTAAGTGGGAAACAAGCACTATTCAGAATTTCAATAATTTGATTTTTTAAAGTGTTAGCATTTTCTACAGAGTCGGCACCGGTTATTAAATCATCCACATAAAACGAGTTCAAGATTATTTTACTTGCCTCCGGATATCTGTCAATATTGTCCAAAGCTGTTTGACTGAGTGATCTTATTGCCAAAAATGCAGCTGGAGCGGTACCATACGTTAATGTATTTAAAGAATAATGCTTAAGTTCTTCTGTGGTATCCGATCGCCAAACAATGCGCTGTAAATTCCTATCTGAATCGCGTAAGTTTACCTGCCTGTACATTTTTTCTATGTCGGCGGTAAAGACAACATTATGGATTCTGAAATTCAAAATAATGACGAATAGTTCAGGTTGTATTACTGGACCAGTCATCAAGGTGTCATTGAGTGATAGCCCTGTATTTGTTTTCGTGGAAGCATCAAATACCACGCGCAACCTTGTTGTCGTACTGTCTAGCTTCGTTACACCGTGATGCGGTAAATAATAGTTTATCCTAGAATCAGAATCGATAGGATTGATAATTTGAGTCATGTGTCCGAGTTTTTCATATTCTACCATGAAGTCGCAGTACTCCTGCTTAAAATTTGGGTCGCGTTGAAATCGTTTTTCCAAATTTTGGAAACGTTTCTTTGCCAACAGAATTGAATCGCCAAGATCGTGTAGATTTTCTTTGAATGGCAAGGCTACTTCAAATCTGCCTTCTGAATCGCGTATATAAGTTTCAGCAAAGTGGCGTTCACATTTTGAATTCTCAGAATTCATATCAACCTTTCGATTTCCCTCGTATTCGCATCGTTCAATAGCCCAAAATTTCTCTAACTGTTTGTTTAGATCGCTATTAGTAATGGTTAAGTTACAGAGTGTTTTGTTTGGAGTATTATAATTACCTTGGTTAGCAAGAGTTCCAGAGATAACCCAACCAAGTTTCGTTTTTTGAATTACAGGGCAATTTTTCCCGAGTTTAACCTGACCGACACAAAGTATATCAAAAAATATATTTGCTCCGAGTAGAACATCAATTGGGTGTGATAAATAAAATTCAGTGTCAGCCAATTGTATATTAGTTGGCAAATTAAGTTGCGAAATATCAAACGAAACCTGGGGTAAATTATCAGTTATCTTATTAACAATTAAAAACGTGTCCTTGTTTTTATAGTGACCATTTGTCGAAAATATTGTTGTGTCGAGTAATTTAGAAACATTGCTAATTGAATTATTAACTCCAGCTACTGGAATACTCATATTACGTGTTTTCAGTTTTAATCTAGTAGCTAAGGAATGCGTTATGAAATTGCTTTGTGATGCGTTATCAAGCAAGGCCCTACATTTTATTGCATTTCAATGGGCATCTAAAATATTTATTACTGCAGTCGCCAAAACTACCTGCGAAGGGTTCTTAGCAAACAAACAGTGCGTCGGTACATTGGAAGAATTTGAATTTGTTTCCGTTTGGGGTTGTACCTGAGTCTGGGTTCGTAAACAAGACGAGTCTTGAAAATTCCTATCCTGTGTGTCATTTAAACCTGAATTTAAACTATCAATTTCGTTGGGTTTTTCGTTATTAAAAATGTGCAACAGGGAATGATGTTTGCGACCACAGTGCCTACATTTTGCTGAATTGCATGTTTCTACAGCGTGAAAGGGTCTTAGGCAATTTGTACACAATTTGTGTTTTTTAATTTCAGAGTAGAGTTCGGAACGAGCCATATTAACAATTTTGTGGCAATTAAAATTTAGATGATTTTTTGAGCAAAATGCGCAAGATAGTTTCACGGCTGTTACATGAGTTAGTGATCTATCCCCGAACCTATCCCTATTTACCGTACCCCTTGGCATTTTATTTTTACTTTCCAGAGTTTCTAGGAATTGACATCTTTTTGTTAAAAATTGGATCAGTTGTGGCACAGTGGGAAAGTCAAGATTTTCCTTATTTAAATATTCTTCCCATTCCCTTTTTGTGACAGCGTCTAATTTATTTGTTAATAGGTGGATCAATAATAAGTCCCAGTTGTCTGTGTCATGACCTAAAACCTGCAAAGCCTTTAAATTCTTTTTGAATGTATCTACTAAATTTCGTAACTGAGAAAATGATTCGCCTTTCATTGGAAACAGATCAAAAATTGTCTTAACGTGCGTGTGTACAATTAAGCGTTTGTTTTCATACCTTTCCTTTAGCACACCTATGGCAATATCATAATTTTGGTCAGAAATTTCAAGTGATTGGATTAATTGTGCCGCTTCACCCTTGACACAAGATGTTAAGTAACATAATTTTTGTACATTTGATAATTGCGCGTTGTTGTGCACCAAAGAGTTAAAAATGTTTGAAAATGACATCCAATGAGTATAGGAACCATGAAATTCCGGTACGTTTATAGGTTGTAATTGCACCGTACTCTGTACATTAATACCGGGATTGAGAGCAGGAAAATTATTTATGTTTTCACCCGAATTGCTGCTCGTCGCAGGAGTTGTATTTGAAATTTGCGTAGAAATTAATTTTTTCGCATCGCCTACTAATTTAAAATATGTGTTTTCAAAAGCTAACCTTTCAGCGTCTTGAGGAATGTACCCCGATAGAATTTCAATCTGGGACTGAATGTCTTCAAATAATTCCAAGTAACTTTCAATTTTTGTCAGTCTTGTATTTAATTCGACGAAATTCCCTGTGTTAGAGTCAAATGATTTTAAATACGTGGAAAAACGAGTTAATTGGGCCCTTATTTGACCGCGTTTGAAGTTTAATTCACTAATTTTTTGAGTTTGTTCTTGGTTAAGAGTAACCATTTGTGTGTCATTATTAGCCATACTTGCGTGTTAAACAATATTATGCTAAATAGAGTAAAGGAGTTATAAGGTATAGAAGAATGGCGACTTACTCGTACGTGTGTATGCGTGTGTTTCTTCAAAATGGAAGACGTCTCGTGTTTTGTTGAGTTATTTAGTCCAAGCCTTTATCCAGAGTTCCTGGTAGATCCGGCTCGAAGGACCAAATGTATATTAATCAACTTCTTGCAGTTGTGGACCTCACGCTCGCGTACCTTTTTATGCGTAGTAAATAAATAAATTGTCTTCATATAAAGTGGACTGTAAACTTTAATTATATGAACTAAATAACAACAAAAAACACTTAAAACGAGACTTAAACTGAAGAAAACTATTATAATAGCAACGGTTCGCTATGAATGTCAGAACAAGACTGGTTAATATTGTAAAACTCTATACTGAATACACAGGATAAGGGTCGTAAAACGACCGGCACCCCTCCGCCCACATTGGGCTTTTCACAAGATGCCATAAATACCAATGGTATGACAAAGTAAAACTGAACAAGGGCTAAGCATTTTATTACGTTTTATCCGATTAAACATTGACAATGGTAAACAGCTTATCTCAGCACCCGTGTCGAGTTTAAATTTGATGTCATGTCCTTCCACACTGATCACCTTTTCCCACACTTTCTCAGACTGGTTACAATTATTAACACCATTTCTTCTGCCGCTCTTGACTTGATAGATATACAAGTCAGGGATATTATGGTTATCAGGATCCTCTTCACTATCTGTTTCTTCACTGTCAGTATTTTCTTTCTCTTGCACTTCATTTACAGTTTTCTTCTTAAAGTTTATGCATTTTTTTGCAAAATGTTCTTTCTTCTTACATATTGCACACTCTTTATTGAATGCTGGGCATTTTTTTATATCATGCGAATACCCACAATAAAAACAATCCTTAATCTTCTTTGTTTTCTTCTGTACTGCATTTATACTACTAGTTTCTGTCGACAACTCCTTTATTTGCAACTTACTTGCTTCTACTGCTCGACAATATTCAACAGTCCTTCTAAGATCTACATCAGGATCTCTTAAAAGTTTTCCTTTACTTGCTTGATCTGTTAACATAAAAATTATCTGATCTCCGATTATACTTTCTTCTTGATCTCCATAACCACACTTTGCTGCCGCATTCTTAAGTTCAGTGAGATAACTGTCAAAGGATTGGCCCTCCTTTTGACATATTCCCATCAGTAGGAATCTTTCATACACTACGTTGGTTCTAGGCTTACAATAATTCTCAAATTTCTGGATAAGTTCATCTAATTTAATGTTATCAGCATTTACCTTAAAACTGTTAAAAACCTTGAGGCCCTCTATTCCAATCACATTTAAGAAATAAGCAACTTTCTTCTTCTCGAATTCGGTTTCTGAATCTCGTCCAGATGCTCGGAGAAATATTGAAAATTGTTGCTTCCATAGGCTCCAATTTTCAGCTACGTTACCTTGGAGTGACAACGGTCCTGGTGGACAAAATACTGTATTTTGCTCCATTTTCTTTCTAAACTACTTTTAGGACACCTGACACCATGTAAGGATCTTGATTAAAACCCAAGAATATCAGTAAAACTACTAGGATTGTGGTAACAAACTGTATTGTCCGTCTTCCCTCTACATTCTGTCATCTGTCACCCGCAACCTGTGGCCTGTTCACAATTGTATTAACTTAAAGGTTCATTCAAATCTTACAAAAGTATCGAAGTATCGACAGTATCGAGGTATCGACAGTATCGAGGTATTGGAAGTATCGAAGTATCGACAGTATCGAGGTATCGAAAGAATCGAAGTATTGAGGTATTGAAAGTATCGAAAGTATTGAGGTATCAAAAGTAGCGAGGTGTCAAAAGTATCTAGAATTCTAAATTATTAGAGGAATAGGTAAATTGGTATGGATGTATGTAATGTATGTATATACCATGATAAATTTGTTACTACGTATATGTAAATAAATTTATTAAATAAACAAAAACATAACTCTCATTATATTATAAAAATAATAAATAGTACCTACTAGTACTACCTACTCGAATATAAAATTGATACAAAACAAAACAAACTACCTATTTTGGTAAAAAAATTTTATTCGGGGAAGTACGAAATCTTACATCAAATAGCTTAGTTGCTAAGGTAGGTAGCACATATTTATTCAATAAGGTTCAGCTTTGCTCTACTAGGTGTAGTTATCAGAGTATCGAAGGTCTGTAGACATCGAAAGTATCGAGGTATCGAAAATATTGAGGTATCGAAAGTATCGAGGTATCGAAAGTATCGAGGTATCGAAAGGATCGAGGTATCGAAAGGATCGAGGTATCGGAAATATCGGTATAGATATATGCGATACTTCGATACCTGTATGCAGTCAGTATCGATGATCGATAGGTACCTTCTTTAAGTATCGATACTTTTCCCAGCCCTTCTGCATACTGCTCTTGCTGATGGCAGATGCCAAATTCTAACACTAAAAAGCAACGTGTTAGTGGGTACTATGCATTAATATTTCTAAGATTGATAATTTCTGGTCATCATTATTATTCTTCTTTTGTTAAAAAAATGGTTTTTATCATTTATCACCAATTCGAATAAAAGCATTCCCAGATTAAATATCAGATTGAGGGATTCAGGTTGCCGTGGAACTTGATATTTGCTTCTATCAAATTAACAATACAAATGTTACTTATTTTGAACACATACCAACTTCTTACGTTACGCTAATTTTGGGAAACGTTAATTGCTCGGGGAGTAGTTGTTGGGGGAAGTTCCGATCGAATGTTATTGTTTAATATTGTGTTAAGTGGATGAAAACGGCACTTGTTATCGTTGGCATGTTTAAATTCCGTCAAGAACTCCTATACCAAGCCGAGTGCTGTCTTGAACGAAATCTTGTTGCCAAGCAATTTGACGAAAAAATAATTATTTAATGAATATGAGAATACGCATATGGGAGACTCGATTTTTAAACATTTTACCATCAAGAATACGAAATTTGCAACGTCGTCATGGTAGCAAAAGGTAAATAAAAAATTATCGCTGTAACAGTTAGGGTTAACTTTTCTCGCTGTCATTCTGACAAAAACACCACGGCTTACGAGATTTTATACATATGAATTAAATCTCGTAAGCCGTGATGTTTTTGTCAGCCTGGGCGCTCTTGGCTGTCAATTTTATGAGTCGAATTGCCGTCTGTCCACAAAATTGAGTTTGCAAAACAGGAATATACCCGGGAAAAAGTTCGAGTCAAATTCGGCTAGATAATTTATGAATATGAGAATAAGCATATTATGGGAGACTCGATTTTTAAACATTTAAAAAAAATCGAAATTTGGAAAGTCGACATGGTAGCAAAAGGTAAATAAAAAACTATCGCTGTAATAATTATGGCTAACTTTTCTCGCTGTCATTCTGACAAAAACATCATGGCTTATGAGATTTTATATATTTTAGAATACTTACCTACTCGCGGTTATCAGTATAATTTGAAAATCTCCGTTTCAGAAAATTAGTTTCTTTCGATTGTTTCATTTCGATTGTTTCATTTCGATTTTAGGGTTTTTTCGCGATATTCGAGTCGCTTTGAATATTTTAAAATCGAACACAGAGCACGTGGGTGATAGCGTAAACTCCGAGGAGTGTTACTTTCTTGTAATATGATTTTATGGAACATGATTGCCTCTGTTTGACCTGTGCGCCGGCCATAAATAAAGGGAATACGTAGCAGTAAGAGTGGTGCAGATTATATTTTTACAAAAATCGATGCAAAAAATCTCACAGTGGGCGGGGTATAAGATTTTATGCCCATGCGATTGCCAGGCAGTCCTAGTACCTAAGCGTTCATCGTGACTATGGTCGTCAAATGCTTCCGAACTGCGAACTTATGAGGCACCTCGCATTCAATCAGTAAAATATTTGTTTGTGGCTAAGGGTAGTTTCCATTCTTTAAAGTTCGTTATTCTCTGGTGCGAGATCGTTGTCTAGCTAAATTAATGCTAGGAGGAAAATCGCTTTTCATTTAGTTTCTTTGGACATTATGTCAATATCAATGACACTCGAACTTTCTATTCTCTTTGAGTGCTTTTAAATTGACAATTTTGTATTTGACAATAAAATATTATTTCTAAACTGGGTATTTTCATTTCAAAAGTATGAAAATTTATATGTTCAGCACATGGCACTTATTCTATTGACTGAATATAATTAATAATATTTTAGGAAGCTCATACAGCAGTCAAATATAAGCAACCACAGGAGACCGCCTGGCAAGTTGTAGACCTGGGTTCAAATTCCAATCGGTGCTACTTCATATTTTTCGCGAGAGGGAGCCTCCGGCAACTGTTTGTATTTGACTGGTGTACCCATCTTCTGTCAATTACTAGCTATTAATTAAGCAACAAATTTTCAATCTTTTAGGTCGCATATTTATGTAACAAAAGTAACTTTATTTACGGAATTTTTCAATTATTTGACTAACCCCTATAATGTGAACTAGTAAGATCTGTACCTCTACTTATACTTACAGTTTGGGGGGTGTTAGTAATTAAGATAGTAAATGTTCCGAATGTCGTGCAGGTACATCGTGTCGTTGTGGCATTAACGGTTCTTGTTATACAGCTTGTTGGATCCCAAGAATACTCGAAAGCGGCGAACTCTGCCGCCGCACACAACAACTTCCAAGATTCTAAACTAGAGTTTTTTGGGGTGTGGGTAAATTCCATGATAAGGGTACTGGACGTTGCACTCCCGCTCCTCGTCCCCGTTAACCACACGGAAGCAATTTGCGACATAATTTCATATTCTATTTCTGTGCCGTCTCTGAAAATAGAAGATTATATTGCAAGTTATATGGGTATGATGAAAAGTTGTACAGAATAAGGGCAAGTTATGGAAGGTACTTCATTAGCATTCCACAATTTTAGCGGACACAAATTTAAATAATACGTACCTACTAAAAGAATTCATGTTCAGTACGAGGGTAAAAAGGAGAGCGATCGAAGAGGGTCTTGAGACTTTAATTTATAAATAAGACTTGTTTAAATTTACAGATTTAAGCTAGAAACAAGATTAGATACTTAATTACATAGTGCTAAAAATTGACAACATAATATGTATTTGTAATAGAAGCAGTGAAAAATCGGGTGAAATATTCAACTAGATATAAAATAAAAGCTGTTGAGATACGTAATCTTCAGAGATGCTATGAAGTTCCCCTAAAGGACACTTTATAGTCGTCCAATGCATAATTTTCAGCTTCTCTAAAGATTTATTTCAGAGTATCTCTATTCCGTACTGAAAATCAATAAATCCGGATATGGTGTATTTATTTTACTGAGAAAATCTAACGAATTAAACAGAAGTGACTGTTTTTGCTTTTTACTTTGTACATCTAATACCCACAAATAATGTGCATTGAAAACCACTAACGTAAATTGCATGTACATAGGAATCAAATCGATTTCGACAAAGAAAAGAGGGCAGCGTTGGAATACTTACTTCAAACGAATAATAGATCGCCTTGGAAGGAACGAAGACAAATTTCTGTAGACCACATTGACGAACGACGCCAGAGAGTAATTTTCCGACTTCAAAGCGACTCCAAAACGTAAATTTAATTTGTAGGAAAACCAACTAGGGTAGCTGGAAAATTGAAAATTAATAAATAAAATGATAGATCTGAACAAAGCCTAAACACGCTTCAAATA
Organism: Xestobium rufovillosum; assembly: GCA_963966045.1. Lineage (NCBI taxonomy): Eukaryota > Metazoa > Arthropoda > Insecta > Coleoptera > Ptinidae > Xestobium > Xestobium rufovillosum. The sequence continues at coordinate 17,963,634 of OZ014504.1, forward strand.
TTTGTTGATTTGTGACGTTACATTAGGTGCCTATGCTGAAGGAGTTGCCATCACAATGATTCCCATCAAGAGATATTGAAAGAAATCTCGGTTAACAACTAAAAAAAATTGTAGCCTAATGTGAGGCCTGTATATTAATATTAATATATTTTTTCTTGAAGAATATTATTTTATCACCAAGATTTTTTTACAGCTTTTATTTTCAGAAAAGTGCTTCAATTACCTTATTCTCACATTACCATGAATAATAAAATTGTTGTGGGTGTCTAAAGAAGAATGATGGTACGTACTTGTAAAACTAATTTTCACAAAGTGATTACTTTTTAATGTAAAATTTAAAGTGAAGTTTTACGCTGAAATTTCTATAGACCCTAGCCGAAGGTAATTTTTACTTTGAATGTGCATTCACAGTGTTTTTTAACTATTTGTGGCTACATATATTATATATTGTTTCTATAGTATCAAGCAGTGGGATCCGCGGCTAGTAGTTAGGATATGACAGCCTCAGATCAGTTCTGTTGCCAGCTCCAACACGCAAAATCCCCATGTCTTCAGCAACGACTTCTTCAGCAGCCTCTGGTGTCTCTCAGAAGAAGCAGAAGAGAGCCTCTGGTGTCTTTCAAGGTCATTGAAGAAGTAAGCAGTGGCTCAGGCGCATGCGCCGGGGTTTTCGCAAAAGTTCTGGAAATGCTGATGCAATAGTACACAGAAATTGCAGAATAATGTTTTTCTCGGAAATTTGAACGTTTGAAGTTGCTATTGTTTTTTTATTAAATAAATATTATTATGAAATACTAATACCTAAGAAAGTTCTGCAGAACAAAACCTTTCAACTTGCCGACAGAACAACAGAACATGTTTGTTTGGGCTTACTCCCACGTTCTGCATGCTAATCTGTATCGAAGTACATGTGCACTTAATACATTGCAGACACTACAAGGTGACCGAGATTATTTGATACCCGTTTGTTTGTATTATTACAATAAATAACATTAAATGAACCTTCTAGAACATAAAACATTTGAAGTTTAGCGCCTAGCAATCTCGGCGTTCTTCGGTTTGTTTATTTTCATACTTGTTATCTTTTCGGACACGTGTGAGAGGATTTGCTGTATAATTTTAATGTGAATTCAACAAGTGGATGAGTACTGGAAATACAAATTGAATGTCGGTAATATAGAACCCATGTACAATCTTAAAGAACCCATGTACAATCTTAAAGAGACCATGTATAGTTATTGATATGCAAACATCTTAATTATCGGTAGTAGAACATGCTACATCGCTAATTATTTGAGAACAGTAGTCTAATCTAGGCTTACTCCTACGTAAAACTATGTCATGTGGGTATCAAATTAAAGGACTTGGGTTTTAAGGATGGTTTTAGGGGTGGCTGCCCACTGACCACGCCCCCAGCCACGCTCCTTGCCCCGCCCACTTAGGTCATGTAGGGTATCAAATTAACCAGCTCGATGAGACAAATCTAAATCTATAGTTATTCTCCTACTTCCGAATTCTTATTATTTGTCTGTCTGTCTGTCTGTCTGTCTGTCTGTCTGTCTGTCTGTCTGTCTGTCTGCCTGCCTGCCTGCCTGTCTGCCCGTGTCTGGCTTTCTGTCTGTATCTGTCTCTCTGTCTGTCATCTTCAAGGTCATTGCATCTGTCAGACTGCGCATGCGCGCGGTTTCATCTTGTATGGTGAGAATTTAAGCATAGCAAATTAACGGTGCTATCAGTACTTGTGTTTCAACAAGGAAAGGCTAGATTTTGAATAATGACACACATAAACGTAGACACGTTTCGAGTTCTGGACGGTGCTGCTGTGGATGAGTCAGCACGTCATGTCAAGGTGCACGTACATCAGCGGTTCGTGACAATAACAACATTCAACGCAATGACGAAATTCGCTACCAATCCACCAACAAGACGTTTACGTACTGCCGCATCTAAGCTGCATCTATACAGAGGGCAGGTTCATCAAGGGTGCAGGAGGCAGAAATGCGGCTTTAATAAATAACGCCCTCAGTTTCCTCTTCGACGACGTCCGCTATGAAATAAACGGGGTGGAGGTGGATCGAACAAAAAACGTGGGCATCACGAGCACACTGAAGAGTGTAGTTTCTCTGAATGAGGGTGAGGTACGTGCCCTGGAGAATGCCGGCTGGACGACTACAGGAGATTCACCGAGCCACCTTCTCGACGCGAACGAGAACTTTAACGTGTGCATCCCGGGAAGAATCCTGCTGGGATTCTTGGAAGACTATCCCAAACTTCTGTTAAATGTGTGTCACGATCTCATTTTGACTCGATCGAAAAACGATAGGAATGCTTTCGTGGGTAACGAGGACACCAAAATTGAGTTGAGCAAGGTTCATTGGACGGTACCCTCCATCGGATGCTGACTACCTAAAACTTCTCAATATTGTCGAGCACGAGAGAACGTTGCAGATATGTTTTCGTAGCTGGGAGTTGTACAAGTATCCGGTGTTGCCGCAAGCTACGAAACAAACGTGGGCCGACAAGACTGCAACACGTTTGGAGAAACCCCGCTACGTTATTGTTGCCTTCCAGACGAACCGCAAGGCGAATTTTGCCACGGATTCAAGCAAATTTGACCACTGCAATCTGACAAACGTCAAACTGTACCTGAATTCTGAGTGCTTCCCCTACGAGGGGAAATACGCCCTGCTATACGAAATGTGCGAGAACTTCCAGAGCTCATATTATGTAAAAGTCAACGAACCACTGTATGGACGTGAAGAGTTCAAAGATCTAGCTGCCATCGTGGTGATTGACGCATCAAAGCAGTCTGAACGAATCAAATCTGGACCCATAGATATGCGTCTCTCTCATCCTGCATGACCGCATCGTCGAGTATACACCGGCTAATGAATCGGTCAGGAGAGTGGTGTGAGAAGAAGTGCTTCGATTTGCGCAGAAAATACACGTATGCCCACTCTGTATACAGATTGTAGTTATAGTTTTAATTATATTGATGTAAAAATATATTCAACATATAGCGTTTTTATTTTTTTTTCATCAAAACTTAGCACGTACGAAAATAAACAAACTGAAGAATGCCGGGCTGGCGCTGAAATTCAAAATTCCGAGAAAAACATTGTTCTGCAACTTCTGTGTACTATTGCATCGGTATTTCCAGAACTTTTGCGAGCCACTGCCAAAGGCTCCAAGCTTGGGTGCGCACTCTGCTTATTTCTTCGGAAATCACCTTGATAGACACCAGAGGCTCTGTTCTGCTTCTTCTGAGAGACACCAGAGGCTGCTGAAGAAGTCGTTGCTGAACACATGGGGATTCTGCGTGTTGGAGTTGGCAACAGAACTGAACTGAGGCTGTCATATCCTAACTGCTGTGACTGTATGTCTAGTGCAGCGGCTTTCATCTCCGTTGGGTTCTTGTGATCGATGGTGATTGTTTTTATTTTATTCTTTCATTGCACGTTTCTGAATCAAAAATTCAACAGGTCAAATGAGCGGAGGTCGTCAGGTCGGAGCGAGTCTAAGTCATCTGATATAAAAAACAATCATAAATAATAAACTTTATTGTTAATTGATGGGTCAGTTCCGAATGCGGAATGAAAGAAGAAATTGACTCCGGCTAACGTCTTGTCAAATTTCCAGAAAAACCCATTCCTTAGTGCGAGAAAGATGCGGCTAAATTTGTAGAATCAGCAAATTAATCTTTATATAAACAAACTAAACAACACTCCAATAAAGGTTCATGGGTAATCTACACTTTTGAAACAAAAAATTTCTTGTGTCAAATACGAGAACTATCAAAATGTAACTTCAAACTGATTAAGGGGTCGATTCTGTAACTAATCGTTTACGGACGACAATATTTACATAACGACATTGTTTGAACGACTATCTGAACGACTTTTTTGAGAGGTTCATTCTGTATCCAAGTCGTTATGATATCGATCTTGAACATAAAGCAACGACAAAATTTGACGTATACTATTAAAGTTGGTAATAAATTTGACAAATCACATACGTCGTTGATTAATTTGTGGTTAACAGTTTCCTACATCTTTGCGTTTCGACAGCTTATTGTTTACCTGCTAAGTCCATTATTAATACAATTTGTGATATTACGGTTAGAAATAGAAAATCGACTCGAACTTGCTCAAATAACTACTCCACGGACAAGTACCCCGAGAGGGATTGAACTACAAAACAAATCCTTGAAGAGAGTGTGTACTAAACAGTTTGTTTGCAGCGTACTGATGAGATCCAACGAGGGTGAAATCATGATATGCAGTTGCAGTGGACAAACAAACCAAATAGTTTATATTCTTCTTTTATGACCAAGAGGTCATCAAAAAACCACTGGATAGCAGTACGAAATTTATTTAAGTGAACTGCAAACAAATATATCATTCAGGAAAAATTAATTTGATGGAAGTGATCCTGACATTATTGTTGAAAATTTTTCTTTCCTGAATCGCAATTAATTGAGAATAAACCATACATGTTCATTATTTGGTCAATTTATTTCATACGTGTACGTACCACAATAATTGTGTTATCAAAACAACCAAAAAGTAGAATTATCGTTTACATACGACAGCGAATATGGCGTCGCTGGATAACGACAAATTGCAGTCGTTAACGTACGATGGTCGTTTATTACAGAATAAGGAAAATCGTTGCGATGTCGTTCATAGGCGACAATCGGTAGTGAACGATGTCGTTGGTGCTTACAGAATCGACCCCTTAGTACCATTTACTCCTTGGTAGCAATCGTTTTGTGAACTCTTAAACGAAGGTTTTTGAGAGTGTCTGAGCAGACTGCCCTCAATTCATACGAAATCGTTTTCCCGCTCAACGGGAAAGAAAATATTTCCAGAATAAAAAGAGGTACGGGTAGGTCCAGATTAGACTACTGCTCTCAAATAGTTAGGGATGTAGGATGTTCTACTTTTAGGGAAATGGGTAGGCTAACTCAGGATAGGAAAGGATGGAGGTACGCGTCCAACCAGTTTTCAGACTGAAAACTGCAAATGATAATTCCAAATTTCAGGTGCGCACTGAATAATAATAAATTGTATCTGAAAGTGTATAATTACGCACACAAGAATAGAGCTCAATAAAGGTTGCAAAAATATTAGCTACATTTATAATACTTTGTTTGCGTTAAGAGCGCAGTGGGGGGCGTGCTTATTGAATCCTATAAGTCTACTTAGGGCATTATCATAAAGTTTTCAGTGCGAAGACTGGTTGGACGCGTACCTCCATCCTTTCCTATCCTGAGCTAGCCTACGCATTTCCCCAAAAGTTGAACATCATACATCCCTAACTATTTGAAAGCAGTAGTCTAATCTGGGCCAGCCCCTACCTCTATTTATTCCTATGTCTGACTCTACTATGTCGCGAACTAAGCCTTCCATAAGTTTCGCTTTTCTTCAACTCTTTCTAATACCTCTCTGTTGCTAACCTTACCTATCCACGGTATCTTCATAATGCGTCTATAGCACCACATTTCAAATGCTTCTAATTTTTTTGCTATCCGCTTCTCCTATCGTCCAAGTTTCGCACCCGTACAACTCCAAACATACGTTTTTAAGAGCCTCTTCCGAGTTTCTACATTTATCATTCCCTAGCATAATAGTTGTTTCTTTTTATTAAATGCAATTCGCCACTTCGCTACTCTTTGTTTTATATCTCTAGAGCTCCTACCATCGCGAGTTATTTGACTTCCTAAATAGCAGAAATCTGAGACTTCCTTTATCTTCTCGTTCCAATTTGTATTTTCCTTTTAGTCCTATTTTCACGCCCCCTACACACCAAAATTTTGGTTTTCTTTTTATTGATCTTCATACATCATACCACAGCTCTCCGTCAAAACCGTTTCCATTTTGTTCAGAGCCCTTCCTAATTCTTCTTTGCTGGATGCTAATACTGCTATGTCATCCGCGAATCCGAGCATATTAATAGTTAGAACCTGTAAATTAATTCCAGCAGCTATTTTCTGTCTAACAATATTAATCGCCTCTTCGATACATAAATTGAAAACTAGAGGCGATAACGCACATCCCTGCCTCACTCCCTTTCGCATATCTATACTTCTCTATGTTCCTGCTCAAATTCTATAACTGCCGTTTGCTGTTTGTATAGATTATGAATTATTCTTCTATCCCTATACTTCATCCCTACATGTATGAGCACTTCGATCATCTTCTTCCATTTTACATTGTCGAAGACTTTTTCCATATCTACATATCCTATATAGGCGCTCTTTTATTATTATTATTATTATTATATTTTTTATTATATATTTTATATTGTTTTTTCTTGTTCTCTAACTCGACCAAAATAAAAAATACGAGTGTCGAGGTGATATTTGACACACAATGTTGTGTCAGTGTGAAATTTTCTGGCCTCTAAGCCAATCAGAAGAGAAGGGGTAATTTAACTGGCATACCTACCAATTAACGCTGCGTTCTTAATATGAGCAGTTTAGTGCACCTATCACTTGCAATGTCTAAGAATGAAGAACAAAAGCCATCATTAGAAGGAAATGAAAATTACAGTGGCTTTATTAATGCTTTTGTCGGTGAAGCAATTAAATATTTAAAAATAAATTATCTGATAACAGTGACTGAACTTAATCTATTTTTTTAACATAATAATTGCGCAAAAAACGTTCCATTACAAAGTTGTAATTTAAGAACATTACCGGCAAAAAGCACAACTACGAAAGAACTGAAAACTAAATGTGTACTTTGCAGCAAATTCGTTTGAACTAGATGTGTATTATACCAGAAACAGAACAGATAAAGAAAAAGAATACGGCGTATACTTTGTAGTTTTATACTTTCCGACGATAATATCTCAGAGCATAATGAAATCCAATTTCCTTCCTAGAAAAGTCTGTTTGACCGACTCTTTTATTCTGGAAAATATTAACTTTTGGAAATGAAACCATACGAATAACAGCGAATTTATGGTGAAAAACTGTTGTTTTCCTTGAAACATTGGATATATATTTACTTTTATACCAGATGTTCTTCTTCTCTTCCTCCAGAAGAAATGGAATTGGAAACTGTCGAGTTCTCTCTGGCAAAATAATCCAACAAATTCATTCTTAAGAGAAATGTGTTTTTGAAAGTAAAAAATGTAGATTACAATTCCTGGTCGAATGAAACTTGCATATTTGATTCTAGGCAATTTGAATTTTAAACGGAATAATGCAGTTGTATGACACTTGCCTCTGGGGCTAGCCATTGCGTGTTCGACTACCTGCCGGTAGCATCTTCAGATGAGTATAAATAGGCCGACCTGGTTAGTTATTTAAATTGATATTGAAGCGACAGGAAGTGAGATATGAGGGTTGTCCAAAAACTAGTTGACTGTTAGTTTTTTGTTCGTTATTGTTAAATTGCTACCGACAAGTTTCTCTAAAAACGTTGGAATAAATTTGTTGAATTATTTTACTGGTGAGCAGCGATTTTTACAAATTTTGTTTTCTCCATGATTCACTTGACACAGTTTTCAATCACATGTTCAGCTACGAATTGAGTAACAGCAGGTTATTCAAATACCATCGACCCGTGGTGCATAATCGCACTGAGATCAGTTAGTCTCATATCGACGTTGACGTCGTTGCCATTATCACTGATCTTCGGATTCTGTCTAGAGGTGTTTATGTGGGTTTACTTAGTTGCCGAACTGCTTCTTTAGGAACACAATTTTCGACCTTTCTCTGTTCCCAACAAGTTCCTTCGACGCAGTCTAATAGGTGCTTTAATTTCACACTATTTAAACTATTACATTATTCGCCGTCGCGTCGTCTGCGAGCGCCTTCTTGATTTCTTTTCGATCGGTTTGGTTTTCCATATTCTCTTCAGATTCAAGCAATGAAGGTTGACTCTAATATTTACGTTGGTTTGATTCTATGTATAGGTATGAATAACCAATAAAAACCCTTTTAACAAGTTTAATGAATATCTTGGATAATTCCTAATAGGATATTAAACAGCAGTGAACTTAATTTTACTCTTTTGCATGTCATAAGCTCTTCTGTCATAATAGTTCCGATTTTTAGATCATCTATAGTTGTAGCAGAGAAGCCCTAGTAATGCTCTATGTAAATTTTTACCCACCACTGTACTAGATGCGTAGATGTATAAAAAGCCTCGTGACAGAGCTCGCGTCCATCATCATCTTTCAATGTGTTTTATGATTGGTAATTGTTATGTTTGTAGTTTAGGCATTAATAGGTGTTTGGCTAAAAATCATCATCTTCTTCTTTGCGCGTGCACAATACATTGGTGACCTGTCGACGTGATTGTCAATAGCGCTAATTGACTTGATCCGCTACTGACGTAATACGAGATCATGACGGGTACGATGCGGGCACGAGAAGATGATGGTTCCGCCTTCTAAAAAACATCCTCGTGCGACCGCAACGTACGGAGAGAGAAGAGGAGAATAGCCTTTTGCGTTTTACTGCTCAACACCATGGGCACTGACGTGTAGACTGTGACGACATTCAAAGGAAAGACGCCCTCACACCGCCGAGAGTGCCCATAATCAACATCAAGACGACCAACTTTTTGTCTCCTTAGTTGACATATGTATTTCTTTCTGCTGCACACGAGAACTCGATTGCATAGTGTCCATCAGAACTACGTTGTATGTAACTTCATGTCTGCGCAATGTGGAGAAGGAGCAAATCCAGTAAAACCAGCAATTAGGATTTTCCACGTCACTAATACTATTATTATATTTTTATTAGTAACAATACGGTTGCAATTGTAGAATTTATGCAACGTGTTATAAATATAAAGAAGTAAGGTAAATCTGAAGGATTATTGTAAAATACTGGTTCTATTTCAACTTTTTCTGTGTTTTTAGAAATATGGGAAGCGTGATTAAGTAGAAACTTTTGAAAGATTTGTGGTCATCCGATACAATCGATATATTTTATTGTGTAAAGTGAATGTTAAAAAAACTGTCGACAATGGATAAACGAAAGGTTGATGTTGAACTGCTGCAATATCTCAGATATTTAAATGTAATATTTTAAAGTGCAATACTGTATTAAATTGCAACAAAATAAACGAGTACCTATGTTCGATCAATGGACAATGGAAACATAAGTTAACGTACGCAACTTTGCATATTTGTAACTCCATAAAGTGTGTGGTCTGATAGCAACATTTACGCATTATGTGTTAAGAAAGTTGTCGACAATGGATACATGGAAGATTGATGATGAACTGCGGCAAAATCACAGATATTTAAATGTAATATCTTAAAGTGCAATACTGCGTTAAATTATAATAAAATATACGAGTATGTACTAACGTGCGATCAATGGAAACGTACAAAGTTTAAGTTACGTAACTTTGTATATTTGCGACTGCATATATGGTGTGTGATCTGATAAGACAAGTAGGTAAGATTTGGAAACATTTAAGCATTATGTGTTCCCTACTCAGCTACCTACATGGAATCTTGGGAATTTCTGAAATTCGTATAATTCGTGTATGATAAAGTGTTTAATCGAAAATTTTGCAAATATTCCATCCAACTCATCAAAAGTGGGTAGGTGGGTACGTTGTAACGATGCAAAAGAAAATGCAACAATTATTAAAACAAGTGAATAATCATATTATCCAGTCGTATGAAGAGAGATGCCCCCTTCTAGATTTTGGGAAAATATGGTCGCGCCGCGCGCCGAAGCCTCCTTCAAAAATCTCCTGCCGCTGGCCTCTCGATATAGACCGATCGCGCCGAGGTCTCGACAGCACTTCTCTGCGAGTGTTGGCATGTAGTAGAAATTGTTCAAGGTACACTCCGAGGACGTAAACATTTATGAGATTAAATGTTTATTGTCGTACCGCCGATAGAACTGTTAAATACTTGATATGTAGTTGCTAACCGAAACCGTCGATAGTGTGTGGTCTTACAAACCCGATTACTAATTTGGAGGTGGGCCCGAACATACGTAAAGGTACATTTTCCAATAACCCGTAATCGCAGGTAATCGATTAGAGCTAGTCGAAAGGCTTACGATTTCTTCCTGATTTATTCAGACGTCAATCATAGACTGACGTTCTCGGTGCGGTCCTTGCTCAGGCGCCACTTATACAACGATTACTTGTCTTTTTCTGGGACGCCAAATTTTACAATGGCGTATGTTAGCCCTTAACGGTGCTTTTGGATTTGGTCCCTAAATATGCAGCTGTATCCCTCGGTATCACTTATTGGGATACGCTGTATATTTAGACGGGTCGGGTCGTTCTTTTATGAACGATTACTGGAGTTGTATTTACGATCAGGTCGGTAAGACTTAGTCGTTGATCACCCTTATGCTCTTAGTCGCAGAAGGGCGGGTCCTATTACTATATTACTATTGCTAAACGTCGAATAAAACGGTACTCTATTAAGTTAACTATTTACATTTGAAAGAATTGAATAGAATTGGTAAAAACAGAATATATACAAAAATACGAGATATTTACATGGAAATAAAACGCGGTGTATCCTCATGATGCGCTACGGCCCGTCGTGTGATCAAAACTGAACATTTACGGTGTCTCGGAGTTTTCGTGGAAGCACCGAACGGTGCCGACTCCGAGCCGGGTTTCGGTTGGCAATTCTCGTCGCAGCACGCGAGTGCAATCACCTGGGGAACGCCGCTAGCTCTTCCGTCGCAAATAAGTAAATGTTCTACCTTAAGATTTCACCAAAAGCCGCCCATTACCGGGATGCGATCGATTTGCACCGGTATATCGTCCTGTTACAGGCACTAGGGCCACACAGGAATAGGCAAATCGATCTAATCTTCATAGACAGACACTTTCAATTCCCCAGCATGAACATATTTTAATTATTTGTTACCAAAAAGCTAGGGTACCTACTCAAAAGTTAAAGGACGGTTACTATCAGTTGATCACACGGCAAAGTCGGAACGTTATATCAAGTACTACTAGGTCGGATGTCAGCGGCCAGCATCATCCCGGATGCTGTGAGTATTTGTTCCGGCTGAGGGCCGGACGGCCAAATACTGAATTTTCTTCTGCGGAGCACCCACTTTTATAAGCGGTTAGTGGAGGCCTCGGCGGCGGATTGACGTCGGATTCTTCTACGTCAGCTGTGGTGGCGGGTGCAAATTCAGCACGAATTCTTGTCATCTCGCAAAAGTGGGCGTCAAGAGTTTCTACGTCACATCAGTGCCGCTTGAAGATTGGCTTGGGAATTCCTATCATCTCGCATGACGTCGGTCGCTCGTGGGGCGTGTTTCATTCTTTCATCGGTGCATGTGAATACTGGCAAATTTATCATTTGATCAGGGCTTTCCTCTGTTTCAAATTACCCGTAGCGGTCTCGTACAATTTCGGAATGTCACTCTAAGTTCATTAGAGCTTTTAGGCATTACGTCTGTGCATTGTTACAGGCTTGCCTAATTTATTACAGACCTAGGTTGCAGGCGGCCGAAATACCAGCCGCTCTTAGGGCGCCATTACAGTGCAGAGTTCTTTAGCACAGTATAAACCTTGCTATTACATAACGCAACACTGAAGTGAATCGTTCCAATCGAAAGACGGAATAATTTTCTTCTCCGCACATTCATTGCGTCAAACGGCTGCAAGAGTCCCTATCCGTTACATCACACTGAAACAACATTATTACTCCCCGTGAATAACCACAAGGTAGTACGATTAGTATGATTTTGGTTTGTGATTTTCCGAATGTGGGTGCCTGATCGGTAACCTACATCGCCAAGAGCGAAATAAGTTATCTATCCGTCGCACGCTTCGTGTATACAGTGATACCGACTTTGACCGCCAGATACCGCTGGTTGTCATTATTTTGATTAAATTTGTAAATAACTTTTTATTGTACATTCGTTCTGGTTTTATTTGAATTTTCTGTATACCTATAGTTAAATTAATAGAGTGTGTTTAAGTTTCATCGTGAGGATTATTTTTGTTTTGCAATAGTTCCAGAGAACCCTGTCTCTGACTAGAGTTCAGGGTATATTTATCGACGGCCAGAAGTCCACCGACCGACCGAAGCAACCCTCCTGTATGGTCACAAAAGATGACGCAACAGGAAAGGTCGCTGTAACGTACGCCTATCTGCAAGCTCTAGAGATATTGATTTTTTTTAAAATTTGTAATTACTTAATACCGTTTCCAGAAAATAGTAAGTATATAAACTAAGTTCAGGAAATATGCCCTTCACTAATGTTTTAGGTAAGTACTTGAATATTTTCACCCATTATTTTTATCTGTTAATATTTTTAAGAATATAATTTTCATCTTCATGCTCAAGAGAAAACAAAGAAAATTGATGTTAAATAATATCAATATTAATAGAAGGTAAGTCGAGTCGTCTTAGCGGCTACAAAATTTCATGTATAGCAATAAAAAGTTAACTATTTGAAGTTAATTATTCAGCAATTTATTTTATTGCGTTCTCTTCTACATTTTTCATTTTAGGAATATATCTGTGAAGTGTTTTCTAAGAAAATCCTTACTTCGTTCAATAAAATAGCTAAGGTACCTTCTGAATTAAACTTCAGTAACGGGCTGTGGTTTTAAGTGAATTAACAAGGGGGAGTTTCCCAATTATAATCTACGTAGTAAAGTATACCTGGCTGTTATCACCTTACCTAGTTGTTAGAAGTGGGACGTGGATCGACTTATCTGCAGGCCCCATATTGAAGTCGATTGTAGCAAACGACTGGTGCAAAACTGATTGGGGCTGTATGAGAAGCATATTCGAGGAAAGTAGAGCTACTCGTTTTACAATTTCTTGCAGAAGTATCACTTGCTAGAAAAAGATAAAATAGAATTGTAGGGAATTTGGTATGAATGGAAAAAATTCATTTTACGTGAACTTAAACCAAACAAGTTGTTAATACAAATTTATTCTTAGAAAACAAATAATTCAGTCGTTGCTTTCCTTATGTACTTTGATCACTTATTTAGCGCATTTGGTTAAGAACTTAATTTGTACAGTTTCTATCCAATTACGTAGTTCAAAAGTAGTTAAACTTGGGCAAGTTCCGCCTTCCGAGAATAACAACTTCATTTATTAATAATGCATCTAGAATGGAATGTATATAAACTTCGTTGTATTTTGCCCTGAGGGGTTTCCCGAAAATGTTGTAGGAGATTTGAGAAGTTATTTTATACAGGCTGGCCGAAATTAAGCGTCCATCACTGCTAATTTCCTTATTATTGAATCTATAAATTCGGTTAAATTTGCAAAGAGAGAATGTTTTTATGCCCAAGAAAAAGACGAAAATAAAACTCTAGTAGTAAACATTGCATTTTCGAGATATTCACACAAATATTTTTTTTTAATTGAACACCCTATTTTGGCATATTTAGAAAGAGTATAAAAGACTGTACTTTTAATTCCAGAATTAAAAATAGCTGTTCGGGTCGGCCATGAACCAATTTTTTGCCATAAATTATCGTTGGTGAGTATTAATAGTGTGTTATAGTTATTTCTACCTCTCCATTGTTATTTTGAGATATAAAAGTATGTAATGGTATCTATATTACGTACCGAGGTGGAAAATGTTCCATTACAGCCGAGGGCTAGATACATGGCCAAGGCGCGAAGCGCCGCGGTCACCTATATCGCGAGTTTGTAATGAAATTTTCCAGCGAGGTATGTATACTACACTGCCGGACAAAAAAAAACCGGACACTCTCAGAATTACTATTTTAGTGAATAAAAAACAACGGACGGTTTGAAATGATATTTAACTATATTCTTTTCATCTTAACAATAAATAAAAAACAAGAAACAAAATGATTCGTCAACAAAAACCTAACAAAAGTATTTTTTTAGAGATCAACCTGTTACTTAAGAACTTGAAAAGACAAACAAAAAAAAATATCAAAAGGAAAAGCACACTAGTAGAACCAAATTAATAATGGGTGTTACCACCACGAACTCTTATTACTTCCCTTAAACGTTGTGGCATGTCCTAAATGAGGCTATCAATAGATTCTTGGGGTATTTGTTCACATTCTTCTTGAAGCACCATTTAATGTTTCTGGTAGGGGTTGGCGGCGTCTAATCCTTTTCCCAAGCTGATCCCACAGATGTTCAATAGGATTCAGGTCTAGACTATTGGCTGACCATGGGAGGCATCCAATACCAACCTCTTCACGGTACTCGTTAACAATTCTTGCTGTGTGTGGGTGGGCGTTGTCATCCATAAATACAAAATTGTCCGCTATAAATGGCATATATGGTGTGACATGGGGTTCCAGGCACTCAACAATGTATCGGTGTGCAGTCATTGTTCCATTCTAAATGAAAATCAATTCTGTGTGAGCCCTCAGAGATATTCCGGCCCACACCGTAATGCTACCACCATTGAAACTGACCCTGGGAGATATACAACATTGACTGTGCCGCTCCCCTGGTCTTCGCCACACCTTTTCACGTCCATCTGGTGACCTGACACTAAATCTTGACTCGTCCGAGAAGAGCACGTTCCTCCATTGATGTCCGTCTCAATTTACGTATTGCCGCGCAAATGCAAGTCATGCTCTGCGATGTTCTACGGTCTACAGGGGACCCGCAGCTGGCTTTCTTGAAGTCAAAACATATTCTTTTAGCCTTTTCCGAACTGGCTGAAACTGCCACTCCTCGAAATTCGGCTAACCGTCTAGCAAGAATAGGTGATGGCAATGCTCGATCGGGCAGCGCAGCAACATGGAGAAAACGGACATCTTGATGGTTCGCAGTCCGTGGACGACCAGATCCGACCTTCTTTACAAACCCATGAGTTTCACGAAATCGCAAGAGTACATTTTGCACCGTGTTACGGGGTATATTCAGCACTTGAGCAATATACCGCACTCTTCGGCCATCGTGGCTTAAAGCAACAATTTGTGAACAAATTTCGGGGTGCATTGTATGGAAATGAAATTTCACCAAAAAACCAATAGAAAATAGAGAGCAGCCCAATAAGGTAAAAGATTTTGATGTTTCAATAAAGATGCATGAAGAGTCAAAATGCTGATTTGGCTGTTTAGGTTTACGAAAGGTGCAATATTCACTAGTAGGGCAATCGTTAATTATTTGCGTAAGTTAAGTAACATAAAAATATTATAGGCCCTCAAAATAAAAATATAAACATGTGTCCGGTTTTTTTTGTCCGGCAGTGTATTTTATTCAAAATCATTAGTTTTAATAATAAATCATTAGTTTTAATAAAACGCTTTTGTTTTTGATTAACATTATTAAATTATGCCTGATAAGTTTCTAGTCTTTAAAAAGTTTAAATCACTATAACTTCTGAACGCGCGGGATAGGAAGAAATGGAGAAGGATTGTGAACGAGTCATCTCATGAATGAAATGAAAACCTCGACACCTAACGGTAGAAGAGGAATCGATTATACATAATATGTATATTATACAGGGTGTCCCAAAACAACACTTAAAGTATCAAAAAATTTTTTCTAGGACGCCTCCCTTCGAAGCTATTCACCCTTAAAGGTCAAGTCCTGAAAAAGGTTTTTTGCTGGTAACTTTCAAACTACCGCATCAAATGTTATAAAATTTGGACTGTAGACTTAGTAAGAAAGTATCTGTGATCGAGTGACATGACATCTTCCGTATCTTGTCTAGGAAGCCGCGGGTGAAACACCCTTAAAGCTTTTCACCCCTTAACTTTTACGTTGATGCTTTTAGTGAATTTGCAATAACATTTTTAAATTCCTTAAACAATTGTCTCAAAAAAGGTACTCTTTTTTGAAACCGTTAAAATGACCGGTTTCTGAGAAAAAAAATACCTATACAAAGATATGGTTCATCATTTTTACTATACAAGCCAGGCTATCAAATATGAACTGCTACATGAAACATGTGAGAAAATGAAAATGAAATGAAAATGTATGAACAATCGGTTATGAAAACATATTAGCCGAGATAATAGCGACTACAATAAATTTTCGAAGTGAGCACCTTGTAGACACACACATTTTTGGGTAGTAAAAATGATAAACCATGTCTTTGTATACTTTTTTTCTCGGAAACGGGCAATTTTAACGGTTTAAAAAAAGAGTACCTTTTTGGAGACAATTGTTTAAGGAATTTAAAAATGTCATTGCAAATTTGCTAAAAGCATCAACGTAAAAGTTAAGGGGCGAAAAGCATTAGGGGTGTTCCACCCCTGGCTTCCTAGACAAGATTCGGAAGATGTCATGTCACTCGATCACAGCTCCAAATTTTATAACATTCGATACAGTAGTTTGAAAGTTACCAACAAAAAACCTTCTTCAGGACTTGACCTTTAAGGGCGAATAGGTTCGAACGGGTGCGACCTAGATAAAAAATTCTACATACTTTAAGTGTTATTTTGACCCAAACTATATGGTCCAGAAATATTGCCCCGTTGTTGGGACACCCTATATATTAATGGGACATTTTTCTCACGAAATTGCATTTACGTCCCTTTGCCAAAGTTTGTAAAGATGCTAACGAATCACCCTGTATAATTTGATGGTTTAGTGAAATATATTGGCAATAAAAAGCAATGTATATAAAATAATCGACGTTTCGGCCCAATTTAGGGTCTTTGTCAAGATTTATTTTGTATAAGTAGATTTTAAGAATTTGACAAATAAAGTTTTAGGTAGAAAATTTTTAAATAATAAGGATTATATATAATATTATGAAGATAACTAGGTAACTATACATAATATGTTAATAATAAAACAAGAAATCATAATATGGCAATAATTTTGGATATTGGATATGGATGGAGAGAAATTAGTTATTCTTTTAATAATTTTAACAATAATATTAATGTCAAGTAGTAGAGAGCAGATTACGTTATTTTAGATGTCCCTTTAATCGCCATCTCTCAGATTCGTACAATAAAAAGGTTTTTCATCATACATTTGCAGATTCTTATCTTCCTATGCTATGTCTGTAACTCCATAATACTCCGTCGAGAGCTATAATACTTCTTCTTGCTTTCCTCACTTTTCTAGACCTTATTCCTGCATAGTTATTAAAAATTATTCCCAATTACTTGTATTCTTCACACGTTCTCATTGTTTCGTTATTTTATAATGTTAAGTCTGCTGTCTGCTCTCCTGTGCATAGATATTGTGCTATTCTCTTAATAAATTAATATCTAGATTGTATCTTACATACTATTTTCTCATCATATTAAAAGTATTCTAGATCTTCCTTGTCATTTGAACATATCACTCGATCGTTAGCAAACTGAATGGCAGGTGTCGTTAATAATTTAAATACTAATTTCCCTGCATTTCTTTTTCCAGTTCATTAGTGTTTTCACAACATATATTTTGAAAAGTGTTTCCTCAGCGTTTTTCTTTCATCCGGGCAGAAGAATTTTCCATTTTGAAGCTGTATTATTGCTTTTTTCACCATTTCCTGATCTATCCGTATATCTTCCCTTTCTATCAGTATCACAGTTGGTGATATCTGTGTGTATTTCTGTTGAGAAAGTTTCGCAATGTTTCATACATTAGTATTAATGATAGTGGACTGTTTCGTCTTTCATGCGTTTCCACTCTATGAATTTCCAGGACTACATTTCCTTCCTTCTATTTCTGGAGATTACTGTAAGACTGAAATGTGCAGGAGCACCATCGTGGATAAACCACATTACATTTCGAACTCCAAGTGGTACTTCCAAGGTAATTCATCCTCTAAAAAACGTCTGTAAACTTGACCGTTAAAAATCTGGGGTAGAAAAAAGGGGCAGATTAAAAAATCTCCTAGAGTACCTGCCCAACCGTTCCAAGAAAACTGATGTCTGGAATTAGCAATTCCGTGAGGGTCTTCTTCCGACCACTGGTGATTGTTATAATTCGTACTTAACTTGAATAAACGTTAAAATTTGAAAGGCGTAGAACTTTTTTAGGAAGCATTTTCGGACACATCTGTATATAAACTTTTTACATTATTTTGGTTAGTAGAATAAGTCTGCAAAATTTGGCCAGCATTACAGTTAACACCCTGTACATTAGTCATTGTTAAATAAAATGATCCGGACAAAAATGTGTTTTCTAAGAATAATTGAGAAAGTTTCATTTGTATATTATGGTCACAAAATTACCCCTTTCTAAAACACTCCCCTTGAGAACAGGAGAAACAACAATAAAATAATACAAAGTGACTTATCGCGGTTATAAAACGCAGCGGGAAAACGGCGGATAATGTTTACTCACCGACTGGTTCATCAGGGAATCCCTTTGTCGCAGAATTCCATCGATAATTCCGTAGATTAGAGGAGCGGTATTGTTCGTATCTTTCGAGCTATTAATGAATGAGATAACATCTCGGACAAAAGTTAGAATTCGGGCGCCTTCCCCCGGCAGGAGAATCGTTCTACCGCCATTAAGATAGTCCTGATAGCTCCTGAGAGTCTGGACGCTGCCGGTCTCCTGGTATCCCAATCTGAGTTTCTGGAACTAGGCAACCGTTCGTAATGACCACCACAAATTAATTCCAACGACGTTTGTCATGCACTTAACTCTATTCAGCTTCGAGAGGTTACGTGTTTCCGCCAAAAATAAATCATTTGGCGTTACTCGCATAACGTGCTCAAATGTCAATACCTACATTACAAGTTAAACTGGCGAAAATACGTACCCCAAAGGGCATACATATACGTGGATAACATAAATGATTGTTGACACTATTAACACCTGACAAATTCCAGAATAATTACAGTAGGTACATACTTAATGTAAAGTAAGTCAAATGTAAGAGTCAACACGGCAGAATTTAATTGGCTTGAAGTCAGTGAAGTGTCTAATGCACTTAATCAGAGTGGTGTAATAATAATTGATAATAATTTACGGACAGATTCAATCTAGTAGGGTAGAGGCGCCTGTTTTGGCCATCAATTCGGTTGTGGCCACCCTGCTCGATTTTTTCAAATAATAGGAAACTGTATACAAATATCCCTGAATCTAATTTCCCGCCGTATCCTTGGGTTATTGTTTTGCTTTAGTGCTTTCAGTTTATAATGTTGGTGTCATTGTCAAAGAAATGGTAGCTGCCTAAAGGTGTCGTGTTGTGCTAACGTCTGAATCATTAGCGAAAACGTTAAGAAACCCAGGTAAGTTTTTAGCTCAGAACATCCAATAAAATAGGAACTTCAACATGACTGATGTTTTTTGGAATTTTAGAATGTTTAACAATGTTAATGAAATGATGTTTATATAGTTTGACCAACTGGTTTTGGAAAACAAGTGGTGGCGAAAACAGGTCACACTAAAATGGCTGTTTCCCCAGTTTTGGCCACTCAACTGGCCAAAACGGGAGTTACGTTTCCCACTTTTGGCCATCATGGCCACAAGTTAGTTTATTGTCACCACTTTTGGTCATCAGGCTGTTTTTCTCAATTTAGGTACGTAGGTAGGTACATACCTATTTTTAACTGAAGGCTAAGACTTTTTCAATCAGATTAGGTACCTACCTACCTAATCTAATATACTTAACTGTCAGATGAGGAGTACGTATAACAATCGTCCTTTTTTGCTGCAGTTTGGAAATGGCGAAGACAAAGAAAACAAAAATGAATGGAACGAAGAAAACAAGGACTTTCTTTCTATATGAAGCGGCTCAAGTAAAAAATACCTTAGAGGCTATCCGAAATGGCATGCCGACGGCTAGAGCGAGCAAAATCTTCAGCGTTCCCAGGACAACTTTACGTAATAAAATAGCCGGCCGCGCACCAGAGTCCAGTGGGAAAACAGGCCCGAGTTGTGTCCTCGGGAATGAGATTGAAAATGAACTGTGTGAATGGATGCTGAATTCGGCAAGGATGGGATTCCCGGCAACGAAGGAGGGATTGGTGTACTCTGTAAGACGAATAATAAAGGAAGCAGGAAGAACTACTCCTTTCAAAAATCAAACACCTGGTAAAAAATGGTTCAGAGCGTATATGAACAGGCATCCCAACATATCTTTGAAGCGAGCGGAGTATTTAGGCAAAGCTAGAGCCAACATTACGCCTGAAAAGATCCGAAATTGGTTCCAAGAAACTTTGAACTTGCTAGGCGACAATGCCTTTGTACTAGAACATCCCGATCGAATGTTTAACATGGACGAAACGGCAGTCTTTTTGAATCCTAAAGGTGCCTGTGTGTTGGCAGTAAAAGGAAAACACGTTTATAACGTATCTGCAAACAGTGATAAGGAGAACATAACCACTTTAATGACAGTAAACGCTCTTGGGGAATTCGCACCATCATTGACAATATACAAATTTGAAAGGCTTCCTGCCCAGTACATCAAGTCTGCGCCACCAATGTGGGGCTTGGGAAAATCCAAAAACGGTTGGATGACAGCCGCTTCATTCTACGAGTATTTTACAAATGTGTTCCATCCTTTTCTTGTTAGAAAAGGGGTTGATTTTCCGGTCATTGTATTTCTTGATGGCCATTCCTCTCACTTGAGTATCCAGCTGAGCCGTTTTTGTAGAGAAATGAATATCATAGTGGTTTGTTTGTGTCCAAATACAACACACATCCTACAGCCCCTAGATGTTGCCCTATTCTATCCCTTAAAGGCTAAATGGAAAAGTGTTGTTCACAACTGGAAAGTGGAGCACGAGGGGAAATACATAAAAAACAAGATATTCCAAAAATTCTCCATGATATACTAAATGAAAATTCATTCGCTACGTCAGTTATTAACGGCTTTAAATCATGTGGCTTATACCCGTTTAACCCTGATAATGTTGATTATTCGAAATGCACAATGAAAAATGTGAATAGAGAAATGGTTAACCCGGATCGACCTGATCGTGTTCCTTTTGTTTCTTACTTAGACCATTTAGAATCTAAAATAGATTCAAAACTTTTGATCGAGTTCAAGAATTGTGAACAATCAGGAAGACAACCGAGTAAGTGTACAACTCACACGTTGTATAAAACTTGGCTAGAATATAAATGTGAAGATGATAAATGGAAGCGTACTCTCGGAGTAGAAAATGTTCTCACGCCAGAAGTACAAGTTCCGAGCCCATCCATGAATGCAGATGACATCATAGAATTCCCGTTCCCCGAGTTCGACAATGAGTTCAATTTCAACTCAGATGATGAATTTCCCGACGACATAAACTTGGATACATCGGCAATTGCTTTCAACACAAATAGTGCAATTGACTGTGATACTTTAGACTTAAGAGTTAATAAAAGTGAATCAACACTGGTACCTGCTCAAGAAGTAGATATAGATACAGAGCGAAATAGTACTATGTTTGATATGACTGATAAAGATAAGGGAGAAGAAATACATAAAGATGATATTGCACCTGAAACTTTGTCGACTAGCAACGATTTGGGAAGTGGAATCAGAGAGAATGTGACTGAGCGTGACCCTACTCCGATAATTGAGAACTGGGTAGGTAAGGAATTGAAGGAGACTAACACTTCATTTGGAACGACGTTGTCTATAGAAAGGTTAGAAACAAAATAGGAGAAAATAAGACTGATTATGACTATACTTCACTAAGCTCAAATGACGTAGGGCAGGAATCGGAAGAGAATAAGACTTTATCTGAAACCTTATTGCCTATGAAAAATTCAGAAACAGAAATTGGAATAAATGAGACTGATTGTGAAACCTCGCTACCCCAAAAATTCGCAGAGAACGATGTGGAAGCGAACGAAACTGAATCTGAATCTTTGTTGCCTATTGAAAACGAAGAAACAAAAACAGAAGAAGAAGAAATGTCTGAATGTCAAACTGTGATACCTGAAATAGCTATACGAGTACCCAAAACTTTATTACTTAACAAAAAGATGGATACAGAAGTCAAAAATAATACGACTCAAAGTGAAGTTACCGTGCCGGCTGAAGAAGCAGAAGTGGGCAATAATATCACCACTAAGAAAACAATAAATATTCTATCTAATATTCTAGTGTACCCATCACCTCTAAGTGAGAAACATTCAGCAAAGAAGAAGAAACAGAGAACAGTGATGCCAAGTGTTCTGACCTCCGATAAGTGGCTGGAAATGGCAGAAGCTAAGGAGAAGGAGAAAGAAGCCTTGGAGGCACAAAAAGAAGAGAGAAAAAGGAAAAGAGAAAACAAGAAGCAAAACGTTGCAGCTGAGCGTGAGAAAAAAGAAGCGACCAAACCAAAGAAGACTAAGTCAAAGACTACAAAAACCAAACTAACTGATAAACCCAGTTCCACAAATGGGGGCACATCCTCTGATGAAGATTCAAACACGGAAAATACGGCATCTAAAACCGAAGTATATCGAACCAAAGAAAGCATTCATAAGGGTACATTCGTCATTGTGAAATACGAGAGTAGCTATTTCCCTGGGAAGGTTATAAAAATAAAATCGGAAGTGTTTGTGGTTTCTTCTATGGCTAAAAGCGGCATTCATTGGAAATGGCCAGAAAGGAAAGACGAGTTATTGTATGAATATGAGTATATAATTGAAATAATCAAAGAACCCGTTCAGAAGAACACGAGGGGAGCATATTTAGTGGACGAAATGAATAAATTCCTGTAGAGATTAGGTACCTACTATGCCGGCGAAGTGAAATAGAACTTTCTTTTATTTTTGAGAATGTATTTTTGTTATTATTTTCATATTTACGTACCTATTCTTGTAACTTTTAGCATAAAAACTGAATAAAAATCGCTTTATCTAATTGGTGGCCAAAACTGGATCTCCCTATGGCCAGAAACGGTATTTTCCTGGCCAAAACCGGTGAAATATGACTTTTTCAAATTAAATTTATTTTTGTGCTACATACGTGCTGTCTCTCTTCATTTTATCTAGATATATTCAATCAGCGATAGAAATGGAAACAGTTACAATAGTTCACTCAAAGCTAGACCCTATAAACGAATATTGGCAGCGCGGCAAACTCAAAATTTCTCTTAAAGTGGCCAAAACAGGTGCCTCTGCCCTACAGAATGGAAATTAGTTATTAGTGTGTCTAATTAGTTCAGTCCATACAGTAAATTCTCTTCCATTCGGCAAAGGGAGTTAGAAGTCAGGACACTGTTGTAACATTTTTGAGAACCAACGACATTGAAAAGACGGAACTCAGTTTACATTTAAAACTGGAGTACCGACGTAATCACAGTCTGCACGGCTTGTTTATGGAATAAACAAAGTGATCAAACTATTCATATCCTAAAGCAGCAAAAACGGAATACTCGTCTGGTTGACTGAAATATATGTTGAAGGAAACAAATGCGTCCCGCAACCCCCTCGCCCTCGTATATTTCGGTTTCACAAACAAGCACGTGTTCGCATTCGAACCCTGGGCATATTATCTTTAAATGTCTTTGTTGAAAACGCTGCCGCAACGATATTCTTGGTCGTATCGCTCCAGAGGTAGTAAAGTCGTATTACATTACTTTGGCTATTGCCATGTTAATTTAACACTTCTGTTATGTGTCAAGTCGTTGGCTGTATATATTTCGTAATATATATATTTTATGGTGTCCGAGAAAATACATACCCAGTGTTCCAATTTCGAGCAGTCAGTATGGATAACTTGGTTAACATTCAAGATACAAAGATGGGTTAAATGGAGAAAAATTATCAGAATCTTACGACCACTATAAATCTACAAGCAAATTTTAAATTATAATTACTCATACGTAGACTCCCAAAAAGCAAAATGTGATTTTGTTGAGAACTTAATTTTATATGGTTTTAGAGGTAATACTATGTATAAGTTAGTGAAAAAAAACTTGTGTGTGTCAGCTCCGACGCACGACTGGAGTTTACTCCTTACGAACGATTATTTTAACTTCAATTACTTGATAATAGGATACAAGCGATTATTTAATATTAGATTTTTCCATATTAAATCAAAAGATTCAACAAATTTAGGAACGAACAGACACTGCAAATGCTGACTTTACAACGCCAACTGTCATATCTACTCTATGCCACTCTATTTTCACTATTTCCATGCTCTATGCAGTCAGACATAAACAGCCGTATCCATAGATACGTACATAATTTCAATGTGACACTAGTTAACGCGTAACGCAACGCTCAATAGTTAACGCTTGATTTTACTCCTAATAAAATTTCCGTACCGCGGGCTATAACTGAAAATCGATTCTTAAGGAGTAAACTCCAAAAATGTAAAATCGCAATTTTCATTGCTTTAATTTGATCATATTATGCAGATTCAGCTGCATTTGCACAAAAACAAATGTACCTTACGTGGTTTTTTGGGAAAATGTGAATAAGTTTTAGGAATACCAAAGAAGGTTAACAAATTAATTTAAATAATGCCTATGTAAATACTCTTGTAATACACACAGTGGATGGATCAAGAACTTTGACGTAAATTCACTATGAATTCTTAATAAGTTAGCCCCACACGCGTGGGGTTAACTTATTAAGAATTCAAGTGACTTATAATAATTGTAAGATTAATTGCACCGCACAACTTACTTTTGAAGTCTACGGTATCGACAAAAAAGATCTTTTGTAGAATACGAAATCGCAGAAAAGAGGAAAATTAATTAGGACTATAATAGTGCCGCAATGCGGATAGAGAACTTTGTTATTGTTATGTGTTATTTGCAAAGTGAAACGCTCGACGACGATTGCAGATACGCCTGGCAGCTTCTTCGAGAATCGATTGAAGGCGTTATTGTCTGTGAAAATTGGTGTGAAAAATTACAGAATGAGGATAAGCAACAGCTTTACCGAAACAATTTTCGCTCGAGCGCGACTGTCGATTACTGAATAGATGGGGCGGGGGGACACAAAAGGACGAGACCGCAGGAAGCCGTTTAACATGCCTGTCACGATCTTGTATGGATACGGCCTGTTACAAGATTTTATCACTCTAAAAGAGCAAGTCTCAAATGCTGGCACGGACTCAAACTCCTAATGTACGACGAGAGATACTTTTTCAAGTTATGATGAAAGAGTCGCAAATTTCGTACAGCGAAGTTACCCATGCGAAATTTTACATTAGGTCGGATAAAAGTTTTCAACTTCCTCATTCAATTAGTGAACTTAATCAGAGTAGGATGCAGGCTGCAGCCGTTACTTTTTAGTCTTGATTGCAACTGCTATAATATGTCAAGTCTCAATTTGAAAAACGTTATTAAACATTAAATATGATTCAGGCCTCTCAGAACCAAGAGTTTGAATCAATTGAAAATTTAAATAAACAAAACTTGTAAGCCAAAGTAAAGTTGTCGTTGTTGGTATATTCTCTGTAGTGTCTACGTTGAAAATGCGTTTGCTATTATAAATACTGATATTTACATCACAACTATTACTATGAAATTATCGAACAATTTTTATGTTACTCCAAATTGCATCTCTCTCCAAGAGCAGGCACTGTGAACCCGGTTCGATACACGCAGATGTCTCAATATTATTATAGAAAATCTGGACATATCTTTGGTTCTACTCAAGATATCAACATGAAAATTTACATGTATGTGGAGAACCCCACGAAGCTTCTGTTAAAATTATTTTGCTGTACCTATACCAGGATGTTCACATGCTAAGTACCAAACCAAAGTCAAGTTCTTTTAAATGGAATGCTCCACATTTGTTTACGTAGTTTGCTTTAAAAATTGAGATTTTTACCGTACCATTTTTGGAGAATTTCCCCTATTTTGCCACCCAAAACTCAGAAAAATGCTTGCACTTTGTTTTTACAGAATCTACACCGACACAAGAAATCCCATTGCAAAATTACTTCTTGAAAGGATTTTTTCCTTCTATGGTACTACTTGTTTTAAACTATACCTATACCTAGGTTTAATAAGTTATCACGTATTTAAGAATGTGGCCATGAGAAGCAATCTGGTAATGAAATTTTTTGTCCCAATGTGAATTCAACTTCTAGAAATAAAAGGCGTCTTGGGTGCTGAACTATAAGAGAACCGAATAAAAACTACAAGCCAAGTTACTACATTTTAAAGTTCAATTTTCAGTTCTATCGAAACCGTCAGTCGCAGACCTAACAATATCTGCATCAATCAAAAGCTTAGTAAACTAGCTATCAAATATGGAAATAATATACCGGCGGGTGTTCCATTCGAAACTTTTGAGAATAAATCCATTTTGCGTAAGGTGTCCACCCTGTCTGATATGAAGTATTGTGGCAAAAGTACTCCTGGATTTTACAGATAGAGTAGTCCGTGAACTTAGTCCAATAAAGAAATCTCAAGTAGTTTCGACCAGTGAATGTCAGTAGCTCCTCAAAGTTGTGTCCACACTGGCGCTTGAGTGTCAATAAATTTATTAAAATTGTTCACTCTAAACCCCATCGTGTGGTATACCACGTGTCCAAGATAAGGAGGGCCAGTATGGGAATTGGAAATGACAAGAGATATGGATTTGGTTAAATGGGAAAAAAGTTGCCTAATTAAAGGATCAATAAAATGGCGCCTAGAAATCCTTGATATAATTTTCCGTTCTTGAGTTATTTTGAAAAAACTGAATTTATGGATTTTTAACTATATTTTTTCTGACTTTAATATTAAAGTTAGAGCGAAACTGACAAAACTTCTTCGCGGCAACTTTTGATGAAATTAAACATTTCATTGCCAATTTTTTTATCCTACGTTTCGTCTTCGGGCAACCATCATCAACTTCATTTTTTTAAATACGGTCCTGATTTTCTGATGTCAAATTTTATGAGCCCATTTTATTCTGAATTCAACAATGTACCACACATTATGGTTTAATTACGTTTCGACCCGTTTTTGACCATCATCAAGAAATTTTTAGGATGCGGACCTGCATTTCTCTTAATTTTCTAAAAATTATGAGAAATACAGTTAGTTGGGCTTTCTTCTGATATCAGAAACGAACAAGATTTTCCAAAACTGCAAGATGCGCTATGCTTAGAGCAGGGTAGGTGCTTATCGCTAGTATCATCTAACAGATTCGTAAAACTCTTGTGGTGCACTTAAAAATTGCCCAACTTATACTGTATGTACATATTTTTTACAAAACTATGAGACAGGTCCGTATCTTAAAAATTCTTTGATGATGGCCAAAAAAGGGTCGAAACGTAATTAAACCATAATGTGTGGTACATTGTTGAATTCAGAATAAAAATGGCTCATAAAATTTGACATCAGAAAATCAGGACCGTATTTAAAAAAATGAAGTTGTTGATGGTTGCTCGAAGACGAAAGGTAGAATAAAAAAATTGGCAATGAAATCTTTAATTTCATCAAAAGTTGCTACGAAGAAGTTTCGTCAGTTTCGCTCTAACTTTAATATTAAAGCCAGAAAAAAATATAGTTAAAAATCCATAAATTCAGTTTTTTCAAAATAACTCAAAAATAGAAAATCTTATCAAGGATTTCTAGGCGCCATTTTGTTGGTTCTTTAATTACACAACTTTTTTCCCATTTAACCAAATCCGTATCCCTTGTCATTTCCAATATCCCCATACTGGCCCTCCTTATCTTGGACACGTATAAATTTTCATAATATACAGGGTGTTTCAGGATTAACTGGACAAACTTACAATCCGAATTCAGGACCTCAAAATGAGAGAAAAAGTTCCTATGAGGATATGTCCGGAAAAAGCTTCATTGAAGAGTTGCCGCCCTCCAAAGGTATGGGCTAACATTATAGGCTTTTATTTATTTATTTTTTAATTTGGTAAAAGTTGGAAAAATCAATTTGATAGAGATTTTCTTCCATCGGAAACGCTTGCAAAGGACACTTTTTCAACTATCCCTTATTATTTAAATAGGTGAAAACATCAAGGGTCAACCGACCAGTAATTGACCACCCACCAGTAGTTGACCAGTTATCTGTTGGCAACGCCATAACAAGATTTTTAACGGAAAAAGTTAAAATTTTATTGGATTATTTTCGGCCAATAAGAGTTTCCCACCAATCCCTTAAGTTACAAGTTTGAATATTTTGTTTTTATACTACTAGTGGGTGAACTTCCAACAAGTGCACATGTGAGTGTTGGAAGTCAACAGATTGCAATAAGGAAGGTATGTATGCAGTATTTTAGTGATCTGTTGGTATTATATTAATCGATCAACTTTTTGGCGGTTTTTTTCCGCTGTTGTAATTCTGCCACTTAAACTATTACCACCTTTATAATATTTTTCTGATATAATTAAAAAAAAGTAAAAAATGCATAGTGGACAATTACTAGATTAATTTTTCGGTATGTCATACCGGTAATTGACCAAGCGGTCAACTACTGGTATATTACAGCAGTTGCTGTATTCCATTTCATTCTTCCCTATATGAATATATGGATTATAAGAAACATTGAACTCTTTTTAATTTTTAAATATCTTAATCCAGTCCAGTATTTGACCAGCTTATTAAAATTGTCAAATAATGGTTAAATACAACTGGTCAACTACTGGATTGCAGAATGTGACACATAATTTAATTTCATAAAGTGTAAAATATCTATTATCTAGCACTTATTAATCTATCAAAATTAATTAATTGGAAAAATTCAGGAATTTGCCTGTGTATTACATAATTGCGAGTATTGCAGATTTAATGTTCAAAAGAAATGGCAGCATCCAAAAGAAGATTCTTTAAGTACACTGAAGACGATCTTCAAAATGTTCCATACGGGAAGCGGGAAGACAATACAAAATTCCACATTCTACAATAATCAACAAAATGAAAGGTAGAACTCATGCATTTAGAAAAATGGGGCCGCCTACCATTTTAACTGTGGAAGAAGAAGAATTACTGGTTAGGTGGATTTTTGCAAATGCAAAAAAGGGTATTCCACTTAATAATGACATGGAAAAGGAAATAAATGATAATTATACTGCAAAGACCAAGGCAAAGGCTAACAAAAATGAAAATATAATGGGAGAAAGCAATGCAAGAGAAAATCCAGAAGTTGGAGAGGCAAAAGAAAATGAAACTGCCGCGAAGGTTAATATAATACAAAATGTTGTCATAAAACAGGGAAAAGGTGAAAAAATTTCAATGTCCGGCAAGGAACCAGCACCCAGGGCACGTACGTCAACACCTCAGTCAACGCCAACGAGTTCTATAAGCACGTCTTTTCTCGATCACATATTTTGACCAGAAGAATCGCCTGAGAATAAAGCAAAGAAGCGTAAACGAGAAAGACTGCCCTATGCTACTACTGCAAGAATATGGCTTCTATATCATGAAGAGAAAGACAATCTTGAAAAGGAGAAAGATGCGGCAAAGAAGCAGAGAGCCGAACAAAGAGCAATTTCTAAAAAACTGAAGGATGAAGAAAAACTAAACAAAAAAGCGCATAACATGAAGTCCAGAAAGCAGAAGAGAGTATTAGAATCAGAAACGGAGGAAGAAGACGACTGGGTAGAAAGTGGATCAAGTGGTGATGATGTCTCTGACGAATTTGAGAGTGCCATGTTACTTTCATTGCAGGAGCCATGTTCTAGAGGCGATTTTCTAGTTGTCGCTTTTCCAGGGAAGAAGAAGTTCCACAACTATGTTTGTGTTGTTCAAAGTATCCTTGGAAATGGTGAAATTGAAGTCATGGCTCTAAAGTCAATAGATACAAAAAATACTTCATTCGTAATGAACGAAAGAGACATAAGTGTTATTGATAGCAATCAAGTGAAAAGAAAATTGGCAACTCCTGAAATAATTAGTGCTGGTAATCGAATTAAATACCAATTTGCAGATCCAATTCTTGACATCGATTAGTGCGCTGTTATATCTTTCATATGTGACTTTCATTTCCTGGTCAACTACTGGTAACTTATATGGACAACGATTGGAAATGTTATGGTCAAACACTGGAAAAGTATGTAATACCTACATTGTTTTTTTTTTTACTTGAAATATGTTATGTTAATTTCAATATCTATGGACGTTTTTGTAATCCTTAGACATTAAAGAATTTGTTAAAAATTATCAGTTTAGTAATATTTTTAGTTAACAGCAGAAATATTGGCACCAACAAAAAAATTACGCTTAAGTGGTCAATTACTGGTCGGTTGACCCAACCCCCATTATATTTTTTATTGAACTTTTTTCGGACCCGAATTTTACCATATGAAAATGTGGCCTGCAAAGCCTGATTCATTTATAAACTTTTTTCTGTCTTATTTTTTTCACAAGGCTGATAGTTTTTGAACAAAAAAATTAATAAATATGTTGTTACGGCCCATACGGTTATTTGAGAAATTACATTAAGTATTTAAGAAAATGGAAAATGCCTTGCAGGCGTCTCCGATTGTAGAAAGTCTTCATCAAAATTCATTTTTTTATCTTTCACCAAATTTGAGAAAGAAAATAAAAGCCTACGTAGAATATTATGTTGATTCTTTTGAAACGGTTAGCACAACAGGGTATGATCTTCGAGTTACCAAAATTTCAATTCGATAAGTAGTACACATCAAAAAACACAACATTTTTTATAGAACACGCATGAAATTAGTTATTTTTCTTTTCTGAAAAATGTACTGCATAATTATGTTACTAAGAATATTCATAGGTACTTTCGAGGAACGGGATTTTAATTATGTTTTTTTGAATACTTAAATGACTTAAAATGTTAAAATTGTAAAATGTTTTGTTCTAAATATTCTAAAAATAAATTAATTGTACCATATTTCGCATTTTTATTTTTCCTAGACCCAAAATCCTACTTCACTTAATTTCCTATGTTATGTATGTACATATGTATGTAGTAGTATAATAATTGTCTGCCTACTTATTTCCTAGGTAGATAAGTAAGCAGGTACAATACTCCTCACAAAGGGAACTACATATTGTTAATATTCTTAACCGTCGAGCGTTAGACATAAACTTGCTGACGCTAAGTAGTCTTCCACTCTTCCTAGGAGGAGAACGTTTCGTCGCCCTCCTCACGTACTGGCGTAACTGACAATTTTGTGAAAATTGAGTTACGTTGTATAATATGCATATCTCTAGTGTCTGCACCACCTCATGAAGTGGCGTAACTGCAGCACCGATCTACATAAAAAAGACAACCCGTAGGTTATGTTACTGTGTTTAATGCAGTCCTACAAGTGTAAGCGAATTACGTTTTGTTGTTCTCCTGAAAAATTTACCAATTGTCAGTTACGCCAGTACGTGAGAAGGGCGACGTTGTAATAGCTTTAAGCCTTATTCAGAGTGGGAGCGTTGAGCGCAGCGTCGCGTTGTGTCGCGTCGAACGCCGCGTCGTTCTTTAAAACAATACAATACAATTTGAATGGAACCATTCACAGTTACAGCGTCGCGCGCAGCGTTACTTAAAGCGTTCGCAAAGCGTTCGCGTCCGAAACAAATCGGATTGTTTTTTACAGCGTTTCAGTCAGTATTCAAAATGAGCTCAACAGAAGAAGACTTCTCGGAGGTGCTGATTGCGGAAATTCAGGCTAGGCCAGCCCTCTGGAATACAAAAATATAAATTTACGAGATAAGCTCTTTGGTGAAGTGGGAGAGATTTTATGTATCTCGAGTAAGTACTTTTGACGTCATATCTTTTAGGTTAGCTATTTAAAGCAAAAGTTGACATCCAGGCTTTATTGTTATTACATGAAGTATCTAATTATTGTTAATGCAAAAATAATTTTTGAATGAGTTACGAATTTGTATAGCTAAGTTAGGTGCTCTGTTGTTTCTAACATTTAAATTAATATCGTCTTCTACATCCGATGGTTGCTCCATAACATGAATATAATCTAAGTCGTCATTTCCATCAAAGTCCCTGATCAAGTTGTGGAGTATGCATGCGCATTTGATAACGTTTATGGCTGTTTCCTCTTTAAGTAAGATACTTGTATCGAAAATTCTAAATTTTTGGTATAATATGCCAAATGCATTTTCAGTGCATTTTCGAGCTCTTGATAAGCGATCGTTGAAAATTTGCTTTTCGTGGTCTAAAATTCCGTTTCTTGGACGAGGGTATGGTCTCATTAAATATTTCTTTAAAGGATATGCTTCGTCCCGGATTATCACATTTGGTACAATTATATTGGAATTAGGTAGTTCTTGGTCTGGAGGTACATTGAATTGATTTGACTCCAACAAATTATAGAGTGTTGAAGACTGAAATACCCCGCCGTCACTTTCTGATCCTCGCGCTCCTACTTCAATTGTAATAAACTTCTTTTTGGCATCTGCAACACCTTGTAATCCAAGTGAAAAATATTTCAGATAATTGAAAAACATCGTCCCAGAATTAGATGGACATTTTAGTTGACAGTGCTTTCCGCCAATGGACCCGAGACAGTTTGGGAAATTCCATAAACTATTGTATTCTTCAATAATTCGTCCCAACTGTTGTTTTGTAGGACATGGCATGAACTCGTCTACTAATTCTTCCCAAATAACTGGACAGGTTTCCTTAACTATTACTGAGACTGATGAATATCGAACTCGAAATTCGTGTGCCAAATGTTTGTAGGTAATTCCCGTTGCCAGAAACCTTAAACAAATTAATATAATGCTGCCGTAGAACGTTTTCACTTATATTAATTACTAATTTCTAGAGGAAACTGTGGCAGCTCGTTGGAAAAACAAAAAAGATAAGTATAGGCCTGAATTAAAAAAAAATCCCAATTCACGGTCAGGAGATGCCGCAAATGATTATAAATCAAATTGGCCATACTTTGATATGATGTCGTTTCTAAAAGATATGCTGAGTCCGGGAGTTAAGACTGGAAATTTACCCCCCATCGAAAAATCCCAGCAAGATGTATATTATGATGTAGAAGCGGAGGGGGAAGGAGACGATAGCAGAACAGACATGCCTTCAATGACAGATCCTTCCGCTTCTCTCTCATCTCCGCCATCAGTATCAACTGTATGTTCAAATTATCGGCCAATAACACCGTCGTCGTCCACAGCGAGTGGGAGGAAAAGGCTATGCGATGCAAGGGATGAAAAGTTCATAGAAATTGAAAATAAAAAGTTGCGCTTATTGAAACAAAATTTTCGTCACGACAACATCCAACCGGAGACTGAAGAACTAACATTTTTTAAAAGTTTAGTGCCCTATATGGAGAAATTCCACCCTATACAGAAGTTGCAAGTTCGCAATAAAATCCAGCAAGTTATTCTAGATGAATTACTATCTACAGAAAGTGCAGCTACCAGTCAACCGACTAGGGATTCGCGTATTGAGCAACCCGACCCAGCCCATGAAAATCGGAATTTGACATTATCTTCACAGAACACTACGTACTCCATTCAAAATAATTCAACGCCTTCAGCTTATCCACAACACCAGGGTTACCCATATGAATACGGACATTATTAATAAAGAATACCTGCCTACCTACCTTATAGTTTTCTGCTTTATTATTAAGTAATATTTAGTTACAAAATTTTCTTAGTACAATTTATTATTAAAGCTTAAACCACCGAATAGACTTAAACTTAATTATGTTTATTTTTTCTTACCTTATAGTAATAACCAGTCGTTCAGCAGGAGAAATATAACGATTCTTCACGAAATTACTTGGACATTTTTCAAGACGATGCCCAACCTTTTGCAACAAATAATCAAAGGTTCGGATGGACATTCTCATATAATTAAAAAATCTATCCGGATACTGTCTTAATTTATAGTATAAATGATGGAATTCGCCATATAAATGTCTTTATTTGTTTATAGGGTGAAGTATAATAGGATGCATCGAGTAACATGAACAGAACTGCTCTGGTTGGAGCCATTTTGTACACTGACGCTTGCAGACGCTATCACTCTGAATGCATCAATGCGGCGCTAGACGCGACGCAACGCGACGCAACGCGACGCTGCGCTCAACGCTCCCACTCTGAATAAAGCTTTAATCTTTATTGTTTCACTGTAACATAATGTACTCATGAAGTGAAATTAATCTTTTTGAAGTGAAACTTCTTTAGCGGCACCTCGAAAATTGCCCGAGAACTGAGAGTAAAATTTCAAGGTCGCGTCACGTTTTCGAGCATTTCATTACACGAGAGAGACGAAAGATATAACGTTGAGAGAAGGAGAAAGAGTTATACAGTGAGGTCCTAAAGTTTGGAATAAAATTCATAATTTCTTTTTTATTAATATTTCAATGAAATGCTCGGACACGTCAATTTTTATTTTCGATTTAGAATTTTGTGAGGAACATATAAAATATATAGGGTGTTCCATTTTCATGTACCGCTGTCAATGTCAATTTTCTTAAATGGAACACCCTATATACTTTCATGTTTCTAAGTAGGCCATTGAAAGACAATTTCATAAATGTGGCATTTGTTACCTTTTACCTCTATGGCTATCGAGATATTAACATTTGAATTTACATATTCCTCAAAATTAGAATTAGGATATCTGAACTTCTACAGAAGCTAGAGATTGCCGAAATTGGAAATTAGGTTTACAAAACTACCACGAAATAACAAACAATGTTAAGTAAAAACACAAGCAAGTAATTAACATCAAAAATAATCTAAATTAAATGTTCAGTGTGAGCTCCAAGAACTTGCTAAGCTATAGCCAAACTGTGCTCGAATTCGTAAAGAACATTTCTAATAACTTCAGGCGTGATTCTCCGAATTTCATTTCGTTTTTATCGTTCATAAATCTTTGATGTCATACGGTTGTGTGAGGTATACTTTGCTTTTTTTGCTTCTAATTTTGACGAATTTCTAAATTCAAGTGTTAATATCTCGATAGCCATGGAAGTAAAAGGTAACAAATGCCACATTTATGAAATTGCCTCTCAATGGACTACTCAGAAATATGAAAATGTATGGGGTATTCCATTTAAGAAAATTGACATTGACAACTGTACATGAAAATGGGACAACTTGTATATTTTACATATCCCTTACAAAATTCTAAATTGAAAATAAAAATTGACGTGTCCGAGCATTTCATTGAAATACTGATAAAAAGAAATTATGAATTTTATTCCAAACTTTAGGACCTCACTGTATACTATAATGCATGAGTAGCTGAGATACCACGCGTTGTATAATTAATACTTACCATCGTGTTTTGTGATTATTTACGTTTTTAACGTTTGTGTCCTGTGAATATTCGATTATATCCGTAAACAGTTATTATGCAAGTATATTCAAAATATTAAAATTTTAATGATAATGACGTTTGCATGCTTATATTGCGTCAAAAAACGACTGAACGTTCCCGTGAAATGCTCTCTCTCTCTATCTCTCACCGTAAATCTCTCAGAAGTTTCGCTTCTATCACGTATACGGTGCCATACGCGCAATTTTTTTAATAACTGGAATTTTAAGTACCCAAACATACTTCTGGGAAACAACTTCCACCTTCATTTGCAGCACAAAACTACTGTGATTAAAATAAAATTTGAACCAAAAGATATATTTGTATTTCTTTTAATATACCACAGAATGATCGCACGCTTTGGGCTGCGAAGCAGACCCGAATTTCGCAGTCATGTGCGACAAGGATAGAGCTACTCTGTCTGTAGTCTTACTGTTATCCTATATTGTGGGTGCATTACAGTTTCTTGGCCAGGTTGCTCCCCGGACGAAAATCCTTCTGAATCCTTTCATTGGGGTCATTTTAAAACTTGGTTTATCGCAAAAGAGAACTTCTATAGCGAATAGAAAACGCTTTTGAAGTTGTTCGTGGGCAAAGGAATTTATTTTCATTGCGTTTAGTGACTCATGATTACGTCGGGCAAGATTATGTGGGCATCAATCGAACGGAGGCAACTTTGAACAATATTTTTGTAAACATACCTACCAAGATCGTAACAGGAACAATCATATCGGTAAGATTTCTATTTTCGCTATAGGTGATTTTTTGGCAAAACGACATATTTTCAAGAGTTCTATATTCTATTAAAATAAATACATCGACTTTCAGAACGACCTGTATAAAAAAGAACTGTACTAACACAGAGTTTCCGAACGGAATTGCAACTAGCTACGACTTTTCTTTAGGCGTGTTGAGTTTAAAACTCCTTTAATATAGAGGATTCGGCAACTGACTAATTACGTATCTTCTTATTGTACTAATTGGGTCTAGAAGATTCTTTCCATTCTTATTCTTTTTATGGCAATATAAAATGACCAATTATTGGTGATACGGGATGCAAAGATTAGGAGAAAAAAGACTAATTAACACACAATTAGGTAATTTAATGAAAGAAAATAGCAGAAACACAACAAACACGTTTTTTTCTTATGTGTGAAAAATTGTGACAGTTTTTTTTTAAATAGAATCTCCTGATTACTGTCAGTACCGTGTATGTCCTCCTCGAGCCTGAATTACAGCATTTGACCGTTGTGGCATTGAGTTAATCAAATCTGCTAAGCACATTTGAGGAATTTCTTCAAATTCTTCTTGAAGGGCCAAGCGTAACTCTTGAAGAGTCTGTGGCATGGCTGGACGACGACTAATGTGCCTCTGCAGCTGATCCCAGAGGTGCTCTATAGGATTAAGATCCGAGCTGCATGCTAGCCAATCAAATCTACGAATACCAACTTCATCCAGATATTCAGTAATACTACTCGTGCAGTGTGTGATCTGACGTTGTCATGCATTAAAACAAAACGATCTCCAATAAAATGCGAAAATGGGACGACAGCTTCTTGAAGAATATCTTCCACATATCTGTGGCGGTTCAAAGTACCATTTTTCACAATTAAGAGGTCGTTATGTGCTACCGTGGAAATGTCTGCTCACACCATAACAGAACCACCGTACAGAGATGGAGCAGTCGAAATATCGTTCACCTCGTCTTCTCCATACCCTTTCTGGACCATCAGGTGATCGCAGACAAAAACTTGACTCATGATCTGCATGTAACTGCGCAAACTGCAGACGTGGTCTTCGATAGCTGGGAAGCAATTGTGGTCCTGTGGCAGGTCTTCGCGAAATTAAGCCACTTTCCACAAGTCTCCTCCTAATCGTCTTCTCACTTGTTTGAACCCCCCGCACTGTTAGAAGACGATGTTGAAGTTGAACTGCCGTTGATCTGCCCTCTCTCAGTGTGTTGAGCACAAGAAAACGATCATCAAAGGCAGTTGTCACCCTTTGTCTTCCAGATCCTGCTCGCCTCTCAAATCCACCAGTCTCCAGGTACCGATTCCACGCATTCTGAACAGTAGTATCTACGGGCTATTCACAGTGTACGAGACACATACCGTTGACTACGACCATCTTCAATCAAAGCAACAGTTTAGAAATGTCCGAAACAGTTAACGGTATTGTTATCGCTTGAAAATTTGCATTTACTGTCAAACTCAATTCTAAAACAAATGCACATAAGCCTACTTGTCTTTTAGCATATACTTACAAATGATAAGAAATGATGCATAGTCCACTGCCGTCTGATTTCCGCGAACATGTTGAAGTTACTGAAAAGAGAATTTCTGCTGCTAAAATTAAAATTAGAGTAGGCAGGAGGGGAACAAGCATTTCAAAGCATTAACAATTTATATACAAACTATGCAGATATGGGGATCTATATAAAATATTACAGGAGGCCGGTTTTTTTGCCGGTCAGTGTAGTTTTAAGATACTTCAGCGACAAAACTCCAAAGCAAAGCTGGTAGGTGATTTATAAATGTAGAAATACTTAACTTATTGTTATTTCAATATATTTATTGGTGTTAATCCAAACTACTTGTAACTTTTGTGACAACTAACTCTTAACTGTCACTTGTCATTTTATGTGCGTCAGCCTTAATATAGCCCCAGTCCGGCTATATTAAAGCTGCCAACTCCACATCCTTCTTCCTAATATTTTATTTTTCTGTATTCTACGAAGTCTTTCAAGTACGTTGGTCTTCTTTTATCTCTGGAACTTCTTGGTCTAATTTCCTTTCCCAAAAGGCTAGCAACTTTCTCTTGATCGACTTCTTCCATTGTTGATTTTATTTTTTCTGGCAGTGCATGTAAAAATTTCCTATTTCTTCTTATCTTACCTTCCTCTGTCTCTACCATGTATGATCGGGGTTCTTTGGTTTTCTTGATCATAATGCCTTCTTTCTGCTGATCATAAATCCACACTCTTTCTTGCTCTTTCAATTCTGGTAACTCTTTACTTCTGTGACGACGGTCAAAGTTTTCCTTTTGCTTCACCTTTTCTCTTGTCATTTTCCTTTGTACTTCTTTATGGGAAGGTAGTTTTGGAACCAGACATTTTGAATTTACAGGTAGTGGCTCTCGAAGTGGTCTTCCCATTAATAATTGAGCTGGTGAATAACCCGAAGCTAGCGGAGTGTTACGGTATGCTAAAATTCCCAAAAATGGATCTTCTGATTTTATCACTATATTTTTTACTAGTTTCACCGCATTTTCGGCCATGCCATTTGATTGGGGATAGCGAGGGCTACTTGATATCCACTCAAAGTTGTATTGTTTAGCAAAATTTCTAAATTCCCAAGAATCAAACTGTCGTCCATTGTCGCTGCGTACTTCTTTAGGTATTCCAAATCGTGAAAACATATTTTTCATCTTATTTATGATGGTCTTGCTTCTTAAGTTGGGTAGGTATGCAATTTCTGGGTAGTGACTATAATAGTCCTGCAGTACTATAAATTGTTTACTCTGTGCTTCGTAGATATCTGCTGCAACTATGTTCCACGGTAACTTTGGAATCTCGGATGGTAT
Source organism: Xestobium rufovillosum (assembly GCA_963966045.1). Taxonomy (NCBI): domain Eukaryota; kingdom Metazoa; phylum Arthropoda; class Insecta; order Coleoptera; family Ptinidae; genus Xestobium; species Xestobium rufovillosum. The sequence continues at coordinate 18,002,209 of OZ014504.1, forward strand.
TAATGGTTCAGTAGGCATAGCTTTATTTTTAATGCACTTTTCACAATTGTTGAGGACCTCTTCAATGTGTTTGTAAATATTCGGCCACCAAACAGTGTCTTTAGCCCGTAATTTGCACTTCACAAAACCCATGTGTCCGGTATGAAACATTTTTAAATATTCTCGCCGTAATTTAGCTGGGATGATGATTCTGTCCTTATATAACAACTTTTCGCAGAGCGATATGTCTTTCCGGTATTTGTAATACGGCAACACACAGACTTCACACTTGCCTTTATTAGGCCAACCATTTTTCACATAATTGTTCATTGTCTTTATTGCGATGTCCATTTCTTGTGACACTATCACATCTTCTAAACTTTTCAGCTCAAAATCTGAAATTGTTTCTCTAATAATAGCGTTAATAAACTTTGCCGAACTTTCTTCTAGCAGAATATCTTTGTCTTCTTCTTCACTTTTAACTGGCGCACGAGAAAGAGCATCAGGTGCATGAAACTGCTTTCCGGGTACATATTCTACTACATAAGTAAAGGTCATCAATCGCATGCGAAATCTTTGCAAGCGAATCGATAATTCTCCAATCGGTTTACTTCCTAAAATTGATACCAGTGGTTTATGGTCTGTCAATATTGCAAACGGCTTACCAATCAAGTACTGCCCGAATCGTTCACACGCCAAAACTATTGCTAGTGTTTCTTTTTCAATTTGGGCATATCTGCGTTGTGCTTCACTAAGTGTCTTTGAGCAGTAGCAAACTGGCTTCCAAGTACCATCCTCTTGTTGCTGTTCTAGAAGGCCCCCCATGCCATAGGATGAGGCATCGGCCAACACTCTTGTTTTGTAATTTGCATTGTATGCTGCTAATATCGGAGCCTGCATTACGCTTTGCTTTAAATCTTGGAAACATTTTTGATGAGCACTTGTCCATGTAAACTGTTTCTTGTTAACTCGCTTGTTATGTAATAATTTTCTCAATAATTGGCTATTTTCTGCTTTGTTATCTAAAAACTTTGTCAGATAGTCGATTATACCTAAAAATCTTCGCAATTCAGCTTCACTGGTCGGGGCTGGATATTGCTGAATCGCTTCAACTCTATTTGGATCAAGTTCAATTCCTTCTTGACTAATAATGTTACCTAAATATTTAACGTTTGTTTTTCCAAATTCACACTTGTCAAAATTTAAGGTTATGTTGTTTATGTCTAGAGTTTTTAGCACTGCGTAAAGACGTTCATCATGTTCAGCACGATTACTACCAACTATTAAAATATCAACGGCGTGCACATGCACTCCCGGTAGGTCTAATTGCACTATTATGTCGGACATTATCTTTTGGTACACTTCCGGAGCACTCGTGATACCAAAAGGTAATCTATTATACATAAATCGGCCAAATGGTGTAATAAATGTTGTAATCCTGCGTGACTCCTCTGAGAGCTTAACTTGCCAAAATCCTGACGAACAATCAAGCTTGGAAAACAATTTACCTCCCTGGAGTTGAGCTAGAGTTTGTTCTACGTCTGGCAATAAATATCTTTCTCTTTTAACATGTTTGTTTAATTCTGTAAAGTCTGTACAGATTCGAACGTTTCCATTTGGGCGCATCACCGCGACCATTGGAGCACACCATTCGGTTGGATCTGTAACAGGAGTTACGACTTTCAATTTAACCATTCTGTCAAGTTCTGAGCGCACCTTGTTCATGAGATTAATTGGAACTCTTCTTGGTGTTACCACAGAATAGGGTCTAGCATCCTTATCAACTTTTATACTGTATTGAACTCCCTTCATCTCCCTTAATGGTCCGAACAGATTTGTAAATTTCTCTCGAACCGATAGCTTATACTTATTTGCATCTTTAGGATTCTTGTCTTCTATTTGACAAATTCTTCTTACGTCTACATCTTTGAATTGTTCGATATTTTCGCAGGGTATTGTTAGGACAATATTGTTATTAAATTTTGTTACCATTTGTAATTGTTCATAGGCAGGTCTTCCCAGCAGGTTTTCTGCAGTATCAACTACATACATTTGAATTTTTGTTAGTTTTCCTTTAAAGAACGCTGGAACATTTGCAGTACCATAAACTTCAAGCTGCCGTGCCTTACCTTTCCCTGGTCCAAATAGGGGAGTGTTTGTTTCTATTAGATCTAGAGGTTCTCTCAAGCGTTCAAATTCTTCCTTTGTAATAATGCTTTCATCTGCCCCGGTATCGACCTTAAATGTTAAATACTGATTTCCTACTTGGAGCTTCAGTACAAAGGCTGGGTAGTATTTCTTGACTTCTCCAATTACTATTTCCCCGACAAAAATGGAGTTGTCGCTTTCACATTGGGAAGTGTCATCTGCTCGGTCTTCGGCCTCCGATTCTGTTGTTTCTTCACCCCGTACTACTCTTACAAACTTTGTTCTGCATTTATTGCTGTAATGTCCTTTTATGTTGCACTTCCTACACCTAACATTGGCTGCGGGACATTCTTTCCATCTATGTGGTTTCCCACCACATCTGGAACAGTCTTTTTTCATTTCTAACCCCCTCTGATCTGAAGTTCTACACCGACTCACTATGGATCCATTTGTATTTTGCCGGATTTAATTTGTTTGTGTTTTAACGCTTTCGGACTGCATAATTTTGTTTATTGCACGATCCAAAGTCAGAGCTTCGTCCATCTGAAGATTTTCTGACAGTTTTTGATCTCGTATTCCAACAACAAGTCTGTCTCGCACAAGTTCATCTGTCAGAGTTGTGTACTGGCACATCTTTGAAAGTGCAATCACTTCCGCGACGTATTCGGCTGCAGTTTCCCCATCTTTCTGATTTCGCAGATTGAATTTTGCTCGCGCATATATGATGTTTGTCTTCTTGATATAGAAGTTGTTAAAAGTTTCTTTGAACTCGTTGTATGTTTGAAAACTATCTTCTTTTAAATTCATGGTGTTAAGAAGTTTGTTTACTTCGAGTCCCATATGCAGGAGTAAGCTATTTATCTGCACTTCTTCAGTAGCTTGATTTAACTTTGTCGCTAACCTATATCTCTCGTAGTGGCTTACCCAGTTCGCCCAATCCTCTTTATTAAAGTTGAACTTTTCAGGAGGAGGAGTTGTTGTTAAGAAGTTTGTTACTGGTGGGTTTTCCGTATTCTGATTGATGTTACTTGTTGAAGGATATCCAAGTACCTGCATTTGGGCAATAAGTTGCTGGAGTTCATCCACATCTTGCCTAAGCTGGCGATTTTGTTCCCCGAGTTCGGTTGCTTCCGCCATTATTTACAGCTTGGAATTTCTTGATTTTTTTTTTAACCTGACACCATGTAGAAATACTTAACTTATTGTTATTTCAATATATTTATTGGTGTTAATCCAAACTACTTGTAACTTTTATGACAACTAACTCTTAACTGTCACTTGTCATATTATGTGCGTCAGCCTTAATATAGCCCCAGTCCGGCTATATTAAAGTTGCCAACTCCACAATAAAGTTACGACACATAGTTCGTTCTACATACTTATAGAGAATCTTAAAACGAATATTGAACGAATAATATTACCAAAATAAAGTAATCCTAACACACTGTTGGTAAACTTATTTCATGCTTTATACCAGCCCACTAATTCAAATTTCAGTATTTTATTTCTTCATGAAAGACCTCCGCTTTTTTAAGTACAGCGTCATTGCGCCATTTGGAATTATGTCATCCTGGCTGCTCTGAAATTAAAATCACCATTTTCCTGTATTAGTCGAGGAAAATTATGGGCAGGAATTCAAGCAGACGAGCAATATTTTACATTTATTACGTCTTCTAAATGAACATAAACATGTCTTTATTAACATTGATTATTAGCTACTAGACTAGTATTACTAAAATGTTCAGATGATGCGACTTTGACTTTATCTGAAAGACACAGACATTTTCCGCTATCAGAAGGGCGCTCATGTAGCAGGATTACATGTTCATGCAACACTTAGTTCTGAAAAATAAACTTCGACGTCTGCGTCTAAAGTTTTAAAACAAAATATCGTTTAGCAAAAGTAAAGTAAAAAGTGAATCAGTTAAATGGAGTAGAAATAAGATAAAATTTACGTACCTATGGATGATATAAAGTTCTAGACGCACTTTATGTTGATGATTTTTAAAGGACCACCATCTTATAAACGTTCGATAAATTGCGATAAATTTCATCGGGAAATTCAAAATAGAATGACAAAGATTTTATCCGACGCTTGGGTCGCAATTAAAGAAAGTGGAATTATTCCGTAAGGAGAAAATTTATTCACTGCTAGCCGTAAGAAGTAAATAGTGAAATTTTAATTATCTTCTTGGAAAAAATGGTTTTAGATCAGAAACAATAAAAGTAGAATAATCTATAAGGTTATAAAGAGTGATCTTAAACTTATGTCCTTAAGGTAGGTAGAAAGTCCCACAATCGTTGTTCTTTCCAAATTCTTAAGGAATCCAGAGATGTCGCCGTGATAAATTCTGTGCATGCCGTGCGTTACCCTTGGTATATGTGCTCATGACATGTGTTACTTTTGAAATTTCCGAAGTTCAAAACTTTAAAGTGGGCATTCGAGTGTAAAATTTGGACGTTGCAACATTTTCTATTTTGTTTAGAAATTAGAACAGATGTGAATGAATTAGTTGTTTAGAAAACATATTCACAGATTTGAGATTTTTATGCACATACAATACAAAAATCGAGTGAACTATCAAAATCTCAAAATCTTTCAATGTTTGGTCACGTAAACGTTCTTTTTTTTAGCTCTTGGAAAAAATTCGTTCAACAAAGTTTCTAACTGTTTACTGATTCCTTATACGAGTAAAATACAATTATTGTAATATTGTAGATCATGGCCGCTGAGTGAAGTTCGTGTGGTGCATCGCTCCCGCTTAACTTTGATTTTATATGTAGTGTATACTTCAAAATTAATTTGTTTCGTAAACTGCGTGGACAGTTGGTTGTTGCTTTTTGCACAGTTCTGTGTGAGTCGCTGATTAATTTTCTTTTTCGGTTTAAACAGTGCTATAACTTTTGAAATGCCTTACAAAAATAGAGCCGGTATGGACAAAAATAGTGCGACAGGTACTGCAGGTATACTTAGACAAAAACGCTTTGGCAAAAAGTGAAGATGATAAACTTGATTTATTGCTGGATAAAATAACGAATATAAATGTAAATATAAATGAGATGAAAACTTCTATGGCTAGCATTGAAACAAAAATGTTTGCGCTGTCTAACAATTTGGATTCCCTGACAAAAACTTCTGACCGCAATTCAAGTGATATTATACGTATTAACTTTAGTATCGATGCTGTGGAGCAATATACACGTCGTAACAGTTTGCGTTTTCTTGGCATTCACGAGAATATTCATGAGAATTCAGATGACGTAATAATAAGTAGGTACTGTGAAAGAAAAACTGCACATTGATCTGTCGCTTTCCGATATTGAGAGATCCCATAGAATTGGGAAAAAGGTGGTTGGTACGCAAAGACCGCATCCAATTATAGTCAAATTCGCATCGTATCGGATTAAGGCACTTGTTTTCAACAACAAAAAACTTTTAAAAGGATCTAGCATTCTCATACAAGAGGATTTGACCAAGTTAAGATATGGGCTGCTGCGGCAGGCGCCCAGGGCTTTTGGGGTAGCCAATGCCTGGACTTCTGATGGCAAATTGTTTTGGCTGGAAGACATTGTGGGTCGGCCAACTGTTCGTTCTGGTAATGTGGTAAAGTGTCCAGAATATTCTCGACTGCAATAAGTAACAATAGCATTTTAAGTATTTAATTTTATATATGAATATTTTTTTATTTTGAATTTAGTAGCCGTGTCATAGCATTTCTCATTTGTCAATTTTAATTTCTTGCTTGGCACATTATATTGTTGGGTGCGGCACCGCACATACAGGTATTCATTTTATTAGAGTTTATAATTAACTAATTGATTGCTTTCATTTTTTAATAATAATAATAATAATAATAATAATAAGTTTATTTTTGCATTAACATACGTATAAAAATATAAAAGATACACATTAATATTAAGTAATATTATAATGCAAAAAAAGGAGCTGAAAACAATTAGAATTGATCTAGTTCAGCCCCTGATCTACTACTAATCTACTACATCTTAAGTATAAGAACAAGAGGAAAAAAAAACAACAATCGCCAACAAACAATCTCAACAAAACACCAACTTAAATCATGCACAAATCAGACTCTGCATCACTTCTTTGTGGAGACACACACGAAGAGACAGCTAGTTAATAATTACATCAACTCTACGGAACACACGATGCAGACGACAGTAAAACTGGTTCACAAACTCAACAATAATTTCTTTATATTTGTCTTAAATTTGGAAGGACTCAGACACTTCAATGAGGGGGATATACCATTGTACAGAATATAAATATTATAAGTAAAACACCTGTGAAAGAGAGCAGTTCTATGAGGTGGCGGTGATATGAGTCCTTTGAATCGAAGATTCAAAGTATGAACATCTGTCCTATATTTTATTTTGTTAGTCAGATACTGCGGGCGATCACCAATTATTATATTATGGAAAAGTACCAGCGAATGAAACTTACGCCTGTCACGCATGTTTAACCAGCCTGCATCCTTCAACCGATAACTGACTGGATCAAACTTTCGGACACCAAATGCAAACCTTAGGCAAGACTTCTGAACCTTTTCTATCCTCCTCGCATCTGTCTCACCAAGACATGGTCCATACAATGTGTCACCGTAATTAAAATGGCTCAAAACCAAAGCCTCGGACAGCATCAACTTCTGCGATTGTGAAAGTAAATGTCTTTGTGGATACAGCAGTTTGAGGGACGCGTATGCGTATGCCTTTCTTTTTTTTTCTTCTTCTTTTTATCTTTTTTTCCCACTTTTTTATTCTGTCTTTATTCTATTCCCTGTTTCTATTTTACTTACCTTATTGCTCTCCAATAGTAGTAATTCATTTTGTGCTATTTCCCCCTTTTTCTCTTTGCTTAAGTTTTCACTTTTCTCTCTGCTCTCTGAATGGTTCTTCGTATTGCGCATGTTAATGTTAGATCGTTGGTTCCACTTTAGGACTATGCTTTTAATGGTGGTTTTGACGTTTTGGGGATATCAGAAAGTTGGCTGCATGCGGGAGTGGACAGTCGGCTGGTGCATCTGGATGGATATGAATTTGTGAGATGTGACCGGGGTGGAATAGGCGTTTATACAAAAAATAACTTAAAATATTCTGTGATTTTCTGTAGCAGTCTCCGATTCTCTGAAGATTTTTGGATCAAAGTGACCATTGCAAATAAAATGCTGGTTATAGGTAACGTTTACAGGCCTCCAAATACGGATGTCTCACTATTTATTGATGCTTTTGAGGAAAAGTTATTGCAGGTTTTCGCAGATTATAACGACATAGTGTGTCTTGGAGACTTCAATATTAATATGTTGAATATTGATTCCTAAATTTCCTCGCTTTGCTCGGTTGCAGACTCATTTGGCTTGAAACAGATTATAGGTGAACCTATTCGCATATCTGGCACTTCTATGACGCTCATTGATTTAATATTTACAAATTCAGAAGATGTGCTTGAGAGCGGCGTGGGTGACGTTATGATTGCGGATCACTTGCCGATTATCTGTAATTATGAGCACCGCTGTGACTTACCTAAAGCACGAAAATATACATACAGATCTTTTAATAATATAAATATTGATAATTTTACAGCGGATCTCGAATCCATTCCTTGGCATTTTATTTTCCGCGTGCAAGATATAGATCAAAAAATCGACTATTTAAATAATAATATTCTACAACTTCTTGACAGCCATTGTCCGGAAATTACTGTAAATTCTGTTTCCAATCGTGTGTATGATCCATGGATTACGGACTATCAGATCTGAAAAGAAAGTGTATCTTGCAAGTAAGTTTAGGAACTCCTCAAGTAGGGAGATGTGGAACCTGCTTGGTAAAATTAATGTCACCAAGAAACGTATAACCTCTCTTCCAAATCTTCTTAAAGACGCCAATGTAGTTAATAACTTTTTTGTAAATTCATCTAGTAGTGTTGATGTGCCGAATGTTGATCTAAATTTTTATGATACAAATAAAGAAGTGCATGTGGATGGGTCTTTTGCGTTTGAGTTTGTCACTGAAGATATGGTATTAAATATAATAAAGAATATTAAGTCAAAGTCATCTGGTTCGGATGGGTTAAATATCATATTATTGAAACTATGCTGTCCTCAAATTGTTCCGTTCATTACCCATATTGTGGGTAAATGTATACGGAAGTCTTATTTTCCTAAAATGTGGAAAGAAGCCATTGTTGTTCCGGTGCCTAAAATAAAAACTCCCACCGAGCTTGGCCACCTCAGGTCGATCAGTATACTCCCTGGAATGTCCAAAATATTGGAAAAGATTATGGAAAGTTGTATTTCCACAATCTTTTCCAATATTTTCGACGTTTATATTTAAATGCTCACAGGATATTACCTCCAAAACAATCAGGATTTAGGTCGGGATACAGTTGTGCATCGGCTCTTTCTACGGTGATTGATGATGTGATTGTTGCTGGGGACAACGGCAGACTTATAGCTCTAATAATGCTTGACTACTCTAAGGCTTTTTATGTCCTTAATCATGAAATACTCGTTGCTATTTTGAATTATATAGGTCTTGAGAAGTCAGCTGTTGATCTTGTGTCGTCTTTCTTGCGTGGCAGGGTGCAGAGAGTCAGGATTGATGAGTTATCTGAGCCTCTTCAGGTATCCTCTGGCGTTCCACAGGGATCAGTCTTGGGTCCGCTACTTTTTACTATCTATACAGTTAGATTTCATGAGTCACTTCAGTTTTGTAATTATCATCTTTACGCCGATGACACGCAAGTTTATTTCTCATTCAATATTGATGATTTAGAAATGGTTAATAATGTAATAAATCAAGACCTCAATGAACTTATATCTGTTTCCCGGTCTCATTTACTTATACTGAATCCTGATAAATCCTGTGCTATTTTGTTTGGAAATGAAAATCTTAGGAGAATTGCTCTGCGATCTTCGGTGGTACGTATGGGAGTGGAATTCATTCAGTTCAGTGATTGTTCAAGAAACCTGGGGTATCGGCGTGGACTACAGACTTAAGTTCAAGGGACACATTACAACATTGCTGAGGGGAGCTTACGCGTCACTGAAGCTTATTTATTCACAGAGACACTGCCTTACTGTGGAGCTGAAGAGGCTGTTGTGCTAGTCTTTAGTCCTGTCGCACTTCAGTTATTGTGAAGTGGTTTATGGTCCCTGCTTGGATGGTGTTGATGTGCGTCGTGTTCAAAGAGTTCAGCCGACTGAAGGTTTTCAACCGACAATAACTTTTTATGATGAAGCATCAAAGAAAAAATATATGCATCAGTAGAAAGCATGAAACTTTTATTTTTATTTCTTAAATACAACGTCGGTTAGGTGTTTTCCTTTACTTGCGATACGTTGTCTTAAACTTTCTAGCAAATTATTGAAAATATCTAATAATTCTTGATCTATCATACGATTTCACTTCTTAGTTCTTATGGCGATTTATGTTAGCGAGTGACTTCAAATATTAGGAACTGATAAATCAGGGGTACACGCAGGTCGCGGGACGTCTCAGAAACGCGAAATGAATGTTTGCATAATTGTTGCAAGAAAGGAAGTGGAAATCAAAATCTCGAGGGAAAAGTTTTTGAACTATTTGAATTTTGTACGAAAATCGCATATGATTCGTTGCCAATATTTCCAAAGATTCCAAAGATTTGCGATAATTGAGGAATTGAGCGACACGAACTCTTACTCTTTGGGTATTTCCTGCGGTGCGAACTCTCTTTGATTTATAACACTTTCACAATTTTCAAACTTTATTTGTCAAACTTATTACCACGTTACGAGATAGGCCAACAAACCACAAACGGGAATATTAAAATGAACACGAAATTTGCGTTGCGTTCGTAATAAAAACGAGCGGCCGTTGTTTGGCACCTAATCGTCCACGGATCCATTTCAACTGGTGCCCCGAATTGTTTATTTTTCGATATTTCCACCTATAAGCTATAACTCGTCAGACGGCTCTACGCCACCTAGTAAGTACCCAACAACATGAAATGAACCTTCAGATCTCTCAGAGACCGCCATTGACTGGGACACTTCGTTCTAACTTGATTGTAACATTACTATAGCTGCCAACTGTCCAGTATGAACAATTTTGCCTTTAGCAATCTCCTAGTCATAGATTCGGAGAGAAACGAAAAAGCGTTTCTGAAAATAAACGCTGGCCGACATAGATCGTATACCTACCTATTTATCAGCGAAATCGTTTTCGTTTTGAAGTTACAGGTTCTTTTGGATCTACTAGTAAAGGAATGTGATAAGTGAATGTTGCTTTTTAATTATCACGAACGAGAAGATCCATAGCATAATATTAAAGAAAACCTACTCTTAATTGAGCAGGGACAAGCTTGAATGCAGGGACCACAATATAAGAGAGACTTCACCAACATCTCAGAAGATGCTGTGCAAATCGAGCAGCGTGCTTTAGTGCTTTCTCCTTCGTTAACCCACCAGGGTTTCCGCGCAATCGAACACGCTACTTGTGATTCCTCTCTCATAACATCTACTCTCGACAACCATTCAGCTATTGGAATCGGTATTTTAGAAGCATTTCGTTCGATATGTTATTCAACCCATAACGTTTTTTTAATAGCTCCACCTACGTTTTGTACTAGAACGAATCCGCAGACCCAGCGACCTCCAATTGAACCAAGAGGTGCCCCTAGAAGCATTTTGTTTTGTCTATATAGTTTTAGATGGAACGCCCTGGTACTATACTTGGGCCGCCCAACAGACGGAATGATCACCCTGCAAGAACGTGCTCTAGCTAGCGGAGCCAAAATATTAATTTATGAAGACCGAATTGGAGTGATGCGACTTCGTTGGGTCTAAAGAGAGCGCATCACTGCGGTTCTGCCGTCCTAAATTGATAGTACTGGTCCCGTCTAGAGCTCATGCTTGCAGGGTGATCACTCCGTCTGTTGGGCGGCCCAAGTATAGGTATAGTTCCTACTTAGATATATTACTATTTACTTCAAACAGCATACGACCAAACAAGAAAACAGAAATACGGTAGAAGCTTTTTCGTCTTAGGAATAAAGTGCGTGATTGCAATTCCGATTAAATTTTCCGTGTTCACAGGATGCATTTTAATCAAAATGAGTGCAACACTGCATTGAAATAGTTTCTCATTCACTTGAATAACTGAAGGTGAGGAACTCTACAAAAGTGGAGAAGGCATTAATCATCCACTGATTAAAATATTGCAGTAAGGCTTTTCATTGACAGCCTAGAGTCGTAAATAAATAAATAAATAAATTTAAAACGTATCTATCTTATTAGTGACACACGTAAGTCTTTTAAATTTTTAAATGTTTAATTACCCTACGAGTTCTAAACATGCTTTTCGGAGTGCTGGAATGAACCCCAAATGCACTTAATTATGACCGTTAAAAACTAAAAAAAATCATTTAGAGTTGTTCTATTTTCATATTTATTATTTATTACAGGAGATGTTTCAGTTTTCTTTAAGAACTAAATGAAGTTGCTTAACAACCGAAAGTTAAATTCATAAAAATACTTTCAGCATCATCTTCTGTTATTGGATAGCAATTCACACAAAAAGCCAAATGATGATACAAGAAAGCTACACGTTCCTGTCACATCGTTTAAAAGGTATGGAGGTATTAAAATGATAAAAACTTGCTTCGAAAGGTACAGGGATATTTTGAAATGAAATTATGCTATATCTAACAAAATTTATAAATGTATTTAAAGCGCTCGCCACGTAGGCCATGACAAGCAATGCCAAATTAAATTTAGCATGGCACAGCACAAAGCTGTCCACATAGGACATCATGCTTGACTGCACCCGTTGATTTGTTTTGCAAAATGTTTGTTGACTTTTACTGCACTCCTGTTGCACTCTATTGCACCACCGGCACCGGTCGTTTTCATTGTACCTCACTCATTTAAAATCTAGATAGTCTAGAACGATTTGCTATTTTCGAGGTGCAGTCATGGCAGCCCCCTCAGGCATATTGGACAAAAGACATAGGTACCGTTATTTCCAAGCATCGGTTAGCAGTTCGTGTAACCGTTCGGCTTCGACCCTTTTTTATTGATCCCGATTTACATTTTTTGCATGAAAATGTATCAGGATAAAGTCAAGCGGAGCGTTGCAAGTGTCAGTCGTTAGCGTTTATAATACTACTAGCGAGCCCGGCAGACGTTGTCCTGCCCGACATTAACAAAATTTTCGTAAAAAAATCCTGGAACCCTATTGCAGCGCCACCTACAGGGTTTAATTGTGAATGTAAACCATCCAGGGACCCACTCAAACACACAAAAAATTTCATCAAAATTGGTCCAGCCGTTTAAAAAAATCCTAGATCCCGATTGCAGCGCCACCTACTGGGTCCAACTGTGAATGTAAACCATCCAGGGACCCACTCCAACACACACAAAAAATTAATCAAAATCGGTCCAGCCGTTTAGGAGGAGATCAGTAACACCCGATTGCAGCGCCACCTACTGGGTCCAATTGTGAATGTAAACCATCCAGGTACTCACTCCAACAAACACAAAAAATTTCATCAAAATCGGTCCAGCCGCTCAAAAAAACTCCTGGAACCCGATTGCAGCGCCACCTACCGGGTCCAATTGTGAATGTAAACCATCCAGGGACTCATTCCAACACACAAAAAATTTCATCAAAATCGGTCCAGCCGTTTAGGAGGAATTCGGTGACATACACACGTACAGACTGTCAAAAGCGCGAAGTTAAAATAGTCGTTACGTTTTCTAAAATTCTCCAATTTTCTGCCCAATTTTCTTAATTTTTCGTTCCGTAAGAATCTTCTTCACAGTATTAGAAACCATAAAAAAAGATGAATGAAATCGGTTAAGTCGTTCTCAAGTTATGGCGGACCAATTCATACAAAAATACTAAAATCGCGATTAAAAAATGGGGGGTGGGGGTAGGAGGGTGAAAAATACTTTACGACCTATTCTCATACCTACCAAATGTACAACAAAAATTCAATTATTTGAATATTTTTCATACAAAACTACTAAAATCGCGAATAAAAAATGGGGGGTAGGGGTAGGAGGGTGAAAAATACTTTACGACCTATTCACATACCTACCAAATGTACAAAAAAAATCAATTATTTGGATATTGTTCATACAAAAATACTAAAATCGCGATTAAAAAATGGGGGGTGGGGGTAGGAGGGTGAAAAATACTTTACGACCGATTCTCATACCTACGAAATGTTAAAAAAAATTCATAAAAATCGGTCGAGCCGTTTCGGAGGAGTGCGACCACAAACACCATGACACGAGATATTTATACGTATACTAGCGGGCCCGGCAGATGTTCTGCCCGACATTAAAAAAAATTTCGTCAAAAAAATTCCTAGAACCCGATTGCCACATACCGGATCCAACTGTGAATGTAAACCATCCAGGGACCCACTCCAACACACACAAAAAATTTAATCAAAATCGGTCCAGCCGTTTAGGAGTTCAGTAACACCCGATTGCAGCGCCACCTACCGGGTCCAATAATTGTGAATCAATGTAAACCATCCAGGTACCCACTCCAACGAACACAAAAAATTTCATCAAAATCGGTCCAGCCGTTCAAAAAACTCCTGGAACCTGACTGCTGCGCCACCTACCGGGTCCAATTGTGAATGTAAACCATCCAGGGACCCACTCCAACACACACAGAAAATTTCATCAACCCGATTGCAGAGCCACCTACCGGGTCCAATTATGAATGTAAACCATCCAGGGAACCACTCCAACACACGCAAAAAATTTCATCAAAATCGGTCCAGCCGTTTTTTTATATATATAGATTGTTCATACAAAAGTACTAAAATCGCGATTAAAAAAATGGGGGGTGGGGGTAGGAGAGTGAAAAATACTTTACGACCTATTCTCATACCTACCAAATGTACAAAAAAAATTTCAATTATTTGGATATTGTTCATACAAAAATACTAAAATCGCAATTAAAAAATGGGGGGTGGGGGTAGGAGGGTGAAAAATACTTTACGACCTATTCTCATACCTACCAATTGTACAAAAAAAAATCATAAAAATCGGTCCAGCCATTTCGGAGGAGTGCGACCACAAACACCGTGACACGAGATTTTTATATATTAGAAGATTAGACTAGACACTAGATGAACCCGTGGGCTACGCTCCATCTCTTTTACGTAGTGGTGAATCGGTGTAGTAATAAATTATACTTAAAACGTAGGTGCATCACAGGTGCACCACAAAATATTCTCATAGAATATCTTAAATAATTAATTGCGTTTAATTTAATACGGCAAAAAACCATTCTACCTACAGGTGCGACGTTGAATTACTGCGAACATCGCTTAGCAGATCCAAGCATCGAAATGATGCCGATGCAATTTTCTTATTTGCGTTAAAGAAACACCTGATCGAGTGCACGACCTCAAATAAATAACAACAATCGAAATTTATCATTTATTGAAGAAAACATCAATTTTTTAAATACTTACATGACTAAAATTTTGCAACTAAACACAAATTCGGTATACAAGTGATCATAAAGGGGTCCACACACTATGCAATTTGTTGTACCACAAGTTGTACTACAGATTGGACAGACAATCGTTGCAACAAGTTGCTTAGTATTTTACCCACATATTTAAACGATATGAACATCAATCTGTCGTGAAGAATTGTAGTACGTTTCGGTTGTCAGTTGCGGAAATAAAATTCCATTTGTATAGATACAGTTTGTGTTATGGCAAAGTAGACTATTTCGAAGAAAAATATGGCGTCATAAGTAGTGTTCGCTTTATTGGATGATATGGGAAAATTCACGTGAATTACGAGAATTTACATCCCACAAACATGCCTGTACACGATAAATTTCAATAGTCGGCCCAAAATTTATGACCATTACCCATATTATTTTGTTTTAATAATATTACTACCCAGTAACGTATCACCGATCGACGGTTTGAATTTGAAATCGTTTTCAAACACACTCGACGTGCACACAAACTATGCAATCTGTCGTATACCAAGAGAGGTTGTACAACAAATTTTTCACTGGCCAAACTTCCATACGATCCAACCGTGTCGTACAACTTGTTGAACGACAACGCCACAGACTATGCAATTATCGTTTCGACGGTCGAATCTACTTGGATTGTACTACTTGTCGTACAACAAGTTGCATAGTGTGTGAGTCGTTTTAGATGTTAATTTCTTCTAACTTTACAAACTGGCGACACCACTGACAGTAAGAGTAAATGACAGCCGCGCCATACGCACTTTGGTGTATTTATTGGTCTCCCGACGAATCGAGCATGATGCACGGCGCATTCTAGATTGACTCATTTCAAATGAGTCATTTGCGAAAGACGTATGCATCAAATTTCCGGTATCCTGATTAGGACGGAAACAAAATATTGCGTTCGTGCCGGCTTCTGAGAACATACGCGACTAAAGTCTGTTTGGGGTAGTATGTTGAAGCTAAGAATTATAGCCGTGACATAATGCAAACTGGCCGAAAAATGGTTAATTTTCTAGATTGATTGTGATTGATGTTTTTTAAAATTGCAAGTACAAAAACTTGAGAGCGGAACGTTGAATGTGAGTAGGTGTTTTGTGTATTGGATGCAGTTTTCTTACTTTTGCAATCTCTACGTCTTAGATAAAATGTAACACTTTTCTAACAAAACACGTACCTTCAAGTAAGCATCTTGTAGTTTGGCATGTGTGCATTCAGCAAAATCAGGCAGTTGCCAAGTAGGATTGCGGGTATCTCGTAGACTGCAAAGGCGACGAACGACTCCGGCTGCGTATCCTCTGGGGCAATCCTGTATGTTCTCGGTTCCCGGAGCCGTCTCAGGCCATAAGATATTTAAGTGTTTCTCTCCGGCACAGGTGCGAATGCTCTGACGATCTATAACGTTTACAGTGATGTCCATTTCCGTTCGCACGTCGTCGCCTTGTACTAAACAAGAATAAGACGATGATTTCTGGAAACAAATAAAACAGTGGTTAAATATTAATCTACCAAGGATTAAATGAGGTTTAAGTTTTTGAGTTTATGAATGTTGACGACACTAAAATCTTTGACTTAGTAATTTATTCGTTAACAAGTTATAGTAGACATTTAAGAAGCTACATGAAAATGCGATAGGTATATTTACTGAAAGGAATGGGTGATACATGGCAGCCGCGTTTTCAGCATTTCTCCTGGCAGTAGCATAAACAAATAACATGTCAACCTTTTCGTCATTAGAGTAACCCATTGTAACCCAATAAAACACAATCGTATTAAAAAAGTTTTTTGACGTTTGAGTTTACAAAGTAGATAAACTTTTGTTTTCACGGCAATTTATTGTGATTTAGAAGGAAAAACAAATTTTATCATGTTTTATTAAAATTCTGGGCCTAAATGCGATTTAAACATACAAATATGTGATATCATTTTATTTAGAAAAAAAATGGGCTATTTCATGGTGAAAAAATCTAAGATGGCGCCATAAGAAAAATGAACCTGATGATGATTCTGAAGAAACGAAACGTGGTAGGTACTTTCTGCTACCACAAATGGAAAGAGGATGAAAAGTCGTCCCAAGAAAGTTTTTGCAGATTGAAGATTGAATGCCAAATAAGGAAAATATGAACACAAATAATGTAAAAGTCACAATTTTATTTTTTTCGATTATCTCAAAAACGAAAAGAGATAATCAACTTCTGCATACGGCACTTCTTTATGCTTCAATAGACGCAGCTTTTCTCCCATTTAACCGAACCTGTATCTACTAAGATTAAAAAGGTAGCCATGTTAACGGCACATAAAAAAACATCCTGTATAACTTCGCCCTTTTGGCACGTATTAATTAGTTTGTTTGCTCGTTGTAACATCTTTGTAATGACTAAATGTGCCAAATAAAGACCAGTTATTATTATTATTATTATTTACATTGGGATAAAAACTGTGGGGCAAGTATAAATTTACAAAGTTTTAGTTTTCAGAAATATTTCGAGGACGAATCAGGATAGATAGGATTTCCTGGTAACTTATTATTGGGCACAAAATTGCAAAATTTTGCTTCTATTTAACCGACTTATAGGTTTTCTAAATAAGCGAGTTACCCATGTTGGAAAAGTTGCAGTCCATATATTAAAAATTCTATACTAAATTCTGGATTCCTTTCCGTCGATTTTTATTATTTAATGTCCTGTTTGTGACACACATATTATAAAAATGATCATTAATTTGTTTGCAGTACATTTGACGAAGTTAACTCCGCACCTTCAAAATGTTTATTTTTTATGTCTGATTTGGAAAGAGTGGCACATTCTAAGTCTTGAAATGACAAATAATGTTTTCCCTAATAGCCGCAGTATTCTTGATATTTAATTAGGTAGGTATTAATTTAGAAAAATGGTAGGTGATAAATAGTTTGTTGTCGAAAATGGTCAGGTTAAATGAAATAGAACTAAACATTAAAATTTTGGTTTGTCTTACCGAACAAATAAAATTCCATTAAACTTTGTATGTAATGTACTGATGAAATGAAAGGAGTTCCTACTTCATTCTTTGTTCAGTTTATGTGTAAATTCTTACTCGTGTAGTAATTTATGTAGATAGAATGGATAAATTAACACTAAGTTATTGTTTCACAGTGTGTGTTTGCAGTGGCGGCTCGTGACTTTAGAACTTGGCAGTGCTCTGGAATGAAATCACCGCTCAGGGGGGGGGGGGGGGGGTCTGGCGGTTTCTCCCCGTATTTTTTTTGAAGTGCTTTAGAAGCCATTTTAAAAAATTTAAAACAAGAAATTTCACTCACCGCAATATTTGACGAAAATCCCAAATCCAAAAGGTTAAACTTTCGCACACTACTTTTACCGCGACCTTTCGAAAAGTATTTGACAATTCGCTCAGGCTTAGGACGTCCATTTCGTTTTATTTCAAGTTTTTCGTCAAAAGTCTATATTATATTATATTTAGATACAATATTCACTTTTAACTGAATGAAGTAAGTATTACAACACAATAATAATATTGAAAAATGCAAAAAATCAGGCGACCACTTTGTTAAAGTTTACTCCACAGTATTTAAGTGTTGACTTGAATCTGGAGCGCAAATTCTGTGCTAGCTTGCAAGTTAGTGAGCTTTGGACAGTTCGTGCATTCTTATTTTTTCATGCAAATGGTTTAAGTCAGTAACGCCTATACGACTCCAATCCTTATCCATATTTGGAGTAAAAAATAACAAGCATGGAAAACAAAAAAGAGAATTCCTTACCGTACATCCACATATCAATTTGTTTCGTTTGTAAATGTCGCTGGTGAAATGCCTGGTGAAAGACCGACCTTCCTTTTTCTTCGCACAAGTTTGATTTAATTTTAAACCCGTTTTATTTCAATTTTTGTGCTCAAATCCAATAATAAAAAGTTAATTTTAATAATATTGTCAACGGAATTTATGCCGCTATAACTACACGCGCCACCGCCACCACCACAAACTAAACCACTGCCACTAGCCATGCTACCTATTGGAAATTTAAATATTTAAAAATAATAAACACGATAATACAGCTAATAATTACTCACGTTATAAGCAAAGCCAGGAGCTATCTCAAACCTAAATATGGTAAACAAAAAAACAACGCCGCAAAAGTACCAACTCCCGGGTCCCGTATATATTATGCATATGCTTAGCGCAACCGCAAGTTTCAACTACCAAGTGTGTACTGAAACGGCGTTCTGATATGAGCTAACTAAAAGCATATATGACGAATTTTCCCACGTCTTACCGAGTCCGGCCGATCTCGGTCCCATATCGAATGTACTAGAAACTAGAGCACCACACCAGTGTTGCCACCCCTATTACAATAGTAATAGATCTATTACTATATGCTTTTGTCTATTACGCCATTACTATTGAGATAAAATCTATTACTTTTTTTATTTTTGTTATACTTTTAGGTAATATTCTTACAAAATACATTAAATGATCTGATAATTAGTATAATAGTTAATTCAAGGTGTTCGAAAACTTGAGTTGAATCTTGAGCAGCCATAGTTATTTTATGTTTTAAAGGTTTGTTGGTTGACTACCTAAACTAAAACTTCTAGATGGCTGCAATGATGACTGTTGCTGTTGGTTCTTAGAGGAGGAATAACAAAGCAGGTGTTCCTGTTACCATTCGGCACCAAAAAAATGGGCGTAACCTAAACTTCTTAGTCCCTTTACGCCGAGAACTGAAAGAAAAAACTTAAAATAATAATGACTAATTGCGCTATTTCAAACGCTGCTTTCGTTATTTTGAGTTAAATTACATGAATTCTAAACAGTAACCTAGTTTCATCACTTTGTTTGGCACCAAACATGCTCAAATTTTGGTAACACTCACGTGCACGGCAAAGATCGGGCGTTGCGAATCCATACTCTTCCCTCATCTAAGTGTTGGTTGCTGTTGACGAGTTGACAGTTGACACGTTGACAGTCGTTTTGTTACTATCTTCTGGTGTGTTTGAAGTTTGAAATTTATTACGTTTTTGCAACGCGGACTTTTGAACTTCTGATTTGTGATTTTGGTTTTTTTGTTAAGGAAATTTGGTTCCAGATGGATAAGTAAGCAATTAAGGCCTATATCAGCTCAATTATTACTAACACTGAATATTTTGCAGGTTTTTGATAAGAAAAAAACGCACTTAAAAATTAATGTATTTTTTTTAGTTATTTTAATTATTTAATCCTTATAGTGATTCTTTCATTTTGAAAGCCAGAGACTTTTCCAAGATCTTATATTCCCAACCGCCCTGCTTGTATTCACGGTACATGATACCGAAACTTCATTATATATAGGCCAGGTCAGATCAGTTTTATTTTTGCTGATGTTTTCTGAATAAATGCTTGTTTTGCATTTACTTTTGTACCTTTGTATCTACCATGCCGAAATACGTAAAAATGGGTTTTGAAGCATTTATTTTTTCCCAGGGGAGTCCCCCTCCCTTAATACTACACAAGAACAGAAATCTATTACCCAAGCAGTCCGATCTGTTACTATTTTTTCGTCAGTCTATTACTGAAAAAAATTTGTAGGTGGCAACACTGCACCACACCCAAAAGCTCACAGTTTCAACACGCCAGACGCTGTAGTCGGACGCCAGACGGTTGGATGTATTTGCACATTATTTGCAGGTGTATTCTCTGCTAGGTATTTTGAAACTGACGACGCGGGATGCTTGGCTCGCGTACTATTTATTATCTAAACGTTGGAGATTCTAAAAGTTTTAAACTTTAGTTTGAACCTTATCAAAAGAAGGTTAAAAGCAGTTTTTGTATGCAGTGCGCGCGCACGAGAGCACTTATTGAGGAGCCGCCACTGGTTTGGTAATTAAATAATTAGACATTACATAAGCATTACTTTATTACTAAACCTGGGGTTAGTCTTCTGGTGATACATATTGAATCGGATTCGAAATTTCAAATAGACTCTAGAAATTACCAAGGCAGGTAGTAAATCAGGAAACACTAATGCTAAATAAACATCAAAGAGAAGAGAATAATTGACATATACCCTCGCAGCGTATAACTTGTTGCTTAATGAAATCAAGGCGTCGCCGTCGTTAGATAGTTTGCAGAGTCCAAAATAGTTAATCTTCAAAACATTTGTCTCTATTGCTCAGTTGTAAGTAACCTTACAAATATTACGCAATTACTTTAAATCTTTAACAAAACGAATTTCTTTGAATTTCACGAATTTACCAAGATTTTTCCCTATTTGGAATATACATGGCATTCCAGAATAATTCGACCACGGAAATTTAAGGGCAGATTTCTGCAAAATAATTCACAATCTTATTTGAACATTTAGATGCACATACTGGGTAGCATATTCGTAAACATCCGATATGTTGTAGAAGAGTCTAGGGGAATGCCGGATGATTGAAGTTAATACTTTTACCGTATTCGTATTATTTCTATTTATAGGTACCTTAATTATTCAAAGATGTCCGTCAACTTCATCCGTGTTCGATGGCGAATGCGTTGGGTGCGTGATCGAGGTATCCGCGGATCAAGCCTATACTTGGGCCGCCCAACAGATGTGACGTAACCTAAAAGACTAACGCCACAATGGAGGATCCTGCCGCAGCTATGCTCGAAGCCGAAGATGGGGTGGGCTAAAAACAGGAAAAGGGCGCCAAGGAGTTGTTGGCTGATCCTCTGTAGCCAACACACAACGACTACAACTCCTAAAAGCCGCTGGTACACAATAGGGCACAATAAAATAACAAAAGAAAAAAACAGAAAAAAACGTAGTCAAATAGTATATCATATAATAAAAAAAAAATAGGTATGTAAACCAGATATGGCGATATCTGACAATATATATATAATAGCAATACCAAAAAAACCACCAATGATATCAACAAATTAATTATCAATGAATATATATAATATAAATATAAAAAAAAGCAATGAACATAAACCTGGGTGAAATTTAGACACCCGGTACTAACGTTGCGCTAAAAAAGAGAAAATCAAAAATAGGCGCGGATGACGCGATAAATACACTACACGAATGGAGCTCCGCACGCGCAGCGCACCGACGGGTCAATCGCACGCACGCTAACTACAACAATGAAGTCAGACGCAAACGGGAGTATCGACTGTTACTAAATCTTGACAAAAAATAGATATTACTATAAAGTCAAAATGGAATTTACAAACAGCAAAATTATTGAAGTGACTATAAACAAAATGAACCAAAATTATTAAGTACTGACTAAATGAATTTTAAACAATAATAAACTACTTAACTACGTGAGCAAAAGAAACAAAGTTAATAAATGAATAAATTTTACAAAAGTCCAAAAGAACAAACAGGGTGACCACAACAAGCTGTGGCCAGGCAACTACATATGAAACTAGCCGAACGGAGACGAAAGTTCGATCGGACGGGCGACGCGAAATCACAAAAAAACGAACACAAAATGGTCACAAAAAGCTGTGCCGGGCGCAACTTACAAGCCAGCCGCTGGACACGGTGTTCCAAACGGACTGGGGACAAAAACTATCTGACCTTACAGAGATGATCGATGGTCAGCTGGGCCGCCGGGTAACTTGCGACTCTCAACGCCCTGGTAACAATGGTCGATTTTACAGATGGACGGGCTACTCAGAAAATGTCCAAAAGCACGTGGTCCAAAACGCTGTACCAAAAAAAACGACGGAGGTACCAAAAAAAAAGCGTCCCCCCAAAAAAAAACCCTCGAGAGGGTTTTTTTCCAACAAACTTCCAGCCAAAAACGAAGGCAAACTGGTCCAAAATCCCCAAATCGGGAGTAGACGACGCTTCCTACAAACCAACCAGGCTGAAACGACGTCTGGAATATGTCCGGAGAAAATCCCAATTTCTTGGCTATGAAAAAATAACTTCACTACTCTCCGGAACACACTAAACCAAATACCTTCGAAATCGAACTAGAAGTGAAACAAAATCTACAGTGACCTAAGAAGATAGGGCCGAGGGCTGGGACGGAGGCATCTGCGAAAGACAACTGCGATGGCAGCTAAGGAGAGAAACTAATCATTAAATGGAATAAATAAGTTAGAGATAGCATAACAAACATTCCTAGCACGTTGTAAGTACCATAATCTTATATGAATTTAAATAAAATAAGTATTAAAATCCGAAAAATGTTTTAGTGTAAAATTTCACCGTTACAAATCCCCCCCTAACTTCAAGAAAATTAACCCCCTAAGGTTAATTTTCATCCTCTTCTGGCCCCCTCTTCAAGTGCTTCACATGCCAGTGCCCATTAATTATCTTCCCGCCTGGATCCCTGAGTTGATACGTCCAAGGTGACAACTTCTTATGAATATAAAAAGGTCCAACATATTTCGGTGCTAACTTACTCGAAAAATACTTATTGGCATCGGACAACACAAAATTCTTCCGCCAAACTGGCTGGTGTGGGAAGAACTCTTCATGGCGACGTCTTAAATTATAAAACTTAGTCGCCTTTTCTGCAGCTACTTCTAATCTTTTCTTCACATCCATATAAAGTTCCCAAAAAAGCTGATTCCTACTAGTTTCAGGAGTCACAGTACCATCTTCAGCGTCAGTTATGTTTGGCTTGGAATAATCTTCTCCTGACAAGCACATGTTACGACCGAAATTAATGAAATATGGAGTGAAGCGAGTTACTTCATGCTTAGCAGTTCTCAAAGCGCATGCAACCTTCTGTAATTCAACGTCCCACTTGCGATGGTTATCAGAAACATACATAGCAAGCGTAGTCTTTAATGATCTGTTTATCCTTTCAGTTGGATTGGCACGGGGGTCATAAAATGGAGTAAACTTGAGCTTCACCTGGTAATCTTCTGCAAACTTCCTGAAGAGATTACTCCTGTACTGAGTACCATTATCACAAATAAGTACCTTAGGTACACCAAACAACAAGAAAGTCTTCTCTTCAATTTCCCGTATTAGGGACGAACTTGTAGCTTGCTTAAGTGGTATCACAATCGGAAATTTACTCAAATAATCGGTGACTACCAGGATAAAACAGTTCCCTTTTGTTGATCTTGGCAACGGTCCCACAATATCAGTCGAAATGACTTCCCATGGTCGATCAGGCTTAGGATGAGAGGCTATTTTGTCGGCAGGAGGCTGCTGGATGGACTTATGCGAAGCACAAATTTTACACTTTTTCACATAAGTTGTGACGTCACTGCGCATTTTAGGCCAATAGAATTTTGAAGCAATCCTGGAGAATGTCTTGAAAATGCCCATATGCCCTGAGAGTGGTGGATCATGTGCATCCCTGATCACCTGAACCCTACCTTCCTTCGGAACAACCAATTTCCAACAGTCCGAAGGTTCTGACAGTCCAGGAAACTCGGGTGGAACATATTTAAACAATTTGCCATCTTCCACTCTCCATGAACTAAACTTCAATGGCATATCCTCCACATCCTTCAACATTTTCTTGAGCCACCGATCTTCTGGCATCTTGGCAATCTCTGGGGTGTTGGCATCCACTACAGGAACAGACCGAGAGAGGGCGTCAGGCACAACATTGTCCTTACCTTTACGGTGTACAATTTTAAAATCAAACTGCTGCAACCTAACAGCCCACCTCGCAAGTCTTCCTGTAGGATCCTTTAAATTCTGCAGCCACACTAAACTATAGTGATCCGTCATCACAGTAAATGGAACACCCTCTATGTAGCATCGCAGTTTTTCAATACTCCACAAAACTGCTAGACATTCACGTTCAGTTGTCGAAAAGTTGCGTTCCTGCTTCGTCAGAGATCTGCTCAAATAACATATAACCCTATCACCGTCTTCATGGGGTTGCGTGAGCACAGCACCAACTCCGTATCCCGATGCATCTGTTTGGATGACAAATGGCAAACTATAGTCCGGGCAATTCAAAATGGGAGCCCGAATTAACAGTTCCTTGAGCTTATTGAAGGCCTCATTACAAGTAGGAGTCCACTCGAATCGCTTGGACTTACGCACCAATGCACATATGGGAGCTAAAAGAGTCGAAAACTCTGGCACAAACCTCCTATACCACGAAAAAGTTCCAATTACGCGTCTTACGTCTCTTACAGTCTTAGGGGTTGGCAGCTCTACCATCGCTCTAACTTTATCTGGATCCACGTGAAGCCCATTACGATCTACCACATAGCCCAAGTACTTCATCTGCGGCTTACAGAACTGACACTTATCAACACTCACTGTTAGATTGGCTTCTCTTAATCGTCTGAAAACCTCTTCCAGCACTTCCTGATGTTTCTCAAAAGTCTGGGTAACAATAACGACATCATCCAAATACATGAAAACAAAAGGTTCCAGCCCTGCTAAAACTTTATCGATCAAGCGTTGCCAGGTAGCAGGAGCATTATGTAGCCCGAAAGGCATCCTCTTAAACTGAAACAAGCCACGATTCGGAACAGTGAAAGCTGTAAACGATCGCGAAGTTTCTTCCACAGGCACCTGCCAATAAGCCGATTTAATATCGATGGAAGACAGATAGCGTGCGTCTCGAAGCTTGTCTAAGGTATCAGCTACCATCGGCAATGGATAACTGTCCCTGACTGTAACGCTATTAAGCTTCCTAAAATCGACACAGAATCGCCAACCATCTGTCTTCGGCTTTTTCACCATTACAATAGGTGATGCCCACGGACTGTTCGACGGTTCCACTACTCCCAACCGCAACATCTCATCCAACTCCGCATCGATAAACTTCTGCATTACAGGTGATACTCTGTAATATCGCTGTTTTATTGGCTCTGAGTTTGTCCTAATAACATGTTCAGCTACCGTAGTACATCCCAATTTATCACCCATCAAAGAAATGTTCCTGTCCACCAGTTCCTTCAACTCCAAATCTTCCTGAGGGGTAAGTATGTCTTTTTCCAGGTTGTTCAGCAAACACAAGCTTTTAGGATTGTCAACAAAACACCATTCCTTGCTACGCAAATTTGGCACAATACCAACCTTAGTCCAGAAATCAATTCCTAGGATAAGGAAATGGGGCAACTCTGGTACAACGATGACGTCAACCATTACAAATTGGCCTTCCACGGTCATTGGCAGCAAACAATTTCCAATGCTCTCACATTGCCTACCATCTGCAACAGTTAGCGTCGTCTTCTTGCTTCCATCCAAAGGCAAATTCAACTTGTCCAGCAATTTCCACCCCTTACCACCAAGAAAAGTCCTGGACGCACCACTATCTAACAACCCTAAAAGTGTGACACCAAAAACATTTACTTTAAGGTATGGTCGATCGTCATCTTGAGCTTGATGAATAATAAAATCCAATATTGGTTTAAATGTCGAGGCTTTATTATCGACAACATCGCTAACTTGACTTCCTAACGACGTCCTCTGGCGTTTCCCGAATTATTACAGTCCGGACAGGTCCTCACTGTAACGCCCTTCTTCTTACACCGGAAACAGAACTTCTCACCTCGCACTGTGCAACCTCGAGCAACATGTCCAGGCTTGTTACATCTAAAACATACAACACCCGGTTCAACTGTGTTCAAAGACAAAGATTCTACAGCTTCGGTTGTTTGAATGTAGGCCAAGTCAGGTTCGAGTAGGTTTGATCGCCGAGAAGGTCCTTCGAAACTTTCTACAAGTTGACGCTTATCCTCCAACTTCTTGCAAAGCGTGCGCAACTGAGGAACAGATGTAACATCCACGAGAGCCAGTTGTTGTTGATAGTAGGGAAGGATATTCCTCAAGAGAATTTTAAGCTTCATGCTTTCAGCAACAGGACATGTTAGTCGCCGGAAAAATCCTTCCATGACTGCCAAATACAAACCAAAACTTTCATCTGCACCCTGGGTTCTCCGTTTAATTTCCTCATACAATTTCTCATTGTAGCCGACCGGTTGATATTCTTCTCTAAACAATTTCACCAACTCTTCCCACGAATTAACTATTCCTCTAATGGATCTGTAGAAGGTGTATGCTCTACCCGAAAATAGATCAATTCCGGAATCCAGAAGTTCAAATGTGGAAATGTGTCGTGCTCGTCTAAGTTCTTCGACGCGTTCCAAAAATGCGTTCAGAGATAAACCCTTCTTCTCACCTGTGAACTTCAAATCCCACTTACTTGGAGGTACCGGTTTAGCAGTTCTTTGCCAATGAGTGGTTTCAGCCGTCTGTGGATGTTCTTCGTGAGCTTCTGGTCTAAACTGAACCGAAGATCTTGGGGCAGCAGCAATTCCCTGTTCGAAGCTATGATCTGAGTTCTCGTCTGGCATGCTCAACCCAAACGGTACTTCGCCTCGTTGCTTCTCTGCTTCTTCAGCTGCCATGTTCAATTTACCCATCAGTGACAGAGTATCTCCCAGCAGTTTAGACTTCAAAGCGATTTCCTCTTCAACATCGGACATCATATTATCAATACGCCCTAGGATATGAAAGCAATTTGTTTCGTACTTCAAATAGATACCACTTTTCTTTGTATCTTTAAAGCTATCTATGAGAGGACCAAGTTCATCCAACTTACATCGCACTGCCTCAGAATCTTGCTTGAAAGAAAACGGATACTTGGGATACCTGAAACTGTCACCACTTTTTTCCAGTTGAATGGCCAAAACTAGTCTGTGTCTCATGTCATCCACAGTACCAACTCCAATACCTCTATATGTAAGCTCGTAGGTGAGTTCATCCTGAGAAAGTCTATTAATCTGCATTTTGCGAGACATCTTGCTGCACAAGTCAACACTAAACAGTCGCAAAAACCAATAATCAAATTTTCCCGCACACAAATGCCAAAATATTCTGATAACAACACTTAAAATGCAAAGCACAAAATATAATGAGTCAACACAGGTCACAGATCGATACAGTCTATTAATTCAATCAAAAAAAAATACTGAGTAATTACCCCAACTATATAATAATCTAGTCCCTTCAAAGAGAAAAGTAAAGAAAATAGGAGACCTGAAAAGAAAAATGCACAAAAGTACAGGCAAAAGCGATTTTATAGACAAAATCTGAAAAATGCAAAGTTAATAAAAAAAAATTGCAAAAAAACGAGGCCCCACGTTGGGCGCCAAAAATGTGACGTAACCTAAAAGACTAACGCCACAATGGAGGATCCTGCCGCAGCTATGCTCGAAGCCGAAGATGGGGTGGGCTAAAAACAGGAAAAGGGCGCCAAGGAGTTGTTGGCTGATCCTCTGTAGCCAACACACAACGACTACAACTCCTAAAAGCCGCTGGTACACAATAGGGCACAATAAAATAACAAAAGAAAAAAACGTAGTCAAATAGTATATCATATAATAAAAAAAAATATAGGTATGTAAACCAGATATGGCGATATCTGACAATATATATATAATAGCAATACCAAAAAAACCACCAATGATATCAACAAATTAATTATCAATGAATATATATAATATAAATATAAAAAAAAAGCAATGAACATAAACCTGGGTGAAATTTAGACACCCGGTACTAACGTTGCGCTAAAAAAGAGAAAATCAAAAATAGGCGCGGATGACGCGATAAATACACTACACGAATGGAGCTCCGCACGCGCAGCGCACCGACGGGTCAATCGCACGCACGCTAACTACAACAATGAAGTCAGACGCAAACGGGAGTATCGACTGTTACTAAATCTTGACAAAAAATAGATATTACTATAAAGTCAAAATGGAATTTACAAACAGCAAAATTATTGAAGTGACTATAAACAAAATGAACCAAAATTATTAAGTACTGACTAAATGAATTTTAAACAATAATAAACAACTTAACTACGTGAGCAAAAGAAACAAAGTTAATAAATGAATAAATTTTACAAAAGTCCAAAAGAACGAACAGGGTGACCACAACAAGCTGTGGCCAGGCAACTACATATGAAACTAGCCGAACGGAGACGAAAGTTCGATCGGACGGGCGACGCGAAATCACAAAAAAACGAACACAAAATGGTCACAAAAAGCTGTGCCGGGCGCAACTTACAAGCCAGCCGCTGGACACGGTGTTCCAAACGGACTGGGGACAAAAACTATCTGACCTTACAGAGATGATCGATGGTCAGCTGGGCCGCCGGGTAACTTGCGACTCTCAACGCCCTGGTAACAATGGTCGATTTTACAGATGGACGGGCTACTCAGAAAATGTCCAAAAGCACGTGGTCCAAAACGCTGTACCAAAAAAAACGACGGAGGTACCAAAAAAAAGCGTTCCCCCAAAAAA
The DNA here is from genome assembly GCA_963966045.1 of Xestobium rufovillosum. Lineage (NCBI taxonomy): Eukaryota > Metazoa > Arthropoda > Insecta > Coleoptera > Ptinidae > Xestobium > Xestobium rufovillosum. Next base: position 18,031,068 of record OZ014504.1, read on the forward strand.
AAAAACCCTCGAGAGGGTTTTTTTCCAACAAACTTCCAGCCAAAAACGAAGGCAAACTGGTCCAAAATCCCCAAATCGGGAGTAGACGACGCTTCCTACAAACCAACCAGGCTGAAACGACGTCTGGAATATGTCCGGAGAAAATCCCAATTTCTTGGCTATGAAAAAATAACTTCACTACTCTCCGGAACACACTAAACCAAATACCTTCGAAATCGAACTAGAAGTGAAACAAAATCTACAGTGACCTAAGAAGATAGGGCCGAGGGCTGGGACGGAGGCATCTGCGAAAGACAACTGCGATGGCAGCTAAGGAGAGAAACTAATCATTAAATGGAATAAATAAGTTAGAGATAGCATAACAAACATTCCTAGCACGTTGTAAGTACCATAATCTTATATGAATTTAAATAAAATAAGTATTAAAATCCGAAAAATGTTTTAGTGTAAAATTTCACCGTTACACAGACGGAGTGATCACCCTGCAAGCATGAGCTCTAGACGGGGCCGCTATCAATTTAGGGCGACAGAACCGCAGTGATGCGCTTTCTTTAGACCCAACGAAGTCGCATCACTCCAATTCGGTCGCCATAATTTAATATTGGCCCCGCTAGAGCACGTTCTTGCAGGGTGATCACTCCGTCTGTTGGGCGGCCCAAGTATAGGTTGTTGCCGACTTTTTTGCGTTAACTCCGAATTTGTTTTTAAAGTTTCACGGCTCATTTTGTGTGTGTCCGGTGCCCAGTCAGATAAAGGAATCACGTCCCCAGAATCATTCCAAGGCTAGAATGAAAACGGCCCTGAGTCATATAAAAGTCATAAGATTGACCAAGATTATTTACGTGTCTTTCACTATTTGTACCTAGTTCCTGATAAGAACCGCTGACAACGAGTATGGCATAATGGCTAGTGCTTTCGTCTCGTTATCCAGGGTTGAGAAGTGTACTATTGTTGCCCTCGCACCTTATATCCCTAGCGCAATTTTTATTTTATCTAACCAACATATGTTGAGTTATGTTAAGCAATCCGTATTGTTTTATTTTCTACCCAGTTAAATTTGTACGTAAAGAATGAGCTAAAACTTGACTTGACACAATAAATCGGCAGCAAAATATAAATATTCGAGAAGACATAAAAGAGAAAAATGACTTCCAAGTTTGCTTGTTGCGAATCGATTTTATGTCACGTCTCGTAGACTGCGTAGAATTATTCCTGTAAAATTGAGGGATTGAAAAACATGGTATCTGTCTATTCTAAGTAAATTGATTTAGCTTCTCCACTGACCGTTTCATAAAGCGAAACTACAAGCTCAAATTATAAAGGCTGCCATAAATGAAAGATTTTAGTTTGTTAGACGTTTCGCAGATATAATAAATTTACTTACAAATTACATAATATACAGGTCAGGTTCTTGTAGGCAAAGAGGATCTGACAGTATTTATTATACTATTCGAAGAAAAAATGCTTCTATGTTATATGCACTAACCCATAGATAGAATATGTAACATGTTGAAGTTCCATAGAAAAGATAAAAAAAAGACAGACTACACAAGATTAGAAAGAGTAAGCCTTGGCCAATGTAAATGAAGTTTTTATAGTGGAAAAGAAGGAAGGTATCTGTACAAATTTTTAATACTTATATATCGGTTACCTCGGCTTCCGGACAAAGACCACGTCATGAATTGACTGGATGCTGACGTTTCATCTACTATCACAAGGGACATCGCCAGGGTTGCTGGACTGGCGCTGGGCTGATAGGACCAGGATTTGAGGGCTTATTTAAATCCGAAAAACGGGCAGTCAACGCGGAATTATTTGGATAAGTGATTACCGTGCACAAAGGTTTCGGGTGACTGATCATTCCGAATGTTTTGTAGGTAAAAGCCGTTGTCTTTATTTACACTTGAAAAGTTTCATTAGAACTGAGCTTATGGACTAAATAAACAAATAGGTATGACAAAGACAGATAAGTCCTGAGAGAAGAAGCACCAAAGAACAAGCAGAAGAATCAAGAGATAAGCAGGAAGTATTACGACAGTCGAAGGAGAGATCATGTAAGATATAAGGAGGGGGTTAAAGTGATGATCCAACGAGTAGTGCCTTCCATTGATCGAAACCAAAAAATGCCATCTGTATTGCATTGTCACCACCTTGGATAATGACTGCTTTGTGCTTAAAAACTTACTGAAACAGTATTCGCAATGGTGTCGTACCTTCCGTACCTTTGAAGAAATGGACTATACGTTAGAATAAGGTGACACGTAACTGCATCCTTTCCTATCCTGAGCTAACCTACGCATTTCTCCAAAAGTAGAGCATCCTACATCCCCAACTATTTGAGAGCAGCAAGTAGTGTAATCTGGACCTACCCGTAACATTTTCTTATTTCTTACTTCGACTCTAGTATGCCATGAACTAATCCTTCGTATCTCAGAAGGTGTCCTATCATCCTATCTCTCCTGTTAGTTCTTTATTGTCTTCCGTAACTTTCGCTTTTTTCCAACTCTTTCTAATACCTCCCTATTGCTGACCTTCATCATTCGTTTGTAGCACATATTTTTTCCGATCCGCTGTCCCTATCGTCCAAGTTTCATACCCGGCGTACAGCGTACAATGCCGTACTCCATACACACGTTTTTAATAGTCTCTTCGGAGTTTCTATATTTGCCGTTCCCGAGCATAACAGTTGTTTCTTTTTGTTAAACGCAATTCGGCCCTGCGATATTCATTGTTTTATACTTGTCATAATAATAACTTTCATGAGCACATTTTGTATCAATAAATTGATGTTCTAAAAGACAGGTGGAATCAATTGAATGTCGGCAGATCACGACAGGTTACATTTAAAATGAAAACTTATTTAAATATATTCCTTAAAAAGATTACAGTTCCTAAGATTTATTTGATAAATAATGCAGAATTCTTCAACTGCATTATTTCATGATAATCGTACAACATATTCTGCAACAGTGGGTAACAAATATCGAAAATAGAGCTGATGGTGAATCGCCTTGTTTGCCCCGGAAAGTCGTCGCGTGCAGGAAGAGAATGAATAAAGAACGCAAAGAAAGTTTTCTTATAAAACTCTATCTAAACCATTAAGGGATTAAGGGAATTCCGTATCAGAGTTTTATGTGACATAATTCTGTCAAATTTTAAATACAAACACATATAACTTGAGTAGAATATAAATACAACTTTATAAAAATATACTGACGATAAAAATAATACCACTTGTATCGTTGCAAAAGTAAACACTTTGGATAATCAAAATTGATTAGTGTTTACTTTGGACGTTCTGACGTCACGCCGCGATCCAGAAGTTAGGTACGTCATCTGTGTTCGTCAACACAGGTGGGAGAAGCACGTGCGCGCCATACGAGACAACAGTCAAGCGAGATGGATGATAATTGCGCCCGACACTAATGTGACGTTATGTATTTTCATCCGGTACTACTCCTCGCGCTAGAAATCTGGAAGTGAACCGCCGAAGCTAGACCCCGCTCTTCGCTTATAAAAGTGGAGGATCCCGAGAAGAAATTCAGTACCTGGTCGTCCGGCCCTCAGTCAGGACCAGTACTCCCAGCATCGGAGATGATGCTGGCCGCTCCGATCCGAAACAGAAGTACTTGGCTGAGTCGTGTGATTAACTGATATGCAATAAATAAATTTGAGCAAGTGCCCGGTGTATGATAGCTGGTTTTCAAGAAATATTAACTACCAAACACAACCTAGTTGCGAGTGGATTAGATCCAGCTTTTCGTAGCGAGGGAATAGACACAGCAGGAGCTAAGGGTGTCTGCTGGTGTGGGTTGGATCGATTCGGCAATCTCGTGGTGACATAAGTCAACAAATGAGACGACATACCGGCGGGAATCGATCACACCTGGCCGAACCGGCGGCCTTTAGTACAATCCAGCTGCAATACCGTCTATTTCCCCGATACGCATAAGCCGGTGATATTCCAGAGAAGATTGTAATCTGGGGGCTATCAGGTAAACTCCACGAAACCGATGGCAATTCAGTTTGATCATACGACTAGCCCGTGGCGGGTCCAATCAGGATGAACCGCGAAAACCGATTTCATTTTCATAAAGAAAACCCATTTACCTAATTTCATGTAAATACCGATTTTCTTGTAAATATTCTTTTATTATTTTCCTTCTATCTTGTACATAGTTAAAGTAATAGAATCCCGATATAATTTTCTTATGTGTTGTTATTTTAACCGTCGTTTTTAGCAATAGTAAAATAACCCAACCCTTTCTGCGACTGAAAGCTAAGGGTAGCAACGAATAAGTCTCATACCGACCAGATAAAACGAAAGAAGCTGTTCAAAAGCGAACGACCAGATCTTCGTAGATACACACTGTGTCCCAATACGTGATACCGAGGGATACAGCTGTATATATAAGGGCCCGAATCCAGAAGCACCGAGGAGGATTAAGATACGTCATTGTATGAGTGCCGTCCGAGAGTAAAAAGAGATTAGCAATGTTGTATAAGTGGCGACCGAGCAGGGACATTTTCAACGTTGTATAAGTAGCCGAAAGGAAGAGACATAGTAATCGTTGTACACTAAAATTCAATGAATCTGAATAATATAAGTTATCAGGTCAGGTCAGGTATATCGGGTTTCTGAAGGAAATCGGAAACAGTGCTATTGAAGAAAACATAGTAAGTCGGAGATGAACGATCTACTTGTAACAATACAGTCTTCGGAATGTAAATTAATTTGCAAAGTAGCTGCCTTAAGACTTTGTCGTATTCAGAAAAGAGTAATAAGTTCACTACATTCATCATAAAAACAATAGACAAAGATGAAACACGACACGTGTCCAGCCGAACAATTAGGCATTTTCGAGGGTATGAAGATAAACTATGAGTACTCCTGAAGATGCTGAACTTGTATATTAGATATACAGGGTGTAACTGAAATGCTTGGCAAAATTTTAAGAGTGTGATTTATGGAAACAAATAGGCACCTAATGAAAAAAGTTCCTATGGACATGTGTCCAAAAATGGTCCCCTAAAAGTTTTAGCCATTTTATTGTTGGAACAGGTGTGTACCTACCTACTTATGTCATACGATTTTGAATAAAACAGCTTATTAATTATTTTAAAACTGAAAAATATACGTATGTAATACGATTGAAGTTAAAACTACATGCTCAGAGTATATGTTCGAAATGGCTTACTTCAGCAACAATACAGGTCTTTCAACGTCGAACCTTCGACTACCAAACACGCTAGGATCCGAGAATTTCGAATTAAAAAAAAGTGTCATTTATACAGTCGCGGAGAACTTTTACAGTAGGAATCGGTTTAGCGTAAATAAGATTTTTAGGTGGCTCCATAAGAAGAAATCTAATGAGTCGCAATCAGGAGAGCGTGCTGGCCACACAACTGGCCCACCCCTGCTAATCCATCTTCTTCTAATACCGGTGGTGAGTGTTCCTCTGAACTCCACGATAAGCAGTACTTATTACTTACGTACGCAAGATTCTCTCTCGTGAAAACAATGATGGAGCGGCATAAATCTGATGAGCCAACTTGCAGTTACCTTTGCTTGTCCATAGGTGAAATGTATGTATGCCATAACGTCAATAGTGAAATTCATGATTTTCAAAACTAATATAATACCAGAAAAAAATCTACCCGAACTTGCTTCAACAACTACTGCCCGGGCAAATCCGTCAACAGGCATTGAACTACAGAGTAAGTTCTTCATGAGGGCGTGTACTAGACGGTAGCAAAACATTAGGAAACTCCCTACCACTTTTCATTGAAACTAAATTTATTGGGAAACTGTTTGTGCGTAAAATATATGTTCACCATCCGCTTGTATACAATACTGCAATCTTCATCTAAAATTCACGTTAACGTGCTGATGTATAAATGTTAATTACAAGGTTTATACTTCTTCGTGAATCAGAATCAGGACCTGTAAAATCCAGAAATTAATATTACCGGCCATGCAATTTCTTTATAATATATCCGGAGAAACTGTATGCATGCGCCTTTACTGCAAAGACTCGTTGATTAACAGGTCAGTTGGCGAATGTACATGAAACTTTCATTATCAACGTGCATACACGTGGCTTTCTGATAATAACTTTTCCAGAGCAAACTATAAAAAACCGTTTAGTTCTGTTGCCGTACCCTGCATTTTATGCCAGCATAAAGTGCTTATTAATAAAGTAAAAGTGAACTGCGCTAGACTGCAATATTGATCGATTGAAAAGTAGGAAAAAGAGAAAGAAAAAGAGGGATCTTTAAAATTAATGTTATCGACGTACCAATTTAATCCTAATAACAGGAACGATTCAGTTTATAATAAAATTCTCCCCGGCTCGCTTCACGTCGGCCTTCCAATAAATGTCAAAAGCATGCCCCGTTCTGCGATTATTAAAGCGGATAGCGGATGCCGTGTTATAAATACACAAGGCACTTACTTCAATTCTGGCAACTTGAAGAATACTCCCTCCGGGATATAAAATTAAGTACTTCTCCGTTTCGGTCCTGACCGGCAACAACTTCCCATTTTTGCTCCAGCTGTATACGTACTTATTTCCGATATTCTCGTTCATTGAGATGCATTTTATGGCGAAACTCTCACCCTGAAAAAAACAATTTACGAAATGAGAAACATTCACGAAAAGATCCCAACGGTCTCATAAAATTCAACTTTTCATTGATTGATTGATTTCAGCTTTAGCAATTTCATAACTGGTCTCTGGAGAGTAATTTCAAGCATACAGTTTAATACAGTTCCGTAAGGTATTCAAAATTGACAAGAGTCAATGTATCAAAACTAACAGGAATAAAATGTTTCCAGTGGCGGCTCGTCCGATGGCGTTGCTTCACCTAAAATTTACCGGTTAACTTTTCCTTTTTCAAAAATGTTTTTATATAATTAGAATTGTATAAAATGTTACTTTTATAATTATTCCTTTTATTTTCATCCGATGCTGCAAAGTCTTTTCGGCGCTGGTGCGTTGCAAGTTATACAGGGTGGATTATAAAAAACGCCCCAAGCCATAACTCCATTATTTTTAAAGATATGACGATACTTCTTGGAGCAAAGTTGCATAGTTTATTGTCATCTATTTTTTGGGGTAGATGCTCAATCAATGCCGCTTCCTGTTTAACCGGAAGTGACATCAACTTCAGTTTTTTAAATAGAACACCCTGTATATTTTATTATTTTTGGATTCCTTGTTAAATTATCTTTTAAAAAGTGTTGTAGTACCATATGCCTAAAAGTAATACCTAGTGAGATATTTAATAAAGTACTTATACTGTGGAAAGAATAGAAAATTTTTGTTCACTTTAACTAATACAAGGGAACGACTAAACTTAATTTATTACAGATATTGCTCAAACAATTCACCATTCTCTTGAACACAATAACCATACTTTCTGGCTATTCCACTGGTGACATTCTGTATAAAGTTTGATGGTATTTCCGCGACAAGCGTTGATTATTCGCTGCCTCAAAATTTCCTCGTTTTCTAGACGTGTGAATTAAACAAGATCTTGTAGGTATCCCCATAGCCAAAAATTGAGGGGTGTTAGGTCTGGCGATCGTGCAGGCCGCCTAACTGGTTCATTTGTTCCAATCCACCATACACCAAATTCGACGTTTAACCATTCATCATTAATTCTAGAATTATGAGTCGTACCCCCATCTTGCTGAAAATACATTGAATTCGTTCAGCAAGAGGCAAGTTGTCAACAAAATTAACAATTTCTGTAGTCAATAGTTGACCATATCTTTCTTGATTTAGCGATCCGTTTATGAAAAAGGGCCCAATCAGTCTATTACCTAAAATGAGGGTTAAAATGCCACACCACACATACTCTCTCGTCGGAAACTGCACGGTGCAAAGGCGTAGTGCTCTCCCACTATTTCTATTGCATTCAAAATATACTTGAATCATATCTGTTAACACATTGTAATCCATGATTAACAACAAAAAGTATAAAAACCCTAAGCGAAAATGCGAACCGACGACAATATTATCAACATTATTTCATACTATTGTTTTCCACTGCCTACTTTATTAAATACATTAATTGACGAATATCTCACTAAGTATTGCTTTTAGGCATATGGTTCTGCAAAACTTTTTAAAAGACAATTAAACATAGAATCCAAAAGCAATAACATATACAGGGTGTTCCATTTAAAAAACTAAAGTTGGTGTCACTTCCGGTTAAACAGGAAGCGGCATTGATTGGGTATCTATCCCAAAAAATAGATGACAATAAGCTGTGCAACTTTGTTCCAAGAAGTATTGCCATATCTTTAAAAATGATGGAGTTATGGCTTGGGGCGTTTTTTATAATCCACCCTGTATGTGACAATCTTTCAAGTAAACCGATATTTAAAAAAAAGATGGTACGCCGAATTCGGGTAGTTGTGCAGCAGTTATTATTTGAATAAGCTTTTATGTCTGCCGTGTTTAATTATATTAGTATTAAATTAATTATAGGTGCATGGAATAAAGCGGCTTTATTAATGATTTCCGCAATGTAACTCGTGCTCTTCACAGACTTGAAGGGGTCTTCTAAGCAGTTTACTATTTCATTCTAAGTTCAGTGTGCCTCTGAAACGTTATTTAAGGCCGCTCGTCGAACTTTCTCCTGTCTCGCTCGGACTCGTTGGTTGTCCGTGAGAACCAGGTGTTCGTTTTTCAAAGACTCCACAGCCAACTTTCAGTGTATCTACCTGAAATTTTGCAAACTAAAGCTTTTTGTTGTGTAGAAATGCGCTATGATCTCAGTTTTCTTTATAATTTTAGAAAAGGATGCCTTATTTCACATACAAAATTTGAGAAAAATGCTAGCTTTTAAGTAAACAAAATGATCATTTTTTTGAAATTACAAAAAAACTGGGATCATAGCGCATTTCTACACAACAAAAAGCTTTAGTGTGCAAAATTTCAGGTAGATACTCTGAAAGTTGGCTGTGGAGTCTTTGAAAAAGGAACACCTGGTTCTCAGGGACAATCAACGAGTCCGAGCGAGACAGGAGAAGACGGTCGCAAGCCCCCTTAAGTTGCAATCGCCCTGGACTCGTATTTACATTTTTCAAAAAAAATATTTTATTGATTATTTATAGGTAGCAAGTGATAATTAAAAATTTGTTTCCAATAGTTATAAAAGTAATGATTCTAATCTAAAGAATGATGGAAGATATTTGTTAGATTATTTAATCGAGAGTAGGATTTTTACAAAACCGAAGGGTATATTCCTAACGCAAAATTAATTTTTTTTATTTCTTAGTGCATGTCCAATCTAGGGTTGCAATAACTTCGGATCAAAATAACTAATAGATCGGTTGTATTTGTATCTCGTTAAACATACGAAAGAAACAAGACAAATAAATTCGAAAAGGAGTACAAAACACAGGAACTTACAAATCTCGCTAAGCCTCCAATCCCACTAGAACCTCAAGAACAGAGCAACAATAAACGGATCAATAATTTCACATACGCACAAGTCGCCGTAGGAGAAAAATGAAGGGATGACGGACAACAAAATGAAATTTAACAAACTTCTTAAACGAATTCAGAACCATGTTTATTCAACTAAGGAATCGAAACAACACTATTCTTAACATACAACTGTCATCAATAAAATACATTGTAACGTGGAACTCTAACGAACTAATCAACCATAAACAAGAACTAATTGCATTTCTAACTTCAAACAACACTATACTCTATTCAAATAATGCTATACTCTTAACAACACCATCCATCCTGATGATACTGCTGACGGTGGGGCAACAATTATCACATAACGAGTTACCCATTATTCGACGAAACCGATACAAGCTGCAAGTGTTCATTTGAACACTAATCCTTGGTTTTTCGTTATATCAGCAATCTACAGCCCACCCAGACACACAATTTCTTCAGAGCAATATAAACATTTCCTCCAAACCTTAAGAAACAAATTCAGAATAGGAGGTGACTGGAACGCGAAATATACGAACTGGGGACCTAGACTAATAAGTAACCACAAAAGGTCGAAACCTACTTCTCTTCATAACCGAAGGCAACTTAAACGGTACCTATCCACTGGCGAACCTGCATACTGGCTTACAAGATTCCTGATTTGCTCGACTTCTTCGTAACCAAAGGCATATCCAGAAATAACACTCTTTTAGAATCAAATCTCGATCTCTCGTCAGATCACATACCCGACTTAGCCAACAGTAATAAAAAATGCAAATAGCCCCAAACTTATCTCTAAACGAACCGACTACGACTAGGATAAATTTGGTCAAATCATTAACGAAAAAATATATGTGCAACTTTGTTAAAAAACCCGTGAAGAGATCGACCTGGCGACAAATTACTACGGGAACCTGTTACAAGAAGCAGCCTTTCAAGCTAACCCAGTCAAAAATCAAAAAACGCCAGACACATGCAGAATTCCGTTACATATCCGTCAGCTTATCGCTGAAAAAAGAAGGGCTCGAGGAAAATGGCAGTGAATGCTCACAATACAATATAGGTTAAAACATAAACTTCGAAACGTCCTGCAAGAATTTAAAAACTCCACTTTTAACGATTATTTGTCACACCTCAAAAGAGAGGATCATACAATCTGGAAAGCGGCAAAAAATTTTTAACGACAACCACACGTTCCACCTATAAAACATGAAAACGGATCATGGTCTATTTCTGACAAAGAAAAGGTAGATACTTTCGCAAGTTACTTCTCCAATGTGCTTGAACCATTTTCTTCTGCAACACCAGATGCTCCTTGTCAAATGTCGCTACCCGTAAAATCTTTTAAACCGAGTGAAGTCCGTCAGGTAATAAATAAACTAAAGTTAAATAAGGCACCAGGTTACGATTTAATAACGGCTCAAATTCTGAAAATGTTACGCCTAAAAGGTCAATAATGCTTCTTACTTCTCTGTATAATCGAATGCTCAGTACCTAGGCCCAATTTGGTGGAAATACGCGGAAATAATAGTTACCACCAAGGCCCCAAGCTAGGAAAACCACCACATGACGCTGCATTTTTTAGATCTATTAACCTTTTACCTATATTAGGTAAAGTCTTGGAAAGATTATCCACGAAAATATTGACCTACAACAACTGCTACCAACACACCAATTTGAATTTCGCCAAAACCACTCCACGTTACAACAGACACACATAATTGTTAGCAAAAACTCTTACTATCTAATTGTCATTATTTATTCTTAAAATCCTATCTGTCTGGCTGATTCTTTTCAATAAAACACAACAACGTCCTATCAGATATCAGATATACATCGAATAAATTCTGGAGTACCCCAAGGCAGTGTTTTAGGTCCCCTACTGTATCTCCTATACACAAGTGATATACCACAAACGCCAAGAACGGTAATCGCTACCTTCGACGTCGATGCAGCAGTACTGTCTATACAACATGAAGACAGACAAATAGTATCGCAAGATCGCAACAACTTCAAAACCATCTTGACCTCACAGTGTGGCTAAAGAAATGGCAAATAAAACCAAATCAATCGAAGTCCGTTCAGGTCACTTTTACAAACAAGTTCTCCGTTTACCCTCAAGTAAATATTACCAGTACCAGCCAAAACATTAGCGAAATACCTAGAACTACATCAGCGCCTTACATGGTACAGGCATATACAGTGCAAAAGAACACAACTGAATCTCAAGTTCCAACAGATGTACTGGCCCTTAGAGCGAAAATCCAAATTGTCTATCGATAATAAAATTCTTGTATAGAAAACTATTCTGAAACCAATATGGACGTACAGAAATCAATTATTGTGGGGTTGTGCCAAAACATTACGGATAAAAATCATTCAGCGCTTCCAGTCAAAAACAATGCGCACCATGGTATGGGTCAAATCAGATACTTCATAAAGACCTCGGTGTTCCATTTGTCACAGGTGAAATATCAAGACGATGTACTTCGAAAGCCTTCATGGTCATAAGAACCCACTTGTGGAGCAACTCACTGATCCGGATATTGGTATATGCCACCCATCAAACGCTTAAAACGACCCTGGCCACGGGACTTTCTACGATAAGCTAAGTGTCTAAATCGAGGAGAAGAATTATCACTGGAGAATTTCTTTCTATAAGTCAAAATTCAATCATCCCATTTACCTACTTCGTACTCCGCGGTAGAGTAGTTGTAGATATGAAGTAGTATGTAAAAAATGTATTGAAGCGAATCGAATGTATTTAATAGTACATTTTTGGTTGCTCAACAGGACCGTCGAAATACAGCATGTATTAAATTCCCTTGCAGCGGGGTGCGCGTGGATTATAATATTTTTATGCGTTATTATTTATAATAGCAGGAATGTTCAGTTATTGTAATTTATAATGTTATCATATCTACATACTTCTATGTAGCATTTATGAATTCGTGTAGCGTTTTCTTTGTTCAACTGGTCCATTCATAGTTTTGCAAGTTGTTTATATGTCTTGGAGTTGTTTGAGTTTGATTTAAGCATTTGGGCACTGGCGGCTATTATATTGGGATCTCAAATGTGCATGCCGCTGGTGTTACATACTTTCTTTGGCTGCTTGATGTGCCAGCATGTTTTTCATTTGAAATGTAAATGTATGCACTTGGCAGATGAAATAACTAAATAAATAAAGAATGTAAAATATACGAGGGTTAGTGCAGCGATCTCGAGCCTTTACTTTGTAGTATATATAACAATGCGATGGTCCTGGCTAGATGATGCTTATTTCATGTTCGGGGGATAGCACGATGAGTAAGTGGAGACAATTATTAAATCTTAATGCCGAAGCTTATGGACATTGCACCGCGGACGGGATGAAATATGTCATTAGTGCACGGTTTTCCGAATGAAAAACTGGATGAGACATGAACAGGTCTTCTAAATAAAGGCCAGTGAGTGAGGAAAGCATGCCTTAGGGAAAACACCCCCCTCCCAAGGTGTGGGCAACTCAAACACAATCCATTCCTACGTAGACTATCTAAAACCAATTAACACCATGACAATCAAGATGCTTTCGACACGATACTAATATTAGGACCTTAATCAATCAATAGAATGTCTAAATAAATAAGTCTGGTAATTAAAGTTTCCATTAAAATAATTAAAAATATTCCGTGTGTCATAAAATTTATTCGATGTGTCCTTTCGATAACCCATCTCATCCAAAGTCAGTTGAGGTGTAGCGGAAATTAGTTGGGTAACAGACAACGTAGGTAAAAGACGGTCACGTGATCACTTCGATAGGTTTTCAAATAAATTGTTAATTAGGTTAATTAATAAGCGCTAAACAGGTAGCTAGACAGGCAGAAACTTGCAAGGGCGGGGGTAGGAGACCATTACAAAATACGTCATTTAATTAATTTTCTTATTTTTCACTGGGGGTGGGAGACCATTATAGAATACGAAATTTAATCAATTGTCTTATTTTTCACAAAGTCCTGAAAATGTTTTGAGACGGAAAAAGAACCAAAGAGTATTTTGATAGTAGATGCCAATTACGTATTGCTTTTTAAGAGGGAACATTTTTGTTATATGACAATTTATGTATAAATGCAAAAATATGTATTTTGTTCGTCAAAAATATTGTGTCTCTGATCTCTGTGCATTTCAGTCTTAAGTGTGAGGATTTTTTTTCAAATGCATCCGTACCTATTATTTATTATATTAAAATACTTAGTGCAAATTGTATTATGGTAACTTTTAATTATCCGACTAATTATCCGACTAATTACTTTAGCGTAGGTAATCTTAAAAGAAAGTTCGAACAGATTTCACCCAAAAAAGTGATGACGTTAGTTTCGTGTTACGGCACCATATTGTGTGTAGAGCAAGCTTCAGAACTTCTTATACAGCATTTTTTCCTATTTGTTTTATATTTTATATAGTTAATTACCGATTAAAGAATATTTCTCTGAAATGATATATCTTTAGAGCGGAAAATCGTTTAAAAGTAAATTTGTAAATTGATGAACCCAATTTCGCAATAATTTCTTTCCAGAATTTACAACGAATATCTTCAATATTATAGCAATTAATCAATTCGTTTTACATTTTGTGAGGGAAACATAAATAAAAAGTTGCTTGAATGATACAGCTAAGTGAATCAAGACGATATACAGGTACCTAATTGCGAAACAGCTATAAAAAATAATTTATGAAATTAGTTAGAAACCACATCTTTCTCCAAATTTGAAGAAAATCGACAAGTGAATTTCATAGAAAAACTATTGTTATGAATTTGAATTTAGAAAGAAAGTTGCATCTTCTAACGTTCTCTCACAATATTATGTTTATATCTAATAATGCTCATCAGTCACTTAAAGACAGATTTATTGCTCGTTTTGCTGTTCACGGAATTAATATCAGACAACCAAACCTTTTGACGATGCCTCAGCATGCTACCGCATTGTTCCAACGTTCATTTACGTACAACACCATCTCCCTTTATAATGCTTTGCAAAATTATGTAAAAGATTTGTGGACGATTTCAAAGTTCAAGTCATCTGTAATAAAAAATTATGTTTGACAGCCAATGAGTGGGGGCCCATTTTGGTTTTGATTTTGATTGATTAATTTTCTAATTGAATCAATCACTTATTCATTCATTCAATTAATTTGAATCAACTTAACATTTAAATATTATATTTAAATTTTATTTTCTTTTCTTTTGTAGTTCTGTATTAAGTTGTTTGTTCACTCTTACTCAGATCTGATACTTCTTACAAAGTATAATCTTGGGAAATCAGGGGCCGAGTAAACTCTGCCCTAGCCTCCCCCGCTGAAATATGTCATGTCCCTATCATAACTGTAACAATGTACCAAAATGATAAATAAAGACTTGTTATTATTATTATTATTATAAAAAACATTGTGCCTCAAAAGATTTCAAAATTTCATTTAAAAACACCTCGTTGATACCGAAATAAAGAACACAACGAAAAGCAAAAACAAAAAGTTCGACTGAGGCACACTAAGCCGATACCATATCCATCTCGCCACAGCAAGTGCTATAGGTTGTTGCTTAATAACACGCATTTCTTCTCTTATACTCTACATCGGTTATTCTACTATTCTCTATGTATATATTTCAGACGGAGACAATGGAACTTCGGACGAAGAAGGTACGGCAGGGGTGAGGATTTACTGCCATTGTTATCTTCATCAGGCGAACTGGGAGACGAGCTGATCGCCGCTCGCCGTCTTACATTATACCGCGCCAGTTCGTGCATCGTTCCACTCATTCGTGCAACAGGGCGGTGTTGATCTGCAGGCTGATTATTTGATTAAAGCTATGCGAGTAAGAATATCATAGGTGTAAGACATAAAAATATTATATTTTATTATAGTTAATTAGATAAAAACTAAAAGGGTGAAAATGCGTAATTTTAATTATATTTTACCTGTTTTAGAAATATTTGGGAGGGCGGCGACTACGAGTCGCAACTGTTTATTCACATGTTCAATGATTCAGTGAGTTTAGCAATAAGAAAGCAATTCCCGAGTTTTAATCAATACAAGACAATGTATCGTAAGCGGTTCGAGATACAAAAATAATGAGAAACTGGTATACTGATTGGGGCGCTTGCGAAAATGTGGAGTGAGCAAGTTTGTGCGCAAAATGTACGGCACTTTAAATGTCACGGCTCATTTACTCCTCAAATTTAGCACAGAGAGCGCCACGAGAGCGAACGAATTGCTGCGGCAAACTAATAATAATTATTGCAAGCCATTGAAGATCGTCCATCAACAATTTCTAGGACGTTAGCATTACAGTTTTACGTATCGCAAAGCATTGTATGGAAGATCTTTAAAAGGGAGCTCCCTTTCCAAGAAATACTTCTATAGAAATATGGACATGAATAATTACTGAGAACGTGTGCAACCAAAGTGGCGAATCTTAAATAACTAAGCAAAAAATGGGATAATTTTCATAGATTTGGCGCAACAGAACTTTTGGCATAGTATCCATGAAAATGTACAGGATCCACGAAGATAAGAGTACCTATCATAACCCTTAAAATTATTTCCATTGGACGAACGGAAGAAACGTAGCGCGAAAGTTCGTCAGCTCTGTACAATAAATTCTCTATTTAAGTTTATAAATGGATGCCTTTGGGGTCATACTTGATCTTTTTACATTGCATTTATGTCACATATTACCAATTAGTTTAAAATACTCATATTCTTAAAAGAGAAGAAATAAATACCTTTGTAATGGTTAGACTCATCGGCTGAATTTTAATAATTGGCGGTGCCCTTATTGAAACTTTCTTCGAAAGACACTGTTGTATTCCATTGTCTTCGACCTGGCAAGTGAATGTTCCCTGGTCTAGTATCGTTGCTTTCTCAATTCCTAAGAGAGCCACGTACTGGTCACTCATGTTTTGATCTGGTATAAGACGAGTCCATCGATGACTGCTAAAATTAGTAAAATAATAATTATTACGAAAGTTAGAAGAATCTAAAGAAGCTAAAGAATTTTTTAGGACTGAATAGAGCGGCAGCTGCATATTCTAGTGGGATGAAAGCAATACGTAGACATAACCATAGAAAAAATGAAAATATTATATGTGGTATAAGAATGCACAGAGATAATGCCAAAAAACTCTAACAAATTTAAAAAATCGTCATTCCGTAATTGTTCTACGAGACCGTTACCTGCAAATCAAAAGAGAAGTAAATACTGAATAAATCCGTCCATATACGTATGTACCGATGAAAGAAGTGAGCAAGCCCCAGATGCGACTTACGTCACGCGAGAGGATAGGAATTCCCGAATTAATCTCGGCACACGGCTCCAAAGTGACGTAGAAGTTCTTGACGCCCCACCTTTGCGGCATGGCAAGTATTCGCGATGAATCTCTGCACACGGCACCAAGGTGACGTAGGAAAAGTCGATGTCACACCGCCGCCAATAGCCCCTCCCCGGGGCAATAAAACAGAAGACCGCACCACTGGAAAGGAGGATTCTTCTTCTCACATCCGAACTAGAAGTACCTGATTGAACGCTCCTGACTTCGCCGTGTAATCGACTGATAGTCATCGTCTTATAAATTAGAGTAACATTACCCAGTCACAACCTGGCTTGGTCTACCTTATGCGTACCTAATAAGTAGTAATGTGTTCATGCCAGTGAAGGTTAGATCGATTTGGCAATCCTGTGAGACTTCGGTCTGGAACGGGACATTTTTACGGCAGAAACCGATCGCACCTTGTGTAACCGGCTGCCCCTGGTGAGATCTTAAGGAAGAACTGATTACTTATTTGCCACGCATAAGCTAGTGGCGTTCCCCATCGGGATTGCACTCTGGTGCTGCTACAAGAATCACCGACCGAAATCCCGCCTAGGAGTCAGCGCACCTCGGTGCTACCAGATATTCTCGGAAAACTCTGTAATAATTCAGTTTTGATCACACGACCGGTCACTAGCGCACTATCAGGACACACCGCGAGAACCGCTTTTTATATCAATGTAAATATCTTGTTTATACCTAACCCGACCAGACCGTAAATACAATGAAAGACCCGAACCCCATTAATATACAGCGTGTCCCAATACGTGATACCGAGAGCTACAGCTGCATATTTAGGGACCGAATCCAGAAACACCGCTAAGTATTGGGAAACGTCATTGTATAAATTGGCGTCCCAGAGAACAGGGACATTTTCGTCGTTGTAATGTCATTAGCAATCATAAGACCAAATTAGAAAATTGCATAATTGCGTAACTTCATATTTTAAACTACCTACTGTTGAGGTTCAAATGAAATTTTCACATGATTATTTACTTCACTATAACTAAAATTTTTCGTTTTTTAGTAATGGTTCGTGACCTTAGGAATGGGTGAAGCAGATTCTTTGCTTGCCCACATTCGTGGCCAATAAAAGTTGCGTTTTTCACTGTTTCGTGGAGACGAAGTAATTGCTACTTACGATACACGTATCACAACCGTTCATATTATGATACGAGAAGTGACAAAAACGATACCGATGGAAATACAAAAGTCTGAAAAATGAACGATAATACAAGGTCGATTCGAAAGATGGCAGGTAACTTCTAATAATGAACAGAACAAATAAATAACCAATGAGTCTACAGGCAACATCCAGACTCCAACTAGATGACAGAACGATTTTCTGCGGTGGAGCAAAATTTAGACTGATGCTTGGAATGCTGGCGAGGTAGGACATGAACGAGAAGATATACAGGATGTTCTACGCAAACCGTTCATTAAAAGTTTATAGAGTTCCCATTATAATTGAAATTTGAAAATTTATAGCTTAACATAGTTGATTCTGTCTTTCTCGGATAAAATACTTTCAGCTTTCTAGCACTTTCGGTGTCATTTAAATCTAACACCCTTATTTGTACTTCTTCGGATTCCGTGTTGAATTTGGAACAACATTTGTTAACGGTTGTACACCTATCTTTTTTAGCTTTAGAGAAAGATATTAATTTCTACTTTTTTAACCCTTAAAACAAACGTTTTCATAATTCGCTATAACTTTTCATCGGAATAAGACAAAAACGTGAATCATGCCTATTATTGTAGCTGGAATAAGATTAGTTATATAGGGAGCCGCAATAGTAAATTATTGCTGTATTTTCTACCATGCCAGACGATATTATGATTCTTAATGTATGGAAGACGAGGAACAAGAGTATGGAAATAAGAAAGTTGCATCTGAGTCGCCCTGCAGAGAGCGTTCGTTTAAAGTTGTTAAAATAAAAGTTGCTATTGACATATCTTCTACCACTTGATTTTTCTTTTGTTGACTTTTTGCATCACAAATACTGTTAAAATATCACTGCCAAACGCATTAGGTAGTCGCAAGTGGGTACCAGACGGCCCCAAAAATATTGAAATGGGTGTGTCACGTGACATATTTTCTACCAACTGATTTTTCTTTTGCTAACTTTTTGCTTTATAAGGAATGCCAAAATATCACTGCCAGACGCAAAAGATAGGCGCGAGTGAGTGCCGGACGACCCCAAAGTAGTTAGAAAATGTGAGCCTCAGATACGAACCCGTTCGGAGCACATAGCGCCATCGAGTTCTCGAGGTGCCATCGACTTCTTCGGCAGTGACCTTGAAAGAGACCAGAGGCTGCTGAAGAAGTCGTTGAGGCATCCGAAGAAGTGTTTTCAGCAGCGGCATCTGCAGCAGCCTCTGGTGTCTTTGAAGGTCATTGCCGAAGAAGTGGGCATGTCTTCAGCAGCGTCTGGTGTCTTTCAAGGTCATTGCTGAAGAAGTGGTGTTCAGCAGCAGCCAGGCGCATGCGCCGGGGCTATTCCTCAGGTCAGTCCATCGAGTTCTCCATCCACTTCAAGTGGGCGTGTCTGCAGCAGCCTCTGGTCATTGCTGAAGAAGGGCCTCTGGTGTCTTGCCATTGCGCACCCAAGCCGCCATTTTGGGGCCTTTGGTTGTGGCTCAGGCGCCTGCGCCGGGGCTCCGCCTTCAGCAGCTTCTGGTCATTGCTGAAGAAGTGGTCTTCAGCGGCCCCCCTGGTGTCTCTCATTCTGTTGGGCCTTTGGATGTGGCTCAGGCGCCTGCGCCGGGGCTGTCGCGTACAA
This sequence comes from Xestobium rufovillosum, assembly GCA_963966045.1. Classification (NCBI taxonomy): domain Eukaryota; kingdom Metazoa; phylum Arthropoda; class Insecta; order Coleoptera; family Ptinidae; genus Xestobium; species Xestobium rufovillosum. The sequence continues at coordinate 18,050,664 of OZ014504.1, forward strand.
AGCACGTGTTGCTCACTGTTCAGGCCAGTCCATCCTGGCCCCATCCACTTCTTCGGCAATGACCAGAGGCTGCTGAAGGAGTCATGTCTTCAGCAACGGTGTCTTTGGGGCCTTTGGCCGTGGCTCAGGCGCATGCGCCGGGCTCTGGCTATGAGAGTGGGCGGGGCAACAGCCAATGAGAGTGGTTGTGGGCAGCATCCAATCAGAATTGTTGTTAGGTGCTGTTGGGCCTTTGGATGTGGCCCAGGCGCCTGCGCCGGGGTTTTCGCAAAAATAAAAACGTTGAATATATTTTTACATCAATATAATTAAAACTATAATCTGTATACAGAGTAGGCATGCGTGTATTTTCTGGGCAAATCGAAGCCCTGCAGCTTCTCATACCACTCTTCTGACCGATTCATTACCCGGTGTATACTCAACGATGCGGTCATGCAGGATGAGACAGTATGCGGTTGTGTTGGGTGGAAAATTCTCGCTCGACTCAAATTCTAGACGCATATCTATTGGTCCAGGCTTGATGCTTTCCGACTGCTTTGATGCGTCAATCACCACGATGGGCGCTAGATCCTTGAACTGTTCCTTGCCGTATAACGGCTCGCCAACTTTTCCATAGTATGAACTCTGGAAGTTCTGGTACATTTCGTATAGCAGGGCGTATTTCCCCGTGGAGAAATCCAAGTTTAAATTCTCGTAGGGGAAGCACTCAGAATTCAGGTACAGTTTGACGTTTGTCAGATTGCAGTGGTCAAATTTGCTTGAATCCGTGTCCAAATTCGCTTTGCGATTCGTCTGGAAGGCGACAATAACGTAGCGGGGTTTCTCCAACCGTGTTGCAGTCTTGATGCCCACGTTTGTTTCGTAGCTTGCGGCAACACCGGATACTCGTACAGCTCCAAGCTGCGAAAACATATCTGCAACGTTCTCTCTTCCTCGACAATATTGAGAAGTTTTAGGTATTCAGCATCCGATGGATAGACGTACGGCACCCTCCAATGAACCTTGCTCAACTCAATTCTGGTGTCCTCGTTACCCACGAAAGCGTTCCTATCGTTTTTCGATCAAGTCAAAATGAGCTCGTGACACACATTTAACAGAATTTTGGGGTAATCTTCCAAGAATCCCAGCAGGATTCTTCCCGGGAAGCACACGTTAAAGTTCCCGTTCGCGTCGATAAGGTGGCTCGGTGAGTCTCCCGTATTCGTCCAGCCGGCATTCTCCAGGGCACCTACTTCACCCTCATTCAGAGAAACTACACCCTTCAGTGTGCTCGTGATGCCCACGTTTTTTGTTCGATCCACCTCCACCCCGTTTATTTCATAGCGGACGTCGTCAAAGAGGAAACTGAGGGCGTTATTTGTTAAAGCCGCATTTCCGCCTCCTGCACCCTTGATGAACCTGCCCTCTATGTAGATGCTGCTTAGATGCGGCAGTACGTAAACGTCTTGTTGGTGGATTGGTATGCGAATTTCGTCATTGGCGTTGAATGTTGTTGTTGTCACGAACGGCTGATGTACGTGCACCTCGACACGGCGTGCTGACTCATCCAAAACAGCACCGTCCAGAACACGAAACGTGTCTACGTTTATGTGTGTCATTATTCAAATGCGGTTCCCTTGTTGAAGTACTGTTACAAGTACTGTAGTACTGTAACAGCACCGTTAATTTTCTTGCTTAAATACTCTCCATACAACCGTGCGCATGCGCAGTCTTATTCTTGCTCGTGTCATCAGCCATGGTGTTTGCGAATACAGCTGTCTGTGTCAACAGACAGCTGTATTCGCAAACAGACAGACAGACAGACAGACAGACAGACAGACGGAGAGACAGATAGACAGACAGACAGACAGACAGACAGACAGACAGACAGACAGACAGACAGACAGACAGACGGACCGACAGACATACAGACAGACAACTACTGATAAGAATTCGGAAGTAGGAGAATAACTATAGATTCCTTTTTGTCTCATCGAGCTGATTAATTTGATACCCTACATGATCTAGGTGGGCGGGGCAAGGAGCGTGGCCGGGGGCGCGGTCAGTGAGTGGCCACCCCTAAAAACCACCCCCAAAAATCACCCTCCAAAGCCACCCCAAGAACCGCCCCTAAAAACCACCCCTAAAAGCTACCCCTAAAACCACCCCCTAAAAACCACCCCTAAAAACCCCCCAAAACCACCCCCAAAAACCACCCCTAAAATCCACCCCAATATTCCGATACCTCTAGTCGAGTCCTTTAATTTACACCCCACATGACATAGTTTTTACGTAGGGGTTAGCCTAAATTTAGACTACTGTTCTCAAATAATTAGCGATGTAGAATGTTCTACTACCGAGAACTAAGATGTTTGCATATATCAATCAGATGGTTCCCACACGTGTCCGAAACACATTAAGATAACAAGTAATTTCAAATAAACAAACTGGAGAATGTTCTAGAATGTTTTTTTCCCACACGTGTCCGAAACGCATTAAGATAACAAGTAATTTCAAATAAACAATCAGAAGAATATTCTAGAATGTTATTTTATTGTAATAATACAAACAAACAAACGGGTCACCTTGTAGTGTCTACAACGTATTAAATGCACATGCAGAGCGTGGGATCAAACCTAAACAAACATATCCTATCGGCAAGATGAAAGGTTATTTCCCATAATAAAAACAATTATAACATCTCTTATCGGCGGCGAACGTGCTTTTTTCTTAAACTTTAATATCAATATTTATTTAGTATAAACAATTGTAAATTTCCGAGAAAATAAATATTAATTCTGTAACTTCTGTTTACAATCATAAGTATATACGGATGATTTGAAAGACGGGCTTGTGGGCCGCCGATTAGCTCAGTTGGTTGGAGCGAGGGCTCCGGTGCGTGGGGACCCGGGTTCGAATCCCGGTCGGCGTCATTTCCAGAACGTTTGCGAAAACCCCGGCGCACGCGCCTGAGCCACGGCCAAAGGCCCCAAAGACACCGTTGCTGAAGACATGACTCCTTCAGCAGCCTCTGGTCATTGCCGAAGAAGTGGATGGGGCCAGGATGGACTGGCCTGAACAGTGAGCAACACGTGCTTTGTACGCGACAGCCCCGGCGCAGGCGCCTGAGCCACATCCAAAGGCCCAACAGAATGAGAGACACCACGGGGGCCGCTGAAGACCACTTCTTCAGCAATGACCAGAAGCTGCTGAAGGCGGAGCCCCGGCGCAGGCGCCTGAGCCACAACCAAAGGCCCCAAAATGGCGGCTTGGGTGCGCAATGGCAAGACACCAGAGGCCCTTCTTCAGCAATAACCAGAGGCTGCTGCAGACACGCCCACTTTAAGTGGATGGAGAACTCGATGGACTGAGCTGAGGAATAGCCCCGGCGCATGCGCCTGGCTGCTGCTGAACACCACTTCTTCAGCAATGACCTTGAAAGACACCAGACGCTGCTGAAGACATGCCCACTTCTTCGGCAATGACCTTCAAAGACACCAGAGGCTGCTGCAGATGCCGCTGCTGAAGACACTTCTTCGGATGCCTCAACGACTTCTTCAGCAGCCTCTGGTCTCTTTCAAGGTCACTGCCGAAGAAGTCGATGGCACCTCGAGAACTCGATGGCGCTATGTGCTCCGAACGGGTTCGTATCTGAGGCTCTCATTTTCTAACTACTCCCCAAACATGTAAAAGTGAGGTCACGTGACATGTTTACTACCAACTGATTTCTCTTTCGCTAACTTCTTGCGTCGTAAAGAAAACTAAAATGTCATTGTCAGACGGTTTTGTTAGTTTTTAGGGGTGGTATTATCGATAGAAATTTGTCGAGATTTCAGGTTAGATTGATATATATATATCAATCTAACCTGAAATCTCGTCCAACGGCTGGTTTTTATGTAGCGCCCGTCACAGCTTTTTGTGACCATTTTGTGTTCGTTTTTTTTGTGATTTCGCGTCGCCCGTCCGATCGAACTTTCGTCTCCGTTCGGCTAGTTTCATATGTAGACGCCTGGCCACGGCTTGTTGTGGTCACCCTGTTTGTTCTTTTGGACTTTTGTAAAATTTATTCATTTATTAACTTTGTTTCTTTTGCTCACGTAGTTAAGTAGTTTATTATTGTTTAAAATTCATTTAGTCAGTACTTAATAATTTTGGTTCATTTTGTTTATAGTCGCTTCAATAATTTTGCTGTTTGTAAATTCCATTTTGACTTTATAGTAATATCTATTTTTTTGTCAAGATTTAGTAACAGTCGATACTCCCGTTTGCGTCTGACTTCATTGTTGTAGTTAGCGTGCGTGCGATTGACCCGTCGGTGCGCTGCGCGTGCGGAGCTCCATTCGTGTAGTGTATTTACCGCGTCATCGGCGCCTTTTTTTATTTCCCTTTTTTTAGCGCAACGTTAGTACCGGGTGTCTAAATTTCACCCAGGTTTATGTTCATTGCTTTTTTTTTATATTTATATTATATATATTCATTGATAATTAATTTGTTGATATCATTGGTGGTTTTTTTGGTATTGCTATTATATATATATTGTCAGATATCGCCATATCTGGTTTACATACCTATTTTGTTTTTTTTATTATATGATATACTATTTGACTACGTTTTTTTCTTTTGTTATTTTATTGTGCCCTATTGTGTACCAGCGGCTTTTAGGAGTTGTAGTCGTTGTGTGTTGGCTACAGAGGATCAGCCAACAACTCCTTGGCGCCCTTTTCCTGTTTTTAGCCCACCCCATCTTCGGCTTCGAGCATAGCTGCGGCAGGATCCTCCATTGTGGCGTTAGTCTTTTAGGTTACGTCACATTTTTCAGGTTAGATTGATATATATATCAATCTAACCTGAAATTAGATTGATTAGATTGATATATATATCAATCTAACCTGAAATCTCGACAAATACTTTTGATCGGAATAAGACAAAAACGTGAATCATGCCTCTTATTGTAGCTGGAATAAGATTAGTTATATAGGGAGCCGCAATAGTAAATTATTGCTGTATTTTCTACCATGCCAGACGATATTATGATTCTTAATGTATGGAAGACGAGGAACAAGAGTATGGAAATAAGAAAGTTGCATCTGAGTCGCCCTGCAGAGAGCGTTCGTTTAAAGTTGTTAAAATAAAAGTTGCTATTGACATATTTTCTACCACTTGATTTTTCTTTTGTCCAGATTTCAGGTTAGATTGATATATATATCAATCTAACCTGAAATCTCGACAAATACTTTTTACCGTACAATCTTTCCATTGCAAGGCTACAATAAAAAAATGCAGTTGCTAGAAGAGTTACTCGATCAATAGATAAACCAATTTAAGAGACCTTTGCCCCTGCGCCCTTAACAATTTCATCCTTCTAAAATACACACAAATTTTATATTAAAACAACTGCAACATAAAAAATAGATCACTGCTTTAAAAAAAAATAAGTTATGAAGTTTTACAATTTTCCAGTTTGGTGATGCAATTGCTAAATACCTTGTATACTATTATGCTTTCATTCCACCAAAATATAACTTCAACAGCTTTATTCTGTTCCAAGCTATTTAATTTTCAGACTTCCTTTACTGTGCCAAAATTTGCAAAAATGCCTATAACTCAAAAATTTTGCAAATTTAGAAGAAAAAATGCTTATATAACCTTATATTAAAATCGGCCAAGGAAGTCAAAAATGCACTGGAATACAGGGTATTCCATTTTAAAAATCAAAGTTGGATGCAGTACAGAAAAATGAAACACTCTTTATAACTGGAAACCACTTTCCGAAATGAAGAATTTCAAATGAAGAAACTTTTAAAGAAATATTTTTTGTACCTCTTCAAATACGGGCAGCATCCAGACCCACGCGAGTTTGGGACATCCTGTATTGTATTGTATATTGTATTGTATAGTGAATGGCCAAAGAGCAATGGATTGATATTAAATGTAAAGAAGTGGAAGATCAGTTCGAAGTAGGAAAGACTGATTACGCATATAAAAAATAATAATTAGGAGAAATTTCAGTGAAATTGGATCTAGTAGCAAAAACATTAGAAACGAGGCAGGAGATATCCTAATCGGAAGAGGGGAGAAGGCAGATAGGTGGAAACAATATTTGGGAAACGTAGGCTGCCTTATAATGAGAGAAGAGTTTGAGCTAGCATTAAAAAGTTTAAGAAACAATAAAGCATCAGGTATAGATGGCTTGCAGGCAGAAATCTTAAAGTGCGCAGGTCAAGAGGTAATAGATCGTTTATTTAAACTAGCTGCATATACAGGCGAGATTCCAGAAGATTACAAATGGAACATCATGGTAGCTTGCCAAAAAGGAAAGGCGCGGATAGGTTTGAAAATTTTAGAACTATCATTTTAACTTCCCAAGCGTCGAAAATTTTAAATAGAATTGTGCAAAGAAGGATGGAGAAAAGGGCGGAAGAAATATTAGGAGATCAGTTCGGATTTAGAAGAAATATGGGAACGCGCGAGGCCATTCCAGCTTTACGCGTAATAATAGAAAAAACAATAGAAAATGGAAAGGGCGAATATATAGAATTTGTAGATTTGGAAAAAGCATTCGACAATGTAAAACGGAAGAAGATGTTCGAAGTGCTCAAAAATGTAGAGATGAAGTATAGGGACATGACATGACATGACAGGCTCACAGGACAGGGCAGGACAGGACAGTACAGCGACAGGATACGACACGGCAGGAAGAGAGAGCACAACACAGAGGTTTTAGAAAGAGTTGAAGAAAAGCGAAATTTATGGAAGACAGCAAGTAATAGGAGAGATAGGATGCTAGGACACCTTCCGAGGCATGAAGGGTTAGTTCGCGACATACTAGAGTCAGAGATAGGAATAAAGAGAGGTAGGGGTAGGCCCAGATTAGACTACTGCTCTCAAATAGTTGGGGATGTAGGATGTTCAACTTTTGTGGAAATGCGTAGGTTAGTTCAGGATAGAAAAGGATGGAGGTACGCGTCCAACCAGACTTTGAACTGAAATCGTTATGGTGATGAGAAAGTAAAGTTTTCCATAGATAGTTTTGCTTCCGAGCGTGTAACCCCGAACGAAATTCGTGGAACAGCTTTGAAGAAATCCACTTGAAATTCCATGAAATCATTTTAAATCCGACGTAATCCAATTAAGTTCAATGAAATCCATATGAAATCCGATGATAACAAATCTGGTGATAATCGAAGAAGTCCACAGGAAAACCGACTAAGTCCGGCTGAAATCCGATGAAATTAACATGAAATTCGAATTAATTTCTATAAAATCGCCTTAAATTCAACGAAATGATGTCTTCTGAAATAAGTTTCGGATGAAATCTGCATGAAATCCGAATTAGTTAAAATAACAATATGGCACGATGATACCGACGCGAAATCCGATAAAGTCCAGGTTAAAATCTGATGAAATCCAATGTCAGATGAAATGTGTGGAACTAAACCTTCTCCCTCGTTTAGGTCGGTATTCAGAGAACATTTTGAACTTATTAGGTATACTTAAACTTATAGTTTCATTCACAAAAAATAATTAAACAAACTAATTAAGTAATAATTCATTACTTAATACAAATAGAAGATTGACACAAATAGTGCATAAATTTCATCGACGTTCTAAAATTTTAAAGTATCATAGGGAAACCTTTGTTTCCAACAATTATAAATGTATGCCATGTCATTATTTTTTATTTTGTACATCTGAAGTCTTCTACAAAGCTTTAAATCACGTTTCCAGTTTTTCTCTCTATCCTGTCATTTCGCGAAAGCTTTTGAAATTAAAGGGATTTCGAAACGTATGATTACTTGCCTTGCTGCCAGGGTGACGTTGACGAAGATGCCGTCCTTGAACCAACGAAAGGACATGCTAGCAGATCCTCTTGCCACGCAAGTTAAAATAAAATCCCCTCCTTCTCTTATTAATCCAACGGCGTTGATGGACACGCTCTAGCAAAAAAAATAACAATTAGGTTAACGAACTTATGTTGCCTTCCATTAATCATTCTGCCAAAAGAAAAAACTGTCAGAATAAAAATATTACAAGATTTGTAGGATTCGCTTTGTTCCTACGGCAAAAACGCAATTTATAAAACTTTAGACAGGAAGTTTTACTTCCAAATTCATGTGCCATTTGCGGAAATACAATCGCAATAACTTCTCTAAAAGTAATACAGGATGCATAAAATTAATCGTGCACCATTGCCAACCTTTCTGTTATTGAGCCTTCGAGGTGAGTAAAGAATTAGTATTCTCTATAACGAACAAGACGGTGAAAAAAAGAAACAATTGAACATTGTGTTTTCGAGTTATTCAAATTTTTTAACGGCTCCTTTATAGTTTTACAGTATTATAAATATAATGAAATTCCGAATAAAAAAGTCCATCTTTCCAAAATTCAAACTAACATATTTTTGAAGGATCGAAATTGCAGGGGAAATCACATTAACCTTTGATAGGCAGCGAAATAAGTTTTTTTCTGCAGGGTGGACGATAATCCTCAAAATGTACAAATTAGCAGGCATAAAATATCGCGCCAATCAAGAAATTGTAAAGGAAAAAGTTGTTTAGAATTACTAGATTAATTCAAATACGAAGTTTGTAATTTTTTCCAAGACATGGATATTTCGAAGAATCTTGAAAATCTTTGGTATTTTTAAATTAAATTTTTACATTATGGTCAAGTAGGCTTATGCCAATTATACTGAACTGTATTAAACAGTAAACTTAATATTGACAAAATGAAAAATCAACGAAATGCTAACAATAATAGGAACATTTAACTTTATTTAAAAAGGGGTATAATAATAGAAAAATAAATTAAAATAGGTATTTATGCAACAAGTTACAAAATGAGCGTATTTTTTGCACGAGACGTGAAAATTGGATCACGAGTACCAGCGAGTGGTCCAACACATCCAGCACGTTCAATATTAACTTTTTCAGGATATTGTCTTCTGCAGTGAATACGGAAATTAGGATTTTCCATGGACTAATCTACTATTCGTTGTAAAAGTAGCTTCATCTTCTAACATGTTCTCACCAATTAATGAACAGAAATCTGAACGCTTCCCTACATTGCCTTCTTCCAAAGTATAGATGAATCTTGGTTTGAATGGACGAACATCGTTGCACTTGCAATTTTTTTGCATTAGTGATTTACTAATATTACCAATTTGGGAAGACCTTTTTCTTAAAGACATTGTAGGAAATTCTCTTACTGAATCCATAGTTAGTGATGCAGTTGCTGCATCGTCAACCACATTGTAAGATGTCTTTTCCCTTTTTATTGTCAAAACACCCCTCCCCGTTCTCACAAATTTAGTGATATTTTTAACTGTATTATCAGACAGTGAAACTCCTGGCCATTTCTGTCGAAATAGTCTAACAATAGCAGCGGACGATATTTCGTCGCCCAAACATTGAACAATGATAACTTTTGCTCTAACGTTAACATTTTCTCAAAAAACTGGAATTACTAGTTGCTAAGTATGTTAAAAGAAATCACTACACGTTTGGCATAAGCCTACTTGACCATAAATTAACGATTCAATTTAAAAGCAGGAAGAATATTCCCAAGATCGTTCAAAATATGAATGTCTTCAAAGAAATCTCAAACTTCATATTTGAATTCACCCTGTCATTGTATACAACTTTTTTCTTTGCGGCTTTTCGATTTCAACGAGTATAGCGATACTTCATACTTGGTAATTTTTACATTTTTTAGAATATTGTATTCCCCGCAGAAGAAAATTGAAAAAGCATGCCATATTTCGATGTTTCAGAACAAGCAGGCATTTGTATAAAGAATAACATTTTTTCGTAAAAAGTGAAACAATTTTTTCCCTCTTCCGAAGTAAATCCGGGGACACATTGTATATGAAATACATTTTCCATCGAGTTATGTACACTATTTTTCCCATGACCCCTTAAGAAAGCAAACTTTATTCACAAAACAGTAACTTTATTTTTAATGATTTGTTATTTATATTTTTATATTTGTTTGTGCCAATTCCTTTTATATATTAATTTGTTGATTTCGTGAAATATTGGCATGTAATAAAAACTATTGTAAAGGAAATATCGACGTTTCGACTCCGTTAGGAGTCTTTCTCAAGATTTTATTGAATGAAATAGTTTATAAAATTATAAAAAATGATATAATTTTATAAACTATTTCATTCAATAAAATCTTGACAAAGACTCCTCACGGAGTCGAAACGTCGATATATCCTATACAATAGTTTTTATTACATGCCAATATTTCACGAAATCAACAAATTTGTTATTTAGATATGTTAGTAAATGTCAAAATTTCTAAGTAGTTTACTAACTATGAGCATATTCGAATAATTCCTACCGGCTCATGAATGACACTGATTTTCGCTCTTACCCCAAAATTCATAAATATCCACTTCGTACCTAAAATATTTAGGTCTTCCATCAAAAACCCATTAAAATGTTTAACTGCCGTATTTTTAAAATATTTTTCTGGTAAGAAAGTATTAGATTTAAAAAGAGGCGCGACACGATATTGAATCAGTAAACGTCAAAATCTCAAAGCTGCCTGCATTTGAATACGCCTACCCGTGCGATTTTCTGTAGTAATACAATAAGTGGTCTGGAATTGTAGGAAATTTTACGAAAGCTGTTGCGTTTCTTAGTAGCCACGAGTGTAAATTTGACAGTTAAACGATCATGAGAGCGTAGCGCGAGTGATCTGTCAAATTTTTTATCGATAAATGCATGTTTAATTGTATGAGAGTTTTATTGTCATGGCAAATAATCGAGAATCAAGGTAGTGAAAAAATTGCGAGAGCTTGCTCGAGCGATTTTTTCTACTTCCCTTGATTCGAGATTTTTTGCCGAATGGCAATAAAATTTGAATACAATTTGAAATGTATTTATCTTATAAAAAAATGATCTCGAATGTATTTTAGGGAGGTTAATACACAACTACATTATACGGACAATTTAAAACGGCGTTGCAAGAAAACTCAAAAATAATATGACAGTGACACTTGCAAAGGTAGAAATTTCAAAACTATCATTCACAGCTTAGCTGATTAAAAGCAAGGCGCATATTTCTCAGTTATTGGGAAAGCTAGGTAGGGTTTTATCGTTTACAATGACAGTTGATCGGTCGATTTTAAGAAATTGAAGAAATCTCATTGGCTCTTAGAATAGGCGTGTATTAACCGAAATAATACTCACTTCTAGACCCAAATAAAATGTTCCTATTGGTCAATTTGACGATGAAAAAAATAATAATTTATAGCGCACACCTTTAATGAGCATTTGAGCATAGTACACGGGTGAATGCAATTGTCAACTTCCGCGCCTACTCAGTTGTATGACACGTGTCGCATTCTTAGACGGTTGTGAGAAAACCAAATTTCGTTCAAAACAAAAATTTATCCGCCAAAGAGAAAAGCTCTCGTCTAATTACATACGCCCACTGAGCGTTTTCGATGTTTTAGCGTAACACATATAATCCAAGATTTACGCAATGGCCCTAAAAAGACTGAAGTATTTCTCAGTCATTTCCTTTATTGATTCATTAGTATCAAGTGAAAGCAAATCCTCTGAACCAAATTAAGCAAATGATAAATCTCTATTTATAGCGACATAATAATTACACTCATTATTTCGTGAAAGTGTTTTCGTGTTATTTTGTAGAAATGAAAACTTGAGTCGATGTTAAACTTTATAATTGGAAAATACTATTTTTTGTATAAAGCAGCGTGGTGTTTGGATCATTATTACGTCTTGATATAATAGCATAAAGTTACTTATTTAATTCACAATCCCCGGAAATTCCTTTATAATAAAAAACAGCGGTTCAGAAATATTTCGGTAATTGGCTCTAAAACCCTGGAATAAGCAATCATGATGCTACTCGATCATCATTATAAACAGTTTCCCTCCGGTCTGAATTTTCTTGTATTTACGATAGGTACTTTCAATTCGAATCACGTGCAATTCGTTTTTCATCAAACCTTCCGAAATAAATACATTGTACACGATCGTCGGATCCGCGGTTCCCAATTACTCCGGAGAAATTTAGTTTCCGAATATAAACCAGATTTCCAATACACTTTAATTACATAGCAACGCGATCAATTACCTTAATCTTACTTGTCAACGGTTTAAGTTACTTTAAATGGATTACGCCCGAGTACACATTTCAGTAAGTAAAGTTACCTGAATAATACTATGCAGAGGAACATAATCAATGTCAAACAAGTATGTGAAATTTGGAAGAAGGTTGTAATACACTGCTCAAAATTGTCTAAGGAACACAACTATTATTTCAAAAATATTTTCGCCAATAATTTGTAGCAAATTGAAAATGCGTCATGTATATTCGTTGGATAACATACCATAGGACTAAAAAAGGACTTGATTTGTTCGTTTTATTTATCCAAAAAAACTGAAATTCAAAGAAAGGTAGACGACAAAAAATTTCGCTTTTTATAATGTTTTTCTTTCATATCATCTCTGAGCATATAATATGATCAGTTTAGTTGTTTGTGTTGAACATAAGACAACAATTTACAATACAACGATGACAATTATTAGCCCGTGACAAAATGTTACGTGCGGTGGGGATGATTGAATTTGGTGGTCCACAAAGTCAGGTAGCGGCCGAATTTGGAGTATCGCGAAGTGTAATGTGTCGATTGTGGGGACGATATCAGAAGACTGGCGATGTGGCCGAAAGACACGAAGGTCGTAGAAGAGAAACAACACCTGCCCAAGACCGATTTATTATTCTTCAAGCCAGGCGTAATGCATCAATTACGACACGAGAACTTTCTGCGGATCTCCAAAATGTGCATGCCGTAGCGGTTTCTGACCAAACCATCAAAAATCGTATCCATGAAGCTGGTCTTCATTCTCGTCGACCAATTAGGGTACCTGCACTTCGCCACGGCAATCTCGAAGCTGTTCTTGAATGAGCTGAAAAGCATGCTCAATGGGGTGAAGCAGAATGGTCCAATGTTCTGTTTACCGACGAATCTCGGTTCGGATTTCAACCTGATATCAGAAGAACGAGAGTGTGGCGAAGAAGAGGAGTCTTGGAGAGGACCAGCCACTTCGAGGAAGTTCACAATAATTACCGGGGAAGGTCTGTGATGGTATGGGCTGGAATCGATTTGCACCATAGAACGGACCTCGTTTGTGTGGATGGAGCCATGATCCAGCGGCGCTATATTGAGCAAGTTCTTGTACCTGTTGTGCAATTACTATTTTTCGTTGTGTATGGGTCACTACCTTACTACAGAAGACGGAAAAATTGATATAATGAGGCAAAGTGGATAAAGAAATTTTATGACTATTTCAAATGTGACAACTTTTTAAACGTTGCAAGAAAGTGAGAACTGCTGACATCATTACATGTTATGAAATATCTGTGTAATCATCATCAAAAGGTATTCAGTCCGAATACTAGTTGGACGCGCATATCCATCCTTTACTGTACTGAGTCAACCTACTACATACTGTATCTCTAAATTTGATGGCTCCACTCGTTTTTGTGTAGACTACAGGCGGCTGAATGATGTCACCAAGAAGGATAGTTACCCCTTACCCCGGATTGACGATACCCTAGACACAGTGGCGGGTTCCAAATGGTTTTCCACCCTCGACTTGGAGAGTGGTTATTGGCAAGTCCAGTTGCATCCCAAAGATAAGGAGAAAACGGCGTTCTCTGCCGGAACTGGTTTGTGACAATTTACGGTAATGCCGTTTGGGCTCTGCAATGCACCCGCCACCTTTGAGACACTGATGGAGACAGTACTGCGAGCATTACATTGGAAGACTTGCCTGGTATACCTCGACGATATCATCGTGATGGGGACGACTTTCGATCAGCACCTGAAGAACTTGTGCGATGTCTTCGAGAAACTGAGGCAAGCTAACCTGAAATTAAGTCCGCAGAAGTGCCAGCTATTTAAGAAACAGGTTAAGTTTTTGGGGCACATAATTTCCACCAAAGGAGTTGCAACAGATCCGGAGAAGACAGACGCAGTGAGGAACTGGCCTGTTCCGAAAGATAAACATCAACTTCGAAGCTTTCTGGGATTATGCACCTACTACCGCCGTTTCGGGAAAGGGTTTGCAGACATCGCGAAGCCCCTGCATTGGTTGACCGAAGATGGAAGGCCGTATGAGTGGACGAAAGAGTGCCGAGGAGCATTTGAAGAGTTGAAGAGGGCTCTGTGTTCTGCTCCTGTTTTGACGTATCCAAGGCCTGGGAGCAAGTTTGTTGTGGATATCGATGCCAGCAATGTCGGCATAGGCGGCGTATTATCCCAAGAAGAGAATGGGGAAGAAAAGGTTGTGGCCTATTTCAGTAAGGCCTTGTCGAAACCTGAACGTAATTACTGCGTCACTAGGAGGGAGCTGTTAGCAATTGTGCGGACCATCGAGCACTTCCACAAATATCTGTGCGAGCAGGACTTTCTCATCAGAACTGACCATGCTTCCTTGAAGTGGTTGCTGCAATTTAAGAACCCAGAAGGTCAGTTAGCCCGTTGGAATGAGAGGCTGCAGCAGTAAAACTTCATCATTCAACATCGGATTGGAAGAAAACATGGCAATACTGATGCACTTTCGAGAAGACCTTGCCCGGAAGATTGCAAGTACTGCATGAGGCAAGAGCTGAAAGAGCATGTACACCCCATCAGATGCCATCAAACACGGATTCAAGTAGAAGAAGAGCATCTACAATCATGGAGAGACGCCCAGCAGAAGGATAAGACCTTGGAAGATGGAAAGAAGCTGGTAGAAGACCGGGGTGGATGGAAGTTTCTGACAAGAGTGTGGCCCTGGAGTCATACTGGGCACAATGACATTCTCTTGTGATCGAAGACGGTCTTCTGAAGAGAATGTGGGAGAGCACCGACGGAAAAGAGAGAAAGCCCCAGGTCGTGGTGCCAAAGGACAAGGTTCCGGAAGTCCTAGCAGAGGCTCACAGTCGAGTGAGTGGGGGACACTTAGGTGTCAATAAAACAACGAGGTCAGAGAGAGATATTATTGGCTGGGCTACCGAACAGACATAATGAACTGGTGCCGGAGATGTGATGACTGCGCGTCAAGCAAGGGACCCAAGACAAGAAGCCGTGGCAGAATGCGCCAGTATAATGTGGGAGCTCCATTTGAGAGGATTGCAATTGACGTAGCAGGTCCGTTTCCTACATCAATTGATGGAAATAAGTACATCCTGGTTGCAACGGACTACTTCAGTAAATGGCCTGAGGCATATGCGATACCGAATCAGGAAGCCACTACTGTGGCTGAAGTTCTGGTGAACAATTTCTTTAGCCGATTCGGTATACCCATGAAGCTTCATTCTGATCAGGGACGGAACTTTGAGTCTGCGGTGTTCCAAAATGTTTGTAAGTTGCTGGGAATACGGGAGACCAGGACCACTCCATTACATCCCCAGTCAGATGGAATGGTTGAGAGATTCAATAGGACCATAGAAAACCATCTGAGGATAATGGTAGATGAACACCGACATATTCCACTGTTCCTGATGGCTTATCGATCGGCTGTGCACGAGTCAACCGGAAGAACACCTGCCAGTGTGCTATTCGGAAGGGAATTGAGGTTGCCAATGGATGAGTTGTTTGGGCATCCTGAAGATAGGCCGGTGCCTGTAGATGAGTATTCCCGGGAATTGGTAGAACGACTCGATGCAATTCATGAAGCTGTATGGGATCGCATGCGCCTAGAGAGTGACCGAATGAAGACGCGGTATGATGCCCGAGCGAATTCTGTAGGTTTCCAAGCTGGCGATCTGGTGTGGCTTTATAATCCAGCCCGGAAGAAAGGACGATCGCCGAAATTACAGAAGACCTGGGAAGGGCCATACCAAGTAGTGACCAAGATCAACGACATTGTTTACCGGATTCAGCGTTCTCCACGATCGAAGATGAAGGTAGTCCATTTGGACCGGCTTGCTCCGTACCATGGGAAAGCAGGAGACAGTCTCTGATCGAGGGCGATCAGTCTTTTAAGGAGGGGGCAGTGATATGAACTTTTGCCCCGTCAGCGACGCCCCTGGTGGTGACTCACATTATTTGTTTGACGGCGAGCCGGCGTTGATTTATTACGGCGCGACCTTGTCGCTGTTTATGAGTCTCGAAACTTCAAAGACTAGAAAAATTTGTTTCTGGAACAATGTTCGATCGATAATTTTCGAGAATCTTCGAAGACCATTATAAAATGGGAAGCAAGAAGCCGAGTTGACAGTCTTACAGTTTGAAGTCTGAAGTTTGAAGCAAATGCGATAAGAACCGGGCGATTATAGACGGCGCGAGAACTATTGTGTGTACGTGACTAGTAAGTTTCGATACGGTACGCGAGTGTGCGAATTCTTTGGTGGCGTTTTTAAGTGTACCGGGGCGTCTTCGTATGTGATTAACCGTCGGTGTTTTAGAGAGTTTAAACTGTGGACTTGTGTACTGTGGGTTGTTTAGGTTAGGTAATTAACTGTTTAATTGTTCGCTAATAATTGTTTAATTTTCACTGCTTGTTGTTATTTACTGCTTGTATATATTTCGCTGCTTATTGTTCATTTTGTTAATTTTAAGTTCTCAAATCACTGTTAATCATTGTAAATATTTGTACATATACATAAAGTCACTGTTAATAAATTGTGTAAAATCGAAATACGTTACAGTACAATAAACATAAAGGCGTAAAACCCCAGTGCCACAATACTGGGACGCCTGTGCATTGTAAAATATCATTTGCTGCTGTTTGTACCATATACTCTTATTATTTATGTTTTACAAGTAGACAAGTAGTGCAGTACTTTACAGCTGTATAAATTTCTTCGGATGCTGTATAGAATTATTGATTAAAAGGGGGAAACGGAAGCAATATACATGGGTAAGTTCATGCGGGTCACTTCCTGGTAATAAATCTGTCCTCTTTGTTCTTCGGTTTAACTATGGTATATAAATGTGATAAAAACATCTTTCGTATTTCAACAATTTAATTGTCTGGTGGGAGCACCATAGTTGCGCCAGTACATAGGTAGCATTTCGTTCATAAAAGTTAAGCAGCTCTCATCGAGGTTTATGTTTCGATGAGTAGCCGGTGTTTGAAACCGTGTGCCTATTTAATAATTCGCGTCTAGAACCCACGCCGTCACAATGATGCAGTCGCCTCGATTGGTCAGCACTCAACACACTAACGCTGCTCTACTAACTCTACAATTATTCCCGATTTTATTGTTATCAGTAAAAACATTTTTAAGTTAAACGGTTTTATTGTTGACACACGCATTTTAACCAAAGGGTCGTAATTTACACCCGATAATTTAATGAATTTTGCATACTAAAAAATAATAAATGCTCGATATAAAATGATAAATGTTCGATAAAATTTTGCTTGATATAATTGAATTGTCCAGATGGGGTACTAAATAAACGCTCGGTAATGTTTTGGTTTGAAAAATAAAGCTACACTGAATACAAAGTTTCTAACTTTCATTTATAATAAAATTATTTACTAATTATCTACCGTCCAAACTGTTTAAAGTGTAATAATCGTGAATGTCGAGGTGCCAATAATTAGAAAACTGGCTATGCCAATTACTAGGTTTTGGTGCCAATAATTAGAAATTTAGGTATGCCAATGATTGGATTTTGGTGCCAATAACTGGCAAAATGTGGTTCTAAAATATTATTGTAAAATTTAATAACAAATATTGTCATGATGCGATTTTCAGTACATAATCCGAATTCTGGGGATTTCAGTGTTTATATTTTCATTTCAATCAGTTCTGCATGGGCAAAAACGGACTTCTTAAGCCATTTTGTAACTCGGTGATACCTTAAAGTGCCAATAATTGGGTAGTTTACCCTACGCCCGTTGCCTTAAGTCAAGACAGTTGAGATTGCACAGTCTAAACTCTATTGAGCTTTACGCAGTTGTTGACGTCACATTGCATCGGTAACACTGCCACCCGCTTAAATTCTAAGCGATCGATAGTAGCGCTGACCAATCAACGCGAGTGCGTTATTGTGACGGCGTGGGTTCTAGCCGCTAATCTATTTAATACGCTGGGATAAGTTGAACTCCCTTCTTCAACACGCACTAAGCCAGCGTGGCGTGGTAAGGCTTTATACACCCACCGCAAGGAGAGGTCGATCAACTAGCAGGATTATAGATAGAAGTTGGATGGATCACAACCTCCTCAACTTGAGTTGAGAAGTTGAGAAGGTTGTGGATGCATGAATCGGTTGATGACAAGTTTTATACTGGTGTGAAATTTCATGCACGAGGGACCAGACAAATATTTAGGAGGAAGTTCGCGAGTATCTGCAGCAAGTCATGTAGGAGCGTTACCCGAATGTGGACGAATGTTTGGGAGTATTCGCGGGTACCTTCGCGAGAAAACTTGCGAGTCGTCTGGGACCGGCTTAAAATAACTCGAAATAGTTTCGACTGGTGTGGCAGTGCGCTGTGAATAACTTTTAATTATGTATGTCTAACTCCTTAGATGTCTAAGAATCCTGCACTATTGGCGTCCTGACTTCCACTCTGCCTTAGTTATTATCTGTTTTACATAATTGATTGCTGTTATTATACTTATACTAGTCGAAAAAGCTCTTTTGGTTCATACAATTTTGTAGTTTTTAGATACCTACCTAAACTTTGGGAACAAACACATGAAATAAATAAAAAATAAATAAGCTTGGTATACTCGTATCATCCTTAGCGTCACACTCTTTGTATGTTCTGTTGTTCTGTTCTTATGTATTCAATGCATTTCCAGTCCTTTGATCGCTCTTTTTGTGCTTTTATGTTTTGACGCATATTAAAACTGAAGCATTCTCGTTATCTGCATGAGCTTTGTGTGTGAGAATAAAATTTTCCTCCTTTTATCATACAGTAATGACATGTTTCTGAACTGCACTGCGAAAAAAGGGATATAAATAAACGTAACACAACATTTTCCTGATATCTTGAAAAAGCATTTTGACTATGCATTATGCTGTTATGTCATTGTATTCCTAACGGTTATTGCAAGAAAAGAACATTATAACAACAGTTCATAGAGAAGGATATATCAGTTAATTCATACGGCAACAGGTGGCATATTTTACAGTTGTGAAAATATTGTTCGCAATGTGAAATTATTGTTTCTTTTTTGTTGGAATCGCTATCGTTCAGGAGAATGACGTGATTAATCAGGACAATATAATGCTTATGGGTTTTGGTTTTGATGATTCATGCTCCGTGCTGGAGGTGAATAAGCCGCTCGTGTTTTATTTATTTTGTTAGGTAGGTATATTAAAAGGTCTCTTTTGTATTTAAATAAATAAACTTACAGTGAAAATAACAAAGTCACTTTAAACCGTTAATATCAGAAGTGCGATCGTATTCATAAGACGTTAGTAAACTGTGACACTCTGATTACCTAAGTGTGCTAATGAAGTTTGGACCAAAAGAAAAAAATAAGAAAGGCAAATAGCATCTGAAGGTGGTGGAGATCTATCCTAAACAACTTTAACGGGGCCAATGAAGGCATTACAGTCGCAACGATCTAGCGAGCTTGTAGATATCGCCCGGAAATAAATGAATCCAGCGAATGGAATTATCTGTGGAAGCCGATAAAAGGTTGTGGCGCACTTCAGCAAAAGAACGGTGGATGCTGAGGACAAATACCATTCTTATGAGCTTGAAACACATTTCAGAACGTGTTTGCTTGAGATTAAACTCATCCTTGTTACGGACTGCAATGCAGTTAAAGCTACTGCTACTAAGAAAGACATAAAGAACAATAAGGTCTGAAAAAAACTGAAAAGCGGAGGTTGTAACGAGTTGGTAAGGCAGTGTTGGGAAGAAATAAGGAAGGGATGGATTGGGAAATCGAGGTGGGAAGAAAAACGGGAAAAGTTTTACCAGGAGAGAGGGTATGCGACTATAGAAATAGAGGCCAGAAGAATAATGGGTTGGAACATGAGAAGTGAAATAGAGAAAAGAGATAAGCAGATACAAGAACAGGAAGATAAATACAACATCCATTACAAAGAAATAAGAGCAATAAGGCTGCCTGGATATTTACAGATGCGGGGGAAGGAAAAGAAGATGATAAGGGTGGCAAGGTTTAGATTGGGGAATGAAATGAGAGGAGGAAGATATTGGGAAATTTAAGGCTTATTTGGAAGGAGGCCACTATATGGAATACAGCGGAGAAGCTACTGGAGGAGAGCGGTGGAGGGAAGGAGTGGATGAGGCATGTGCAGAGTGAGAGAAATAAAAGAATAAATGAAGGATCATAATTTTGTATATGTTGTAAAATATTTGTTATATTGCATAGGTTAAGCATAATGGTCTGTCTGTCTCTCTGTCTGCCTGCCTGCCTGCCTGTCTGCCTGTCTGCCTGTCTGCCTGTCTGTCTGTCTGTCTGTCTGTCTGTCTGTCTGTCTGTCAGTCCGTCCGTCCATCCGTCCGTCCGTCCGTCCGTCCGTCCGTCTGTCTGTCTGTCTGTCTGTCTGTCTACTAAGAAGACATAATTCCAAGAATTGCTAGAAGGCGGGTTTGCCTTCAGGATTCAGGATTTTGATTTCGAAATTGTTTACACTTGAGCAGAATCCCTACCAATAACATCCGTCCAGTTTCGCATAATAATTTAATAATTGAGCCTGTATGAAACAAGAAGGCAAGGACGAAGTACAAAATTATGTTGATTCAACTTCGTGAAGGAACTTTGGATTCTAAGCTGTATGTAGAAAAGGATGAAATGTTACATTACAAATATGTAAATGGTGACGGTATACTGTAAATTTATAATGGTTCGTTCCTAGACAAATCCGTTTGGGTTTGCTCCGGTTTTTTCATGACGAGCAATGTCACGTTAGCGGATACAAGACATATCAATCAGTAGCTGAACATTTTTGGTTTTCCCGGATGACGAACTTTGTTAAAACTTTCGTGAAACATTGTCAAATATGTGAAGTCAAGAAAACAAGAACTGGGCCTTTGCAAGTTTTTATAAATCCTGTGGAGAAACCTTAAGAATGATTTCATACTTTAAAAAAGGATTGTTTGTGCCCACATCCCATTTCTTCGGATGGTTTTAAGCCCAAGCTTGTAATATGTTGATGCTTTCACAAAATGCTACATTTTAATGACAATGAAATCAGTTACAACTGCAGAAACTCGTGAAAAGCTGCAAAGTGTTTTGGAGTTGTTTAGCGTTTAGCACTCCGAAGAAATTTATTATGGATGGTGCTACTTCATTTAAAAACACAACTTTTCCGAAATATCTTGAGGAAAGGAAAATTGAGTACTACTTTAAAACGGCAGATGTTCACAGAAGCAATGGGCAAACAGAGAGGTACATACATGAGAACTGTTCGGGATCTCCTTAGAATTGAAATAAAAATTAAAGCAGAATGGAGTGGATTGTGGAAGATTCAAGTTGTCCTTAATACCACAGTTCAGAAGTCCACAAATACGACCCCATTGCAACTACTTTTGGGCATCGAGAGCTCCTCACCTTTAGTACAAGCCTCTTTAAATGTGTCGAATGTAATAGAGTGAATAAATGTTTAAAAAAATACCCTGTACTGCTGTGCCTATTGAACTTGTGTGAACGCCCTGGGAAGAAAGAGTCGACCGCTACAATTTACTGAAATTCTGTTAAGTAATGATAATATTGCAAGATTTCTGTAGTAGGCCTACTAGGCCTTTACATTTAACGTTTCTATTAAATTATAAAGAATAAGGGGAAATTCTCTTTTTAGCTTATGAATACCCAAGAATTTTTACGTTCAATATGGAGAGAAAGGTTCCTTGCGTATGTGTAGAGCAGAACAAAAATTTCAAGAACGTATTTCATATCAAACGGGCATTTGATATTATTCATAAATTACGTAAATTACATTTTTGACTGAAAATGAAGTTAACATCTGCAAAAAATGTTTTTACGAGAATATTACGAATAAAGTGAAAATAGGAAAAATCGCTGAATCCCTGAAATTTCACTAAAATATACTGGAATAATAAATGGAATTTCGTTAAGTATTCTTTTAGCTAGACATAACAATTAATAATTTGACTAGAAAAATAATAAATATTATTAAATGAATTTATTTATCAGTAGGTATTTTATTCGACGAATCTAGTTACTTTAAACAGAAATGGTGTTAAATCCAAGAACCGAAAAAGCAGTTAAGTATTTTTACTAGATTTTAACCAGAAATCTCAGGAATGCCACTCTAGTTGGAAATTAACTAAAATGAAAATGTTTATTTTCATTATTAAACAAATACTGCAAGTTTATTTTTAGCCAATTTTGTACTATATAGACAAGTATTCAAATAAATAGTGTAACCTACTCATACAATGAAAATTATTATTTGTGTTACAAACAATTTTGAGCAGTGTATTATTCGGTACGTATCGTATGTGTGTCGGCCTCGTTGGCTAAGTAGGGGGTGCATCGGCCCAGCAGTCGCTAAGTCAGCGGTTACTGTTTTATTGTGTTTTTCTACTTTATTTTTTTAAACAAAAAATTTATCAGATCTTCGCCAATAATAAAAGTTTTCCCCATATGAAGTAAACTTTCAAGAACATGCTTACATGTGTTACCCCTTCTAGTACCTATAATAATACTAGCCAAAAATGGACATCCACTTTTCACAAGTATAGCGAAATTGTCCAGTACTCGAAGATATTTTTTATTTTTCATTTCACGGCCGAAGTGTCGCTCATGAATTTACTAACTTGGAGTGTGGCACAGGTAACGTATAGGGTGAATGTTTTTCAGGGAAAACGCGTTTCTTTCGTAAATGAGTGAAGGAAATTACATTCCGCAAAAAGCATTATATTCTTACTGACTGTCGCTCAAAATTGGTATACAAATAAATAATTCATAAAGACCACGCTAGATGTCGCAGCGCCTCCAAAGTTTTTCCAGCAACATACCACCAATCAATTATAAAAGTTTTACAGTGTGCACTAAAACGGCGAAGTTCAACTTAACAGACGGAAATAACTGTTAGTTGCTATTCCAAAAAAGTATAAAAAAATATATCGTACACTATATCGGAACAGCGGATGAACAGCTAAATGCAAAAATTTCCACAGTAAAATTTAGTTTAGTCTGTACCAACATCTGGCAGAATTTGAACTCAGAGTGAGGTTCATGAAGAAACAAATTATTATAAGATTGTCTGTACAGATTTCTTCATGTTTATCAACCAATCAAGAAATAGGAAACGGGTGAGTACCTACATTAACTTACATTAATTTTAATTCTAACCTGTAAAGCCACAGCATTTTGAAAAACTACTTGACGATCAGGAATAGTAATATTTCCTATGTAACCTCGATATGCCCATTTCGTCAGTATGGATTTTACCTTCTTCTCTTCTCTTTTAGCTCCGTAGAAGTGAAATATGACGTCGGCGTCTGTTCTGTCCGACCTAAAACAATAATACTTATCAACAACTCAGGTAATTAATATCAATAAACACAGTTCAATGTTTACTTCAAGAAAACACAAGAAGAGGTTCAATTTGCTACGCTAGGGCACCAATTTTTAGCGAGTGAAAGAGGGAGGTGGTAAGTGGAATGGATTTAGCTTTTCTCGACTTTGTCCTGATGAAGCAAAAGGCGGGAAAGTACACTTTACCGTGATTTTTTTAGCGCCAGTTGGGTAGTCCCTCCTTATCTAACATTGTCTAGGGAAGAGAAACAGAGCATGAATCCGAGGCGTAACCATCTAGATAATAAGACTACAAGGAGCATTAGGTCGAAAAAGTGAGATCAACTATGTAAAAGATGGCAATATTCTAGTCTAGCGGACTGTAAAAAATGCTCAAGTGCAAAGTGCAGGATCCTTATCGTCGTTGGTTACCGGGCACGTGGTCAAATGTCTCCTCAGCTGTTACGTCTCAGTCATGCTGCGTTTGACATTTTGAACGCAGTCGCAGTACGTTTTGTAGGGCCCGCTTCATATAAGGGTTTTTTTTTCTATCTCTCTCTGCTGGTCTCGTTTTCGCTCGTTTATCTTATGGACAAAGCGCCTTAAGCTTTTTGCGATTTTCGTAAATTAAATCAACCAATCCAAGGATAATGTACCTAGTTTGTGAAATTCTGTTTGTTTACAAGTTTTATGAAAATCAACTGCCGTCAGTTGTTGCTTATGAAAGTATTTGTGTAATATTTTTTGACCTCATTGCCAACACATAAAATAAACCTTCAGCAGGCAGTTTCTGAACCGTCCCTTCTCGTTCCTATATCTCATAACGCCAGGGAGGGAGCTTCAGGGACTTTTCGCATGTTATCTAGAACATCAAGTAGGGTAAGTACGCCAATTTTCATCTCTATCCGAATTTTGTTCCACATTTTTTGCGTTTTGCATGTCTATAACTTCTGGGATAGAAAATCAGCCTTGGCGCCCTGTTACTGTGGTAGTCCACCCCTACCTTCGGATTGGGTATAGTCGAGGCCGGATACTCTTACTGTGGCGTCACGTCATTAGGTCACGTAGCACATTTCAATCAGATCTAACGACTGCTGAAGCTGACGAAATTCAAAAATTCCCTGAAACCCCATTCGCAATTATTGCTTTTTCGTCCAAAAATTCAGAATTAAAGAAATTCCGAATAATCAACAACGAAGTCAACCCGAAGAAAGTGCTATCGATATCGGTATGTCGTCTCATTTATTGACTTATGTCACACGAGATTGCCAAATCGATATAACTCACACCAGCAGACACCTTCAGGTCCTGCCGTATTTACTCCCACGCATAACCTGTAACTAGACCACTCGTGTCTAGATAGTGTTTGATTGTTAGTATTTCACAATAATAACTATCAAAAACCGGGCACTTACTCAAATCTAGTATGTATTCATATCAGTTAATCACACGGCGAACTTAGGCAAGTTCAATCAAATACTTCTATCGGATCGGAGTGGCTAGCATCATTTTGGATGCTGCGAGTACTGGTCCTGACTGAGGGCCGGACGACCAGGTACTGAATTTCTTCTCGTGATCATCCACTTTTATAAGCGGAGAGTGCGGCCTAGCTTCGGCGGTTCACTTCCAGATTTCTAGCGGGAGTAGTAGTGCCGGATGGAAATACATGACGTCACATTAGTGCCGGGTGCAACTACCATCCATCTTGCTTGACTGCTGTCTCGTATGGCGCGCGCTTGCTTCTCTCACCTGTGTTGACGAACACAGATGACGTACCTAACTTCTGGATCACGGCGTGACGTCAGAATGTCCAAAGTAAACAATTTTAACAATTTTAATTATCCAATATGTTTACTTTTGCAACGTTATAAGATCACATCGGGATCACCAACTGTGGGAGTCGTAGCCTACTGTATTTGACGGTAGAAATTGGTAGAGAAATACGCGTGTGTTGATGACTGAGTTTATTTGTATCTTTTTTACAAAAGTGCAGACGTCAGTATTTATACCTGCGTCAATGTTAAATTTACAATGAGTTGGAATTTAATTAGTTGCTAAATGCATTACAAAGTATTATTTAATAATGCCTTAGTTCGATAACGTAAGTACGGACGCCACACCTGCATCTCTGTAAGGAAATGCAATTAATACAAAGCAGACAACATTTTTTCATACAATTCCTTTGTCTCAGATTATAAGTTCATGTAAAATTTCTATAATAGCATGCTCAAGGTGTTCTAAACATACCAAACTGAGTTTTATAGTGCAGTAACATTTACTGTTTCTTGCTTCTTTGAAGCTTGAGTTCATGCAAGGTATCTACTAGCTGAAAATTCAATGAACCATCCTCTACACTACGTTCTCTCTTCAATACCTTCCATGATTTAGTCGTATTAATATTACAAAATCACAAAGCATAAACTAAATTATGACACGATCCTGAAATACCCCCATGAGTTATTGGTATACTTAGGGGCTTATTGTTCTTTCTAACAATACACGCACATTTCACCTTTATATTAATCATACACTGACCTTTATATTGATATCAACATATTCTTTACCCTAATTTGAAAATAACTTTTTTCTACGATCGTACAAAAAATATCGGCAAATATCGACATTTCTTGAAATAAGACAATGACAATCTGAATTTTCATTAGGAATACTTCAGAAAAGTTTGTAAACATGTTTTGGGTACACAAAAGTTTTTTACAAGAGAATTTGGAACTGTTATTGTTCATCCGCAGTTAGCATTTAATAGCTAAAATGACTAGTCCTACTGGAAGCATAATATTTCAAGTACTTACTTGAATTTTTCATTTTCTCGCAACTTTCCCGCATGCAAATAAGTTGAAACTACCAAGGGTCTCTTCCACGATATTACACAAAAGTTCGAGCTTTGTTTCACATTAAACGAAACTTGGTAAAAAGAGGAAGTTGGGCCAGAAACTATTTCTAGCAATTAATTTAACATTTCGAGTGCTTGTTTTTAAATAAAGCGGGGTGTTTGTTCTTTTCATTTATTATACAACAACCCGTATAACACCGAGTGTTGATACGGTTAAATTTTAATAAAGACGTAACAAGCAAAGTACCCATTACCGCAGTTAACTATTATAAACTGGTAGTCAAGTGAAACGAGGCAGCTGGATATACGGGACATACTTTAAAATATTTTTCATGTGTAAGTGAATAGGTGGTAGTAGCGTTGTGTGTGCATGTTCGTTATTGTGTACATACAAAATGCAGCACTTTGTTATGTAATTCTTGCAGTAGTGAATTCTAGAGGCTAAGTGTGAAATAATGAAAAAAAATTGATACTTACTTCACGCTATGGATTACAAGAGTCTCTACTCTGGAGAAGTTGGATCTCATCGTATTATGGATCTGAAAAAGAGGAAAAGTTTCAAATAAGCTATACGAGCAAAAAGCTTTCAAACGTATCTTAATTCTTAATTTGCTCAGAAATATCAATTTTTACAGAACTATCATTTTGTACGCATTCAAGTAATTCTTTAACTCAATAACCAATTTTTAATTCCATTATTTAATAAGCTATTGTTCAGTGTACGTATTAATACATGGTGTTTCACGTAACGGGCTTTGACGTTAGAAGAGCATTTTTCTGCTAAAATATTAAGATTTAATATGCTTGCGAGAATATGGCATTCAGAATGCTCGTTTCGAATGTGCATGGAAAACCGTAGACACCTGGTTTCGTCCTTTTGGGAGTCATCAGTACGGTTCTTTACCCTAGACACTCGAACCATGCAATACCTATTGCTTGCTGTATACAGGGTGGCCCATTAGTGCGGGGCCGGTCTATATCTCTTGAACCATTCGAGGCATCAAAATGAAATTTTGCAAGTGCTTAGAAAATCCCATGCTGCATCTTATAAAATTATTTTGGTGTTTACTGGGGTCTTCACATTTTGCGTAACAAACCAAAGTTACATTGTTTTAAATGGAAACCCCCAATTTTTTGTTAATATTCACATTCCCCATAAAATTTCATGGAAAACGATATACCACATTAATGGGTTTCGAGCAGGGGATGTTAAGATATTGCCATTTTAGTGTCGATCTGGACCCATCTTTGTGGCACTACTGAGCTACTGACGCCTACTTACAGAAGCTGCCGAAGATTTCTTTATCGAACTAGATTCACATACTATTCTATTTGCAAATTCTGATAATACCTTTGTCACAGTGCTTTACATTATACAGGGTGGTAAACATACGCATAATTGAATTTTTCTCAAGAATTTCAAATGGAATATATTAATATTAATATATATTATCATATATTAATATATATTAATTGCACATTTAATAACCAGTTTACTAAGCTTCTGATTGATACAGACATTGCCAGGTCTGCGACTGACAGTTTTTACAGAAATTAAGATTGAAACTTACAAATTTCCAATTTTACTGTTATTTTTTACAATTTTATTCGGATTTCACCTATTTTTTCACCCAAAACCAAAAAAAAATGTTTAAATTTGGTTTCTGCGCAAAACTAAGCCAATAGAATTTACACTGACACAAAAGTCCCATTGCAAAATTACTTCTTGAAGGCAAAATCGATTTAATTTTTGTTAAGTCTACCCGCGTATGCCTAAAACGGGTAGTTTTCAAGATATTCTTACCGAGAATTAGTATCATTGTGAACAAATATAGCAAAAAGAATAAAAATAGCTCGAAATCGCAATGTCTACCAGAACCAATAAAACTTAAATTTGAGCCAATCACTCTCTAAATCAATTTAGTTACGTACTTTTGTTGGGTGTTTTCAATTTCTTCTTCTCAAATTTGGAGTTGTTGCGGAATTCAGAACAGATAAATATTTTAAAATCAGTAGAAATTATGAATGAGATAAATTTGGCTCTTATCATTAGTGGGAAATGTTGTAATTTAAACAAAAAACTACAGCGAGAACAGATTTATTGAAATTAAATAAATAAATTAAAATAAAATAAAAAAAATAAGAAAATGCAGAAAATCCTTCAAACTATGACAGATGCGAGTTGGAGCTGTTTTGTTTATCGCAAGTAGCATGATTTCATCGTGATTTGTATTTTGACTACAAAATATGATTCTTCTATAAAAAGTGAGAATAAAACAGTTATCTCGGGAAAGCAATGTTTTAGAATTACTTTACATAAAAATGGCACTGTTAATAAACATTATTTACATTATAAATTTGTTCTCCGTCCAGCTTTTCGTTTAAATTACAAAGTCATAATTTAGCTTATTAATAATTTGTGTCTACTTTTCACCATTTATCTGTCCTGAAGCAATTCGAAATTTCAAAACAAGGAATTCAAAATACGCAACAAAGTTATCTAACTAAGTCGATTTAAAATGGGACAGGTCCGAATTTAAGTTAAATGGGGAAATCCGAATAAAATTGTAAAAAATAACAGTGAAATTGAAAATTTTTAAGTTTCAAATTTAATTTCCGTCGAAACTGTAAGCCGCAGACCTGACAATGCCTGCATCAATTATGATCTTAGTAAATTGGCTATTAAATGTGCAATTAATATACAGGGTGTTCCATTTGAAATTCTTGAGAAAAATTCAATTATGCGTATGTTGACCACCCTGTAGCAAAGGTATTAACAGAATTTGCAAATAGAATAGTCTGTGAATCTAGTTCATAAAGAAATCGTAGACAGCTTCGGTAAGTAGGCGTCAGTAGTGTCACAAAGATGGGTCCTTATTGGCACTAACATCCCCTGCTGGAAACCCCATAATGTGGTATTTCGTTTTCCATGAAATTTTGTGGTGAACGTGAATATGTAAACAAAATTGGGGGTGTCCATTTAAAAAAATATAACTTTGGTTTGTTACGCAAAATGTGAAGACCCTGTATACACTAAAATAATTTTACAATATGTGGCATAGGGTTTCCTAAGCACTTGCAAAATTTCATTCTGGTGCCTTGAATGGTTCAAGAGATATAGACCGTCCCCGCACTAATGGGCCACCCTGTATATACTTACACGCTTGGTGTAAGTATTAGCAAGAGCTAATTATATGCAGAATTATGCGGCGGTCTTGAGTGGTACTGGACCGTTCGAACAACTACTCCTCGGGCAAGTACCCCGACAGGCATTGAATTTGAATTATAGAACAAAATCCAGATTTTGAGTACTACGAGATCTCATACGGGATGTACTGTGAAGAAGCGATTTCCTGTAGACTTCGAGAGCTTCGCCATTATCAATCTTGTTCAGTGGTCCTTAGTGGCGCAGTGCGCTCATTGTGCTGGTGCCGATGTGAGAAAATTCTGGCAGCGCGGGTTGTTATTAAGAAGAAATAAAAATCGAAAGAGCAGATTATAGGTCCTCTTAATAGTTCAAATTCAACTAGTCGAGGGAATATACTCTACGACGACTTAAGAATGGACCAACGAAAATGTCCGCCCTAAATTATTATTTACTTTTTTTCTGTCTGAATATTCTGCATTTGAACAATCCAACAAATACTGATTATCCTGCATCAAACTTATAATATTTTGCTATTTCGTACACAATATTCCGCCTCGGTACGATTTTGATCGGAAGGACTGTTGTTACGTCTGGATGAATACATTGTCTCATTTCCTTCTCAATCGCGTTGTTACAGAACAAGCGCCAGTCATTGAAATTCCATGTCCGGTAATTTTGTATGCCGATTAGTTTAGTCTGAACGGTTCCGTAAAAGCCGATGTATGACTAGCCTCCTCGCAAATAGTATGCCCGCCCGAGAGTCGCCCAAGCGGTAGCAAATCTCAAAGCATAATCGCCTGTCTTAATTTTCGGCACTGAGTAGCAAAATGCCATGTTGATTGTATGTAATATGACCGCCAGTATAACATGTCGGCTGTTTTCTTGAACGTGAATATATATTTTCTAAAATAACCCAACAAATGTATTCTATCATTCTTTGGAGAAATTTATTTCGCATCTATTTCAAGTTCATTTTTAATTGGTGGGTACTTGATAAATGTTAACTGAAAATTTTTTGGAACAATTCTGGACGAATGCTACTTAAATACTAGCTTTTGAGGGGCAGTAAATTGCGAACTAAATAGCTCAGTGGTATGGTATTGGACTCTAAGTCGGACAGAGCGGCTTCAATACCCTACCTGACCCTCGGGAGTTTACTTTTCTTTCTTGTATGGGGAGAGGCATCATTTAAAACATAATTACTACGTTTTCATGGTTATTCAATTCGAACTGAGTACTCCTACAGTGCTCAATACTTTACCTGTTTTCATGAGAGTATTCAATAGTTATTTACGAAACGAGTGCGAGAAGACATTTTTCGCGCATGAGCGCAATGTTTGAAGCACGAGCGACGATGGAGCGAGTGCTTCATTTGCGCGAATGCGCCGAAGACGTCTTCGCGCATCGAGGTTCGTACAATATTTTTGAAACGAACATTATAATTTTTTAATTATTATCTAATACGTTTTTTAGGAAACCAACATATACAGATATTACTCTTTCGGCAAATTCATTTCATCCCTTTTGTCAAAAAATTTCTGCTTATAATTCTATGATACACAGGGCCTTTACAGTACCGCTATCTTTAGATAAATTGAATAAAGAACTAAACATAATTAGAACAATTGCAATAAATAACGGATTTAAGATTGAAATCATCAATAGAATCATTAACAATAACAAATTTAAAATTGCTTGTAACAATATATATCCTAAATTATCTAATGATAAACTTACCAAATTCTGCAGGATTACCTATTTTGGAAATATTTCTGAAAAGATTGCCAGTATTTTAAGAAAAAACAACATACAAGTCACATTTAAACCATCAAATATATTATCACATATTTTATTTAACAGTAAAGACAGAACACATAAACTTGACCACACAGGTGTTTATCAACTAAATTGCTTAGACTGTAACAGCATATATATCGGACAGACTGGCAGATCTATACGTATTAGGTATAACGAACATTTAAGATCATTTCGTTTGAAGAATGATCATTCAAGTTTTGCTAATCATTTCTTTGATAACAATCATCAATTCCCTCCTCCGGAGAATACTAAATTATTGTTTAATTTTGTAAAGAGTTATCAATTGGATATATTAGAGTCTATAGAAATTTATAAACATAAAAATGATAAAAATTGTAACTTACTTAATGATCAAGTCGATTTAATACAATATAGTTTATTTAAACTTTTGTAAATTAATTCAAGAATCAATTAGTTTATTTGCCCCCCCCCCCCCATATAAACCATGGAGTTTCGAGGTTATTTGGCAATATGGGATTTTTTCTTTTTGTTTTGTTATTGATATTATCATCATCAATATTATTGTTATTATGATTGATTCTTGAATTAATTATTTAACCACAGTCTCTACATCTTAATCCTCGAGTCTTTTTTTTTTTTCTTGCTATTATTGACTTATTTCTCTCCTTTTTAGTTAGTACAATATGTACTAGCAGTTGGCAGTTGTCAAGACAGAACACATAGACTTGACCACAATTTATTACAAGATTAGCAGTTGGCAGTTGTCAAGATTCCATGGATATTTTATTTATTTAGTTTTTTCTGTTCTGATATTTCACTTGAAGGTTTTTTCAATTGAATTTATTGTTTTCTTCCTATATGGTTTTCTTTAAATTCATTGTTTTTTCCCTTCAAGCTACGAGGTATTCGATTTTCCTTTGTGTTTTTCTTATACCCCGTAGGTAAATACTGAAATTCAGTTATCTAGTTATCTTATTTCATGGATATTGTTCGTCTCGTATTTAGGATAATTATATTTTTGCAGTATGCGGGATTATTAGTCACATCTGTTTATATTTCGTGGCACTTTATCGTAAGTTTTCATATGTATCTGCCGGGGGTGAATGCTCCATGTTTTGTCACACCTCTCTCTAAGTGTGGGGTAAGTGAATCTTAATAGCTCTGGTGCCGTATAGACGCGAGATAACTGTGCAAAACTGTCGCCCTTACGACTAGGCACTTGAGTCCATGTTAAATTATTATAGCGATATGTTTAAGGGTAAGGTTTTAAATAATTAGGTGCTACAACATTTTATGTGTTTTGGAAAAACCGCTTGATTGGACGATCATTCGTACTCGCAAAATCCCTTCCAACATTGGATTGGTAATAAGTTAAAGAAGGAGTGGTTTACTTAAAATTTGAGGGTAATTTTTGTTATTATAAGAGAGTTCATCTTCAACCTTTGAGTTAATCAGTACATTGTTCATATAAGTCTAGTTTGTTCGAGTTGATTTTCACCTTAAGAAGTTTATGTGCGTTGTTGATTTTTGTAACATATTAATTTAAATTAAATTGTATCTAGTTCAGTGCATCGTTGTTTTATTACATCGACCGGACGTGCAATTAATTACACATGGTGTACGTTTACGTATAAGTCATACGTGAACAAGTGAGAAAACCCGACGGGGACGAATAACGAAAGGCGTTTAGTTCCGTCACCGTCAACGAAAGTCTACATGGTCCTTCGACGAGCCGGATATCCGTTTTCCAGGTGTCCAGAGCCGCTATCAGCTTCAGAATATTGTTACAGTTCTATCAACGCATCACATTGGTAAGTCTCCAATCATATTGTATTTCTTTCTGCTTCCTATATCCATATATTCAAAATGGCTTTTCTAAATGGGAACGAAGATTTGCAAACTCTCATATCAAAGCGTGCTCAAATAAAATCATCTCTCTCTAGATTTAAAACTCATTTGGATAAAGTTCGATCTCAAGAAGTAATCAATTTATCCAATTTACAGGCACGTTTGGCAGATTACGTGACCAATTTTCATAAATTTGAACAATGTCAGTCATTAATAGAAATTAAAAGCCCAGCGGAAGCTAATGGCAACGAATTTACTAAATTCGAAGATACTTATTACGAGTTACTCGCGAGAGCTGAAGAGTTAATCGCGACAAATTCTCACTCTTCAGCATCTCAACCTTCAAGTATTAATGGTAGCAATTCAGTGGCTACAAATATTAATTTAAAAAGCGATATGACGGCACGTATGCCAGTGATTAATGTTCCGTCATTTTCCGGCTTATATAAAGAATGGATTTCATTCCACGATTCTTTCATGTCCTTAATAGATGCTAATAATTCATTATCTGAAGTAACCAAATTACATTACTTAAAATCGAGTTTGCAAGGAGAGGCTTTAGAACTAGTGCAAGACCTTCAAACTTGTTCAGAAAATTATGCAATTGCTATGGACTTACTAAAGTCTAATTATCAAAAGGATCGTTTAATAATACAAGATCATGTTCATGCATTACTAGATATTCCGTCAGTTCAAAAGGAAACTGTTACCGGAATTAAAAATTTGATAAATTCAGTGCGCCGTAATTTAAGCAGTTTAAAACGTCTAGATCGCCCAGTTGACACTTGGGATGACCTGCTTGTTCCTCTTTTAGCCGCTAAATTAGACTTTAAAACGGTTAGAGAATGGGAAAGCACATTATCAAAAAATAGCATGCCAAATATGACTGAGTTTTTAAATTTCTTAAATCATAAACGCGATATCTTAGAGAGCACCCAAGCTAAATTAAATTCCAATCGTCCAGTTGCATCAAAGGCTAACGATAAGCATTTTAATCGTAAAACTACTTCACATTTAGGCACTAGTGACTTAAAATGCCCTTTGTGTACACAGCCACACGTGCTAAGTAAGTGTAATGCCTTCATAATGTTAAGTGAAGCTCAACGTATCG
Organism: Xestobium rufovillosum; assembly: GCA_963966045.1. NCBI lineage: Eukaryota > Metazoa > Arthropoda > Insecta > Coleoptera > Ptinidae > Xestobium > Xestobium rufovillosum. The sequence goes on from OZ014504.1 coordinate 18,084,828, forward strand.
ATAAAGCGAAATCTTTGGGCGTTTGCCTTAATTGTTTATATCCAACCCATTCTACGGATGAATGTCGGTATGGGAAATGTAAAATATGCAAAAAACGGCACAGTACTCTTCTTCATGTAAGAAATGTTCATGCGATTCAAAATTCAAATTCGCCCGGTAATGAAAGTCAGTTAGCTGTTTCGCAACAAAATATTTCTTCGTCGGCGAATCAGTTAGCAAGTGTTAATAATGTCTGCGCGCATGTAACTAGCGAAAGAGAAGTATTGTTGTCCACCGCGATTGTACACGTGTTAGACCATAAGGGCAATAAGCGCGTATGTCGCATTCTGTTGGATCAGGGATCCCAATCCCATTTCATAACAAAGGAATTTGCGGAGCTACTGGGATTACCGAAAAAACAAATCCTCATGAATATTGGTGGGGTAAATATGTCTAATTCTACGGCTCATTATTCTGTAGAAACAACGGTAATATCTAGATTTTCAAATAATTATAAGTTAAATCTGAAGTGTATCGTACTGGAAAATATAACCAGATCATTGCCTTTAGTTTCCTTTAATGCACGCGGTTTTCATGTACCAAGAAACATACAGTTAGCTGACCCCCAGGTCAATATTTCTCGTAAGATTGACATGCTAATAGGGGCGGAATCGTTTTATCAGCTACTTTGTGTAGGTCAAATTAAAGGGTCTAACCAAGACCAACCATCTTTTCAAAAGACTCATTTTGGTTGGGTTGTTTCTGGCGCTATACCTGTTAAAAAGGGGAGCATTTACATTTCATCTCACCTTTCAATTCAACAATTAACTGAAGTCCGTGACTGGCGGCATGTATCGACAGCAGATAATCCTGCTGATATTGTTTCTAGAGGCATAAACCCAGAAACAATAATAAATAACCAGTTAGGGTGGTACGGCCCTAAGTGGTTACTTAAAAATCGTAATCATTGGCCGACCAACACCTTGAATATAAATAATATAGATGTTCCCGAAAAAAGGAAGTCAGTTTGTGCTCATTCGGCAACTCTAAAGAGGGAGATAGATGTGTTTTACAAGTTCTCATCCTCCTCACAGCCCATTATGGGCGACATTCCCCCAGGGAGATTAGAGCCTTCTAGGCCATTTTCAATGTGCGGGGTAGATTATTGCGATCCATTTTTATTAAAAGAAGGTTTCCGCAAAAGTAAACGTATCTCAAAGGCTTACGCCGCTATTTTTGTTTGTTTTGCAACTAAAGCTGTACATGTAGAATTGGTCAGTGATTTGTCAAGCGAAGCTTTCATAGCATCTCTCAAGCGCTTCAATGCAAGATGTAGCATGTTCTCACATATCTATTCCGACAACGCAACAAACTTAGTTGGCGCTAATCGAGAATTAAAGGAGGCATACGAATTTTTGTATAATTCCACTTCTATGTCCGCCGTACTAGAGAACATTGCTAACAATAAAATTAACTGGCATTTTATACCTGCCAGAAGCCCACATATTGGGTGTTTGTGGGAAGCTGCAGTGAAATCTTTTAAGTTACACCTGCGGCGTGTTGCAGGAAATGCTTCATTAACATTCGAGCAGCTAACCACGTTATTATGTGAAATAGAAGTCATTTTGAACTCCCGCCCCATAACCGCAATTTCTAATGATCCTAATGATCTAACCTTCCTTACTCCGGGTCATTTCCTGATTGGAGACGCGCTAACCGCTATAAACGAGACAAATCTGAAGCAGTTGCCAATTAATCGCTTATCGCATTGGCAAAGGGTCAATCAGTTGAAGCAACATTTCTGGTCTCGCTGGTCAATGGAATATCTCCATCAAATGCAACAGCGTTCGAAATGGAAGATCGGCCGCGGACCTCAGTTAGCCCCTGGTCAACTAGTGTTGCTCCGCGACGATAATCTTCCTGCGCTCCAATGGAAAACTGGGCGCATAACAAGTGTGCACCCCGGAAAGGACGGCATAGTGCGGGCCGCCACTGTTAAGAGTAACACCGGTGAGTTTAAAAGAGCCGCTAATAAGCTCTGCGTTTTACCGGTTGACGTCAGTGGTGTGTAGTGCGGAGTGTAAATACTTATTTTTATGTTTATTTGATTATTCCTATTTCTTATTTTATTTTATTTTTCTTATTTTATTTGATAAGTTGATTCTTTCAATTTGAATTTATTTGTCTTGCCAATATTATATTATGTATTTTATGGTACCTAATCCTACTACAATAATTTATTTCTCGTGTAGAAATTGCATTTCAATGCCTTCAGCCTTTTTGATGTTTGCTGTTGAAAGGTGATCCTTTCAAGGCGGGCGGCTATGTTCGTCTCGTATTTAGGATAATTATATTTTTGCAGTATGCGGGATTATTAGTCACATCTGTTTATATTTCGTGGCACTTTATCGTAAGTTTTCATATGTATCTGCCGGGGGTGAATGCTCCATGTTTTGTCACACCTCTCTCTAAGTGTGGGGTAAGTGAATCTTAATAGCTCTGGTGCCGTATAGACGCGAGATAACTGTGCAAAACTGTCGCCCTTACGACTAGGCACTTGAGTCCATGTTAAATTATTATAGCGATATGTTTAAGGGTAAGGTTTTAAATAATTAGGTGCTACAACATTTTATGTGTTTTGGAAAAACCGCTTGATTGGACGATCATTCGTACTCGCAAAATCCCTTCCAACATTGGATTGGTAATAAGTTAAAGAAGGAGTGGTTTACTTAAAATTTGAGGGTAATTTTTGTTATTATAAGAGAGTTCATCTTCAACCTTTGAGTTAATCAGTACATTGTTCATATAAGTCTAGTTTGTTCGAGTTGATTTTCACCTTAAGAAGTTTATGTGCGTTGTTGATTTTTGTAACATATTAATTTAAATTAAATTGTATCTAGTTCAGTGCATCGTTGTTTTATTACATCGACCGGACGTGCAATTAATTACACATGGTGTACGTTTACGTATAAGTCATACGTGAACAAGTGAGAAAACCCGACGGGGACGAATAACGAAAGGCGTTTAGTTCCGTCACCGTCAACGAAAGTCTACAGATATCATTATAATTTGTCAATTTTAGTTTCCTTGTCAACTGTCATAATAATTTGTTTACAATTTTTCTTAAACATTTCTGATGATGGGATCGTTTGTAGATCTTGAAACCGGTTAAATAAAATAATTTTGTTATACTTATTGGTAGCACGCGAAGTAATTTTTTATTTAATCATGGATTTCTACCAAATAGTGAAAAGTGAAAATATTAACTACATAATACGTTTCCAATTTAAAATTTCAAAAAATCAAGTGGTTACATTGACAGATTTCCATTTGACAATTGTAGAAAATGACATTTGGTTTAATTTATTGAATTGAGTTGTCAAAGTGTCAATCGAATTAATAGCGATTTGTCTTTATTCTTTCACTATTTTCAACATCCAAATTGGAGAAACGGCGTTTTGTTAACCAAACTTTATTACTATCAAGTCAAATTATTTCTAGAAAACCTGAAAGGGCCAGTGCTTTTTTTATAGATTTCGCGCACTAGTGCGCGAACACTATGTTTGAGTTTGTCTGTCGGGTTCGCGAAATGTCATTTTGAGAGCGGTGAGTTCAAAAATCGTTTTAAAACCACTGTCAATACTTGATCGAAATTTTAATATGTGACATGTCAGCTATAAAAAAGTACGTCACACAACACTTGTGGCATCTATCAAAGCAGTGTTTTGTGTTATTTGGAAACTTTAGAATGAAATAAAGAATTAATTAGCTGATTGCCAAAATATTTAATCTAATTTATCTAACTTCACAGACACATTTGACAGTTATGTCAGTCGGAACTTTCAATTCAGATACGATCCCAAAATTAGGCGAATCGACCTTGAAGCTGAAAACCGATTCAATCCAAAACTGCAAGCGTTTACATGGGGTATTCAGTACCAAATGAGTACTCAGTTCGAATTCAATACCCCATGAAAACGTAGCACCTAATTGGTTGTTTAAGGACTCTAAATTTTGAAATAAATTTCGTTAATGAATTTCATTACTAATATTTTAAAATGCTTTAAGAAATAAATACTACAATATCAGCGAAGCAGGATTCAAACTTGCACGTCGGGCCAAAAACTGTATTTCCTATTTCGCGCTTGATATATTATAAACACAGTCATTCTTTTTGCACAACCGGAATACTCCTTAGTTTTATCTTTTGAACCTATGGAGCGCCCAACCCAAGATCATCGTAGCATTCTTAATACGTTGTTATAGGTAAATAAATGAAATAAAATGTGACTTCAGGGGCCGAAAAGTTAACGGGCCATAAATCGCACTTTCTTGATCTTATCGGCAGCAGTGAATGTCAAAAACAATATTAATTATCAATTATGAAATCAGCAAAACAGAACTGAACTCGAGCAAAACATTGAATTATTGTTATTGCGACAAAGGTTTCCTTCGAATAATGTTAAAATAAGTAGGTAAGTATTTGACAAACAGTCGATTTGAAAACTCATTAACTACCTATACTACTAAGTAAATTTCGACTATGTGAAAAATTTTCGAAATTTAAGATAGCCAGTGTTGGCGTCCAGCAAAGACGAATTAGAAATAGCTCTGAACGAAGCGGAAACAGTTTTGATAGAGGGATACAGCACTAAGATCAATAAAAGGAAAACCAAAATTTTGGTATATAGGGGGCGTGAAAATAGAACTAAAACAGAGATATGAAATGAGAGGATAGAGGAAGTCGCGGATTTCTACTACATGGACAGAAAAAACCGGACACTTGAAAATTTTGTGTTTTCTTTCATTTTTTCAATATTACTAAATAAATGTTGAAAAATCTAACATTGCGAAATTTCGATTGTTTATTAAACAAGGTTTAGTAAAGAATTCACAATTAATACATTCTTAGATAAATGTATAATCTTAATGATATTGAAGAATAAATGTAAAAAACCAAGTGTCCGGTTTTTTTTGTCCAAGAGTGTATTTAGGAAGTCAAATAACTCGCGATGGTATCAGCACTAGAGATATAAAACAAAGAATAGCGCAGGGCCGAGTTGCGTTTAACAAAAAGAAACTGTTATGCTCAGGAACGGTTAATGTTCAAACTCGGAAGATACTCTTCAAGACTTATGTATGGAGTATGGGACTGTACGGGTGCGAAACTTGGACATTAGGAGAAGTGCATCGAAAAAGAATAGAAGCCTTTGAAATGTGGTGCTACAGACACTTGATGAAGATACCGTGGATAGATAGGTTAGCACTAGGGAGCTATTAGAAAGAGTTGGGGAAAAGAGAAAGGCAATAAAAAATAGGAGAGAATAGGATGGTAGGACACCTTCTGAGGCACGAAGGAGTACTTCGCGGTATAATATGTAGAGTCGAAGATAGGAATACCGAGATAGGGGTAGGCCCGGATCAGACTATTTCTCTCAAATAGTTGGAGATGTAGGCTGTTCTACTTTTAAAGAAATGCATAGATTAGCTCAGGATAGAAAAGGGTGGAGGTACGCGTCCAACCAGTCTTCGGACAGAAACCTTTATGATGAAAAATGGGCAAATTTTTAGAAATAATCAGTAATTTTGCTAATATAAAATACATTGAAAATTGCAAATATAAAATATAGGACACTGAGAAAAATCAATCTTTTCTATCAAATAAATGTTGGTTTCAAAAGCAAAATGTTGGCAAAAATCTGTTTTGAAGCAAGATAATTTTATTTGTCACAACTTAATGTTAAGTTGAATGGTGGAAGTTTTTGCATTGGATAAAAGAAAGTCGTAACCCTAAACGAACGGCGATGCGGGAAAAAATGCTGAAATACTACAATGGGCAATTGGACGACTTTATTGAAATATTGAAGATTTGGATGAAAATATTTGGCCCCAATTTTTGCGTTATTCTCTGTGCTTCACATTAAGGCAGAAAAAAAATATTTAAAAGTTTTGGATGGTGCACGTTACGCGTGCATTCAATGTTGTCATATATGTAACTTTAATGCAATATATCTACTTTTATAATAAATAGCGGATTATTTTAATTGTATTTATCTCACCAAAACATCATCACTACAGCTTTGTTCAATCCGAAGCTATTTAATTCCTAATTAATTTAGTTCTTTTACATCTCTCAACAACTTTATAAAACTGCCGGAAACATCAAAAATGTTCATTTTAGGCAAAAAGTATCTAATACAAAATCTAGCAAACTTAGGTAAGAAATCCAAAAATGCAATCGAATACAGGGTGTTATATTTAATGAAACGAAGATCGGTACCTACCATGCACAAGAAATGGGACAGCCTGTAAAAGTGAATATTACTTTGTGTAACAGAGAGCCAAAATTCAATGAGGCCCCCCTCCCCCATATAACATTTTTTCTAAAATGTGTAATGAAGGTGAAACCAAAGAAAATAGGTACGCTTAGGTGGCGCAACCTGGTCTGGTATACATACACTACGAAAATATGAGATCTAGCGAATCTGTTAGAAAAGTGTTGGTGACTATCCCAAAGGGAACAACTATTCCAAAATATTAGTTCAATAAACGTATCTGTTTTTGATATAGCGAATTAAAGCTGAAGTTAAAAATTTCGAAAAAACTACTCCAAATTTTTGACACTTTCAGCATGATTTTTCTTACAATTATTGAAAAATAAACTACAGGTTGTTCCATTAAAAAACTAAAGCTTTGTTCTGACGCGCATAAATGGGGCAAGCTGTATGACTGTTTTTTTTCTACTATTTGCGGGATCGTAGCCGCGTCCTATTATTTAAGCTAGTGCCGTAATGTGATTCGAAATCCATGGTGAAACTATATTATGGTTTCTGTCTTACTTCCTTATTCTAAATAAGAGACGGCGAACACATGTAAGAGATATACTAGTACAAAGAGAATCATTGGTAGAAGGTACATTATAAGCATACTTGAGCAGTATAACGAAGTCCTTCATCTACTCTATTGTAATTTATAATAATTAATGCTACTATTAGAAATTTAGCGAACTGTTACCCAGATATTGGCCGTTATGTGCTATATTAACTGAGTGAATTCACTTATATGATTCAAACTAAATTTACCAACGCTACACACAAAAATACTTTTGTAATATACCTACAACATAGACCACCGCGGACTTTTACGTTTATGTTATGCATTTTTGAAAAAATATGATATACCTATGTATGTATTTATGTGGGTAACGGTCTTGCTATTTATATTTATAACGTTTAAGGGCGAATTAGACCTTTGGGAGTATTATAAAGAAAACTCTTTTTTCAAATATCCAAGCTTTCGACGTGTATTGACGTCTTCGTCAGGGAGAAGAAAGTGAGATTAAAATGTTAGCATCACAGTAAACAGTATAAAATATATCTTGAACATAATTTTTTATATAAAATAGTCTTTAAAATAAACAAAAAAAATGTTTACAACTTTTTAACAATTTTACATTCGAATCTATATTTCCAATTTTAAAGACTATTTTATATAAAAAAAATATGTTCAAGATATATTTTATACTGTTTACTGTGATGCTAACATTTTAATCTCACTTTCTTCTCCCTGACGAAGACGTCAATACACGTCGAAAGCTTGGATATTTGAAAAAAGAGTTTTCTTTATAATACTCCCAAAGGTCTAATTCCCCCTTAAACGTTATAAGTACCTATGTATGTATAGAACAAACCTACTTTATTGTTTTCCATACTATAAAATGCTGGCTTATTCAGGTTCCTCCATTTTCTCTGCATAACTATGTAATTATTAGTCTTTATAATTTATTTGCTCAATGTGAATTGTTTTATATTTTTATTTTTTCGCAACTTTTGTTGAAGTTAGGAAAAGTATGTCGAACTTTTATTCAGTTTTGAAAATGAAGCTGGAGAGTCGCGGAATGTAGTAAATGTTGATCCGACCACAATTTTGCATTGTGGGAGTGATTCTATTACTAAAAATGAAAAGATAAAGGACAAGATCTGTTAGAAAATGAGGAATATGACACATTACAGAAAAACATGAATAGTGACTTTTGTGACCATGACTTTCTTTTTTCTTCAGTATATCATTTAACTGACTATGCAGAAGAAATAATAGTATCTTATATTGCAGGGCTTGTTGCGAGTAGTATGAAAAAGTGTGTTACTTGTTCACAATTTCTGCGATTGCTAGAGAGTGAAACTAGCCTATCTTTATTACAAAAGCGCAAGGAGTACAGGCAGTTAACAAACGAGGAGCTTCTTTTCAAAACGTAATTTCTGAAAAAAATGGTTTTCGAGCAAATTGAATATTTATTGTACAAAGCAAACTACAAATCGTCTAAAAACATTTATACCCCATTTATTATGAAGGTCATGTTGTAGACTAACCCCCCCAATTCTAAAAATCAACTTTGATTTTCTTGGCCAAAAAAAGCATTTTTTCAACGAAGAAATTACATTTTGAAAAAAAAAGTTGCTTTTATTGCATTTTGAAAAGAAATTTTCATAAAAATTGCTGTTTGAAAAAAACTGGTCTTTTATTTTAAATTTTTTATTGAATATTACATTTTGAAAAGTAAACTAAATTCTGGAGAAAAATAACATTAAACATTCTGGTTGTACCAACAAAAATTCTAAAAAAATTAAATCCTAACACCGCAATCATCTTCCATGCAATTGCACTCCATGTCTTCTTCAGCGCCATGTTCTTCATCACTGTTTGTATCTTCTCCATCACCGATCATTTCTTCATCTATTACTACTTGTGAACCAAGAATCTGCTTATAAAATTCAAATGTTTCATTTTTTTCCCACTCTTTGTCGTATATGTTCAAAAGTTTCTTTACGTCTATTAGTTTCTTGGGTTTAATTTGGTTAATTAGTGGCAAAGTGTTTATTTTAATATCACTTATTTTCTTTCCCCTTTTCATGATACTCTCAAATTTCTTGGATGTATCGTCATTGCGGTAATTTATTTCCATCTTCACCAAAATATCCTTTTTCTGGCTCTTTCTATTTTCCACCCTCTTAATGAAAATTCTTTTCATATCTCTTATTCCGGTGAGTTTCTTGCAATTTTCTTGGCTCATTTCCTTTACATTGTAAAGCGTCCAATCTCTGCCAATTCTTCGTACCTTTCCAACCTCTTCTAATAATTTTTCATAATCTTCCCTCATCGGTATGACACTGTGCTTCCTGTATTTTTGTTCTACCTGACCAAATATTCGGTCGGCAGGCATAAAAGAGTGTCCCCTAACGGGGAAAATGACGGTGATGTTATCAAGATTCTTGGGTGCGTCGTGGTAAAGCCACATGCACATAGCATGTATCACAAATGCGTTCTTATTTTGGCCTGCGCAGCCGTCTGCAAAGAATCGTAAGTGCTTGCAATTTTCCGGAATTTCTAATTCACTTAGAAAGTCGCCTATAGATGAAGCAACCTCATTGGCCCCTCTACTAGCTTCATTCTCGGTCCAAGTATAGAAAATAGGGTTTTTACAGTGCAAGTCAGTAGCGCATAGATTATAAAATGATAGCTGTCTCAGATAAAATGATTCGCCTATTGGTAATTTTGGTAGCGGCTGAACCTGCTCCATGTCGAAACAGTAGGAAATTGTATTAATATCATCTTCTTTCATAAATTTGGTGAACTGTTGAGCACGTAATTTGTGAATACGTAAATTTGTCATTATTGAAACAATCGGCTTGTTTTCAGCTTTGTATTGTTGTATTTTACTTTTTAATGAAAAACATAGCGAACAAACATCTGACGCGGGAGAACCAAAACCAATATTAAAATTATTGCAAAATATTTTATAGAAATAACCATATTTGACAGTCCTATCACTATTTTTTGCATTGTACATGGCACACAACTTTTTAATGTTCAATTCCGAAGGTAAATACAGACGTTTAGATTTTGTGCGATTGTAATGACTTTCCCGGGCTCTTAATTTTCCGATAAAGTTCATCACTCTTCTTTTCTTGTCTTCATTTTTTTTCAACTTGCGATCACCACCCCTTCGTTCTTTCAATTCATTTCCCTCTTTAACATGACGAGCAATAGTGAGAACTCTTCTAGTGGTTATATTAAAACAACGCAAAAAAAATTTATTACATACGTTCACTAAGGTGCCATCAACTTTTCGTAATTTGTATTTAACCCGCACTGATTGCTTTTGAACCCTAGCTGTTGGTTTATATTTTTCACATCTTCTTTTGGGCGATAAAACTTGTAAGAAATTTGATAACTTAACATCCTGGATGTGTTTATTTGGTTTGTGAAAAAATTTCTTCCGTGCCAAAAGTATGTCTTCTTCAGTTATTTGGTTACAATTGAGACCTTTTGAATTGTGACTACAAGGCCTTTCGAAGTCATCAATTAAATTTTGTAAATGAAATCCGTATCTAAAAACACAAAAATTAAACAAAGTAACATAACCTCACATATTTCATAATAACTGACCTTAGTTCTTTGGCCCTCTCTCTTTTGTTTTTCTTCTTTTGCTTCTTCCTACATCCATCATTCTTTTCAGAAATTTCAACAGTATCAATATCAAAGTTCATCTTAATTCTTAATATTTTCAAACAGGTACACACAACACCAACAGAAAACAAATTGCCATGTAGAAATTGCACTTTGGAAGAAAATTGCAGAAATTGCAGTTTGAAATATAATTATTTCGCAGAAATTGCATTTTGAAAGAAAACTGAAAATTCAAACATTATTTTACCATGCAAAAATTGCAATTTGAACAGATTTCTTCTGCGCAAGTGTTTGCTTTTAGCCGACAGATCACAACGCCACCTCTAACTCAATAGCTGCAATTTTGCAGAAATTGCGTTTTGAAACGAAGCTCCTCAAACGCTTCTAACCTATTATAAGTTGGGAGAGAAACATTGCCCATCATTTGTGATAATGACGCCGTTGATGACCATTGACCATGCTATGAAGTTAATAAAATTAACTTTCGAGACATATTTTAATATATGATTACATTATGAGACCAAAAAAAATGAACTTACAAGTAAAACGAACTTACAACTACGTCAAGAGTTAGGTTAAAACAAAAATAATTTTATTTAAAAATCAGTAATTTATTAGGTACCAAATAGAAAGTTGCCTCAACGTCAGTTTTTTTCAGCTTGAGAGTCTTCGGAAATGATGCTGCTGCATACTTGCATGCCTATACAACCATTTTTTGTAGTTTTTCGTTAACTTTGTCAAATACAATTATTTATTGACTTTGAAGTGTCTATTATGCCCTACTGACATTCAGTGCTACTGGAAAAAGGAAAAAGTCAATGCCTCTAAAAACTATGAACCATTTCCATTTAATTTTAACATCCAAGCCTTACATTTATCCACCTTTTCTGTTAAACCGAATGGATTGATTTGTATAATAGTTGCACTTTTTTTTCTTGAAAATTTGTGAAAGGATGGCTTGGATTCTCTTTCTTTCTTACTTTGACAATTAACCAGACAGCAGGTAGTGTTACAAACGCTCCTTCTCGCTGCAATTTCCATTTTATTTATGCAATATAATTACCAAACTAATTAAATAAATACTGTCGAAAGATCTATTATCATGGCTACCATACTTTTCGTAGTAGTGCAAACTACACCCAACAGGCGGCGTGTTGCTACATTTTTTTCTTTCCTTATAGTCTTGCTAATTATAAGGAAAATATGAGGTTACGCATTCCGCGTTCGCATTATAAAATTATGTTTTCCCCTTTCGGCAATCTGTTCAGCGACATGAAACCACTAGAGTCTTTAAACCAGTATTTAATGGGTAGCGAGTCGGCAATTGCTCTCTAATTGAATTTGATAAATTGGTGGAAGCGCAAATTTTTCGCGGAAAACGAAAATTAATGAAATTCAGGAATAATTTCAAGTGTAGGCCTACCGAGAGATTGGCAAAGCTTGTGGCAAAGTAATGAAATTATCATCGCTTTCAACGGATTTCAGGCGAACCGTTACAGCAGGCTTAATCACTACCCAGCTATTGCAGTCTCGGTGGCGTCCTTTGTTTTATGCACGGTCGCTGACTTTCGGCCAACTTTCACGTGCGAGAACGCGCCTAACGCATTCAACGCGGACGTCTACTGTACAGGACCTTATTCAGAACAATTAGAACCCGACCAGGAAACGCTTTAAGGAAATAAGAAAAACCGATGAAAATTATAATTAAAATATATCCAGGAGAACACTAGTCCAAATTCAAAATATTTCTTAACACTACAAAAATGCATATAAGGTGAGTAAAAATTAAGTGCAAAGAAGCATTTCCTCGGTCTCGACAGGCAAGCGTCAGTGAAGCGAGACCACAGCGTTTCATTTCTCGTGACGCCGCCCCACTCTTTAGTCACGCTCTGTCCATGCTTCGCGCTGTTTCTCTCAGGTAAGCGTCAGTTCATTCCTCTAATAACGTTGAAGTTTCACTTTTACCGCGTGTAGCGACCACGCACCCAGTTTTCTTTTCATCCAGAGATTTTTCAAGTATTTGACTACTACAATACAGGGCGGTTCAGAAAGAAAGTTTCAGACTACTTGTATTTTTTAAATGGAACACCTCGTGTATTTGGAAATTTATTTAATCTTCCTCGAAATCTAAGCAAAAAACTATTGAAGTAGTGGGGTGCTGAATCGAAGAGTTCTCGATTGAGAGTATTTTGTTTTTTATACCACAAGGTTGTGAAATTATTATTTTTTGTTTTATCTAACTAAATTTGTTACGGCTAGCTTCCAGTTCCGAGATTTATATATTTAGGCGATTCGAAGGTCTGTAAGAAGCACCTAAATGTGCGCGACTACTTCTCTGGTCTCGAAATTTGATTGTTGATAGTTAGTTAATAAATTAATTGTGATTTCCGTCTTAATGCACAACTTACGTAGGCCTTCCTCTCGCGATAAATGTGCCCAGGTGCCATAGTTCAGTTGGTCAGAGTAATCGTTTGGATTGCGAAAGACCTGGGTATGAATCCCAGTCGGAGCTCGTCCACATCTTCAGCGAGAAACAAGTATTATGTGCTTAAGACCGATAAACATAGAAATTAGGAGGAGACTTAAAACTTAGATATGGAGCACGGCATTATACGGGTATGGAAAGTAGAAAGTAAGTGAAGCGAATAGGCAAAAATTAGAAGCGTTTGAAATGTGGTGCTACAGGCACGTGAAGAAGATACAGAGGATATACAATCTTAGCAATACGGGGGTATAAGAGAGAGTTCGGAAACCGGATATAATATGTAAAACATAGGATATATAGGATAGTATGGCACAAGAGGATATTTTACTTTTGGAGAAATGCGTGGGTTTCGTCAGGACAGGAAGGATTGAGATAAATTGCTCCGATCACCTCGGGAGATAGTAGGTAATTGTTTAAAAGGTAAAAGAAGTAGAAACGCAATTTCTTTCAATTAACAACTAAATTACCAGTCAAAATAAAGCGTCAATTCAGAATAACTAATGGGGACCAATTGACTATTTATAAAATTTTCGGCAATAATTCTAGATTAATCAAGTAAAACATGTCAATAAAGCCAGACAAGTAATCGACCACCAAGGGTGAATTTAACCATGCAGCTTAATAATAAATATGTTGTCTGAATCATCAAAGGAATTGGAAAAAATTGCATCATCCTCCTGATATGGGAGAAAATCGATAATCAATTAAACAACATCACCTCAGAGTGATAAATGGGGAGAAAGTGCAAAACCTGCGAAGTGAAAGGTACTTGGTGAAGAACAGAAGAGTTAAACAAAATACAAACTATTCAAAATGTAATCAAAACCCCGGAAATTGAGTTAGTGGAACAGCTCGAAAGGGTGATCGCCGTTACGAAAAATCCGGATAATTGGCACACGGTTAGTAAAGCGGAAATACATTCTAGAATTAGCTCTCACACTCCGATTGCAGACTGTTGTAGTATGGGTAAGCCAAAATCACCTATTTTCTATAATCACTTGGATCTTGCTATTTCTAGCCGTGGATGTACGTAATTTTTGTCGGTAGGCAGGTCAGTTGCAGGAAATAATGCTTTGTGTAGACGTGGGTACAAACTTGATAATTATTAAAACATATTGAAAGAAATGGATATAAAAGGATAATTGCAAAGAGAGATACCCTAAGGCACAATGATAACGGAATTTAATTACTTCTAGCCCAAGTGTAAGATACAACTAACATTTGTGGTGACTGTTATGTTGGTAGCACACCAAGAACCCACTGAGGTAAGTGAAGATCTCAATGTGCACAGATAAATGTCACCTGGCTAATGTCATTCTGATGTTTTTCATTTAATCTTTTATTTAATTTTCACATTACAAATAGGGTTTAGATGAACCCCGCCTGCCTTCACAAAACGTTAGAAATTGTTTCAAGACTAGAAACAATTTCTTCTGAAGAAGCTAAGCAATTTCCCCAGAATGCATTAAAGAAAGTTATTTTATATGGTATATTGTAATGGGTACAAAGCATAGTGATGCTGAAAGTCAGTTATGTACATAGACTACCAAAAAGTAAACAATGATTGTGTTTTATATTTTAGCTTTCAATGGATTTATTTCCGGTTTTACCGATATGCAGCAGTACCGTGGACCACTATATTTAGGTTTAAATTTTAATGCCTCGCGGGGCATTTGCCCTATTAGGAGTAACTAAGAGTAGTTGTTCGAACTTCTTTTGTCTCGGTAGAGTAAGTTCCTGTGTTGGAAAATGGGAGCGTCACGAAAAGTGAAACGAATAGAGGGGAGCAGTCTGAGAAGACGGGCAGAGGAGAAAGGGAATATCGAACGCCCCACTCTTTCACGCTCTGTCTCATGCTTCGCGCTGTTTTCCTCAGGCAAGCGTCAGTAAAGCGAGGACACCGCGTTTCAGTTCTCGTGACGCCACAAAGTGCTTGGTTAGAAGCATTAAAATTCGATTTATCCTTTCATTATTATTATTTTGATTCGGACAATATTTATTATCGATTTTTTGTGTATCTGGAGTGCGATTGGTAGTCTATAAATTAATGAGTTTTAGATTTGAATGAAGACATGGAAGTTGACGAATAAATATATATTTGAAACTCATAAATACATACACTCCAATCATCTGATTACCCTACACATTTTTCATTCCTCTAATAACGTTGAAGTTCACTTCTACCGCGTGTGGCGACCACGCACCCAGTTTTTTAATATAATTCATATTGCAACAAAGCCTAGACCTACGCCAGTGTGTACACGGTACAAATAAAACGTAAACTATACATCGTTTCCCCACAACGCCGCTAAAAGCCTGTGAACTGTAGAACAAATAACAAGAGTCACAGCGACAACAGAGAGACAGAAGAGAGACGAAACAATTTGGACTTTAAATCATATTATGGCTATTGACTATGCGAGTCACAGTTACACTAATTTACTTATGTTTCTTGTAATTTTTCATTATTCACCTTCTTTGAATATAAATTGTAATTTTGTAATTGAAGGGGTCAGTGCAAAAAGTGGCTAAGTCACATTTCCATGTTTTCGAGTTATTGCATAATGAAAGTTTCAATATACTCCCACTTCTATTATGTACTGTTTAGGAGGTTTAGTATTTTTTAATGTAAAATAGTATCTGCAATGAATATAATAACCTAAATTATGTAATGAAAAACTTATTTAGTTTCACAGAAATTTGATTTTTGAATTTGGACTTGGACTTGGCCACTTTTTGGGTGAAAAATGATTAATAATTGAGAAAGTTTTAGAAAATTACGTTAAGAACGATGGAAATTCTCCATTTTTGTTTAATTTTCTGAGGCAACTGCAGATTAAAAGATAAAATATCAGTTTTTACACTCAATAATGATAGGAAAAATAAAAAAAAATTGAAGCTGTAAAGAGAACTATATTTTGTTAAAGAAATAAAACATTTTACGGCTCGTTTTACTGAATAAAAAACGCAGTGCAATAACCAAAATATAGCAAAAAAATATAAAAAGAGATGACGAGAAAATCTACTTGTATACAGGCTGTCCCAAAATTCCGTGGACCTCAGGGTATTGAGGCCAAAATAAGCAGATTAGACCACACGTATCTATATACCAAAGCGTTTCGTTTGAGCGTGATGAAACTTCAAAGTTTATTAAAAAACTTGTTTTCTTCAATTAACTCGGAAAAACTTCGTTCGATTTTAATACAATTTGGTATGTAGATATTTCCTTGGAAGTACTATTTTCTGATATGCAAAGCAAATTAACTAAGGTTCTAGAAAGATGAAAACTACCCCTACCCCTAATCAAACTTTAACGTAAGTAATTATTGAGCAAATGGGCCAAGAAACAAAAAAAATTACGTTGCCGCTTTAATAACTACTTCATATGTCTAGGTCAAAAAGTGGCTAAGTCCATTGAATTAGCCACTTTTTGATACTTAGCAACTTCTTGCACTGAAATGACGATCAGCTCTGCATCACACATATGGGTTTTCATGCAGTTATCTACTTCTTGCCGCGAATTTGACCTCACCAGTCGATAGTACGGACAAATTTGGGAAGATGGCTATACTTAACTGAGTTCACAAAAATATAGACTTAGCCACTTTTTGCACTGACCCCTTCAATTATTAATTTCTTTCAGTGATTTGGGTAAATTTGCGACTGTAATATGTTAGAAATCTTTTTATTGTGGGGTACCTAATAATTTAAAGGAATAATTGCATTTGGACTCGCCTTAGTTCCAAGGATTTGTGTTCAGCAAAATATGTTGCACCGCAACCGGGTTCATCATCCTGCAAAAATGCGTAGTATCGTTGATTGACTATTGGGAAGATGTCTAACCTCCGCTGCTCAAAGCGCGCCTCATCCAGCCGTGAAAATATTTTATACCGAAACTCTGTTCATCTCTCTCAAGAGCTCTGTTTAGCCATCGTGTGTCTCAAAACGTCCGATTAGTAGAGTTCGACCTGTCCTGCAGCGCTCTGGCAAGCAGCGGCACACCGCAGAAACAATCGCGAGCAGGTGTTTCGACTTCGGACTTTCGATGCGCTTGCGACTCCGCGTGCACGTGCAACTACGGGCTGGATTAACTAAATAATTTATTTTATTTTAGTGACAGATGACAACTTTCTTTTTCATCCTAAAGACCCTGTGTCTGAATATAGGGCTAATAATTTACTTTTTGTATCTATTGCCAGACGGCACAAAACCATTAATTATTTTGCACTGCACAATAATAGTTTAATAAAATTATCGAAAATTAAACAAAAAATAACAACACAATCTCTGTTTACACTTTTGTAGTTTATGTGCATATCGAGTTTATAACGCTACTATGCGCACTACCAATAATTATATAACATAAGATCTTTCTGGATGCATTTTCGGAAATTTTCTTTCTTTCGTCAGAGAATGTTTTTATTATTGAAAATAATAACGTAATCCCAGTAGAACCCAGACAACTTCAAAAACTTCAAACAAAAACATGATAAAAATTGATTTAATACAATGTAATCATTTAAAATTGTTGTGAAGTTTAAATTATTTAGGCAGGTAATTTTTTATATTTTATAGGTTTCCTAAAATGTCTGTCAATAATAATGTGAAAGTCACTAGGTAGGTAATATTTATTTTTTAGAAGTCTTTCTGGATTGCAGTGCCCTGATTTGTTTTTGAAGTTTTTGAAGTTGTCTGGGTTCTGCTGGAATTATGTTAATATTTTCAATAATGAAAACATTATCTGACGATGGAAAGAAAATATCCGAAAATGCATTTAGAAAGTGACTATATGTTATATAATAATAATTGGTAGTGCGCATAGTAGTGTTATAAACTCGAAAAGAAATTAAATAATTAACGATTGTAGGACTTATTAGTATAACCGTAATAAAAATACCCATAATAACTTCAAGAAGCTAAAGTTTCTCTGCATTTCTAATTACAACACTGCATTTATTTTAAACGTGAAACAAAATACTTAAAAAATTTAAACAAGCGAATTCACTTGACTGACAATTTGACTTATTGGCAAGCTTACCAGTCCATTTGACCGATAAAAAAAATTAAACTGAAAACAGTAAAAATTTATTTACATAATGAGCAACTTAAAATATCTTTCTTAGGAATGGACCTCGGAATGGATAAAATTAACAAAAGTTCTGAAGTATGGTCGACTAAAAAACGAAAACATACCTTAATCTAATAATAAATTTTTAGAAATATAGCTACTAAATGTTAGTATTAGAATATATATGTTACCGTAAATGTGATAAATTCGGGAAATATGAATAATTACTAGTAATTTTGCATAATAACCAAATATATGAGGCAAATGTGATAAATTCTCTTCATGCATTCTCATTTTCTCATTTTCTCAGATTTACATTTTATAGTTACCATTTTCGACAATTTTCTGATAGTGCACTGGCACAGCATTCCAATTCAAACTTTTCTTTTCCGCACGAGGGTCCTTAAAACTACTGCTTGAAAAATGTTTTTCACATATTTTCACTTTTCTCAACTCTTCTTTTTCTAATACAGTCAAATTAAAATTTCCGCAGTTGATTAGCCATTCATTACACCTTTGCAAATCTCTAACTGGGAACTGATAAAAGATCAGGTTTTTATTAGCAGTTCTGCTGTTTTTGCAGTTAAAAAATCCACACCTACTTGTAGTCATTATTGTTTTTTATTTCTCACTAAATTTAATATAAATAATGATATAATCACTAAGAACTAACACTAAATTAATAAATATAACTGAGGGAAATTAGATAATGTCCAATAGTCAATCAACGACACAACACATTAGAAAAGAACGTGTAAAATCTAAAATAATATTTTAAGTTGGCTGAGGAATGATGACAGTAATCGCGGGAGATTCAATCAACGCTACTGACATTCTAGAAAACTGCCGTTACCGACGCTATTCATATTATTGTATGTTCCGGTAAGCACCGCTAGGTGGACGGCGCGAGAAATCCTAGCGATAGATACTCCATGCAAGCATCATTTGCAGCCGTATACTTGTCCGTCTACCCAATAATCAGTCAACGGTAGTATGTTCTATGATCTATCGATCTATGCGAAGCGAAAGCTCGATGTATCGCCGAATGAAAGAGCTGTGTGTCGAATAAGCTGTGGTTACAGTTTCCGTTGGTGTTTAGATATACGGTCTGATTTAATTTCCGGGCAAACTTTTTCATTACTTGTTCATAAAATATGTACCTATGCATGCACGTTTCGGTCAAAACAGTTATTTTTGTTACCACTCAAGGGAATCATCTGCGGTATTATATCTTTACCAGATTCAATTAAACTACGATAAAAGCTCCTAACAGATTGTTTATACCTGCTTCGAATCTATAGTATGTGAAATAATTAATTTTAATTTAAAACTTTGAAAATGCATGCCTCGTCCATTTAAAATGGAAATTATGGAAACTTTATACATATAGAACAAATTCTGAATGATGAGGATGAGGTAGATAAACATTTTCATATCCACTATATGGTAGATGTATTTCAATATACTGGGCTAATATAATTTAGCGGATGGTGATGTAATAAGTGTTCAAAACAAAAAGGGCTAAAACGAACAAAATTTTGAGTTTATAACACTACTATGCGCACTACCAATAATAATTATATAACATAGTCACTTTCTAAATACATCAGAGAATGTTTTCGTTATGGAAAATTAATAACATAATTCCAGTAGAACCCAGACAACTTCAAAAACTTCAAAAAACAAACCAAGGCACTCTTACAATGACATCATTATTGACAGACATTTTAAGAAACCTAAAAAATCAAAATTACCTGCCTAAATAATTTAAATTTACAATAATTGAAAAGGATTAGATTGTATTAAATCTATTTGTTCGTTAAGCAAGTTATATTTTTTATCATGTTTATGTTTATAAATTTCTATAGATTCCAAAATATCTAATTGATAACCTTTTTCCAAATTATAAAATAATTTAGTTTCTTCATAGGAAATTTGTGATTATTTTCGAAAAAATGGTTTGCAAGAGTGCCTTGGTTTGTTTGTTTTCTTTTGAAGTTTTTGAAGTTGTCTGGGTTCAATAATGAAAACATTCTTTGATGATGGAAAGAAAATTTCCGAAATTGTATTTAGAAAGTTACTATGTTATATCGAGTGTTAACTTTCAAAGCCGCTCATAGGAAATTACTAGATATATATTGACCCAAAATTTGTAAATGTTGCTTTTATAAATATTGATGGTTTAAAGTTATATATTATTTTCTGTTTAATCAAATAACATCGTCGAAATGAACAAAACAAAAATGTCAGTAAGATTAAGACTGTATTAATACCTAATATAAAATTTTAACATAAGTTACATCAATTACAGTAAGTATTCAAATAATCCACCATTTTGGACTAAGCAATACCCAAGCCTGTTGTAAAATGCATTTATAACATTAGCTAGTTGCCTTTCATTAATTAAAGCACATTCGGCAAAGATTGCTTCCCTCAAAGAATTAATATCTGGAAGGCGAATTCTGCAAATTTTGCTTTTAGGAGACCCCAAAGGAAGAAGTCACAAGGTGCCAAGTCGGGAGATCTAGCTGGCCAATTTATAGTGCCACCGCGACCAATCCAATGATTTGGAAAAGCTCCGTCCAAGAAATCTCTAACAGGAACACCAAAATGTGCGGGGCAGCCATCTTGTTGGAAAAAGATCTTCCGATTGTCTCTTGCATCTTCATTCAAAGCAGGGCCTACCTTATTTATTAAGAGTTCCAAATAAGTATTTGTATTTAAATTACCAATAATTTCAAATGGGCCAATAATTCTATTATTAAAAATTCCACACTAAATATTATTTTTTTTAGGGTACTGGGTCCTTGTACTAAGGTGTAGCCTAGGGTTTTCTTGAGCCCAGTGTTGAGTGTTTTGCATATTTGGTTCGTTATTCAGGGTAGACGTACATTCGTCTGTGAAACAGATAGAAGACAAGAAGTTGCGATCTTGATTCGCACGCTCTTGCATGTCTTCACAAAATATGCGCCTGGCTTCTTCATCCCTTTCGAAGTTCTCTTGATGGCACTGGGGCTTAAAAGGGTGGTACCTATGTTTCTTTAGTATCTTGAATACCGCGATATTTGAAACATTGAAGTGACGGGCAATGACTCTTGTACTTAATTTTGGATCTACATTGATCATTCCCAAAACACGCTCTCCCAATACATTATAAGTTCCATGTCTTCGATTTCCTACAGAACTCTAATGTAATTTGAACATTGTTAAGAAAAATTATTAATATTTACCACCCATAGCTTCTGATTCTGTAGAAATATTGACAGTTTCTTCAAATTTTCTGATATAACTCTAACTACCCTTAAACTAGACCCGCAATTGAATGTTTTCACCATAAATACCCTTTCTACATTTGAGTAATTATTATCCATTTTAATTTTTATTCTCTAGATACGCTTTTGCAAAACCCGCTGACAAACTGTCAGAAATATTCGCACAAGCAAGCATGTTTGCAACAGAGACAAATTTGTTAATCACAGTTTAAAAAGTAAAAAAAGAAATGGTTAGAATAGATGCAAATTACAACGTATTCTTGCCCTTTTGTTTATTGTCCGATGCGGAATAATTTTGTCTTTTATTTGATACCATTAGCTGTCTTGTAAGTTAAAATGGGGAGCAGGAATTCACAAAAACCTTACTTACAATCTTAATTTCCTATGAGCGGCTTTGAAAGTTAACACTCGGTATAATAATTATTGGTAGTAATGTTATAAACTCAATATTATGTACATAAACTACCAAAGAGTAAACAGTGATTGTGTTAACAACTTGAACAAAATTTTGCTATTGGATACGCACACCTATTGCCTACGACTTTCATTATAATTATTTAATAAGCCGATACACACACATGTCCCACTTAACATGTTTAGTATGTGGAATTTTACTTCTTGAAAAATGGAACTTCGGCGCACTCTCGGAAACTTTTTGGATTACAGTTTATCAGAGAAACCCTCATTATATTCTGGAGTTCTATCAGTTTCTGAAATTGCCAAGATTGAACCTGAATCACCTTGTATAAATAATTAGTTTATAATATTTTGTTTTGTTATTTTGAATACTGAATTAAGAGGGGGCCGGCACAAAAATATAGGATTTTAATCATAAATAATTCAAGGAGCAATGAATTTTTAAACGCCTAAGAGTCGCGTTTCAACCTTTTCATTCTTGTTAATAACTCGAGGATTGAATACTAAGGGATAGTAGGGGAATTGTGCGCACTTAAGAAAGATCTGCTGCTGTGACCAAGCCATTACAGTTATGACGTTGAAATTGTGCAGAAGTATATTTGATTGAAAGGTAGGTGTGGTAACATAAAAAAATAAAATACCCAAAGTCCCAACCGTCGGGGTAATTGTGCGCAGAATGTGGGGAATTGTGCGCTTTACATTTAAAGCCATAAATCAGTACGAATTGACATAAGAAGCATTTATTCTAAACTACCAGAATGTTTTATTCATCTAACAAAATTAACATAAACTTCCCTAAAATCAAAATAACGAAAACCAACCATTTGGATAGGTACTTATAGGTAACTACATATATCGAGCTTTGGCGAAATTAAGAACTAAGTATTTTTACTGTTGGCAATAATAACGGTAGTTTTTAGCAGAATCAGCACGATTATAAGTTCGCGGCATCTACGAAAAGCAAAAAAAACAGCTGTACTTGCTTATTCGTTTTCAACTGCATAGGGCCAATTGTGCGCACAATTACCCCAAAACAGATCCAACATAAAAGAAAATCGCAGCTCATAAACAAGTCCGACTTTTTCGAGGATTCTTACATGAAATACCACAGAACACAATGCTAATTACAGCCACGTATGAGAGATCATTGTTAAAATAAAAGTGTCAGCTTATCTCCTTAGCTGCTGGAGCCAACAAATTATAACAATTCGTGCGTTTTGACGTCTGGCGACCATATTCACATAACAAGAGCGCTGTAACGCAAGTTGTTGACGGAGGTTGTTTAATACACTTGTCGACAGAGGACAGCACTTATTGTGTTCCAAGCTTGGCACTGTTTGTGTGAGAATCAACAATTCCCCCACTCTCCCATATACTTTCTGCAAGAATTCACATGAAGTTGCAGTTTTAAGGTTAGATTTAACTCATTCATCAAGATAACTGAGCAAAACGCCCCTTGAACGAACGTTGTCACAAAAACTTATAATGCATAGGTACACAAGTGCGCAATGCGTTGGTACCACCCGTATAAGTCCCACATAAACTTTCTATTTCCAATCGTGAAATAGGTAGTTGCACTTTTAAGGCTAGATTAACCATCTTATTCTAGGTAAGTGTGTACTGTCCCTCCACTCATTGCCTTCCGCACACTTTTGTTCTTGCACCTTTAGAAAGTGTCGTGTCGCTGCAACTTTTTCATCAAAACTATGTTCCGATTAGGGTTATGCATTTCTCGTCTCGATTCTCGACGAGATCGAGAGTGAATGTGAGACCGAGATGAGAACTGTTCAATGAAATCGAGATCAAGCCCGAGAGTCAGTTGCACAAGGTCGAGACTAGTGCTGTACGGATCCATAAATTTTATTATAAGATCCGGATCCGGATATCGGATCTCGGGATTAGGATCTTGGATTCGGATCGTGGTGTCAGATCCGGATCTCGCTATCTGGTTCTGAAAATTACGTTGTTTTCTGAAGACAGTATAGTTATTATGTAGACTTAATAAAAATGAACAAAATAGAAAGTGCATTGGGAAATAGTTGTAATAGAGAGATAAAATTTGCAACAAAAAATTTAATTTCATTCTAAAAACAAATATGCCCTTATATCCTAATATTGTCTTAAAAAATATATGTACCTTAAATATATTAAAGGGGCTTACACACGATCAATATACCGGGTGACCAAGAAATCAAGCTCACCCCTATATCATTTTTGTTCATTAAGGTACCTATTAATTTGAAATTTGGTGTGCTCCAGACAAAATATTTAACTTAAATAATTTTTAACTGAAAATTAGATTTTGTATCTAGCTAGCAATGATTGAACAAAAAACGCCAAATTGGGATTCAAATCATCAACTAAATTTAAAATTTCGAAAGTTTGGGAATAAGAATTTTTTTAATGGAACCAGGGTGTCTCATGGTAGTACATATTGCAATGAAGCATTTTTTTACATTTTGATACAAAACGCGACGTTATTATTTCATAAATAAATCCCAAAACATTTGCCAAACCACAATAAAAAACGCACTCAAAATTTCACTGCTATTATTTATGTGATTGATAGAAAAAGCCGCCACAAAGCTGATACAGCCACCGACCAAAAAGTCGGTTTTCCGTTGTTCTTTGATGCAGCTTCTAATGCCGACGCTACCCACTGGAACTCAAATAAGGAAACAACAGCACCAGCCCAGCGAAAAGGATTCCAAACCAGAGATCCGGCTCCAAAATCCGGATCCGAGATCCGGATTCGAGATCCGGATATCACTTACCTAAATCCGGATCGATCCGGATACGGATTACGCTGTCTGATAAATCCGGATCAGATCCGGATCTAATCCGGATTTGAAAACGATCCGGATCTGACGTACAGCACTAGTCGAGACTCGCTCGCGAGAAATCGCCGAGTCTTGATTTCTCGACATTATTTTTTTGATCATTGTAATTTTTCTGTTTTTTTGTCATGAATGAGGTGATAATGAATAATACTAAACTAAACCGTTATGTGAGAAAATATATTTATTTTACGTAAAGCAAAAAATAAAGGAGCTTCTACAAAATAAAGAAATTAATAAAAATAATGTAGAAACAGTGCGAAGAATTGCTGTGTCAGTTTTTTCAAATTTCCAACTGATGTAAATAGGTGTCATTTTGTTAGATTTCTTAAAATACAATTGTGAAGTTTCCTCTTAATAACTGTTTCGCAAATAACTCAGTTTTACTTAATCAGAATAAGAATTCGACATTGACTAGAAATGTCTTAGAGGGGACGGTCAGTGAGCGAGAGCCAACTCTTGGAATTGCCGCTCGCTTACTGATGTGGCCCGCTCGCCTTTGAAGACTAGAGACTGGTTTGGTTTGTTCGCACACAGTTGCACAGACTGATGAGCTCCAAGAGAGCGAAATCATGATATGCGGTTGCTGTGGGCGAACGAACCAAATCATTTCTTTTCTTCTTCATTTACTTAATCATTGCGTATCCTCTCTTCAGCCACTAACACAACAAACGTTGATTTGAACACGAAATATAATATGTACATTTCAGTGCAAAAACAATACTTACATTAAAGAACAACTCAAAAAATAAAACTTGATCCAATAATTTACGGATCGCGTGTGATGGTTTTACTATTATAAAGAAGGAAAAATAAAATCCCCGAAATACGTATTTAGTACAGCCAAATTTTGAGAAATATTGTGGTGAGAGCTTTTGTTTTTCAATTTTTAAAACTGCATCCGCTTATCGAAACAAGGGCATCTTATTTTAATATCTAAACTTAACACAATACTCAATCGTTCAGTGGCGAAAAAGAAAATATTCTGTTGCAACCTGTGGCTCACTTAATAAGAACAGACCTGCGTCATTAGACCAAAAAATATTCTTTAGTTCATAATTAGGAGGGTGACAGTTTCATAAGACGTTCTGTTAAAAAAATGTTTTGAATTTGTATTTGTGTTCTGGACATTTTTTCAGTATTCTGCGCTCTAAAAACGTTCCCGAGCCCAAACAAGCTGTTCTGAATGGGGTCCTGACAAGCAAATTGCTGGTGTCGCGTCGTGAGATACTCCATCCTCTTATCGCAGGTGAAAATCGATCGTATGGCATTTGGCTACCAAAGTACAAAGGATGGCACCGTAACTGAGTCAGCTGTGCTTCAACTGTCCGTCAGCGAAAAATTCTAAATGCATGTCTTCATGTGCTTATTTTATCTGGAGACCGAAAAAAATCCACCTACCTACCTCTTAATAAATTCGAGATCGAGTACCGAGAGTCTCGAGGCGAGACGAGATTTCCGCAGTCGAGAGTTGTTCGAGATCAAGACGAGACCGAAGATGTTCGAGAATTTTCGAGATCGAGACGGAAGTGGACCAACTCTCCCCGAGATATCGATCTCGCCCAACCGTAGTTCCGCCACTGTTTCTCGCAGGTGATTTGAAATTTTTGGCATTTGAGTTCGATTTTGAAGAAAAAAAGATGTTTTTAAGTACAGTTGTTTTCAATTTGTCAAGAACGCACGGGGGAGATTACTTCAAGTTTGACCGTCTCATATTTGGATGCCGCTTCATGTATTCTCGAACTGTTACTTGAACATTATCATGATGGAACCCACAAAGAAAATGAATATTACCAAGTTTTTATTAAAACAAAGAATTGTCCAGCATGGGGATGTGCAAATTTATCAACCTGCATCTTTGTTAGAAGTCACCTTACCTATTGACAACAGAATAATTCATAATAAATATGCAGAACTAAATTTCCAACGTATTAGCCAGAACAGAATTTTGCCAGACTTAATATGGTGAGTAATCAGAACGTGTTTTTCGAGTTTGCGTTCAACCATTGAGGCGTGACAGGTACCGATGTCTCTTCCAAATTAAAAATCCGGATCAGGTTCACCCTCGAAAACATTGCTAGCCAAAAGTCCATTAAAAGTTAATTACGCCCAGCACAGTGTCCTTTTCGTCCCTTGTATACATCATGTATAAGTATTAACATACATGTAAATAATAGGTTTCTTATTTAATATTTTAACATTTGGAAAAAAATATTTACTAGCGGCTAAGTATCTGGTTATCACTTTGCCTCACTACCTTGATTTTCATGCACCTTGGAGTAAAACTTTGGTTCCGAGAGGCGTCCGCGTGATGCGTTCTTATACAGGGTGGCCCACCTGCTGAAACCAGTAAGTGCGATTTTATACCATTTGACATCATTTTTACGCAAAAAGCTCAGACACGTCGATTTTGGTTGTAAGGGGGACATCTGAATTCGATGTTTTCATTCATGTAACTTCAACCCCAAAGCTGGAGGGGACATCACCCTTAAATTATTAAATGGAAGGTGGTACACACCGTTTAAAAGAACTTTCAATTCTCTTTATAGCAATTTTTTGTTTTTTTAAATTGGACCTTTAACCACCGAGAAAGTGCCCCTTCGAGGTAACCTTAACACCATTAAGTGCAATTTTTCACTATTTAACATCAACCACTAAGCTGGTGGGGGCAGCACCCTTAAAATTTTAAATGGAAGGTGGTGTCAAGATACACACAGTTTGAAAGGTCTTTCAATTCTCTTTTTTGAATTTTTTGAATTTTTTGAAATCGGACCACTGACCTCTGAGAAAATGTGCTTTAAATGGTATAAAATCGCACCTACTGGTGTTAAGTGCCTTAATTAATGTTATTTTTAAAGTGCATTTTCTCGGAGGTTAGTGGTCCAATTTTAAAAAATGAAAAACTGTTATAAAGTCAATTGAAAGGCCTTTCATACGGTGTGCATCTTGACTTCTTGACACCACGATTCATTTACTAATTTAAGGATGCCTTCCCCTCCCGCTTCTGGGTTGAAGTTACACGAATGAAAACATCGAATTCGTATGTCCCCTTTACAACCAAAATCGACGTGTCCGAGCTTTTTTCGTGAAAATAATGCTAAATGGTATAAAATCGCACTTACTGTTTTCAGTGGGCCACCCTGATGTGTACGTTATGATATTTTTCCCCAGAATAATAAATTTGTCATTTCATTACAAGGCTAAATACACTTCCTGACCACGTAAGTTTGTAATTTTATCATCACAGTGTCTAACTTTTAGAGTTCAAGTCATTAGTTCCTCTAATGATAATATAGAGTAACTACTAACTTTAGATCATTTCTAGTACAGCAACCACCATCCAGACCGTGAATAAAAACCTTTCCCAACAAAACAGATTTAAACATGTGATAAATAATTGACATGGCCTAATATTATTTAGGTTGAATGGGTTTAGTTGCAGGTGTCAGTTTCGTGTAACTAAACTTAAAAGTGCAACCCTCTATGCGAGTATAAAATTGAACATATTTATTAAGAAAAACAGACTTAAATCATCCATAGAATACGCTATGTAATTTAACCATATTCACAATAAAGGTGCCAATGCTTGGAAAATTAATTTTTCACAAATTTCATTTCTCATGAACTGCTAGTTTTCTTTTTATTCTTCCGTTCGATTAGCTAAAATCAGTTCATTAACTTTCAAGACGAGCACAAAAAATTAACCTAATTTTTGTATAGGTAAACGCATCGTAACCTGAACCTGAAACTACGAGAGAGATGCGCGGCAGGGATGCTGGCGAGATCTGATAAACCGCTAAGCACCGGTGTGTAGCGCAATTTACATAAGGTAGTTCAATTCTCCCCTCAGTCTTTCCAGTTTTGATAGTCCAACAATGTATGTGCTTGATGATTGTCATGTGTCAATTTTTCCAGTCTTGGTCGTGGAAAACTTATTTTTATGCCAGTTGTGCAACACTACGTGAGATTGTCTTATTAGTGTAGGTACATTTTAAAATGTTCATACACGACTTTGAGCTAATGTGAGTTATATAGAACAGTTATTATAATAGAATATTGTAAAAGAGGATGACGTCATACGCAGGAGACTGCTAATATCTAAAGGGTATGAATTAATCAATCACCTAATTATTCCAGTTTTTGTTACCAGATAATCTAATTTGTCTTCAGAATAATTAATTTATCACCAAATTGCGATCACCAAACTATTTCAATATGAATACTCTATTTATTCTTGATTTAACAAATAAATACTTCGCGAACTACCAATATATAACGTTTTATTTAAATATTTTACCGGTTTCAGGATTCACAAAGATCCCATCATCAGAAATGTACGAAAAATTGTAAACAAATTATTATGACAGTTGACAAGGAAACTAAAATTGACAAAACAATACAAAGAATAATGATATCCATGACTTATTTCTCTCTTTTTTAGTTTATTACAATTCTAGCAGTTGGCAGTTGTCAAGACAGAACACATAGACTTGACCACAGAGTTTATTTCAAGATTAGCAGTTGGCAGTTGTCAAGATTCCATGGATATTTTGTTTATTTAGTTTTTTCTGTTCTGATATTTCACTTGAAGGTTTTTTCAATTGAATTTATTGTTTTTTCCAATATGGTTTTCTTTAAATTCATTGTTTTTTCCCTTCAAGCTACGAGGTATTCGATTTTCCTTTGTGTTTTTCTTATACCCCGTAGGTAAATACTGAAATTCAGTTATATAGTTATCTTTTTTCATGGATATCATTATTCTTTGTATTGTTTTGTCAATTTTAGTTTCCTTGTCAACTGTCATAATAATTTGTTTACAATTTTTCGTACATTTCTGATGATGGGATCTTTGTGAATCCTGAAACCGGTAAAATATTTAAATAAAACGTTATATATTGGTAGTTCGCGAAGTATTTATTTGTTAAATCATGAACTTCTACCAAAAAGTAAAAAAAGAAGATATTAACTACATAAAAAATGCCAGCACGGCAGTTCAAGAAAGACTATACAAGAAGCTTAAACTTAAACAGAGAAAAATAAGTCAAAACATTTGGTTTAATCAAGAATGTTTAAGAATGAAGATTGTTCCCAAATATGTACATATCACAACGAGAAGTAACACTATTGCAGCAGATAAGGCACTTAAAGCTGCCCAGAGAACTTGGCTGAAAGAAGAATGTAGAACCCAATATAAACAAAGATACGTATTAAATCACTACATTAAAGTTTTACACTCTGAACTTTCATACAAATTACACGCTATAGAGTTTGACAGTTTAGATGACATAATTAGAGACAGTATTAGTAAAGTCATACATAAAAAATACCTTACACAACGAAAGAAGTTAGAAAATTTAAACTATATTCAAAATTGTAACAAAACTGACGTCTATAACAACAATTCTAATAAATCAATATTTAGTTCCAAATTTATCAATTACAGTAATACAGTTTTTGACAAAAATGAAACAGAATTACTATCAAAAGGTCCAAAATTTGCCCCTAATATAAACAATATTAATAGAACCGAAATTTTAATTTCAGAAATTGAGGTAGCTTTAAAAAAGGATGATGATTCTCAGAACATTAGAAATAAAATTCATAATACTTTTCAGTACAAAAACTTAATCATTAATAAAATTGATAAAATTGATAAAAGTACCATTAATTCTATTAAAGAAAAAATTAATAAAGATAATTTGATAGTTTCCAAAGCGGACAAATCCAATGCTATAGTAATTTTACCTAAAGATGAATATATAACAAAGATGCAAAATTTTATTAGAAATGAAAACTTAACTGAACTAAAAAAAGATCCAACAAAACATTTTCAAACTAAATTAAAGGATTGGTTAAAAAATTGCAACAGTATTTTTGATAACAATTTTGAAAAATTAAGATTAATTAATATGAATGCACGTGCCCCTAAATTATATGGACTAATCAAAAACCATAAAATTAATACACCTATAAGACCAGTAGTATCATATATTAATGCTCCCACAAGAAATTTAGCTAAAAACATTAATAATATATTTAAAACCACAACAATTTTTAAATCCAAATTTAGTTTAAAAAATTCTTTAGAATTAATTAACAATATCAAAAATAAAAATATTCCTACAGGGTCTTTTTTGGTTTCTTTTGATGTTACAAATATGTTCCCTAATATTCCTCCTAATGAATGCTTGAAATTAATTGAAAATATTTTAGATAAAACTCATACTAATATTGTTATAAAAAATGATATTATTACTGCTTTCCAACTTTGTATTGAACAAAATTATCTCCAGTTTAATAATAAATATTATACTCAAAATTTAGGTCTTGCTATGGGTTCTCCAATTAGTCCTTTATTAGCAGATATTTTCATGTCAGATATTGAAGAAAAAATTATGAATTCAGAATTAGGCAAACAACATATTCTATTTTGGTATAGATATGTAGATGATATAATTGCTTGCTTTAAAGGAACAACAAGACAATTAGACAATTTTCAAAATTTTTTGAACAGTATTCACCCAAAAATAAAATTTACAAAAGAAATAGAAACTGAACACAAAATTAATTTCTTAGATTTAACTTTAATAAATGAATATAATAAAATAACTTTCGATATTTTTAGGAAGCCAACGTATACAGATATTACTCTTTCATCAAATTCATTTCACCCATTTTGTCAAAAAATTTCTGCTTACAATTCTATGATACACAGGGCCTTTACAGTACCACTATCTTTGGATAAATTGAATAAAGAACTAAATGTAATTAGAACAATTGCTATAAATAATGGTTTTAAAATTGAAATCATCAATAGAATCATTAACAATAAAAAATTTAAAATTGCTTGTAACAACATATATCCTAAATTATGTAATGATAAAGTTACCAAATTTTGCAGAATTACTTATTTTGGAAATATTTCTGAAAAGATTGCCAGTATTTTAAGAAAAAACAACATACAGGTCACATTTAAACCTTCAAATATATTATCACATATTCTATTTAACAGTAAAGACAGAACACATAAACTTGACCACACAGGTGTTTATCAACTAAATTGCTTAGACTGTAACAGCATTTATATAGGACAAACTGGCAGATCTATACGTATTAGATATAATGAACATTTACGATCGTTTCGTTTAAAAAACGATCATTCAAGTTTTGCTAATCATTTCTTTGATAACAATCATCGATTCCCTCCTTTAGAAAATACTAAATTATTGTTTAATTTTGTAAAAAGTTATCAGTTAGATATATTAGTCTATGGAAATTTATAAACATAAAAATGATAAAAATTGTAACTTACTTAATGACCAAGTAGATTTAATACAATCTAGTTTATTTAAACTTTTGTAAATGTCTTTTGATCAAAATGATTCTCATGTCTCGGTAGGACAGGTTCTCTTATTGCCATTATGACATTAGTTCAATAATCAATTACAGTTTATTTGCTAGCGCATATAAACCATGGACCTTCGAGGTTATTTGGCAATATGGGATTCTTTTTCTTCTTTTTGTTTTATTATTGGTATTATTAGGATTGATTCTTGAATTAATTATTCAACAACAGTCTCTCCATCTTAATCCTTGACTTATTTCTTTTTTGCCATTATGCCGTTTTTTGACTTATTTCTCTCTTTTTTAGTTTATTACAATTCTAGCAGTTGGCAGTTGTCAAGACAGAACACATAGACTTGACCACAGAGTTTATTTCAAGATTAGCAGTTGGCAGTTGTCAAGATTCCATGGATATTTTGTTTATTTAGTTTTTTCTGTTCTGATATTTCACTTGAAGGTTTTTTCAATTGAATTTATTGTTTTTTCCAATATGGTTTTCTTTAAATTCATTGTTTTTTCCCTTCAAGCTACGAGGTATTCGATTTTCCTTTGTGTTTTTCTTATACCCCGTAGGTAAATACTGAAATTCAGTTATATAGTTATCTTTTTTTCATGGATATCATTATTCTTTGTATTGTTTTGTCAATTTTAGTTTCCTTGTCAACTGTCATAATAATTTGTTTACAATTTTTCGTACATTTCTGATGATGGGATCTTTGTGAATCCTGAAACCGGTAAAATATTTAAATAAAACGTTATATATTGGTAGTTCGCGAAGTATTTATTTGTTAAATCATGAACTTCTACCAAAAAGTAAAACAAGAAGATATTAACTCTATTTATTCATTTACGGCCTCCAGTAAATATGATTAGTTATTAAGTAATATAATTGGCCTCCAGAATAACTAATTTATCATCAAATTGTGATCACCAAACTATTTCAATACGAACGTCTGTTTATTCATTTACGGTCATCAGTAAACATGATGAATTAGTAAATTATCTAATAATTGCCTCCACAATAACTAATATGTCAGCAAATTGCGAACACCACACTATTTCAATACGGATATCTCTTTATTCACTTACAGTCCGCAGTACATGTGATCAGTTACTAAATTAAATAATCTAGATACCTAATTTGCCTTCAGAATAATTTATCGCCAAATTGTGAACCAAACTAATAGTTTTGTGGCTCAATATAAATGAAACTTGATTCAATTTAAAGTTACCTGCTTAGGTATGCTGACTGACTGACTCGCTATCAAAAATAAATTTTAAAAAATTGGGAAATCAAATATTTATTCTGGAAAAAGTAATTTACCTACATATGTATTTGGGCGTTTGATATAATATGTAAGTAGATGAGACATGAAAACAATAATTTTATTATTGTATAATAAGTGCAGGCTTAGATTTGGTAGGACGTCCCCTCTTTCTTTTCTGGCCAATTGGTACATTTTTGGTCTCAGGAGGTGGATGCGCAAGCTTGAGGCGAATGGCCAGCCCCATAACATGTTTGCACATATATTGTTTATAAAATACGGGACAGTTACATTTTCCATTAATCCAGTCACCATTTTGGGGCAAAGCCACTCCCCATTTGCTGAAGAACTCAGCCTTGCCACCAGGCACGTCATAGTACTTAAAACTCTCATCGCTGCTTGTCAATATAACTGTTTTGGGCAATTTGGCCCATTGATAGGACCGGGTCCACTCTCTTAATGTTAAGGTTGGTGTTGTCGCGAAAACTCTATGTTGAGAGGTATTCAGATATTGCATAGACCAATGATTGACCATCTCGGTGGCAACGACTAAAAAACGTGATATCGGGAAACGTTCACGAAGGGTATGTTCGTCTTTTATGACCCTATTGAACGATTCTAGGGCATTGTTCGTTGCTGGCGATCCTAGATGAGCACCCAGATACCAATTACGGTTTAGAATTAGCCACTGTTCCTTAAAATATCGGATGAAGTCCATCTCATTCAGCCATTTTTGCAGAAATGCTTCTGCCGCTAAGTTGAATGTTTCGGGATCAGTTGCTACTTGCAAAGCATCTACATCGTCCAGTATACTTTTCTGAAACTCCTTTCTTGTAACTTGTTCTACGCGGGCTTGAATTTTTCTTTTGGCATGTGCCCAGCACATCCTCACTATGATTTCCTCCCCAAAAATTTCTATAAAGGCATTCTGGATGGCTTTGGATGCATCACAAACCAAAACATCTGGTTGCAGGCAGTCTGAGAATACGGTTGAAATATTACTTTTTATTGCACCAAATAACATTCTGAAATCGTCCTTTTCCTCAGAAGTTGCCACTCCCAAGCAAAGCGGGTGAAATTTTTTATCTTTATCCGTACTTCCCACCACAAAAACTGGAAATCCCTGCCACACCAACTTATATGTGGCATCCGCATGAATTACTTTCACATTACGAGCTAACTGCAACAGAAATTTCGTTGATAGCACAAATCGGAACTTTGGTGAATCATTTTCATCAAGTATCTCATATGCAAGGACGTACACTTCATGTACATCTTCAGGAACAGTTGAATGAGACGATAACCAAGCTTCTAGTTGACCGAGACTTATTGTTGGGCTGCCATACTTCGCACGACGTCGATCGTATAAATAATTTCTTAATTGTGACATTTTAGGCAAGGTAAGGCCTTCAATTTTAGCCAAGTTACTCAAGATAGCTTTTGGTTTGAGATGCAAGTCAAATAATTTATTTATTTCTTCTTTAACTCTAGCGCTCAACCCATAATTAGAGTGCGTTTTTGATTCGTGATCATGTTCGGCATCTGTGCGGTACATTAAAACTGCATCGGAAGCTGCGTCAAAAAGCAAGTAAATCTGTGCCGCACATTGAGGTCCTTTACGTTTAACTTTGTTACATCTATAATATTTTTTCATACCTTCCTCTACTTCATGCGTACGTAGAAAAGACCAAGTATCTTCTGTTTTAATGGCTCCTTCAGCGTCTTTTACACTTTCAAACTTCTCCACAAATGTCCACACTTTATTTTCGGACCGTTTTTTCTTTGGTTGCACTACCTCCTCGTGCTCCGAGTCACCTTCCGAACTAGAAAAAAGTAATGGCACTTCATTCTGCACCGCTGATGAACGAGTCGATGGAGTTGCGACCCCTACACCGCTGCTTGATTCCATAATAGTAAATGTAGATAACACAAACAACAAATATGTAATTTTAATTCGTAGCAACTAAATAATAAATTATGGACCGCAAGTCAACACAACCGCAAAAGCTTGTCAACTAGTAGTGCTGGTCTCGCGTTGGCTCCGCCCCTTGCAAACCCTTCTTTGCTGCATTTTTCATTCAATTTGGGAATCAAAAGTATAAAATACCAACACTTCATATTCTTTGATAACTAAGTAAATTAACTGTTGCTACTATGATGGTGATCGCAAGAGAATAAAACATGGATAGTAATCAGGCGCCGGGAGTATTTTATTTGGTGACAAATCAGTAATTTTGAAAACACATTAGTTATTTCAATGCAAAAGTAGTTCTTTCGTGCACAGAACCGATTTCGAGGGGGCCAAAAAAGGCGCTTAATTATTTATTTAGTGTATAGATTGTTGTTAATTCGAAGACAAACGTTAGGAGACAGTTCTTTTAATCCGAGATAAAAATAAATTTCTGGGATTAGGTTAGTTAGTTAGGGGATTGCGTTTGATAACAAAGAAGTATTCTGGTGACAATTTAATTTACCCCCATATCTAAACACTTCTGCTTTCTACGGCTGTCGACTGGTGCCAAGTGTAAACAGCCGTCCAGAATAAGTTCTCCTGAGATGACTATTTTATTTGATATTATATGAGTAGCTCAAATAAGGTACATTCGTGCATTATTATGTATGTCGCCTGAATATGATAATTTATTATAGTGATACTGTACCTACACTTGAGAAGGTAGAGGAAAGGGTATTCTAGCTTTATTGCCGAGTTTCTCCCTAATGAACGCTAAAACTTAATCGAGAGTGCGCCCTAAATTCTAAATTAAATAATAGTTTAAGAAAATTGTTTGCTTAGGATCCCCATAATGAAATAAAGTGCTCAACATTAAAATCTGGGATTTCATCCCCAATATTAATTTAAAATTGGTATTTTCATTCTGAGTATGCAGTTTAGTATTCCGTCTGCAGCTAGTCATTTAGCATGGCTATGTTAGGGGTAATTTCTTTTCCTATTTACAGTCTAATAGAAATTTTAATAACCTTGCGGTGCTTAATAAAAACTTGTTTCATACGCTAATTGCTGTGCATTTACATCACCATGCAAGTTTTTAACTTGTGTTACGTAATAAACGCAACAAGAGAAACAGGCAGGACCTGGCCGACCGATCCAGGGAGATTGAAGTGTGTAAAACAGAAATAAATTGAAGGAAAAAGGGCGCCAAGAAGATGCTCAGAACCTACCAACAAAGGTCTATTATAGCTCAAGGCTCCACAACCTCTAAAGGAGGTACACGCAACAATAAAAAAGCTTAAAGAATATAATTATTGAAAACCGCAATAAATGACATGGGTGTAAACTACCGCATAAATAAAAGTTCAGCCTACCTACCTACTTTGTGATCTAGCTCATTATCCGGGCAAACGTGCCAAACAAACTTATAGTCTAAGAGCCAGCAACATACATAGTGGACTGACGTCCGCAAATCTGAAATTAATTCAGGAGCTTACCATTAATGTGTAAAAACTGAATTGAATAGTCAGTCCGCCTAATCATATTGCTTTTGGCGAAGGTATAAATATAAAGACCAGTGTTGTGCACAGATAACCGTTTTTTTTATCTAGATAAGATAACAGATAATTACGAAAAATATTATCTAGATACAGATAAAAGATGATTTGGCAAATGATAATCTAGATAAAGATAATAGATGGAGTATAATTATCTAGATAATTCAGTAGATAATCGTAGAAAAATTCACGCCAGGTATTTTTATTTATAAATTTAAGGTGGTTTAGGTACATAGGTAAGTCCTGGATTTAGCAGCTGTATTTACGTAGCTCAACATTTAACATTTAAGTAGGGATCTATAACATATTGATCGTTATTATGTAGGTAGCTCAATTGTCGTCGTTTTCAAGATATCTTAAAAACAGAAGAAAAAATACCACTTACCTATTAGGCTATTACAGTTACAGAGATATAAAAATAAAAAAATAACATGTTCATAAATAATAAACTTTACTGATTAGTAGATTAGATGAAACTGGTTTAAAACTTAAAAGTAATATGTAATTTATTTTCTTAGGTTGCTTCTGCAAGTTAACAGCATTTCAAAATGTTTGTCGGTCAGTTTATTTCTGCCTGGAATCAGGATTTGCGCTTACTGAAAAAGAGGGATTTTGAGCGTTTTATGAAGCTACGGATTTTTTCCTTTCAAAATATATTCGAAATATTATCTGTTATCTAATACCTCCAGATAACCTGTCTTTCATCTAAGATAAGATTATAGATAATTGATTACAGTGTCATCTTAGATAAGATGATAAATAACAAAATTTTATCTAGATGATTTATCTAGATAATATTATCTGGATGATGCACAACACTGATAAAGACATTATTTTTTTTCAAAATAAACTCATTTTAGCAAAACAAAAATTTTCATCTAATTATACCTTGTGATGTATAGAATACGAACTGGTATGTGACGGACGTTTTTTTGTATTGCTAAAATGGTGACAGATCGCCGTAAACATAAGAAAATATTAAAAATTAAACTAATTTTGGCAAGGGCCAAATTTCTCTTTTCTATAATAAATTACAAGGCCCCCTATTATAGCGGGCTATGTAAATTATCAATCTGTAGTAAAACTTCATTTCTTCTGTCAGGTGTCGTGAAGAAATTTGACGTTTGCCAAAATAAGTTTAATTTTTAACATTTTTATAATGTTTACGGCGATCAGTCACCATTTTAGCAATACAAAAAACGTCCGTCACTTACCATTTCCTATTTTACATATCACAAGGTATCATTAGATGAAAATTTTTGTTTTGCTAAAATGAGTTTTTTTTTCAAAAAAATTACGTCTTTATAATTAAACCTGCGCCAGAAGCTATATGATTAGGCGAACTGACTATTCAATTCAGTTTTTGCACATTGATGATAAGATTGTGAATTAATTTCAGATTTGCGGACGTCAGTCCACCATGTATATTGCTGGCTCTTAGACTATTACGGTTATATTACTAGGTAACAGATAAGTAATACTACTCATGCATGAAACTAATAATAGTTACTAGGAAATTACTAAAGTAAGTGAACCAATCAAGCGCGGCTAACGCGGCCAACGTTACCTCGTCCGAACGTGAAGACTGGAAAATTAAAAAAATAGGCACTAACCTTCCCGGAACCCGAAAACGTGACAGGGCTTCGACGCGCAGACGGCTCACCTAAATAGTCACGCGAACAACTCAAAAGAAGGACGATGCAGCGCAAATCCGTTATACCGAACAAAAAATTACTAATAGTGCATTGAAATAAAGTGCTATAAAGTGAAAAATGCCGTGAAAATGCTAACGCAAGCTATAGGTACTACTGTACTACAATTAATTTAGATAACAATTAATTTGATTAATTTAATTAAATACAGAAAGAATGCTCCGAAAAGGCTAAATCGTATGCACAGACCACTGTGATCTCCAACTACTCAGAGGTTCGCACGTAACTGGCTTCCAGGATGGGGAAGAAATCAAAAATTAAATAATCTGACCTTATTAAAAGCGTTAAGATCGTCCTCGCTGGTAAAACGTCGGCGACGTCGAAAGCGGCGCCCATAACGTCGGCACATCGAGCACAGACGGGAAAAAGCTCTTTCAAGAAGAAAATCTCCCGATGGTTTTAGCGGGACGCAATCTCAAAAGTGGAGCTATGCTCTCGACCCTACAAAAGAAACCTGCAAGGCGAGAGCGACATTATTACAATGGAAAGACGGATAAAGATATGACCTACCTCGTGGAGAGGGTTTTTTGTTTGAAAACACAAATGATTCTGAAATCATATGAGAATCCCACAAATCGTGAACGGGCGGCGATTTTTCAAAACTCAAGCGGTACTAAATCGCACGCCGTGGTATTACGAGAGAAAATCCTCAATTAAAAGAGTCGAGCACAAAGGCTAATTAGTACTCGAAAACCGTCTAATCTGTACGGAAGTCACGAAAAGTTTTTTTATCAATCCTCAGAAGGGAACTCCAAAAAAAGACCGAATGCAGTTGGCAAATTCAAGACCCACCAGAATCGCGGTCACGTCAGAAGCGGGGAAAAGTAAGCTGGAAAAATAAAAAAAAGAGAACGAATGACAAGAAGACACAGCACTACCCCTTGCGAGGAATACCAGAATATACAAGAATAGAGCGATAAAGAGGGATTTGAACGGGGATTTAAAGAGAAAATCGCTCGCCCCATAAAAAATAAATCACGAGCCACTGCTCCGAACCAAGACGAGCGGAACGTCAATGACACGACCGCTGTTAACCGAGGGAAAACCCGCAAAAGATATGACAGCTTGACCCCACAGGTAAACAAATGGAAAAGTTGCAGTAATTAATGGAATAAATAGTGAAATAATTCAAAATAAGGGCAGAAGAGGGTAGAAAAATACGTAAGCTCAATCATACTTAACTACAGGGCTACAAAGCTTAGAGGGGAGGCTAATACTGGATCCAACCAGAGTTTAGGTTGGAGCACAATCAAAAATTGGAAGAGACGAATGGTAAGTACTTATTAACATGAAAATGTTCCACAAGACTTCCAGATCACAACTAAAACCTATCATACTAAAATTCCAGAAGAACAAAGATGAAACGTTGCAGAGAACGAACTGGCTACGGAGGGTTCATATATCATGGACATATGGGCAATAAACAACAGAATGATGGAGGACATAAGAATGTGAAACGTGAGCATTAGATAAATCAAAGTTGGTAATAAATAAGGTTGTTTTAATTATATAATGCAACACTTGGCAAGTGAACCTAGTTCACTGTGACTTTACTGGGGCAGACCTCTCGTTTATATCCTCATGAACTTTCTGCTAACGCAGACTCGTTCTATAATTCGATACCTGGCGGGGTATTTGCCAGAGGTGTGGTTGTTTCAGGGAGTGTATTAGTCGGCAGCTGTTCAACAATTTAAGTACAGAGGGCTTGATTTGGCACTTCCTTACGGATGACTTAGACAGTCCTTCATAAGTGAAGCGCCTTACTGAAGGGTCACAACACTGCGAAACCGGTATGCTGTACACGTTTACACCATGCAAGTGTTTAAAGTGCATAAAGATGAAATTTCCTCCTTCAAAATTTACTTTAATTTAGAACTTCTTATTGTCTCTATCTTTGACAATTTATTTTTCTCAAACTTGAAATTTATGATGGTTGATATTGGCGGTCAGTGACAAACAGCAGGTGCGTAAAGTGACTACTACTACTACTAATACTACTGTTGTGACACAACATTCTGGACATTCTGGACATCCTGTGTTCTGTATATGGCAATCTGCTTTTACATAGATGTTGCTATAAACTGAATTTCTTAATTAAAATATTACTCCTTCCTGTTTTACCAGTATGTCAGCAAAATACATCGACATACATAATTACATTTTATATTGAAAATAAACTGTTGCTGCATTAATAAAAATGTCAAAAAATATTAGATACGTACACAACACATCGCTCTTTCAGTCAGTTGTTTGCTAAAGTGGTGGCTCCGACGCAGGGTGGCCTTGTGCCACTATGAACGCAACGCATCAACCTTCTCCAAAGCATCAATGACCAAGAAATTGTCTACAACGGAGCCATTTCCACAACGGAGCCAAATTCAACTAAATTCATCAAGCTGAACACAAAATTCTTTCTGGTAAATACATACAAAAATTCTAATCATATTTGTGAACAACGCATCATTATCTAACGTCCGATGGGAGTACACCCGACAAAGCCGACGTTCACCTATCCAAATAAGCAAATAAGCATCAAAGCTGACTCCCACATTAAGCAACCACCGTAACCGACGAAGCAACACCTACAACCAACGCGAGACACAATCATCAAGCAAATCGTGCAACTTTTGGAGATATAAACTTCCGGAGTTTTTTCTACCTTGAATCAACAAATCAACAAATCAAGCTCGCATCGAATCACCAAATCAAGCAAGCAAAAACACACATATATTAAAGTTCAATCGCAGTCCCGTATGGCATGGTTAATACATTATTTTTCAAAAATAACGATCATGTATGCCGTGTTACGACTGGTCGTTCGTGGACAAGCTTTGCCGTCTCACTGCTGGCATGCAACCCTAATTATGATTGCACTACCCGGAAGCTTTTGTGGAAGGCATTCCGCAGAATTTACTGCGCCATGACAATAACTATTACCGACTCACTAATAGGAGCCCGATCAGCTTCGTCCTTTCTCACTTATAATCCACATTCAGAAGCAAGAATCACAGATGCAATAATACCGTCATCTGGCATCACACGAAAGCAGTTTTGTAGAAGTCACCATTTTGATCTCGAAGTCTAGGCCGCTTCGTAGAAGTCACAGCGCTGATTCTCATGGCTACTACACGACCTACTTTCTTTGGACACATCATCCAGTAATCTTTATCATTCACGGGGCAATTAATCAAAAATACTTTTCAGATTCTCGCCATCATCCACCAAGCATCATACGTGTCGTGATCCAGCCACCGACTGCGACTGTATCGCTGACAAGGAGCTCTGTAGTGGCACAACATTCTGAACCAGCTGTATTATGTCAATCTACTTATAATCCATTTTTGTTTTACCAGTATGCCGGCAAGACTTTTACATTTTATATTTAAACCACACTGTTGCTACATTACCTACTAAGAATTACAATAAAGATTAGATACACCACACATCATTCGTTCATTCAGTTGGTCGCTAAAGTAGAAGAGAAATGTGTTGATATTTTAAACAGACCTCTTTATAGCAATAATGTATCTACAGTCACAATTCTCTTTAATGTCCCCAATGTTTATGTTGCAAAAGTTGGTAATGTTTAATCAATGAAACGAAAAAAAAATGTATTAAACGCAAGGGACCTATTTAAACAATGATGAGGTACCAGCATCAGGACTAAAAGCCACAAAAAAGCACTCAGGCAGTTATTGCGTGAAAATAGTACGAGGCAAATGTAAATTCTGTTCAAATGCTTTGAAAGCTAAATATGACAAAGCATATTATTTAAACTTGCAAATGAAGCAAGCAAAATATGCTGAGTGTTACCGGATAGTTTTACTGCAGTTTTATCTAACTGGGCATTTTTATTTATCATTTTTGAAAGCAATCTAGGAGTAGAAAGATAATATTAGAATATTTATTCTGAAAATATTACGGTGTGAACTCCTGTGGCATTTAAACATAAAATCTAGCGTGTATAATATACATTCCATATGGTTTTCATTTTGATGAAATAAAATCAAAGATGGAGTCTTGAAAATGTGATCGTTTTATACTAACCTATTACTTTTTGTATTTTGTTTCATGAGTCAGCTTCATATTGTTTACATTAATAAAATACCATAAACTGAAAAAGAGTGAATAAATAGCTTAACGCAACTAAAATATTACGATTTAATATCGTTAAAGAGTTGTTATTTTGGGACTTTCACAGCACTATAAAAGACGTGCTCTCCTTCGATGTACAACAAAGCAAAGTTTTCAACGCGAGAAAGATACGGCAGTTGCAATAAATAAAACATAAATTAATGACATATAAAAAAGCATTAACGTCAGAAAATATTAAAACATGATATTAACTATCTACAAAACTAACGAAAAAATGGTCCTCTTTGTAACACAGCATATGAATAACAGAGGGTAGGTACAACGTACAAATAATAATCCAACTATTTTGGAAAAGGTTCATCTCCAAAACTATACAGAACATTTACCCTGGTTTATGGGTTACGTGCTGGGCAATTTGGATCATATTTTATATTAGCATAATAATGAATCGATTCGTGACATTTTTGGATTGTGACGTTCTTGGGTCAGACTTCAGTAGGAGCCAGTAATTATGTAGAAGCAATGAGTGGTATTGTATCGTTCGAACAATTACAGTGAGCTGCCATCCATCCACAGGGCTTCATTATGAGACAAGTATGAAAGAGTTTTGTAATTGCCCTTTCGCACATATGAATATTACAAATATTATTTTTTTCATCGTTACATTAGATATACCAGGTGTCCGACT
This sequence comes from Xestobium rufovillosum, assembly GCA_963966045.1. Classification (NCBI taxonomy): domain Eukaryota; kingdom Metazoa; phylum Arthropoda; class Insecta; order Coleoptera; family Ptinidae; genus Xestobium; species Xestobium rufovillosum. Next base: position 18,127,964 of record OZ014504.1, read on the forward strand.
AAGGTTGGCGATCGGCCATATCTCGGAAACTAGACATCTGATAGCTTTCAGTAAACAAATCTCTCAATAAAAGTGGCCACGAAAAATTCAGAAAAATATTGTTAGCTTTCAATTTTCGCCAATAAGAGTTACAGTTTCGAAAGAGAATTCAAATGGAAAGAGGTAGTTTTCAAAATCGTCTCATAATACTCTGGAAATTTGGTTAGTAACTTTTTGATGTGGCTTTCGAAGTAAGGGGTGGGGGAGGAAAGAATTCCCTTACACAGAAATACGATATCTCCAGATTACTGAGACCCATTGTAATGAGTTTGGTTTCGCTTTAAAGGGAATTTATACGTAATAGGACCTGTATTTATACTTAGTTTGTATTTTACGAGGACGCCGTCAGAAGGCTTTGTTTTAAAACTTACCAAATTTTCTTAAGAATTTAAATAAAATGGCATATTTTTTATGATGTCACTACATGTAAAATGGAGGAAGGAATGTTCCAAATCGGAAGTCGATATCTTATTTTAAGCGCTGCTTACATCATTGGGATTAAATCACGCCCACACTGAAAATCTCGTTTGAAAAAGTGGATGTTTGGAAGAGCTTCAAACAATTTGTCACGGTACAAACTCGTCACCAAGCGAAAGGTGACCGAACCTGAATACGGACAAACGGGGTTGCTAGGCTCCGGATAGCTGCAGTGGAGATTGGGGTGGTAAATTACAATAATAATCCCTAATGAAATTAAGGGCGCCACCAATTTTTTTGTTTTCCCAAATGACGAAACGCAACCGAAGAGGCTTTGCTGAAAATTGGAACAACAAAGAATACCGCTGTCTAAAAACAGGTAAGTGCACAAAATAATACTAGCCAGAGCGCGATAAGTTCCTTTAATTTGGTTCCGATTCCAGACAAGTAAGTATGTATAGCATAAATAAGTAGTAAACAAATCTTGAATCAAAATTATAAGTTCGTACAAAGTCCAATCGATCGATACAAAAAAATATATATACCATACAACTAAACAAACATAATAGAATCATCACCCAAACATAGCGCTATGCCCCAGTGTAACATCATATATAATAACAGTAGAAAAATGTATTTATTTGCAAAACGTAAGAAAGTATCAATTAAATCGGACGGTGCAATCTGAATCCCGTTTACCCTGTATTGAACTTGACATCGAATAATATGAAAATCTAAATGTAGTATTCTCAAAATGAATACCTACGTAAATAAATTTAGCAAGTAAATATAGTGAACGCAAAAGTTTAAACACGATAAAAAGGAAACAAAAGACAAAAAAACATGCAGGCTTATCTGGTTTTCGTGGGTATGTATGAGGTCTTATCTTCACCATCAGCTGGGTGAAACGCAAATTCATTGACGTTGACGGCGACCGTATTCCTCCGATTAGGAAAGACTGCTGATCCTTACGTAAATAGCTCGGACGACGAAGGCAAGCTAGGAAGGTACTATTCCAAAGAATGTTCGAATGGCTCGTAACGGACTATCGGTCGTTCTTAATTTGTTAGTGGTATGAGTACGACTATTAATGGCTTGCGGTATCAGTATTATCCGCCTTATACGGTAGTTAGGTACGAAACCTAGACTTAGTTCCCTAATTAAAAAAATGCAATAAGAAATAAATTACTATAAATGAGAGAAATAAAATTCCTACCTTTGCAAAGGGAAATGGCGGACGCAGGCTCGTGTATCGAGAATATTATCCCGTAAAACGGTAAAATTTTCGAATATGCAACTAAATATACTAGAACACAAACTAATATCAACAATTGGCATATGAAAATATCCACTGTGAAGTGCTATGATCCCAAATGTATGGATATAATTAAACAATTACAAAAGTAGCACCTACAGATCTCGATGTATAAATCGTACTACTTGCAAGAATCTAAAAATGCCGAAATGGAATAAAACTATCCAAAAACCTTTACACACTCGAGCGCCAAGCATAGCACGGAAAATCGTGGTGTCTCACTCAGGTACATGAGCGGAGCAGTATAAGAGGAAGATGAACATAACAGAATAAATCTGAGTGGTACGCTACATGCTTTATTTAATAAAAATTTATCGAATTGAGAATTATTATTTGAAAATAAAAATTCGTGACAAATTATTTGTCATGAATTTGAAACTTTTATCAAGACGTAATGTGGTATTTACTGTGATATTAAAAGAAAAAATCCACATATTTAATTTAGTGTCCAGTTGCCTATTGGCACATAGTAGGAAAATACTAAATACATGGTAAATAATTCTAAGTTCAATATTTTGCTATTTGCCTTTCGTTGCACCATGTTTTTGTATTTTTATATGCTTGACCCTCGGTCTGTCCTAACTTAGCCAATATTTTTAGGTTTCGTACAAAATACAAAACTAAACTTAAATTTACCGAGCGTTTAATATTTTTTTCTTAGTAGGTATTTAAAATACTACCTAACCAAAACCTTAGTTATTTAACACTGCTGAATTTTTTGTTGTTCCTGTGAAATTTAACGGCTGCGATCTGTATATTTATACTTCCATGTTCCAGTGGTATGCTCGTAAGTTGTAAATCAACGTGTAAAATAATACGCTAACTAAATAATGTGCTTGAAAATACATTTACGTGAGATGAGTTTTATATACAGTAGACTCCGCTTATAACGGACTCTCTAGGGAACCTTGTTTGAGTCTGTTATAACCGGTGTCCTTTATACGCATACCGGTTGGGGAAAAATGAAGATGATTAGAAAGACGTTGATTAACTCAAATATTTATGTTTGTATAAACTTCTAAAAAGAATAACAGAAATATCAATTCTCAAAAATAGACAAAAATATTGTATGGATGAGTAAATACATTATCACGATTTAAAAATAGAAATAGAACTGCATGCTGCACGGCTCTGCCACTATGTAATTATAATTTAACCCCGCAAGCGAATTCGCGTTACGGACTAGTCCAGACAAGTCTTCGTGTCCGTTATAACCGGTGATATCCAGTATGGGGTGCTCAAATTTGTCTGTTATATCCGAAGTGTCTGTTACAAAAGGGTCTGTTATAACAAAACATTTTCTATAGGCCTCTTATGAGAGTTTGAACGGACCACTATGGTAAGTACGCTATAGCCGAGTGTCCTTTATAACAGGGTCCGTTAAAGGCGGAGTCTACTGTATATTTTATTGGCTCCTTGAATGAAGAGTCCGAAAAAGCAAGTGTAAATATTAAAATTTAGAAATATCAACTCGCCTTTTACTCGCTTAATCAAGTCAAACGGCTGTTTGTATGAGAGGGCAAAGAATAGACTGACTTAAAAAGAGAAGGAGATCCGTAAGTATTGTGGGTTGTCTAAATCTTGCCCCCGGTTGGGCCCGCCTCATGTGCATTTGGTGACTCGCGAGCTACAACGAGTTGAGTAGTTACGAACACTCTGCACATACCGTGTGACAAACTTCCATGTGCACATGGGGAAATAACATGGGCAATTACATTTTTTGGGATTCCTGCTCCCCATGTGTAGTTACAGTGGTGGTAAAGGTAGCAATCGAAAGATTATTTTTTTCTGCGTATGAGGATATCAAAAACTCTACAACTTACCAATTTATTAAAGCATTAAAAGCAAAAATTACATTAATAATTTTCTAACTAAAACACAGAAATTTATCAGATTATCCATGACAACTTAATTTATTCTAATCACGGACGTCTTTGATTTTTATGGATTTTCTGAACTGTCAACATTTAAAAATGAACAAAAATATTTATTCAGTTCAAGAAAAGGCTTTCATTGTGAAAATATTTTACGGTGGCAATAGTTTGCGCGTAGTCCTTGCCTTATTTTCTGTAAAATTCAATAACGGTCCTATTCCTTCGGTATAACAACAAATAATTTAGTAAGAAATTTGAAGGCTGGGAATCTTCATTTATCGAAAGAAGTTAATTTTTACTAATCCATGAACTTGTTTTTTTATTTAGATAATTCTCATTCATATTATTATTGTCATTACCTATAGTTGACAATTAATTGATTACTGGTGTGGATGTTTCGTTGGTGAATGCTGGTCCATAGTTTTGGGAAAATGTTAAAGCAGTAAAATGAAATAATAAAAATTAAATTACTTTAATTTTACTGCAATTATGAAAAATTTAACAAGCGGCAACATTTGTTTATTTTGCTCTAATGAATTTTGTAATCTGGCAATTTAATACTTATTTATTTCATATCTAAGTAAGGACAAAAACTTATTAATATACAATGAAATTAAAGTAACATAAAAAAAGAAAAATAACTATAACAAATATTCAAATAAACCCCCATTCTGTATCAGACATCAGTATCCCAGCCAATTATAGAAAGAATTTCTCACATTCGCAAGTTGCCGATCGTTTATTAAGTTGCATTCCGCAAAAATAGCATTCCGTAAACAATCAATATTTGGGTGACGAGTTTTATAAATCTTATTTTTTAAATGACCCCACAAGAAAAAGTCACACGGTGCCAAATCGCGAGATCTAGGTGGCCAGTTTATAGCACCACCTCGACCAATCCAGCTCTCTGGAAATATTTCATTTAATAATTCCCTCACTTGTGCTCCAAAATGTGCTGGGCATCCGTCATGTTGAAACCAGACCTCCCGATTCGCATGTGCAACTTCTTCTAATGCAGGGCCAATATGGTTAATTAAAAGATCTAAATAAGCTTCTGAGTTTAAATTTCCCTGTATTTCAAATGGTCCTATAATGCGATTATTAAAAATGCCTGCCCAAATATTGATTTTTTGAGGGTATTGCGTTGTAGTGGCTAGATTTATTCTGGGATTTTCCTGGGCCCAATGCCTAACGTTTTGTAAATTTGGCTCTTGATTTAAAGTGAAGGTACACTCATCGGTAAAACAAATTGATGAGAGGAAGCTGCGATCCCGATTAGCCCGTTCTTGCATTTCTTCACAGAAAGTTTGCCTCGATTCTTCGTCAAAAGGAAGTAACTCTTGGTGACATTGGAATTTAAAGGGATGATATTTGTTTTTTTTAATAGGTTACGGACAGTTTCTCTTGAAACATTACATTCTAGGGCAATAGACCTTAAACTAAATGTTGGACTAGCAGTTATCAGGCCTATTACCATTTCCTCTACCTCAACATTTAGATTTCTTGGAACGACTAAAAAAATAAATGATAAGATTAATTTTAGTTTTGTTTCATTCCACGTTATCACTAACTTGTTAAATTTCTCATAATCCCAGTAAAATTTAAGTTAGCGAACAATAAGGAATTAGCAACTAGGTAATAATAATAAGCGAATCAGAATTATCTAAATAAAAACCAAGTAAATTTATTAGTAAAAATTACCTTCTTTCAATGAAAAATTCCCAGTATCTTCAAATTTCTTAACTAAATTTTTTATTGTTGTTACCGAAGGAATAGGACTGTTATTGAATTTTACAGAAAATAAGTCACGGACTACCCGCAGACTATTGCTGCCGTAAAATATTTTCACAATGAAAACCTTTTCTTCAACTGAATAAATATTTTTGTTCATTTTGAAACCCAAATTTTAAATTGTCGATAAATAATGTTGACAGTTCAGACGAATTAGAAATTAGAATCAAGGGAGTCTTTGATTAGAATAAATTAAATTGTCATAGGTAATCTGATGAATATCCGTGTTTTAATTTGAAAATTATTAGTGTAATTTTTGCTTTTAATGCTTTAATAAATTGGAAAATTGCAGAGTTTTTGATATCCTCATACGCAGAAAAAAATAGTCTTTCGATTGCTACCTTTACCACCACTGTAACTACACATGGGGAGCAGGAATCCCCAAAAATGTAATTGCCCATGTTATTTCCCCTTGTACACATGGAAGTTTGTCACACGGTATAAACCATAATAATTTTAGAACGTGAACTGAGGGTGTATTTAGTATCCTGAGAAAATTGTATTTTAAAATTTTGACTGAGTGAGGAGATCTTGCACCCACGCACAAATGAAATATAATAAACAGAGCTTCCTAGCGAAGGAAACAAAAGCTCCTCGTGGGTCTACTGTGTATTTTACATGGGTACATGAATTATACTAAAGCTCCTTTTTCACACAAAATGTGAACGAAAATAAGATTTTTATTTTATACTTAATTCAGAAAAAATCTGTCTGTCAGTTTGGCTTTATATGTACGTCTGTGTAAGGAGTCGAGAAGGATTTTCCAATGATCTTCTCATCTGTCTACGTTCCAAATCTACAGCTACATTCTCTTAAAACTTTCAAGGCAGCACGTTGAACTTGGAGAATGTAATTTTTTCAGGATTGTTCACGTAAATTATTCCTGAAAGTTGTGGATTGCATTTGGGAACTACAGGAAACAATTTGCTATAGGTACCTAGACAGTGTGTACAAAAGCAAAGAGATGTTTTAGCTTTCCTTAAAATAGATAATGGCATGTGAAACTAGGTAAAAGAATATCTAATTTCAATATTATGTTTGTCATGTGAGATGTGGGAAGTGACATCATAAATATTTCGTAAGGCAGGTAGGTATCCGTATAGTAATTCGAAATACCTACGTAATATATTTTCCGAATTTCTAAATTTAATATTATTTTGATGCACACAATATAGAGAGCAATCCACTGATGTGCTGTGGCTCCAAACTTATTAAATTCCTGGAAACCACTTTTAAAGTTAGATAGATTTAGATTTATAATAATACCTGTTTCTAACCATCATCTTTAAAAAATAAACTCACGCAACAAATTTGTTTTAGACCATACCAAAAATTACACAGAGTGTCCCAATAGTACCGGGGCGGAGTTCGTGCCTTCGTTTATGCATTTTAGAGAAAATAGTTACATGAGAGACCCCTTTTTAATTTGAGTTTTCCATACATTAAAATTATTTCCTTTTATACAGGCTGTCTCACTTCGTTTTGTAAATGGAACTTCTCTGCTACATATAAAGTCAATGTCTTAAAGGCATTTTCGGGAATTACTTCCCATCTTCAGAAGAAATTTCTTCTGTGAAAAATATCACCTTCATATTCAGAAAATGTTATAGGACAAACTCCAGTTCCTTTTTAATGATTCATCAATCACTTTTCACATTTATGGAATACCTATACGTCGGAGATTGTAGTTTTAAATAGAGGTGGTCACTGAGATCTCCTAAACCCGAAGAGATTAAAAGATGGTCAAACAACAAGAAAGTTTTACATATTTGTGTTCTTTAAGGATCTGAAAGGAGATTTAGAATATCATCAAAGAACATAAATCTTTCGTTTTATTAATTTTTAAATGTGTTTTCATGTTATATCCAACCTTCGAATTTTTCATGGACGCCATCTTGAATTTTCATTCCTGGGGTGGAAAAAATACGATGCTAACGATGTAACAATAAATTTCGTGTTACATCGAAATTAGGAATTTCTTAACAGATTTGTAAAATTTTTGAAACCTGTAGTTGGTAACCCATACCCAAAGTTATTATATGGGAAGTTGCCTAATGCCCGTAAAGCGCTGTAGCACCGCGTGAAGTACGAGTGGGGGAAGCATGTGACGTCAGCGCAGAACCTCGGCCGCGCTCCGCACACATACGTGTTGAGACGTCGGCATGTGTTTCCCGATACCTTCGTTTTATGCATGCCTTTGATAGCATAAATTTATATATAACCTGTATTGTTATGAAGCAAAAATGATCGTATTCTAATATTGGAGAGTAACTTAGATTTTTGAATTAGGTATGTTAACCTAATGAAGTTAAACCTAGATGGAAAACCAAATCGCCCTCGATGCCGTTCATTTTTAACAGTATGTATACTAAAAACTAAAACCCACATCCAGTATTTTATTTTCAGAAATAAATACGTACGTACACCCATGCTCTGACTAATTACAAAGTAAAGAGTTGAAAAAGTATGCACATAAGTAGGCAGTATAGATATAGATAACATTATGTAGTTATTTGAATAAAAATACCTACTTATAAACATTTTCTACTCGCCGATGAAAGCAAAACGTAAGTATGTATACAGTGATGTGAGCTGGTAATTTACCAGAAAATACCAAAAATTAATTACCATTTCTGATGATGAGATCGTTTGTGAATCTTGAAACCGGTCAATAAAATAATTTTTATACTTATTGGTAGTACGCATAGTAATTTTCTATTTCATCATGGATTTCTACCAAATAGTCAAGACAGAAAATATTAACTACATCATCATCATAAGGTTCTCAGTCCGAAGACTGGTTGGACGCGTACCTCCATTCTTTTCTATCCTGAGCTAACCTACGCATTTCCCTAAAAGCAGAACATCCTACATCCCTAACTATTTGAGAGCAGTAGTCTAATCTAGGCCTACCCCTACCTCTTTTTATTCCTATCTCTGACTCTAGTATGTCACGAACTATTCCTTCGTGTCTTAGAAGGTGTCCTACCATTCTATCTCTCCTACTCTTTATTGTTTTCCATACCTTTCGCTTTTGCCCAACTCTTTCTAATACTTCCCTATTGCTAACCTTATCTATCCACGGTATCTTCATCATGCGTCTGTAGCACCACATTTCAAACGCTTCTACTCTTTTTCTATCCGCTTCTCCTATTGTCCAAGTTTCGCACCCGTATAATGCCGTACTCCATACATACGACGTTAAGAGTCTCTTCCTGGTCTCTATATTAACCGTTCTCGAGCATAACAGTTGTTTCTTTTTGTTAAACGCAACTCGGCCGTGCGCCATTCTTTGTTTTATATCTTTAGTGCTCCTGCCGTCTTGAGTTATTTTACTTCCTAAGTAGCAGAAATCTGCGACCTCCTCTATCTTCTCATTTCCAATTTGTATTTCCATTTTAGTTCTATTTTCACATCCCCTACATACTAAAATTTTAGTTTTCTTTTTATTGATTTTCATGCCGAAGCCCTGTGTCAAAACTGCTTCCATTTCATTCAAAGCCGCTCCTAATTCTTCTTTGCTAGATGCTAACACTGCTATATCATCCGCAAATCTGAGCATGTTAATAGTTTGGCCCTGTACATTGATCCCTGAGGCTGTTCTTTCCTTAACAATATTAATCGCATCTTCGATATATAAGTTGAAAACTAGAGGTGACAATGCACATCCCTGTCTCACTCCCTTCCGGATATCTACTTCCCTTTGTTCCTGCTCACATTCTGTAACTGCCTTTTGCTCTTTGTAGAGAGTATGTATTAATCTTCTGTCCCTGTATTTCATCCCTACCTTTCTCAGCACTTCGAACATCTTCCCCCATTTTACGTTGTCGAAGGCTTTTTCTAAATCTACAAATCCTATATAGACGCTCTTTCTCTTTTCTATCGTTTTTTCTATAATTACTCGTAAAGCTAGAATGGCCTCGCGCGTTCCTCTATTTCGTCTAAATCCGAACTGATCTTCTCCTAATATTTCTTCCGCCTTTTTCTCCATCCTTCTTTGCACAATTCTAGTTAAAATTTTTGACGCATGGGAAGTTAAACTGATAGTTCTAAAATTTTCGCATCTATCCGCGCCTTTTCTGTTTGGCAAAGCTACTATGATGTTCCGTTTGTAATCTTCTGGAATCTCGCCTGTCAGGTATATGCGACTAACTAATTTAAATAAACGATCTATTACCTCTTGACCTGCGCACTTTAAGATTTCTGCCTGCAAGCCATCTATACCTGGTGCTTTATTATTCCTTAAACTTTTTAGTGCTATCTCAAACTCTTCTCTCATTATAGGACTCCCTAGGTTATCCCCCTCTACACTGCTTTCGCTTTCTAATATATCTTGCACTTCCTGTCCCGCATATAAGTTTCCTAAATATTCTTTCCACCTATCTGCCTTCTCCCCACTTCCGATTAGGATATCTCCTGCCTCATTTCTAATGTTTTTGGTACTAGATCCAATTTCTCTAAAATTTCTCCTAATTATTTTATATGCTTCATCAGTCTTTCCTACTTCGAACATATCTTCCACTTCTTTGCATTTATTATCGATCCATTGCTCTTTCGCTTTCCTACATTTCCGAATAATTTCCCACTTGATCGCCTTATATCTTTGTTTCCCTATTTCATCTAACCTATTTTTATATTTTCGCCTTTCCTCTATTAGACTCACAATATGTTTTGTTATCCAGGGTTTCCTACTTTCATTCTGTTTATGACCCAAAATATCCCTAGCTGAGGAAACTAAACTATTTTTAATGTAATTCCATTCTGCCTCTATGTCCCTAACAATATTTCCACCCGTGCCCTTTAGTGCTTCGTTTGTCTTTTTCTCGAACTTATTGCGCATATCATCATCTTTTAGTTTCTCTGGGTCAAGATACCTTCTTCCGCTTCTTTTTTTCAAAATCTTAAATTTAAGATTGGCTTTCATAACGACTATGTTGTGATCACTATCTATATCTGCTCCTGGATAACTTCTACAATCCCTAACTTGATTTCTAAATCTTTGCCTAACGAGAATGTAATCTATTTGATATCTCCCTAAGTCTCCTGGCATCTTCCACGTATAGCATCTCCTAACATGATGGTGAAATAGAGTGTTCGTGACCGTTAAGTTATGTTTATCGCAGAATTCTATCAGTCTAACTCCCCTATCGTTCCTATTGCCTAATCCAAAGGGGCCAACTATTCCGCCCTCTCGCCCTGTGCCTACGACTGCATTGAAATCTCCTGTAATTATTAAATTTTCGTGCCCTCTCACAAAATCTAGCACATATTCAATATCACTATAAACTGCCTCTACGGCCTCATCACTGTAGTTAGAAGTGGGCATATATACCTGTATTATTACTGTTTTTACAGGTTTCGAATCTAACCTAACCATAACTACCTTGTCACTTTGCTGTAAGAAATTTTCTACACTCTGTCCTACTTTTTTCCGCATAACAATTCCTACTCCCGAATTTCCTCCTACAGATCCTGTGTGTATTACTCTAAAATCTCCGCTCCAGAAGTCTCCAGCTTCTGGCCATCGCACTTCACTGATACCTACTACGTCTAATGCTAACCTATCCATCTCAATTTTCAAATTCTCTAACTTCCCTACTTGTTTCATGCTTCTAACATTCCACGCTCCGACTCGTGAGATGTTACACTTATCATTTCTGATGACTCCCCCCGAAGCAGTCCCCGCCCGGAGATCCGAATGTGGGACTATTTTACCTCCGGAATATTTTACTCCAGAAGGTGCCATCATCATAAATTAAAGTACGCTGTACTAGGGATAAAATAATGTGGTGGTTTCCCGTTGCCTTCCACATCGCAGTAGTGTGTATCACAGTGCCATACCAACCCTCACGATCTCTGCCACTATGATTACTGAAAGAGCTACTGCCCCCTTCCAGGGACTTGATTTAGTCTGGCTTCTCAAATAAAAACCCCTCCAATATGGTTAAACCTATGGTTCGGCTCTTTATATCATTGAAGCGCGCAAGCCATCCCACCCGTCCCAGTATTACTAGAACTGCGTCAAGGTACAAGTCCTTTGGGACAGTATTAACTACATACCAAAAATATAAAGTACGGTAATGTAACATCACTGTATGTATACCTACCTAATACCTACCTACCTTCATACCTTCATACCTACTACCTACTCCAATAAATACGTACCTACTTGCCTAATATAATTCCCGAAACTAATCTGGAAGTGTCTATAATAATATGGTAGCTGGTAGGTACGTAAGTACTGATTTTTGTGCATTTATTTATTCATCGCTCATGGCGAAGAAAGTGTACATATCTACAGAAACAGATGTTCACGGAAATTTAGTTTTAATTATTTTAATTATTATTTTATACCTAACGATGATTATTTTATTCCACCGTTCTATGCGCTCCGCTTAAGCTTGCCGCTCACTTGCCCGTCACAGCACGGCACGGTCCGTCCCGTCAAAATTACGGATAGAATGAAAACAATGCAAACGAATGAACAGCCTAGTAGGCGGCTGTTCATTCATTTGCATTGTTTTCATTCTACCCGTAATTTTGACGGGACGGACCGCGCCGTGCTGTGACGGGCAAGTGGGTGGCAAGCTTTATCCGCTAATGTACGGCAGGAAATTTCGGTCTGGCGGTGACGTCAATTTCCGATCGCAGCCGACTAAGAACGAACCTCGCATTAGGCAACTTCCCATATAATAACTTTGACCCATACCAACTTATGTAAATCTGCTAAATTTCGTTACATTCTCTTAAATAATAGGAAAGAAACATAGAAAGAATTAAGAAAACCAAATCTATTTCAATTTTTTCCGGATATTCCTGGATCTTCAGAGAGCATAAAAATGTGCAACTTGACCAACACTCTGAAATTCTTGAGGTTTAGGTACAGATGGGAATGTCTTAACCTGAAGAATTTCAACATATTATGCTTGTTTCATTCGAAATAACAAGTTCTGTTTATAAATAGGTAGAGTAAATATTATAGGTGCTTAATTTTTTATCATTATTAAAAGTGATGTTTTTCAAAGGTTAAGTGGAAGAATAGGTTGTAGGTACTTCTGATTGGGATTCCTAATATTTTTATATTTTACCCGTTTACCGTTCTTTTTTTGACAAATTCTTATTTCGATGGTGGTAATGTTATATTACTATTTTTAATTCTATTTACGAGTACACCTTGGTGTATGTGCACATAGCATGTACAGTTTCGGTCCAATTACTTCACTTTTCAAATTGTGTTAATCAAAGATAAGTACGAATTTGATTTTTGTTGGAATAATAGTACAAAAATTTCCGGAGGAAAAATTGCAGAAGTATGAAGTATAGAACTTTGATCAGTAAGTTGTTGTATAAACCTTAAAATAGACCAATCATTTTTTCCTGTAGCAACAGAAACTATGATAAAGTAAGTTAAAGTAACAACTGCTTTAATTTATTATAATTCCTTGTCGCCATGGTGCTTCAGCTATTTTTAAAAGTTCTTGTAAGCGTGGTGAACTGTATTAAATTAAACAGAAAATTTGCACAACGCGTGAATATGCATATTTAGGTATCTAACATGGGGTCCATAAGAAAAATGTTCGCAATTTTCTCACAAAGGTTTAATAAGACTTTATAATCCAAGCCATTTTCAAAACCCTTAAAAACCACGCTTAAATCGCATCAGCGGAAGAAGCAACCTTTTGACATTTTGTAAATGGATGCTTTCAAATGAAACGTTTGCTGCTGTTACCGTGTGCATTCAGGGCAGCGTTCGATGTGGAATAAAAATTAAAAAACCCTAGACTATTAAACAAAAGGTGGTTCTGAAAAATAGCATTTGGTACTAAATAAATTTTTAACTTATACTCGTGCGGGCTGGCTAGACGGGTCGGCGAAGGCAGTTGAGCTCATCGCGAGGTGCGTGAAGTTGGATTGACCCATCTCTCAAAGCTAAGTTTTCTCATTTGCAGTATTTAGTGCTCTATTTGTGCTAATTTGTGCTGCGGTTCCCGTAATTTGTGCTCGTCAATTTTCCGAGGTATTAATAAAACTCTAAGGGTTAATCCAACTTCACGCTGATTAAAAGTGATGTTTTTCAAAGGTTAAGTGGAAGAATAGGTTGTAGGTACTTCTGATTGGGATTCCTAATATTTTTATATTTTACCCGTTTACCGTTCTTTTTTTGACAAATTCTTATTTCGATGGTGGTAATGTTATATTACTATTTTTAATTCTATTTACGAGTACACCTTGGTGTATGTGCACATAGCATGTACAGTTTCGGTCCAATTACTTCACTTTTCAAATTGTGTTAATCAAAGATAAGTACGAATTTGATTTTTGTTGGAATAATAGTACAAAAATTTCCGGAGGAAAAATTGCAGAAGTAGGAAGTATAGAACTTTGATCAGTAAGTTGTTGTATAAACCTTAAAATAGACCAATCATTTTTTCCTGTAGCAACAGAAACTATGATAAAGTAAGTTAAAGTAACAACTGCTTTAATTTATTATAATTCCTTGTCGCCATGGTGCTTCAGCTATTTTTAAAAGTTCTTGTAAGCGTGGTGAACTGTATTAAATTAAACAGAAAATTTGCACAACGCGTGAATATGCATATTTAGGTATCTAACATGGGGTCCATAAGAAAAATGTTCGCAATTTTCTCACAAAGGTTCAATAAGACTTTATAATCCAAGCCATTTTCAAAACCCTTAAAAACCACGCTTAAATCGCATCAGCGGAAGAAGCAACCTTTTGACATTTTGTAAATGGATGCTTTCAAATGAAACGTTTGCTGCTGTTACCGTGTGCATTCAGGGCAGACTATTAAACAAAAGGTGGTTCTGAAAAATAGCATTTGGTACTAAATAAATTTTTAACTTATACTCGTGCGGGCTGGCTAGACGGGTCGGCGAAGGCAGTTGAGCTCATCGCGAGGTGCGTGAAGTTGGATTGACCCATCTCTCAAAGCTAAGTTTTCTCATTTGCAGTATTTAGTGCTCTATTTGTGCTAATTTGTGCTGCGGTTCCCGTAATTTGTGCTCGTCAATTTTCCGAGGTATTAATAAAACTCTAAGGGTTAATCCAACTTCACGCTGATTAACCAATCTCTAATATTCCATTTTGGTTAGTGCAGTCATTTAGTGCTCAATTTGTGCTAATTTGTGCTGCAGTTCCCGTAATTTGTGCTCGTCAATTTTCCGCGGTATTAATAAGACTCTAAGGGTTAATCCGACTTCACGCTGATTAACCCATCTCTAATATTCCATTTTGGTTAGTGCAGTCATTTAGTGCTCAATTTGTGCTCCAGTTTCCGTAATTTGTGCTCGCCAATTTTCCGAGTTATTAATAAAAATCTATGGGTTAATCCAACTTCACGCTGATTAACCAATCTCTAATATTCCATTTTGGTTAGCGCAGTCATTTAGTGCTCAATTTGTGCTAATTTGTGCTGCAGTTCTCGTAATTTGTGCTCGTCAATTTTCCTAGTTATTAATATAAATCTGTGGCGCAATCCAACTTCACGCTGATTAACCCATCTCTAATATTTCAGTTTGGTTGGTGATGTCATTTAGTGTAGAGCTGGGCTAAACCGTTCCTTCTTAGGAGTCGATTCATCGGAATCAATACTTTTTTCGGAATCGATTCCTTCGATTCGTTCACGAATCATGATTCTCGTTCCTTTTATCGTTGTAAAATACAATACCCTGCCCCGCAAATTCTGACTCAGAAAATATCGAATTTTGCGAAATTATGATATTCGGAGAGCTCTCACGTCATCCTTCTCAGTTAACACTTTCCTGCTATTTTGGGTTCGTCGCCATTTGAATCCCATTTTACCCAAAATTGCCCCGAGTGAATCATTACATACCTTCCAACCTAATTCTTCTTTTAATTTCTGGTTTAACCGTATTAATGTCACACGATACCCTTCCGTTTTGTGGAATTCGTAAATTATTATTTGTCGAATATTGCACATTTCGTACTCTGGCAGATCTGTAAATGGTCTTTTTCTTGGACGATTCTTCCTTGGAGTTGAAAACTTTGCTTCACCATTGTTTCGTGCACTACCCCCCCTTCTTTCGATGCTCCTTACCGAAATACCCATCACTTCCCATGGCTTAATTTTAATATCTGCCAATGTGTCCGTTTCACTTTTTAAATTCTTAAAGTAATTGAACACACGATAAACAAATATTCTCGTGCTTGACTGTGAATAACACAGTTAATAGTGAATGACATTTTACAAATTTCAAACACGAGCAGAACCGTAAACTAGACGCTACGCCACTGACATGGGTACCTTATTATAAATCTAAACGAAGGCGGTGATGCAGAGTGCAACTACGTCTAGTGCGCACCCCCACCGCTCGCCATCACTCGATCGGTTTACTGTGACTTCTTACTGATTGCAAATGTCAAATTTTCAAAGATTACATCATCTGTACAGCATTTCGTGAAATGTCCGATTACACCATGTGGCTACGACATATATAACTCCGGCGTAGGTAGCTATAAACAAGCAGTAAGTTGTTTGTGGTTTGCATTAGGTTTAAGCTAATATGCATATTTCTATTTATTTGAATGCCAAATGTGAGAGAACCTTTTAATTATTTATCTGGAAATAATACTTTAAAATTGTCTTAAGGGTTCGTTTATAGCGTTCAAATTAAATTATTATTTATAGGGAGTGATTACTGCTCCGACCGACGGTCCCCTGAAATTTTGTTCGAAGACGGTCGGGCATGCGCATTACAGAATGTCAACACAATTTGCATTTTGGAGGTGTAAAAAGAACTAAAGCTAAGAGAACGGATTTTTGAAACAGACCATTTAGTTGTCCTCGCACCAGACACACGCATTTTTTGGAAAAAAGATGATGTAAAAACAAGCAAAATATATCAAACCCGTACGGGAGCAGAACTCGTCTAGCCGTAGGAGAACAAAATGGCAGTTCTGTACGATACCCGCACACCCACAGAAACCGTTGGTGTCACTAGCCGATAACGACGTACTTAAACGTCATTTTACCGACATTAAGTAATGCGCACATCCGGCCGTATTGGAACAAAATTTCATTGGACTTGCAGCACAAATTAGCACAAATTGAGCACCAAATGACTGCATCAATCAAACTGGAATATTAGAGGAGGGTTAAGGGTGCGGAATTTGAGAACTAAAAATGGGACATGTAGACACATTTTTATTCCAACACCATTCTGAAATTAAAGTAGATAGGGCGTTAAATAAAAAGAAATTATCAATAAAAGAGCAACTTAGAGACTCGCAGTACTTTTATAGTCCCTAATATTTTTCGTTCGCCTTAAATAAATCTCCCTCAAATTATTGAAAACTCTGTCATAAATCCGTCATAAACTCGACGCCTTTTTACTATTTGTACACATATATATCGTAATTAGAAAGTAGGGTTTTTTAAGTTAATTATTCCTTATTAATTTCGACCAAGAACGTTTTGATACGTTACTTCGTTAAACGTGCATGTTCGAATAAAAATTATATTGCAATCTTTTCATTTTGTGCATATTTAGCCGATATGCACAGCAAACTGGACGTTTGACAGTAGTAGCAGTGTGGCGACTGCAATACAGATGGCGGTGGGGCTTCAGTTTATTCTCATATTTCTAAATAGAAAATAATCATTTAAAGATAGGACCGCCGACTAATCCTCCCAGATTCATTAGTTTGCCGCTAAAGCAAAAAACCTTGAAAATTCCAAGATGTAGAGGTTCCGTCTCAAGAGTTTGCAGCTGTGATAAAAATCAATCATTATAGATTGTGACTGTATTTTGCATAATCCTAATCACACTTTTGGGCGACAGGTGGCAGCACTTTATAGACTATCAGCTGATATATCTCAGCCATAATCAGCGTGAAGTTGAATTAACCCATAGATTTTTATTAATAACTCGGAAAATTGACGAGCACAAATTACGAGAAGTGCAGCACAAATTAGCACAAATTGAGCACTAAATGACTGCACCAACCAAACTGGAATATTAAAGTTGGGTTAAACAGCGTGAAGTTGGATTAACCCATAGATTTTTATTAATAACTCGGAAAATTGGCGAGCACAAATTACGGGAACTGCAGCACAAATTAGCACAAATTGAGCACTAAATGACTGCACTAACCAAAATGGAATATTAGACATGGGTTAATCAGCGTGAAGTTGGATTAACCCATAGAGTTTTATTAATAAGTCGGAAAATTGGCGGGCACAAATTACGGGAACTGCAGCACAAATTAGCACAAATTGAGCACTAAATGACTGCACTAACAAAATGGAATATTAGAGATTGGTTAATCAGCGAGAAGTTGGATTAACCCTTAGAGTTTTATTAATACCTCGGAAAATTGACGAGCACAAATTACGGAAGCCGCAGCACAAATTGAGCACTAAATGCTGCAAATGAGAAAACTTAGCTTTGAGAGATGGGTCAATCCAACTTCACGCACCTCTCATCGCGCCATATTAAATGGGCTCGTGATTTTTAATAGAGACCACCCATTCTAATGCAAACGAAAATTAACACTGCTTAACTTTCGTAAACGACAGACCACCGACGGTACATCTACCCACTGACGTACCTACGTAAAAGGTACTAAATCTCGTACTTTATCTATTTCTGAGTTTAAGTTGTTACCAACTTAAAGAAATCATGAGGTAATGACAGTAGCAGTCAGAAAGCTAAGTATTTTTTCAAAATTTTACTTGGAGAAATCAAAACATCTTGGTAAAAAACGTAGTAGTTGAACAAAGCATTGATTCTTTTCGTTAATGTTATCAATTCAGTGGATGGCACGTCAGCATCTAATGAATTCCAAATATTCATCTACTTTAATTTTGTCAACTTCATTCAAGTAAGCAAGCGTGGTAGCAGAGTGGATTGAGTTAGATATAATTTTTAGTACTACTGAGGATGGCAACTTAGTTACCGAAATACGTACATGGTGTTCCAAATTTTGTGTGGTTGGGGGTCTAATTGATTTTTAACAATGCATCTAAACGCGGTAACTGTTGCATCAAACGCTGATTCACGCATAGTTGTCGATTGGATCTATACATAAGGCACAGTTAGGTAAAACCCGTATGGGAGATACACATACCGTGTGTCCCGGGAATTCTAAAGCATCCTGTTTAACATGGGAAATTTGAAAATTGCGATTTTTATGTCCCCAAAGTGTTTTAAGGATATTTCTAGTATCAGAACACATGCAATGTGCACCAGAGAACGTTTCGGCATAATAATTTTCAAAGTTTGACAAAAACATCAAAAATATTTCCAAAAATGTATCGCATGTGAATCAACTTAGTTTGAAAATACAAGCGTAAAGAGCACGACTGCCATCTGCAATTTTCTAGGTATCTGAAAATATTGCGCGTAAAAAATTTACATCTGGATTCGTGAGGATAGTGACTACAACTTGTCGAAAACATTAATCGTTGTTTCTAACATAACATGCTACAAGCAAAATGTTATGACGTCACTGTGGCCGATTGTTTCTTCCTCCTCGAAGAAATAGGATCCACAATTTCATTATATGAAACAGCATACTACACAGCAGACCCGGACATACTCGTACTCAAAAGATCCTCCAAAGTATCTTAGATACAATAGGCAGGTTCGGTGATTTTAAAATTTCGTTAAAATTGATAGAGTTTGTTATATTGAAGGCAGTTACGTCGTTAATTTTTGTTAAAAAAAATTCCTTCGCGTGTGAGGCCGTTGCAAAGTTTCCCGTCGGTGCGAGGCTAGAAATCGTACCTTGCAGCGAGATTGGGTCGCATGGCGTCGATGGTTAGTACGAGTCCCAGCTTCAGCGCGCAGAGTCCCATATTATGCATGTGTTGTTAAATATTATTAACTGCGTATAAGAAAAATGTCGGGTTTTAACTGGTGTTGTCTGTTTTGTACCCAGATGTACTAGTACAGCAGTACAGCACGCCAATAAAACGGAAAAAGTGGTTCGTTGCAGTCAGAAGGAAAATCGCCCTGCATTTTCGCGAGTTAGTTTATCATTGCAAAAATTTATAAAATTATCGGCTGTCATTGCAGCCGTACTCTGAATAAAATCGACCATAATGTAAGGTATCGGTAGTTTTCTGGGACCACTTGGTAACGTGTTACGGTTAGCATAATTTGAAACAGGATGCTAGGAGCATGACGGAGCCAAATACTGAATCGCCGTAGCGTTCCCTCCCTGAACTAAAAAATGAAATTTTATTAACTATCGAATTTTACAATAATTAAATAGTATGTCATCCATCATCATAAAGTTCTCAGTCCGAAGACTGATTGGACGCGTACCTCCATCCTTTCCTATTCTGAGCTAGCGTACGCATTTTCATAAAAGTAGAACATCCTACATCCCCAACTATTTGAGAGCAATAGTCTAACCTGCTCCTACCCCTACCTCTTTATTCCTATCTCTGACTCCAGTATGTTGCGAACTATTCCTTCGTGTCTCAGAAGGTGTCCTACGATCCTAAAGGATATTTCTCCTATTCTTTGTTGTCTTCCATACCTTTCTCTTTTCCCCAACTCTTTCTAATTCCTCCCTATTGCTAACCTTATCTATCCACGGTATCTTCATCATGCGCCTGTAGCACCACATTTCAAACGCTTCTACTTTTTTTCAATCCTCTTCTTCTATTGTCCAAGTTTCGCTCCCGTATAATGCCTTCCTCCATACATGCGTCTTTAAGAGGCTCTTCCAAGTTTCTACATTAACCGTTCTCGAGTATAGCAGTTGTTTCTTTTTGTTAAACAAATAGTACGTAGTTTTTTGATTCGCGTGAGTTTATTTGCTTCCGTTTGAAAATTTGCAATCCATTATAAAACTATTAACTTGATAACTTGTCATTTACTTAGGTATACCTCCATAAATGAGTAGGTGTAGGTATTAGGTATGTCGTATGTATTGTATTATAGAGAATATAGTTATACGTATTTTACAAACAGAAGTAAGCAGGTATCTACATAGGGTAAAACACCCAAATGCCGGCACTCGACCATCGATTGGCACACTTACTTTTAAACTGTATTAATAAAGACAATAAGTCAAATATCTAAAAAATGTGGGCATGTGGGCGTGATAGGTTAATTTCTTTCGCTTATTACGCTGCAAAAAAATTTTTTTGAAAGAAAAGTTCTCCGTAAATCAATTATTACAATAACAATTTTCTGTCATTTTCATGCCAAAAATATATATCTTATTTTTCTCCGAACCTCCCTATTGTATCTTAAATAGTGGTATCTTAAAAATACTTTTTTGATTTCACAAAAGTATCTGTAAATTCAAATACTTTTCACAAGTATCTTGTATCTCGCAATTGTTTTTTATCTTAAAAAGTATCTTCAAGTATTTTAATAAGGTATGTTCTAGGATCTTAGATTCCTAGATACCTACTTAAAAGTATGTTGCAGAAACTTGCTATTTCACATTGTTTCGCATATCGCTTTACTTGTTTTATACTAACCTAAAATAGACTGAAAAACAAAAGCGCATTTAGTATTTAAATTTCATGATCAATCGTATCTTGTATCTTTTAAATCAAAAAGTATCTTTAAGGTACTTATCCATCTAAGATACTTAATAACAGTATCTAAGATATTTTTAGAAAATTCATATCTACCCCTCACTTTGGAATGCATGCCTGACAATAAAACTCTAGTAACTACAAAGCATCTTAAGTTAACAAAACGAAAAAACACATCAGCATCAGAATTCAAAAAAGGAATATACAAGCAAACAACTTCAAATACATAAAATGAAAAAATATAGCCCTGGATTTGACAATGGGGTTCACACTTACATGTAAGACCACACATTTTTGCTACCGTACTTTTTGTTACTCCCGCATTTGTTCAGGTTAGGTATTCGTCCTAATTTTCACCTTAGCGGTTCTTTCAGAACCACCAACTGTCCAACTTTAAGCTCTTCACAGCCTACTCTCCACTTGCATCGCTGCTGTAACTCGTCGACGTAATCTTGCAACCATATTTTCCAGAAGTGTTGAAAGCCCTTCTGCACACGTTCGAATCAGTTCAGCAATTGTCCACGAGTACTGAGTATTCAGGTACAGATGTCAACGGACTCCCAATTAAGAAATGAGCTAGCGTCAGAGCATTAAGGTCGTTGGGGTAATTTGACAGTGGGATTAGAGGAGGGGAATTAAGTATTTTGATGTAGGATCGTACAAAGTTCTTCGAACGTAAACAGTAAGTTGTCCATGATTTTTAGTAAAGGTCGTTTAAGAGATTTTACATCTACCTCCCACAGACCTCCGAAATGAGGACTGTGGGGCGGAATGAAGCTACACTCTATCGTATCACATGCACATTCAACACAATCACACGCTCATTCGACTTTAGAAATTTACATAACTCAGTCAACTTGATGTGGATACCAATAAAATTGGTCCCATTGTCCGAGACAATTTGTGGGGGCTTTCCCTTACGGGACACAAATCTTTTAAGACAGGTAATGAATGCTTCAGAAGTCAGGTCTGACACAAGCTCATGGTGGATCGCTTTAACAACAAAACATAAATATACACGCATAGCATTTGAAAATCTTGCAACCACGCCCCTTACGATCCTTGGCCAGAAAAGGTTCCTTTGGTACAAAACGGGTATGCTGATGTAAGTCGCGACTCGGGTAAATCACCCATTAGCAGATAATTGACCTTTGGATTCACTCTCGCACACACCACGCAATCATGAGTTATTTCTCTCGCTAAAACCATACCTGATGGGCAATATTTTTCTCTGACAAGTTAAAACAGTTTAAGGTGCTCATGCGGAAATAGTAGAATGGTTAAATAGTGTTCAGAAGAAAGCAAGATGGGATGTTTTTTATCAAAGACATAGTTTTAAATGTTTAACGTCCCATCCACTCGTAGTATATTATCTTCACCGTTCAAAAACGAATTTAATATCAATATTGGACTATTTTATTTTGGAAATTCAACTTTAGCCATTTTAATGCAACTGTACCTCCTTCACCCCGTCACACAATACGTGCCTCGTTATTTCAAGAGAATTTAAGAGGGAGAGGTCCGTTCTAACCTTATTTCATCATTTCTGTAATTCTATTCATAGAGACTCGTTCAAAGACGACTTCTGCAATCATCAATCCTGTAAAATAATGTTCGCCGTCACAATACACGGCCCCAATCATTCGAGAGGATCAAATGTGGCAGTTATTTGAGCTAAGATGGTTCTCTTTGGCGCAGACTTCGGATACTTCGCTTTAATACACCTCATCACGTCAACACTGTTGGATTTCCATTTTCGTAACTGAAAACATCCAAACTCAAGCACCTCACTTACTTGTTTGCTCAAATTTACCACCTCATCAACAGAATCTCCCCCACTCAAAAAGTCATCGACATAGAAGTCGTGCGTTATCGCTTGAGCGACTAGTAGATATGACTCGCTTTGCAGGAGTGATAGCCGGGGGCTTGCTACAGACGAATAATTCTTGGTGTAAGTACGCCTTGATAGTTTGAAAAACCACCAGTAAAATTGTTGAACTTATATCGTTGGGATGGCAAATTTCGTATCACCTGCAAACGCACTCAAATCATTCCCGGCAAAGTCAATAAAACGTGCGGAATGGCAGCATTCAATTAGTTGTCTGTACCGCATACCAGCAATCAACAAAACCGAAACATGCACTAGCTACTTTGTCTATTTAAACAAGTTTATATTTCCGCTAACAACAAAGTCAGCTGCGTTACTCTGCGTTCCGTTGGCCATAGTATGCACATAAATTTGTTTTTAATAAATTGGCACTAGAATTCACGGAATTTTTATCTTTCCACAGCACATTCGCCGCGTTTGCGTTTCGCAAACTCTCACCAATTTTTTACGAGATACCAAACCACGTTAAAACGCGTTAGTGAATTATGATTGCTGCTGGGTCAACAGAGGAATGCACAAAATTTGAAAAATGTAATTAATGAAGAGTGGAATGTATCTCTGGTCCTTTTCGTGCCGTAAATCAGTGACGGCTTTGCTTGCCTTGTTACTATTATAAATTCCAGGAAAAGGTTCTGAATATCGGACTCGTTTACTTTGTGTTTTAATCTTAAACCGATTATGGAAATCGCATTTTCAGTTACGTTTGTACAAGTTTAGGAATATTCGCCGTGCCGTTAAACAAAATCAGCTTTATGAAGTATTAAAGTAGATACATATACACAGGAACACAGGTTTTAATTTAAAAACACTTCGGTTGAAGAAATACTGCTGGAACTTTGTAGACGTCAGAATTGGAAACAATTTTTGTAGCAAAGTTATAAAAAGAATTTTGAATGAAATTTACTTTCATTTAGTTTTCAGCATCATGATCCAAAATGTATTTTAGTTAGTGTGTTTTATATTGGTCGATGTTCTGTTGAGCTTAGGAAAATAAATAAATCTCTACCGTTTTATTATTAATTTATTGTTCATTCTGAAATGTATGTAGGTATGAAGATCAATACAAAGGAAACCAAAATTTTGGTACGTAGCAGACGTGAAAATATAGGGCTAAGACTAAAATACAAATCGGAAACGAGAAGGTAGAGGCAGACGCGCAGATTTCTGCTATTTAGGAAGTCTTAAGGCGGGTACAGATCTGAGCACTTTCGCGTATGAGGCAAGCCGAGGCCGAACCGAATGCCTCGTGCGGCGTAATTTGAATACCCAAATGGTGGACGCACGAGGCACTGTTCGCCACTGATCCAATGAATTCGCGAGCACGTGAGAGTACGTTAAAAGTAGTTCTGTGCGGCTACGTACAATATCCCGCGTCCAGACTAAGCACGCACGGCCTTTGATGTACCGCCAACAAACGGATCGGGGCGAGGCCGCACGACGCACAGAACGAGGCAGTTTGCCGCGTCTCGGGAGCACGTCCACATCTGAATGCTCATGCGTCCTCGGCTTGCCTCATACGCGTACGTGCTCAGATCTGTACCCGCCTTTATAACTCGCGATGGTAGGAGCACTTTCTGAGACATGATGGATTAGTTCGCGACATATTATATAGGAATAAAAAGAGATAGGGTACGCTCAGATTAATTTACTGCCCTCAAATGCCTGAGGATGTAGGATGTTCCACTTTTGGGGAAAGGATGGAGGTACGCGTTCAATCAGTCGTCGGCCTGAAAATTTTATGATGGTGAAATAAACAAAATAATCTAATAAAAGATACAATATTCGTTTTATATTTCTTTCGAATGATATTTAATTTCTTTCTTCCCTTTCAGGAATTTCTCGTAAAATCTCTTAGATACAACCAACAACATCATGTGCAACGTAGTTTCAGTACCTATCAAATACTGAAACGGGTGGAATAGCTTGTGGGGCTTCAATGATCTAGACTCTAGGTTTAGTTTCAATTTTGTGAATTTATTGGCAAGAAATAAAATGTTTTTTTGTAAATAATCGACGTTTCGCCCCATTCAGGGGCTTTGTCAAGATTATATTTAGAAAAATTTATATAAGTATAAAAATGTGACAATTTACAAATTTTATTATAAAAAGTTGTCACATTTTCCATACTTTTATACATTTTTCTAAATAAAATCTTGACAAAGGCCCTGAATGGGGGAGAAACTTCGATTGTTTACAAAAAATATTTTATTCCTTGCCAATAAATTCACAAACAAAAATGTTGGCACTAATAATTATATAAAATTACATAGGCTTAACCATTGGGGGGTATTGAGAAGACTGACTAAATCAAGTCCCTGAAAGAGGGCAGCAGATCTTTCAGTAATCAGAGTGGCAGAGACTGTGGGGGTCGGTATAGCACTTCCACGATGTGGAAGGCAACGGGAAACCACCACAACGGTGTACTGAAAATTTTATGATGATGGCACCTTCTGGAGTAAAATATTCCGGAGGTAAAATAGTCCCACATTCGGATTTCCGGACGGAGACTGCTTCGGGGGGAGTCATCAACAATAATGAGTGTAACATTCAACGAGTCGGAGCGTGGAATGTTAGGAGCATGAAAGAAGTAGGAAAGTTAGACAATTTGAAAATATAGATGGATAGGCTAGCATTTGACATAGTATCAGTATCAGTGAGGGTCGATAGGTGGAAATTCCGGAGTAAAAATTGTTACGAAGAAGAAAATAGGGCAGAGTGTAGAACATTTCTTTCAGAAAAGTGACAGGGTAGTGATGGTTAGGTCAGATTCGAAACCAGTAAATTTTGTAATAATACAGATATTGTACAATGTATATATTACATATCCACATCTAATTATAGGGAGAAAAAATGGAATAATCGGTCGCTTTGGATTAGGTAATAGGAACGACAGGGCAGTTAGATTGATAGATTTTTGCGATAAACATAACCTAACCGTCGCGAGCACTATATTTCAATATCCCATTTGGGGACGCTATGCATGGAAAATACGAGGGACCTAGGGAGATTGCATTTTTGTTAGGCAAAGATTTAGACATCAAGTTAGGGACTTCAGAAGCTATCCAGGAGTAGATATAGATAGTGATCACAACATAGAGGTTATGAAGGCTAATCTTAAATTTAAGATTTTAAAAAAACGAAGACACCTTGACATCGAGAAACTAAAACACTGTAATTCGCTAGATAAGTTCTCGAAAAAGACGAACGAAGTACCAAAGGGCAGGGAAGACAATACTTATGCAAGTAGAGGCAGAATGGAATTGCATTAAAAATAGTTTCTGCAGCTAGAGATATATTGGGTCCCAAACAGAATGAAATTAGAAAACCCTGGATAACAAAGGATATTGTGACTTTAATAGACGAGAGGCGAAAATACAAAAAATGGCTGGATGAAGGTGGGAAACAAAGGTATAAGGCGGTCAAGTGGGAAATGATTCGAAATTTAGAAAAGCGAAAGAACAGTGGATTGCTAACAAATGCAAAGTGGAAGATAACCTTACTATCATATTTTGTTGCAAAGTAGTCGCTGTTACGTAACTGCTACAAAAAACGTTTCGCTGCCGTTACGAGACGTAGCCGTCGCTGTTACCGGAAATGGGGAATACGTTGTTACCACACAAGTTACGATACATATTGCGGGATTAAGTAACTTGGTGCCGTAACTTTTAAGTACTTGTTACGTAACACCACCGTCGCAGCTTAGAGACAGTTACATAGATTTCTCTCATCAATTTTACAATCAAGTTGCAAAAATAAAACGTGGCGACCTAACTTATTGCATACGTGTAACTAAGTGTGGGGTTTATACATAAAATGCGAAAAATTGTGTCAACTTATTAATGGCTACCTAATAAGACACATTCCGTTTTTCACGGGTTGCAGCTTTCGTCATGGCAATGGAGGTTTTGTATAAATAGGAAGGTATGTGTTAAAGTAATAATACATATTTAGACATTGTTCTGGGGCTCTGAATTTCCAAATTACAACGCTTCTGATATTAATCCAAATTAATATCGGACCGGGTCAAACTATTAACATGCTCAGATTCGCGGATGATACAGCAGTTTTGGGATGTACAAAGGGCGCGAAAATAAAACTAAAATACAAATAGGAGCAAATAGAGGAAGCCGCGGATTTCTGCTATTTAGGAAGTCAAATAACTCGAGATGCTAGAAGCACTAAAGATATAAAATGGCGCAGGGTCGAGTTGCGTTTGACGAAAAGAAACAACAACTGTTACGCTCGGGAACGATTAATGTAGAATGTAGAAACTCGAAAGGGTAGCTGAGGATAGGAAAGGATGGAGGTACCCGCCCATCAAGAACTCTCCCAATTATCTAAAATAAAGTTTGCAACGTAGCAGATAGTTTCTATTGTGTTTAACACAACAGTCAAAACCACATTCTAATTTAGTTTTCTAGATATTATTCATTTTATTAAAACACCGCAAACGTCAAATTTCTGGGGAAAATGTCAAATTACGACCAAACGGTACATCTTAGCAAATTAGAGCAACTTTTCTACTTTGCAGTATTCTCGTATTTCTAACGGTAGTGGAGTTATAGAGGATTTACGCTGGCGTGAGGCAACCTGTATTTAATTCAGAGACATTCTAGTGGTAGAGCGCCGGAAGTCTGCATATGAAGCTGTCGCGGTTTTACTTCCTAGTGCTAGTAATCATTATATCAGACGATTTTTCCGCCTCTGACTCGACCGCCTAAGGAAATGATCAGCTGGGATAAAACTTTGGTTGAAAATAAGCGGCTTGAGGC
This sequence comes from Xestobium rufovillosum, assembly GCA_963966045.1. Lineage (NCBI taxonomy): Eukaryota > Metazoa > Arthropoda > Insecta > Coleoptera > Ptinidae > Xestobium > Xestobium rufovillosum. Next base: position 18,155,602 of record OZ014504.1, read on the forward strand.
GTAGTACTGGCTCCATTGCACTCTGAAATGTACTTTATGTATTTCAATATGCCGGAGCTAAATTAAGCACTTCTACAGTGCTTAACTCTTACAATGTCCATGGGAGTCGCCAAAGGGGGGCTTCCGCCCCCCCCCCCCCCCCTAGCTTTCGGTACATAATGAAATATGGTAGGTACTATATTACTATAATGAAAACCAGTCAATTATATGCTAAGAAAATTTTGCTTCGCCACCCCCCCCCTCCTGGAAATTTTGTAGGCGACGCTGATGACAATGTCGTAAAACGAATTAAAAGTGGGGCCATTATTATTATTATTGAATTAATTCAGCAGGTAAAACCGTTGGCTCTTTAGAGCTGAAACTGAACGGCTTAGAGGATTTCTGTTTATAAAGCAAAAATCTTTTGGTGTAGGAGGCAGTCGTTCTCATAAATACCTGCTTTAAAATATAATTCATCGGCTTTATTCGATCGTCCACAATTTTAGTTATTTTACTGACATAACATTTTGCACCACCTTCTACCCAAATGAATGCGTACTGTTGATAATTCTCGGTGACCTCACTTATTCCTGGATGGCAGCGATTATTCTGTGGAAATATTTGTCGATATCAAGGGTAGCGCCGCGAAAGAGCTTTAAAATACGTCGTGGCAAAATTACTACCGCCCTCGCATGGATGTTATCTCAAGCATTTAGGAAGGAGCACGCATCACGAAATTCCTATGCCACGCTTACAGCCTCCATATTTCATCTTCTAAATGATTATAGAGAATTCAAAAGTCATCATTTTATCAAGATTAAAAATTAGCTATTTTCTAATGCCTATCATATTAAGCAGACAAAATATCTATTCAGTGGTGCCAATGGTTTGATGTTATCTTAAAATGAGGAGGAACAATTGCAAGAAAACAGAATTCCAGTGTTAAACCATCATGTTCGAAATTGAGATCTGTCGGACGGTATAAGAAATACGAAACAGCTATTCTGTTTAACGTCACGACCGAAGCAAAATTCCGTTCACTATTCGTTACTATAAAGGTACCTACGTGCAGACGGTGTGTGATGTTTGCAAACAGTACGAAGAAACATAAAAAATTCATGTATGCGAACATGACGCGCGGCCCGCCCAGACTGTGCGCAATGTTTGTGTTTTTAAAACAATTCGATGCTGTTTGCACACAAAGTTTAAGTCCATGGCTGCTCACAGCACAATACTGAAGGAATTTTGCATTGTATCGAGTTTACAAACACTACAAACTTTAAGGTACGGTTTCCTCCAGACGGTTATCGCTAGCGATCATCATTATAGCGATTGTCGCTCTGCAATTGACGCAAACGTCAGCTGCAGTTGTGATTCCCTAGAAGCGTCTTATTTGGCAATTGTTAGTGATCTGTGTTAGTAGAAAGTTTTATATACGTATGTGCTTCAGAAGATGAGTATAAAACGAAAACTGTTGCTTGCCTATTGGTTATGTGAAGAAGAAGAAGAAGAAGATGATGAGTTACTTCAAATGTATATGGTACAGCGCGTATACATACGTCAAGGCGAGAGGAGGGCATCTGCATCGGTATTTTATTTTAATTATACCTCTTTCCAGGCATTGTCCTTCACAACTTGGTCCCTACAGACAGGGTTGTGCAGGTCGAAAAGAGAAGGGTGCCTGCTCACTGCCTCAATCAATTTTTCGTCTTCTGTTGCATGCGCGCTTGCGACTGCGATTATATTTGCTCTGGAAGCAGACTGATCGCGCGGCTCAGCGTCTGACGTTCGCACTAGCGGCCATCGCTAGCGACAATCTCTCGGAGGAGAGCAGCCTCATAAGAGAAGTACAGCAGCAGACTATTACAATCATCGCTGAACGATTAACGATCAGCGATTATCGCATCGATCGCTTGGAGGAAACCGTACCTTTACAAACGCGCCAATTCGGCGTCCAAACTGGCGCACACAGCGTTATTGCATGCGCGCTTGCTACTGCGATTATATTTTCTCTGGAGGCAGACTGATCGCGCGGCCCAGCGTCTGACGTTCGCACTAGCGGCCATCGCTAGGGACAATTTCTCGGAGGAGAGCAGCCTCATAAGAGAAGTACAGCAGCAGACTATTTTGCGATCATCTCTGAGCGATTAACGATCAGCAATTATCGCATCGATCGCTTGGAGGAAACCGCACCTTTCACGTGTCTAGCTTCTTCTCCTTCTAAATGGAGTGTAGGTAGTTCTTATAAAAATTAATGAATAACTCTAGTTGTAATAGTTTCTAAATTATATAAAAATAATAATTTGGGTACAAATGCGACATGGGCAAATCTCTTCTACACCTATTCCGATATTCGCGCTGTAGTGAAGTCGTTTCGGTATAAAATATATTGCACCAAGTTATTACGGGGGTTGTTCATAAAATGTCATTTTAGACCTAAACACATTCCGGCATTGATTGATTTAGCAGGCGCTATGTCTAACTAAAATCGAAAATTAACTTCTATCTCAAAATTTGCATTATATCTCATAAGTAAAACAACACAAATAATTTACCTACTCACCTGATTTTCAATATATCCTTGGAGAGCCTCGTTGCCAAGCTTCGGCAAATTGGAAAAGCGCAGTGAACCAGAAAATGCTATGCGATCTGTAATGAAAAAAAATTACAGTAAAAATGAAGTCCACATAAACATTTAATAATACTACAATTTTTGAATCTAACTATTGCAATCATCCTAGGTACTCGTACCATAATTTTGAAGCAAATAGTTTGTTGTTGTCAGCTACATATTTTAACAAATAAAAGTTTTCTAGCAGGTAGTAGTAACACAGAAGGAAACACGGAAGCAAACGAATTCCTTTTCTTGCTCGGCAATATCGTAGATATTTTTAATTTAATTTAATAATATTAATAATAATATATTTATTTCAGTGGTCCATTGAGATCTAAAAATTTCATTTCCTTACAGGTTATGCAACTATATACCTATAACTTGGGTAGACAAACAAACATACGATGTTAAGGTTTGATTATGCAACCAACCGTATAAGTCTGGGGTATAAGCACTAAAACTTTCTCTAGAGAAAATTCTTTCATTTGTTAACAGCAGTTAACGGTAGCTATACCTAGTTTATGTTTTAAGTCAACTTGTTGCTATCAGCGGACCGTTTTGTTTTTAAAAAACTCTTATTTTCAATCCCGACCATAAATCGCAAACATATTCAGATTCCTACTAAATAATCCAAAATAATTCACATAATAAATAATTTACATTGCACGGCAGGGGCGGCTCCTTAATAAGTGCGCTCGTGCGCGCGCACTGCCTACAAAAATATGTTTTTAACCTTTTTTGATAAGGTTCAAACCTTATAATTATTATAAACTAATAAGTTTAAAACTTTTTGAATCTCCAGCGTTTAGCTGCCGCAATATAGGTATGTATATTAATTATTATGCGAGATAATAAATAGTACGCGCTCTAAGCATCCCGCATCATCTTTCAAAATGCCTACTACACACGCAGTCAGCCGTCCGAGTACTGAGGTGTGGATCTGTTCGGCGCTCTAGGCAAATGCATATTCTATATAGGAGCGAGATCGGCGCGACTCTGGAAAATTTCGTCGTATGGGCTTTTAGGTGGAAGAATTAAGCTTGGCTCGGAGCGCCACACTTGGTATTGGTAACTTAAAACTTAACACGTTGACTGCCGCGCCAATTTTCGAAAAAGTGTCACTGGGGCCATGGCACTTTTTTTATTGGTAATGGACAAATTAATATATCAAATTAATAAGCATTATTGAATTTCTTCATATTTCCTTAATTTTTTGGTTTTATTTCCATGTGCAAAAAAAATACACGCGGCGTAGTAGTAAAAAATCATTTTCTCATGCCACGTGTATGCATACGAATATACGGATTATTCTACATTTTCGTAATTCTACCACGACTTTTATATCAAAATAAACTTCAAAATAACTACCTATATTTTTTATATTTTTCTGTAATCCATAGGCTAAGGTTATATATGTGTGTAACTCTGCGCCGCACTTACCCATCTGATACATAAAAAGCGTTATAATCGTGCTCCCGGCACATACACACGGTTTGATGTTGGCAGACGCATGTGTATTCAAAAACATACACGGGGCGCGGCGGACCCACTTGGCGTGTATTCAAATGGATACACGCGGCAGTCAACGTGTTAAGTTGGGCGAAGCACGGGACACGGGAGTTGGTACTTCTGCGGCATTGTTTATTGTTTTTGTTTACCATATTTAGGTCTGAGATTGGCTCGTTGCTTTACTTATAACGTGAGTAATTAGCTGTATTATCGTGTTTATTATTAAATATTGAAATTTCCAATAGCATGGCTAGAGGTAATGGTATAGTTCAAGTGAACACTTTTAAACATTGTGGAGTGAACTTTAACAAAGTGGTCGCCTGATTTTTGCAATTTTCAAAATTATTATTGTGTTGTAATACTCCATTCAGTTGAAAATGAGTATTTTATCTAAATGTAGACTTTTGGCGAAAAACTTGAAATAAAATGAAATGGACGTCCTAAGCCTGTGCGAAGTATCAGGTATCAGATCGTGGTAAAAGTTGTGTGCGAAAGTTTAACCTTTTGGATTTCGGATTTCGTCAAATATTGCGGTGAGTGAAATTTCTTGTTTGAAAATGTTTTAAAATGGCTTCTAAAGCACTTAATTTAAAAAAACTACGGGAGAGAAACCGCCAGACCCCCCTCTCCAACCCCTGAGCGGTGATTTCATTCCAGAGCACTGCCAAGTTCTAGTCAGGAGCCGCCACTGTTTGCACGAGCTTCTTCTTTCTATACATATGCCACACGTGAGTTGACATATTCGCAATGCAATTACCAGTGTCACAGAATAAGATTCTTGTATAGATTGTATTTCGAGTACAAAGCTAAAGTTTGTTCGTAAAAGCCGATTTAATAATTTTCAAGATGCGTACAAAATAATAGACTTATGTTTTGCCAACGGTAAATGCATCGAAAAACCCTATCTATAAAAACAATAAAACATAATTATCAGGAATAATATGCTAGAATGTTTGCGAATTGTGTGCATCAGAAGAGCGGAAACTGATTAAAAAAATTTTGTGGCGTCTAGTGTTCCATTCATAAAGAATGAAAATGAGAAACGGATTGTGCAATACGAAAATACGATTTATTTACCGATTTTTTGAACCGATAAATTCCGATAATATTAACGCCGGTACCTAGGTACTTCAAAATGTTTATGCATATAATATAAAGTGTTGATTTTCTCAGAATTTCTAGATAATTCCTAAATATATTTGTTATCGTACATCGTACACAATACTATTTAGGCAGAAGCCAATGATCTGGAGATTTAAACTACTTGAAATATCGTATAACAAGAAGATTATATTTATACTGGTGATTCTGGATGATGTAGCACAATTTATTCTTGCAACAAAAAGAACTTGAAGAGGTAGTTTATATTTTCTTCAATTACTTCCTCGTAGTAATCATTAATTATTAATTCAACTTGAAAATAAGATGGTAAAATATGCAGGAAAGAACGGACAAGAAAGACATCAGGGGTAGATAGTAAAGAGAAGAAAAAGACTGGCGAACGATAATCTCCTAATTAAAAAAATATATTATCGATCGTGAAAACTCGATCTGGTGCGACTGGTTTCCCTTCCTGGATATTCGGTTTGGCCGAATACAAATCCCAGATATTTATTGTTATCACGCGGAATATCCGGCATATAGCATTCATTCAAATAAAAAATAAATCATGAAATAAATTCACATGCATTCACTAAAAAAACGCAATGTTCCTTGCCTAATTACGGTTCAAATAAAGTAGATGTCTTTTTTGCTGTGTGATTTAGATGAAGCAGATTTGGTTCTTCGTGCCAATTGCGCGCTTTAGTTTATTATTTATTTTTATTTATCTGTGTCGGGTGGTTTACAAGAAAAAGTCATTCCTATGTAGTATATCACAGAGGAGGGAAGGAACAGAGGGAGTAAGTCAGAGAACGAGCATATCATGAACGTATCATATAGTGCTATTCTGATTTCAAAATAAACAATCCCATCCGATGGTACTGTGGTAGACTTGGACGAAGAAAAGAAGGGGACACAGCATTCATCCTGGTATGCGCGCATAAAACTGTAACAAACATCACTTGGGCGAGGGGAAATTGGCCAACACTGTTTGTTTACGTTTAGTGTTGTTTAGTTACTCCTGCAACATGGGCGTGCGATTCCGGAGGGGTCTGGGTAATAAATAAATATTTCATTGTGAACATTTATTGTCCAGCCAAACATGTCAGCTTCCATACATTGTCCTTTAGTTAATGGTACTGCACCGTTCGAACAACTACTCCTCGGGCAAATACCCCGTCAGGTATTGAATTATAGAACTAAATACAGATTATTTGTACTACGAGACGTCACAGAATGCTATCCCATCTAAGGTGACTTTGAAGCAATCATAATATGTCTCTATGTGCGTACGCGCTATTAAGCAGGTCTTTGTTTAAATATATTGCATGTTTTGAATGTGTATGGAAAACAGCAGACCAACTGGTTTCGTCCTTCTGGGACTCATCAGTACGGTCCACTACCACTAATTATACCCAGATCATTACTCAAAGTAATTGTCCCTTGCCCATATCTGTCCTAATTTCACAGTTATTTTTTACAATTTTATTCAGATTTTCACATTTAACTTAAATTCGAACATTTCCCGTTTTACATCGATTAAGTTGACTAACTTTGTTGGGCATTTTTAAAAAAAACTTTAACTGGACCTGTTTTTCTAAATTTCGTGCATAACAATTTACCCAATATTTACAATAATGTGCCCGAAAATGTGCAAAATGATATGTGGTTTCAACTGGACGGCGCTCCAGCAAATTTTCAAATCAGACTTCGGCAATGGTTAATTGAAATTTTTCGTAATAAATGGATTGGTCGTGATTCCGCAGTACCCTGGCCTGCACGATCACCTGAGTTTACCCCACTCGACTTTTTCCTGCGGGGTTATGTGGAAGACAAAGTACACGTTGAATCACCAACAACCCGTGAAAATACGCAAGAACGAACAAGGCAAGCATTTGCAACAATCACGGCGCAAGTGCTGGAAAATATTAAAGAGTCGCTAGCAACTAGAGGTCGAAAATGTATTGAACAACATGGAAAACATTCTGAGGATCTGCTGGCTTAATGGATTTTCTGCATTTTCTGTATTTTCTTATTTAATTTTAATTTAGGTATTAACTTAATTTCGATAAAGTTGCTCTCCCTGTATAGCAGGTATTTTGTTTAAATTACATTTCCCACTAATGATAAAAGGCAAATTTATGGCATTAATAATTTCTACTGATTTTAAATTTACCTGTTCTGACTTCCGCAAAAACTCCAAATTTGAGAAGAAGAAATTGAAAACACAAAACAAATGTACCTATGTAACTAAATTGATTTAGAAAGTGAGTTTCTCAAATTTAAGTTTTATTGGTTCTGGACGCTATTGTGATTTCAAGCTATTTTTATTCTTTTTTGTATATTTTATCACAATAATACTAATTTTCGGTAAGAATATCTTGAAAGCGATCCGTTTTAGGCAAACGCGAGTACACCTAATGAAAATGAAACTGATTTTACCTTCAAGAAGAAAGTTTGCATTTTTTGTGTCAGTGTAAATTCTATTGGCTTAGTTTTGTGCAGAAACCAAATTTAAACATTTTTTTGTTTTGGGTGAAAAAATATGGTAAATCCGAACAAGATTGTAAAAAATACTTAACAGTGAAATTGGAAATTTTTAAGTTTTTGTAGAAACTGTCAGTCGCAGACCTGGCAATGTCTGCAGCAATTAAAAGCTTAGTAAACTGGCTATTAGATGTGCAATTAATATACAGGGTGTTCAATTATGCATAAATGTTGACCACCCTGTATGATACAAAGTACTGTGGCAACGGTATTATCAGAATTTGCGAATAGAATAGTCTGATGTGAATCTAGTTCGATAAAGAAATCTTAGATAGCTTCAGTAAGTAGGCGTCACCACATTGACACTAAAATTGCAATATCTTAACATCCCCTGATGAAAACCCCATAATGTGGTATATCGTTTTCCATTAAATTTTGTGGGGAAAGCGAATTATGTAAAAAAATTGGGGGTTTCTATTTAAAAAAATATAACTTTGGTTTGTTACGTAAAATGTGAAGACCCTGTATTATACAGGGTCTTAGCTTATGACGGCAGTATACACCAAAAATAGTTTTACAAGATGCGGCATGGGATTTCCTAAGCACTTGCAAAATTTCATTTTGATGCATTGAATGGTTCAAGAGATATAGGCCGTCGCCGTACTAATGGACCACTGTGTATAGCAAGTCAAATTGCATGGTTTATGTGTTGGGGGAGAGCACCGTACTGATAAGTCCCAGAAGGACGAAACCAGTTGGTCTGCGGTTTACAATACACATACAAAATATGCAATATTTAAACAAAGACCTGCTTAAAAGCACGTACGTACATAGAGACACATTTTGATTGCTTCAAAGCCACCTTAGGTAGGGTAGCATTCTGTGACGTCTCGTAGTACAAAAAATCTGGATATACACAGTGTCCCACTTAACTTGTTTAGTATGGGGAACTTTTAAACCGCGTTAGTTACAAGGGTGCTCAAATGAGGAAAAATGTTGCTTATTATATATTGTAATTTAGCAGTACCAAGAGAACTTCGGAAACTATTTCTGTTTCTGAGAAAATCGGGAAAAAGTGAAAATTGCCGAAATATTGTTTTTGTTCTAGAGCCCTTATTTGTTGATATTTTAATACGAAATTTTAAAGCAAGTTATGCTTGAAAATTCTCAATAGGCTGGTGGTATCTATTTTTATACAGGGTGTTTAATTTAGGCGTACCAGAGGTTAAGTTTGTTTTTTCTTATGGCCGCCATATTGGTACGAGAAATAATGGAAAAATTAAATAAAAAATTGTTCTTCAAAGGAAGATAAATTGGTTCGGATCGATTTCTTTTGACCCAAGGAAGCTAGATTTCAAGTATGGCCCATTCTGTACTCAACACTCTGTATATCTCAAATATAGACATCTTTTTATTGTTCCTATACAATCTACATGTACAAAACTATAATCTTTTCAACTAGACAATTTTTTGATTTTCTCCTTGAAAAATGATAGGATTCGATTAAGTAGATTACATTCAGTATAAAAACACTTAGGACTTGAAAACGTACAAATAAAAACATTGTAAACAATTTTCTATCAGTCAATTGCAAAATTAGTTTGTTGCATTTTATACGACGGACTTCGCCATGAATAGTTTTTGGGCAGCTTTATTTCTAGTGTACTTCAGTATTGGTAAGCATCACATGCATATCAGAGAGTTTTAATAAGGAAATAGTACAGCTTACTATAATAGTAAACTAGCTAAATATCAATTTAGCCATTATTGTAATAATCGGTACTTGAATTTTGAACAGCGTATGTAAAAAGTTATCTAATTTTTCCAGAATATTTAGTGTTACCTATTTTCAGATTTGTTATTTTTTTATACCTATAGACGCACATATTTATTTTTCAGTTTTTCTTTGAATATGAATTTCACATCTTGGGAGATATTTTCATTAAATTTAATTAACATTTTAGATCAACTGAAATAGTCGATCATCTTATATTTGTTTTAGCTCGTATACAGGGTCAAAGCGAACTTGAGCTGGATGATGGAGATGTAAGGTTCTTCCTACATTCAAGAGAACTGGGAGAGACAGAGCTGGTAGGCGGTAACAATTTGGAGATTATTGATGTAACTAGACCTACCAAGGTTTTAATTCACGGATATGGATCGGATCACACACATAACTGGGTTCGTTTATCTACTGATGCGTTTTTAAGAAAAGGCGACTACAATGTTGTACTAATCGACTGGTCACCAATTGCAAGCTTAGATTTTACCGTAGCTGCTGCTTATATACCGGTAATAGGTAAGGATTTTAACTGATAAGATTCGAGCATTAATCATAACGAATCCGAGTTGACTACTGAAAAAGTCAGATATTATTATTATACGTCCTTGGCGCTATAGTTTGTAAAATTGAATTAAAAAAAAACGTATGCAAAAACATTACAACAGAATTTACTGAATTCAGTACGGATGATCTATCAGTGCATTTCTCTGGCGAAAATCTAGATAGTAATTCATTTTTGTAAGTAGAGCGTTGCGGGAGGCAAGAACGCTAGTTCATATAACATCTACATTGTTCCTGTAGAGAACCTCTTATAAAATGGCTATTGCTACGTAATGGAAGCACTTCGTTTTCTTGTGTGACATTGCCCCCGCCACTTTCTGAAATTAAACTTGGATCAACCACCGCATTTGAACCAATACAGAATCTACAGTTAAGACAGTTTTGGTTTCATCATCTTATGTAGATTTTCCCTCGGATTTTCCAGAGCAAGGACGCTTTTAAAGAAAATGATTCGTCTCGGGTGAGAACATACGGCAACTTCAAGTTGGAATTTTGAATATTTTCCTCGAAAGATTTGTCTAAAATTCAGCGAGGAAATAGTCCAGAATTGTCTTTTTGTCGTTATAAAACAGTGAGACACAGTACTGCGGAGCTTGAATTTCGTCGGGCTTACTAAGGCCCTGGTTTTTAAGGGCATTCCGCCGCGAAGGTCGCCGACGGACTCCGTCGATGCACTGCGGTGACGGACTTCGATGAAATCAAACCTGCATATTTGACTTTGGGTTTTTAAGAGTCCGACAAAGTAGGTCAAAAGTTACGCCTGCGGGGCAACGGGTCGGTGAGGTATCCGTAAGAAATCGGAGCGAACTATCAGCTGTGTTGCAACACCGTCGCGCTAAACATATTTATGGACGCAAGAACAACACACATTCAAAGCCTGCGCTTTAGGTACCTAGTAAATGAGACAACGCCGCTCTGAGTTTACGCTCAGTCGGCACGGGGCGGCAGCACATACCAAGGCATATTTTGCGTTTGCAGTGCTTTCGCTGTACCACTATTAAACCTTCATCCTAATAAATTTAGCAACATGAAAGACTGATTATGGTAGAAGGAGGTATATTTTATGCCTCTATAGAAACAATTTTTGGAAAATTGTAAATCTCTTGGCGCTATGCACGCGTGAAGACGGTCAATTTCATGAGTGAACTGATACTTTCTAAGATACAATTTTTAAATTTTCTTTCTATAGAAGCATAGAATAAAGTTTCGTTTATAAACTGTCCAAAATTTAACACTCTAATTTTCACCGTTTAGAAATAAGCATAGTACTACGAAGTCAGTTTTCAGGTTCATTTTAAAGGGGTTTGCCGGACTCTTAAGGAATAACGCGCGCGAACTGCGCCCAAGAATATACGGATTCCATCGACGAACTTCGCTGTGATCCAACTGCATTGAACTTCGACGGAAATGCACTTTGACGGAAATGCCGTGACTGGTTCAGAATTTTATTTTATGCAAAATGACACAAGGACCGTTCTAATTAAAATACCTACTTAAATAAATAATGGTGCGGCTTTATGAGCTGAAATTTTTTGGAGCACTTAAATGCGACTACTCCCAGCTGATAAAATTCTTAAAGATGCGAATTGATATCCTTAACTTCCTCGCAGGGGTGAAAAACTAATTCAGATAGAAACACAAGTACGCGTACCTCCAGCTAAGGAAAATGCCAAGTAACATACTTTTACCCTCAACCCCTTCACGGGGGCGAGGAACTAATTGGATAAGACGGATAGATAGGACTTAAAAACACCAACACTTGTTAATTCTCGAGCACTGCACTTGTAATGACAATAATTAACACGACAATTATTTTACTAAATTATCTTATTACTGATGACTGATGTAAAATGTTTGTTGCTAAGTTACACCAAACAGAAAACTGAAAATTTTCTGCCGTTCAAACAGCGACAGACTTTCTTATAAATGTAAACGGATTTCCGCTGAGGCAATTGCGTCGACGGAACCCGCCGGCGAACTTGACGGCGAAAAGTTGTCAAAAACCAAGGCTTGCACCCATGCAATTACGAAATTTCCACATGAAAAAAATTAATGCAATCTTTCTCCATATCTCTTTATTGAGAGTAGGTAGTTCCAGTCGTGAATGTCGCTTCCAAATTAACTCGCATGTTTATATTTATTATAATATAATTCAAGCAGTTAGGACGGTCACTGAAAGCCAGAAATTTGTAATAAATATAATAGCTTGTTGAAATATAATTTTCGGCTTATATTCGCCGTGAGTGAACATGTTAATAATTAGAAGCTACACCGGGAGCTACACGAAAAATGTGACGGCACGCAACTGGGACTCGAACTCGGGTGTCTCTCTTTCCGGGCGCGTGTACTAATCACTAAACTACCGCGGCCTGCATTTCTCTCTCAGGGATTGCTGGGAGGGAATTAAAATACCGTGCATTTTATTACCACTCCAAATTAATTGTGTACCTGCCTTAAAAATATCGCTAGTCTATCTTCTGCTCATAGGTGTACTAGCATGCCACTTTGTATTTGTTTCGACAGACATTTCACTACATTTCAAATTTCTCAACACCCAATCCATTCTAAAATATCAAAGAGAAAAAAACGTTAGATCGTTTTTAGTCTGCAAAAGATTGTATGACATTCTCCCTCTACACCTCTTGACAAATGCAGTTCGCGAATTCTATACTTTGCATGACGCTTTTTTTACTATTTCCCTTTTCCTCAAAATCTGAGCACATAGCTCTTACTTCATCGGAAGCGTCAATATTATTGGCACGTTTGCTGAAGCTTCACACATATTGGATGCAATAAATAACACGGTCCCAACATAATTGCATTCCGGCCTTACATATTCATATTAGGTATGAACACGCACTCAGTCAGTCGCAGCATGGTAGGTACGCAGTCAGTACACAGTCCTACATGTAAAAATAAGCGTTTAAGGTAATGCCTAGTGCGGTGAGCGCCCTATAGTAAATTTCGAGGACTTTTGCATTATCTCTCTCTCTCTCTATAGCGCCAAGCTCTGTGTTACCTCTTTCTGCGTAAACTTTTGCGATATCTCTCTTTAGCAAGCACTATAGATACCTCTGCGCTATCTCTTGTGTTACGCCTAAGTTCACATTGCGCTATTGGCACCTACTATGAATGCCACTCAAGAAGGCCGGTGGCATTTTAACTCGTATGTGCTACAACTGTCCACATTAAATAAACTTGTACTAAAGCCAGTATAATATTTTTTTGGTTTTATTTCCACACTGCTGAGCCAGGCCGGATATGTAGATTGAAAAGCAAGAAATAATATAGATAGAAAGAGAAAAATAGTATACGAGAGTCCACACTGGCGGTGGCATACTTTGCTTTAAATTTGCTGACATCAATCGGAAAGCGGTGACAGAGCTCGTACGGTGATGTGCGACATAATAATTATGCTACCAATGCCCCGTTCTCACTGATTTTTGCCATTCCATTAAGGAGCTACCGTATGAGGCCACTGTTCAATGTGGACCAAGTTTTCTAAAATATACATAAAGTTTTGAGTGATGCAGTTTTCGACTTTCATATCTAATAACAATAATTGAATTATTTAAAAAGAAATGGCAGTGGATAGTAGTCCGCAAGTTGCGGAATCCTATCAAGTGTACTACAGTTCCGCTAGTTATGCGTTATACTTTCGTATAAGTACTTCGTTAGTTCAATCCCACCCAGCAGCGTTTGTGGATAGTTAGGTATCGTAGAGAGCTGGTGGTTTGTTACTCTCGAGCCGGGTAGGATCGGCTCCCGTAAAGGTTTTTTTTTCTCACGGTTCCACATTATCTTTTTCGCATAAAATGCGTGTGTCTGGTGCGAGGACAAGTAAAGGGTCTGTCTAAAATGCGTTGATACACAATATACACAATATTTAACACCTGATCGCATGCGCAGAACTTGCGGAACCGTAATGACAAATGATAGTGATCCATAACTTGCGGACTACTATCCACGGCCAAAAGAAATACACGGTGTCCCAACGAAAATTTGTACCACCGTAAAACTCGGCAAAATAAACGTTTTGACCAAAATCCAAAAACACGTCAATTTTATATCAAAGGGGACCAATTTTTATACAATAATCATTCTTGCAACTCTAGCCCTGTGGGGGAGGGGAGGGGGGGGGTAGCGACCCCCCAAAATTTTTAAATGGGACGGGGGGTCAAATGATCCCTACTTTGGAAGGGCTTTTCATTACTTGCACAATTGTATTTGCTTTATTCAATTCGATCAATTTGTTACCGAGAAATTGCTTCTTGAAGTTTCCAAGTTAAAAAATTAATAAAAGGACAAAAAGGTTTAAACTATCGAATGTATTGCTCAAAACGACCTCCACCAATTGTTATACAATAATACATTCTGGATTCAAATCCAGATCTTACATTTCTCAAGATCTCAGGAGTTATTAGCCGGCATTCTTCTTTGGAATAAACCGTTTTGATTTAGTAAATAAACACGATTTTATACTGTGGCGAATAAGTTTATTTTGACATTTGTTCTGATGTTCTTTTGTTCTTACTTTTTATTCTTATTAGTTTACTTGATTTTGTTACTTTTCCATTCTAATACATTCGATAGTTTAAACCTTTTTGGGCTTTATTAATTTTTTAACTTGGAAACTTCAAGAAGCAATTTCTCGGTAACAAATTGATCGAATTGAATAAAACAAATGCGGTTGTGTAAGTAATGCAAAACCCTTCCAAAGTAGGGATCATTTGACCCCCGACCCATTTAAAATTGGGGGGTCGCCACCCCCGCACAGGACTAGAGTTGCAAGAATGATTATTGCATAAAAATTGGTCCCCTTTGATATAAAAATCGACTTGTTTTTGGATTTTTGTCAAAACGTTTATTTTGCCGAGTTTTACGGGGGCACAAGTTTTCATTGGGACACCGTGTATGTACTATAAATTCCAAAAGTGGTGTTCCAGTTTGCGATGCGAATCGTTTATGCCAGACGTTTCTATGTTTTCGTCAGCCTCCCTCCCCATAGGCGATGTGATTTTTCGTTAAAAGAACAGGATTATTTATCTATTTTGCTGCCCTTTGTTTACTAGTGCAAGGCTAACACGTTTGTTGTCATTCAAATAAAATCGTTTAGATCCGCCTTCAAAACTTTTACTGGCGGACAGTTGCTAAGTTTTTTTTACCTCAGAATGTAATTGGTTATGGCATTTTAAGCGGAATTGAAGCGTAAAGTGGAACAGGAATTTTGGTGCTGATAGTACATGTGTATATGTGCATTTTAATATTAAATGACCGTTTGTATTTTGCAAATTCATTTCATTTTACCTTGTCTCTGACATTATTATTTAACAAATAATTTATTTAGGAAACATTTTTTTAAAGTGTGAAGTTATACCTTCAACGTGATTCTACTTCTTCGAAATAAGTTGTTGGCGAAAGACTGTAATACTGAAAATAGCCCATTCAGTATTTCACTCTCTACCGGCAATTCCAAATTGATTCCAAAACCCCATAAGTTTCTTGAAATGCAATTAGCTGGCTTCTTTCCTTATTTCATAGAGTAGGAGATAAATCAGTACTGAATATAATTTTTGATGTTAGCAGTGAAATTTCAAGTATTAACACAACTAACTAACTGTACTTCTTTCAAGGTGAATATACTGGGACTGTGATCAGTCTAATACTGAACGATATACCATTGCGTTTGGAAGATATTCATATTGTGGGACATTCAATGGGAGCACAAATAGCAGGATTCATAGGAAAAACAGTTTTTGCGCTCACAGAATCAAAAGTTGCCAGAATAACTGGTCTTGATCCGGCTCAGTGGATAGCTGAAGAAGATGGTAGACTAGCAGCCATTGATGCTGAACTTGTCGATATCGTACACACAACATTTGGTGATGACGTTCTCCCATTTACGATGGGACATATTGACTTTTACCCCAACGGTGGCTTAAGACCTCAACCTGGATGTACCGCTCTGACTGAAGGTAAAAATTATTAACAAGAAATTTAACCATAAGATCCTTGATCTTTTTTGTTTTAAGTTGAATTTTGTGGATAAGGTTCATAACATAATAACGATCATTCATTCCTTTTGGATGGAAAGCTTCAATTATTTGCATTTTCAGTTTCGGAGGCTTGTAGTCACTACAGGTCTACCTATTTGTTCGCCGAGGAACTGGAAAATAGTAGAGGATTCGTAGGAACAAAATGCGACACTTTGGACCATTTTATAGATGGTGCATGTGCAACAGAACACAAAATTTCGATGGGCGCTGATTTAACAATAGAAGATGCAGGAAACTATTACTTCATCACCAATGATAACTATCCATTTTCAACAGAATCTACCACTGACGATTAAACAAAAGTAGCACTAACTGTTAAGAATGAATAAACTATTAAAACACTAACGCTATTAAATTTCTTTTTCTTTCAGCAAAATTAACACATCCCACTTACACAATGTTTCCTGTTTTACAGTACCAAATAAAAACGAAATTTTTATAAACTTATGTTACTGGAAACATGCATTAACTTTACAGTTTCCAAAATTACACAATGGAAGAAATTTAATATCACTGATATCGAACAATTAATTGAAGCGGCTGTTCGAAGAACTAGTACTCAGGCAATCATCTCGCTAAAATTTGAATTGTAGAACTAAATTCAGACTTTGTGCACTACGAGACCTCACAGAACAATACTCAATGTGTCTCTACGTACTGGATACTTCGTAGCAGAATTCTGTTTAGATGTTTAAATATTGCATATTTCGAGCTGGTATGGAAAACAGTATACCACTGGTTTCGTCCTGGTGGGGCTCATCAGTACGGTGCTTTTTCTATGCACTCGAACAATGCCAATAAAACTTGATGTATATACAGGGTTTTTCGAGTAATCCTCTCATTTGAAGCGTTTCAATTTCCCATGATAATTTCAGTTAGAAAATTTGAAGCAGTAGGTTAGGTAATGCTTTAGAATTTTTTAAATAAGTATAATGTTTTCCTCCGCGAGTTACTTCCGATTATAGCGAAATTTGACATCAACCTTGAGTTTGCCTCATCTCGTCTCGTTACCTGGAGACGAGACCGAGGAGTGGTCTCGGTCTCGAACTATTGAGTCTCGTCTCAACTAGAATAGTCTCGCCTGGTCTGATTCGTAGTAATAGTACGCCGGATAGCGACATTTTTTATAAATCATTTCAGCGCCCTTCGTATGCATATAAAATTGTAAATTGTCTGTTGGCAATCAGGAATATCCATGTGCGAGACCCCAGCGTAGGACATTTTACAATTGGCAAGTCTTCAAAGAGAAAGAAAAAAATTAACCTAAATCTTTTCAGTACCCATGTCTTTGGTTAAATTCAATAATTAAATCATAAAGAACAAGAAAATACCCTAGGGAGAGATCCTAAACAGCCTCAGATCAGAGGCAGACGTTTTAAATATGTTTAGAAAAGTAGCTCTATTTAGTCATTTCAGCTCCTTTGAATCTAAGTAGGCCTACTTTCCAAACTCTTTCAGAACCTCTGTCTCTGCTCAGGGACCGCTCAGAACGTCTATCTCGGGTATTTTCTCGTTTTTTATGATTCAATTAATAAGTTAAATCATAAGGCAGAGGCGCTGAAAAGATTTAGGTTAACTTATTCTTCCTTTTAAATTTTTGAAGACATGTCAATTTTTAAATGTCCGACGCGGGGTGGGCAGAGGGCAATTTTCCTGTTTGCCATCACACAAACTACCAAATTTACAACCTCTGCCACACGTTAAAATCATTTTAAAATTGATGTCACTATCCGGCGTACTATAAAGTTGACAGACTTTGAATAGCGAGGTTTGAAGTTTTCCGTTTACTCCGCTGGGGCAGTTCTAACAAATATATACTACATTATCATAAAGTTTTCAATCCGAAGATTGGTTGGACGCGTACCTCCATCCTTTCCTATCCTGGGTCAGTCTACGCATTTCCCAAAAGTTGAACATCCCACATCACCAACTATTTGAGAGCAGTAGTCTAATCTGGACCTCTTTCTATTCCTGTCTCTGACTTTAGTGAAATAAGTGTTTTGAGTAACAACAACAACGCACAGTAGCTGCCATGGCGAGATGGATAGCGTATCGGCTTGGCCCGGTTCCTAAACTTGCAGTGGTTGGTTTTCGCTTTTAATGATATTGTTCCATTTATTTCGGCAGCAATAGGGTGCTTTCAAGTACTATTATGAAATCGTTTGAGAGACGCAATATTTGTCATGTTGATTGGTAACAAAATGAAAAATTTCAAATACTGACAGTTACAACCACTCTCAAATGGGGTACTATCAGGGTTTAAGCTGGAGATATTTTTTCTTTAGCTGTTTGGCTAGTCACGGCTAGTCATGTGTATGTCAAATTAGCCGAATCAAATTTCGGTTAGCCTAGCCAAAAAACTAAAACTAGATATTAAAGTGTAAAATTAACATGAAATTCCGAAATTTCAGTATTCTTGTCCCGATTTTTGCTCCATAAAAACCATTCCAATAAATAGAATACCACAAAAGAGAATGACTTTAAAAATGAACTTTTAATTCGATAGCATCGATAACAGTCTTCAATTGGTCAACTAAACCAAAATTCTCCTATAAGGCCTGTCCAAAGTCTCTTTCTTCTGGCCTGTTTATGTATATGATTAATACCTACGCCATTCATATTAGCAGTAGAAGTGATTCTCTA
Source organism: Xestobium rufovillosum (assembly GCA_963966045.1). Classification (NCBI taxonomy): domain Eukaryota; kingdom Metazoa; phylum Arthropoda; class Insecta; order Coleoptera; family Ptinidae; genus Xestobium; species Xestobium rufovillosum. The sequence continues at coordinate 18,174,335 of OZ014504.1, forward strand.
CGGTATATACAGCGTGTTTCACTTTGAGCGGCACAACTACTGTAACTTATACTTGTTTATGGGCGGATACTAATTTTTTTCAATTGTAGAGAATGGAAAACAACATAGGAATTTCAAGGATTAAGATGTAAGAGACTGTGGTTAAATAATCAATTCAAGAATCAATTGTACCCCTAACCACATAAATTTTGAAATACTATATACGCATTTCGGCAGCTAAGCTGCCATCTTCAGTAGCAGGGAAAAACCTATAGTAATAAAAACAAAAATGGCAATAACATCAATGCAAAAAAAAAAAAAAAACAATTATATATATGACAATAATAATAACAACAATAATGATGTGAAACAATGATAGTGACAATAACAATAATATAGGTCAGGTATTTTCTGCTCACCAAAATTTATGTGTAGCATATACCGCTAAGAATACCATTACTTTATCCCAAGGATAAAGTAGAGGACAAGCAGAAGTCGGGAATTTATGAAATAAAGTGTAGTAGTTGTGACAAGAGTTATATTGGGCAAACAAGGCGTACAATCGTCACTAGGTTTAAGGAACATATGGCACATTTTAGATATAATAGAATTGAGAAGTCAAGTGTTGCCCAACATATCTTTGATACCGGCCACCCTGTACATGAGAAGGATCTTCGGCTTATGAGGTCGGTATCGGACAATAGGGAATTAGACGCTTATGAGAGTATGTTTATTCGCAAGTATGAAGGTAAACTTATTAATTCAGATTTAGGTCCAATTTCTGATTCCGTATTGTTAGATGTCGTTAATGTGTAGGCGTGCAGGGGTTAACCAGAAAAATGAAAGGGTGCAGGGGTCAAGGTCTTCTTTATTGCAGTTTACTGTAGTTATTTGCTAGCCCATATAAGCCATGGACCTTCGAGGTTATTTGGTAATATGGGATTCATTTTCTATTTTTGTTTCATTCAAGTCAATTATCCTGAAGATAGGATATTTTAATTGAAACTGCAGTAAGGATGGCAATGGCAACCTTTTTGTACATTTGTGATAGTGAAAATAAGAATAGAATGGTATAAAAATGAGCGTATGCCCGGATATTGAATTTTCTATCCTAGTGTGATTAATGTTGATGTCACAAGTAACGTCAGTGCTACGTCACTTTAAGTATATATTGGGGGATTGTCTCCGTGCGGAGTTCATTCTAGCTTGAGAGCTGATCGAGTGCACTTCGATTCTTTCGGAGTGGTGAGCAGAAAATACCTGACCTATATTATTGTTATTGTCACTATCATTGTTTCACATCATTATTGTTATTATTATTGTCATATATATATAATTGTTTTTTTTTTTTTGCATTGATGTTATTGCCATTTTTGTTTTTATTACTATAGGTTTTTCCCTGCTACTGAAGATGGCAGCTTAGCTGCCGAAATGCGTATATAGTATTTCAAAATTTATGTGGTTAGGGGTACAATTGATTTTTGAATAGGAATTTCAACCAAATTAAACTAAATACAAAACCCAGCATATTACTATAAGGAATGTAGGCCAGAATTTGCATTGTTTATCGAATAACTGACTACACCATCGTATTCAGCAAATGTCTATATTCAAAATTTGGTGCAAATCAATGGGTTTTCGAAAATCATGAAAAGTTGCATTTAAAAACTCCAATTTTCATTAGGACAACAGGACTTGACAACTGTTTAACAGGTGCCATACGTAATAGTAGGTACCTACATATTCCGTAACGAGCATGGAAAGTGACAAATTTCATACGAGCTACGCCGTGTGCAGAAATCACGCGAGTTTATAGGAAATACACTTTCTATCGAGTTATGTGCACTATTTTTCCCACGACCCCTTAAGAAGACAAATTTATTTAAAAAAACAGTAACTTTATTCTTAAGGATTTGTTGTCTATGTTAACAGATGTCAAAATTTCCAAGTAGCCTACTAACTTACTATGAGCATAATATTCTAATAATTCCGACCGGCTCATGAATGACACGTTGATTTGTTCTCTTGACCGCCAATTCATAAATGATCAGTTTTTAACTAAAATATTTAGGTCTTCCACGGAGTAGCCATTAAAATCTTCAACTGCAGTACCTTTTAAGAGATTTTTTGATTAAAAATTATTAGATTTAAAAAGAGACGCGTCAGGATATCTACCTATTCAGTAAACGTCAAGATCTCAAAGCTGCCTGCAAAATTTGAATGAACCTGTGCGATTTTCAAATATTACAGCATAGCTGCGAGTTTAGCTCACGGACAACGCGATTGTCAAGTTTCCGGCCTATTATGCTATATGTATCGTGCCGCTTTCCTAGGGGTCCTAGGAAAAATAAAAGAATAATTAATGTTTAAGTTATGGCATTCTAATTAATGAAAATTAATGCAACGTTTCATGATTTTCGAAAGCTATTGCTTTGAATACAGATACATATTTGCGATATCCCTGAAGCAGGATGAAGCAGCCAGTTATTCGATCAAAAAATGCATAACCTATTTCCGCAAATTTTGGCGTAAATTTCGTATCTTAATATAAAATAATAAAAAAGTTTTAGAAAATTCGCTCATAAATATGAAATTTACAGTGATGTTGTCACTCAAAGTAAAAGACACAGTTTCTAAAACCTGAAAAAATGGATTTGGAAGCATTAATTTGTTCTTGTTCTTCTATTTAAATCTATTTGAATCTCCGATTGTTAGAAAAAATGTTACGAGAAATCCCAAAATGTTTTGAAATGGCTTCTAAAGTTCACGATTATTATTATATTTTACTTTCCTCATTTTACTAGTCATCACATTTTCTTGCCCTTGTAACTTTCTATTGAGAAGTCCTGGAGCTTCGATATTTTTTCAATTTGGCCATCCTGCTCTGCTTTCAGACCAAAACACTTTTGTAATCAGTGAAACTCTTAATTATTTAATTAAACCACTATCGCCTCAGAAATAAACACCAATAAGCACTTGTTCAGTTCAAACACTGGGACAACAAAATTTTATTTCTTGTGACTATCTAGTCTTCACGTATCCTGTTAAATTCCGGAGTTTAGAACCTAAAATTTTGTCGACCTCGTATAATATATTAATATTTAAAGTGTGCAGCTTCTCAGTATCTGAATTCTTTGATAATTCTTGGATTTGTTGCAGCTTACAATACAATCATTCGGGAGCTAAGGATCTGGAGATTGCAAGTACTTCAAACTCATGATTCAATTATTAAGAGTATGAGTCACACCATTCATACTTATACTCGTATATTAAATACCCCACAAGGACTTTTATGTTAATAAAACTGATAGTAATCTTTAGAGAAAGTATTTCAAAATTTAACATCTAGGTAGGTATTATATTTTATCAATTCTTCAAACTTCCTCTTGAAAACTGATAGGATTCTTGAGTAAACAGATTAAACTCATTATAAAAACGTTCATCAAATTGTGGTTTTCGAAGCTGAAACCGAATAAACACGGACATTAATAACACTTTTCGGCCGTTAGTAGCAAATATAATTATTTCAGCATGAAAATTTTGTGGATAGCAATATTTTTATTATACATCAAAACTGGTAAGTGTCTTTTTGTTATTCAAAGTTTCTCGTAAATTCTCTTCCTGCAAGGATATGAAAGATCAATTTAATTGAGTTTAATGGTTTCTTGAATTTTAAACTAATGCGGAAATAGTCTACCAGCATATTTATTATTAATATTTAACCTATTTTTAGTTCAGTCGTTCCATGTTGAAAGTTCTTTTCATTAATATTTTTTCTGTTATAGGTGATGTTAAAGTCCTGGAATTTTGTAATATTGTAACAATTATTAAAAAGTCTAATCTTTCTTCTCGTAAATTCAAGTTCAACTTTTTGGAGTTTACTCCTTAAGAATCGATTTTCAGTTATAGCCCGCGGTACGGAAATTTTATGTGGAGTAAAATCAAGCGTTACGTTATCTGTCACATTGAAATTATGTACGTATCTATGGATACGGCTGTTTATGTCTGGCTGCATAGAGCATGGAAATAGTGAAAATAGAGTGGCATAGAGTAGATATGACAGTTATTGGCTTTGTAAAGTGAGCATTTGCAGTGTTTGTTCGTTCCTAAATTTGTTGAATCTTTTGATTTAATATGGAAAACCTAATATTAAATATTCCAAATATTGCTTAGTGCCGAAATGTGAATCAACGCCTATTCGAACACCAGGAAAAGTATTTATTTCATTGCAAGTGGGATCGACGTTTAGCAGATTGTCACTTATATAATTACTGAATTTATAAACAAGAAATTTATATTTTGATGTAGTTGGACATTTTCGAACATAAACCATCTGATAAATACACATTTGGGTATAAAACTGACATTCGCGTGTACCCTATTATCAAGTGATTGAAGTTAAAATAATAGTTTATAAGGAGTAAACTCCAGTTGTGCGTCGGAGCTCACACACAAGTTTTTTATTCTTCATTAAGGAAACACAAGATAATGAAAAATGAAATGCCACTGCATAATTGTTATTTCTTACTGACCACCGCTTCACAACACATTCGTACCATCCACCACAAACTACCGCAACGCCGTCCGAATTAGGCCTGTGCGAAATAATCGATTAATAAACAAATAAACGACTTTTCGATTAATCGATTATTGGAGTAAATTTTACCATCATCCCAAAGTTCTCAGTCCGAAGACTGGTTGGACGCGTGCCTCCATCCTTTCCTATTCTGAGCTAACCTACGCATTTCCCTAAAAGTAGAACATCCTACATTCCCAACTATATGAGAGCAGTAGTCTAATCTGGGCCTACCCCTACCTGTTTTTATTCCTATCTCCGACTCTAGTATATTGCGAACTGTTCCTTCGTGTCTCAGAAAATGTCCTACCATCCTATACTTCTATTCTTTATTTACTTCCATACCTTGCGCTTTCTTCTAACTCTTTCTAATACCTCGCTATTGCTAACCTTATCTATCCGCGGAATCTTCACCATGCGTCTGCATCGTTTATTTTAATAATATTCAAATTATCGATTAATCGAAAAATCGATGAATCAAGTACCTAATTAATAAATTAATCAAAATTTTCGTCTTTTCCACTAATCGATTATGAAATATAATAATCAAACAGGTTAAGACCGACCTTTATGTATCATGAAGGAACTTCCTCCCGCCTTTTCCAGATAAATCTCCGCGAAAACTCTGTTTTTTATGTATCAGTCCTGGCGCTATTATTCACCAGTTGTTTATGAAGCATTGTCCAGGTGCTGCTCGTTAGGAAGGGGTCACACACTGTCACGGTAACACTATCCCCCTTTGAAAGCTGATCGCCCTATGTCATAATATTATGTCGGCTACGGGACCAAAAGAATGACTTTCGTCTTCCTCTGTAGAGATCAATAGATCCTGCATTTAACATCTAGGAACCACCGAATACGATCCTTCGTATTTATTAATCCAATAAATTCAGCCTCGAAATCCTAGAGCACTGTGTTACCGACCGACGGAGCGGGCCAGGAAAATGGCCAGAGCACCGCGACAACAAGCTTCCGCCGAAGCCACAAGCGGAGTGTTTTGGGAGCGGTAAATTCTTGGTCTTAAGACTTGGTACTTCTCGTCTTCTTCTGGGCTCTCATAAGAACCGGCGGTTGTATAGACCTGAACGCACCGGGCTGGAGTCGTGAACACCTCTGTTCACCTGAATGATGAAGTTAATTGGCTTTGGGTTGGCGGCGGCTAGATCTTTCTAGCGTGGTGTCTAGATGTCGACTAACAGGCAGTGCTCTGCCTAGATGTGACATGTGACTAGCACGGCAGCTGACTTCTGAACTGGCTATGAGGTTGTAGTGATGGGCAAATCCGGATTAAAAATCATCCATAATCCGATTCTCAAAAAAATCGTATTAATCCGGTTATGTTTTGTATCCGGATTCAAAATCATCGGAACTCGCAGCCAGGTCGAGTGGAACTGCGAAGCCAATGTAAAAGCGAGAACCGAGTCCGCATGCTACTTAGAAATTTTGACATGTACTAACATAGACAATAAATCATTAAAAATAAATTTACTGTTTTGTGAATAAATTTGACTTTTTAAAGGGGTTGGGAGAAAAATAGTGTACATAACTCGATGGAAAGTGTATTTCATATAAATTTTATTGTGATTTCTGCACTGGGATAAGCCTCCTGCATAAAATTTTACAATCGTATGAAATTTGTCACTTTCAATGCTCGTTACGTAATACTATTCTTCTTCCAGCAAATAGAAACAATAATTTTATACACTTAAAAGTATGTTAATAATTTAATAACTAACTTGTACGAAAACCATAGTCGCAGTGTCACCTGTGAAATCTCTTGTGGATATATTTATAGGGTGCAATTTTTGATTGAATATTAGGGTTAACAAGAAATACATCTTACTTGTTTCAGTATCTGTGAATGGCGATGACTCTGAACTTGAGATAACTGAAGGTGATGTGAGGTTTTTTCTACATACCAGAGAAATGGGAGCGACCGAGTTAAAAGACGATAAGCTAGAGAAAATTGATCTAGACAAACGTACCAAGTTTATAGTTCACGGATATCGAACGGAAATTTCAACACTTTGGATTCGTCTAATGACTGACGCATTTTTAAGAAAAGGAGACTACAATGTTATAGTCGTTGATTGGACGCCACTCGCTTTCCTTGATTTTAACACAACCTATGCTTATTTACCAATAGTAGGTAAGAAGTTTTCATTTTACAAACATCTTATTTCTAACATAAAAACTTGTATTAATCACGATTACGATAATGTCCATGTTCATTCAATGATGCATTTAGACCTTCTCTTTTTAGTCATCTCGTTCTATCAGTTCCTGAGTATTAGCTCATTTCCCCATATCCTGTGATGCTATTATGTTTCTCCTAAAGCTATGTATCGGGTTTCATTTGGGAATTTGCAATAGAGTTTTTATTATTATCCTCCTTTCCTCAGCTTATGTTTCATCTTCATGCATGTTTGTTTGATTATTAAGTGTTCCTGTTGTTACGTGGTCTCTCTATTTTCCTTTTTCTATCGTTAACATATTACATTTACTTATCCCAAATTCCACATTAATATCTGCTGTTATTTTTGGAGTTTACTCCTTAAGAATCGATTTTCAGTTATAGCCCGCGGTACGGAAATTTTATGAGGAGTAAAATCAAGCGTTAGCTAAAAGTGAGGCGTTACGTTCCTCTGCATATTGCACCTCGCACACCTTTCATATTGAAATTATGTATGTATCTATGGATACGTATTTCTGTACAATAAACAAAATTATCAAGTGATTGAAGTTAAAATAATCGTTCGTAAGGAGTTAACTCCAGTCGTGCGTCGGAGCTGACACACACAAGTTTTTTTCTATTAATTTTAAGAGCACTTTCATTTGAGTTTTTGTTGGTCCTTACACTTTTGTCATGAATTATTTTTATTATTATTGTTATAAATAATTTTCTTGCTGAAAACAGCATAATAATTTAAGAAGCTCTGTATCGTTAGCACCAAAAACTGAATAGAATATTATGTAAAAAATTAAAACGACATGGCCCTATCGGTACTGTAGTACTCTGGAAGCTTCAAATACTATTTATTGACTTTTAATTCACTACTAAATGTAAGAATTACAACATTGTCAGAGCGTGACCAAGTATTTTATACAAACGGTTAATCTCAAGTATTTTTTCAAGGTGCATATGTTGGAACAATTATCAGCGAGTTACAAAAGGAGTTTTTATTTTCTTTGGAAGGCATTCACATAGTTGGACATTCGTTGGGCGCACATGTATCAGGTTTTATTGGGAAAACTGTGGCAAAACTTGCAGAATCAAAAGTTTCTAGAATAACTGGTCTTGATCCGCCAGAGTGGACAGAATTCATAGGTAATGTAGATGACATGCTGGCATCCAGCGATGCTGAACTTGTTAATGTTATACACACATCACACAACACGGCTTCAATGGGACATATAGACTTTTATCCCAATGGTGGAGGAAAGTCTCAACCTGGGTGTACCGTTCTTACTGATGGTAAATATTAATTGTATCAAAAATTATAAAAAAATAAAAGAAAAATATGTTCATTATGTAGAGTGGGGTACGACGAGCTCTAGTTAGTGGAAAATATGAAAGCAATTGAGGTTGAAATTTGAAACTTCGATAGATACGTCGTTCAATTTAGAAAAATCAAATTTCGGTTATTCACGGTTATTACAGGAACTTCCCTATTTCAAATGGAACCCTCAAATTTTTGTGAATGATTATGCAATCATGATACAATTTAAAGTCTAGTTTGCTTAATAACCTCTCATGTATAATTAAATTAGAATGAATAATATAAGACGCTCAAAATTTTTATTTGTATTTGAAATTAACAACAAACAATGGAAAAAATGTAAAAGAATCGATATATTTATGTCAAAACTACGGAAGCGTAGAAGGGCCACCCAACATTATTTTTTAAGTCGACCGGTCGAGATAGTAAGTCGACCGGTCGAGATAGTAAGTCGACCGGTCGAGATAGTAAGTCGACCGGTCGAGATAGTAAGTCGACCGGTCGACATAGTAAGTCGACCGGTCGAGATAGTAAGTCGACCGGTCGAGATAGTAAGTCGACCGGTCGACATAGTAAGTCGACCGGTCGACATAGTAAGTCGAACGGTCGAGATAGTAAGTCGACCGGTCGAGATAGCAAGTCGACCGGTCGAGATAGTAAGCCGACCGGTCGAGATAGTAAGTCGACCGGTCGAGATAGTAAGTCGACCAGTCGAGATAGTAAGTTGATTTTATGGGTGTAAAAATAAATGATTTAAAAAATGGCTAATTACTTTAATTGATATAATTTGTTAGGTTGGTACAAAGTTGTCTATTCTGGTACTTTTTTCGTTGAAGGTTGGCAACGTTACGCTTGTCCATGTCCAGTTGCTTCTTGATTCGCTTAATTTTTTTTGTAAACAAGGCAAGGCAGGTGATTCGCTCGGCTAGTGTTGTTAACTATTTCTGCGCAGTTCGAAGAGGTCAGATAAGTTCCTCCCGTGTTCGGATGGCTGTGTGATCGACGAAATATCCGAGGATCAAACCAGGTTTCTTGTCGTTTCTTGCGTTGACTCCGAATTTAATCTTTAAGGTTCACGGCTCGTGGCCTGTTCGGTTTTGTGTGTCCGGTGTCGTCGGGTAGGAGAAACACGTTATAACAAAAATTTTAATTATTTCTTGATTTATAACACCTGAAGTGGTAACAATCCAGCCGATGCCTTGGCTTGTTTACAAAAAATACGCCCTTGATTCTTCCTGCTGGGTATTCGTTGCTTACAAAATCAGCGTGGTTAATTTAAGGCCATTTACCGATTTTTACTAATAATTTGGCTAAGCTTTTGCAGTAATCCCAAAAAATAATTCGCATACTAGGCAAATACTGCTTCTCAATTTTTTTAGGGAAATGGGGCTTGCGCTTTGATTTTAGTATGTAGTTACGCACATGCGTTTTTCTTTCAAATAACAAAATAATAACTACATAAGATAAAATTCAACTACGGGTATGGCAGTAGGACTACATTACACTGCAAGGTGAGATTAAGATTAAGAGACAGATGTATGCATATAAGTCGCAACCGTGGCTTGTAACTAGTTATATGCGCATGCTTGGCATCAATCTAAAAAATATAAGTGACCAATTAGAATTATACTGCTTCTATCACCTTGTCTGTCAAGACAAACACATAATTTCGCATTACTTTGTACATTTAAGTTACTTCCATCTCCAATAATAACAAAGTCACCCATTAGGGCACGTTCACGCGGTCAGTGTATAATGTACCTAGTGTCCTTAGAACAAAATAATAATAATAATATAATTTATTGATGTCCAAATGAGGATACAAATACAAAAAATGTATGTATAAGACATCAAAAGGCGAAGTTCAGAATACGTTTTTCCTGCTTTCCCAAAATATTTTTGAGAAAAAATTAGTTTTAAAGCACCGAAAGATTTTTGCAACAATTGCTGATATGCTTTGTGAAACGCAGATCACTATCCACCACTATGCCAAGATTTTTAACCTCATCAACCCAAGTCAACTTGGTGCCATTAATTTTGATATCTAAATTATTTAAAAGGGTATTTCTTAAAGATGATTTATAAAAAACAAGTACGGCAGATTTATCTGTGTTAATAATTAAACCTTGACTAATGCCTGTAAATCTGAATTGATTAACGCGTTGGCTTTTAAAACATTAGTAGGATCAAAAGAATAATATAATTGATTATCATCGGCATAGCAATGAACAGTGCAGTTTCGTATGCAATAATGCATATTTGATACATAGAGCGAAAATAGGAGAGAGCCCAGGATAGAGCCCTGAGGCACTCCTCTATCCAAGGTGCCTTCAAGAGAAAATTGGCTGCCAATTTCACATATTGCTTCCTATGAAGTAAATAACTTTTCAAAAAATTTATTGCACAAACCCAAAAAAGAAAATATTGAGATCAAGATGTCATGGTTTAAACAATCAAAGGCCTTTGAATAATCAAGTAGCACAAGGGCAGTGGCTAGCCTCCTATCAGTAGCTACCATAACATCATCTATGATATGCGTCAAAGCAGTGGTACAACTAAAATTAGTTCTGAAACCTGACTGAAAAGGAGGTAAAATACCATAAACTTTAAGGTGCTCATTTATTTGGGAATAAACCACCCTTTCCAGCACCTTGAACAGCACACGGTTGATGCTAATAGGTCTAAAATCCCTAAACTCACTTGGTTGAGCAACCTTGGCCACAGGGACAACATAAGAGGTTTTCCACAGATTAGGAAAAATATCATTTATAAGGCGTGTGGATATTATGATTGTTTTACCTATATCTTAAATAATTAAACTGGAAACTCTGTTTTATAAGGCGCAAACGGGTATTACTAATAATTATCCCCGCCAAATAACTTAACTCAACCGGTTGACTTCCTATGTCGACCGGTCGACTTACTATCTCGACCGGTCGACTTAATATCTCGACCGGTCGACTTACTATCTCGACCGGTCGACTTACTATCCCGACCGGTCGACTTACTATCCCGACCGGTCGACTTACTATCTCTACCGGTCGACTTACTATCTCGACCGGTCGACTTACTATCTCGACCGTTCGACTTACTATGTCGACCGGTCGACTTACTATGTCGACCGGTCGACTTACTATCTCGACCGGTCGACTTACTATCTCGACCGGTCGACTTACTATGTCGACCGGTCGACTTACTATCTCGATCGGTCGACTTACTATCTCGACCGGTCGACTTACTATCTCGACCGGTCGACTTACTATCTCGACCGGTCGACTTACTATCTCGACCGGTCGACTTACTATCTCGACCGGTCGTCTTAAAAAATAATGTTGGGTGGCCCTTCTACGCTTCCGTACAAAACTGTCGAAATCTTTTAGCTTTTTTCTTACGCACAGCTAAGCTGCAGCTTCTGGCGTTTTTTATGTTTGTTAGTATGCCAGTGGCCAGGTTCATCCTTTCTTATTTCAACAGGTTTATGATGGTTTGATTTCCTTTCTAGAGGAGTAGCGGAACGTGGCCTATCCCTTTGATATTTTATTTCCCATGCTTCTAGCTCGTTTGAATAGAATTCATGTATTTATAACGGCAACACACTCTTCAATAAATATTCGGATGTACCATCTCTTATTTCGTCGTGGAGAGGACATAATGCCAGATGTTGGTATAGTAGATCAACTCCTTCCATGTTTCTGTTGTAAAACTGTACTGAAAATGGTCTGGTAACTGGAATAACAGTTTCTGTGGGCTTACACGCTTGGTAAAATAATTCTGGGGCTGCGATTGTGCATAAGTTGATGCTACATGTACGATTTATTGTCCATCCATTTCGTTGCAGTTGTGGCGTCGCATTCAGAAGAAGCAACAGAGCAACTGCCTCTTCCCCGCTGCTTCATGATTTTGTTCGTTTCTAAAATTTCTTCTGCTCCCGCAAGTCGATTTGATCGTATCGTATAATACCTGTCGCCCAGATTTGTTTCTTTTTCAGTTCTTCTAATAGTGAAATGAAATAAAATAAAATTGTCATTAAATAATTTGATTGTGGTATCTACACGAAGAATAACATCTACACGTGCGTCTAGGTCACTAATTGATTTCCTTCCACCTCCAGAACCCAGATTTACCTTGAATCGGTACATATACCCACTGACTCCAGCTCGTACCCCATTTCTTAGGCTTTTTGGAAGATTCTGTTTTAAACCCAGCACTCCTTTAGTGGGACAATTTTTTCACCTGATATTCTTCTGGTTCAGCTGCAAATGTAAAGTTCTGTTGAAGTTCATCTAGGAATGGGCGAATCCTTTTTCAATTTTATTTCAATTTTGTAAGTTTTTGTGAAATGTAGGTGTCTCAGTATCAATTAGTACCTATCTGATTGTATATTACAGGTTTTATTAAAATATTATTTCTTCAATAATTTCATGTGCAAACATTCAAAAAAGCTAGGGAAGTCTCCTTTTAAATATTTATAAATTCAGTATCCAGAAAACGTGGTAATGTGCCTGGACCATTTCCATTTCCAATTTCATTTTTCTTTTTTCTTCTTTCTCGTTAAATTGTTTATATTCACAGATAATTGTGCTAATGGAATTTCATCGTCTGTATCAAATTCTTGACTATTTACATGACAAGTTGTATCAATTAAAATTTTTTGCAGTTTTCATCGTAATTGTTTCAGCATCTAGACCTAGAGTATTAAACTTCGTGGCGTGTAGGGAGCCGATTAGCTCAGTGGGTGGGAGCGAGGGCTTCGGAGCGCGGGGAACGGGTTCGACTCCCGGTCGGTGGCGGCAAATTTTGCGAAAACCCCGGCGCATGCGCCTGAGCCACATCCAACGGCCCAACAGCACCAAACAACAAGAGCAGTTCTGATTGGATGCTGCCCACAACCACTCTCATTGGCTGTTGCCCAGCCCACTCTCATTGCCTGAGACCAGAGCCCCGGCGCATGCGCCTGAGCCACTGCTAAATGTCCCAAAGACACCAGAGGCTGCTGAAGAAGTTGTTGCTGAAGACTTCTTCGGCTGACTCAAGGACTCCTACAGCAGCCTCTGGTGTCTTTCAAGGTCATTGCCGAAGAAGTGGATGGCACCTGGAGAACTCGATGGCCTGATCTGAGGCTCTCATATTCTAACTACTTGCATTTTTTATAAAGATCTCGAAATCATAGGAAGTTTTGCATATCATTTCAAATAAGGAAGTTGGTTTCCGATATTCTTCTAGACAAAGTTCGTCGTGCTCCATCCTTATATAAAAAAATTCTAAAATCGCTAAAATTTTGTATCTTTTTTTCAATTTTAGTTTTGGAAGCCTGCAGCCATACGAGATCTACCTATTTATTTGCTGAAGAACTAGAAAACAACAGAGGGTTTTTAGGAACGAGGTGTGATACTATGCAGCATTTTACAGAAGGCCTATGTAGAAATGAACGACGATTAACGATGGGCGCAGATTTAAAATTATCTGACTCTGGAGACTATTATTTTTACACCAATCCTGAATATCCATATTCAATAGAATCTGTTTTTGATATTTAACTAAAAAGAGTGTTGGTTTTTGTAGAAACATCTTTAAATTACCTGATCTGACCTGACCGACACAACCGAACCATCCAACGGATCGAAACCAAATGTTGTAACTCCTTAGGGGATTAATATGTATTTTATTGAAAATATAATTGTTCAATGTTACAAAAGATTTACGAAATATATTTCAAACTTTTGAAAGATGTTTTAGACCCCTCAGAGCAGCTTCTAGTTTTTTCTACACAATTCGATTCATATTGAACAAGATCAATGTGATAAAAAATCAGCTTGCTTTTTTCTAAAATATTAAAATCACATTTCGCGTCAACAACATGGGCGTCGGTATGGGGGTTACTCTCTTAACAACACCCAATAGCAGAGGTAAAGGAATCCTTGCCTTTAGAAAGTTATAGGTGTATATTATGTTCTGGATTAGCGGCATCAGTAAGTGCTTGCCTGGTTTATAGGGTATCCCATGTACAATTTACAAGCTCCAGATGTGTCTATGAAACTTACTTTTTTAAAGCCTACTCTTCCAGAATCTTCCAAGAAATTAGAATTACCTATTTGCCGAATTTCCACGTTCAAGAGATGAGGGAACAATTCGCTAAACGGTTCAGATGAACAGCAGGTCTCAACAATCTTGATGTTAAACAAAGTCTAGTTCCAAAATAAACCCTTAATAAGAATAACTGCATAAGTGAAATAATAATCTCAATTAATAATCTCATGTAATGTATAATTTCTTAAATAAAATTGCTGAGGCGCGTGCGCGAACGCGTCATGATAGTTTCGGACCATGACGCTTTGTTTGCATGTGATTTTATAAATTCTTTGGTCTATACACCAATATTTTATTGCAAATGATGTGTTAGATGAGTAGTAGTTCGGAACTAAAAAAGTATGGGGCATTCAAACATTGTACAACAATACAGAGTGGGTAGGCCAAGTTATCGCTTATCGCTTTCCAAGTTCAGCTCTAATGTAGGTACATTTTCTAAATCAAATTATCTCCATTTCATGAAAATTATTAGTAAAGTTAGCGCGAGTAGCAATAGTAAATTATTGCTGTATTTTCTGTCATGCCAGACGGTATGATTATTAATGTATGGAACAGGAGGAATAAGAGTATTGATGTGAGAAAGTTGCATCTTAGTCGCCCTGCAGAGGGAGTTCGCTTAAAGTCGTTAAACTACAAGTTGCTATTGACATATTTTTACCAAGTGGTTCTCCTTTTATTGACTTTTTGCATCATAAGGAATGTTAAAATATCACTGCCAGACGCATTAGATAGTCGCAAGTGGGTACCTGACGGTCCCAAACATGTAGAAATGAGTGGGTCACGTGACATATTTTCTACCAATTTATTTTTCTTTTACTAACTTTTTGTTTCATAAGGAATGCCAAAATATCACTGCCAGATGCATTAGATAGTCGCAAGTGGGTGTCAGGTGACCCCAAACATGGAAAAGTGAGAGGGTCACACGACATATTTTCTACCGTCTGGCATTTGGTTAGTTGCTAACCTGAGATGCATGTTGCGCAAAAAAGTAATTATCAGATGAATAGCTAATGAGAAAATGCTTGCGAGACGCGTGTAAAGGCGTTGATTAACAAACAAGTTTATATAAAAATGTTTAGTGCCTACTTTAATTTGGTTGAAACGATTATTCTGTTATTTTAGTGTGAATAGGTATCAATTCTAATTTTTAAGAGTGTATAGTCCCAGCAATAAATTGCCGCCCGCCAAGTGTGAACGAGCTCTGAGAGAGAAGAGACAGTTCTAAAGGTAAGGTATGTTTATGTTGGAGTAACCATACCTAATGAGAATATAATAAAACACCATATTGCCTAGCCCCGTTTCACTCTTTTCTTCGCTTTGAACTTTTAAGCTGGGAACACATTTTTCTGATGTGTTGTGTCGTGTCGTGTTTTGTTGTGTTGTGACTTGCCGTGTGCACATGTTTCTGTCGTATTGTGACGCAACGTTTGATAAACCGGTGCTACCTCATTTCTCAAAAGCTCCAGTGTGTACACACCAAGCGTTTTCGTCCCCGATTAACCGGGAACTTTTTATAGAAGTGTTTCTATACTTTTTTCCACACTGCATGTAAGTACAAGTGAAATAAAAATGCTGTTGCTTTACCTGTAGAATTCATTTCCCTGCCTATCTCCTCCCACGCCTCTTGCCGCATACACTCATTGCGGTAATTCTTCGAATTCACGTTGAATAAACATTCGTAATTTCTAACTTTTTCAATTAAGACAGCTTCATCCATATTTTTTAAGCGAAATGACTCGTGCACACTTCTCTGACGCTCTGATGTGTTGTGTCGCGATGCAACGAAAATCTGGAAAGAAGGGATCGCGTTGCGTCACAACACAACACAACACAGGGCGTAGCGTCAGAGGAATGTGCACGCGCCTTGTTTAATTACATGCGATTTATGCTGTATGATCCATACAACGTTGCGTCACAACATAACAGAACACGTCAGAGAAATGTGTCCCTAGCTTTATCGTCGCTCCAACATAATCGGACCCCAACAATTCGGCGAACAGAAAAGACGCGTGTACTGCACTGTTGTGGTACGATTATGTTAGAACGACGTTAATTGACAAAATCGAAGAAGAGAGTGAAACGGTAAATTGTTTCATACTAGTGCACTCGTCCGCTGCGTTGGTTCGAATTTTAGCTGTTCAATATGCAATACAGGATGTCCCAGACCTGTGTGGGTCTTGGATGCTGTCCGTATTTGAAGAGGCACAAAAAATGTTACTATAACAGTTTCTTCATTTGAAATTCTTCATATCGTAAAGTTATTTCCAGTTATACAGTGTTCCATTTTTTCTGTACTGCATCCAACTTTGATCTTTTAAATGGAACGCCCCGTATTCGAGTGCATTTTTGAATTCCTTGGATGATTTTAATATAAGGTTATATAAGATTTTTTCGTTTAAATTGCAAAATTTTTGAGTTATAGGCATTTTTTGCAAATTTTGGCAGACAGTAGAGGATGTCTGAAAATTAAATATCTTTGAACAGAATAAAGATGTTGAATAGGTATTTTGGTGGAATGAAAGCAAGGTCAAGGAGTAACTTCCGCAATAATAAAACACTCATACAGTATACAAGGTATCAGCAATTGCATTACCAAATTGTAAAATTGTGAAACTTCATAACTTAATTTTTTTTTAACGGAATCATATATTTTTTATGTTTTTTTACATAAAATTACCTTTCCATTAAGTATAACCTCCTGTACACCTTTAAGGATAAAATAGTCCGTTTATGACCTATCACTGTGACATTACATTTTGTCACATCGTAGTGCCTGTTCAGCTGCGAAGATATTAAATAATATTCATTTCACAAGTTTTGTTACAATTCCATGTCTGTATAATCTGTTTATCTTTTGTCTGTTTAAAAACCATAGCAATGCAGATATAAGTCAAATTATGTGTACTTAGTGAGAAATATCTTATAGATACATGGCGAGGTGACGGAAGGTGCCGGTTCATTTCTGCCAACAAATCATTTGCCGAACCTACATTTTACATTACTTAACCGTCTGGTTTATATATCTTTTACCTAAGTGTATTTTTTTTGCTAGACTGGTAGAATGGTAGATTTAGTTTTTTCTGTAAAAAGAAAACAGTGTTGTTTGGGCACTCGTGGAACGAGTACTGTACGTATGTTGTGTAAATCTGTGAATAAAGAACACAGTAATTTTTAATTCAAACAAAGATAATTAGCACAAGCAGTGCAGTGGGTAACTACGTGGTGTGGTCAGAAAGTTTATAAGTTTTCGCCGCAGCAGTTGGGTAACTAGATACGTGGTGTGGTCAGAAAGTTTTAAGTTTCGCTGCAGCATTTCTAAACTCCCCACTACAAATTAACATATGGTCCTTCGAGCCGGATGTACAAGCGTCCGACAGTATTCATCGTTTTATTTTTATATTGATACACGCAGATCAAAAACAGCAAGTCGCAGAAAACATAAGTAAGTGGAGTGTTCATCGTTTTATTTTTATATTGATCCACGCAGATCAAAAACAGCAAGTTCCAGGAAACATAAGTAAGTGTGCATCCTGTTTTAATTTCCTGTTTGTTTCATTGTGTATCCAGTTTTATTGTTTTGTATCTGTATATAATTGTACCAATAATGAGTCAACTAAATAAATTATTAGCTCAAAGAGAATTAATAAAATCAAAGGTTCAAAGTGTCAAGACATGTTTTGGCACTATTTCACAAAATTATTCAAGAGGACGATCTGATAGAACTTCGTGTTCGTCTTACAAGTATTGAAAAGGCTATGCAAGAGTTTGAAGGGGTTCATTTAAAAATAATCAGTTTATGTGATGATTCTGCTCCTCATTTAGCAGAATTCCAATTATTTGATTTGTTATTTTTTAGTACTATTGCAAAGGTGAAGGCCTTTTTATCAAATTCAGGAAGCACAAATAAATCTGAACCATCATCAGCAAATTCAGTTAATGCCTCTTCCGACTCTCAAAATGCGGGCACAACCGTTTCATCAAAATATATTACTGAAAGTGCTCCATCGTTGCCTCATATTTCTTTACCATCATTTAGTGGTGATTTTTGTGAATGGGCAGAGTTTAGAGACGCATTTCTTTCATTAATTCACAATAATAGTCAATTACCAGATGTTCAAAAATTTTATTATTTAAATTCATCGTTGAAAGGAAATGCGGTTCAAGCACTAAGATCACCAAAGAAAACAGCTGAAAACTATCCCATAGCGTGGAATTTATTAACAAAACGCTACGAAAACAAGAAATTGATTGTACAAAATAATATCAAATCACTTTTTAACTTAGAATGCATCCAAAAGGATACACACAATTCATTACAAAAATTCTGAGGCGATATATTACAAATATTAGAGTCATTAAAGACCTACGAACAACCAACAGTTGATATTCTTCTTATTTATATTATCACAGCAAAATTTAATGTTACGACACGTAATTCATGGGAGAATTTTAAGCACAAAAACCAATTTCCTACTTTGGAAGAACTCCTAGATTTTTTAGAAAATAGATGTCAAAATCTTGGCTTGCAAGAAGCCAACAGATCTAATCAGGATCTATTTAGCACGAACTTAAATAAGCACGAAAATAAAGCATTAAATAAGCAGCATAATAATTATACATCAAAGGCGTATATGAGTAATTACAAATTGAAATGCGTAATTTGCGACGCAGATTCACATGTCTTTTATGACTGTCAATTATTCTTAAAATTAAATGTCAACGAGAGAATTGCAAAGGCAAAAAGTCTACGCCTATGTTTGAATTGTTTTAAAAAGGGGCATCCGTCGTGGGATTGCAAGTTAGGTGATTGTAAAAAATGCAATCGCAAGCATAATACCATTTTACATATTACATATAGCGTACAAAGTCATCAGCAATCAGATGATAATCAAGCAAGTTTTAGCAATGTTAAACCTACAGATGTTGCATTCCCTACAGAAAACAGTGTAAATTGAGACATTGTTACAGCCAATCATTCGTTGAGTAATATAAAAACAACGCAAGTATTATTATCGACCGCATGCATTTTAATAAGTGACTTTCATGGGGAATTGCACGTGTGTAGGGCATTATTAGATCCAGGTTCGTAGTCAAACTTTGTCACTGCCGAATTATGCAATCGTTTAGGTTTGCAAAAGACACGTTTAAATTTAGCCGTATCAGGTATAAGTCAATCAGTATCAAATATTAATTACAAAACACATTTAACCATTAAGTCTAGATTTAATGAATTTAAAACCAATATTTCTTGTTTATTGTTAGATCAAATTACGGATCGTTTACCTACTTGCGCCTTCGATTTATCTTCTCTTGGTATTCCTGCAAATATTAGACTAGCGGACCCTGAGTGCAACTTTCCGCACCAAATAGACATCTTACTTGGAGCATTAATATTTTGGGATCTTTTATGCATAGGAAGACATAATTTGGGACAAAATAAACCCATATTACAAAAAACACAATTAGGTTGGGTATTAGGTGGTGTGTTAAATATCAGTAATCCTACAAACACTCGAGTGACCTGCTTCAGTAAGTTACAAGAGCAATCAATTGAAAGGCAATTATAAAAATTTTGGTCTTTAGAAGAATGTCAAATTAATTATAATAAGCTTTCTCCCGAAGAACGATTCTGTGAAGAGCATTTTGTAAAAACTACCTCTCGCGATCAATCAGGTCGTTTCATAGTTAACATTCCCTTTAATGACAAAATTTATGAACTGGGGGAGACTCGGGAGATAGCTTCAAAACGTTTCTTGGCTCTTGAACGTAAATTAGATAAAAATGAGCAGCTAAAGGAAGAATACACAAAATTTATAACTGAATATCAAAATCTAGGGCACATGACAAAGGTATCTGACACAAATCTTATTAGCAAACCACATTATTATTTACCTCACCATGCTGTCTTAAAGGCAACAAGCACAACTACCAAATTACGAGTAGTTTTTGACGGCTCGGCCAAATCCACATCAGGGATATCTTTAAATGATACTCAATATACCTGGCCGACCATACAAAATGATTTATTATCAATTTTATTGCGTTTTAGAAGGCATGTTTTTGTGATTACTGCGGACATCGCCAAGATGTACCGTCAAGTATTAGTAGAGGAAAATCAGCGAAATATGCAATTAATACTTTGGCGCTACAATACGAATGAGCCAATGCACTGTTTTAAATTAAATACCGTGACATACGGTACTGCATCAGCATCTTCTTTAGCCGTTAAGTGTCTAAATCAGTTAGCAGCTGACCATTCTTCATCGCACCCATTAGTCTCAAGTATAATCAGAAACGATTTTTATGTAGACGATTTCTTAAGCGGTAGTGATTCAGAAATTGAAGCAATCAAAACTCAAAGAGACATATCAAATATATTACAATCAGCTGGGTTCGAGCTTCGAAAATGGTCATCAAATAGCGAAAATATTTTAGAACACGTGACTGTAGATGGTAATTTAGAAGAAAGCATTTATTTACCGGAGGATTCAGAAACAATAACACTTGGTATTTTATGGAATTCAAAGTGCGATCGTCTGCATTATAATATTCGCGAATTTAGCGATCAAAAACACATAACGAAGCGCACAATACTTTCCATTACAGCTCAGATTTTTGATCCTCTAGGTTTGTTGAGTCCTATTACAATTATAGCAAAATTAATAATTCAAAAACTGTGGCAGTATAAATTATCATGGGACGAATCAATTCCATTTGACCTAAATACAAAATGGCTGAAATTACGAGACAAATTAAATACATTAGAATCCTTAAGGATAGACAGACACATGTTATGTACAAGTCCAGTTCATATCGAGATGCATGGTTTTTCCGATGCATCGGGAATTGCCTTTGGCGCATGTGTATATACGTATAAGGAGCATCGATAATTTTGGTAACCGTAAAATATCATTAGTTTGCGCGAAATCACGTGTGGCGCCTTTAAAAACTATATCATTTCCACGTTTGGAGCTTTGCGGGGCACTATTACTTTCACAACTTGTGCAGAAAGTTAAGTGCTCAACAGATATTAAATTTAACAAATATTATTTTTGGTCAGATTCCAGCTCTGTCTCCAAATAAATGGAAGACTTTTGTAGCAAATCGGGTAGCTGAAATACAGCATTTAAGCAAAACTAATGAATGGTATCACGTAAGCACAAATGATAATCCCGCTGATCTAATAACTCGTTGCGTAGAACCACACTAGTTAGGTAGCAATAACAAATTGTGGTATGGGCCACAATGGCTGTCTTCTGGCAATTGGCCTGAAGAAAGGGAAAAAATTAAACATGAAAATGTTTTAGAAGCTCGAAACTCGCTAGTATCAGTGGCAAAAATCGATGATTTTAGTTTATTTTTTAAATTTTCATCTTTATATAAATTACAAAGGGTCACTGCGTATTGCCTCAGATTTATTCACGACCTTAGGTGTAATCCAATTGAGAGGATGGTGGGTGCAAAATCAGTCAGTGAACTAAATTCAGCTATGATGACTTTAATCAAAATGGCGCAACATGAAGCATTTTCACATGAAATTTATCAATTAGTTTCAAAGAAACGAATTAATTGCAAGAGCTCCTTATTATCTTTGCACCCATTTTTAGATGAACACGACATTTTGAGAGTTGGTGGACGTATTAACCAATCAAATTTTAACTATGACAAAATGCACCCGATGATACTACCAAAGTCGCATATTTTAACTATCTTAATTATAAAAAATGAACATATTCGTTTGTTTCATTGCGGAACTAATATGTTGTTGTCTTCTCTAAGGGACAAATATTGGCCCATATCAGGTAGAAATACTATCAGAAAGGTCATTCACAAATGCATTGCATGTTTTCGTGCTAACCCACGAATTAATTACCCAGTCATGGGTGATTTGCCAAAGCCCCGGGTTACTCCTGCACACCCATTTTATAATTGTGGCATCGACTACGCTGGACCAGTTTTGATCAAAAATAAAGCAGGCCGTGGGTGCAAAATGGTAAAATCGTATGTAGGTATGTATGTTCATTTGTTTTTCAATCAAAGCAATTCACATTGAATTAGTTGGGGACCTTAGTACCCAGACCTTTTTAGCGGCTCTCAAACGATTCATTAGTCGCCGTGGTCAGCCCTTAAACATTTATTCTGACAATGGTTCTAATTTTATAGGGGCTGACTCTGAGTTAGTAGATTTACGTAATTTTCTATCAAATCAAACACACCAAAACAAGATTGTCGATGTTTTAAGTCTGCAAAACATATCTTGGCACTTTATACCTCCCCGTTCCCCCCATTTTGGTGATCTATGGGAGGCGGGTATTAAATCAATAAAGTACCATATTAAGAGAATGACCGCGAATGCAAGATAAACTTATGAACAATTCAACACATTATTGGTGCAAGTAGAAGCAATACTGAACTCGCGCCCGCTTTCCCCAATTTCTTCCGATCCCAGTGATCTGGAACCTTTGATACCTGCACATTTTTTAATTGGGAGAAAGTTAACAACTCTCCCAGAACCAAGCCTTTTGCACATCGAGAACAACAGATTAAGTACATATCAGCATGTGCAAAAATTAACACAGCATTTTTGGAATCGCTGGAATAAAGAATATATCGGTGAGCTGCAGCAACGAACAAAATTGAAACAAAATTTCGACGATCTAATGTCAGTTGGATCCCTTGTATTAATAAAAGAAGACAACATACCATCTCTCTGTTGGCAGCTTGGCCGCGTCATCGAACTTCATCGCGGACGAGATGGGATCTGCCGTGTAGTGTCTATAAAAAGTGCTAGTGGAAAGACATTTAAACGTACAGTGTCAAAAATTTGCGTTCTACCAGTGAACGAATGATAACAGTGAAAGTGGCGATTCTCACGAGTAATTTAATTCAATGTCAGCATTACTCTCATACATGTGTGATTGTTATTTCGAAATTTATGATTATATGTCATTTTTGTTTTTATTTTTTTTGTTACATATTAGATTATCTTTAGATATTGTGTTAGTTTTCTTTCCTTTTTTTACTATCTATTTTATGTATTTGTGTGGTTTTTTTTGTGTTAGAAATTTTTATTCACTAATTTTTTGATTTCTTTGAAAGTCCAGCCTTTCAAGGGGGCCGGGATGTTCAGTTGCGAACATATTAAATAATATTCATTTCACAAGTTTTGTTACAATTCCATGTCTGTATAATCTGTTTATCTTTTGTCTGTTTAAAATCCATAGCAATGCAGATATAAGTCAAATTATGTGCACTTAGTGAGAAACATCTTACAGTGAAATCCGATACAGGGCGAGGTGCCGTAGGTGCCGGTTCATTTCTGTCAACAATTCATTTGCCGAACCTACATTTTGCATTACTTAACCGTCTGGTTTATATATCTTTTACCTAAGTGTATTTTTTTGTTAGACTGGTAGAGCGGTAGATTTAGTTTTTTCTGTAAAAAGAAGACAGTGTTGTTTGGGCACTCGTGGAACGAGTACTGCACGTATGTTGTGTTAATCTGTAAATAAAGTGTATAGTTTTAAAGAACACAGTAATTTTTAATTCAAACAAAGATAATTAGCACAAGCAGTGCAGTGGGTAACTACGTGGTGTGGTCAGAAAGTTTATAAGTTTTCGCCGCAGCAGTTGGGTAACTAGATACGTGTTGTGGTTAGAAAGTTTTAAGTTTCGCCGTAGCATTTCTAAACCCCCCACTACTAATTAACAGTGCCTATTATGAATGTCTAATATCTAATTCTCTCATACTCTTATTTATGTACAAAGATGGAAATTTTGGAACACAGTGTACCAAAAAAATCGTACGGTTCATTTATTAATGGCTTTGGGAAGACTGATTGATTTGGTGAGCAATTTGGGTGGATTTTAGAAGGATGGAATAAAAAAAATGTTAAGGGCGCAGGTGTAAAGGTCTCTTAAATTGGTTTATCTATTGATCGAGTCACTCTCCTGGCATCTGCATTTTATTGTAACCTTGCAATGGAAAGATTTTACAGACTACCAGATGGTAAAAAGTATGCCTATCTAACCTGAAATCTGGATAAGTTTCTGTCGATAGTACCACTCCTAAAAACTAACAAAAATGTCTGGAAATGACATTCTAGTTTTCATTATTACGTAAAAAGTTAGTGAAGGAAAAATCAGTTGGTAGAAAATATGTCACGTGACCCATCCATTTGGACGTGTCTGCGACTATCTAATTCGTCTGGCAGTGATACTTTGACATTCCTTATGATGCAGAGTTCATAAAAAAATTAATTGGTAGAAAATATGTCAATAGCAACTTTTAACGAACACCCTTTCCAGGGCTACCCAGATGTAACTTTCTTATATACATACTCTTGTTCCTCGTCTTCCATACAATAAGAATCATATCGTCTGGCATGGTAGAAAATACAGCAAAAATTTACTATTGCGGCTCCATATCTAGTACGGTTAAAATCAGATAATCTTATAACTTGTAGATAATTTTAATCACATTAGTTTCTAAAAAATACAATTCCATCTATTCGGAAGTAAGTTAGCTGGAGATTGCATCCACTTGAGACATAAATGAGTCATGCTGATTCATACACAACTAAATTTTCACCTGCACTTTTATATAATAAACCTGGGATAACAAATTTTACAAAAACACTTAACGTGTATTACCACCTGTTCACTTAATCATTTTTTCTATTTACTTCCTCTTGAAAAGAGATACAATACAAAAAGTTATGAATTTTACAATAATAAAAGGAAAATGATTTTCAAATATATTTTTATTAAAAAACGGATTCACGCGCGAATTGTTTCTGCAACCCTGTTAGCAGTGTCGTAGCTACCCATCTTGGCGCCCAGGGCAAACATTTAATATTGCGCCCCTAATACCACCATACATGAGGGTACAATTACTCCATTAGGTTTTTAAGTATTCACAATAAAAATACGTTACACATTTTTTAAATTCAGAGGGATTTTATTGCCCTATCATTATGCACAAACGAAAAGTGCAAAATATTGATGATTATAATATACAGTGTGAGTAAAAAGTCTGGAACTAATTCGATAAAAAATTCAGGAATCATTTCTGGAAAAGACGCTCGGACGCGTCAAACTATAATTTTTTTAAAGTGCATCTTTTTTGGTAATTATAGATTTTCGATGGTCTTTTGATTTCGTGCTGTGACGTCATCATCCATTTTTTTTTAAATGGCTCCCCATATTTTTGAAGCCATAGTTGGATAGTGGCTGAAATTACGAATTCAATGATATGCCGCAGTATGACATTGACGTTGATATTTCTCGAAATAATCAAGTTTAAAGTGAAAACAAAAACTCTCAAAGAAAATGAGTTAGCCATGGAATATTGACAGATTGTTTAGAAACGAAAACTATTAAGTCTCCAATTAAATTCTAACAGTTCAGCATTATTTTGTGGATTTCCATTTATTCTCTACTTAAATCATGAAGATCCGGACTTACCAAACAATACTTTATGTTACCAACAGGATGACGCTCTTGCGCAATTATTATGGTCCGGAATTATTAAGACCAAATTTTCCTCAACAGATGGATTGGTAGGAGAGGTACTATTAAGTGGCCTGCACGATTCTCCGACCTTACCCCACTACATTTTTTCTTGTGGGGTTATCTTAAAAAAAGCAAAATTTATTTTAACTGGTCAAATACAATTAATGAATTACAGCAGAGAATCCGCAACAAAATTAGAGCAATTAGACCAGACACCCTTCGCAATGTTCTCCAGGAATTTCGAATACGACTTCTGTATTACCAAGAAGTGCATGGATGGCAATTTCAACATCAACTTAACTGTTATTTTTAATTAATTAATATTATTTTGTCCAATTTACGCCGTTTCCAATTAATGAAACTGTCAATATTCCATGACCAACTCATTTTCTTTGAGTTTTTGTTTTTATTTTAAAGTTGATTATTTCGAAAAGTATCAACGTCAATATCATACTGTGGCATATCACTGAATTCGTAATTTCAGTCATTAGCCAACTACGACTTCAAAAGTATGGAGAGCTATTTAAACTAGTTGTCAACGCATTGACAGAACAGCTCCCTACCCACAGCCACAACTGAACTGGAGGGCGCGTTTGGTGAGCGCCTTCTTTTCGTAATTTTTTGCTCAATTTTTTCCTTATACAACCTATTACGATTTTCGCACATCGTGTAGAGAAAAATACCCTCTATCCGATGCAATACAAAAATATATACGGTCTCATTGAAAAAAATGTTCGATGACGCCATATCTCGGCTCAAAAGTACTTTAAAAAAAACCGCCCCGTCAGTTTCCTATGGACCATCTCTGATATACGTATGCAAAATTTCAGCAAAATCTGTCGAGCCGTTTTCCCGTAAAAGTGCCAACAGACATACACACGCACGCACCCACCTACACACACACACACACACACATACATACGGACGGAAATGTGCCACCTTGCCAAAAAGTCTTAGAATGACCTGAAACGTCCACATTTGATGAAAAACACCATGGTCAAAAAACGACTATCACAATAGCTACCTAGCTCAGCTAGGAAGCTAAAAGATGGACGATGACGTCACAGTAAGAAATCAAAAGACCATCGAAAAACGACAATTATCAAAAAATGCACTTTAAAAAAAATCGTTTAACGTATCCGAGCGTTTTTTCTGGAAATGATTCCTGAATTTTTTATCGAATTAGTTCTAGACTTTTTACTCACACTGTAGGTAATTTTACTCATAATTTTGCGTGACAGAAAGCGCCCCATTTTAATACCTTCCCCGGGAAGTTGGACAAAACTTCTAAAAACGGGACTGTCCCGGAAAAAACGGGACGTCTGGCAATCCTACTTCTTGCGTTCCTCCTCGCGTTCCTCTTTTGTCTTTTCTCTTTTCTTTTTGTATTGCTCCCCTGGTGGCTTTTTTGGCGGCAATATTTTGTTTCAAAGTTTTATATTTGATATTTGATATTATCATTGATTGTGAAGGGCTTCTCAGTCAACGATAATGTTCATTATTTCATTGTAAAAAAAGATTTACTTACACTTAACTTACAATCAATCAGATATTTGAATCTGGTGACTAAGCTAAGTGAATGAACTTAAATTTTCATTTTGTATTATTTACGGTTTTTCTCTGTTTTGTAAGGCAGACGAAGCTTAAAATTACGCCCCGCGGAGCTTGCGCCCCTGGCGGGTGCCCCGGTTGCCCTGCCCTAGTTACGACACTGCCTGTTAGGTAATAAAAATCTAAAAATACTCGTAGAATTTTTCTGCGAACGGAAGTAAATTGTGTTGTGTTTGTTATTGTTTGGTGGTTAGATGAAAGATATAACGCAATAAATTAACCAAAATCTTTGTCGTCTAGTACATCAAAATTTCAATCACTGGGCGACTAATTATATAATAATATAATATAATAATGGGGATAACCCACAATAATAGTGTAAAATGGGCAGTCTTGGATGCACACCTCACCACTCGTCCTTGGCCTTGAACGAAACTAATGCCGTGGTCAAAGTCAAGTGGTGGGAGGTGCATCCAGAACTGTGCACTTTATTGCTTGCTCTAATTTCTTTTCTTCAGCAAGGGATACTTTCAGGTTTACCGTTAATTAAGGGGAGGTCGTCAGGCCAGGGCGCAACGGAATAATTTGAAATAAATAACAAATACGCAGTCAGAAGTACAGTACGGATGGTGCTAGAGAGGATTTAAACAGTGAGCAAAATTAGAATACAGCGGACGAAACGCTTTTGACTGCTGTTAGTTGAAGCTTAGAACCGCGTGCCGGGGCGTGACAAGTTCCAAAAGTGTTTTTTTGTAATTTATTCCTCATTAGTTCTCTAACAATGGCGAGTGGTTGAAGTACATACAAAAAGAATGGTGGATATCTTGCTCCGCTATGCCGACAAACGACGAAAATGATACCAGCTTAATTGTGGGTATAGGCCAAAGCTAATAATAGTTTTGGGCATGGGCTACCTCTAATTGGTATTCTGTGCAAATTCCGAATAATAATACTTAAAATTTTTTAGAAAAGTTCAAATTCTTATATTAAAATGAACCATTTTTGTAAAACTATGTTTTGAGAGATAATCTTTTGTGTCTTTTTCTAAAGATTGTAAGATCCGATTAAGTAGATTATAATTACTATAAAAACGCTCGTTGAATTGTTTATCCTGAATGTGAAAACACACAAGTAACAATACACGTCAAGCAAGTCAATTGTAAAAATTAGTTGCAATATTTTTTACAAAGCAAAACTCAACATGAAGATTTCGTGGACAGTTATATTTCTATGGTACCTCAGTATTGGTAAGCTTCTTCTGAAGTCTTATATAAATTAAAGAAAGTGCTGTTAAAGTAAATTTTTAACAAATTAATGCATCCAAATTGGAGTAATTATTGTTATTTCAAATAGATGCGTAAATTTATTTTCAAAAGGCAAGAGGTTGTGCTACTATCCTGAACTCTAAAACGATAAAATAGATCAGGTCAGGTCATGATCAGATAGAATTTTAGTGTTATTTTAAGCATTCGTGCAAAAACCTCTTTTGGAAGTTTTAATAGGACCTGCAGATATTTCAAGCGACCTAAGTTTTAAACGTTTAAACGTACTTAAAGTATTAATAAAGTCTTCATTATTTTTCAGTTTGCATAGCAGCTGACGAGAATGAAGTAAGAGAAGGGGATATAAGGTTTTTCTTACACACAAGAGAATTGGGTGAAACTGAACTCACAGCAAACAACTTGGGCAAAGTGAACATTGAAAAACCCATTAAACTTATAATTCATGGATGGAACACGAACCACACAGCACTTTGGCAACAGTTAGTTACCGATGCATTTTTAAGAAAAGGAGATTACAATGTTATACTAGTTGACTGGGCTCCGCTTGCTGAATTAGATCCCTTTAGCACAATTCAGAATGTTCCAACAGTGGGTAGGTATTTATTATATCTTTTTGCATTTTATTCCTGCAATAAAGTGCCTACTAGTGCCTATACTAGTGCCTACCAGTACTGCCCATTTTTTGATACTTTAAACACTGGCCCTAAACTGTAAACTATTGTAGGTGCTTCCTAATATCTCTATGGGCACGCAGGTGTAATGCGTATGGACTGGAATTTATGTTAGAAATGGTAGTTTTATATCACTCTACTTTCCCCTATCATTGACTTACTTCATCCAGTGCATCTAACTGCTTCGTGATGGTTCTTTCTCTAGTATTTTATTTAGATATTATTACGGTCCATTCTTGGTCTCCATTCCAATATTAGTTTGGTTATCTTTTGTTTGTGGAACGTGCCCCAATTTTATATTTTGGCAACTTGTTTTATGGCGTCGTTGTCTGACCCGAGTACCTACTCGTTAACTATCACACGGTTTAATACCAAACATAACATTTTTACAAGGTCTCTGTGTTTTGGCTATTTGTCATGTGAATGATAAGCACCATATGCCTGCAGCTGAAAAATATATTGGTTGTACAATTTTCTTTTTATAGCATCATCGCCAGTGTCGTCTGTTTTCGATGTCACACTTTTCCCAGGTTTACGTAGCTCTCTACTTGCTCAAGTTACCTACTATCCATCTCAGCTACAAAACTGTGTCTGCTTCTACTTTGGTCACTGTTTTATTTTTTCAGATGTTCGTTCTTAAGTTGCGAATAATTATAATCTTGCAGCCATATATTGTAGTTTTGCATGTGTTTTGCTTATTAGAACGATGTCGTGGTAAGATGGTTTAGTCTTTGTTCTTCTACATTTATTTCACTAGTGGACCAAACAATTTTGTGAGCACAGAAAATACCACAGCTAAATAGTACTAGTATCTAACTTAGTTTAGATATTTAGATAGACACATCTTGCCAGAATTAAAATAATCGAGGTCTCAAACAATTAAAAAAATATTTCTTCTCAGGTACAAGTATTGGAACCACCATCAGTCAGCTACATAACGAGTCACCAATTCCTTTAGAAGATTTCCATATCGTTGGACATTCATTAGGAGCACCTATAGCAGGATTTGTTGGAAAAACTATTACCAAACTGACAAAATCAAAAGTTTCCAGAATAACTGGTCTTGATCCCTTCGTATGGATACTAGATGGTGAACATGGTAATCTGGAACCCACGGATGCTGCACTTGTAGATATAATACATACAACCGATAGTGAAGACGATCTCATATTTAATATGGGACATATTCACTTTTTTCCTAATGGTGGAGCCGGTCCTCAACCTGGATGTGACGATTCGCGTAAGTCTGAACGGAAATTATTATTATTATTATTATTATTAATTATGCAATAAACCAAAAAAATAAAACGTAGAGGAACGGACTCTAATATCGTACAGAATAATTCTCCCGTTTCGCGGTCGGAACTATGAAACTGACCTTTGTCGTTTATTGTACAAAAAGTTATCGACATAAAAATAACACGAAAAATCGAAGTGCTTTGAGTAATACTACTGAATATAAGTCGAAGAAATCAAATTGTTCTTCAAGCTTCAGTAAAAATTACCTAAAAATTACACACCACGAATTGTAGGTATTTAACAAGATAATTTTTTCAATCCAAGCAACGTAGTTTAAAATGAATTAACGACAATTTTATTTCAATTAATTCACATACAAAGAAATGTGTTGGGAATATTTGACGTTTGGCAGGTACTAAAGTAACTAGATTATACATTATAAATGCACCTACAAATTCTAAACTATGACAACTTATCAACAAGGAAAATTATCGGGGGTAAATACATAAGACATCATTTTTTTATCGATTAATACACGCCTATTCTAAGACCCAATGAGATTTCTTCAATTTCTTAAAATCGACCAATCAACTGTCATTTTAAACGATAAAAACCTACCTAGCTTTCCCAATAACTGATAAATTTGCGCCTCGCTTTTAATCAAGTATGCTGTGAATGGTAGTTTTGAAATTTCTACCTTGACAACTGTCACTGTCATATTATTTTCGAGTTTTCTTGCAACGTCGTTTTAAATTGTCCGTATAATGTAGTTGTGTATTAATCTCCCTAAAATACATTCGAGATCATTTTTTATAAGATAAATACATTTCAAATTGTATTCAAATTTTATTGCCATTCGGCAAAAAATCTCGAATCAAGGGAAGTAGAAAAAATCGCTCGAGCAAGCTCTCGCGATTTTTTCACTACCTTGATTTTTGATTATTTGCCATGACAATAAAACTTTCATACAATTAAACATGTATTTATCGATAAAAAAATGATCTCTTATGTAGGGTAAACTACCCAATTATTGGCACTTTAAGGTATCACCGCGTTACAAAATGGCTTAAGAAGTCCGTTTCTGCCCATGCAGAACTGATTGAAATGAAAATATAAACACTGAAATCCGCAGAATCGGATTATGTACTGAAAATCGCTTCATGACAATATTTTTTATTAAATTTTACAATAATATTTTAGAAACACATTTTGCCAGTTATTGGCACCAAAATCCATTAATTGGCATACGTAAATTTCTAATTATTGGCACCAAAGCCTAGTAATTGGCATACCCAGTTTTCTAATTATTGGCACCTCGACATTCACGATTATTACACTTTAAACAGTTTGGTCGATAGATAATTAGTAAATAATTTTATTATAAGTGAAAATTACAAACTTCATATTCAGTGTAGCTTTATTTTTCGAAAAATCGGAAAAAATATTAGGTCAACTTTTTTTATGCCATTTTTTAGAACATGTTTTACACTGGGAATTTTTTGCATATAAACTATAATGGTTTATTAAACACTTTTTATGATAATGTGCGAGTGCATGATACATTTAATACCGCAGTAAGTTGGTTTTGTAAATACTTTTAATGGAATTGGTGACCGTTCCGTACATCCCATTTCCGTACAAGGCAAAATCAGTGATAGTTCCGTACACGATTCACGTACTAGGGATCATTTGTAAGAAACTGTCATTAGCAATAGTGGTAGTTGCGTTTCCCGTTTAGTGCGTCATCACAAACCTCTACTTGGTTTGAGTGCCGTTTCGTGCGCTGACCTGCTGATAATGCAGTAAGCCACTAATTCGAGTTTATCTTTCCAATACAAGGCTGTTAATAACTAGACTTCAATGCGAAAGTGTATGTTGATTTCTGTCCTATTGTTTTCAAATGTTAATGTTTTTTTTTCGGGTGGGGGAGACTTAAACGCTCCGCTCGCTTCTCTCGCTCCGTTTGCCCACAGACCGGAAATAGTGGGCCGTGGAACCAATTTTTTGGCCGTATTCAGTGACAGGCAACACCACTTTTTGGCCGGGTGGTTCTTAGAATGCTCTCCTAGTATATGGTCACTAAGGGATTGTACCTGTACGCAACTACCTCTATTGCTAATGACAGTTTCTTACAAATGATCCCCAGTATCGCGACACGTGCATCGTGTACGGAAATGTCACTGATTTCGCCTTGTACGGAAATGGGATGTACGGAACTACGATACTCTTTTAATGCAAATAAAGTGTGCCAATAACTGGGAACAGTTATTGGAAAAGGGAAAAACTAATAATTGGCACCGAGTGCCAATCATTAAATTTTGTACATTATTGGTACTAATTGTTGGCACCCCTTAAATATTGTTTCCAGCTTAAAGTTTGAAGGTTAGAAGGTGATTTTATTTAAATTTAAACCATAAACTTTTACTATATCCATATAAAATATTTACATTCAGGAAAACTCTGACCCTCTAAAATATCTTACACATGCATGACCTAGTGAAAAACTTAGTAACTTACGTTTAAAGCAGCAAAGTTGCACTCCACTTTTTCAAACGCTGATTTAGACAGTTCACATGACACAGTTATGTTGGTAATACAGTTTTCATAAACACAATGTTGCCAAATACGAAAAATTTTAATAAAATTTACCATAGATACTGCAGACATTAAATAAATATATAAAATATAATGGGGGCCAATAACTAGCACAGTGCCAATAATAGTTTAGATAGTTTACCCTATTTACCCCCGATAAATACATGTTTAATTGTATGAAAGTTTTATTGTCATGGCAAATAATCGAAAATCAAAGCAGTGAAAAAATCGCGAGAGCTTGCTCGAGCGATTTTTTCCGCTTCCCTTGATTCGAGATTTTTTGCCGAATGGCAATAAAATTTGAATACAATTTAAAATGTATTTATCTTATAAAAAAATGATCTCTTATATATTTACCCCCGATCAATACACAACTACATTATACGGACGACGCCGACGTTGCAAGAAAACTCGAAAATAATATGACAGTGACAGTTGTCAAGGTAGAAATTTCAAAACTACCATTCACAGAATAGTTGATTAAAAGCAAGGCGCATATTTATCAGTTATTGGGAAAGCTAGGTAGGTTTTTATCGTTTAAAATGAAGTTGATTGGTCGATTTTAAGAAATTGAAGAAATCTCATTGGCTCTTAGAATAGGCGTGTATTAACCGAAATAATACACGCCACGGGACCCAAAAGAATTGTTTCAACTGGCCAATTTCAAGAAGAAAAATAATCACTATAATAATTGGTTGAAATGAAAAATATTGACCATTACTTCTGGGAAATGTCAAAAAATAACCGATTTGTCTAGGTGCACGCTATAATGTGCACGAAAAATTAAAAATTGCGGGCACGCGAAACTTCATCATTGCGTATACGTTATACATTATACTTTCGTTAGTTCTGAACACCGTCAGCGGTTTCGGTGGGTAGGCAGGTATCGCATAGAGTAGCAGTAGTATACTTGGGCCGCCGAACAGATGGAGTGATCACCCTGCAAGAACGTGCTCTAGGCGGGACCACTGTCAATTTATTTAGGACAACCGAATCGCAGTGATGCGCTTTCTTTAGACCCAACGAAGTCGCATCACTCCAATTCGGTCGTCATAAATTACTATTGGCCCCGTTAGAGCACGTTCTTGCAGGGTGATCACTCCGTCTGTTCGGCGGTCCAAGTATAGTAGTAGTTTGATGTCCTTGCGCTGGGCGAGTTCGACCCCCGTAGAGGTTAGTTTATTTTTCTTATATTTCTATACAATATCTTTTATTTACAAAAAAAATCGTGGTCTGGTCTCCGTCAGTTAAGTGCGGCATGTTTCAAAAATGCGGTCTCTCAGTCTGTTTCCTTTCATAAATTTCTTTGTTACAAGTTTCAACACAATATTTAATAGTGTCGCGCATTTCGCGTGCCTGCAATTTTCAATTTTCAGGAAATATCATATTTAAATCATATTTATATTTTTAGTTTTCGACGGATGTAGTCATATGAGAGTCACATATTTGTTTGCCGAGGAACTGGAAAATGAAAGAGGATTTTTAGGAACGAGATGTGACAGTATGCAGTATTTTAAAGAAGGTCTATGCAGAAATGAACGACGAGTCACGATGGGTGGTGATCTAAAACTATCGGATTCTGGGAACTATTACTTTTATACAAATCCTAGCTATCCCTATTCCATGGAATCGACTATTGAATTTTAAATTACAATTATTGTAATTGCTATCGTAAATAAATACATGGATCAATATTATACTACATGAGTGGTACTGGACCGATCGAACAACTACCCCTCGGGCAAATACCCCGCCAGGCATTGAATTATAGAACTAAATCCAGATTTTATGTACTACGAGATCCATACTATAATCCATACTATAATTTCAATGCCTGGCGGGGTATTTGCCCGAGGAGTAGTTGTTCGATCGGTCCAGTACCACTCATAACCGCCCCATAATTCGGCAAATAATTAGCTCTTGCTAATACTTACACCAAGCGTGTAAGTATATATAAAGCAAGCAATATTGCGTAGTTCGAGTGTGTAGGGAGAAGCATCGTACTGATGAGTCCCAAAAGGACGAAACCAGTGGTCTACGGTTTTTCGTGCACATTCGAAACATGCAATATTGAAAAAAATAATTTTTATACTACATGTTGGTCTATGAGCAATTAATTTTTTGTTACAAAAGCAGCTCTGCACACATAGTGTAAATACCATAGAGTTATAGCACTTGGCGAAAATCGTATTAAAGTTTTCATATGTACAAATTTTATAAGGAATACTATATTTTATAATTTTCAATCCATTTTACATTTTAATTATCAACAACAGTGATTACTGGTAAAATTGTTACCATTGTTGCAGAATGTCTAGCCTCTAGCGACCGTCGATTGTGAAATAAAACAATGACCTGACCTGCAAACTATAATTTTGGTAGGGTTCCGGCCAAGGTCGACATTAAAGAAAGGCTATTATATTACAGTTTTGGTCAGTGTGAAAATACAAATTGTATGTTCAATAACAGATTGAGTGGTAAAATATGAGCAGTAAAAAAAGTGGAAACGAGGAGTGACATATCTTCAAATGAGTAGCTCAATAAATATTTGAATGCGTGAAAATTCAATTGGGCAGTAAAATGAATAAAGGGGCAGTAACGCGTGTGCAGTCATAAAATCAGAATGGGTCTGTTAGAAATCGTGGGACAAGTAGTACGCAGTACAAAATATGATCAGCCTTTTAAATGATACATACATATAATGTTTATTTAAGTTAGGCAGCGAAATAAAAAATAACAATTTAATTAACAATAATGTAGATACGAATGTAGATATTAAGAAAAAAATTTAATTTATTGCACCATTAAAATTATTGTATACTAACGACTGAGACTTACAACGCTCCGCTTGACCTTAACCTGACAGATTTTTGGACAAAAAGTATCAGTTGTAAGCGTTTATAATGTTATTCTCTTCAAAGGCGCGCTTTTTCATGTGAATAATATTTGAAAAGAATAATATAAACGCTAACGACCGACACTTTTTAATATAAAAGTCTGTCAGGTTAAGGTCAAGCGGAGCGAAGCGAGCGGAGCGTTGTAAGTCTCAGTCGTTAGCATCCAAATGATGCATTATTCGATGCAGCATTACAAAAATGCTTTTGTGGTGCAATGCGGTGCAATTTAGAAGATGCAAAGGGATGAAACAAAATTAATATTTTTTTTACTTGTGAGGGGCTGAGTTCAGCATTTTAAACATTTCTATGGGAAAACGGGGAGGGGTGCGTTGAATAAATTAAAAGGTGCAATGCTAGTTTAATAGATCCAAGCACTCGCAACTCAGTGATAAGGTAATGAGCGAAACGACCTAATATTTATAGGCAAATCTCTTCCGATTGACCGTTCACAGTGCGTAAGCTGCGCCCCTTTTAACGGAAGTGTGCCGCTCTTTTCAATGAAAATGACGTTCGATTTTGCCAAACGTCGAGAACTGGCGAACTATTTATCTAACTGCCCATTAATACATTATACTGCCCATTCAATCATTTTACAGCTCAAATAATAATTGTACTGGACATTTATTTAATCTGTCGCTCGAGCAAGTTTTGAACTGCCGCTGTAGGATTAAATAACCGACCAAATTCTTTTATATTGCTGGCCACGTTCTACTGCCACATTAAGTTAATTACCGCCAAAAACGTTTAATACCGCCCGCGTGAATTTTTAACTGCCCGATGAAACTGCCTGGATGTTAAAACAACCGCCCAAATAATTACTTCCCTTAAGGAAATACCTAATATTTTAACTGACTTTCACATTTCCACAAAATAAAGGAATTTAAATTTTATTTGAAAAATATATTTGAGCAGACTTATATCGACAGACTGATTGAAAAGGCAAGTTGCTAAATGAAGTGTTCTGAAATGTGTCTGTACTATAGTATATGGAAGTACATTCTTCGTCTCCCACGTGGCATCCACTGCTAAGTTTGTGCGTTATACATAAACCCCATAAGATTGAAACCAGTAACTTTGAGACTGCAGTTATTTTATGTTCTCCGTGGATAAATTCAATATTTTTATTTTTGGATTAATAAAATTCGTATCGTTATTAGGTACGTCATAAAAATTAAAATTCTCTAATGTACATTTTCTCAATTTCATAGAAATTCTTCGTACGCTTAAAATCCAGATAATCTTATCAAAAATACAATCCCATCTATTCGGAAGCAAGTGATCTAGAGATTGCATCCACTTCAGACACGTACGGCTTGGCTGATTCATACACATAAGTCAATATTTTACTTAAGCACTTTTATGTAACAAATCTGGGATAACTTTACAAAACATTTCGTATCTTAACAGCTATTACATATTAATTCACTTAATCAATTTTTCATTTTACTTCTTCCTGAAAGAGATGCAATTCGATCAAATAGATGAAACCACCAGGAAAAACCTCGTTAAATAATTGATATTGGGTTGAAAACTCATAAATAAATGGAATCATTAATAAGACTAGGTCTGTGACGCAATGGGGAAGACCCGCTTAATCGAATTTATAACTTTTAGTACTGTAGTATCAAGCATAAATAGAATATGTATCGCGTACCACGTAAAAATTTTGATTATGTGCCGTGCTGAACGAAAAAATTGCAACTTAGAAAGCAGCATGACCGGGATGGCTAAAACGCGCGCTTTCTGTGGCGTAGGAGACCCATCCGTTGCGCCGCGGTGTTTACGCGTCTCCCTGGAAAAAGTGGGAGGAGTCGAGAAATAAACGAGCGCTCAGGGTGCAAACGGATCGGTTTGCGCATATGAAAAAATTCCTACCTAATCTGTCGGGCCCAGTGGTCAAGTACGTCACCAGCGTCATTCAAATATTGTGTGTCGAGCGTGACGCATGTTTCGTATTTAATTATGACGAAAATAAGACTCAAATGTAAAAATCGAAAGTTGCGGAATTTGTTTTGGGTAGTAAACTATTCAATATGACCATTTTCAAAATTTGCGGGTTTTCCCCATTCAAACGTGTGACGTCATAGAATTTACCCAAAAGTTTTGGGAAAAGAGTATCTTATACTTGTAGTAAAGCGTTCTACGAATAGTAAGGAGAGAGTATGATTTAGATAGTCGAAGAAGTGAGACAAATTGCCCTCGTGGCGTTTGAAGACTATACCTGCCGCGGCGAAAGAACCTGTCACGTGTTCTGCGCGAAAAACCAATTTACGTAGATATATTTTTGGAGAGGTAAACGACAATAATTTATTTTTATACTGTTAGTTTATGTTTGTGAATTCCAAACACTGTTTCAGAGTATGAAAAATTCATATTCAATGCATCAGATAACAGCGCTGTCGTTATTGTCAGTAGCTGCAGCATTGCTTCTCAGAAAAACTCAACAAAGGAAACAGAGAAAACAACGTAGATGGTGGATTCGTCCAGTGAACAAAAAAAAAGTTAGTCAAGGTGATTACCATAATTTGGTCCAAGAGATGAGGTTGCAAGATACAGAACTCTTTTTTAATTACACAAGAATGACGGTACAAATGTTTGACAACTTGTTATCTTTGGTTGGTCCAGTTTTGAAAAAAACATCAAATCGGCCTGCACTTACTGAGGGATGTCGATTAGCAATGACATTAAGGTATGTGCCAGTAAAAAATATTAAAAGAGAATCAACGTAATACGGATTTTTTAGGTTTTTAGCAACAGGAGATTCTATTCCAACAATTGCTTTTGCTTATAGATGTGGTAAATCCACCATCTGTGAAGTGTATCGGGAGACATGTCAAGCAATTTGGATTAAATTGAACGAAATGGTTATGAAACCTCCAAATACAGATACGTGGCTAAACATAGCGAATGAATTTGCTCGTTTATGGCAATATCCTTGCTGTTGTGGGGCTATAGATGGCAAGCACGTTGCTATTAAATGTCCGAACAATTCTGGATCGATGTATTTTAACTACAAGAAATTTTTTAGCATTATATTATTAGCGATCTGTGATGCTAAATACAACTTCATATATGTAAACATAGGAGCTTATGGATCTGAAAGTGGAGGTATTTTTAGAAGGTCTTCTTTCGGGTACCATCTAAGGAATGGAACTTTGAACTTGCCAAATAACTGTTTATTACCAGGAAACAAATGTTCCATTTCCTAGTTTTTTTGTTGGAGATGACTAATTTATTAAGACCGTATAGTGGAAGATTTTTGCCTGAAGACAAACTGATTTTTAATTATCGATTAAGTGGAGGGAGGAGATACATAGAAAATACTTTAGGAATACTGGCGGCTAGATGGAGAACTTTTCACAAAACAATTAATGCTAATCCAGAGTCAGTTGATTTTATTATTAAAGCTACCGTTTGTCTTCACAATTATATTAAAATGAATGACACATGTAGATCTTCAACTGACGGACAATATTGTTCACAAGCATTTGTAGATCGTGAAATAAATGGTTTAATTCAACCTGGAGAATGGCGAGATGTTGTAAATAATGGCAACGCTTTGCAACCTTTAGCTACTTTAGGCAGAAGGTTAGGAACAAGAAATGCTGCTAGAAGTGATTTTTTAAATAGAGACGTGATGAAAGATTATGTTAATACTGTTGGAGCTGTGGAGTGGCAAATAGACTACATTCGAAGAGTGTAAAGAAAAAATTGTCAAATTTTTGTTTGAAGTTAGTTCTAGGAAGTATTAATAGTTATTAGGTAACTTGAGATAAGTAAAAAATAAAATTTGTTTTGCATACTTTTAGAAATTTTATTGGTGTTGAACCTTGGAATCATTTACTTTTTTTGCAATATATTATTAATTTCAAAAATGGCCTCGTCACACAGATCTTCAGGTAATCTTTCGAGAGTCTTTGTCACAAACACACCAAATGCATCTACATGTGTTCCCCCATTTGATGGCTTCAAGGTAGTTTCGGCTGCATTTGCAATACGTTCGATGAGATTATTTATGGAAGGTTCCAGTGGCGGTTTCTCCTTAAGGTCAATTGGTCAATGACCCTCCTAAAATATTCTAATCAAAACCATAATTTTAATTAAAATATTTTTTGTCTAACAGTCTCAAATTTAAAATCCTCAGCGGACTGCATTCGCAGCAATACTAGAAATAGCCAAGCGTCAAGCCGCGCTGCGCGCTCGCTAGCAAGCCGGGACATTATTCAAATTGACCCTGCACAGCTCTTATGGCTTATGGAGAAATGCATGTAAAGAAGAACAGTGATAGCAGATGGCGAATTCTTGAGTGGAAGTGAGAGTCACCTTTTACTCCTATATCTCCAACGTGGCCAATGTCCCGATGACAACTGCGCAGAATCGAGTTTAGTCCAACAGTATTCAGTTATATTTTCTCTGGATCTCAGTACTCTGCTCAGTTCTTCTTAGATAGCAGGCGGGAAATCTTTCTTTATTGTCGCGGTTGTGAACTGTGATAGTTGTGAAGTTCTGATCGTTGAGAAATTTTGTGTGTGTTTAGCAAAACAAGATGAGTGTTGTTGAGGATATATTTGCCTTAAAATCAGCTGGAACATTAAACTATGAACGCCAGCTTGAAAAGAGGGAAAGTGGACGGCCGAAACCAAAACTGAATTTGAAGCAGACAACAAAGGATAAAGGTAAAAATGTCCAAAGCTATTTTAAAGAATCGATGTACAATTTGTGCGACTGGATTTGTGGATGCAGTGTTAAAAATGCGTTCTTTTGCTATCCGTGCTTATTATTTTCAGTTGATGCTATATGGGCTAAAAATGGAGTAACCGATATTAAACATTTAAAAGACAAAAATAAAAAGCATGCTTCTTTCCGTACTCATATAAATTGTTCAGTTACGCCAGTTTAGGGCGTGTACACATAAGCGTTGATTGACTATAATCAGTCAACGACATAAGACAGCAACTTTATAGTGTGTATCACAAAATCAGTGCACGACTTTAATGAATGAATACTTCGGTATATTTTAAACAAATTAATTGATTGTGTAAAATTTTGCGGAGTCTTTGAAATTGCATTGCGCGGTTATGTATATATTTTGAGTATGTATTAATTATAAGTCCCAAAACTAAAATTACCTCCCTGGATATTAACCCACGAGCCGCCACTGGAAGGTTCGTTTTCCTTATCACCTCTTTTTCTTTTTGCTGACCGAGGGGTAGAAAGTGGTCTGACTATAGACACTTTTGGC
The DNA here is from genome assembly GCA_963966045.1 of Xestobium rufovillosum. Taxonomy (NCBI): domain Eukaryota; kingdom Metazoa; phylum Arthropoda; class Insecta; order Coleoptera; family Ptinidae; genus Xestobium; species Xestobium rufovillosum. The sequence goes on from OZ014504.1 coordinate 18,215,469, forward strand.
ATAAAGGGCTTCTCCTGGTCTGGTGCTTCCACAATTAATACTAGAATATTATAATACACATGCGTAGGTATACTTAGATGATTCAATGTATAATTTGTTCTTTACGTACCACTACTACGCGGGAAACTTTCTGACGTGGTCGCGTTTTCTTCAATATTCTCTAACGACACTAAAATAATAATATTAAAACCAGCAATGAACACATTGTACATAAATATACTGCACGGTACCTAATTGACTATCAATTGAGAGGTCATCAATTTCCTCTTCACTGTAAATAACTGACTCCGAATTGTCTGTAGATGGTGAAAACATTGCATTATGTGACCACGTATTTGCGTTTTGATCAGCTGAAGCTGATGTACTTGCTTTTGCAAATTTTGACTCATCAAGCCTTCAAAAACAAGAAAATAACATAAATTTACACATATGTAATTTTAGAAACATCAACTTACTTTCTAGACACTTGCATTGCATCTAAAAAGCTTAATGTTTCCATTAGATGCCAGGGTTCATGCTCCAACTGTCCGTTTCCACTTTTGCGGGCTATTTTAATGTTTTCTTTCCTGTACTTCTCGCGAAGTGCCTTAAATCTACTTAAGACTTGTTGAACTGAAAATTAATACTTTAATTTAGAAAGAAATTACAATATTTAATTATTTTCTAGACTTACTGCTACAATTTAGAGCTTCTGCAACTGCTTTTATGCAATTCTCTTTTATAGTTCTGGTTTTAAACCCGTTACATCTTTTGTCCCATATCGGAGGGTACGTAGACACCAATTCTGCTAATAAATCGTCAAAATTCTTTTCATTTTCACCAATTTCTTTAAAATTATGAGATAAAAACAAAACAACCACACCGAACAAAGCAAAATGTAAACTAACTGCAGAACCACGTGGAACTGTTGTGGATCAGCTGTAGAGTTGGCTACTGAGTGAGTGATTCGAAACATTGAGTCGAATCACATGCCTGATTCAAAAGAGTCGATTCAGTAAAATCAGAAGAGTCGACTCTGTGACTCATAGATGAGCGGATAAACACCAATCATTCTCCGAGTGAGTGATTCACTTTTACTGCTTACTTGAATCTTGTAGTCGCAAGAGTCGATTCTTGAAATGACTTGGTGAGACAAATAATTGTGCTTGTTGCATTTTAAGCCAGTAGGACTCTTATAAATACAATGATACAATCCTACTTTGGATCTGAGTCGTGCCGCGAAACGTGTGAATCTAATTATCCCGTAAAAAGTAATCTGATAACATCGCCGCCAAGGGGGACTGTTTATATGAAGTTTCTCCTTCTTTTTAGTGTTGACTTTGTGATTTAATAAAATGCCTGTGTATTTCGGAAAATTTTTAAAGTTTTAAGTTTCGCACCAAATACATTTTGAAGGCAATCTGCCGAGTACAGTATTTAGCCAGTTCTTTTAAAATTCATCAAAATGCACATGCACTTTGTTAAACAACAAATTCACCACTAACATGAAACCGAATCTTCGTGTTTACAGACTACTTTCGCGGCGATGTTAGCAGATTAGTTTTAAAGGGACATTATTGAGTTATTCAATTTGAATTCACTCGGATTGGAAGCATTAAAAATGAGTCGATTCTGCCAATGTTTCAGTGCGTTTGCTTGGTTCGGCAGGTGACTGGCGACCCGGCGCCAGACAATAGAAACTATTTTCAATTCTACACTGACCTGACTCATGATTCGATTCAGTGAGTCGACTCAATTTACTGTTTCGAAACAACTGTATCGAAACAATAAAGTGAGTGATTCTGCCCATCTCTAATCAGCTGTTTCCGGCCGCACCTCACGTGATGCGAACAGGACTTGTCATTGGTGCTTGTAGAGCACGCTTCTCATGTGCAGTGCCAAGAGTTTGGAGATTGCAAACTTCAGCACCGCACGGCAGTGTGGTAGCTACCTATCTTGGCGCCCAGGGCAAGCATTTAACATTGCGCCCAGGGATCAGGGAGGAGAAGATAGGAAGCGCAGCGACTGCGTCGATACTAGCACCTTCTATAGGCTCAAATGTTAACTAAACCTCTCCCTGATCCCTGATTGCGCCCCTAATATCACCATACATGAGGGTACAATTACTTCATTAGGTATTTAGGTATTCACAATAAAAATACGTTACACATTTTTTAAATTCAGAGGGATTTTATTACCCTATCATTATGCACAAACGAAAAGTGCGAAAGATTGATGATTATAATATACAGTGTGAGTAAAAAGTCTGGAGCTAATTCGATAAAAAATTCAGGAATCATTTCTGGAAAAAACGCTCGGACGCGTCAAACTAATTTTTTTGAAGTTAATCTTTTTTGATAATTATAGTTTTTCAATGGTCTTTGGATTTCGTACTGTGACGTCATCGTCCATTTTTTTAAATGGCTCCCCACATTTTTGAAGCCATAGTTGGACAGTGGCTGAAATTACGAATTCAATGATATGCCGCAGTATGATATTGACGTTGACATTTTTCGAAATAATCAAGTTTAAAGTGAAAACAAAAACTCTCAAAGAAAATGAGTTAGCTATGGAATATTGACAGATTGTTTGGAAACGAAAACCATTAAGTCTTCAATTAAATTCTAACAGTTCAGCATTATTTTGTGGATTTCCGATTATTCTCTACCCAAATCATGAAGATCCGGACTTACCAAACAATACTTTATGTTACCAACAGGATGAGGCTCCTGCGCAATTATTATGGTTCGGAATTATTAAGACCAAATTTTCCTCAACAGATGGATTGGTAGGAGAGGTACTATTGAGTGGCCTGCACGATTCTCCGACCTTACCCCACTACACTTTTTCTTGTGGGGTTATCTTAAAAAAAATAAAATTTATTTTAACTGGTCAAATACAATTGATGAATTTCAGCAGAGAATCCGCAACGAAATTAGAGCAATTAGACCAGACACCCTCCGCAATGTTCTCCAGGAATTTCGAATACGACTTCTGTATTACCAAGAAGTGCATGGATGGCAATTTCAACATCAACTTAACTGTTATTTTTAATTAATTAGTGTTATTTTATCCAATTTACGCCGTTTCCAATCAATGAAACTGTCAATATTCCATGACCAACTAGGTAATTTTCTTTGAGAGTTTTTGTTTTTATTTTAAACTTGATTATTTCGAAAAGTATGAACGTCAATATCATACATCATACTGTGGCATATCACTGAATTCGTAATTTCAGCCACTATCCAACTACGACTTCAAAAGTATAGAGAGCCATTTAAAAAAATGGACGACGACGTCACAGTACGAAATCAAAAGACCATCGAAAAAGGGGAATTACCAAAAAAATGCACTTAAAAAAAATTGTTTGAGGTATCCGAGCGTTTTTTCTAGAAATGATTCCTGCATTTTTTATCGAATTGGTTCCAGACTTTTTACTCACACTGTAGGTAATTTTACTCGTAATTTTGCGTGACAGAAGCGTCCCGTTATAATACCTTCCCCAGGAAGCTGGACAAAACTTCTAAAAATGGGACTGTCCCGGAAAAAAACGGGACGTCTGGAAATCCTACTTCTTGCGTTCCTCCCCGCGTTCCTCTTTTCTCTTTTGTCTTTTCTTTTTGAATTGCTCCCCTGGTGGCTTTTTTGGCAGCAATATTTTGTTTCAAAGTTTCATATTTAATATTTGATATTATCGTTGATTGTGAAGGACTTCTCAATCAACGATAATGTTCATTATTTCATTGTAAAAAACATTTACTTACACTTAACTTATAATCAATCAGATATTTGAATCTGGTGACTAATTTAAGTGAATGAACTTACATTTTCATTTTGTATTATATACGGTTTTTCTCTGTTTTGTAAGGCAGACGAAGCTTAAAATTTCGCCCCCTGGAGCTTGCGCCCCTGGCGGGAGCCCCGGTTGCCCTGCCCTAGTTACGACACTGCCGCACGGTACGGACGGACAACAAGTCTGCACCGGCGCACGCCGTTAGCGTGTTGTCACACTAAGCGTTATTACCGCTGCTGCTAAAACGCTCCTGTTTGACGGGATGGTAATATCACACGGTATTAAATGAGAGCAGTCACATAGGTGCGGTGTCGCCGCACCAACCGGATGCAACCGCATCATGCTGCGGCGGCGCGGGATAACAGGACAACCGGATTGAAACAAAAACACACGTAGTTGCACGTTGGTCGTCACATTGAGCGTTGGAAAGGCAGCGGTGTTTTAAATTTCCTACCATGTTTGATGTAGATTTATTAATCGAGTGTTTCCATGGGAAACAAGCACTAGACATTCGGTAATACCCAAAAAACTTTTTGTCGCGCATTCGAATATTTTCATAAAACTTCGCAAACCTATTACTAGATTCTCGTTTCGAATTGAAAGGATCAATCCAATATTGACGATCTATCTGCTTTCGCAATAACCCCTCCGTTTCATGCGTTTTTGCAGGAGCGGTAATAACGCATAGTGTGACAACAGACTTTAAGTTTCAATCTGAATGCTTACATTGAACGTTCCGCGTCAAAGATTTGTGCACGGCACTCCAAAACAACAGCACTGCACTGCCACCTATCTGAATCAGGCTTTAGGTTATCGTAAGCACAAAATTGGTATTTTTGTGGGTTAAGCCAGTTTTGTGTTACTCTGGCATTATGGCATGACGCTAAGTCTGACCAAAATATTATATGATGAGGATGATGAGCGCTAATAAAATGAAAGATTAATTTTAATTAATTAATTTACATGTGTAGCCTTTAACGTTTCACCTCTGACTCGCCCAACATACGAACTATAAATTTTAGTTATTGAAATATTGCACACTAGCATGCTAACACTTTATCAGAAAATTTGGCAACCTCTTTAAATTTCACATTATTTGGGAAATCATTGATATTGTCGGTGTAGAAATCTTCATTTTCCTTCATTTTTGCGTCTCCCATAGCGAAATATTTTTCGACGTCCTTAATAGAGTCCGGATTCTAGGTCAAATGCCTTCTTGTCAATTTTTCAGGCTAAACTCTCAAACCAAGTTTTAAATCTAACTCACGAAAAACCGAGACGAATGACACCTATTTGTTCCGGCCTAAACGCCTATTTTGATCAAAAGTCCGATTTTCTGCCTATTTCGTGGTTTTTTAGAGCCTAAAATAGGCCAATTGCCAATTGCATAATTTAGCAGTGTAACCATAATATAAACACTATGGTATGCTACGGCGCATATCGCTCCTTGCTCCTCCCACTTCGATGACGTAAAATCGAGGTGGCCGTTCGAGAGACATCAACCATATACCTACTTAGATCTACATTATGTGACAAACAAATAGCGCGAATGCAAGATTTGAATTGTTACACTTCAAAAAATTTTAGCTGTAAAACTCTTCTCAATTAGGTACCTAATCATTTTCTTGAATAAGCTCACCCCTATCCAAAATTACTCGTCTTCATCTCCAACAAACCATTTCTTAATTTCCATACAAAAACTTTCCTCAAATACTGTAATTTTCCTATTTGACTCAAACATTTTTCACTGACAATTTCTATATTAAGTCATACTTGTTCCTTTTTTAGCCACCGCACAATTTGGCATTTTGACGCTTGTCACTTAACGTTCGCGCCGATAAAGCAAAAACACATCCGCCAACCGGATCTTTCGGAGACTTCGCACCAATTTCGCCCCGATGTGACGTCATGCGCAGTGCGAGACGGGTTCCGGTCGGCAGCGTAGCACGGCATGAGTGTAACTGTTCTGGCTGTCAGAAATGGCATTTCGTGTTAGAATCTTGTTTTTCTTTAAGTTGGCAGTAAAGTTCCGAATTAGCAAGCCTGGTTAACTGTAACTGTCAGTGTCAGTTCGTTCAGTGGCCACCTTAGAAGAGGGAAGAGTATAGGTACATAACGCCCGATCTTTGCCTTGCACGTGAGTGTTACCAAATTTTGAGCAGATTTGGTGCCAAAGAAAGTGGCGGAATAAGGTTACTGTTTAGAATTTATGCAGTTTAATGCAAAATAATGAAAGTAGTGTTTGTAGTAGTAGTTTGTAGTAGTAGTTTGTAGTAGTAGTAGTGTTAGTCACATTATTTTAAGAATTTTCGTCCAACTTCGGCGTAAAAAGACCAAGAAATTTAGGTTACGCCCCCTACCTTGGTGATAAATGGTAACACGAACACCTGCTTTGTTACTCTTCCTCTTCTTCCTTCCTCTAGACGTCGATATGGATGGTTCAATTTTTAAATATAGTCCCATAACGTCGTGCGACATGGAACGGTCATTTTCAAGAGTAAAAAACGCATTGACTGAAAAACGTTCTAGTCTTACTCCTGAGCAACTGAGTGTGTAGCGCAAATGCTCCATTCTTCTAGTCTAACAGTATACTGATGCTAATTTACTGTGATGTTTCGTTTGTTGAGTGCTTTTTTAGACTTTTATCTTTGTTTATTTGTGTTTTTTTTAGAATTTCATCGTTGTTTTTACAGAATTCTATCGTTCTGTTGCGTTTGTGAATTTTGAAATCTGAATAAAGGTTTTTGCCTAAACTGTATATGTTGCCATTTTTACGGCCTAAATTGGCCTTTTTTATTGCCTATATTTAGCTTCTATTTTCATATTTTTTAGGGCCTAAAATCCGGACTCTATTAATAATGACTTTGTTGTTGGTAAAAAAACTTGCCTTGATGCACGACAACATGCATGTACAGGTAAAACCACCTTACTTTTTATGCATGTCACAAAATGTAACGATTGAGAGTCGCCTTACGTAAAATGACAAGTCATATAAATTGAATGTGCTAAAAAAGAATAAAGAAATATTTGAATGTCTAAACACAACACTATTTTGTTGCACGATTGCCGCTTAATTTGTTGACGTTTCCCGGTTGACTTGACAGCTATTATTCTGAAAGCGTCAAGTTTCGTTAGCTTTTGTTGTTTTTGGTGTTTTAAACCCTTGTTTTCTTTGTACATCAACTTTTGCGGTAAAAATCTGTTCTTTTGAGAACTAAAATAGTGCTCCTAGTTATTTATTATCGGTGTTGTTATTGTTATTGTTGGTATAATGCCCAAGTTCTTAAACAGTCGGTGTAAGGAGCTTGTAGCGTCCCTTATCAACTATTTTGAAAGATAATTCGAAAATAATGGACCCATATTACCATTAAATTCAATTAGAGAGGTAAATTGAATTTTAATATTTTGAAATTGAGTACCATAAACTCTTGTGGCAACAGTGTTGATATGAAGCCGATGACGTGCATAAAAAGTAAGGTGATTTTCCCTATACTCGTTTCAACTGGTTAAGTACCTATGCATTTGGGACACTTCCTTTTCCCAGAATTTTAGACCATTTCTGCCTGGTTGACTTTGAAATTACAATCTCTATTTAATGCGGGATTAGTCAAAAGTCTAGATCTTTCTGATGTTTTTGGTAAATTCATACTCGGAACGTTCTTTAATTGTTTGGTAGACTGAAGACCGTTTTGTTAGATATATTTTGATTTATTAATATTTACACAATTTCGTGTTTAGGCACTCGTCTAACTGGATTAAGTAATACACTTTTTTGAATTTGAAAGACCTAATGACACAAGTGCTTTCTAAAATTAAACTGTTATTAAAAAGACATAATACAGAGGTATAGCTTTGTTTCTAAAAACCTGGCAGTTTCCTATTTTGCGGTTAATACCAAGTGCTAAAATTTTTGACTAAATTAATGGACCATAGCTCCGTTATGTAAATAGCATTGGTCAGGGTAGCCGCCCGGCAAGTGGAAGACGTGAGATCGACTCCTAGTGGGCGCTTGCTCATACTTTTCGTGAAGGTGGCTTGCATAGTGCTGGACTGTTCGATATTTATCATGTTATCCACCTAACCTGGTATATTGTGTTTTTTTCATTACATCACCATTAAACCGTAAATATAATATAGTTTCGCAGTGCCTCTTATAAACACTTTAACCCAGCGTGCTGTACTTGTAAGAGCACAACCAAAATTATACTAGTGACGCTCTATAGAATAAAGACATTATGTATTTAAATTTGCCTCCCCCCATTACCATTGAGTACGGATCTCAAAAGATTTACTCTGTTTTGTTGTATGGATAAGATAAGGCATCTGAGATTTTCAGTTAGCTTACTCTGCCCAATATTAATTTATTAATCCTAAATAAATTGATTCTATTCATCATTAGTCATTATAGGCAATTGCAGGCGCAACTAGTGAATAATTGTTCCAGGAATTATTAAACAGCAAATTGCATAGTTGGAAGTAAGAGATCAATTATTTAATTTGATTATTACTACAATGGGCAACTGGACAGTAATTAAATGTATATGGATTTTTTCTTTTAATATCACAGTAAATACTACCTAAATACATTACGTCTTGATAAAAGTTACGAATTCATGACAAATAATAATTGTTTAAAACGCTTCCAAACATGCACTTTCTCAAACGGGATATTCAATGTGGGCGTAATTTAATCGTAATGACGTACACGGTGCTCACCATTGAGCATGATCAAGCAGTTTAAAAATCTCTTCCCGCGCAGACACTAAGAACGACAAATAAATGAGTCATTTGAGCCACCTACGGCATATTTGTCGTTGTCATCTATCAAAGCATAATTTAATTTCTGCGTTTCAAGGGAAACTAATCTCAATTTCGGAGTTTCTCATCTGTCAGCATTAAAAATGGATATTTTCTTCAATAAATGATAAATTTCGATTGTTGTTATTTATTTGTTTCGTTTAATATTTTCTCATACATCGCACGATACTGCAACTGCTTGGCAGCATTGATTTGATTGATTGATTTGATTAATACCGATCTGTCTTTGTTGCCGCGATCAAAGATCCGTTGATCAAACTGTATAATAGTTTAATTATGGATTCATTAATATAAAACTGTCACACATAAAACAAAAGTTTGAAATTCAAGCAACTTAATTTTCGTGGATACTCATATCAAACTGTTTACTTTGTTATTAACAGTAATTTGACGAGTACTCTTTGTTTTGGAATATAAATTGCCATGCCATGCTAAATTAAATTTAGCATGGCACAGCACAGAGCTGTCCACATAGAACATGCTATTTTTCAGATTTGTTGGCGTTTGAGCCACCATATCCGATTATCCAAGCAACCGCCAGCACTTCAGTAGTTTTCAAAATTTTGCTGTTGCTAGGAACCTCGACAAGCGTGTGCGCCGCGACTCTGGACACGGCACACGGCAATGAGAATTTTGACGTTTTCCTTCAAGAAATGTATTCTTTTACCCACAACATTAGCCCGTTCACACAAAAGACACCGGTTATTGTCTAGTTTGTACTTAAATCTGCTATTGGTTATAAACGCCACAAACTTGTGTCAGAAATATCCACTATTTGTTTTGTTTTTAATTTGTTATTTAAAATTTTAATGTAATGTGTTATTTCTTTTCTTTCATGGAATAAATAGCATTCCTTACTTCAGTTTTAATGCTGTCAGTTACATCTTCACTTTTTAATTTTGATTTGCTGTGCCTTTTTCCGGGCGTTGCAGCAGACAAACCTCGTTTTTCCTCTCCAACTATGCGCGACACGCTACGTAGACTTACTTTTAATGCATCGGCCAATCGCTCCTGGTCACAAGTTAAAGGCAATAGGGGACCATTATTTTTCTTCTCTCGAGTAAAGTATTAAAAAATATTTCGTAAAACTTCTCAACACTGTTTGCTAAAAACATTTCCAGGCATCTTTACACCTGACAATCAAACTGACAGTTATACTTGAAAGGCAATAATTTTTAAGAAATTGCTTGGTGACCACTGGATATTGCAAAATAAGCATATTAATACTGAAACCATTTTGTTTCACACAACCATAGTAAGAAAGAGTGAGATCAAATACGGAAACGTGAGAATATTCTCATGTCGTCTTACGGCAGCAATTAAAATTCAACAAATCCATTTTACAAAATAGTCGGGGAGCAGCTTGCTTAAATTCAAAGTGGTCGTCCGAAGTCGAGGACACACTTGTTTTGAAGACCGTTTTCTACGTAAAATCACCCGCTGAATCCGAATCCGGAGGGCGCCCGTTCATTTGGAACGGCCTTGTCCCTGAAAAATGCATTTTTACCTAAAATTTCGAAAAATTGAAAACTCCGAACATTTCAGTTTACATCTTCATATCTTCGTTCTGGAGACAGCTAGGAAGCTAAATTTTTTTTTTGAAATGTTCTCCAGGCATTTTTGATTGCAAACCTCTATACACAATTAACTTTCGAAAAATAACTACGTCAGAAATTTGTAATTTTGTACACCGCGTCATTTTTGGGCACCTTAATTTTCACCACGCCAGAAAATTTTTTATTATAAAAGATAGATACCTATTCAATGGAAATAATATGTCGTGAAAAGTATGCAGAAGTTTTTAGTGAAAAAATCATCTCGATATCTGCAATACTGACCGAGTTACAGCAATTAACAAAATATTGCTTTTCGCGTTGCGGCATAATATAGTGTTCTATCTCTACTCTACGCATCTACCTACTCCGTGCATCTTCGCCTGCGGGTGGCTAATCTCCGTCATATGCGGGAAACTCGTGCAAATACCTATTACTCTTTGGCAAAGTGATAAAACAGTTTCCGATGTAATGAAGTTTATGTGTAAGTTTAATTCTTTACAAATAACATACCATAACTGTAAAACTGTTCTTAATTTTTCAAATTCTGCGACAGACATACCTACACTAATTCTATCTGTTTTTATACCTGCCGCCAGGGCCGTTTCTAGTGAGCGGGGAATGCGTGTCAAACACACAGGCGGTCAATTTTTGAGGCGGCGCGACGGGCGGTATACACCCGCCGAAAAAACGAAATCGGATTACCGAATGCTTCCTTTAAAAGTTAAAGGTGGCATTCACTTTAAGGCCGCACGTGCGGAGAACGGAGAACTTCATATTATGCAGTTACGTCGATGTAAATCTTATATCAAATTAATTTATGTTACACCCATGTATGGAGTTCCAATTTTTATGTATTCCTATTTTGAGAACAAACATAAAAACTTTTTAAAAAATGAATCTTTTTCTTCGTATGAGGAACGGTATAGGGGTGTACATAAACAGTGTTCGTTAGCTTAGGTTAGGTTGAGGGCGGTAATCCGGCAATACGTAATTTGACACGCAGGCAGCCCAGACTTCTAGTCTTTGAGGCAGCCAAGGGGTCAGAAACGACCCTGCCTGCCGCCTTGAACAATGCGTTGTATCCATTTTCAGTTACAGCTTGAACTGTTTCTGCTGAATCATTCATCTTACAAATTATGCACAAATTGCAATTGATTTCCATTTTCACTAATAGTAATGCTTAACCTCTGACTTCAATCAAAATTGCACAAACAGTGATTCCAAAATAATTCCACATATACATACTACTCGTACATAGTTAGTGTTATTTGTAAACAATTAAACATAAACTTCATTACATCGGAAACTCTTTTATCACTTTGTCATAGAAAAGTAATAGGTATTTGCACGAGTTTCCCGCATATGACGGAGATTATCCGCCCGCAGGCGAAGATGCACGGATTAGGTAGATGCGTAGAGTAGAGATAGATCACTGTGCCGCAGCGCAGAAAGCCATATTTTGTTAATTGCTGTAACTCGGTCAGTATTGCAGATATCGAGATGATTTTTTCACTAAAAACTTCTGCATACTTTTCACGACATATTGTTTCGATTGAATAGGCATCTATCTTTTACAATAAAAAATTTTCTCGCGTGGTGAAAATTAAGGTGCACAAAAATGACGCGGTGTACAAAATTACACATTTCTGACGTAGCTATTTTTCAAAAGTTAATTGTGTATAGAGGTTTGCAATCAAAAATGCCTGGAGAACATTTCAAAAAAAAAATTAGCTTCCTAGCTGTCTCCAGAACGAAGATATGACGATGTAAACTGAAATGTTCGGAGTTTTCAATTTTTCGAAATTTTAGGTAAAAATGCATTTTTCAGGGTCAAGGCCGTCCCAAATGAACGGGCGCTCTCCGGATTCGGATTCAGCGGGTGATTTTATATAGAAAACAGTCTTCAAAACAAGTGTGTCCTCGACTTCGGACTATCTCTTTAAATAAGCCCTTTTTGAGATGGCTGCTTCCCGACTAAAAGGGAGAAAGACATATGAACGTAATGCGCAGATTACTGCACACACGCGCCAAGATATCTGAAAAGAACTATTACTTGGGCCGCCGAACAGACGGAGTGATCACACTGCAAGAACGTGCTCTAGGCGGGACCACTATCAATTTAGGACAACCGAACCGCAGTGATGCGCTTTCTTTAGACCCAACGAAGTCGCATCACTCCAATTCGGTCGTCATAAATTACTATTGGCCCCGCTAGAGCTCGTTCTTGCAGGGTAATCACTCCGTCTGTTCGGCGGCCCAAGTATATATGTAAATTTGGGGAACAATAGTTATTTGTTCGAAAACTTTTTTTTGTCAATTGGCAGCTGTCAATACAGGGTGATTCAGCACGGGCATGCCAAACTTCAACAGATTATAGAGGAGCTCAAAATAAGAAGAAATGTTCCTATGGACATGTGACCAAAAGTTACAATTAAGAAAGATACAGGGTGTTGAAGTTTTTGGAAAAAGAATGATTATCTCCGAAACCAAGGAAGCCATTGAATTAAAATTTTTAGGGCGACTTGTCACACGCAAATTCCGAAATTCCCCAAAAGGGAACACTAAGGGGGTGCAAAGCCACGGCTAGACCCAGTGGAGATGGCTGGGTTCTAAGGCAAAATACAGTTGATAGAGGGCGCCAAGAGATTGTTGCCCCTCTTAGATGTGACACGCAATACTCTTCAATCTCTAATAGAATATCGCAACAAATTATTGCGGACATCAAAATAAATCAAACGCAATGCGGTGAATAAACAATGTAATTTTAAGGAAATATTGAAATTTACAATAAACAAAAGTGGTATAATAAATTTAATGAATAAATGAATAAAGCAGCAATCTGAATGAAACTTAATAAAGTAAAAGTAGGTGAGTAAGTCCTGATAGTGTGTAAGCAAAACAAAATAATCTAAATATCTATAAACTAAAAGTGTTAAATCTCCCACCTGTCGCAGGTAAATAAATTGCAGGTACCAAAATGTATGGTGTAAATACAGAGTCGAACGCGGCGTATCCGATAAGTAGCGCTGGCCAGGGCACCGTAAGGAAAACGCAGTAATAATAATTAATAAAGTCCAAACTAAAACAGCGCAGACGCAGCGCGAGGTGAATATTAACCGCACGACAAGGGAGACTGCAGACACAGCCAACAAGATTATGACAAAAGCGTTTGACAGATGGTCAAACGTAAACAACGGTAAGTATAAATTATTCTATATTCAGCAAAATTTAACAGTAATAATTAACTTTAATAGGTACAACTATCAAAAGAATACATGTGTAAACAAAACAAACTGTCGTTTAGGACGACGAAGCAGGTGACGAGACTTGAACGTGTAAGCTGTTCAACACTGGCTTGGTGCACAGGAAAATGGGGAAAATAAATGCAACACCTGACCTTAATTTATTAGTTGATGGTTTGACTTGGAGTGGTAGTGATTCTAGTGGCAGTAGCGTGTACAACCAGGCAGCGATAGACGTAGGAGGACGACATCCGATTGGGCTCACGAGCCGAAGGAGGTTTTCTCAACCAAGACGGTACAATATTAAACCACGCAGTAGTTTCCACTTCCAAATGTGTATGCAGATTCCAGCCACGAACCAGAGCGAAGACAGGGTACGCAACACCAAGACCAAGGACGTACGTAACACCAAGACGAAGGACCCTAAATATTCGAATGAATTAACAAAAGGACAGATCGGTAGACCGGAAAGCCATCACCAACAAAACACAACTGCCTCACAGTGAATGGATCACAGGAGAATGCATAATCGGAAGGGGCGATGGGTATCGGGGCTGAATGATAAAATGATCAATGTAAAATAATGAAATAAAGTGAGAAATACAGTGACTAAATCTGACTTGACTTACCTTCTAAGAATCAGAAGGGTTCATCCAAAAAAAGACAATTAAAGGTACTTCTATGATGGGTTTTGAAGTAAGCACATGGGACCGCAAGCAGTAAATTGACAATCCCAAATAAATGGTATACTGAAATGGTTGCCAAAATCAAAAATTGCAAAACCAAAACCAGCTCTATTGTGGCTTCACGATGAATCCCTTTATAATTAGGAAGTTGCACTAAGCACTAACAAAATTCGTGAGAACCACACAATCTACTTTTGCGAACAATGGCTACAGGAAATCAAAATCGCCAAGAAGTTTTTCTTTTAAAAAAAAGTAGGAAGTACAATCAAAATTTAATCCCTGTGGGTAAGGAGGCAGAAGACATCAATTTAAAAATACCTGAGAAGAAGGTACAGGCGTTTCTACCCTACAACAGTAGATGGCGCTTGAACTGCTACAAATAAACCTACCTTTAAACTAAAACAGATACCTGTAAATAAGCTTAAGTTACCTGTAAAATGTTTACCAATAAGAAATTAAACGCACTCAAAAATAACTGCTATATTCATTACGACAAATAAAAGGTAACAATTCCCCCTCTAGTTCGACAGGAGGGAAATTTCCTATCAGAAATTAACCGACGATATTTCTCAGACACAATAGAAAATCCGGGGCCATAGCAGGGGTCAGCAAAAAAAAAAAAAAAAAGAAGAAGAGGTCAAAACCAACAAGAAGACATCTAACCTGGATCAACAGCATGGTATGGCTTGAGGTCTTGCACATGCCAAGTGCCCTTACGCTTTCCCAATTCATCCGATAACTCGTAAGTACAATAACCTAACTTCCTATGAATCAAGAAAGGGCCAACAAATTTCGGAGATAACTTAGCATTGAAGTAATTGGTCGCATCAGAGAGTGCCTTATTTTTTCTCCAAACTTTATCTCCAACAGCAAAAGCAACAGGGCGACGACGAAGATCATAGACGCGCTTATTACGTTGCCAAGCCTGATGAAGTTTTTCCTTAACAGCAACAAACAATTTACGAAAACCTATGTTACGTTTAACAATTTCAATTTCAGGGTTAGGTTCCGAGTCATTCAACATAACAGAGTACTGAATGCCAACATCAACATACTCTCGACCAAAATTAATATAAAATGGAGTAAAACCGGTAACCTCACTCTGAGCGGTCCTAATAGCGCAAGCAAGAGCTGCCAAATTCTTGTCCCACAAGCGATGGTTATCTTTAACGTAGGATGCGATCATAGTTTTAACAACTCTATTGACACGCTCCACAGGATCAGCTTTAGGGTCATAAAAAGGAGTGAAGGAAATTTTTGTTTGATACCTCTCGCCTAACTTAATAAATTCCTTACTAGACATCTGCTTACCGTTGTCACATATAAGAATTTCAGGGACACCATACATAAGAAAAACTTGTTCTTCCACGAGAGAACACAACGTAGAAGATTTAGCGGAACGGACGGGGAATAGCAGTACGTACTTAGAAAAATAGTCACTAATAACTAGTAAATGCTTGTAACCTTTTGTAGAGGTTGGAAGGGGACCAATAAAGTCTAAACTTATAATCTGCCAAGGATGTTCTGGAATAGGTCTCTTCCCCATTAAACCAGCAGGTGCACGTTGTTCGGGTTTTTGTTCTCCACACACTCGACAGGACTTTACATACCGAATAACATCAGCTGACATTTTTGGCCAAACATAACGCTGCTTGAGCTTCCAATAAACTTTGTAGCTTCCTACATGACCTGAAGTGGGATCATCATGGTAATGTCGTAATAGTTCTTTACGCTTGTCCTTAGGCACAACCAACTTCCAATAATCTGAATCCCGAGACAGTTCCGGAATTTTACATTGGGCATACTTGTAAAGAAGATGATTTTCCATCCGCCACTGGGGATACTTCTGAGGGAATTCGTTCACTTTATCAACCATATGGAGGTACCATCTATCAGTAGTATTCTGCCAGGAATCATATCGGAGCTCAACGACATCTACGAAAGGAGGCACAGAACGTGACAAGAAATCAGGCACCACATGGTTCTTTCCCTTACGATGGATAATTTCAAAATCATAAGGTTGCAACCTAATAGCCCAACGAGCTAATCTGCCAGTAGGATTTTTTAAACGATTCAGCCACAACAAGGAGCTATGATCTGTAATTATCTGAAAATGGGTGCCTTCCAAGTAATGACGTAACTTCTCCACTGCATAAATAATACTGAGAAGCTCTCGTTCCGTGGTACTGTAGTTTCGTTCTTGTTTGGTTAACGAACGAGATAAAAAGCAAATAACCTTTTCCCCGTCTTCAAACTGCTGGGTGAGGACAGATCCGACGCCATAACCAGACGCATCCGTCTGAAGAATGAACTGGCGGCTGAAATCCGGGCACGTTAAAATTGGAGCAGAAACCAAACATCCTTTTATAGTTTTGAAAGCGATGTCGCACTCGGAATCCCAAAAATACTTGATGTTTTTCTTTGTTAGACGTGTTAAAGGGGCGATAATTGCGGAGAAATTGGGTACAAATCTACGGTACCAACTCGCCATACCCACAAAACGTCTAATTTCTGTAACACTAGATGGTGGTGGAATGGAAAGAATAGCGGAAACCTTCTCCGGATCAACGCGAAGTCCACATTTGTCAACAATGTATCCAAGATACTTTAACTGAGGGCGACAAAATTCGCATTTTTCTCTGCTCAATGTCAAGCCAGCAGCCAGGAGTCTATCAAAGACTTTTTCTAAAATTTCTAAATGTTTGTCAAAATCAGGAGAAATGATGACGATATCGTCGAGATATACCAGAACATATGGCTCCAGATCAGCGCCAAGCACTCGATCGATGAGTCGCTGCCACGTAGCGGGTGCATTTGTCAAACCAAATGGCATTCTCTTAAAGTGATATAAACCACGTCCGGGTACAGTAAAAGCTGTTAATTCTCTTGAGGACTCCTTGACAGGGACTTGCCAATAGGCACTTTTAATATCCAAAGAGCTTAAATACTTCGCTCCTCTCAAGCGATCTAGAATGGACGACACATAAGGTAAGGGGTAAGCGTCCTTCTTTGTCACGGAATTCAGTTGGCGATAGTCCACACAAAAACGAAAAGTACCGTCCTTTTTAGGGACCATTAAAATAGGCGAAGACCAAGCGCTAGAGGAGGGCTCAATTATGTCTTGCTCCAACATACGGCTTAATTCGTCATCGATAAGTTTTTGCTTTGCCGGCGATACAGGGTAGTACCTCTGTTTAATTGGTGCAGAATCGGTAATTATCTCATGCTCAGCAGCGCGAGTAAAACCAATATTTTCTCCTAGTAATTTCAATTTAGATTCAACGAGCTGATTAAGACGAAATTCTTGAGACATGGTTAATTCAGATTCAATCTGAATAGAAGAAGCACTAGTTAGCTCCGAATTTGCCGCAAAATGCCAAACGTCATTTCTCAAATCGGGTATTATTTCCATAGCACGCCAAAAGTCTATTCCAAGAATTAGTTTATGCTTAACATCAGGAACCACTGAAATATCTAATACGCGAACTTGATCCATAAGAGTGATCGGGGTTCTTATCGTACCACTGCTGCTACATTTTTCTCCATTAGCAACAGTACAGTGTGTTATGGATTTATGATCCAATTGAAGTCCCAACTGACACAGAATTTCATAGCCTTCTCCACCAACTATGGTTGACGAAGCGCCAGAGTCCAATAATCCAAGAATCGGGACACCAAGGATCTCTACTTCCAGATAAGGACGTTCATCGTTCTTAGCGTGGGACAATATATAATCCAGAATAATTTTTTTCTCAGGAGCAAAAGAGGTCGATTTATATGTGATAAAAGAACCATCTGTACGACCACGAAATGATTCTATTGTCCGTTTTTTGAATATCTGTTGCATGATGTGCATGTTCGGGTAGTGAAACCATGCTTTCCACAACGGTAACAATGTTTAACTTTAGGACTGGGACATTTCGAAGACAAGTGTCCAGGTGCTCTACAATTCCAACAGGTAACTTCAGAAATCTGGTGTACTTCATGCACTTGTAAGTCCGAAGCAGAAGAAGAACCAACATTTTCCAAATATGCCAGATCGGGTTCTAACATTTTAGATTGTCTTTTATGGGCAGGAGGGACGAATGCTTCAACCGAAACCTTCCGAGCTTCTATAACCCTTCCAAACTTCAAAAGTTCCTCAATCGAACGAACTTCAGTAAGACCAAGTTGTTGCTGATAAAACGGTGTTATATTCTTGAGCAAAATCTTCAATCGAGTAGCGTCCGTTACGTTTATGGTTAAGCGATCAAAAAGATTTTTCATGATTGCGAGATACATTCCCATGGATTCGTCTGGACCCTGAGTTCTATGCTTGATCTCTTCGAATAAGCGATCATTATAATCAACCGGTTGGAATTCTTCTCTCATAAGAGTGGCTAACGAATTCCAATTATTAACGGTACTCCTAACTGCACGATACCAAATCAATGCTTTCCCGGAAAATAAGTCTAAGGCGGAATTGAAAAGATCATGATGGGTGGCATTACGAGCTACACGCAGTTCCTCAACTCGTTCGAGAAAAGCTGCAAGCGATAGTCCTGAACCATCACCGGTAAAAGTAATATCCCACTTGGAAATAGGCACCATCTTATGTTTGACCCTAGAGGAAATGGGTGTGCTAGACATCTGGGGAGCACTAGGTTCCGAATCTGTCGAATCATCATCATCAGCTACATCGAGCAAACTCAAATCGGGAATACCTTGAGTATTTGCAACTATAGAACGTTCACGAGTTTTAACAAGCTTCTCCAAATCAGACTTCAGGTTTAAAATTTCGATCACACGCTGACTTCGGGAAGAATTTTCTTCAGTAGAGGTAGCTTGAGAACGATTCACACGACCCAATGCATAAGCTAACTTAGCAGTAATTTTTTTGTAATTTGATGAACTATTGTCACCATCAAAATCATTTAACAGAGTTTTTATTTCCTCGATACTGACTTTCAACGCGTCATCATCCTGTTTGAAGGTAAATGGGTACGGTGGGGTATTAAGAGATATTCCATCGCGTTCCAAACGGATAAGATTTTTGAGGGTTTTGCGCATATCTGCCAATGTCCCTGTAACGGTTATTCCGCGAATATGCAATTCGTAAGATAAGTCTTCAGCCGATAATCGATTAATGTCCATCATTTTCAGAGACATCCTGAATAATTTATTTAAACACCCCGAAACAATAATAAAGATTCTCAAGGTTTCCAAACTGTACCTTTTTGAACTTTTACGTAGTTCAACAAATGAAAATAACATATAATTACTAAGTATAATTACCAAATATAATTACTAAATAGTACCTACTAAATGATCCAAAATAAGTAAACAATTTAAGACTGCAGTAATAAGACCTGCAAAAAAAAAAAAATTAATGGCCACTAAAGTTGGGCGCCAATTTTTGTCACACGCAAATTCCGAAATTCCCCAAAAGGGAACACTAAGGGGGTGCAAAGCCACGGCTAGACCCAGTGGAGATGGCTGGGTTCTAAGGCAAAATACAGTTGATAGAGGGCGCCAAGAGATTGTTGCCCCTCTTAGATGTGACACGCAATACTCTTCAATCTCTAATAGAATATCGCAACAAATTATTGCGGACATCAAAATAAATCAAACGCAATGCGGTGAATAAACAATGTAATTTTAAGGAAATATTGAAATTTACAATAAACAAAAGTGGTATAATAAATTTAATGAATAAATGAATAAAGCAGCAATCTGAATGAAACTTAATAAAGTAAAAGTAGGTGAGTAAGTCCTGATAGTGTGTAAGCAAAACAAAATAATCTAAATATCTATAAACTAAAAGTGTTAAATCTCCCACCTGTCGCAGGTAAATAAATTGCAGGTACCAAAATGTATGGTGTAAATACAGAGTCGAACGCGGCGTATCCGATAAGTAGCGCTGGCCAGGGCACCGTAAGGAAAACGCAGTAATAATAATTAATAAAGTCCAAACTAAAACAGCGCAGACGCAACGCGAGGTGAATATTAACCGCACGACAAGGGAGACTGCAGACACAGCCAACAAGATTATGACAAAAGCGTTTGACAGATGGTCAAACGTAAACAACGGTAAGTATAAATTATTCTATATTCAGCAAAATTTAACAGCAATAATTAACTTTAATAGGTACAACTATCAAAAGAATACATGTGTAAACAAAACAAACTGTCGTTTAGGACGACGAAGCAGGTGACGAGACTTGAACGTGTAAGCTGTTCAACACTGGCTTGGTGCACAGGAAAATGGGGAAAATAAATGCAACACCTGACCTTAATTTATTAGTTGATGGTTTGACTTGGAGTGGTAGTGATTCTAGTGGCAGTAGCGTGTACAACCAGGCAGCTATAGACGTAGGAGGACGACATCCGATTGGGCTCACGAGCCGAAGGAGGTTTTCTCAACCAAGACGGTACAATATTAAACCACGCAGTAGTTTCCACTTCCAAATGTGTATGCAGATTCCAGCCACGAACCAGAGCGAAGACAGGGTACGCAACACCAAGACCAAGGACGTACGTAACACCAAGACGAAGGACCCTAAATATTCGAATGAATTAACAAAAGGACAGATCGGTAGACCGGAAAGCCATCACCAACAAAACACAACAGCCTCACAGTGAATGGATCACAGGAGAATGCATAATCGGAAGGGGCGATGGGTATCGGGGCTGAATGATAAAATGATCAATGTAAAATAATGAAATAAAGTGAGAAATACAGTGACTAAATCTGACTTGACTTACCTTCTAAGAATCAGAAGGGTTCATCCAAAAAAAGACAATTAAAGGTACTTCTATGATGGGTTTTGAAGTAAGCACATGGGACCGCAAGCAGTAAATTGGAAATCCCAAATAAATGGTATACTGAAATGGTTGCCAAAATCAAAAATTGCAAAACCAAAACCAGCTCTATTGTGGCTTCACGATGAATCCCTTTATAATTAGGAAGTTGCACTAAGCACTAACAAAATTCGTGAGAACCACACAATCTACTTTTGCGAACAATGGCTACAGGAAATCAAAATCGCCAAGAAGTTTTTCTTTTAAAAAAAAGTAGGAAGTACAATCAAAATTTAATCCCTGTGGGTAAGGAGGCAGAAGACATCAATTTAAAAATACCTGAGAAGAAGGTACAGGCGTTTCTACCCTACAACAGTAGATGGCGCTTGAACTGCTACAAATAAACCTACCTTTAAACTAAAACAGATACCTGTAAATAAGCTTAAGTTACCTGTAAAATGTTTACCAATAAGAAATTAAACGCACTCAAAAATAACTGCTATATTCATTACGAAAAATATAAGGTAACAGACTGCCCTTTGAAGACCTCTGTTATTTCAAAAAATGTTTTTTTGTTGGCAAATGGCATCGCAAGAAGTTCTGGAACAATCGATTGTTGATTGATTTTCTTCACCAGAAATGCTTTTTATGAACGATTTCACAAAAAGGTGTTTTCCTCAAAAACTAAGCAGCTTACGGAAAACTTTAAGATGCCGATTTTCTTCCAGATTGAACACAG
The DNA here is from genome assembly GCA_963966045.1 of Xestobium rufovillosum. NCBI lineage: Eukaryota > Metazoa > Arthropoda > Insecta > Coleoptera > Ptinidae > Xestobium > Xestobium rufovillosum. The sequence goes on from OZ014504.1 coordinate 18,237,062, forward strand.
GATATTAAGTACCTCGCAATTACCTGCACAGATCAGAGGCATAACACAGTTTAGAGAAAATAAGTAGACGGTCTAGCGTGTAACAACGCTACTGGAAGCAGTACAAAAGCAAAACTTTTTGGAACAGTATAAATGTCTGCAAATGAAAATCGTCCCGAAAATTTCAATTCAGTAGCTTTCATGGTTTTCGAGATATTAAAACAGAAATAAATTTTTAAGGAATCTTAACCACCCTGTATCTCCGTTAGTAGTAACTTTTGGGTACTTGTTCATGGGAACTGTTTTTCTTATTTTGAGCTTCTCTACGTTCCACTGAAGTTTGGCACATCCGTTCTGAATCACCCTGTATTCATAAATTTAAATAATGGATGATCTTCATAACGTTTATTTAACAAAAAAGTCTCTTAACACAGTTTTCATTAATTTATGCGTGATGCGTGGAAAAATCGCCGTTCTTTTAGTAAACAGGAGGAACAATCAACAATTAACACAGAATAAACATAAAAGTATAATCAAGCACTAAGTTAAAAAATGTAACTTATAATATTTCAACCTTACAATGATTTCCAGTACATCTACTTGATTCTTTTGTTTTCTAAGAATACTGTGATGTGTAGAGTTTTAGCAAAGGCTTTTCGAGGAGCATTTTTGATCATCTGACTAGAAAATGACATCTTAAAACACGTACTCTTCTAAATTATAATTTTTTAGTTTTATTAAACAAAAACACTAATCCGTGCAGCAATAATTATAACAAATGCTATTTTATTGTTAGGATATTAAAATTGCGTTAATACAAATTTAAAAAATGAGCTGTGTATATTAAGAAAACAAATGAGAATTGTACCACAAATTTGGACAAAGAATATTCTTTTTTTTTGTGAAAATCTGATGTCTTGAACAATTTGGCCCTTACAGTGCCAGAAATGGGTGACATTCGACAAGGAGAGATTTATACGTACCTACGGATGGTAATCCATACACAGAGAGTTATACATCTTGGCGGGTATCCCGCTCCGTCATGCGACCGGCCTAATATATAGTAGTAGGTAGGTACTACCAATTCCAAGGCATTGGTACTACTCCAGGAGTATTTTATGAACAACATTCATGATTACCCGAATTTGTGATGATATAAAATATAAATAAATATTTGGAAAAGTTCAAATCCCTCTGTTACAATGAATCACGTTCCCCATTATGTAAGGACTAAGGAGTATAATCTTTTGAGAGATAATCTTTTGAGTTTTTTCTTCAAAATTGATGCGATTTGATTAAGTAGATTATACTTACTATAAAAACACTCATAGAATTGTTGATACTAAACGTGAAATCGCACAAGTAACTACATACACATTGTCAAGCAAGTCAGCCGTAAATATTAGTATATTTTACATTGCAAACTTCGTCATGAAGATCTCGTGGATAGTCATATTTTTATGGCACATCAGTATTGGTAAGTTTCTTCTGAAGTCTTACATAAATAATTCAAGATAGGTAGTGCTTTCGATTAATGCAAAAATCAAGAAAAAATAATTCAAAATGAGTAATTACTGTTGTCTCAATTTTTAAGACAAATTATAATAGGTAGGTATTCAAAAAAATTATTATTATTAGTGTAACTTTCAGTTAAATAGTTTAAAATTTGTTCCGAATAATAAGAGGTTATGACTTCAAGTAACGTTATTTTTAAACGTTTTGACACTTGCGGCCTAATAAATTTCCCGCACTTCTTTCAGTTTGCATAGCGGATGATGGAACTGAACTTAATCTAACAGAAGGCGATATAAGGTTTTTCCTACACACTAGAGAAATGGGAGAAACTGAACTGACAGAAAACAACTTGGGCATAGTTAATGTCGAGAAACCTATAAAACTTATAATTCACGGATACGTAACGGATCACACAGCACCTTGGCAACAGTTAGTTACTGATGCATTTTTAAGAAGAGGAGACTATAATGTTATACTAGTTGATTGGGCGCCGGTTGCAGCCTTAGATCCACTTAGCACCCTTCAGTATCTTCCAATATTAGGTAAGAATTTCTTGTTTCTTTTGCATATTTTTCCCACAGCAAATTCTGGAACGAATTACGACAGTGTCTAACATTACTGCATATTTCATGATGCCTACTTTAATCACTAGTCCTAAACCATAAGCTCTTGAAGGCGTAACCTCTTTGCCTGCAGTGCTAACAGAAAGCAAACAGGTGGGCTTTGTCGACTAAGAGGAAGCACCGATCTTTTAAGCATACGCAGAAGTATAGAACAGGCAGAAGGAAGGTGGCGTTCTTCTCGATGTTACCCATGAGTAAATTCGCAGTGAAAACCTTAAAGTTGACAAGGAAAAGTGCGACAAGGAAATACTCTCATTGACGTGGGTTCCAGTGAAGTCAAATCTGGAATAAAATGTTCTGTGGGGCTTCCATTGCTCTTCCTGCAGTTCCAAGTATTTACTATTTTGTTTTTTTACCCATATTGTTTGTATATATTGCTGTATAACGTCCTTATATGATGCCGCTCTGTTGGTTCTCCAAGGAAAGAAGCCTGGTAGGTTTGGCACAACTCTATAACGTCAAATGCTTTTTGATTTTTTTTATGTGCGATTCACTAAAACATATTTGGTAAACACAAACAATAACAGGAACATCATTAATAAACAAACAAAAAAACTTAGAAAACGTTTACTTACTCCGCATGATCAATAATATTATGATGCACATATGCACTTACCTTTTAAACAACAACAAAACAGATAGTAAATATTTTTGAAGCTTTCACAACAGTCTGGAGATCATAAAATGAAAGCCACAGTAAATAAAACCCCACAATCGTAAATACAAAACTAATCTACTTAAAATAAACGAACATTTTTTATCATAACATAAATATTATAATAAAAAATGTTAAAGTAGGTAAATGAGATAAATTCCGGAACTATGAATAGCAGTAATTATTATGCATAATAGCAAAATATGAGTATATGAGGCAAATGTGATAAATTCTTTTCACGTTCTTACATTTACCGGTAATTATGTATAGGCTCCAAGACGTACTGGTAATAGTAATAATAACACGCGATATAAGTGAAACATTTGTAGATGATTGTATGCATCTATGAGTTTCAAATATATCTCTATTCATCAACTTCCATGTCTTCACTCAAATCTAAAACTGAAATGATAGGTCTATGATAGCTAAAATAGGATACAAAACAGCGCGAAGCATGAGAGAGAGCGTGACTAAAGAGTTGGCCGGCGTCACGAGAAATGAAACGCTGTGGTCTCGCTTTGCTGACGCTTGCCTGGCAAATGCGAGCGTCACGAAAAGTAAAACGAATGGATTGGAGCAGTCTGAGAACACGGGCAGAGGAGAAATTGAATATCGAACGCCCCACTCTTTAGCCACGCGCTCTCTCATGCTTCGTGCTCTTTCTCTCAGACAAGCGTCAGTAAAGCGAGACCACAGCGTTTCATTTCTCGTGACGACGCCCCACTCTTTAGCCACGCTATGTCTCATGCTACGCGCTGTTTCTCTCAGGCAATCATCTGTTTACCCTACAAATTTTTCATTCCTCTAATAACGTTGAAGTTTCACTTCCATCGCGTGTGGCGACCAGGCATCCAGTTTTTTAGTTTACTTGCCTGCAGAGAGGAAGTAGTAACCAACATAATATAATGTGTAGCTTGCCAGAAATAAAATGTTCGAGATCTGGGAAAATTAAAGATTATCTTTTCAAGGTGAAACTATTGGATCTGTCATCAGTCAGTTACATAAGGAATCATCATTTGGTTTAGAAGATATTCACATCGTTGGACATTCGATGGGCGCACAATTAGCGGGTTTCGTTGGAAAAACCATTACAAAATTGACAAAATCAAAAGTTTCCCGAATAACTGGCCTTGATCCCTTCGTGTGGATAGGTGGTGAAGATGGTAATTTAGCACCCACGGATGCTGAACTTGTAGATATAATACACACAACCGCTAGTGAAGACAGTATCCCATTTCCAATGGGGCATATAGACTTTTATCCTAATGGTGGAGACAGATTTCAACCTGGATGTAACATCATGTCTGAACGTAGGTATTGATTATGCAATGAACAGAACAAAAAGAAAAAATATAATTTGTTATAAGCGTTTTTTTCAATAAATAATGAATAAATAACCTAATTTCTCTTTTTAGTCCTGGAGGGATGTAGTCACATGAGGGTTACCCATCTGTTTGCTGAGGAACTAGAAAACGAAAGAGGATTTTTAGGAACGAGATGTGACACGATGCAGCATTTTGAAGAAGGTCTGTGCAGAGAAGAACATCAAGTAACGATGGGTGGTGACTTAAAATTATCAGATGCTGGAAACTATTTCTTTTATACAAATCCTAGCTATCCATTTTCGAAAGAATAGGGTGACGAAATTTAAATTAAAACAGTAATTGCTATTATACTAGTAATTAAATCGATCAATGAATATTATACTATCTGTTGGTGTGAACAATTACATTTTTGTTACATACACTGAGAAAAAAGTGTTGTCCGTAATATCATAAAAGTTGCATGCAATACAACATGTTGTTGTTATATATGCGCCAGCTACAACGGATTGTATATTTTACAACAACAATTCTGTAATAACTTTATGACAAAGAATACGACACAAAATATATAAACATGTCCCTTGTGAAGTTCGCGCATACAAGGCAGTTGTTGTAATAATTAATAGTTGAAATAGTATACGATATTGTGGCTGCTCCGAAATTGTTACGGGATGTGTTTTCTATCATACAGTTAAGTTCAATCTATACTTACCGTTTTTACAGTTCTGTATAACATATTAGTTCCATTCTTAATATCTTTGTAGATCGGCTTCTTATACTTTACTCTTTCTTATTTCTTAACTCCGATATCAGTGTATCGACAAGTTAACAAAAAGTAAGAGATAATTGAAAATATTTATGTACAATTATTCTGGAAGGTATGAAAAAAAATCATGAGGAAAATATAACTGCTTTATTTGTTTTAAAAATACAACCTACGTAATCATTAACAAATAAATAAAAAAATAAAATATAAATTTGTATAGTGTACAAACATTAACGGCTATTAATAAAAATTATATTCTATCTTGGACTACCTCAATATTTTAAAAAAATTTTTAATAGTGAGGTGGTGGTTCATTTTAGTAGGCCCGTAATACAGGGTCTTTCAATTTAAACATACATTAGAGATTAGACATTTTATCTGAAAATTTGCTTACGTCTTAGAAGAAGAATTCTAGGTCGATGCCATGGATCCTCTATCCTCTATCCATGGTTGATGCAGATCTCACAGCTAGGTATTTCTGTAAAGAAAATAAGATACTGTAAAATGATACCCCTTAAGAAAACCCCGTTTTAATCTTTTAATCAACCCTATCTAAATTTTCAAGGAGAATTCAAAAAAGTCATAAAAATATAGCAATCTATTTAAAATTACTAGGTAATATAAGAATTAATTTTCTGGAATTTAATAAAGAATTGCACACACTTGTAGATGTTTTGGCAGAATGTATAGTTTTTTTCATAAGGATGTGGAATACAACAGCGTTTACTTTTATGATGAATACCCTGAATAGCAAAAAAAACATGCATTTATGGTGTTAGGCAATGTTAACTTTGTGCTAATTATTAATTGTTCGTAAAACACATTTAAGCTTCAGAAATGTCCTCTTTTACAATCTTCCATGCACAACCTACAGTAATCTACTTTAAGACTTCCAGAAATAATCATGATTTGTGTTAAGTTCAATGTAATAAAGAGAAAAGTAATAGTGCAATATGATAAACGTGAAAAATATTATGTAGGTAGGTACCTAACTGGTGTTGCGGGTATACATCATCTAAAACACAGCAAATTTTACTTACCGATAAAGACGAAGACATGTACATAGGTACCAAATCTTGAAATCCACAAAGGTTTAACATGTCTTCCATTTTCAATAACAATAAACTGCAATTGATTTCAGTACTTAACACACACACTAACAGCTCTGCTGCACTTTTGATGAGACGGAAAGGTTGCAAGTTAAAACTAGAGAACAACCGTTTGGTAGTTATGATGTGTTGCGCAGGTGCGTGGCACCAGCTTCGACCAATCATAAACGAAAACTAGTTAAATTACAACGTCGCTGTTGTAATGCTTACAATTTGAGCAGTATATTATTTACAAAGTCATGAACGATATTACTTAATGTTTGTCGTATGTCTTGCTTGCAATTTGAAGGTATGTATATCGCAAGTAAATGTAATCCATACGAATGAGTCTTAATGATAATAACACTTTAAGGAAATTTGTTTTTCCATAGTATCTTATGCAAGAAACTTGGCGTATGCAAGAATATTCTATTTCAGATTTCTGATACACCCTCCGTTTTCGCAATGAGTAAATGTATTCGAAAATGAAAATGTATTGCTGGATACGGTATCTCAAATACAGTTTAAGTGTAATATGAAAAACATTCCATATTGTAAGCAGTGTATAAATATTGAATATGATAGAACATAAAAATATTATACTATACATAAAGTTCCCAGCAACTGCATTTTGTATAAATATTTTGTAAAATTTCTCTCAGTGTAGTCTCCGTCATATACAGGCTGTAAACTGAATGATTTAAAAAGTATAAATTGGAGTTAATAGTCAAGTTGAAAATCCCTATAAGAACTATAAAATCTCAATAGAACTGACACAGAGTTAATAAGAAAAACATAGTGCATTATTAATACTAACAACTACATTAATGAGAGAATTGTTGTAACGTTCCATCGGTTTAGTTAAATCAAATTGCCAACTGTTCCGTTCTATAGATTATAAAGAAAACAGCAAATTTACATATGGGAGTAGAAAAAACTTTTTACGGTCTAGATTTTTTCTATACAAAATTAAATGAATAATCATCGTTTTTAAAAGTGTTATGTTTTTATATTACAGTCATTTTAACAACAATAACGTATTAATTTGACAGCAAAATGTGTTTTCATTTTTTTTAACACTATAATATTAAAATTGTTCGATCGTGCATAAAATTGTGTGCGTATCACGGTTATAAAGAACTTTTACGAACTTCGGGGTATTGCATCCCTCGGCGCTCTGCGCCTCGGCCTTCAACCACACCTCGGGCCATTTACGACCTTGGTAGATAAGTAACTATTATGATAATTATTACCTAATATTTAAGTAATATTTTAATATTTAAGACATTTGTTGTAATTGTTTAATAATTCCAAGTAAGTATAATACTTGGTATAATACTTAGGCTGTGACAGAAATTGTTAGTAATGACGAATTAAAGGATTCTACCACAAAAAAGTTATTCATGTTATGCTCAAACACCCAAAATATATCCATACATAACTACATAAAAATATTTCAGAAATGGCAGTACCATGTACCTGCTGCAAACCTACTGCAACCTAAGGAGTTGCAGTCAGCAAACTGACAAAGAGGCTAAGATCTAATAAGGATCTAACACTTGCTCATTTATACTTATTATACCTACCTGTATTGGTACCCTACATAACAATTTCATTTTTTACTATACAGGGTGTTTCATTAACAATGGGAAATCCGTTAACTGGAGATTCTACAGGTCAAATAATGACCATTGACCCGAACATGCCTTATCCGAATGTTGATGGTTTAGGAAATACAGGGTGTTGAAACTACGAAATTTCTTAGGTTGTCGACTTGAAAATTTGCAATCCTATGGTTTTTCTTACGAGAAAAAAGATTCCAATAACACTTTTGACGCTGCCCATAGGGGGCGCTACTTATAACCTATTGCTTTGATAAATTGACCCATAACTTTTTACCATGTACATCTAACGTCAAATCGGCTCCAAAATTTGAAAGAGCAACCTTTTTTAAATAATAAATGTATTATCGTCCCCTTTTGATATTCCAGCCCATTTTCAAGAATAAACGACTTAATGCAGATGGTGTTAAAATTCCAAACTTGTTCTAACAGGCCGTTCCGCATTAAACAAAATATTATATAGATAGCTACGTTTTACAGACAGTCGATAGTAATATGACATTATGTTTAAAGTGTTGAGTGTTAACCCAATAGCTTTTTCATTAACTTTCTCCATAAATTTATCAAAAGTATTAAAAAATGAAGCGTCATAATGACTTTTCGAAGAGTGATAATATGAGAGATATGATTTGTGTTTTTGCTCAAACCAATTTTAATGAGCTCGCTGCAGCCCGAAGGTATTCAGAGATATACCCCCACTGAAGGCAACCAAATCATAAATTATTTAGAAATCTCTACATTCGCTTAGGCCAAAGAGGATCTTTCCGACCAAAAGGTTAAAACAAAACTCCGAAGATTATTTCGGTTGAACAGGAAGATGAGGTTTTGGTTAGATTGCACGAAAATCCAGGCGTAAGTACCCTTCGTTTAAGTTTGGCAACAGGCGTAAGTAGCTCTTCGATTTGGACAATTTTGCACAAAGAGAAGCTTCACCCATACCACATTACTCCAGTACAAAATTTGTTACCGTAAGATCCTCCTGCTCGTCTGTGTTTCGCCAATTTCTTACAAGAGCATCAAGGCGCGGATCCTAAATTTTTGAACAAAATCCTCTTCACAGATGATCCAACGTTTACTCGACGTGAAGGTTTCAACTGGTGAAACAATCATTTGTGGGATTCTGATAACCCCCATGCCGGCCGTTAAAGAAAGACACTGCCAACATGAATTTAAGATCAATGTTTGGTGCTGTATAATTTCAAATTTCTCTGTTGGGCCTCTTCAACTTCCACCCAATCTAAAAGGTCCACTTTATTTAAATTTTCTTCAGCAAAATTTGTACGAACTGCTTGAAGAAGTGCCACTTAATTTAAGGGAAAATATGTGGTTCATGCAGGACGGGGCGCCCGCACTTTTTTCCCGGCCGGTGCGGGAGTACTTAGACAAAGTCTTTCCACATCGGTGGATTGGCAGTGGAAGTGAATTTGCTTGGCCGCCTAGAAGCCCCGACTTAAATCCTCTGGATTTTTCGATGCGGTCTAGAATGAAAGATATGGTTTATAAAGAAGCTGTTGATTCACCCGATGAGCTGTGGCGAAGAATACAGGAAACGTATTTAAAAATGTATCCAAGTGAATGGTGGACACTTCCAACAACTACTTTAAAATTTAATGTTTCCTAATTTTATTTTTCTTGTACCTAAGTGTTTGTAATGAATTAAAATTAATTTTTTTAGCAGCATGTACTTAATAAGCGTTTCATTTCTAAGATTTAAACACTATCTGCATTAAGTCGTTTTTTCTTGAAAATGGGCTGGAATATCAAAATAAGACAAGAATACACTTCTTATTTAAAAAAGATTTGCCTTTCAGATTTTGGAGCCGATTTGACTTTAGATGTATATGGTAAAAAGTTATGGGTCAATCTATCAAAGCAATAGGTTATAAGTAGCGCCCTCTATGGGCAACATCGAAGATGTTATTGGAATATTTTTTGCCGTAAGAAAAACCATAGGACTGCAAAATTTTCAAGTAGACAACCTAAGAAATTTCGTAGTTATGGCAAAAAATGGAAATAAAATTGTAACTTTCAACACCCTGTATTTCCTAAACCATCAACATCCGGTTAAAGCATGTTCGGGTCAATGGTCGTTATTTGACCTGTAGAATCTCCAGTTAACGGATTTCCCATTGTTTATGAAACAGCCTGTATATGGGTTCATCCCGTTTCTGCTTCTCGTATGGTGAACATATTATTTTGTATTCGAGTTAAAATTAATAAAGATTAATGCAATTACTAACACTTTGTATACTATTTCCAATTTCTTAATTTTGGAGCAGTTACTCCCAGATATTGCTCCTGCTCCACCAAAATATCACGACGTTAACATCGGCCATCGTTATAGATGTTAAACCAGCAGCATATAAATATGGTTGCACAACAGGTACAAGAACTTGTTCAATATAACGCCACTGGTTGATGGCTCCATCCAGACAAACGAGGTCCATTCTACGGTGCAAATCGATTACAGCCCATACCATCACAGACCCTTGTCGTTAATTGTGAACCCTGGAAGTGCCTGGTCCTCTCCAAGGCTACGCTTCTTCGCCACACTCTCGTTGTTCTGGTATCAGGTCGAAATCCGAACAGAAATTCGTCGGTGAACAGAACATTGGACCATTCTGCTTCACCCCAATGAGCTTTCTCTTCAGCCCATTCAAGACGAGCTTCGCGATTGCCGTGGTGAAATGCAAGTACTCTAATTGGTCGATGAGAATGAAGACCAGCTTCATAGATACGATTTCTGATGGTTTGGTCAGAAAGTTAACGTGTAATAATTGATGCATTACACCTGGCTTGAATAATAATAAATCGGTCTTGGGCAGATGTTATCTCTCTTCTATGGCCTTCGTGCCTTTCGGTCACATCGATACTCCAAATTCGGCCGCTACTTGACTTTGTGAACCACCAAGTTCAATCATCCTCACCGCACGTAACATTTCGTCGCGGGCTAAGTGTCGTCGTTGCATTGTAAACAAGGAAACTGACCGTATATGCTCAGAGATGATGCGAAACAAAAACATTATAAAAGGCGAAATTTTTTATCGTCCACCTTTCTTTAATTTTAGGTTTTTTGGATAAATAAAACGAAGAAATCAAGTCCCTTTTAATCATGCTATGGTATGATATCCAACGAATTTTGAGCAGTGTATTTATTAGGTACTATAAAATAAATCATCAAGCCGACGGAATATTTTCAGCTTTGATGGGGAAAAGGAACGATCTTATTGCCCCCTAGTTTACTAGCATCTGTAAGGCATATACACCAGTCTCGGATGGAGGTTAAAGTAGTCCTCATATTATGGTAAAACGTCTGCAGAAAAGGTTTGTTTTATCGTTCCACTAACTTAACTTCTTTTCTCCTCCGAACGATTAAAATAATGGAGGACTGCTACATCAGAACTGAACCTCTTAAAGAAGAGCCACTTCGCAGCACACAATTTTCCCATTAACCAGGCAAATGCACGGTAGATAATCTTTGTCACCTTGTGAATGATCTGGAAAAATCTGTTGCGGTAAAAATGGAGAAATGTTGGAATATTTCAAGATACAGACGACCCAACTATAAGAAGCGCAGCCTTGAGACTTGTCACTTAATTATCCACTCACTGAATTCAGTCAATGCTCGAAGGCCGAGTAATAAGTTTCCTTAGGACAAGTAGAGACATCGGTAAGCATATTTTGAAACACAGGACTCTAGGAGCATGGCGTTTATTTATATCTCAAGTAGGTTTTGTCAATGTAGAGATATCCAACGTTTAGCGTGCTCTTAATCCCTTGTTTTCATTAGAAATCGCGGATTTTCTTTAAAAAAATACCTTTCCAGACGAAACATCGGACACAACACATCGAATGCAAAATTCTATAAATTACAATAAACTTTAGAAGAAAAAAGGAAAATGATCCGCTTAAACTCGAACAAATACTTCTTGCGCATTTTGGCACTGAGCCAAGTCTCTTGCTTGCTTTGCACGAAGTTTGACAGTCTATTAAAGTGCGTGAAAATGGAAGTAGACCAGTCAGCTCAGTATTTAGCCCCATCCTGTGTTACAAATTATGCCATCGGTAAGCGTATTGTATTTGACTAAGCGTTACAGAACCCAAGCGTTTATGTACCCTGTCGGTATTATTAAGGAAATCGGTGTTTAAATAACTTTCTTTTTGAATAAACAATCAACAGCATCTGAGCGTTTGAATTTGTTCCTTTATTTTCTCCACCCTGTAAATACAAATTGCACAACAAAATATTCTATTGCTGTGTTTTAAAAAGTTCACAAACTTGTCAAGTGTGTGTATCTTCTTAGAATTAATAGATTATTTTTAAGTATTCTGTATTTTTGTTATCGCACGCAATACCTACAACATATTATTATTCGGAAGGCAATGATCCAAAGATTATGTGTATACAGTGCCCGTCTAAAGTCCGTTCCCCCCCTACTAATTTTTGAACCATTTGAGGTACATCAATGAAATTCGGCACAAGGTAATCACAGGTCACAATGTATTTTTTGACGTAACAATGGCAGCTGTCAGTCTCAAGATGGCGGTCGAGCGCCATTTTGAAACAAAATTTTAAATGGGAGGGAGGGTCATGTGACACCTCGTTTTAAAGGTCTTATCGAGTGCAATATCATACTAAAATATGGCGTCGATGTCTTTTGTTACATTTTTAAATTTTAACATTTTTCTAACGAAATTTTATTCTAATTTGTAGTGAAATTTCTTAATGAAGTCGACCAATAAGAGGAGAAAAGAGAGTTTATTAAGGAAAAACTACCGTTAGATGGTAATTTCTTCCACCTTCTCCAAAAATCAAAACCGCTTCAAATTTATCGTCTAAGCTACGAGCCATGGTCACACTTTTCCTAAATGAAGTAACTAAACATGCCACATTTGACAAGTAGAAAACAAGATGTTACCGCGACAACGAATTTTGTTTCTCATACAAACGTGATTGAGAGCAACATTCATGGTTATTTAGAAATTTGATTAGCCACCATTTTGTAACGTTTTCAGGTATCGACGCCATATTTTAGTATGATATTGCACTGGATAAGACCTTTAAAACGAGGTGTCACATGACGCCCCTTCCCATTTAAAATATTTTTTCAAAATGGCGCCCGACCGCCATCTTGAGACTGACAGCTGTCATTAATACGTCAAAAAATATCTTGTGACCTGTGACTACCTTGAACCGAATTTCATGGATGTACCTCAAATGGTTCAAAAATTAGTAGGGGGGGAACGGACTTTAGACGGGCACTGTATAGGTACTTGAAATATTAATATACACCAAACAGACTTTTCATGAATTCGATTTCTGTAACCGGTATTTCCAAAAATTATTTTCAAATCTACATTGTTAAGTGAACGAGTATTTTTAGATACAATATTTAGGATTCTACGTGAAATTTTTGGGTAATTTTGCTGAAAATACCATGTCCCAAATCTTAATAGTTTAGATTTAGACAATTTAAAAAAATTGTTTACATAAAATAATTTGAAGTGAAATTTTAACACGCATGCAACCATGGTGCCAACTTTTGACATCTTCTTTGTTACATGAAAGGTCTCAATTTTTATTTTATTTTCGAATTCGTAAATGAGAATTGACCAATTGACGTGATGCATTACAAAGAGTGGTTTCATACTGTTGGTAAATATATTACATTAAGAAACTGTAGTAACAGTACCAAAGCAATAAATAAATGACTGCAGAATAAGTGTTGACAGTGGTTTGGTAGGTACTTATCACAAATGCGGACCTATTTCCATAAAAAAATCCAAAAATTGAATAAAAATTCTGTCATTTCATTTTAATCTGCACCTTTGAAATTGTGAAAAATTGTGGCATCGAAATGGAAGCACCATTTTAACTACATTTCGAATTTGGGATTTAAATATTGATTGCGCTACATTTACAAAGCATTTTGCACATTTCGTGTGGGGCCAGTTGGTGCAAAAATAAATAAACGGGCATATCTCAAAAACGGTTAACAATAAGCTGGTGTTGTTATCAAGGGTCTTGATAATTCGAAATAACTTGATACTATACATTTTCGAAAGCGGGTTGCTCGACAACATCCCGACGCCGAAGGCGGAGGTATGTTGCCACAGAGAAACCCGCTTGAGGAAATGTATCAAGTATGAGGATTTGTCAAGACTCGAGGACTATTCGGTAAGAAAATTTTTTGCCCAAAAAGAACAATTTGTTAAAAAGAAATTAAAATTGAAAAGAACAATCTTGGAAATGACATTTTGTGCAAAAAATTCGACAGCAGTGCAAAATAGACATTTTTCCGTTGCTACAGTAATCCAGATGACATAAGTGAAAATAGCCCATAAGCACTCTTCAGTTAAATGTTCTCCTGATTGGCTGTCTTTGAACACGTGACTGTAGATACACAAATTCTATTGGATTATTGTATAGGTAAAAAAATTTCATATTAATAAATTCGTCCATTTTTATTAAGGAATTTAAAACTTTAATAAAAATTTGGACATCAAGTTAAAGAAGTAAGTTTTTTGAAGCATAAGTGAATTTGAACCATGACACGTGTCGCTTTCTTAGGAATATTAAACGTGTCACCGATTCTAAAAAATTAAAAAATTCAAATTCAAATACGCGATTAATATATTTTTTTGCGTTTCAAAAGAAGCAGTAGGTAACTGGAGTAAAATGAGCTGAAAGCAAAGTTATTGACAATTTTTATTATTTAAATGTAAGAATAGTCACCAACTGACAAAGTACCCAAATTTACACAAGATGTCCTACGTGAACAGCCACATTTTAAATTTCTGTGTATTTTACAAAAATTTGTTCACTGATAGGGAACGCAAAATTTCGTCTGGAATTTATTATCAAATCCGATCAAGAAAAGGATGTTCTGTTTAAAATAAAGAATAAAAGGTCAAGTGGCGGGGACACATGTCACGACGAGTCGATAAGTATCTAAGTAATTAGGCACAGAGCACCCTGTATATTTCACGTGTTGTACACTACATTCATACAAACCGTAATCTTCTCAGTTTTTTTGAGCCCCCCCCCCCCTGAAAAATTACACGATTGAGTAGATTACACCGAATAAGTTGTTGACATTTGGCTTCAAAACGTACAAATAAAAACATTGCACCAGTCAGTTGCACACGTTAGTTGGTACTTATATTTTACATTATAAACTTCGCCATGAATGTTTTATGGAAAGCCTCATTATTATTTGTCATCAGCATTGGTAAGCTTCTTATTAAATCTTACACAGCTTCAAGAAAACCTTCATGTCATTATAAGTTCACAACAAATTTCATTCTCGAATAATATTGTATACTTTTTTAAAATACAAAAACATAATCCGTTTGTAGAAATATTAGATATACCTAATTATACGTTTTATTTTTGATGCACGTCTACGGTTGCCACAGAGAAATTCATAAGAGCACCGGATCGTATCACGACCACTGCGTTATTTTTTATTGCCTCGCATACCTTTTAGTTTTTTAAATAAATAATCTCTCTCAACCCTTCATGTCACTATTTCTACCAGGTGTGTTTAGGTCAGGTACAGTAATGTTGGAGAATGTTATGGCTTGACGGCATTCAACCTCACATACCTTTAGTGGGACTTGAACCCACTCGCTACCACACAAAGAGACACAGACAGACAGTGTCATCCGTTTGGCCATGCAGATTTTGTAGCTGTACATGCAATAGATTTGCACGATCTGTTCTAGTTTCTTGTGAAGTATATATACACTTAATAAATTTGAATTAATCTTGTCCAATAATTCTTGTCTGTGTGAAAATGACAACTGTTTGAAAAAGAAATTCTAACTGAATAATACAAAGCATTCCTTTAATTGGGCCTGCGAATTTTTATGAATAGCTGCGTATTCTTTTTTACACGTTTCATTCTTGTTTTAGTTTCTATACAAGGCGACGATGATCAGGAACTTGTGATAACACCAGGTCAGGTCAGATTTTTCCTGCACACTAGGGGAACGGGAGGAGCCACTGAGTTGACATTCGAAAATGAATTTGACTTAGATGTGACAAAACCTTTTAAGCTTATAGTTCACGGATATGGAACGGATCTCACCGCATTTTGGCTTCGCTTATTGACTGATGCCTATTTAAGAAAAGGAGATTACAATGTTATCCTAGTTGATTGGTCGCCAATTGCATCGCTAGATGGAAGCACAGCTACTGCTTACCAGCCAGTAATAGGTAAGAACTCTTAATTGGAACACAGTAAGAAAATTATGTCTTTTGTGTATTTTCATCTATAACCATGCTGCAAGGATAACAAGATTTGGTACTGACTACTGAGCCAAACAAGAATCGTTCTGTTTTTCACATGTAATTTGGTGACCCGAGATTAAAAAAATACATTTTTATTATCTTTAATTTAGTTTAAAGTGAAGGTTCTTTTAGATAAAAATAGAAAACTTCCTCTTATCAACAAGGTTAAAAAGTGGTTCGAATGCCCTGCAGAGTCACTGTGGAGGTTTTAGAAAAAGGGATGAAAAGTGGAAAACGCAATAAAAATTTATCTTTAAGTGATAACGATCAGTACGAAATTTGTCTAAATCATCCACAAATCCATTATGTATCCATAGAGACTCTTCCGATCCCTAAACTCTGCGGATGACTGTATTTCCCATCGTCGAAATTAGCATAACATTTTTGTTATTTGGAAATGTTTAATTATGTGTGAATGTGGTATAGGTTGAATGTGCCTATCAGTTGGGCAGGTTTCTCCATTTCCCACTATGTACCAATTCGCCTGCTTGGTCTTTGGAGTTTCAGTTGGGGCTGCGGCGGATAAGTAGTATATTTCCGATCACGCGCATAACTGTGAGATCGCTTTCGAAAGTGACACCAGATGCCAGATTAAAAAAGTGTGAGGTTTCGTATGGTTGGAATGAAATTTTTCAGATATCAAAAATTGACGGACTCCTGTAAAGAAAGTAGATGACTCCGAACGTATTGACAGTTGTATGGTAAACAGTAGCGTCTGCTTTCGCATTCGATAGTCGTAGGCTAGCCCACTTCGTCGCTTCGTTGCTCTATACAGTACACACAGTTTAATTTAACGGCTGTGGCCGTTAGTTTCTGTCGGAAGTTATGTCCCGATTTCGGGATACACTATACGTTTACGATCGGCAGTCGAGTGAAAATGTTGCAAGAAGATTATCAAAATAGTAGAGAGAAGGCGTATTTTTTACTCTTCATCTGCAGAACAACCGGTTCTTTTCGACCGCTTCATCTACTTTAATTATTAAAGAATTATTCTTTCCGGAAAGCACTTCCTAGCTTATGAATTTTGTTTTCACGGAATCTATAGTACGAGTAGCTTGTTGGTCTATACTCTATAATATAGTCGCAATAGTTCTTTGTATGTTTTAGTTTTAAGTGCATACGCAGCATCCTTTACGTTACATAAAAGCCTGTATTTGGTATAAATCTCGATAAAATCTGGTTGGCTTACTATTTTATAGCAATGTTTAACTTAGATAAGCAAGACTACAAACAGTTTTAGTGTTTTCTATATTCTGTCATTTATTTATGCTTCTTGGGTTCCTTTCTCGTTCATCGCTACTCCTAGGTACTGGAAGGTCTCCACTTGTTCTATTCTTGTTCCTTCAATCATTATTTCGAGTTCCTCCTGTTCTTCCCCTATTACCATCACTTTGGTTTTATGTCTGTTTATGTTCATTCCATTTTCTTCTAGTACTTTGTTCCACAAATCTAAGTTCTCCTGCAACTCTCTTTCACTTCTAGCCATGATCACTACATCATCTGCAAATGCCCCTTCGATATATCTACTCTTTGCAATTTCCTGAACCCTACATTCAACTTTTTGCATTTCGACATACACTTCTTTATTATCTCATCCATGAAAATTATAAAAAGCACGGGACTCAAACCACCACCTTGCCTCAGTCCACCTTGCGTTACGAATATTTCTGACATATTATTGTTACTTATAACAGAGTTGACATTTTTTGTACGATTCTCAATATCTTGTTATTGATTCCGCTTTCCCGTAAAATCTTCCATAACTTGGATCTTGGCATCTTGTCGAAAGCTTTTCTAGATCTATAAATGCTATTTCAGAAGTAATACTAACCTCAATATTATTGTAACAATTTTACCAATAGTTCTACTTTGTTTATTCTCTCGGTAATAATAATCTCTTGCTAGGTGAATATGTTGGAGCAATCATTACTCAAGTAATCAGTGAAACGCCAGCTTCTCTGGACGACGTTCATGTCATTGGACATTCTATGGGTGGGCAAATAGCAGGCTTTATTGGAAAAACTGTTGCGGAACTTTCGGGATCGAAAATTGCTAGGGTAACTGCTCTTGATCCAATGAGAAGGTTAGGCGATGAAGATGATAGGCTAACACCCAACGATGCTGAAGTTGTTGATGTAATTCACACAACTTTTGGTGAAGATATTTATCCGTATCCAATGGGTCACGTTGAATTTTATCCCAATGGTGGAGACAGTCCTCAGCCTGGATGTACTCCCCAAAGTGATGGTAAATATATTAATTGTGCAACCAGCGAGGCCAAAAAATATACCTAAGTACCTATGCTTAGCATTCGAATTATAACAAGAAATAAAAGAAAAATTATTCTTAATAATCTTATTTTCAGTTGCTGCCATTGAACCATGCAGTCATATGAGAGCTGTCTACTTGTTCATTGAAGAACTGGAAAATAACAAAGGATTCTTAGGAACGCGATGCGATACTTTAGAGCATTTTACAGAAGGCCTATGTATCGATGAACAGCAAGTCAGGATGGGAGCTGATTTGAAGTCATCTGATGAAGGAAATTATTACTTTTACACTAATGCCAAGTATCCGTATGCAGTGGAATCTACTGTCGACGTTTAAACAGAAGTAGTAACGGTTGCCATTAATAAATTAATTAATATGTACTATGCATGAACATTAACAATTGATTACCTCTATACCTTATATACAAGTAGCATATATGTTCTCATTAATATATTAACATATCACGTTAAATTTAGTCTTTCATTTAAATGGTTGGTGCAATTTCAGTCAACAACTTCGCAACTTCCATGCTTCCAACGTTCTCTTGCATAGAGAACTGAAGTTCGATGTTACGTGTTGCTAGTTCAGTACAAACTTCTTAGAAGTGTTAGTTTGGCAGTTGCATAGTGTTTGCATTAAATGGACAGTCATTCAAGTTCGCCGTGGCTAGTCGACCGGTAACGGCTGGCAATACGCATTCTCGAATGTTACAGGTTCGCCATTAATTCGGCATTTCCAGAGGTCAAGCTAAAATTTTGCAGATGTGTTAAACTCAACCGCCTGCAACTTTCATGCGCATACCTTATAATTCCATTTAAATACTTCGTGAAGAGGCTACCATTCGCAACGGTATCGGTAGTGGCATCAGTATCGTGTAGGATTTATTACCTGAAGTTCTTTGCTTGGTGTATTCGATTCTCGTCGTTTCTATAATTTCTTTTCTTACAAAAAATGCGTGTACACTAACACTATTTTAAACGTTTATTCTAATTTTCATAACGCTGGAATATACTTGTATATTAATCAACTTCTTGCAGTTGTGGACCTCACGGTCGCGTACCTTTTTATGCGTAGTAAATAAATAAATTGTCTTCATATAAAGTGGACTGTAAACTTTAATTATATGAACTAAATAACAACAAAAAACACTTAAAACGAGACTTAAACTGAAGAAAACTATTATAATAGCAACGGTTCGCTATGAATGTCAGAACAAGACTAGTTAATATTGTAAAACTCTATACTGAATACACAGGATAAGGGTCGTAAAACGACCGGCACCCCTCCGCCCACATTGGGCTTTTCACAAGATGCCATAAATACCAATGGTATGACAAAGTAAAACTGAACATATTCCGCCCGCCTTGAAAGAAAGTGCTTTCAACCGGAGAAACTCATAAGCAATCAAAATGAAAATTGGATTACAAAACACAAAGTGTAAACCAACATATTGAATGAATAAACTAAGAAATAAACAAACTAAACATAGGTGAGACATATTATGTGCATATTAACCTAATATAAGTGAATACGTATAACTTCTAAGTAATAAATAAAAATTAAGAAATAGAAGAAAAAAAAAATGTAAATGATTAAAGTACGAAATAATTGTTTTTCAAATAAAGTCAATCAAAGGCTAATGGTAGAACTGCAATTTTAGAAACACTACGTTTATAAACACTTGTCTTTGTTTTTACACTTACGACACGCGCAATATTATCCCTTCCGGGATGCAACTCACAAATTCTACCTAGAACCCATTGTTGTGGTGGAAGATTTTCTTCGCGTAACAAAACCAAGGCTCCAACCTTGAAGATGTCTCCTTTATTTGCCTGCCACTTGCTCCGAGATTGCAAAGCAGTTAAATACTCCGACGACCATCGACGCCAAAAATGCTGCACCAGTTGTTGGAGGCGTTCCTACAGAACCAACTTGTTCGTTGGAGTCTCAGAAAAATTGTCCTGAGGTGTCGCAATCAGAATGTCGCCAATGAGGAAGTGGTTAGGAGTAAGGACTAATAGGTCGTGAGGATCGTTCGATAGAGGTGTGAGAGGGCGTGAATTTAAAATAGCCTCTATTTGGCATAATATTGTGTACAGGTGTTCGAACGTTAAATGTGCATCTTTTAAGACTCTACATAGGTGGTATTTCGTCGACTTGACTGCCGCTTCCCAAAGACCGCCAAAATTTGGCGCCCTGGCTGGTGTAAAGTGCCATTCGATGTTATTGTCAGATAAAAATGTGTTAGTAGCGGGGTCTGATTTAAATGAATTATTAATAGACTTTAGAATGGCCTTGATTTCATTATTTGCCCCTATAAAATTCGTTCCATTATCCGTATATATATTTTTACAAAGTCCTCGTCTAGAAACAAACCTTTTTAAGGCGTTCAAGAAACATTCAGTGCTAAGATCGCCAGCAAGTTCCAAGTGAACAGCGTGTGTAGCAAAACAGACAAAAATGCATAAATAACATTTTACCAACCTTCTATTACGGAGTTTACCATCCTTCACTAATAGAGGTCCAGCGAAATCACAACCTACAGTGTAAAATGGTCTGATTGGTGTTAATCTGGATTTAGGTAGATCACCCATCATAGGTGTGCTAAAGGAAGGCTTAGCCTTAAAACATGTTACGCATCTATGAGTTACACGTTTAATTGCATTTTTGCCACGTATAATCCAATATTTGTATCTCAGAGAAGTAAGAAGAGCCTGTATGCCCGCGTGAAATAGGCGTTTGTGTTCGTTTTCTATTAAGAGTCTAGTAAAATCATGATACGGGGGCAATACAATTGGGTGTTTAGTATCTACAGGGAGGCTCGAAAACTTAATTCTTCCACCTACCCTAATGAGACCGCGCTCGTCGATAAAAGGATTTAGAGTGTATAATTTGCTGCCCTTTGATACCTGCTTATTTTTGGACAAGTCCCTTATTTCACTCAGAAATTCTGAACATTGTACCACCTTTAGAAGTGTATTTGAAGAATTATTTAATTCGCAACAAGTCAAAATACCGCATTTTCTAGAATTTTTTGATTTTATATTGTGAATAAACCGCTTGACATAACCGACAACTCTAATTAATTTACTGAAGCTTGAAAACCTTGTAAATAACCCTGCAAAAATCCGATCTTGATCCACGATGTTTGTAAAAAACGTATGTTGAATATTTTTTCTTTTTTCAAGGTTATGCTCAGCAGGTAAAATGTCCATACGAGTGGGCCATGAGTCGCAATTTTGTAATAAGAATTCGGGACCGTGCCACCAAAAAGTTGAAGTTTTTAGTTGTAATGGGCTTATCCCTCGAGATAGTATATCCGCGGGGTTTTGCCTTGAGGGCACATGCCGCCAGTGTGTTTTGTCGGTTAACTCATGTATTTGCGTAACCCTATTCGCAACAAATGTAACCCAAGAGTTAGGTTCTCCAGCAATCCAACATAGCGTTATAGATGAGTCACACCATAAGAATTTTGCATCTATTTGTAAATTCAATGACATTTCCACCTTTTTTGCCAAGTTGGCTAAAAGAAGTGCGCCACATAGTTCTAATCGTGGCAACGATATTGTCTTCAAAGGGGCGATTCGCGACTTAGCGCAGGGTAATTTTGAATTTCGAACAGAATTTGGCTCTATAGATACTAGGTATATGGCGGCTGAGTAAGCAACTTCGCTAGCGTCAGAAAACCCATGAAGTTCCATTCTAACAGAATTTGAAGAAATTACTTGACGTGGTATTTTTAACTCGTTTAAAATGGGTAATTGTGTATATAAATTTTTCCAAATTGTGTAGATTTCCATTGAAACCGATTCATCCCAAGAGGTTTTATTTTGCCAAAGTTTCTGCATAATTAATTTAGCTGGAATTATAGCAGGAGAAATGAGACATAAGGGGTCAAAAATTCTTGCTATCATTGATAATATTTGTCGCTTTGTAACTGTGGAATCATCACTGGAATCTATATTTACGGAGTAAGCTAGCGTGTCATGTTTTGGATGCCAAAAAAGTCCAAGAGTTTTACAAGTTTTATCGTCGTTTAAATCGTATTATTGTAACTGACCTGGTTCGCAGTTATTTAATATTTCTGATTTATTAGAATAAAATTTTCTGAGTGGGAAACAAGCACTATTCAGAATTTCAATAATTTGATTTTTTAAAGTGTTAGCATTTTCTACAGAGTCGGCACCGGTTATTAAATCATCCACATAACACGAGTTCAAGATTATTTTACTTGCCTCCGGATATCTGTCAATATTGTCCAAAGCTGTTTGACTGAGTGATCTTATTGCCAAAAATGCAGCTGGAGCGGTACCATACGTTAATGTATTTAAAGAATAATGCTTAAGTTCTTCTGTGGTATCCGATCGCCAAACAATGCGTTGTAAATTCCTATCTGAATCGCGTAAGTTTACCTGCCTGTACATTTTTTCTATGTCGGCGGTAAAGACAACATTATGGGTTCTGAAATTCAAAATAATGACGAATAGTTCAGGTTGTATTACTGGACCAGTCATCAAGGTGTCATTTGTTTTCGTGGAAGCATCAAATACCACGCGCAGCCTTGTTGTCGTACTGTCTAGCTTCGTTACACCGTGATGCGGTGAATAATAGTTTATCCTAGAATCAGAATCGATAGGATTGATAATTTGAGTCATGTGTCCGAGTTTCTCATATTCTACCATGAAGTCAGAGTAGTCCTGCTTAAAGTTTGGATCGCGTTGAAATCGTTTTTCCAAATTTTGGAAACGTTTCTTTGCCAACAGAGTTGAATCGCCAAGATCGTGTAGATTTTCTTTGAATGACAAGGCTACTTCAAATCTGCCTTCTGAATCGCGTATATAAGTTTCAGCAAAGTGGCGTTCACATTTTGAAGTCTCAGAATTCATATCAACCTTTCGATTTCCCTCGTATTCGCATCGTTCAATAGCCCAAAATTTCTCTAACTGTTTGTTTAGATCGCTATTAGTAATGGTTAAGTTACAGAGTGTTTTGTTTGGAGTATTATAATTACCTTGGTTAGCAAGAGTTCCAGAGATAACCCAAACAAGTTTCGTTTTTTGAATTACAGGGCAATTTTTCCAGAGTTTAACCTGACCGACACAAAGTACATCAAAAAATATATTTGCTCCGAGTAGAACATCAATTGGGTGTGATAAATAAAATTCAGTGTCAGCCAATTGTATATTAGTTGGCAAATTAAGTTGCGAAATATCAAACGAAACTTGGGGTAAATTATCAGTTATCTTATTAACAATTAAAAACGTGTCCTTGTTTTTATAGTGACCATTTGTCGAAAATATTGTTGTGTCGAGTAATTTAGAAACATTGCTAATTGAATTATTAACTCCAGCTACTGGAATACTCATATCACGTGTTTTCAGTTTTAATCTAGTAGCTAAGGAATGCGTTATGAAATTGCTTTGTGATGCGTTATCAAGCAAGGCCCTACATTTTATTGCATTTCCATGGGCATCTAAAATATTTATTACTGCAGTCGCCAAAACTACCTGCGAAGGGTTCTTAGCAAACAAATAGTGCGTCGGTACATTGGAAGAATTTGAATTTGTTTCCGTTTGGGGTTGTACCTGAGTCCGGGTTCGTAAACAAGACGAGTCTTGAAAATTCCTATCCTGTGTGTCATTTAAACCTGAATTTAAACTATCAATTTCGTTGGGTTTTTCGTTATTAAAAATGTGCAACAGGGAATGATGTTTGCGACCACAGTGCCTACATTTTGCTGAATTGCATGTTTCTACAGCGTGAAAGGGTCTTAGGCAATTTGTACACAATTTGTGTTTTTTAATTTCAGAGTAGAGTTCGGAACGAGCCATATTAACAATTTTGTGGCAATTAAAATTAAGATGATTTTTTGAGCAAAATGCGCAAGATAGTTTCACGGCCGTTACATGAGTTAGTGATCTATCCCCGAACCTATCCCTATTTACCGTACCCCTTGGCATTTTATTTTTACTTTCCAGAGTTTCTAAGAATTGACATCTTTTTGTTAAAAATTGGATCAGTTGTGGCACAGTGGGAAAGTCAAGATTTTCCTTATTTAAATATTCTTCCCATTCCCATTTTGTGACAGCGTCTAATTTATTTGTTAATAGGTGGATCAATAATAAGTCCCAGTTGTCTGTGTCATGACCTAAAACCTGCAAAGCCTTTAAATTCTTTTTGAATGTATCTACTAAATTTCGTAACTGAGAAAATGATTCGCTTTTCATTGGAAACAGATCAAAAATTGTCTTAACGTGCGTGTGTACAATTAAGCGTTTGTTTTCATACCTTTCCTTTAGCACACCTATGGCAATATCATAATTTTGGTCAGAAATTTCAAGTGATTGGATTAATTGTGCCGCTTCACCCTTGACACAAGATGTTAAGTAACAGAATTTTTGTACATTTGATAATTGCGCGTTGTTGTGCACCAAAGAGTTAAAAATGTTTGAAAATGACATCCAATGAGTATAGGAACCATGAAATTCCGGTACGTTTATAGGTTGTAATTGCACCGTACTCTGTACATTAATACCGGGATTGAGAGCAGGAAAATTATTTATGTTTTCACCCGAATTGCTGCTCGTCGCAGGAGTTGTATTTGAAATTTGCGTAGAAATTATTTTTTTCGCTTCGCCTACTAATTTAAAATATGTGTTTTCAAAAGCTAACCTTTCAGCGTCTTGAGGAATGTACCCCGATAGAATTTCAATCTGGGACTGAATGTCTTCAAATAATTCCAAGTAACTTTCAATTTTTGTCAGTCTAGTATTTAATTCAACGAAATTCCCTGTGTTAGAGTCAAATGATTTTAAATACGTGGAAAAACGAGTTAATTGGGCCCTTATTTGACCGCGTTTGAAGTTTAATTCACTAATTTTTTGAGTTTGTTCTTGGTTGAGAGTAACCATTTGTGTGTCATTATTTGCCATACTTGCGTGTTAAACAATATTATGCTAAATAGAGTAAAGGAGTTATAAGGTATAGAATAATGGCGACTTACTCGTCCGTGTGTATGCGTGTGTTTCTTCAAAATGGAAGACGTCTCGTGTTTTGTTGAGTTATTTAGTCCAAGCCTTTATCCAGAGTTCCTGGATAAAGTAAAACTGTATAATACTCATTAATTTATAGACTACAAATCGCACTTCAAATACACTAAAAATCGATACTAAATATTGTGCGTATCAAAATAATAATAATGAAAGAATAAATCGAAGTTTAATGCTTCTAACTAAGCGCTTTGTGGCGTAACGAGAACTGAAACGCTGTGTTCTCACTTTATTGACGCTTGCCTGAGAGAAACAGCGCGAAGCATGACACAGAGCGTGGCTAAAGAGTGGGGCGTTCGATATTCCCTTTCTCCTCTGCCCGTCTTCTCAGACTGCTCCCCTTTATTCGTTTCACTTTTCGTGACGCTCGCATTTGCCAACACAGGAGCTTACTTAACCGAGACAAAAGAAGTTTCTCTTCAAAAGCACCGTACTGATGAGTCCCAGAAGGACGAAACCAGTTGATCTGCGGTTTTCCATACACATTCAAAACATGCAATATTTGAACAAAGACCTGCTTAAAAGCACGTACGTACATAGAGACAAATTAGGATTGTTTCAAAGCCATCTTAGATGGGGTAGCAGTCTGAAACGTCTCGTAGTACAAAAAATCTGGATTTAGTTCTATAATTCAATGCCTGGCGGGGTATTTGCCCGAGGAGTAGTTGTTCGAACGGTCCAGTACCACTAATTAATACCAGATAATTACTCAAAGTAGTTGTCACTTGCTGATATCTGTCCAGAGCGCGGCAGCATATATAGCAAGATTAAATTGCATGGTTTGAGTGTGTAGGGGAAAGCACCGTACTGATGAGTCCCAGAAGGACGAAACCAGTTGGTCTGCGGTTTTCCATACACATTCAAAACATGCAATATTTGAACAAAGACCTGCTTAAAAGCACGTACGTACATGGAGACAAATTAGGATAGTTTCAAAGCCATCTTAGATGGGGTAGCAGTCTGAAACGTCTCGTAGCACAAAAAATCTGGATTTAGTTCTATAATTCAATGCCTGGCGGGGTATTTGCCCGAGGAGTAGTTGTTCGAACGGTCCAGTACCACTAATTGCAAAAACTTTCTTGGGATGACTTTTTATCCTCTTTCCATTTGAGGTAGCAGAAAGTACCTACCACGTTTCGTTTCTTCTGAATCATCATCAGGTTCATTTTTTCTTATGGTGCCATCTTAGATTTTTTCACCATGAAATAGCCCATTTTTTCTGAATAAAATGATATGACATATTTGTATGTTTAAATCGCATTTAGGCCCAGAATTTTAATAAAACATGATAAAAATGGTTTTTCCATCTAATCACAATTGCCGTGAAAACAAAAGTTTATCTGCTTTGTCAACTCAAAAGTCAAGAAACTTTTTTAATACGATTGTGTTTTATCGGGTTACAATGGATTACTCTAATGACGAAAAGGTTGACATGTTATTTGTTTACGCTACTGCCAGAAGAAATGCTGAAAACGCGGCTGCAATGTATCGCGAATCGTATTAAAAAAGTTTCTTGACGTTTGAGTTGACAAAGTAGATAAACTTTTGTTTTCACGGCAATTGTGATTAGATGGAAAAACCATTTTTATCATGTTTTATTAAAATTCTGGGCCTAAATGCGATTTAAACATACAAATATGTTATATCGTTTTATTCAGAAAAAATGGGCTATTTCATGGTGAAAAAATCTAAGATGGCGCCATACGAAAAATAAACCTGATGATGATTCAGAAGAAACGAAACGTGGTAGGTACTTTCTGCTACCTCAAATGGAAAGAGGATGAAAAGTCGTCCCAAGAAAGTTTTTGCAGATTGAAGATTGAATGCCAAATAAGGAAAATATGAACACAAATGTAAAAGTCAAAATTTTATTTTTTTCGATTATCTCAAAAACGAAAAGAGATAATCAACTTCTGCAAACGGCACTTCTTTATGCTTGAATAGACGCAACTTTTCTCCCCTTTAACGGAACCTGTATCTATTAAGATTAAAGAGATAGCCATGTTAGCACCACATAAAAAAATCACCCTGTATATTTAAAAATGAATCCCTATTTCCCTTGGTCACGGTATAACTTGAGAACGACTTAACCGATTTCATTCATCTTTTTTATGGTTTCTAATACTGCATAGAAGGTTCAACGAAAGATTAAGAAAATTGCGCAGAAAATTGGAAAATTTGAGAAAACGTAACGACTATTTTAACTTCGCGCGTTTGACAATTCGCGCATTTGATGAATGTGAATTTAGCAGACAGCTGTTTTAAAATTGTCAGATGTCGCGTTTGACAGTTCGTGCGCTGCTGTCTGTGCGACCGCGTCACTTTTGCTCTTACGCGATGCGCGCCTAGCACTAGCCGCGGCTTTGTTGTTCTGAAATTTAATGATATCTAAATTTTATATACATTGCGTTTAAACGTTCCCCTAAACGGGTAGTGTCCACACGGGCGGTTAAACGTTTAAACGTTGCATCCCTACCTGAAAGCCTTGCAGTAATTCAAAAACGTAGTCGCAGAATTTGACTCCAAATGGAGAAAAATGTATCAAATTGAATAGACGATTTGGTTAATGAAACAAAATTTACTTTCCATGCAAAATTTCAATAAGTACGAAATAGTAATTTTAGGCAGGACAACGTCTGCCGGGCCCACTAGTGACTAGTGAAACAATAAATATGCTATTATTTGCGTAAGATTATTATTTCTTGCATCATTTAGCGGTCGTAATATAGCGGTAGGAGACGTCAAGAAAAGCGCTTGAACTTGTAATAATCACAGCGGTTGTCGGTGGCATATAGGTAAGTAACATCCAGTATCGCCATTCGGCTGCTCGATCGGATTTTGGAATGTAACATACGATAGCGGCAACATAATGTGCGCTATCGGGTGTCACTTACCTGACCATTGCATTACTCCTACAATGTTATGATGCACGTTGAAAGCATGCATCATCCCAAAATAAATGTAAATGTAAAATATTAATTACACATTACCAAAACTTAAGTAACGAATTTTAATATTTTAAAATTCATGATACATCCTTTATAAAATTGCCAAATTATCATGCACATTCATACTTCCTTTTATTTTTAAGACACTAATCTTATTAGAAATCAAATTTGTCAAACTGTAATTCCTTTTTTCATGTCAATATTTTATAATTTTATGGATATACCTATTAAATCGTAATTTTTGATGTAAGTAATGATGCTAAATTGTATATGAATTATTTAATTCAATAAACTGTACAATAGTGCAAACCAGAGCAGAAACGCCAAACAATAATTAGTATATAAGAATATAAAGTAATATTTCAATATTACCATAATCTCAATATTTAGTTAGGTACTACAATTTAACCATTTGTCAATGACTACTACAGTGTAAGGACAATATTAAGTTTTTATGGTCACGGACTCTTCTCTTGTTCTCTTGTTCTTTGGTTTTCACCGGACACTATCATTATTAATTTTTAAATAAAAATAACCACTGGGCAATGAAAATGAATACATTTTGGTCGAGGAATTTTCTACTCGAGCATAAAAAACACGTGAGCATGCACTTGCACTGGTGTTTTCGCGGGAAATTGTCACAGTGGAGATTGGACGGTGGAGCGCGATAAGTAACACCCTCGTAAACACCAGATAGCGACGATTAGCTTGGCGCTCTCGCGTGTTACTTTATCACAATTTGAGTCTAATTTTTTTACTTTTCAAAAACAATGCTTTCTAAAACAAGCTTTGTTATGCAATTTACCGAAATCTAACATGCAGCATTTGGGATCTCGGTTATCTTAGCAAGAGAATAGGTTGGTCAAAGTTGTTTATCCTGAAGATATTATTTGAGATAACTAACCATTTCGTGTAAAACTAAAAAATAAAATGGAAAACTGCACTTTTATTGCTTTTGGTTGTAATATTTTTCTTTGATGTTCGGTAAATCTTCATTTTGAAAAATTTCCACACTGGCAATTTTTATTCTAGATATATTTCTGAGCGCGCTGCCACCATTTTACTACGTCGATTCGTTACTGCTCTTAAAATGTCAGTTTTGTTTGCTATCAATGAACTAATTATTTTTTCTTCGGCTCTCATCTTTGAGTTAATGGCGAAATGTAATTGGGAACAAAATCATTTCATCACAGCAAGTTATTAACTTTCAGTAACAGTATCAAAATTATGTGAATAGGTACTGTCTTCAATAGAAAAAATAAAATGTTATTTAAAATACTGCTTTAAAGTTGTTTAAAAGTGTTAGGCCTGGTAGTTGACTAACCAAAGATGGCCAGTTATACGTAAAAGAAAATTAGGGATTAGAAGTTATGTTACGTTGTTTTCAGGGTAATTGTTATACAGGGTGATTCATAACAAGTGTAAAAGATTTGGAGGGCTGATAGAGGAGGTCAAAATAATAAGAAAAAGTCGATGAACGTATGTCCTAAAACTATTTCCAACGAAAATACGGGGTGTTCAAGTTTCTCGAAAAAAACTGATTATTTTTGTTATTTCCGAAACTAAGAAAGCTATTAAATTAAAGTTTTAGGGACAATTTGTCGCTTGCAGACCTCATCATAAAAAATTACTTTTATATCCGATAATAATTTATTTTTTCAGAACAATTTTTTAACCGAAAATTCAGATTTTGACGTTTTTACAAAATGCTGTTTTACTCGGAAGTTATCAGTACGGAAAAAATGAAGAATACCTTTTTTCTTTGAAATTGAACACAGAATCCAAAACTTAAATCTTTTCTTTAGAAACCGGTGGCGTAACATCGTGTAAGCTAAAGGATAGGGCTCTCCAGCTTATAGCGGCGCCACTGGTGGCAGTATAAAAGCAAATCTTTTTAGGACGATAGAGGTTCACAAAGGACAATAGCCCTCAAAATATGAATTCAATAGTTTCAGTAGATTCGGAGATATTAAAAATAATCAATTTTTTTCCAGAATTTTCTACACCCTCTATCTTTGTTGGGAACGATTTTAGGACAGATGTTCATGAAATATTTTTTCTTGTCTTGACTTCCTCTATCACCTTTCGAATATTTTTACACTCGTTATGAATCACCCTGTATGTACTATTTTTATTAAATTTGAAACGACTGCAAAGATGAATATTAGGTGATGAGTATTAAACGGGCCTCCTGTGTAGTTTAGACTGCTATACCCATTTAATACTCATCACCTAATGTGCTATTTTTGTCATGGCTTATAAACTGCAGAAGTAAAAGTTGTCAAAATTTTCAAAAACTCTAGTAAAGTAAATGTACTTAAAATCTGCAGTTTTGGAACTGTTCGTTTTCCTTAGTTGACTAGTAAGAAATAGTTAGTTCATAAGCTAAGTTATCGAATACGAGTACCAAAAGAAAAAGTAAAATGACATTTTTAATGAACAAAAAAATAATAATTATAACAAAGTGCTGACAACGTTTTAAAATACGAAATAAAAACGGCTTCTTTTAAAAAGTATTGTAATGTTCTATATCTTAATAATAATTAGCATTCAAATGGTGGTAAGACGGTAGGTAAGTAACACTCGAGATTGCCAAGTGAATGGCGATATCGGGTGCTACATTCAGAAATCCGATCGAGCAGCCGAATGGCGATACAGTATGTTACTTAATGCTTGCCGGTGTTCATGGCAACGTAATAATGCGGTGACGTCATGAACGGCGGCTAAACAACCCTTCGGCGTTTTTTTTTTGTTGGTGGAATTTATTTTTTATAGCTGTTATTTATTATTTAATGCGATGAAATGTGTTATGTCCTGTTAACTGGTCTACAGAAGATGACGAAATACGTATTAATCGGTTTTATCAAAAACAATGAATGTTTGTACAATTTTAAAACGAACGGCTATCGAAAAACCCAGCTGTAATAGAATTTGTAGCATTTAATTGGAGGAATATTAAGTAAAACATTGGATTGAGACGAAATATTTCCTAAACATATTTTACAAGTGAAGACAAATTAATATCTCATATTCATGCACCTTCTTTAGCACGCATTTTAAATAATAAAATAAACATATTTTTACTGTATAAAAAATAATAAAAAATAAATCGGATCCATTAACACTTTGAAACTCTTCTACCGAATCTGCATCTTCAAGAAAAACTGATAATGTGACATCTAGATTGTTTAATTAAACAAAATTTCACGTATAGCTCCGTATACGTGATAGAAGTGAAACTTCTGAGAGAGATTTCGCAATATAAGCATACAAACGTCATTATCATTAAAGTTTTAATATTTTAAATATACTTGCATAATGACTTCACGGATATAATCGAATATTCACAGGACACAAATGTAAAAAACGTAAATAATCACAAAACACGATGGTAAGTATTAATTATACAACGCGTGTACAACTCATGCATGTATAACTCTCTTTCTCCTTCTCTCAACGTTATATCTTTCGTCTATCATGTGTAACGAAATGGTCGAAAACGTGACGCGACCTTGAAATTTTACTCTCAATTCTGGGGCAATTTTCGAGGGGCTGCTAAAGAAGTTTCACTTCAAAAACAATTTTAATGCATCAGCTACTTGTAAAAAAGCATCCAAACTGAATAACAGCAACACCATATTTTCTAACCATCATCTATAGCCTCTGGTATCGCGGCCTTATTATTCCGGGCATTCTACGACATACTGTACGGAACGGAAACTTTTACGGTCCAGGGAGCGCTAAGTGAGTATTACAGTTCTCTTGTCATTATGTAACCAACTAGTGAACGAATTGTAAGTTACGCAAACTTCATCAAAATTTCGTAGTACACATAAATCTGGATTTAGTTCTGTAATTCAGTGCCTGGTGCCTGGCAGGGTACTTGTCCGAGGAGCAGTTGTTCGAACGGTCCAGTGCCACTCGTTAAAAGGGAGTTTCCACTCTTCGTACGGTAAGCGTATTGTACTTGACTAAAGCGTTACAGAATACGAACGTTTACCTGCCCGGTATTATTAAGGAAATGTGTGATTAAGTACCGACTAAGTTCTAAGCTCATTCGAAATGGTAGAGTAGTGGACATATATGGACTAAGCTAGCGGGACGCCACGTTAGTAACGTCATTACCGTCATGATAAACTTATGCCAGGATTATGTCCCTCTGGTCGTGGACATCTGAAGAGCCAAGGGTCGGTATACGATCCGATGTTACCATCAAAGTAACCAGGTAAATTGGTTCTCCCTCAAGTCCTGGAGGGCTCACAGACGCTGTGGGTAACTCTTCAGAGTTAGCATATCCCTCTCTTTCCCCATGTTTCATTCTATGTATTAAATGCCTCCTAAGCTGCGTAAGTAAACATATAGATAGGTCCTGATACTGGTTTTATGAACATTGCGGTAAAATAAGTTTGCCATATCAGTATTTCTAAACCACAAATATTCTAAAAAAAGTTACATTTGTTCATTGGCTACACACACAAATTTGAAAAACTTTAATCTTTTACAGATAACTTTATAATTTTTTCCTTGAAAAACAATATATCTTGGTGAAGTGGATTACATTATTTATTATAAAAGGTCTCATTGAATTTCTGATAAAAGGTTTGGAAACTAAACACTTAAACAATATACTTACATACAATCGGTCAGTTTCATAAGTTAAGTGGTGTGTTCACACAGGTAACAAAGTTTATCATGAAGATTTTGTGGGCTGCTTTATTTCTATGGTTTAGCAATATTGGTAAGTTACAACCTCTGAGTTATTGTGCAGATGAACACAGTATCTTATTTTATTATATTATACATCTACTCAGTAATAGCTAAACGAAGTTAAATACCGACTGTCCTGAAGCTTAACACAATATATGGCAAGCCCACAAGATAATTTTTCTTCTGTTGTGCGGGAATTACTTCTTCCTACAAAACGATGGAATTGCGATCACAATAATTATCAGATTCATTTTGGGTCTTTTCAACGGACAATGGTCTGAACGAGAATGACATCGTGAACTTCTCTATAGAGATCTAATCAAGCCTATGAATTTCTAAGTGGATATCTCCATTACTGGGAAACGAAACAGAAACACTTACAAATTATTAAAAAATGTTTCATGCCTGTTTCAGTTTGTACAAGCGGTGATGATCCTCAACTTGGGCTAAGTGCCGGCGACGTAAGGTTTTTCCTACATACGAGAGAAACGGGAGAGACTGAACTGACAGAATTCAACTTGGGCGAAATTAATACTGAGAAACCTACTAAACTTATAATTCACGGATGGGTAACCGATCACACAGCATTCTGGCAACGTTTACTTACTGACGCATTTTTAAGAAAAGCAGACTACAACGTTATACTAGTTGATTGGTCGCCAATCGCAGCCTTGGATGCAGATGAGGCCTTTGAGAATCTTCCAATAGTAGGTAAGCAAACTTAGCTCAACTTGAACTTCAATGCTAAAATAGTCTTTAAACGAATTATAATAATAATAATAATAATAACAATAAACGACTTTATTCGTGACCATCCCAATACAGACATTAAATAAAGAAAAACGCACATATTCATAGCGGCCGCCGAAACGGCGAAGTTCAGTGCCACACCATTGGCGACACTGCTCTTCCACTTAACCGTTATAATCCGGTAATTTGATTTTGATTTATCAATATATACTATATTTTGTTGCACACAAAGTCAAAATTACTAATAAATTAATATTCAGCTAAAGCTACAATTCATTAAAGGAAAGAAAATAAAATAAAAGACCGTACTCAATGTTGCTGAAAAATTATAAAAGTTGCCTTTTGATTTATGACTGAAGAAGAAAATATTTCAAAGAAGATTTGAATTTTGGGAGAGTCAAGCGTTTAAATATATCAGGAACCGAATTATATACCTTTGATACAGTATAAGAGAAAGATCTTTCATAAAAGTAATGCTTGTGTGAAGGTATCAAAAGCAAATGCTTTCGGCGCACATTTATATTATGCACATCAGTCCTAAATCTTATCCCGTCATAAAGGTATGGTGGAGTTTCCATAATAATAAGTTTATGAAACAAACAGGCAGAGTGCAGATATCTTCTAGATTTCATGTCTAACCAAGGAATGCATTTTAATTTATAACTTATATGCTCTCTCCTGCGTATTCCAAAAATCAGTCTCAAACTGGCATTCTGAGCAACTTGTATTCTTCGAATATCATTGCTTGATAAGCATGGGCCATATACAGTGTCTGCAAAATTAAAATGAGATAACACTAACGTTTCACAAAGCAAAATTTTAATTTTATAGTTTATAATATTTCTAATACCAAAAATTATTTTTAAATTGATATAGGCCTTTTGAATTAAATTAGTCACGTGCTGAGTGAATCGTAATCTTGAGTCAAAAATTACTCCCAAGTTTCTCGCAGAATCCGTAAATAATAATGGTTGGCCCTGTATTGTTAAAAACATTCTATCAATCACGTCATTACGTAACCCAATATTCGACGATCTACCAAACAAGATTGCCTTACATTTATTTGGATTGATGATAAGAGAATGTTTTGCGGATACGTCACAAAAATTGCTTAAATCGGAATTAATTCGGCGACAGGCTTCATCCACATCACCAACTGCAAACGAATAGTGCAGCATATAAATGGTACTGGCAGTGCTCAATAGAAGTAATAAGAACAGATGTATACAAACTGAAAAGTAGTGGGCCTAATATAGATCCCTGAGGAACACCACAACTAACGCTGCCAGGATCAGAGAGGATCGACCCAACCCTAACCATTTGCAATCGATTTAAAAAATAGTTCGAAAATAATTTTAACGCACTTTGACTGAGACCAACATAATGAAGAATAGAAAGTAAAATCGTATGATTAATAGTGTCAAATGCCTTGGAGAAGTCCAACAGAACCAAAACCGACAGTCTACCCTGGTCAAGTGACGACAAGATATTATCCATCACACTGAGCAGAGCAGTCTCACATGAGTAACCGTCCCTGAAACCAGACTGCATCAACGGCATTATCTTAAACCTCTCAACATGCTCCAAAAGCTGAGCGGCTATAACTTTTTCAAATATCTTTGCCAGAACTGGCAAAACACTGATCGGTCTAATGTCGTTATATTCTCGAGAGTTATTAATTTTTGGTAGAGGATTTATTATAGATATTTTCCAAGAATTTGGAAAGGATCCATCACCAATACAAGTGTTAACTATATGTGATATTATGGGAAGAATTACAGGTACACTATACTTAATTAAGGATATTGTTATGTCATCATGACCAGCTGCATTAGATTTAATAGAATTAATTATTTCTAAAATTTTATCGTCTGTAATAAATTTAAATTCCAAACACTCTGTTGTTAGACAGTTATCCAAGTAATTGTTCAAAATTCGTGGATCAGGGACAAAATTTGTGTTATTAGATTTAAGAAAATAGTTATTAAGATCATTTGGGGAACCAAGATGTGATGGTATCGGGATTATTTGCTTCTTAAAATTTGCACCAAGAGATCTTAGTTCCTTAAAAATTTGGGTCTTGCCAGCTCCAGCAAACTGATATTCCAAATAAGCTTTCTTTTCTCTTGCCACAGTAGGTAACGTCGATTTCTTAACACGTCAAGCAAAACACAGTCCTAAACCATAAGGGTGAGTTCATTGCAGGTCTTCATTGCAATAGGGCAGGCATGTGTGTATTTTTTAGGTAAGACCCGATTGGAATAATCACCGATTTAGGTTTAAAGACGAGATCGGGTATGCTATCTCTCTGTACCTGTCATTTTGTGTTTGAAAGAGATGCAATGAGTACAACTATGAATGATCCGTCAGCTGCGAGATTAACGCTATGATGTTATAATCAGTAGTTAAAATATGAGAGTTCTAATTCACTTAACGGCCGCTGTTTTTGAATAAGAAATACACGCAATGAGAGTTATAAGTTACTAGGTAACAACTTGGCAGCAAAAAGCTAAATCGCATTTTACCATCAAGCGCTTTGGTGCTTTGCGTGCCCTAATGCGCATGTGCGTCCTTCCGACAGCCAATGAAATTCGTGGAAGCGCGGCTAGCTACCAAACAGGATCGAGGGAACGCAGTTAAGATATCTGCCAGGATCTGCGTTCTATTTCAGCTTCCGAAGATGACTTTTGTTTACGTGAGAAGTAGGAAATAAAACATTGTTGTATATTTTTAACAGACTTCAAAAAAGGAGGTGGTTCTCAATGCGACTGTATTTTCATATCTAATTATCAGTTTAGATTTTTCCGGTGGAATACGCCAATATATTCCGAAACGGCGATATTCGATTGGTTGAAAATCCGATGTGTGGAATAGTATCTTAAATTATTATAATTAAAACTACTATCTGTATACAGAGGTGGAAGGCGTTTACATTTACAGATAGTTGCACCTATGACGAGGAAACTTGTTACGCATATCGAAGCAGCTCTTCTTAGGGCCATCTGACACAAGACTAATAATTTCACTGCTAAATTTAGTACAATGTCAGCGAGCACAAAGTAAGTTTGAAATTTAGAGTGACAATAGAATTGTGTATGGCAGGTAAGTACTAAAATAAGTTCTGTGCGATTGAAAACAGGAATTATAAAGACAAACATGGGGGAATATATTTGACATTTAACTTAATTTTGTTCAATGCGCATGCCAACATGCTAACATGCTTATTTTAGTATTTACCTGCCACGCACAATTTTGTTGTCACTCTAAATTTTACACCTACTCTGTGCTCGCTGAAATTGTACTGAATTTAGTGCTAAAATCAGTCTCGTGTCAGACGGCCTTTACACCACTCTCTTGACTGAATCATTTGAGGCGCTATATTAAGCGATGCGATCACGCAGAATGAAACAGCAGGCTGTGGTGTTGGGGGGAAACTTTTCACTCGACTCGAATTCCAGACCGGAATTAATTATTTTCGACTGTTTTGAAGCGTCAATCACAACGACCGGCGTTCGATCTTAATTCTTCACATCCGCACATCTTTTCTTTGATCTGTCATCAGTTTCATATAACAGGGCGCATTTCCTCTTGTCACAGTCACAGTCATTTAGCTTGGCTTCTACACTCCAACTGTGTTGCAGTCTTGACGATCCACGCTAGTTCACTCGCCGTTTGTGGCGAAAACTGGTACTCATACAGTTCACGAAAACAGCGTTCTCTCTTCCTCGAAATTTAGATATTCAGTGTCCGATGGATAGATGTACGGTACCATCGTATGAAACTTGCTCAGCTCAATGCAGGACTCTTCATTACTGCAACAAAAGTGTTCCTATCGTTTCTCGATCGAGTCAGGGATGAGTTAGTGATATTCATTTAACAGAACTCCGGGGTGGTATTTCAGGAATCCTAGTATAATTTTCCAGAGGATCCACACTATAACGTTTCGCGTTGAGAAGGTGAGTCGGAAAATCGCCAGTTGTCGTCCAACCGGCAATCTCCAGAGCGCGCACCTCACCTTAGGATTTCCACGTTCTTTGTCCTATCCAACTGCACCCCGTTGAGTTCATAGTGGATGTCGTCAAACATGAAACTGCGGGCGCTATTTGTTAGCGCTGCATTACCTCCACCTGCGTCCTTGATGATTCTACCTTTTATGTATAAACAGCAGTACGCAAATGAATTGGTATGGGCATTTCGTTTAGTTGTTGAAATTAATGTTGATACTCGTACACCTTGGCATGGCGTGCGTCAAAAGCACCACCGCCAAGAACACGAAAACTGCCTTCGTTTGCCATTAAGCAGATCTAGGAAAATGTTACTCTTCTGCTGCTGAAGCACAAGTACCAACAATTTGCTTTTCTTATAGACCTTTCATTTAAAACGTTATCACGGCTGCTGACACAGCTAGATAAATAGACAGGTAGCGTCAAATTTTGGTCCGCAGATGTGTTTATGTTCGGCATTGGAGTTTGGGGAATATAATACGTGAAGATAACAGGGTGAAGAGTATTCAGAATTAGAGTGGTGCCCGTGCTGCCAAGTTCTGTGAAATTTCCTTCTTCATGGGGAATAAGATCGCTTAAACAATATCGTTTTATGCTGTTATATCAAAGCACTCTAAAAATTGGAATTGAATTAAAAATTTAAAAATTATTCTTTCAGTTGAATAAAAGTGCAAAGTTTCAAGTTTCCGTGTCTCTAGGTTAGGAGACCCAATTACTTAACTATTACCGTATATCATGTTTGATGCTAATCAATTAATATGTCAAAGAATTTTAATACAAAGCATTTCCTTTAAGGTGCCTACATTGGAACAGTAATCACTCAACTTCAAAAAGTGATACCCTTTTCTCTACAAGACATTCATGTTATCGGGCATTCAATGGGGGCACTAATATCAGCGTACGTAGGAAAAACTGTTATAACACTTACAGAATCAAAAGTTGGCAGGATAACTGGTCTGGATCCAAGAAGTCAGCGAGGTGATGAAGATAATAGGCTGACACCCAACGATGCTGAACTTGTTGATATTATAAACACAGATTCTGATGGTGACGATATTCCATTTATATTAGGACATATTAACTTCTTCCCCAATGGTGGGGCAAGACCTCAACCTGGATGCAGCGCTGATACTGATGGTAAATACCTATTCATATTCAAGAAACAAAAATAATCTATCCTTTCCTCAGATTTAATTATTGTAAAATACACCGTGCTCCGGATGAGGTTGCCACGAGGAAAAACTGTTTTATTATTCGTTTTAAGTAAAATGTTTGTTCTTCATAAAGAAAACCTGCTTGTTCATAAACTCCCATAGCACATATAATTTTTTATCCAACTGTTATAGGAATTTTGTTATTAATTTTTACTAATTTTAGGACTTATAAAAATATTGTTAAATAAAAAAAAAACATTTTCAGGAATGTTTACGTATTCAAATACTGCGCCATTTACAACAAATAGAAATAGTACCATCTTCTTTAAGGGGCCTTATCGAAGTCTCGTATTTCTCGCTCACGCTCATTGACTGTCCCTGGGAACTACGTGTTCGTTTGTCAAATATTACACAAACAACTTTCGGAGTTTCTACCTTAATTCTTGTATACTTAAACTTCTTGTTGTGTACATATTCTTTTCTTGTAATTTCAGAAAGAAATACACTATTTCCAGTTTAAAATAGGGAAAAATGTCAATTTTTAAGTACCTAAGTAAAACGACTTTTCTTTCTAAAATTACAAAAGACTGAAATCATAGCGCACAACAAGAAGTTTAAGTATACACAATTTCGAAAGTTGTTTTTGTGATCTTTGAGAAACGAGCACCGAGTTTCTTAAGTGGCAACATTAATGAAAATTTTCGAAATTGAAAAACACTTAAAAATTAATAAAATATTTCCTGGAACAGTTGGATAAAAAATATTTAATATGTGCGACGGGAGTTTAAGAACAAGCTGGGTTTTAATGCAGATCGATTTTTTCTGAGAAATTAAAAAGGAATAATTTTTTCCACCTAACAGATACCTGACTTAAGCATAGTTCGAGTGTGTGTGGGAGAAATCAGCGTACTGATGAGTCCCACAAGGGCGAAACCAGCGGTATACGATTTTCTCTGTACATTCAAAACATGCAATACAGAAACTTCCATTAAACACCTTGCTTTCAAAGTCGCTGCTAAATTTTCTAAAGCATAATAATATAACAAAAGCTGTTCTTTTTTGTTAAAACTTTCTCAATAATTTTCAGATTCCGATGATCCATGCAGTCACATGAGAGCTACCTATCTGTTCGCCGAAGAAATGGAAAATAGTAGGGGATTCTTGGGAACGAGATGTGATACTTTCCAGGATTTTACAGATGGCCAATGCAGAAATGGACGTCGAGTAACGATGGGATCTGATCTGAAAGTAACTGACGCAGGAAATTATTATTTCTATACCAACGCCAAATACCCATATGCTGTTGAATCTACTGTTGATGTTTAACTAAAAGTAGTATTGACTGAAGTTAATAAATAATAAATTCACTTTGCTTAGTTCGTTTGCCTTCCACGTTTCGGTCATAGTTAGGGCAATCGTCAACATTTTATTGATATAAATATGAATTCTTAAAATATAATACATGCATGACACTAAAAATTGAACTTAATAATTTTAAGAATAACAATAGAAGAAATATGTAACAAATAATAAATAGAGCAATAGGAATAATCGGGGACTGCAGTCAAGGGTCGAAATAAAAGAACGCTCTTTTTACTTCACTCAAACTTTAGTCTTCATTATTGCTAAACCTTATATTTACAAGTGTTTCAGAATAGAATTGCAAAGCATAGTCACAATACAAAATGTAGGAGCTCTCTGGTTTCAGGCAATGTATCTTGCGTTGAAGCACCGAAATATGCACAAAACAAAACAAATTAATTGAATCAACTCCAAAAAGAGAACAAAATGGTAAAAATTGTTTTAATCATAAAACGTCGGTGCATGGGATTTAAAAGACAGCTGAGAATAAAATTTAAAATTTAAGAAATGTCAATTCAGAAAGCCAGCAATAGCGAACTCAAAAGTCGCCAGACAGCAACGAGAGTGAAAAATCCAAATTCAAATTAATGACCAGCACATTCGAAGAACGGGCTGCTGAAAAACGTTTCGCGCCCCAAAGCTACAGTTTCCTAGAAAAATGGTGCCGTCATAGCGTCGTAGATCGGCCGGAATAATAAGGCCGTCATAGCAGTGGCTTCCGATGTAAAGTAAATTTAGGGGCGCTGTTACTCAGTTTAGACGTTCGCGTTCGTTCGTTCATGCTCTAAGATTATTTCTGTAAAAATCTATTGATATTTCGTCATCTTAGGTAAACCAGCTCACAGTATATTGTTTACTGCTACCAGAACTTGTCTTATTGCAATAAATGATAAAAAAGTGGTGCGTAGAAAGCTACGCGGTAGAAGTGAAACTTAGCGCCATACCTAAAAGTTCTTGAATCTTATTGGTATTCCTTCGAGTTTGATTTTCATGACTTAGAACTTAGTAATTGAGGATTGGAATGTGGGTAAGATTTTGGTTGATCATAGAAATTGATACAAGTGTGTAATGAAAATATCCTTATTCTGTCTCCATTTCTTCATTTTCAGCAACTGAAATAATGGGTTTATGATAAGAGAAATATGAAATGAAAACTCTCGCATGTCTTACCTTATTATCAAATAATATCAAAATGTTTCTTCTAATTATTGAGCACTATGTAACACATTAATTATAATTTCTGGTTAGGAAACCGGGACTACTTTGTCAAATGTAGTGGAAACCATGGAAACAGCTTCATTCTTAACCTTATGTTTGAAAGTTAAAGTACGCCAATTGTGTCGGATTTTCCTTTCACTTCCCCCACTC
Organism: Xestobium rufovillosum; assembly: GCA_963966045.1. Lineage (NCBI taxonomy): Eukaryota > Metazoa > Arthropoda > Insecta > Coleoptera > Ptinidae > Xestobium > Xestobium rufovillosum. Next base: position 18,278,544 of record OZ014504.1, read on the forward strand.
CGAAAAACGTTACATAGCCAGCTGGCCGAACCGATTCACACCCAATGCGCCTAAATAGTTTCACTTCAAAAACTGTAACAAATTATTTTACTGTGTGGTACTCAAACACAAAAGCGAACAAAAGTCATGTAGTCAGTGCTACTGCAACCTGCGAGGAAAATTAAAACTGAAATAAAAGTCACCGGATCGTCAAACTTCACTGTCAAAGAACATCGACGAATTTTTTATCCACCATGCTGTCACCGTCTCATTTATTTCGGCATCGTATTATTACGTTGCGCTTCCTAGTACAAATGGAAACACTTTTCTTAACATCACCACCACTGTATTAAGCTATGGTTTCCTAGGAAAGCGGTGCCGTCATATAGCGGTCGTAATATAGCGGTAGGTCCAGAAAAGCGTTTCCATTATGTAATAATCGCAGTCTTTCCTACAGCAACGTATTATTACGTTGCTGTCACAAATAAGATGGTGTCAGTACGGCGGATAACAATTCGTCAACGTTTTCTGACGGTTGACGAAACGGTGATTTTTATTGCTGTTTTAGTTTCTCGTGCAGGCCGCAGTAGCACTTGGTTGATGTGTTTGAGTGCCACGCAGTAAAATAATTTATTAGTTATTCATAATTTATTGCGATAAGATGATGTGTTCTGGCAGTAATAAACAACATGCTGTGTTGGTTTACAGAAGATAACGAAATATTAATAGCTTTTACAGAAACTATTTTAACGCATCGGCCTACTTACAAACGAACGTGAACGCTGAATTTTCTAAATTTACATCTGATGCCACCGCTATAATGGCCGTATTATTCTAGCCGTTCTACGACGCTATATTGCGTCCTTTATATGACGCAAACGCTTTTCTAAAAACCGTAGCTAAACGGCCGCTATAATATGACGGCATCACTTACCTAGGAAATTGTAGTTTTAGCGGTTTTACATTGGTTTAGTGTGGTAGGCCTTACTTTTCTGGCGGCCCTAATTGGGTGTATCGTTTGTAAATTACTTCCTGGACAAGGGCGCCCATAGAGAATTTTCTAGGAGGGAACAAAGCAAAAATATGTGGTATGTATGCAAAAATTATCAATGCGCCGCAGGCGAAAATGTTGAATTTTCAAGGTCAGGATGTGATTTGCAAATTACAAAATAAAGTATCAGGCACGTAGGATAAGGAATCCAGCAATCCAGGGGGGGAAAGTGCTCCCCCTTGCCCCTGCCTATGGGCGCCCTAGTTCCTGGAATACCTAGTTAAGTATAAAGCCTAAGCCGCAATTTACCTATGGTTCCGAGGTACATGACTGAATTTAAAACATGTCGGTAGTAAGCATCAACATTTATGCAGAATAAAATTTTCCAAGAAATCATTGATAAAAAAGTTTTCAATAATGTAACAAAACGAGAATTCCAAGAGATGTGTTTACTAGGCAGAGTGAGCCTGATTTTGGAGACAGAAGGCGACCCCTAAAATGTCAGATCTATCTTCATAAAAGTTTACGCTCCCGTTTGTATCTCTTTGTGTTAGTTGTTTCCAATGTCGCCGCAGGAGGGGACTTCTTAGTCGGAAGAGGTAATTCGATATGCTTCTTTTGAAAATGGATTAAAACTTTCTCACATGTGTGTCCTTTTGAACAAAATTCTGTGAAAACCTTCGTCAAGTAGGTCTGTTTCCTGGACAAAAATATTAACCCTAGATCGTAAATTTAGATGTCATTTGTCTTTAGAAGTCAAGAGATATTTTGAAAGAATTCGTCGCGCTCATGGAAGTGCCGGACAAAGAACAACACTTTTTCCGGCGCCCAATTGTCGCTAACGCAGGTAGTAAAGAACGTGAAATTATGTAAAAAGACGATAGCCCTATTTTCCACAGGGCTAATTGATGCAATACGCTAAATTTGTGTTATATTTAATGTATGTGAATAGGGAAGGTTACTACATGATGTGCTATACAGTGCCCGTCTAAAGTCCGTTCCCCCCCCTACTTATTTTTGAACCATTTGAGGTACATCCATGACATTCTGTACAAGGTAGTCACAGGTCACAGGATATTTTTTGACGTAATAATGACAGCTGTCAGTCTCAAGATGGCGGTTGGGCGCCATTTTGAAAAACATTTTTAAATGGGAAGGAGGGCCATGTGCCTCATTTTAAAGGTCTTATCGAGTGCAACATCATACTAAAATATGGTGTCGATACCTTTTGTTCAATTTTTAAATTTTATATTTTTCTAACTAAATTTTGTTCTAATTTGTAGTGAAATCTCTTAATGAAGTCGACCAATAAGAGGCGAAAAGAGTTTATTAAGAAAAAACTACCGGTTCCCGGGAAATCCAGAAGTTTACGAATGTGTTTTGTAAATGTAAATTCACAATCAGAAGAAAATAGCTGGTTGCAAAAAATTATTTATTTATTTTAAAAAAGGAACTGTTACAGCATTACAGAAAAGAAAACCCAGGATGGTAATTTCTTCCAGCTTCTCCAAAAATCAAAACTACTTCAAATTTATCGTCTAAGCTACGAGCCATGGTCACACTTTTCCTAAATGAAGAAACTCAACAGACTAAGTACATTATTTGCCAAGTATAAAACAAGATGTTACCGCGACAACGAATTTTGTTTCCAATACAATAATGTGATTGAAAGCAACAATCATGATTATTTATAAATTTCAATAGCAACAATTTTATAACGTTTCCAGATATATACGCCATATTTTAGTATGATGTTGCACTCGATAAGACCTTTAAAACGCAGTGTCACATGACCCTCCTTCCCATTTAAAAATGTTTTTCAAAATGGCGCCCGACCGCCATCTTGAGACTGACAGCTGCCACTATTACGTCAAAAAATATCTTGTGACCTGTGACTACCTTCTACAGAATTTCATGGATGTACCTCAAATGGTTCAAAAATTAGTAGGGGGGAACGGACTTTAGACAAGCACTGTATAAATATTTTCCATAATTGTTATTCGTATTTTAAATTACTTGTCAAATCTGGTGCCATTTTCTATTCTAGTATGGGTTTTGTGTTTTTGGGATGAGAGATGTTTTCATGGGATATTTTACTCTATTTTTGCAGGTCGACAATTTTATAGTAATCCCATATAAATGCAAAGTTTAGAATGTCAGAAAGTGGCTTAAAAATTCTAATTTGAGTATAGTAATCGCCTGATGGATATGCAACCAGCATTACTTTAAGAGAAATAATGCCCATTTCCTATGGAGAATCTAAGTACAGAGGCATCGGTACCCACCCGCTAAATCAGTTAGAATCAAGAAGAAATACTTATTTGGCAAAAATCCGATGCGACGCCAATTTTCGGCCCGTTCAGAGAGAGCCAAGTTACCATAAAACCCCACCCCGGTTTCGAGCATACCTCTAAGCGGGACGAAAAGATTTCTGACTGGTCATCTAAAGACCATCAAAATTTTCCCAAAAGTTCATAAATATTATCTCCTCAGTCCGAGAGGGCAGACTTGTTTTCGCATTTGTTATTCAAATGAGCCTTATTGTTTTTCGTTATTCAAGTGAGTCTTGTTTTTCGTTTTTGTGATTCAAGCATCGAAAGTGACCAAGTGACGTACCTAAATTAAATATTCGAGTTCTCTCCCCAGTATCCAAGAGTTTTGCTGGAATATTCAATCAGAAGTAATATTTTGAGATTAATTTAATTAGAGTACAAGTTCAATAATTTTACCAAATTTCTTCCAACTTTTGCCAGAACTTAGTCATTTAAAGTCTTTGCCGCTGACTCAAAATCCCGCAGTAAATTTACGAAGTAATAAAGTTTTTTTTATTTTTTTAAATTCCAGATAAATCTGTTTTTTTAATCCAAACGTGCATTCTTATTCAGAAGTCCAGCTGCCTTCCTCAAACTTCCTAGTGACAAAGTGTAGTGACTTAAATACCGAGAAAGCGCGATCGGGTAAAACAATGTGTGTGTGTTGTGTTCTGTGATTGTCCCAAAAGAGGATTACCACAGACCCAGGTGACCTCTGGAGCGAAGAGGAAAGGTAAGACGAATGATTTCTACGAACGGGCATAAGCTGGAGGGTCCTAACGAAACTTGAAGGTCGAATTCTATCATTATTATTTATTTAACATCTCATACGAATGTTTTTGGCAAAGTTAACTTATACAGGGTCTTCCTAAATATTTTGACCAAACTTCGAAGTAGTGCAGACAGGAAGGCTCTGGTATTCGGGATGCCACAATATATTGCAAAGTTTTTGAACACACTGTTAGAGCTCTACATTCTACAATACATATATGCAACTTTTTGTAATATTGATTTCTTGAAAAATTTTATTCTGTATAAAAGTTGGTGCTTACTACCAATCATAAGGCGAATATCAATTAGAAAGTTTTTAGTAAAAGTGCAGGAAATGTCACATTGCCCCCAGAAATTGAAATATGCCTATTCACGCACATCCTGTACTTTTTGTGAAACCACAGTTCCTTCAGAGATAATGTTTTTGATTTTCTCCTCCGATGAAGTGGATTACACTTAGAAATACTCACTGAACTGTTGATAACAAATTTGAAACACAATAAAAATAATAAATGCACTGTTCAATGGGTCATTCATAAAAGTTAGTAGACACAACAACTTTCTCAATGAAGATTTTATGGGCAGCTTTGTTTTTATGGTGCATTAGTAATGGTAAGTTTCTTCTAAAGTAAGGCGCAGATTTAAGAAAATGATTCAGTTATAAACTTAGGAAGTATTGAATTAGTGATGGAGAATAAAACATAAATCTGTTCATGTAGTCATTTACACTGAACTTCTTTTTACACATTAAGAGCTTAATACAATAGATATATAAACAAAAATAAATCAGGTTACCATCTGGGTTGCAGGGCCGACAGTGTCTATGCTAAGTGACAAATAAGCATCATCTGGTATCATCCTACTTTATTATTATGTGCAACCAGTCATCGGCATCGATAACCATTAAGCTGATAATTTGGTTTTCTACTGCAAAGAAATAATTTATTGTTCCTAGCACAAAATACGCTAAAATTATAATATTGCGATTGTTTAACGGGTTTTGGGCAAACAACTCGTAAAGAAAAAGTAACATTATTCTAGTGTTAAAAGTACCATAAGCATATTAGATCCTGTCAAGCAACTCGGCTACCCACTCTTGTGGGTTGCTACAAGCACTTTACTTATTTTAATATACATGCTTGCAGGCTGGGAGACTAACAATTTAGTGGTTTCTTTACCAAGAAACGCAGGTGTCTTGTCACCAATGGAGATATCCGATTTAGGTGGTAAAAATGATGATTCTGATGAAAATCACTGACAAACAGTCCGACTTTTTGCTTTGCAACACGGTCTCCTAAGAGACTAAAGTTTTTCGAAATAGCAACTGCCTAAAAAAAATGTTTCGTACTTGTTTCAGTTGCTAGTCAGGCTAACGAGAACGAACTTGAATTAACTGAAGGTGATGTAAGATTTTTCCTGCATACAAGGGATGCGGGAGAAATTGAACTGACTGAAAACAACTTGGACAAAATTGATATTCAAAAACCCACTAAACTTATAATTCATGGATGGGTAACGGACCACACGGCATTTTGGGAACGGTTACTGACGGACGCATTTTTAAGAAAAGGAGATTACAACGTTATACTAGTTGATTGGTCACCAATTGCAGTCTTGGATTTGGATGTATCAGCAGAATATACGCCAATAATAGGTAAGCACTTCGGATTATTTTACATTCTAATCCTGAAATAAAGTTTTATGTAAATTATTCGTGCCTCATAGCAGCATCTACTTCTTAATATTGTATTGCATTCCGTTTTTATAAACTTTAGAATTCCTGCACAATAACAAACCGTGCCAGTTTCAATAATTCGCGGTCAGATTATTTAAACTGTTAAACTGACACTTTTTGATTATTGTGCATTGCGCAACAAGTTATCGTTATACAGGGTTATTCTGATTCGATGCTCACCATTGAGATATCGCAAACCGTGCGAGCTACGAAGAAGGTTAAATTAGTGCAAAGTTGTGAAATTTGAACAGGATTAATATAAACCATTTTTCTGTGCAACGTTTTGTCACTTCAGGACCGTCGTCAACATAAAAGAATACATACGGACCTGGGTTATAAATTCCCTTTTTTGATTGCTACTTATTTCAATAACATTAGTTTGTTCAGATTGTCACTTATTTCTTATCAAAATTCATAATGAATAAAAAAGACATTACGGCCCTGAACATGGCTCAAATGATATCTGAAGAATTTATTTTACTAGATATACAGTGTGTTTGATTTCATGTGTCACGGCTGATATCTCGGCTATTGTAAGAATTTCAAACAAATGTTATATATGAAAGTTGTTAGACCCTTTATTTTAAATAATTTATCAAAATCAGAAAAATAATTGAGCATCAAAATTGAAATACAAATAGGAAATGAGAAGATAGAGGAGGTCGCGGATTTCTGCTACTTAGGAAGTAAAATAACCCAAGACGGTAGGAGCACTAAAGATATAAAACAAAGAATGGCGCAGGGACGAGTTGCGTTTAACAAAAAGAAACAACTGTTATGTTCGAGAGCGGTTAATATAGAGACTAGGAAGAGACTCTTAAAGTCGTATGTATGGAGTACGGCATTATACGGGTGCGAAACTTGGACAATAGGAGAAGCGGATAGAAAAAGAGTAGAAGCGTTTGAACTGTGGTGTTACAGACGCATGATGAAGATACCGTGGATAGATAAGGTTAGCAATAGGGAAGTATTAGAAAGAGTTGGGGAAAGTCGAAAGGTATGGAAAACAATAAAGAGTAGGAGAGATAGGATGGTAGGATGGTAGGACACCTTCTAAGACACGAAGGAATAGTTCGCGACATACTAGAGTCAGAGATAGGAATAAAAAGAGGTAGGGGTAGGCCTAGATTAGACTACTGCTCTCAAATAGTTAGGGATGTAGGATGTTCTACTTTTAGGGAAATGCGTAGGTTAGCTCAGGATAGAAAAGAATGGAGGTACGCGTCCAACCAGTCTTCGGACTGAGAACCTTATGATGATGATCAAATAATTCAGATACAGCAAATACATTGAAAATTTTAAATGTAACGTACCCAGTAATATTACATATTCTGGGGGGCGTTTCACAGCCGGCAGTGGTGTACAAATTTTCGGCAGTGCCTTTAGGCATTGGACTGGAAAGTAAGCAGTGCCTCATAATTCTGACGGCATTGCTGGCAATGGTTGGGCAGTGGTAACGACTAGCCGGCAGTGCCAACGTATTTGGACATTGCCGAAAGAATTGCACTCATTGCTCACAGCAGTGCCTGAAGTTTAAGCGGCATTGGCTCGGCAGTGGACCATGCTTTGCTACTCTTTTTGCGTGCGCATGCGCCGAGTAAATGTAATTACCAATTAGAACAATAACAAATTCATGTGTAGAAATGTATATATGAGAATTACAATATGGGGGTAAGCACAATGCATGGCTTTCTCGAGGGCTTTTATAAAACAGTTATGATGCGAAATTCGTGTCTAGCAGTTAAAAGGAAAATGATCACAAAACAACAAATAAGGTTTCCATGGTTTCAATAAGAATGCAATATCGCGCATTATCTTCAACAAAAATGATACAAATCTTTTTAACTTTACTTTTAAACCTAGGGGGTGCTTTTCTTGGGAATTTCTGACTATAGCCTAGGAAATTCTCAGATATTAAGGTGTACGCTTTACACTGAGCAGGTATAGACAATTTCCCTGTTGCGACTTTTTTGATATAAAAATAAGTACCAAATAAAAATTCATGCGATGAATCTTTTCTACAGTCTACTCACAATGAGAAAATTCCAGGAGCGTCATCATTGGTAACGTAACTTGCACTACAAGACTGCCTTTACCAAAGACTTCTAGAATGGAGCTGGCGTCCTTATGCAACAGCTGATTTTGTTGTGAAGCCTACACGGTCGTAGGCCAGCGGGTCGTGGGGATCGTTGTTTGTTATTATATTCAAGCAATGGAGCAGGCGAATATTTACTACACAATTGGTCGGCTGCTTTGTTTTGCGTTTTCCACACACAAACGCTTAGACTGTGAGTATTCCTCCTGCTTCAGTCGAAAATGTAAATAGCTAAGTCCCCTCTACAGTCTTTGGCCTTTACTACTGAATGTTTCAAGTGGCGTAACCCAAATATCTTTTGACCAGTTGTAACAAATATTGTGGCCTGCTACATGCGTTCTTATCAATAATTCGTAAGGATATAGGTAATAATCGGCCGTCTTTATTTTTTTCTTATCTGACGAACGCAAAGAGAATTTGCAAGCGACTACGATCCCGCTGCTACTCTCATTCCTTTCATTTATTTGAAACTTGAGACCAGAAATACAGGAACAGTTAGTATAGGAGTTTTGTTCCAGCTTTAGTTTTCAACAAAATATTCAAAAAGTGGTATGACAGTTAAAATAAAATGAGAATATATGTAGGTATAGTTCTTACAATTTCTTGGATACATCACTGTAAAGGTCTCGCTGAGAGAGGTACACTCGGAAGTACAGCGCCCAAATTTCAAAAAATCCTCAGATAGGTCAACTTTTATTTCTCGTGACGAAATATTTTAAGCAAAAAGTGTTTTAAAATTCAAGACGGCTGACGGCGGGATGTCGCCTTGTCAAAAACGTTAAACGAAAAACGAGATCGTGTAAAACTTTAATTTAAAACTCCTGCGGAGCGATATAATATCCACATTTCCGAAAATAAGTAGTATTCGCCCAGAATAACCTAGCGGACCTCGTAGCGGACTGTCAAAATTATTAGTACCTATATTATTTATTTTTCCAAAAAAACGCTGGTGCATGTAGCCATTTTGCTTTGAGTGGATACAATTTGAATATTATACCTACACTTCTCTCGGTGGGAGCTTTAAAACGCTGTATTATACAACCCCCTTTTCACTTCAGAAAAAAGAAAGTGATAGAGCTATGTCGGGTACCGCGGTTGTCATTGAAATTTATGATACTCCATATTGGGTTTATTTCTCGGTTTATTTTTAAATATTAAAAAAAAAATCAACAAATTATAGAAAAGCAACTTAACAGACTGACAGTAACCGAATTTTGAATTTTGCAATTTCAATTTTCATATTTTTTATTGCCGAAAATCTAAAACAAAAATAAAAAATCTCGCGCCGCCAATCGATTTGTTTAAAATTTCAAGGTCGTCAGATTGGTAATAGCTTCTGGTTCTCAAGTTTTAACTCATTGCAAATATCCCTTAATCCCATTCATTCTGAAAATACGTAAAACACGACCTATGTGAAATAGAAAATAATTTTTATTTTTTTTGCTACAACTGCCAATAGGTATACCTATACGTTTATTACTTATGCGTTTCCCTCGGCGTTTCCGAACGCATAATTAGGTTTATTATTCAATTGAAATTAAATAATAAACTCCTCTTGTAGCATATCGAGGTTGCTTTGACGCAGAAAACGTAAAATTTATACTTTTGTCAGAAATAACGTATGTTTTATACGTTTCTATGGCAACCTGGTGCCAACGTTCTTTCAAGAAATGATACTAATAGTACGCCGGATAGCGACAATTTTTATAACTCATTTCAGCGCCCTTCGTATTCATATAAAATTGTAAATTGTCTGTTGGAAATCAGGAATATCCATGTGCGAGACCCCAGCGTGGGACATTTTACAATTGGCAGGTCTTCAAAAATGCCAAAGAAAAAAGTTAACCTAAATCTTTTCAGTGCCCCTGCCTTTTGATAACATTTAATAATTAAATCATAAAGAACAATAAATTACCCGAGGCAGAGATCCTGAACAGCTTCAGATCAGAGGAAGACGTTTTAAATGTGTTTACAAAAGTAGCTCTACTTAGTCATTTCAGCTCGTTTGAATCTAAGTAGGCCTACTTTCCAAGCATTTTCAGAACCTCTTCCTCTGTCCAGGGACTGCTCAGAACCTCTGCCTAGGGTATTTTCTCGTTATGATTTAATTAATAAGTTGAATCATAAGGCAGAGGCGCTGAAAAGGTTTACGTTAACTTTTTCTTTAAAATTTTTGAAGACATGTCAATTGTAAAATGTCCGACGCGGAGTAGGCAGAGGTCAATTTTCCTGTTTGCCATCACACAAATTACCAAATTTGCAACCTCTGCCACACGCTAAAATCATTTAAAAATTGATGTCACTATCCGGCGTATTATAACTTGGTTGGTACATTTTTTATCTAATGTATAATAGGCAGTGCCTAGCAGTGTTAGTTATTTCTTGGGCATTGTCTTGACTTCAGTACGGCAGTATCAGCATTGTATCGGCATTGTCGGCATTGTATCAGCTTTGGCGGCATTGTAATGGCACTGACGGCAGTGGTCGAAAATTCCGGCAGTGTTATCTCAATTTGTACGGCATTGTCTAAAACAGGCAGTGGTGTACACATTCTTGAGTTGTGAAACACCCCCCAACATATTCTAAATCTGTATGAAATTCCCTTTACAGAGATATACCACATGTCATATTTATCTAATCGATTAAAGGCATAAATCTATAATTAAGAACCTACCAACAACTGCACGTTTACGCGATTTAGAGCTTAATTCGAAAGAGTAGGCGGTGAAAATAATGAAATTCGGATGTATGTTTCTACATGACACAATGTTACTTAAGACTAGCTTGACAATATAAGACTATTCAACACAAACACGACATAGCAACAACACCAAGAAAGTAAAAATAAATTAGTAGGCAAGTTAAGTTTAAAATTTAAGTTAATAAAATTTATAGTTTTTGTTCAAAGTGGCCTCCGTTGTAATTGAAATTAAGAATACGTAGGAATTTACTCAATTAATTTGACAGTTTACGCGATAGCAATTCTTGTCAAAGCCTACTCTTTCGATCAAAACTCTAAGTCATGTAGACGTGCAGTTCTTACTTAATTATCGATTTGTGCCTTTAATTGATTAGATAACTATGACGTGTGATATATCGTTGTAAAGGAAATTTCATACAGTTCAGAATACGTAATACCACTGGGTACGTTCCATTTAAAATTTTGAATGCATTTGCTATATCTGAATTATTTGATGTTCAATTGTTTTTCTGATTTTCATAAGTTATTGAAAACAAAGTATCTCGCAACTTTCATATATAACATTTATTTGAAATTCTTTAAACAGCCGAGATATCTGCTGTGACACATAAAATCAAACACACTGTATGCATTAAAAAAGTTAATGACAAAAAACAACGAGAATCAACAATATCAATAAGTAATTCACATAAATGTTTTATATTTTTATGAAGTTTTACGGAAACTACGTGGCAATCTCAAGAAATTCCCCCACACTAACGTTATGGCGATAAGTAGCAATCAAAAAAGTGAATTTAAACTTCAGGTCCGTATTTATTTGTTTATAGCTGATGACAAATCTGAAGTGACGACACGTTGTACAGAAAAATGGTGAAAATGGCTAGATGCAGCAGAAAAAGTTGCTGTGGAGACGTGCTGATACTTTCTCAATTCGTTGTATAACAAGGAAGTTATTGAAGAAAGAAGAAAATTTTAACATTTGTCTTTTCCAAAAATGTCGAAAAAGAAAAATGATACCTACAGCAAATTCCTTTGCGTCATATTAGTCCCCATCAACTTTCTCAACTTTGTCCCAATTTAACCTTCTTCGTAGCTCGAACGGTTTACGATATTCCAATGACGAGCATCGAATCTGAATATATTTAAGATATTGAATATCTGAAGATATTGAAATACATAATATTATTACTACAGAGAATAATATACTCTTGTGATTATTCCGGGAAAAAATTTCTAGCGTTTCCTTCATTAGTTTTAATGAACAATAAATGAATAAACAATTCACTTTATTTTTAAAAACTACACTTTCGATAATTCTTGGTAGGCAGTGAAATTGACATTTATATTTTTATTAATTATTAAACTGACAAGCATCGTTTTTTGACATTAAAATAACTGAACATGAAAGAGTATTTCTGGTGGTAGTCAGTTGGAGTACACAATACACGCAAGCAGAACTCCCCGGGACCGCAGAAAAGACGGTAGGAAATTTTATTCCAAGTTTATAACATAACACATACTTCAGTATAAAATCAAATAGGCGCTGAATTTTCCAGCCGGGTGGAAAGTTTTCCAACACGGTCGGGAAGTAGAAGTTAGGAACAACCTACCTGAAAACTTTTTAATCGTTGGCAATTGACATATTACTAACCGATTGTGAATACTAGTTTGTAAACTGATTAAATGTTTTATCACTCGTCTTTATCATTGTGTCTCATTTGAAAAACGCTTTTTTGTTCGTCATGTTTTTTTCTGAAAGTCATTTCCGTTCATTTAATCAGTACTAGCTATAGTTTTTCTTTAATATTATCATACAAATACAATGAAATATTAATTAAATTATTTTCATTATTAATTAAATTTATTTTTTCAAGGTGCATACATTGGATCGATAATCAGTCAGCTACAAAACGAATTATCATTTTCTCTACAAGATATTCATGTTATCGGACATTCTATGGGGGCAGCAATAATAGCATATGTAGGAAAAACTGTTATAAATCTTACAGGATCAAAAGTTGGCAGAATAACTGGTCTTGATCCGCGCAGTCAGCTGGGTGATGAAGATAACAGGCTGACACCCAATGATGCTGAACTTGTTGATATTATAAACACAGATTCTGAAGGTGACAATATACCAATTCCTTTAGGACATATAAACTTTTTCCCAAATGGTGGGACTAGACCTCAACCTGGATGTACGGCTGAAATTGATGGTAAATATTCAATGTACAAATAACAGCAGATTATACCAGAAAAAAGAGAATGAATAGATTACTGTCAAATGGACTTGTCTTTACACGCTTTAAAATTTATTATAAATATTATAATAAAATGCATACGGATTTGTCAACAGAGTATAAGAGTGAATAAATATTTTTTATTACAATATTTTCAGATTCCATCGATCCATGCAGTCACATGAGATCTACCTACCTATTCGCCGAAGAAATGGAAAACAGTAGAGGATTCTTGGGAACGAGGTGCGATACGTTCCAAGATTTTATAGAAGGCCAATGCAGAACTGAACGTCGATTAACGATGGGATCTGATCTAAAAGCATCTGATGCAGGAAACTATTACTTTTATACCAATGCCAAATACCCGTATGCTGTTGAATCTACTGTTGATGTTTAAAAGTAGTATTGGCTAAGATTAATAAATAATAAATTCCATTTGTTTAGTTTGTGAGTTTATATAGGCAATACTAAAATTCTCCCCATTCGTTCACGTTTCGGCTCCGGTTAGGACCAATATCAACATTTTATTGATGTTCAAATAAAAGTATTATTGGCTATAACAAATAAATATGTTAATAATTTATATTCTCTATACGATGCGCGCACTTCCCCTACACTTCTTCTTTTCTTCTTCCCTTCTCTCTCTTTCTGTTTTATTCATTCCTATCATCCTTCTCTTCACTCTACTTAGTCATTTCAGCTCGTCTGAATCTACGTAGGCTTACTTTCCAAACACTTTCAGAACATCTGCCTCTGCTCAGGGACTGCTCCGAACGTCTACCTCGGGTTATTTTCTCGTTTTTTATGATTCGATTAATAAGTTGAATCATAAGGCAGAGGCGCTGAAAAGATTTAGGTTAACTTATTCCTCCTTTTAAATTTTTGAAGACATGTCAATTGTAAAATGTCCGACGCGGGATGGGCAGAGGTCAATTTTCCTGTTTGCCATCACACAAACTACCAAATTTACAACCTCCGCCACACGCTAAAATCATTTTAAAATTGATGTTACTATCCGGCGTACTATATGTAATTCCTAAAATGTTTAATTACAAATCGGGCAACTAGACCCAATGCTCTTCAGTGCATTACGACAGGAGAAGAGATAAGCCGATGCGAACGGCAGAGCAGCTAACGCTTCCTTGCCAAATCACTTAGTTAAGTATCATTGCGCTACTAATTTCGACCCATATTGTATCGCAATGTTTATTTTTTGGTGGTCTATGTACATAACTGAGTTTTAACACATCTATGCTTTTTACCAAGAATATATGCAACACATAAAGTTACTTTCATTCATTTTCGAGAAATGGCTTTCCATCTTCAGAAGAAATTTGTTTATATACTTTTGATAAGAAGTACTGAACTGTTAAAACCGAGCTATATTTCTTATATCTCGATATCCTTCCCCATTACTTCCCCGAGTTTCCCATTTCTACTTCCGTTCCTCTTCGTAATGTATTTTGCGATAGTCCTCTTTTCATACATCTTTTTATGCTTCCATTTTAGTGCACCTTCTTGTTTCAGATACTGTATCGGTTTAACTTCTGTATACAGCACTGACTTTTTACATTACTGTTACTTTAATTTTTTGGTTTATCGAAGCAGATATGCAGATGATGTTCTCTAAAGTTCTGTGGACTTTCCGTGTTTTCCATATTCTATGTATTATGTATGGTTGCGCTCCGCCTTTTACATGTAGGATGTTTTCCAGCTAACAAAACTACTCAAGTTGTTCTACTTCTTATTGGTCTATGGATAGTTTTTCGTAGTTTGTTATGCCATCGATCGATCGATCAAGGTTGTATTTTGTATTCTTCGTATTTATCTCGAGTTCCCCTTTAAGTCCCCTTCATTATGTCTTTCAAATCATTAAGCAAATGTCATCCAGACACTGCATGTCAGCCAATTTTAATATGCGATAAAGAATCCTGCATCCAGATCGATTAAGTATTCAGTGAGATAGGTAGGTCGTAGGTACAAAGAAAAACGTCGAAAATTTTTTGGTCATTTTTGTTGACTTTTTATGTAAAGAAGGTGGAAGAAGTTAGCAGAACAAGGATTTTTAAACATAGCATTTCAAATAAAGGTCTTGGAAGGTATCCTATCCTATGCCATCCTATACATTCCTATTTATCCTATTCTTTATTACCTCTCGTAATTATATTTCTCTGTGCCATGACTCTTTCGAACAAATCTCTTTTACAAATTTTATCTATCCACCAAACCCTTTTGTCTTAGAACTTAGAAGGTACCCTACAATCATATCTCTCCTTTGCCTTACTTCGTTTCCTGTCTTTCATATTTTCCTCTTTTCCATAACTTCTACCAATAAATCCTCATTGCCAAGTTTTGTAAGGGATCCAGAGGTGTTATTGCCGATGAACGAGTGTTATTTCTTGTGTGTAGGTAACTGTGATATCTATAAATCACAAATCATTGTAATTACTCTTATTTCTTGAGGTCATACGGGTAGAAATTGACTGCCCGATTTGAATTTTTTGGAGTGGCCTTTTTGGATCGAATAGTCTAGCATTTTTAGGTATGCGCTTTTCTCTTTTTCGTATCAGTAGCTGTTCTCCGAGACCTAGGGAGATATCAAATATATTACATTCTCGTTAGGCAAAGATTTAGAAATCAACTTAGGGACTGTAAAAGTTATCTAGGAGCAGACTTAGATAGTGATCACAACATAGTGGTTATGAAGGCCAATCTGAAATATCAGATTTTAAAAAAACGAAGCTGAAGAAGGTATCCTGACTTAGAGAAAATAAAAGATGATGATATTAACGAAAAGTTCGAGAAAAAGACAAACGAAGTAGGTACTAAAGGGCTCAGGTGAAAATATGGTTAGGGGCATAGAGGCAGAATGGAATATCATTAAAAATAGTTTAGATTCCGCAGCTAGAGATATTTTGGGTCATAAACAGAATGAAAGTAGAAAACTCTGGATAAAAAAAAATTATGTGAGGAAAGGCGAAAATATAAAAATAGGTTAGATGAAAGAGGGAAACAAAGATATAAGGCGATCAAGTGGGAAATTATTGGGAAATGTAGGAAAGAGCAATAGATCGATAATAAATGCAAAGAAGTGGAAAATAAATTCGAAGTAGGAAAGACTGAGGAATCATATAAAATAATTAGGAGAAATTTTAGAGAAATTGTATCTAGTATCAAAAACATTAGAAATGGGGCAGGAGATATCCTAATTGGAAGCGCGGGGAAGGCAGATAGGCGGAAAGAATATTTGGGAAACTTATATGCGAGACAGGAAGTACGAGATATATTAGAAAGCGAAAGGAGCGTAGAGGGGGACAACCTAGAGTGTCCTATTATAATGAGAGAAGAGTTTGAGCTAGCACTAAAAAGTTTAAGAAACAATAAAGCACCAGGTATAGATGGCTTGCAGGCAGAAATCTTAAAGTGCGCAGGTCAAGAGGTAATAGATAGTTTATTTTAACTAGTTAGTTCCATATACCTGACAGGCGAGATTCCAGAAGATTATAAATGGAACATCATAGTAGCCTTGCCAAAAAGGAATGGCGCGAATAGGTGTGAAAATTTTAGAACAATCAGTTTAATTTCCCACGTTTCAAAAATTTTAACAAGAATTGTGCAAAGAAGGATGGAGAAAGGGGAGGAAGAAATATTAGAAGATCAGTTCGGGTTTAGAAGAAACAGGAGAACGCGCTTTATGTAATAATAGAAAAAACAATAGAAAAGGGAAGGAGCGCCTATATAGGATTGGTAGATTTGGAAAAAGCCTTTAACAATGTAAAATGGAAGATGTTTAAAGTGTTCAAAAATGTAGGAATGAAGTAAGTATAGGGATAGAAGAATAATCTTTACAAAGAGCAAACGTCAGTTATAGAATTTGAGCATGAACATAGAGAAGTAGATATCCGAAAGGGAGTGAGGCAGTGATGTGCGTTATCGCCTCTAGTTTTCAATTTATATATCGAAGATGCCATTAATATTGTTAAAGACAGAATAGCTGCTGGAATTAATACCTACTTATACAGGACCAAACTATTAATATGCTCAGATTCGCGGATGATATAGCAGTATTAGCATCCAGCAAAGAAGAATTAGGAAGGGCTCTGAATGAAATGGAAGCGGCTTTGACGGAGGGCTATAGTATGAAGATTAATAAAAAGAAAACCAATGGCCGAATTGCATTTAATGAAAAGAAACAACTATTATGCTCGGGAATGATAAATGTAGAAACTCGGATGAGGCTCTTAAGAACGTATGTATGGAGTACGGCATAGTACGGGTGCGAAACTTGGACGAGAGGAGAAGCGGATAGGAAAAAAATAGAAGTATTTTAAATATGGTGCTATAGACGCATGAAGATGATACCGTGAGTAAATAAGGTTAGCAACAGAGACTTATTAGAAAGAGTTGAAGAAAAGCGAAATTTATGGAAGACAGCAAGGTATAGGAGAGACGGGATAGTAGGACACCTTCAGAGGCACGAAGGTTTAGTTCGCGTCATACTAGAGTCAGAAATAGGAATAAAAAGAGGTAGAGGTAGGCCCAGATTAGACTACTGCTCTCACATAGTTGGTGATGTATTAGGATGTTCAACTTGTGGGGAATTGCGTAGGTTAACTCAGGACAGGAGAGGATGGAGGTACGCGTTCAACCAGTCTTCGGTCTGAAAGCTTTATGATGATGAGCTGTTCTCGACAATATTTACAGAATAAATATACAAAACCCACAACAAAATGTTTTTGTCGCCAAAATCTTGAGGATAGATAAAAGTATTGGCGCCTCTTGGTAGGATAAAAATATTTCGATGCTTGTAATTATTATCTGAAGTATGCTTTATTTGCAGAACTCTTTCTAGATAATTTGTTATCTTAATAACCTGCTAATTTTTCTGTCCTAGAAATCTGAATCTGAAATTCCAGCTACCCAGTGAAGCAAATTTGTTTATCAGGATATAAATGATGTGTGTGCCATATTGTTGGTTATGCATACCTACCTACGTTAGTCTAATTTTTCTATGAAAATTTCTTTGCTTTATTTTTAATTTATATAGATGTATATTATACTGATCTATAATCAGATTCTATAACTATAATCTTCCCAAACCCAGCTAACTTCCAAAACTGCATTTCAAACTGATAAGGTTCGTTTGAGTATACCACAATAGATACTCTTTAAATAACTGATAATTATTGTGTTTCAAACGTTCCTTCTGAACGCAGACTATCAATCAGCCAACTTTAGTCGTTTCTTTACGCCTATATTATTAACAATTCGGCCATGAAAACTTTGTGGATAGGTTTAGTTTTATTGTTCGTCGGCTTTGGTAAGCTTATGTGATATTGAATAGTTTCATGTAAATGGTGTAATTATCGAAAACTTATGGAATTCAGTCACTTACTTTTTTGAGAAATCTATTATTTTGCTTTTGAAAATCAATTTCGTCCATTGCAGACTGGGGCCAGTATTAATGCCGTTAAATTTTATGACATAATAATTAATTGCACTCCTTGCATTCCTGTCTCTAATATTTGAATGCGCGGTGGCCAAAAGACGACCAATATTTACGCATTTTAAAGATAAGTATCCAATGGTGAAGTTTCCAAAATTTGCTGCACATTTATTGTTTCATTGTGGGAGAATTGTGATTTAGTAAATCACAAGACATTTAAAATCTGCTCTCGCGCGTTTCAGAATGTATACTGGGTGACGAGTCCGACACTGGGTTAACTGAAGGTGATGTTAGGTTTTTCCTGCACACAAGAGAATTGGGCGAGACTGAGTTAAATGACAATAACTTAGACAGAATTGACGCTAAGAAACCTACTAAGATCATTATCCATGGATGGATGACAAATCATATAGCAAGTTGGATTCGATTACTAACCGATGCATTTTTAAGAAAAGGAGACTTCAACGTTGTATTGGTCGATTATGAACCAATAGCACTGTTAAATGCCAGCGATGCCACGGATCACGGACCAATAGTAGGTAAGCCATCTTTGCCATAATGAAAACATTAGGTTTATAGATAATCACAGTTCATTTTCTGGTAAGCTGCGTATAGTCCGACCACGGTAACTTGGCGAACACAAGGAATGTAGCTGATCTATTTTAATAAGGCAGCGCACAATTAGAATAGGTAATAGGTTGCCAGTTTCGCCGCATTCGTGTGGCGAGACTATTACTCTGATTGTGCGCTACCTTATTAAAATAGATCAGTTACATTCCTTTGGCTCGTCAGCTTAACGTGGTCTGACTATACCTACATACACACTACTATGCTTTGTACCAGCAATATAATAATTATTTAAGGTATAAAGTCTCTTTAATGCTTTTTCCGAAAATTCATTACTGTGTAATAATTACTCTATTTTTTTCTTTTACCGAAACTATAGCATTGCTCACCAGTACCGTACCAGTACCTACTGAATTAAATAAATCTTTGCTGCAGTGTCAACATTAGTGAAAAATGCATAAAAAATTAATAAAATATTTCCTGGAAAGTTAGATAAATATAACTATGTGCGATGGAGAGTTTCAGAACAAAAGTGGGGTTTTTATGAAGGTTGATTTTTTCTGAGAAATTAAAAACAATAATTTTTTTTCCTCTTTGCAACGCCATCCGGGGACATACAGTATGTTGAAGATTAATCTTCAACTCTTGAGGATGCTGACGTTGTCAGCGAAACACGTATCGAGTGTAATTACTGTGTCACTGTCTTTTGGTGTGTGGGGTTAACTTATTAAGAATTCGTAATGAAATTGGTGGTTAAAACGACCGGAAAGTTAGAAGGTGAGAAGTTATTGATGAAGTAAGAGTAATTACATCTTAGTTCTTAACCCGCTTCTTACTATAGAAAGTTAAGGAAGTGCTTGTACTATTTCCAAAGTTTCATGCTCAGATATCTTCAAATTGTTGGCGAGCAGTTATTTAGTACTTAAGTACAAATATTGTTTTACCTCAGAAATGAAGCGTTAAACGACCCATATTTACAAAACATTTATTCATAAAATGAGACAATGACGATTGTAGAAGCCCAGCCAAAGAAAACTGGGGCATATTTAATAGATATCTCTTTCTAGGTGAATACATTGGAAAATTCATCAGTCAACTAAAGAACGAAATATCAATTTCTTTGGAAGATGTTCATCTTGTTGGACACTCACTGGGTGCACAAGTAGCAGGTTTTACTGGAAAAGCTGTGACGAAATTAACAGAATCCAAAGTTGCCAGAATAACTGGTCTTGATCCAGCACCGAGATTATTAGTTGATGAAGACGGCAGACTAGCACCCAGCGATGCTGAGCTTGTTGATATTATACATACAGATTCTGGTGAAGACAGCCTCCCGTTTTCATTGGGTCACATTAATTTTTATCCCAATGGCGGTGACAGACCTCAGCCAGGATGTACCGCTGATACTGACGGTAAATATTATTTTTACAATAACTATACCTAATCCAAAAATATAATCGAACACAAACAAATTGTTTATTCAGACTAGGAGTAACCGATAATGGATTGGAACTGTCGATAATCAAAATATATCGATAAGTTTTGGTTGTTCCTATTATCGATAAATTGTACCAGCCCTAGACATGATCACGACCACAAGTTCACTGTCATGACAAGGCAAAATCTGTCAAAAAACTGAATGGTTCAAAAGTAAATACTGGGGTTTTTTGGAGTGATAAAGTGAAGCAAAAATGCCGTCCGCGATATTGTATGTAGTACGCAACCTTACCTCGGCGACGCCAAGTGTATTGTCAAAAATAATCGTCTATACTCACTTTATCACACCACAAAAATTTCAGCGATTATTTTTGAATCACTCGGTATTTACCTACTCATACTTTAACCATTAAAATCCGGAGAACTTTTGAGTCACATAGCGGACGGATCCAATGCACAATTTATTATACATACAGTGACTGCAAGAAGTTCTCACACCACGTGGAAATTGCACCGATCAAACTGGGTAAAGGTATAGACACGAGCGCGACACTAAAATTTCAAATTGCTCCAAGAGTAGGTAAAGTAGGCTTACTTTTCATTCAAGAAAAGAATGTTAATAAGAAAGGTAGTTTCTACTTAGAAATTATGCTGGAATATAAATTTAGGGTTCTTTAGAAATGAAAATTTGTTTTTATCGTTTTTTCGCGCATATCATATGTGTATAATAAGACGAGCAAATTATAAATGATGGTGTATGGTCATCTTCCCAGTCACATCGGGGACGAAGGAACGCCTCCGGGTACTGGTCCGAAGATCTCAGTAAATCATAAAATCAGTAAGGCAGGGACGTAATCAACGGGAGCTTATGACGTTTACAGGGTCCTCGTTCATGGGGAACAATTGCACGCCTAAATCACTAGCCCAAAGGGGATTCGGCGGGTTACTCGAGCTCCTCTATCAGGGAGCATACGCTGGTTCCTTCAATGTAGCGCGCGCGCGCGCGCGCGCGGTCCAGAACTTCTAAAGGCATCACAAACCTCCTACTGCTCAAGAAGAAGTAATTGTAAGCCGACTGTAAAAACATGGCGCGGCAGGGCAACTTTCTTTTTGTACAGGGGTCCTTTTTCAACCTTCTTCTTGCAATCCCGTTTCTTTATTGGAACCTTCTTGACAGTGCTGCAGGGCACCGCAACTTTCTTTTGCTGTTCTTTTTTTTGGACCCTTCCTTCTTGCTTTTGGAATCGAACCCGAGCCTCCTGGGTGAAAGCCAGATATCTTTCAAACTGTTTGTAATTTTCGAACAACTATCCCATAAAAGGTGTTCCCCAAAAATTTCTTTTGTAAAAGGGCCTGTAGGAAATGTGCGATATGGGTATGTCCGGAAAAAACTTTAGAAATATCAGATCAGGAATGAAATTTCAATTTCGCGCATAACTTTTAAAAAGAAAGAACTTTTCTTAACAATTTTTTTTATAGAATGAGGGTACTTTAAACTCTTGGAGCAATTTGAAGTTTTCACTTCCCACTTTACTGAGTTTGATGAGTGCTGTTTTGGGTTAAGGACATGCAGGACTCATTTACAATAAAATAGATTTATAAAGTTAAAATACAAAATGTAGTTTTTCACAATATTTTAGTGGTCACTCCCAGAGAAATCAAGATTATTTCCGTAGTCGTACATGTGTAACTCGAGGAAATAATTATTATTATAATGGTTTTATCATGACACGTTTGTCACCTAGCACCAGACAGAAACAACGAAAAAAATCTCCGGCCACAAAGAACTAATGAACTTCGTACGCCCAATAACAGTATTTCCACGCAACACCTAACCAGCTATGCTGCAAGTGAAATGAAAGTTAAATATGCAACCCTTCTTACACTCGAGATTACTTACATACGTATTCCTTCTTTACTCTAGTAGATGACGCAGAAATTTTAAACGGAAGCATTTTTATCGGCAATACAGTTCTCTGCATCGTGCATCGGTACCTACCAAGACGCTCATTCTTCTTTCTTGTGCAAGTGACGTAGAACGGAAAATTATTATTAATATTTTAAATATTGGAAGTGCGGTGTGTCAGTGTGTATTTAAATATGGTGAAACATAAAAAACGCAGTCGATTAGCATCATCTGATACCTCCGACGAGGACGATGAGAGCCTTGAGTTAAAATCTCCAAATAATGAGTTTGAAAAAAGCGCTCAAACAACGAAAAATTCAAATATTGGAGTCTCAGTTGGATCCTCTTCTTGAGGCGGAAGATATCCCGATTTTAGAGCCAGTTCACCAGTCTGTCCACCAAGACGCTTTGGACCTTATTGACGGTAAGCCCCTTCGGAGGTTCTTTGTTTTAATACACGGACCATCCAGCCAATTGTTGTTCTGCCCTGCGCTTAAACTCACAGCTCATAAAGAACCCAAGGAATCTTGGAAACTTTCGCCGCTTTTGTAGTGAAAGTTTGCAGAAAATTTCACCTCTGATGATTATCAGAGTTAGAGCCTTGTTTACTCATCATTCAGACGACAGCGTTGCCAATATGGAGCCCACACTTAAAGAAAATTTTCACCTTACCTAACCCTAAGCAGATTAATGCCAAATGTCGGTGGACCGAAAGCAGGGAAAAGGAGGATCCTCAGCAGTGTCGTGGATTCCATTGTCCTCTATGGTGCACCTATATGGAGGAATTGGATGGAGATGTACAAATACAGGAGAATGGTAGAGAGTGTACAAAGGAAAGTCGCGGCCCGTATAGCAAGCTCCTACAGAACTCTATCCACAAAAGCGATGCAGGTGATTGCAGGGGTTGTGCCAGTGCACTTACTGATAATGGAGCGCACTTATGGAAGAGAGGAGAACAAGAGAGCAGAAAAGATAAAGAAGCGCGAAATCTCTATGACAAGATGGCAGGATGAGTGGGATCAAGAAACCACCACGGCACAGTGACAAAGAAGCTGATACCAAAAACTGCACCCTGGGTAACATGCCACCATGGGGAAACTGGATATTACCTGACGCAGTTCCTGTCAGGCCATGGGTGCTTTAGAGCGTACCTGCAGATTCGGGATTATTGAGAGAGCCAGTGCACCTACTGCAGAGATGAAGATACGCCCAAACACACAATCCTGGGGTGTAACAGGTGGAAGCCACTGAGAGACGATATCAGTGACGAGATCGGCGAGGAACTCACGGAAGAGAATATAATTGATCACATGCTGGATAACGAAGACAAGTGGAAGGCGATAGACAAGATGATAAGCACCATATTAAAAAACAAAGAAGACGAAGAAGGGAAAAATTAGCCTGTAATAGAAATGGGCAGGGCGAGGTGAAGTTATGCCGTAAGGTGATTCCGTTTCGTACCTGCGATTCCTGAGGAGGGGTTTTAGTCCGTAGGAGTCTGACACTCCCCGTACAACCAGGCGTGTGGGAGCCCATGAAGGGTTTTCTCTTCCTCTCAAGAAAAAGCTTACCTCACCGTTCATATATGATAGCAACAGCGCCTTTCTATGCGATACCATTCGAGGTGGGAGTTTGTTTAGTCTACATATTTCTAAACAAAACCCGTGAGTAGATGCATACATCGAAATGTATGCAATTTATATCCTTTAACCACGACTCCGTTTTCTCATTATGTGTCATTGACCTCTGTTACCGCCCTTCAGATGCTACTTTTCCTGAAATTGTCGGTGATCAGTGATGTCCCTCTTCAGACTCCGCCTGTTGCGGAAAGTTCCAATTCTTTGGACGCTTATATTTTAAAGATTCTAGGGGATATGGTTGAAACAAAGCCCCAATGGAGCGAAGCCATTCATCCAGAAATTGCTGTTCGATAGAGCGCAACATTCTGACCAGTCTCTCTCAGACTGCACTTTCGAAACTTTCACAGAAGAACCCTCCTGTGAAAAATTGTCTAATGATGGCAGCGCCCACAATCGACCTTGAATTGGCTGCTGGACTGGCTGAGACGGTTTCACCGCGATGCAATTGAATGGTTTCAAGCCAAAATCAACTTAGGATTAGTTTTGCCACACTGGGATTGCTGACAAATAAATTGCTTTCGTTGGAAAAAGATAAGAGGGGGAGCAGAATTTGAGCAACTGATCCAGTGAACCAATTACTCCAGTAGAGTCCTGGCGAAATTCATTATACCCAGTCAATTACGAGGTGCATCATGACTATTTCCAGCTTGAAGAACCAAAAGACGTTTTTATTAAGTCTCCGAGAGATGAATTCCTATTTCGTCAAAGTTTAGGACAGCGTCCCAAGGAGGTAAAATCTGTGGAGAGGACAGGTATGGAGTTGCAAAATCCGGGTCCAAGTAGGACTAATCCCATGTCGAGACTTCAAACCGCCACACCAGAGGTCGGTAAACTTCACCATCCAGCAACCTGTGGCTCACCGCGTGACCGGACAGTCGAATCGCACATACCGCAAATAAATAATGTAGAATAGCCTTGTGCAGGTGAATATACATATTATTTAAAAAGTAATCCTAATACCAAAACCAGAAGGATCAGACAGGTTTATCCTAAATTTAAAGAGTTTTCATACAGAACATAGAAGATATAAATACTGCTATTAATTTGATCACCTCCGGTTGCTTAATGGCAACACTTGATTTGCAAGATGCATACTTTTTAATTTCAGTACTGCCACGCCACAAAAGTTGATGGCAGGAATCTTGTCAGGCAAGCGTTCCTATTCTAAGGAGTTCCTGAAGAATCACTTTCCGTAATTCTAGCGTCCACAGCTCACAATATTTTCAAGCAATATCATGTTTGCTGGAAAAATTAGTTCATTTTCTGTAAATCTCGCAATATTAATGTGCTGGGTTGTCAGATCTACCAACCGGCCATAGAATTCAGACCTTTTCTCTACAAATTTCAAATATTGAAGTCGGAGCCGATACCGTGCGCAAAAAGATTACTAGCAGAATCAAAACTTGATCTGTACACATCAGTCTCTATTATGCAACTCTCCTATTTTTGTGCAGAAAACCGCAAAATTTGTGCAGCCAGAACATTACAATGTTATTTAGAGAGAACATAAGATTTACGCCCATCTACAGTGCAAAATCTTTTCATAACTTTCAATACTGCTTTTATTTTGATTCTTAGACTGTAAGATACACTTCCAATAAACGTTATAGCAACTTCTTTAAATATCTGCGTATGTAAGCAATCTCGAGTGTAAGAAGGGTTGCATATCAAACGAACTTACTTAAGCGAAGTTCGATATTTATATTTATTATGCTACCTTCTTACACGAAGGGATTACTCCCTCCCTACCCTGTTGCTACAAATTTAAAGCAATGAGCGCCTTGGTACCGATGTACGATGCAGAGAACTGCAATGCCGATAAAAAAGCTTTAAAATTTGTAAGAAGGTAGCATAATCAATATCGAACTTCGCTTAAATAAATTCGTTTGATTTATTAACTAAAGTCTCATTTTACAATCTTTAGAAAATATTGTTAATCTGGTTTGCATAATATTATACCTATATTTAAGGCTTAAAATGTCACAAACTCTGAAATTTTTTAATTATATTTTTCAGACTCGAGCGATCCATGCAGTCATATGAGAGCTACGTTTTTGTTTGTTGAAGAATTGGAAAATAATAGGGGGTTCTTAGGAACGCGATGCGACTCCATGCAGCATTTTACAGAAGGCCTGTGCAGAACGGAACGACGAATCACAATGGGCAGCGATTTAAAATTATCTGATGAGGGAAATTATTACTTTTATACCAATGCTAATTACCCATATTCGACTGAATCTGCAATTGATGTTTAAATAAAACTAGTAAACAGAAATAAATGGATTGTTTTAATTTTACGAGAAATCGAATATTACCGTTACATGGGGTGATTCTCAGTGGTGAAGTACATTTCTCAACTAGAAGAGAAAAGTAAAATCTGAAAACGTTGCCGGGCATCAATGAAATTTTACAAAAAGGTAATGCCTCGGATAATGCGCAAATTTTCAGATTTTAATTTGATATAGGTAGTTGCTGATAAACAGATAGACAGATCATCGCCGTGAATTGATACCAAACGCCATCTATGTGGGTTAGTTAGGTATCAAAATAAGTAACGGTTGAGTTTAGGTTTAGGATATTTGTTTATGAATGTGTATACCTAGACTTTTAACGCGTGAGTATAAAGCAAGTTACTGTAGAAAAAACTACTTATAGTATCTTCCCATCACAACATCGTTATGGTTGACGTCGACCTCAGAGAATGGGGAAAACTTAAAGGGAGCTCCAATGGGTTAACTTTTTACCCTCGTTTTGTACTGTTTTCGCCTATCTTTTAGATCTGCGGCTTGTCCTATTTTTTAGATATTGAGATTTTAGTGGTCCTCTGTAACTAGGGCACGAAATCGAAAGAATTGGAAGAATATGAGAGAGGAATAAATATATCGACAAATCCGAGAACGTTTCAAAAAAAGAAGAAGAGTACTCTCCATGTTAATTTACTTACAATAAGGCTTACAGAATGATGTAGCTATCTGACTAGCACTTTTCTACAAACGAAGATTGGGTAAGGTGTAAAATCTCCCCCCTAAGTACTTGGACATACTTCAAATAAATTATGGTTTGAAGTACAAAACGATTAGATGACAGATAACTTTTCGTTGCCAAAAATGATTTATGAGGACCTGCTACTTGAACTTGAGCGAGTAAACATCTTACATCCTATTTGAGATGACCACCTAGTAACTACCACTAAGTATTACGTGCTAGTATTTTGTAACCATGAAGGGCCTGTCGACAATATTATTCTTATTATACTTTAGTAATGGTAAGCTATGAAAATGATTGAAATAAAAGTGTAATAATAAAAAATTTCTTGTTGTGAAATTAAAATTGAGGCATATATTTCCAGCTTCGGTGTATACCCAGGACGTTCAAATGAACGAAGGTGATGTAAAGTTGTATTTATACAAAAGAGACACAGAAGAAATTGAACTGAACAGAACTACTTTTGATCAAATTGACCCAGACAAAGCAGTTAAGTTTATTATTCATGGATGGGTGTCAAATCATGAAGCAGACTGGGTTGCTTCAATGACTGATGCATTCTTGAATAAAGGTGATTTCAATGTTATCCAAGTTGATTGGGAACCACTGGCAGCTTTAGATCAACCCACATCCGTAGCGTTCATACCTTTAGTAGGTAAGCAACTTTTAAATATTCGAAAATCTAATTTGCTGCTATTAACAAAGAACATCTTGAAATGACAAATGATTATAACATTATTATTCGTCGACTAACATGGTATTGCATATTCTCAAGTGATATGCAGGAGCTGCTTCTTTTGGGAAGACATTTAAAACATATCTTTATTGTAATACAAGCATAGCTTCCGACCATGACCACGTCCATCAAATCTGTAAATATCGCGGTGATTAATCAATTATAGATAACAATCTAGACTCATTGCAGTCAAAAATATTAAAATCTGATGTGCAACGTTGTAAACAGGATAATTACATTTTGAAAAGCAAAACATATTGTCTAGTGGATCTTCTGATACAGAAACACTTGTCACTTGATTTAATCATACAGTTTATTAATATTCTTCAAAAATAATTCTTATCTTTTCATATAATGATAACAAACATTACATAACTGTGTTGTTTGTTTGTGAATTCCAGATATTTTAGGAATAAAGAACGCAAATAAATTAAAAATTAAACTGTATTATTATTAAAAGTTTCTACAAACACTAGATGTTTTGTCTTTGGAGACAGATTAAACGTACCTCCTTTCTACCATTTTACTCTAAAATGCTTGATTGAATCAAATTCAACCTATGCAAATCATGCAATCACGTATTTAACAACAATTTTACTATCTTACACATCGAACAAAAAAGTTACAAATTAACCTTGTTAGAAAGTTTAGAAATTAAAAACTCAAAAATACAAATATTTCATTAAATGATCAAACCGATGTAAACAATTCTCCTCTGTTAAATTTATTCTGTGACCAACCAGGCCAACACACTATAACATTTTATAATAGGCAGATAATATTATTTAAACAGAATATATCACCCTCTAGATTTAGTTTGTTGTCAAGTTCTGACGAAGCTAGAGTGTAGGGAAACAATGTTAACTGTGCTAATAAATCAGTGGAAATTACAAAAATAAGTGTTATTATTAATATTGAAATGAATTCCCAACAAGTAACGGTTGAAAAAACGCTTTTTTCACACTGCATCCACAAATCTAGTCGCACAAATTGTAGGTTCTTACATCGATTCTTTAAAATATCTTTACCCCTATCCTTTGTTGTTTGCTTCAAATTCATTTTTGGTTTCGGTCGCCCACTTTCCTTTTTTTCAAGCCAACGTTCATAATTCAGTGTTTCAGCTAACTTTAAAGCAATATCTCCTCAACAACACTCATCTTATTTTGATAAAAGCAAAATTTCACAACAATCATAGCTGCCACTATAAACACTTCAATCCGCAGTCTGACAAGAACTGAATAGGTAACTCAATACAATACTCAATTCTGCGCAATTGTAACAAAACATTCATCGGGACATCAGGCCGTCGACCACATTAGCGATATAGGGGTAAAAGGTGACTCTCACTTTCACTCAAGAATTCGCCATCTACTGTCGTCACTCTTCATCTTTACATGCATTTCTCCGTAAGCCATAAGAGCTGTGCAGGGTCAATTTGAATTACGTCCCGGCTTGCGGGCGGGCGCGGCATGACTAAGTATTTCTAATAGGGAGTGCTTCCGTAGCGGGCGCCGGCCTTGCGTATAGTTGCCGGCGCACTTCTATTTGGGAACGAAAAATACTGATACAACGCATACGCATTTTAAACAGACCCCTTAGCTGCCCCCTCGCACCAGACACACGCATTTTTTGCAAAAAAGATAATGTAAAAATCTAACCTCGAAAAACTGACCTCTTTGGGAGCCGATCCTACCCGGGCTAAGCATACCAAATTACCAGTTCTATGCGATACCTCCCTACCTACCGTCTCTGCTGGATGCGTACAACTAGCAAGGTACTTAAACTGCCCTATTATTAATTCGTTATGAAAACCGGCTCCGGCAACAATACATACACCTATAAAACTGTAGCCGGCGCCGGTTACGGGGGCACTTCCTTTCTAATATTGTTGCGAATGCAGGCCGCTGAGAATTTTGAATTTGAGACTGTTAGACAAACAATATTTTTATTTAAATTGACCTTAAAGAGAAGCCGCCACTGATAGTTTAGTTCCAGCCGCTGAGAACATATATCACGGATTTATTTGGTTTTCAATTCAAACAATCAAATTCATCTTATTAGCAAGAAAGTATATTGTAGAGAAACGACACAAGCAATAATCTGACCAAAACCATTTGGTTTGATTGGTTTCTGGTCGCTTGCAGCTATTGACAACATATTATAACCTATTTTCAGCCTATTTTGAGCCGTCAGTATGGGTAACTTGGTTAATATTGAAGATACAAATATGGTTAAATGGGGAAATTTATCATAATTTTATGGCCACTCCAAATCTACATTCAAATTTGAAATATCTTTTTTGGTTTTTGAGATATCTGAAAAAAAAAACGAAAAGGTTTTTCACTTTTTAATCGATATTCTCTTTATTATTTATTTTACACTGTTGGAACTTGAGCATTGTTAAGGTGCTTTTGATGATCTTATCTCATCAGTTCTTTCCTATCTCTTTTTATTTCCGAGATACTTTTGTTTTTTTTTATCGACGTCAGTTGTTTTGTTTGCACAGTTCAATACTGAAAAATCACCAAACGTCCCTTAACAAAATGATCAAGCCCCAACAATCTAAAATGAATAATAAAAAAAATTATGAAAAAGAAAATTATAACTTTTTGTTTTTTTAAGATATCAGAAAACAAATAATAAGGTTTTTACAATTTGCTTGTGATTAGTAGTGGTCATAAGATTCTATTAAACCTTCCCCATTTAACCGCCTTTGTTAACCAAGTTGTCCATGTTGACGCCTCTAGATCGGGATTCTGTGAATATTTGTTTCCAACGTCAACTTTTAGTACTTTTATAATTCCTTTGACTGTAACGTTCATTTCGGTGGCGTAAATTCGAAACTAAGCTAATAGACTAGAAATTTGTAAATGGCAAGATCTTGGTGTCAATACCTGAATTATTTGCAAAATCTAGTACGCACATAACTAATTTTTAATAAATCGCTTGATACGAAGTTGGCTCTCGCTCACCGATCGTTCCTCTCTGAGACATTACTAATCAATGTCGAAGAAAAATAAAAATTTGACCAGAACTTGCTCCAACAACTACTCCTCGTCAAGGACTTGCTCTGTAGTTCAATGCCTGTCGGGGTATTTGTCCGAGGAGTTCGGGTGATGTGACTAGCTCATCCTTATAAGATTAGATGTTGGTTTGGTTTGTTCGCACACAGCTGCTCCGTACTGATGAGCTCCAACAAAGAGCGAAATCATACTATACGGTTGCTGTGTGCGAAAAAACCAAAACACTTCTTTTCTTCTTGTTAACTTACTGATTTGTACACGGATGTCGATTTGGACGGTTTATTCGTATTTGTTTTATTTTTATTTTTCTGTTGCTTAAACGTTAAATAAATGTAATATTATGCCAAAATTATTCAGCAACGAAGAACATGATGATATTCATTTCAGCTGGTCTAGAGTTTATTTAAAAATAAAAGCACATAAAAAACATTGAATTTAAATACACTGTATCTGGGAAACTATGAAGTTTAAACGGAAAACTCCCATTATTTTGACGAGTTCTATCAGTTTCAGAAGTTCAATAGATAAACTTCGGATCATATATAATATATTCAGTCAGAAAGGCGTAAGTCTTCAAAACCGGTCTGCCTGGAGAAGAATGGGCTGTTATTTAAAAAAATGTGTCTCTCCTCAATTCAAAACGAATGAGACACATATACAAAATGTAATAATAGACAAAGTATCAATAAACAACAATCGGAGCATCCGGGATTTTTATCGAAAATAATATATTCCGAATTTTATTTAAACACTGTGTAATTCAATACTGACGTTATGACATTCTTTGTAATTTGAATGGTGCATTCTTTAGCAGTGGTCAATTTAGAAAATGTTAGTTTATCATTATAGCAAGTTAGTCATACTATGTAATTTCATAATTTGACACATTAATCAAAAATGTAACAAAAATATTTTCTATTAAAGGTTCATATCTCGGAATTTCGATCGCCCAAGTTCAGAACGATATATCCGCTTCCTTCCAAGACATTCATATTGTGGGTCATTCTTATGGCGCTCAAATAGCTGGATTTACCGGAAAATTTGTAGAACAATTAACGAATTCTAAGATTGGGAGAATAACTGGTCTGGATCCAGGAAACAGTGGCTTTGAAGACACAAGAGACAATGACAGCGGAAGGTTGTCTTTGAATGACGCGGAACTTGTAGATACCATTTACACCGATTCTGGGATTGATAGTCTTGGATTTCCTGTAGGGCACATCAACTTTTACCCCAACGGTGGAGTGAGGCCTCAGCCTGGATGTATTAATGGTATGAAGTAATGATAGATTATTTATTCATAATTTTAATGAGAAAACTGAACAGTCTTAAATTAAAATGAATATACCTATGAGTAAATTATTTTCAGATGACGAAGAAGCATGCAGCCACAAGAGAGCTACTTATCTATTCATTGAAGAATTGGAAAACAGTAATGGATTTTTAGCTACCAAGTGCGATTCATTGGAACATTTCGAAGACGAACTTTGTGCTTTCGAACAGCAAGTCGCGATGGGAGGCGACTTAACTTTATCAGATGCAGGAGATTATTACTTACGCACCAATGCTGAATATCCATATTCCTTAGAATAGCGTGATTCATTAGTAATAATTCTTACATAAATCATCAGCAAATGGTTTTTGCCTTTTTATTTCCTGTGCTGTAAAATGGCATCAACCTGACGTTCAACATCCCATGGTATACCGAAACTGGCGAAGAGTAATACTCCGGCGCAATTATCATGTAGGTTAAGTAAGGTCAAGAAA
Organism: Xestobium rufovillosum; assembly: GCA_963966045.1. Lineage (NCBI taxonomy): Eukaryota > Metazoa > Arthropoda > Insecta > Coleoptera > Ptinidae > Xestobium > Xestobium rufovillosum. The sequence goes on from OZ014504.1 coordinate 18,310,875, forward strand.
TATTCCAATACTCTATATTATCGTACATCTGTGTGCCTAAATAAGCTGTAGGCGTATTAGGTATCGCCCTCGTGCGACAGTTAACTTACTCGAGAGATCAAAAGATGTTCTTACTGTATCGAACTGTGACCAAGAAATACAACGCATAATCTTTTGCAGTTCTTATATAATAATAATAGGTTTATTAACACTACAACGAATTACAAAAAAATAAAATTATACGTACACAGATCAAAACTGGTGTTAAATGGCCTGCATTCAGGCATCTGTAAACACCTGATATAGCATTCACAGAGCCTGATCTTCCATGCAGGCCAATTTGCAAAATAAAACAAATTAAACTAAATCTGAAAAAAAAATATGTTAGGAATTAAAAACGTATCCGAAGGGAGAACAAACGACAAAGACAAACAAGTCAAGAGAAGAAGAACAGAGAAAGTAAAAGAAAAGAAAGTGGAGAAAGGAAAGATTACAACATCTATGCAGCCCACGTAATGCAGTGGAACTATTTACTGCTGGTCAAGAAAAATTTTAAATAATTTATGTTTCGGGGAATCGCAAGAAAGAGATAGAAATGAGTGAAAGTGATTTAAACAGGACACAACATTGTATGAAAATGATCTTTTAAATATTTCTTTGCGATGCCGCGGGATCCTGAACATTAGCGACTTTCGACGAGTGGCAACGACATGCACATCAGTTCGAAAAACAAGTTTATTATACAAATACAAGAAAATGGAACTGAACAATCCTGAGAAAGAAGCAGACCATGTGAAGGCGACGTCTATTGAACATATTCAACTATTTCGCGTCTTTCAATTTATGGGAGACGCGTGAACGTGCTCGAATTCCAAACATTAAACGAAGACATGAATCCTGAACTTTCTGAATACGAAATTTATCACGGCACGAGAGACAGGGAGCATAGATAGAATCCCAGAAGTTGAAATGAGAAAGAACAAGTGAGTCACACAACGTCCTCTTAGTATTGAAGTTGAGGTAATGCCTCTGCCCATACACGAGTTTCAACGCAAGGTAAGCCTTCTGTAACAGAGAGTTAATATGCTGAGTAAAACGCAAGTTAGTATCGATGAGCAATCCCAAACTTTTAACGCAACTCGTGAAAGGTACCACGGCATCGTCTATCTTTAAGATCATGTCGTTTGCCATGGTCATCCTGGACCCTTCAACCCACAAACACAATAACAGAAGATTTCTTGGGATTAATCTTTAATAAATGTTGTTTGGAAACATTAACTAACTTTTCAAGATCACTACTTATTCGAGAACATGCATTACGAATATCTGTAGCTTCAAAAGAATGGTAAAGTTGAGTATCATCTGCATAGAAATGATAGTTACAGTGATGAAACGATTTATGAAAAGAAGATGTATAAATGGTATCTAAGATAGGCCCAAGAATACTTCCCTGAGGCACGCCAGATGTGAGTTTACACGGTAAGGATAAATTGTTGTTGTAAGTAACACACTGGCTTCTATCAGACAAGAAAGAAGCAATAAGCTCTACAGCATCGGGGGCAAGGCCAATATGATGCAAAATCGAGATCATAATGTTATGGTTCAGCATGTCGAAGGCCTTGGAAAAATCAATTAGAACCAAAACAGTAATTTTGTTATGGTCTAAGGCACGAAAAATATCATCTGTAATATTGGACAAAGCCGAAGCTCAACTATGACCCCGCCGAAAACCCGACTGCCTCAAGGGTAGTATATTAAAAGAGTCTAACTGCACACGCATCAGAATCTCAAGAATTTTTTCTAATATTTTCGAAAGGACAGGAAGAATACTTATGGATCGGAGATCACTAAATTCTGAAGGTGCGACAACCTTAGGAAGAGGAATTACATGTGCACGCTTCCAGACTGTCGGAAAATATGAGCTGCGTATGCATTCGTTGAAAATATGAGTAAGGAAAGGAATAATGAACGGGCGACACAGAAGAATAAGCGAAATGTTGAGATCGACACAACTATACGACCCGGACTTTACCCACAGAAGCAGGTCGCTGACACATTTCTCATCGACAAGTTGAAAGGACATGGAATCTGAAACACAGGGCATCAGAGAAGAAGAGTAAAAGGAGAGCAAATCTGGGGCAGGTACTGCATCAGTTTTACACGATTCTACGAAGTACTTATTAAGATTATCGACATTGCTCAAGTTCAGAGGTAAATGACGCCACTTACGTTTTAGAATATTAAGTTTACCGAGCTCCGCCCACTTCTCCTTAACTGAGCAATTTTGGAATTTAAAATTCAGATAATATGCTCTACTCTCAGAACGCAAAGCAGAAGTAGTGAAATTTCTGAGTTGTTTGTAATAAGCCCAATTGGCAGGGAACCCAGACCTCTTGAATTTACTTAACGCGCCATCTCTTAATTTCATCATAAATTTGATGTTGCCTGTTATCCAGGGCGTATAGGAGTGTGTCTTACGTCTTTTAGAAACACGAAGAGGAGCATGAAGATTGGCTATAAAGAGGATAAAAGAATTTAAAATATCAACTTTACCATCGATGCTATCTGTTCGGAAGTATGGAGGGCCACGGCAATGAAGCAAGATCTGAATTGAAGCGAATAGTATCTATGTCTCCAAGTGAACGATAAATAAAACTAGGAATTTCACATGGTACAGAGACACAATTAAGTTTACAGTATATTAGAAAATGATCAGAGATCTGCGCATCAATCACCGCAGCACCACACACCTCAGACTTTCATTGCAAAAATTAAATCAATTAACGAAAACGAAGAATCGGTGATACGAGTGGGCTGGTCAATAATTTCGGCTAAATTGAAAGTTTCGGCCAGAGCTAACAAATTCTCGAACATATTAGTAAAATGCAATAAATTTACATTAAAATCACCAACGAAGAGGACGCTGCTAAACTTCAGAACTTCAGAAATTCATCGTACTCACCCTTAGGAGGTCTGTATACAACGCCAATTACATGGTCAGTTCCACCATATGCCACAGTCGCCACCAAGTATTCAAGGTTAACGTTAGAAATTCTTGAAATTATTGTATACTTCAGGATATCTCTAATGTACATGGCAGCACCCCCACCTCTACCAACACGATCGGATCTAACTAATGTATAACCATGAAGTGACACAGCAGCATCGTCAATGCCATCATGCAGCCAGGACTCACTCAAACATACCAAGTCATAGTCATTTTGACTCACATGATCAGTAAGACGATGAAAAGAGGCTACAAGGGATCTTACATTAATATGGGCAATGCACAATGTCATAATATAATAAAAGTAAATAAATTAAAAGTATATACGGATATGTATAACATGAAGTAAACAGTAAAAAGAGGGAAAAACATTGATAATTATGTAAAAGAAATAAGACAGGTAAGAGATAAAGGGAAGAAAAGATGGAAAAGATATGTCATCATCATAAAGTTTTCAGTCCGAAGACTGGTTGGACGTGTACCTCCATCCTCTCCTATCCTCAGCTAACCTACGCATTTCCCCAAAAGTTGAACATCCTACACCCCTAACAATTTGAGAGCAGTAGTCTAATCTGGGCCTACCACTACCTCTTTTTATTCCTATCTCTGACTCTAGTATGTCGCGAACTAAGCCTTCGTGCCTCAGAAGGTGTCCTGCCATCCTATCTCTCCTATTCTTTACTGTCTTCCATAAATTCCGCTTTTCTCCAACTCTTTCTAATACCTCTTTCTTGCTAACCTTTTCTATCCACGGTAACATCATGCGTCTATAGCACCACATTTCAAATGCTTCTAATTTTTTCCTATCCGCTTCTCCTACCGTCCAACTTTCGCACCCGTACAATGCCGTACTCCATACATACCTTTTTAAGAGCCTCTTCAGAGTTTCTGCATTTATCATTCCCGGGCATAATAGTTGTTTCTTTTTACTAAATGCAAGTACGACCCTACGCTATTCTTTGTTTTATATCTGTACTAGCCTACTAACTTCAATAAGTTTTAAAATGAACTAAAATCATCTATTTTCCTCTCTATTCAGAAACTTTCCATTTCTTACATTTGAAAAAATATGGGGGACTCTAGAAAATGATGTGAATTAAAAGTGGAATAAAACTCATTTTGAAATTTGCAGCGGGAAAACCATTATCAAGAAATAAAATTTATACCATGTAAATCTTTATGATGCAACGTTAATCGAAAAATACACTGTATAATACCACATTCTCACCTATAATAGAGACCAGGGCCGTACCCAGGGGGGGAGGGGGGTTAGAGGGGTCAACCCCCCACCGAAATACTAAAACGAGAACGCCATAACAGCAGCTGGCTACGAAAACTTCAAAGATTTCGGAAATTCAAAGATTTCGAAAATTGGCGGGTGTATTATTTTTCCAATAATCTGGAAGATGACGTGAATGGTCGCGGAAAGTTCTCCTGTGCTTTCCATTAATACTTAATACTTGTAATAAAACATTATTATTTTCGTTCGTCGTTCGTAAACTTATTTAATACCATACCATAATATCAACAAATGAAAAATGATCTTAGGTTACTTTTATCATTTTATTTACAGTTATCATTAAAGACGAAAAAGGTACGATGAATGTATATTTGTATTTTTAGGTACTAACCCCCCCCCCCCCCCCCGAAAAAAATTCTAGGTACGGCCCTGATAGAGACCGCCATGAGTCGAGGTAAAACAGCCGGTGCATTTCGAAAAACAACAAGGAAGTACCAACGAATGATGTGATGGTCTGAAATCGTTGTGCTTCGAAAAAGTGTGTGAAGCTAACCGCACATCTTTGCTAGGGGTACATAACTTTTTGAACTTTTCCTTTGGCGAAAAAATTTCTTTCGGCACAAATGAGCATTCTAATGGATTAAGATGTAAGAGACTGTGGTTAAATAATCAATTCAAGAATCAATTGTACCCCTAACCACATAAATTTTGAAATGTGGTTTGAAATGTGGTTTGAAATGTGGTTAGGGGTACAATTGATTCTTGAATTGAGCATTCTAATGAGGCCCTAACGGATTAAGTGGTTTGAAATATTTGTGCTTTGAAAAAGCACGTGAAGTTAACCGCAGGGTTTTCCCACAGGTCATAATTTTTGAGTTTTTTTCCGACCGAAAAATTTCTTGTGGCACAAATGAGCACTAACGAATCAAGTGGTCAGACATATTTGTGCTTTGGAAAAGTGCGTGAAGTTAGCCGCAGGTTTTTGTCAAGTCATAATTCTTGAGTTTCTCGTCCTGCGAAAAAATTTCTTGTGGCACAAATGAGCACTAATGAAACACTAACGAATTATCAAGATGATTTTGTTTGTACTGAAAATATCCGTCTAACTTCACTCGACCCAGTAAATGGCTTCAAAATTTATAAGCCATTCAAGTTTTAGCACACTACGAATATTCTCCTAAGTGCCCTAGTTACAAGATTAGTAAGACTGTGCTGTTATGCAAGAGACTCAAAATATTTCGCTTTCCTTTGACCATCGATAATAAAACTGCATTTCACGAAAGTGCATCGCATAAAACAATGAATGAAGAAGTGCAGAAAAAGCCAAAGAACCCTACGAGTAAGTAAATGTATGTCTTAGATTCTCTTTGAAGTTGCACAAGAATTCCAGCGTCCCTAGGTAAACTTTACGGATAAGAATCTTTTCCCCTTTTTTAATATACAAGGTAAATTTAAATTCACCTTAATAATTTTAAAAATTGGCAATTTCCGAGAGAGTCATATTTCACATTTATGCGGAGCATAAATCTTTTAAACGGCTAATGTTACAAGCGAAAAAACCTTTATAATTAGGTTAAGTCAATAAGGGTCCAGAAATATAGCTAACGCTGTAGTTTAAAAAATTATCTCGGAGGCATTGATTTTACAGAGAAAATTAGATATCTGCAAAGTTTTACTTTATTCAGAACCCAGAAAATTTCAAAGTTGAACGGGCCTGACTCAATTTCGCTAAATCATTTTCAGTGACACATTCTAATGACAATGAAATTGAAAATGTTGTTTGACGCATGATTATTTTATTTAGGTAAGTACTTACATGTAATATTTAAACTAATTTGTTCATCACAAAGTATTCAGCCCGACGCTTCTTGGAAGCGCGTCTTCCTATTCTGGGCTAACCTATTTGCATTTCCCTGAAAGCAGAACATCCTACATCCCAACTAGGTATCTGCGAAAAGTAGTGTAATCTGGGCCTATTTTATATTCCTAGGACTTTTCATTCCTATCTCCGCCTTTAGTATGTCTCGTACTAATCCCTTGTGTCTCAGAAGTTGTTCAACCATCCTAGCTTTCCAATTACTTATTGTTTTCCACACTTTTAAATTTCTTTTTTCCAACTCTCTCTAAAAGTGCCTTTACACCTTCTGATTTTGCATTTATTTTTTACATTTTACAAATCGAATTGAAAAAATATTCAAAAATTCTGGGGTGCATTATGAGTATTTCGATATTCAGATTACCTGAATCAGCTTTCGACTCAATCTTACTCAGTCCAGTCGAGTAGTTGGTTTAATTTTCGGTTTGCAGTTGATTTTTTTGATGCAGTTGTTTAAATAATAAAAATACTGGGTGCGTGGTCACCACGCGAGATAGAAGTGACACTTCAACGATATTAGAGGAATGAAAATTTTGTAGGGTAAACAGATGATTGGAGTGTATGCATTTATGAGTTTCAAACATATCTTTATTCATCAGCTTCCATGTCTTCACTCTATGTGCGGTGTGATTTTCTCTGTAAACAAAAAAAAAACAAAAAAAACAAAAAAAACAAAACAAACAAAACAAAAAAAAAACCCAAAAACAAAAAACTAAAGAAAAACAAAAAAAACAAAAAGATGTTAAATATTTTATATCTTTTTACATGTTTTTAATAAATCTTGACGAAACGTCGATATTATTATATAGTTATACAGTTATTTATTTACTACATGCCAGAAATTCACAAAATTTAAAAAATTAAAATTTGGACTGCCACAAATTAAGCAAGACTCTTTTAAACGTTTATTCTAATTTTCCTAACACTGGAATATACTCATTAATTTATAGACTACCAACCGCACTTCGAATACACAAAAATTCGATAATAAATATTGTCCGTATCAAAATAATAATTATGAAAGAATTAATCGAATTTTAATGCTTCTAACCAAGCACGTTGTGGTGTCACGAGAACTGGAACGCTGCCCTCGCCTTACTGACGCTTGCCTGAGAGAAACAGAGCGAAGCATGAGACAGAGCGTGGCTGAAGAGTGGGGCGTTCGATATTCCTTTTCTCCTCTGCCTGTATTCTCGCACTGCTCCCCTCCATTCGTTTCACTTTTCGTGACGCTCGCATTTGCCAACACAGGAACTTACTCTACCGAGGCAAAACAAGTTTCACTTCAAAAAGAAAGAAGGAATTTTTTACAACATTGATATAATTTCCTTGTCAAATATTATTTTATTGCTAGGCTTTAAAGGTACTCGCAGGTAACAAAGACGGGAAAGTCGGGCTTTATGGAGCAGAAAATGGTTCTTTGAGGGACATGGGAATGTAAATATTTAGTTTTTGATGAAATAAAAATAAAAGGTTCTCATTGTTTCAAAACTATTTTCTTTCTGTTGTGTCAAAACAAGTGCCTAAAATTGGGATAATTAAATTGCTAATGGATAATTATTCATATTTTTTCTTACATCCTGACCATTTCTTCCTTTACCCATTTCAATTTCAAGTTTTCAACTTTTTAAACGTTGGAGATCCATTCATGTGATACCGCACGACAGCAAGTAAGTAAAAATTATTTACAAAACAATTTTTAAAAATGTCATCAACATTATCATCATAAAGTCAGTTCGAAGACCGGTTGGACGCGTACATCCATCCTTTCCTATCCTGAGCTGAACTACGCATTTCCCTGAAGGTGGAACATCCTACATCCCCAACTATTTGAGAGCAGTAGTCTAAATTTAATAGACAGTGACACAGTAATTAAACTCGACACGTGTTTCGTTGACAACGTCGGAATCTTCAGGAATTGAAGATTAATCTTCAGTTCCTGAAGATGCTGACAACGTCAGAATAAGAGACCTTCTGAGACCCGAAGGAACAGTTTATGACATACTTACTAGAGTCAGAGAGATACGTAATGAATGTTTCAATACCAGCTAGCTGAAGTAACATTATGTGATATCGTGGTAGAATAAAATTTGGATTCGTTCTATAATTCAATGCCTGACGGGATATTTGCTCGAGGAGTAGTTGTTCGAACGGTCCAGTACCACTTATTATACATTTAAACAATTCATAAAGTAATTGGCGCTTGCTCATATAATTATGACATACTTATGTTAGCATAATGTATATTAAGTGGCGTATAAATTGAATGCAGCATAAACCCTAGATAAGTCAAGTAAACTACACACTATACTTATAGACGTTTAACGCAAATACAATGACGTTTAAATGAAAAATAGTTCACCTTCCAAACCAGAAAGGGCAAGGCATGGCCTTCTCATATAGGGTCCCTGTATTTAGAGAGTACCGCAATCAATAGCTCCACTATGTTTCAGAACTGTGAGTAAACATGGCGGACTGCCGTGTCAGCAGCAAAATGTCACATGTCAGTCAAAGTCCAGCTGAAATGTTGGTTTGTTTGGTGTTTATGTTTTATCGTCTTTTGTGAATCAGTGATATATATTTCCACAATCTGGTCTGTAGTATTATTCCTCAACGTATTACAGTCAAATTTTATTTGTTTATGGATCAAAAATCAGAAGGTGAATCCGCAATTTTTAACACATGTCAAATATAAAATCTGACGTTCCGGCACATTTCAAATTTGGCGCCTGTTATTGTGAGTAAACATGGCGGAGATTGCGATACTCTCTCAATACAGGGACCCTATTCTCATATGTTCAAATTACAAAAATGTCAAGACTACTATCAAATCGTCCACTGGCTGTTCACTCGATCTGAGAATTGAGCACATTCTCAAATAAAAAAGAATTCGGGGTATATATTTGTGCTGTAACATGAAAACATAACAAAGGACAAACACAAATGTCAAACGCCTTTGAATTTAAATTGGCGTTAAAGTTATTTCTTACATTCTTCTTGGAAAAGTTTGATCAACATGGATATAATACGGGACATATTTGTAATTTGGATACTACGTAGACTGGATAACTCAATACTCCTTATATAAACGGAGTAACGGTTTTTAATTTCATAGTAATTGACAAATTTCTTAGATGGCGTGTAGGTACTCCAAAATTCATATTTCCTAGCTTCAGCCACAGCATAATACAGCAGTTAAAGTTCTTGGCGGTGTCTTTGATCTATTTTAGCAGCATTTGGTGACCTCCAACTGTAAGTGATTTACTACCGCGGCGTTCCATCAAACGGTTTAACGCGGGTATTAACTCGGCGACAAACGAAAAAGAACACGTGCGGAGCCTGCGAAGTTGCGCGGGCTCCGCTACGTGAGCTAGAAAATTTAGGGAGAGCTGTATTATGCTGTGCTTCAGCTGTGAGAATAAATATTTCATTTCTCCGGCCGGCATCTGCCATCTGAATATATTTACACATGGCAACTCAAACAGCAACCGCCCAGGATCGGCCTCAGTACATCTGAGTATCAGAACTTACCAGTAATTATTGCAAACTAAGCCCAACATTTTTAACGTTTTTATTCGTTTTGGAATATAATAAATTTATGAATCGCAAATTGAATTATCATTATGTACCGTTGAAAGCGGAACACTCATATAGGTACAGCAATCGTCAGACGTGATGGCGAGCAACAGAGATGCGCAGTTGAGTAATCCACACTACTCATCCACTACGCTCTCGACCGGAATTGATTTTCGGTGGACGCACGCACCTGTCAGTGGCGCACGATTAACTTCATAATAAATTTATCTATAGTCCAGGGAATCTCGCGCCACTGCCAGAAACTAGGGCGTGGCCTTGCCTGCGCTGGCTTTAGCCATCACGTTTGACGATTGCTATATCTACCTACCTTTTATTATTGAAAATATAAAAGTCGGCAACTCTGTTGTTGAGGTACAACTTTGTACTAAAGATGAAACCTTAAAAGTTGTCATACCTCAAAATCATATTGTTGCCTGTAAAAGACGATTAAATAAATGAAAAAATCGTACAGTGGTTGGAACAGTTTAATATAAAGACAATATACCTATAAGAAAATATATCTGGAAAATATATCTGGAAGTCTGGAACTTGATTTTCCTCTATCCTTCATAGGAATTTCAACAATGTTTACTTTAAAATGATTCAAACTTAAGGGGAGTGAAACCGCAATGCTGCCATCATTCAAGGAGGCGCTCGAGTTATGGGAAACCCGTATAATTATAATTTCGATGAAGTGCCACACTTTATTGAGGAAGTTACACATTGATGGCCATGTTGGGAAAAATCCGTTTACTTCGAATTCCAAAACAAAGTATTTTCATATTACAAAAATTTATTTTACCTGAATATAATGCTCATTGTTTACATCTTTCTGTATCTTTCCACGGGAAATTGAACAGTTTCAAACCCGAGTTTTTATATTTACTTTTACGGCAGTTGAAATAACTGCATAAATTACCAGCAGCGGACATTTTCACAAGGGCAATCACAAATCACAACTGAGTGCGGCTCTGTACTTCTGATTGCCTTACATTAGCGGCATTACTTTAGTGGTGCAAAGTGGTAAATTATTCAAAGCTTATGATGTATAAATATTGGATTTACGTCAATCTTCTTATTCTAATAAATACATTGGCATACTTGTAAGCGTAAGTCGCATTTTAGATGATACAATATTGGGGTTAAATCTGCATGTGGTTACAATTTTTTAAATAAACATGTTTAGCTTTATTTCTGTTTAACTTACGACGTTTAATACGATAGAGTGCGAAAGATGAATATGAGTCTTGAAAGAGCTTCAGAACTACGTATATTTGCCTCTAGTGACATCTAATAAATTTGTCAAAACTAACGTTTAAAAACCAAGCCATTGGTGAGGCGTCTTTAGTTATTCAGCCTACGATACTACCCTTTATGTTTTGTGAATGTTTCATAAAATTATTATCTTCAAACTTATTTTTAACATTCATTGTGAATTGGATTCTTGACAGTGGCGAAATAATTCATCATGGATCTTTGAATTTGTTAGTATGTTGTGAATAGTAAATACTACCTATTTTACCAATATTATGTGAGTAATTTTTTCTCTGATATTAATATCTATAATGAGTTTTAACATTCTTGTATATCCATCATTGATGTAAACTCTATTCCTTAGAAGATGTCCCCCACGTGACATCTGTAAATGTCAAGTTACGCAGAAAAGAGACTTAAGAATTCGAGTCTGCGGAGAGCGAAATGAACTACTATAATATCGTAACAGAACGTGTAATCCATGTGATTAAATAAAGATGTTTTGCCATAGACCTTTATGATAAATGACAGTTTATGATTGTCAGATTTTAAGGAGAATTGTGCCAGTGTACTAGGTACTGCGACGTGGGCCATGCGCGACAACGGACTGAAATGCAAACACCTCTACAGTTTCGCTTAATTCATACGATACCCAATAATCACGTGGGGGACATCTTCTAAGATCTAAGGAAAGACTGTATCTGATTCTGTTTAAACATATTTCATATTTCATATTTGTTTATTTAACGTGTCAACAACAGTTTACACCAATTATAGGTGACACGCACAACCCAAAGTACATTATATTTATATAGTTCACATACAAGATACAAGATGTAGTAGCAGAAAAAAAAACAGTTATGCAAAACAAGTTACATATTCAAAACCGAAGCACAGGGAAAAGAGGTACGAACGGCAAACGACTCATCAAACCTAAATTTTCCTCATCCGACCTATCATTGGTTTACAAGCTACAACTTTCACAAATCACAGATCAATTCTTATTAAAGACCTTTTCAATTTTGACAAATCAATGTTAAACAAATCAATGTGTGGTAGTATTTTGTTCGCTATATTACATATTCGATGGAGGGGTGAATTCGACAAGTGGTTAGTTGTAGTATTTGGTAAGTAGAACAAAACATGAGATCTCGACGATGATGAAGGAACATGAAGTGGCAAACGTTGAAGAAAAGAAGAGTTATCGTCGATGTTCGCCAGAACTTTATATAAGAATAATATTGACTGTTTGTTTCGTCTCTCCTCCAAGGAAGTGCAATTAAATTTTTGAAGCAAGTTGATGTAATGTTCAAAGTGTGGATAGAAACCGTATAATTTTAAATTGAGATATTTAAGAAATCTTTTTTGTGGTTTTTCTAGATAATTTATATGAAGTTGATATGCCGGACTCCAAACAACTGAAGCATATTCTAACTTTGGCAATACATAGGTAAGCATTAAATAGGGTCACTATGGATTTTTTATTTTTAAAATTTTTAGAATTTCTAATAATAAAACCTAATATTTTTAAAGAATCATCGGTTATTTTTTCAATATGTTTGATAAAATTTAATTTACTATCAAATAATACACCAAGATCTTTCTTTTCAGAAACACGTGACAATACCGTATTGTTAATGTCATAATCAAAAGTGAATGGATTCAGTTTCCTGGTAAAGGTCATAATAGCACATTTTGCTATGTTAAGACGTAGATTATTTTTCTGACACCACTGGAAAAGCAAGTTAATGTTATCATTTAATATAAGACAATCCGTTTCAGATTATATTGTTTTGTATATTTTGAAATCGTCGGCAAAGAGCAATCTGTTGCAATGTTTTATTACGGAGGGCAAATCATTTACAAAAATCAAGAACAGCAATGGTCCTAAGTTTGACCCCTGTGGTACACCTGAGGTGGCCATGTAGTCGCGAGATCTTTCTTTTCCATACACGACAAATTGCCTGCGATTACCAAGGTATGATTTAAATAGGTCAACGAGGCTTTCCCCAAATCCCAAGATCTCAAGTTTTTTTAATAAAACAGCATGATCAACGGTATCGAAGGCTTTGGAGAAATCGGTAAATATTATATCAACCTGCCCTTCATTATTTATACCCTCGCTTATATCTTGTGTAAAGTTAATTAAATTTAATACGGTAGATCTCCTTGGCACAAATCCACGTTGAAAACTAGAAATTATAGGCTTCACATAGTTATAGATCAAAGAGTAAAGTAAACTTTCAAATATTTTAGCAAAACCGGAGATTAAAGAAACGCGCCTATAATTTTCTATGTTCCCCTTATCACCTCCCTTAAATATCGGTACCACTTTGCTAACCCTCCACCTATTGGGAAAAGTGCTTGTGCTTAGCATCAAATTATAAATATAACACAATGGTCCACAAAGGAATTCCGCACACTCTTTAATGATATACATTGGTATATTATCCGCACCACAAGATCTTTTGGGTTTCAGAATATTTATTTGCTTTAACACACTTTCAAAACTAATTTCCGTCACATTAAGGATGCCTGCAGAAAAATTAAGCAGATCGGTATCATAATTTTCAGGAGCACTATTTCCCATGCTATCCCAGTATACGGCTTCAAAACAACCCGCAAACCCATTAGCTATTTCCAAATCATTTGCACACACAGTGTCTTTAAATTTCATAGTAATTTCTTTGTTGTAATTGTTTTTGTTGTTTTTAACAAATCGAAAGAAATCCGCGGGAGCATGCTCAATATTGTTTTCTACAGAATTAAGGTATTTATTGTAAGCAATGTTTATATCATTATTTATTTTAGCCCTCAATCTCGAAAATTCTATATCAAGCAAAGGATCGGCAGTCTTTTTAAATTTCATTCGTGTTTTATGTTTCAGTTTTAAGTCTTTAATTATTATATCTCCCGTGAACCAAGGTGGATACTTGCTGGATTTGTGCATCAACCTAGGAACAGTCTGGTTCAAAATACCATAGACAACACAATACAACAAATCCACAGCACCATCGACCGTTATCTCCTTATATAAATCCTCCCACACAGCAGTGGAGAATAAACTATACATCTGAAGAAAATCTGCTCTTCTGAAACAGTACTCCAAATGAGAACTACGAATGTCGCGGCCATTAGTATGGATTCTCTGCAATAGAATATTGCACTGCAATGCCGGGTGATAAGGATCCTCTCTAGTAAGAGGATCGCCTTTAATAACGAAAAGAGTTTGGATGTTTGAAAAAATCAGATCCAGCGTTCCACCGTATGAATTCACTATTTCATTTTTCTGCGTCAAACCATTCCCACTAGCAAAATTCAATAACTGTTGTTTAATATCAGGCGTCTGGTTTAATGTAATTCTGTTAGTCAGCAATATTAAAATCACCCATTAGCAACACATGCTTAGAAAACATGTTCACCTCCACCGATTCCAAATCCCCGATAAAATTTTGATAAGCAGTACTTTTGGTGTTGGGTGGAAAACATCGCCTCCTTCACACAATAAAATATGTCACACATCATTTGTTACATTTTTAAAACGATTTTAAACGTCAAAGTAAGTAAACTACAAAATTGAAATATTCAAAATTCCCGCTTTCGCCAGTAATTATTTTCCCAAACATCAGACGGCACTGTTAGCAGTTCCAATATAATATATGTGCGTTGTCTATCTGTAGTGTTTAATTTGTGAAATGCAGAAAGCACTGTACTGACGAGTCCCACAAGGACGAAATCAGTGGTCTGCAGTTTTCCGTAATTATTTTGAACGTAACATATTTAATATAACCTGTAAAACGAACCTTGTACGTTAAAGTAATGTAGGTACAGATACGTTATGAACGTACAATGAAATCTGGATTCGTTCTATATTTAATTCAATACCTGGCGGAGTATTTGCTCGGGGAGTAGGTAGTTGTTCGAAAGTCCAGTACCACTCGCTTATTCTTTAAAATTTATATGTTGCAGTGATGCAGTTAACGTTAGTTTTGGAGTTGACATAACTTGAATGGCAGTATCCATATTACATAAAATAACAGGGTAAATGGAAGCAACCTGCCTTTATCGATCCTTTTTGAAGAGCCATCTTATATTTTTTCTCATTTAAAAACACAGAAATAGACTACTTTGTAGTGTGTGAGAACGGAATATTAACGTACCAATGATCATCAAAACAAACTAATGATTATCTTAATAATTGAAAGATATTCAAGGCTGACGTTTTATACAGCTTCATCGCTATTGCAATAACAAACCGACGATAGTATGCCTCAGGACTTCGTATCGTTTGCTATTAGTTCTAAAAAATGTTGATCATATTTTTATCTATATTGTTGTTGTACGTATTATACGTGCTAGTTTATAAACCAACAAAATTTTATAAGAAACTGAATATTCCATACGTTACACCATGGCCCATATTTGGAAATTATGCTAAAGTTTTATTTCGACAAGAAACTTTTATGGACGCTATAAAGAGATTGTACAATTCATACCCAAATGAAAGGTAAATATCGCAAATTTCGAAAAACTGTTATTTACTAAATTAGTACTAACATAGCAGGTAGTTGGATCAAGAACTTGTCGAGTTTAATTACTGTGTCACTATCTTTTGGCGTGTGGGGTTAACTTATTAAGAATTCATAAATTAGTACTGTCTATTCTGAAATTAAAAGAATAACCTTTCAGCATATTCAAGGGCAATAAATAGGTACCAAGGTTATTGATCCATATAGACTGAAACGCAAAGTAAAAAATACACATGTATGAAATAATAAAGCCTTGGATGAGGCATGAAACTCATATTGTAGTATGTTACGTATGTTCTCAAAATTGTATTTTCTTCCAGAAAACAAATTCGAAGATATTTGCAATTTACTGTTTAGTTATAGTCAGCTCTAAAATTTGTGTTACATTTTTAAGGGACACCATTACGTTGTAGTAATCTGCAACAATACTTTAATAGGGTGTTGCACCGACGTACCAGCTATTTAATGAATGTTTATCTAAACTTTTAAACTTTTGAAACAATGTAAGTGGAACTATATTTCCGAAATTTTATTAAGAAATCTTAATTTTAAAGGTTCATTTCAAACAAAGATTGTATAGTAACATTTTATGATGTCATCTGTTGCTCAACGTATTTTTCAACAAAACAAAATATTTTTTCTTATTGTATATGATACGGTAAATGTAATAAACTGATTATTATGTATAATTCCCGGTCTCTATATACAGGCTGGGCCAATAGTGTGTAGTCGGTCCATATCTCTGGTTCTATTCAAGATATTGCCATGTAATTTTATGAGTATGTGGAGAACCAAAGTTATGGATTTTTAAATAGAATGTCGTTTACATATTTGGATTCCCCATAAAATTTCATGGAAGTTCACATACTACACGATGGGATTTAGAGTAAGCTATGTTTAGATATTGCAATTTGAGTGCTAGTGCGAACCCAACTTTGTGGAACTACTGGCGTCTGCTGATCAAAGCATATCCAAGATTTCTTTATTGGACTAGGCTCACAGACTAATCTGTTTTTGTAAAATGCATCAACATTTTTTCCAAAATACTTCATATTACCTATACAGAGTGGTCAACTTGCGCAAAATTGAGAGTTTCCCAGAAATTTTAAAGGGAACATCCCGTAAATCATTTGCAGATTTGATAGCCAGTTTATATTAAGGTTGTGATTGATGCAGACAGTAGCAGGTCTGCGACTGATAACTTAGACAGAACTAAAGATTAAACCTTAAAAATTGAGATACTATTTTTGGGGAAATTCCCCTATTTTGTCACTCAAAAGACTTACACTTTGGTTTTGCAAAAAATTTAGCGAACTGAGTTTGCAACGGCACAAGAAATCCCTTTGCAAGATTACTTCTTGAAAAGAAGGACTGTTTTCTTCCAAGGCGGTCCTTGTTTCACCCGATTTCAAATTACACCTAGGTTTAAGAAGTTATCACGTATATACTTAAAAATATTACGATGAAATAGCAATCTGGCAATGGAATTTTTGTCTCAATGTGAACTCAACTTCCATATAAAAAATGGAAACCATATTTTGTGTTTTGAGTGCTAAAATATAGGAGAATCGAATAAACTACCAGCCAAAGTACTACATTTTAAAGTTCTATTTACAATACTATCGAAACCGTTAGTTGCAGATCAAACAATATCCACATCAATCAAAAGCTTAGTAAACTGGTTCTTAAATATGAAAATAAACGGGTGATGTTCAATTTGAAATTTTTTAGAAAATGTCCAAACTGCGTAAGTTATCAACACTGTCTGTTATGAGGTCTTGTGACAAAAGTACTCATATATTTTACAAATAGAGTAGTCTGTGAACATAGCCCAATACAGATTTTTTAAATAGCTTTTGACTAGAAGACGTCAGTAGGTCCTCAAAAGTTGGGTCCACACTGGTACTATAATGGTATCTTAAAACCGCTCGGCTTACTGGAAACCCAAATATGTAAACAAATGTGGGGCATACCATTTAAAAAACATAACTTTGGTTTGGTACCCAGAGTGTGAACACCCTGGATACAACAAAATAATTTTATCGCTGGCCGTGGGTTTCTCCGTAAACATGCAAAATTGTGTTTTGAATAGAACCGGAAATACGAGTATGAACCGACACCGACATGGCATACCATGTATAATTACCAAAATTATAGGTAACTGTATCAAATGAGTGCAAATTACACACTTTTACCGGTGATTTTGTATAATTTCCAAAGCATAATGATCAATTTATTAAATATTATAGAATTAATTTAATGGTGCCTGGTAATGGAGGGCTCTGGGGCACCGCCCTCTTAAAATTAAAAAGAAATCTCCCACCGAATATTTCCTTTTAATTTTTATCTAATTAGTCCAATAAAACATAATATTTGTGGGTATTTTTGTCTAACTTTACGCTTATGATCTCTGGCTTGCGCGTAAGCGCTAGCGACTATTCAGCCGTTCGCCAGAACAACGCAGCCTAGCGCGGCGTGCGGACAATATTATTGTATTATAGAAAAGTATAGCAATCAGCGCGCGAGCCCATTTCGCCTGTGAGAGATAATCATTAATAAATCTTCATCTCCGGCGTACCTACTTCATTCGAAGTTCTATTGTGGTTCTATAACATATTATTGGGGCTACTCGACTTTCGTCTAAGATACTAAGATATATGGGGGTCCGTCAAGTTTGCACCCCCACCTGGAACAACCCAGGTTAATCATACTTCATAATTTTGCACACATTATGCACAATTTTGCACACCCCGTCCCGTATTTTGCACATCTCACCCTGGGTAATGACGGGGGAAAATATGTGGGGGGTGCAAACTTGACGCTGGCACCCCCAGTTGCGCCGATAAAAGTATTTTTCCCGCCATTCTAATAGTCGAATTTTGCACAATTTTGCACACCTAATTTCAAGTTCTGCACATCAATAGGTTAGAGTCTAGAGCTTTCTCAAAAATGGCCGTTGGCCCCCCCTACTCACAATTTTTCAATTATTTTCCTCCCTTTGTAGTCGTCGAATTTTGCACAATTTTGCACACCCAATTCCAAATTTCGCACACTCACAGGTTAGGGTCCACTAGGTCATCAGTAATTATCTTCAGCCCCCCCCCCTCCATCTCAAATTTTCACTTATTTTCCCACCGTTATAATGGTCGAATTTTGCACAATTTTGCACACCTAATTTTAAATTCTGCACACCAACTTAAACCCCATATTAAAACATAAATTTAGTCCGTTACATAACACTACTTATAGCACTGATTATGTATTTAAAAAACGGTGTACTTAAACTGCCGTTAAGCGGGCGTCTACTAAAATGCCGTTGTAGATATTACGCACACGGCGTATTTTCTACTTATATACTATTTTCGTAAACGATCTTGCCATAACACCTTCATGGCTCAGTGGTCGATGTGTCCTTCCCCCTAGCCGCAATGTTGGGGGTTCGCACCTCGCACTAGCTTTTTTTTGTTATGATGATTTCTCTTTCTTCTTTTGAACAAAAAATCGGTCAGGTCCAAAAGGACAGCTAGGAGATCGCCATCACGCGAGACAGACATCCATTCATTTGATATTAATTGTTGATTTATAAAGTATCGATTAACGGCATTTTAATACGCGACCGTTTAAAGGCAGTTTAAGTTCAGCGTTTAAAAAACCACATAAAACTAGTAGAATAGCGGATTTTTTTCATATAAAAAGCGAGTGCATTTTTCTTTGGCGTATTTTGGAGAATTCGGATTGATGTCCCTTCTAATCCTCTAGACCACTCGCTCGCACATTGACTAAAATATAGATCCACGCGTGATCACTGTGAAAAATGGGGCGTACTAACATTACAACAATACAACACAGTCAGGACATTCGCAAATATTGATCAAGTACCTACGAAGGAAAGAAATAGAGGAGTAGTAGTACTGTACATATTTCCGAAACTAGAGTGCTATTAAAAATTAGGTTTCAAAAAGTGTTTTAATTAATATCTACCAATAAAATAAAAATCTCAATAAGATCAAATAATAATGAGTCTTTCAATTTATTTCAATATACAGTAATATGTTAACGTTAATTATTCTATAGTAATATCCTAATATCCTATCTAGTAATATACTAGTAATATTTCTAACACAAGCGGCAAGAATTATGCAAACATAAAGATAGGTTAGGTATGTTAAAGCCGTTATAAATTTGAATTTAAATGAACTGAAACAAGGACTAAGAGATGGCGCTGGAGACGAAAAGACGAAAATCGGGAATGGAAGCTATCTTATAGGAAGCCGCGGGTACTTATTGAAATTTATAACCAGTAGTGCAAAATTGTTTGTCCACGACTATCTTACAACATACTCTTTATACTTGTGTTTCTTCAATTATAATTAGATACATTAATCACTGCAGTGAATAATGAATATTATTCACTAAACCAATAGGAACATCGCTTTGACCCTTTTTTACATTTATTTAGTAGGCCGCGATCGCAATGTGTCAGTTCAAATTGAAACGTCAAATCAGCATGGTTTGCTTTTAATTTGAAATGCATATTCTAAAAAAGAAGATATAATGAGTAGTGAGAGTGAAAACGAGATTTCTTTAACAGCACCAGCAATAAAAGAAGCTGCAGAACTTGCCTCATTAGATTCATTGCCCAAAAAACCAAGAAAATTATACCTGAGAGCGTATGTATGAATCTTTCTTACACTGGAGAAGGGAAATGAAGGTAAATTCTTTCTGGGAATCTGTTTTGGTAGTCGTGGACAAAGTATAGTATACAACTCGTTATAATGATGCTATTATTACCTCGGATGATTACAAAACTCGCTCGCTTCGCTCCCTCGTGTTGTAAACTTCATCCTCGGTAATAATAGCATTCATTATAAACTCGTGTATAATATACTATTAAAATTCGATTTCTATAATGACGAGAAAATAAATGAAATTTTTCGAGTGGGCGGTGCCGGAGGCAATCTCTAAGGAAACTGTGGACGCTGATCAGTAGGTGTGTAAAATTTAAAATTGCATGTGCAAAATTCGACGATTATAACGGTGGGATAAGAATTGAAAATCTGTGAACAGGTAGGAAGCTGGAGTGAACTATTGAACAAGTTGGTGTGCAGAATTTAAAATTAGGTGTGCAAAATTGTGAAATTCGACCATTATAACGGTGGGAAAATAAGTGAAAATTTGAGATGGGGGGGGGGCTGAAGGTAATTACTGATGACCCAGTGGACCCTAACCTGTGGGTGTGCGAAATTTGGAATTGGGTGTGCAAAATTGTGCAAAATTCGACGATTGCAAAGGGAGGAAAATAATTGAAAAATTGTGAGTAGGGGGGGCCAACGGCCATTTTTGAGAAAGCTCTAAACTCTAATCTGTTGATGTGCAGAACTTGAAATTAGGTGTGCAAAATTGTGCAAAATTCGACTATTAGAATGGCGGGAAAAATACTTTTATCGGCGCAACTGGGGGTGCCAGCGTCAAGTTTGCACCCCCTACATATTTTACCCCGCCATTTCCAATGGTGAGCTGTGCAAAATACGGGACGGGGTGTGCAAAATACGGGACGGGGTGTGCAAAATTGTGCATAATGTGTGCAAAATTATGAAGTATCATTAACCTGGGTTGTTCCAGGTGGGGGTGCAAACTTGACGGACCCGATATATGGAGGATGGTAGTATAAGCAAAGTACAGGATAAGAGAAGAAATACGTGTTATTAAAACAATACCAGCAGCACCTCCTGCGGTGAGACGATAGATTATTGGCTTAGTAATTCAGTCGGCTCGGGTTCTATGCTTGAAGTGGGTTGTTCTCGTTTCTCACTGTTTTTAATTTATTTCGGCAGCAATAAGGTGCTTCTAAATGAAATTTTGAAACCTTTTGAGAGACGCAATATTTTTCATGTTGATTGGTAATGGTAACAAATTAGAAAAACTTCAAGTACTGACAGAAACATTCACTCTCAAACAGGGTAGTTAAGAGGTGAATAACACAAATTTCTTGTATCATTCAGATGTAGTTCTCCAAAAATGTTTATTTCTTTACACAAAATATATACTCTTATAAGCTAAAATTCCAGGGAGTGAAAACAAGTTAGTTATTTTATATAAAATTTCACACTCTTATAAAATTTGGCACTTTCCATGCTCGTTATGTACTATACTATTACCTACTATACAGGGTATTTCAGGAGGAATGGTACATACTTCAGTATATTAATATTATAGTACCGTTCATTTTGAACAAAACAGTTCATATGAACAGGTGTCCAATTTCCAATGGCTACTAAGATACAGTAATTTTAATGTAGAGGGCATTACAGAGCAATTTGACATTTAGCAATATGTATTAGGATCGGCTATGGTGGCCCCATCAAATGGCCAGCTAGGCTTCCTGACTTAACTCCATTAGATTCTGGGTTATCAGGAGTGACGAAAAATGATGTTTATAGCATGGCGTAAATATATATGGTGAGTGCATAGGCAGACGCTATTCGGTCTGGAGCCCGCATGACGTTGCTTGGGAGCGCCAAACCCTCGGATATATACAGTCCGCTATGCACGGCAAAGCGTATCTATGCCTTTCTCGTTTATATTAGAATGATTATATATTATGAAAGATAAGTTTACTTAATCTAGCCTCCTGATTGATCGATATCGGTGCCAAAAAATTAATACAAAATGACTAATTAACTCACATACATTATACAGGGTGGCCTACTGAAAACAGTAAGTGCGTTTTTATACCATTTGGCATAATTTTTACGCAAAAAGCTCAGACACTCGATTTTTGTTGTAAGGGGGACATCTGCATTCGATGTCTTCATTCATGTAACTTCAACCCCAAAGCTGGAGGGGACAGCACCCTTAAATTGTTAAATGGATACACACCGTTTGAAAGGCCTTTCAATTCTCTATATAACAGTTTTTCATTTTTTTTTAAAACGGACCACTGACTTCTGGGAAAATGTGCTTCAAAAGGTATAAAATCGCACTTGCTGGGTGTTAAAAGGTGCCTTAATTAAGGTTATTTTTAAAGTGCATTTTCTTGGAGGTTAGTGGTCCAATTTTAAAAAATGAAAAACTTATAAAGAGAATTTAAAGGCCTTTCATACGGTGTGCATCTTGACACTACGTCCTATTTAAAAATTTAAGGGTGCTTTCCCCTTCCGCTTTGGGGTTGAAATTACATGAATGAAAACATCGAAGTCAGATGTCCCCCTTACAACCAAAATCGACGTGCCCCAGCTTTTTTCGTGAAAGATGCTAAGTGGCATAAAATTGCACTTACTGTTTTCAGTGGGCCACCCTGTATAATGTATGTGAGTTAATTAGTCATTTTGTATTAATTCTTCTGCACCGATATCGATCAATCAGGAGGCTAGATTTAGTAAAGTTATCTTGCATAATTATGTATGTTATGTATAAACATAGGACTGTTTTTATCCCATTGGGACTCATATGGTCATGCGTACTATGGATCGCGGAGGCAACGCACCAAATCAAATCTACCATTGTCTAGCGCACAAATGCACCTACCAAGCGCTCTGCCGTGAAATTACTGGGAGGGGCAAGCATAAGCGAGAAGAAACTCACGATATCTAGACTGAAATTGGTGAAATACCGACTTTTAAACTTGTCCACATTAATGTTTGTCAATGTTGACCCACTTCTGCACATAAGTTACATTGCCGCGCTTTCGAAGCACGCCCTCTATGCTCCGTCCTTTTCCATGCCTCTCGCTCGCACACTGACTACGACTTGGGTCCGCCACCGCATGCAGCCCAGGATAGCTCGTGCGGATACCTGTCTTTATTAACCTGGTTTTAGCAAACGCGCACTCTGGAGTAAAAGCACAAAAATTCAGTACTTTTCAACCTTTTCCCATTTAATGAAGAATTAAAATAAAATTTCTTTTCTTATTGCCAAATTGCTTCTGGTACAATATTTTTCTCATTCGGGCGAACCTGTGACTACTGCCGTTTATGAATTCCCAATACTAATTAAGTGGGGCACATGGTACTAGCCGCTGGGTACTTCACACCACCAATCATAATACATAAAACTGTTCGTACACCTACCACACTCATTACAATAACTGGCTTTTAAGCATTATGGGATTTTTAGGTATTATGGAATTTTCCAGTTCACGCGTCCCCTGCTGTTATTGCGGGACTTAGATCTCATAAAGCAGATCACCATAAAAGATTTTGATCATTTTATGGACCACACTGCCATATTTCCTAAAGGTGTAGAACCTATGCTCGATAGAAATTTATTTAGCATGACAGGCACAGAATGGCGAGAAATGCGGTCTACACTAAGTCCCGCGTTTACTAGCAGCAAAATGAGAGGGATGTTCCTGATGATGGACGAATGTGCAAAAAAAGCAACACAATATTTCTTGGACAAAGGGAAAGATTTGGTGGAAGTAGAAATGAAGGGTATGTAAAGATATTGCATTGTCCAGAAAAGTCGACCGGGGGGAAATAAAAATCTTTGGGTGCGAGATAAGAACTGAAGCTCTGGAATTATTTTGAATAACAATTGCGCCTGTTTCAACTAAATTTATTTAAACTCTGCTTGTCTGTTAAAATACAACCACGGGAATCCATTTTATTTACTTACATAATATCATTTCTCATGTGTAATTGTTTTTTAACTATCTAGTTCTATACAGTGTGTTTGATTTCATGTGTCATGGCTGATACCTCGGCTATTGTAAGAATTTCAAACAAATGTTATATAAAAAAGTTGTTAGACACTTTATTTTCAATAATTTATCAAAATCAGAAAAACAATTGAGCATCAAATAATTCAGATACAGCAAATGCATTGAAAATTTTAAATGTAACGTACCCAGTAATATTACATATTCTAAATCTGTATGAAATTCCCTTTACAGAGATATATCACATGTCATATTTATCTAATCGATTAGACATAAATCGATAATTAAGAACCTACCAACAACTGCATGCTTACGAGATTTAGAGCTTAATTCGAAAGAGTAGGCGGTGAAAATAATGAAATTCGGATGTAAGTTTCTACATGATACAACAATGTTACTTAAGACTAGCTTGACAACATAAGACTATTCAACACAAACACGACATAGCAACAACACCAAGAAAGTAACAATAAATTAGTAGGCAAGTTAAGTTTAAAATTTAAGTTAATAAAATTTAAAGTTTTTGTTCAAACTGGCCTCCGTTGTTATGGAAATTAAGAATACGCAGGAATTTACTCAATTAATTTGACAGTTCACGCGATAGCAATTCTTGTCAAAGCCTACTCTTTCGATCAAAACTCTAAGTCATGTAGACGTGCAGTTCTTACTTAATTATCGATTTATGCCTTTAATTGATTAGATAACTATGACGTGTGATATGTCGTTGTAAAGGAAATTTCATACAGTTTCAGAATACGTAATACCACTGGGTACGTTCCATTTAAAATTTCGAATGTATTTGCTATATCGAATTATTTGATGCTCAATTGTTTTTCTGATTTTCATAAGTTATTGAAAACAAAGTATCTCGTAACTTTCATATATAACATTTATTTGAAATTCTTTCAACAGCCGAGATATCTGCTATGACACATAAAATCAAACACACTGTATGTTATGGGCCTGGTGTGGACTCTGGTTCGAAATAGTTGAACGGCATAACCAATCTAGTTTTACTTTTTACAGGATTTTTTACGAAGTATTCCAATGATGTGATAGCCACAACGTCTTTTGGAATTAAGTGCAATTCTTTAAAAGATGAAAACAATGCATTCTATAAGATGGGTATGAAGATCACAAGCCCTCCATTAATTGATAACATAAAAATGCTCTGTATTTTAATGCTTCCACGAATATCACAAGTAAGTATACAAGTGGGTCTTCAGTTCAAGCATTGGTTTGACCCATCAAAATCTAATGTCTCACAAGTTTTCTTTCCTCTTCATTTGTTTTCAATTATTTGTTTAATATTTTGGAAGACGGGTTTTTCTTCTGGGGTAGTTTTTAACGTATTGCTTCTTGGCTGTTTGATTCGGTACCGAAAAATAGAGCAGCTTCTCGTGCTATCAGCACATTTTCACGAACTTAAAACTTTTCTTCTTCTACACGCATCAACTACTTAATTCTTGTTTATTTATTTATTCTTGTTTTATACCTTGTTACCTACTAGCTAGTAGCATTCTGTGGTCATCGATGGTAGTGCACACGGTTTGCTAGAGTGCCTCGCCTTTATGCAAAAAATTAATCTGTTTCAAGTAAATAAATATTTTTTAATATTTAACAAGGACTATCAATGTATGGCGTTCGCAGACGATTTAACAATCATAGCAAGGAAGAAAAGGAACCAATGAGAGTTGCAAGAAGAATAGAACAAGAAGCAAGGAAATTTGGATTGGCGATTAATAAAAAATAATAAAATATATGGTAATGGGACAAACGCAAGATCCGCTGGAAAATGAAGACAACCTGACCATGACATCAAACAATAATAAGGAATTTGTTTTTGAGAGAGTGAATAATTTCGTGTATCTAGGGGAAAACGTAGAAGAAAAGGGTCATGAAGGTCAAGAAATACAGACAAGAATTGCAAAAGGTAACCGGAAGTATGGAAGTATGAAAAGCCTTATGAAATCAAACTATGTATCGAGAAGGGCAAAAGAAAGAATATGTTCGTCAGTTATAAGGCCTACTGCCTGCGAGACGTGAGTAATGAGTAAAACGGAAGAAGAAAAAATAAAAAGATGAGAAAGAAAAATATTACGTTATATATATTTATGGAGGAGTGAGAACGGAGGAGGGATGGAGGAGAAGAACAAACCGGGAATTGGAAGAATTGTATAAAAACCACAGTATAATAGCGTTTATTAGGGCACAGAGGTTGAAATGGCTGGGACTTGTAGAAAGATTGACTAGAGATTGACTGCCAAAGTTGGTTCTAAGCAGAAAACCCGTAGGAAAGACAAGAAAGGGTAGACCAAAGAAGACATGGATAAACAGTGAGGAAGAGGATATGAAAAAAATGAAAGTTATAAATTGGAAAGTAATGGCAAGAAACAGAAGGGAGTGGCGAGGGATAGTGCATAGAGCGCTTGAAAAAAAAATGGTAAAAGACCAAGCACATTTAATCAAGTGTAATATAATAATAGTTAATGTGTTTTGTAGCCCTAGGCCTACAAGGCCTGTAGAGCAATTAAATAAATAAATAAATAAATAAATATTTTTTATTATCATTTTATATGCAGTGATGCATGAAAACGTTATTTTCCTGCATGTGCAAGTGTGATATATTAGCGATGTATCCTAACCTAAAAGTAACATAATTTGCCGGTTACTTTCAAATTTGCAAGCATCACAATCTATCCCCACAGAATAAGGTAACGTGGTGTAATGGACTATATGTATAAGATGTGACGCATTTATTTCAGAATACCAACATTTTATAAAAGGTTGCGTGCCAAAACGTTGAAGAACGCCATTAGTGTCATTGAAGAAGAATTTATGGCAATAATGAAGCTTCTAAAAGTTTTGATAAAGGTGCAACTTCGTTAAGAAGGAAGTTAGAAACAAAAGTCCCACAAAAAGAAGCCTCTGGGACTTGGTGGAAAAAAATGCAGCACACTTAAAGAAAATGCAAAGCCATGGATTTGCACCAACGCGAGATGAGGTTCGCATCATGGCATTTAATTCGGAAGAATAACTATAAAAATAAAACTCACGTTTAACAATGAGAAAGCTGGAATTGGTTGGCTTCACTCCTTCTTAGGAAGAAACCCGTCGCAGAGGATAAAGAAGCCAGAAGGAATTTCGCAAGCACGAAGGGCGTGAAAGCTGTGCCCAATGTAATATTCCCAAAAAATGGTGAACCCGTATCAATAATAGCATGGTGTAACGGTGAAGATGTCCTACCCCCGGCATTTATAATGAAAGGGAAAAACGAAAAGACTGAATATAAGGATGGAATTCCACCCGGATATCTGTCATTTATACGGCGCAGAAGTTGGTATTCATGGTAAAAGACCATTTCTTGCCTAGAAAGCCCGACAGAAAAGTACTCCTGAACTCCTGATAGGTACTTAACGACCATGTATCCTACTTAAAATATTATTCTGCTATACGATTGTCGACCCATACAACGCACTATCTCCAACCACCAGACAGAACTTTCTTTAGATCTTTAAAAACCTTTTACTACAACGCATGTACTAATTTCATAAAGATTAATCCAACAAGATAGACTCGTATTTGGAAAGCTATATACATATTATCTGAATTTTGGATATAAGCCAGTGCTGCAAATAACGTCATCTCAGGTTTCAGTGCAACAGGAACTACAGGGTGTTTCCTGGCGTTTTGCGGTTTTTGTTCATGAATAACTAGTAAACCGTTTCAGATGAACCCACCATACAAATTGAATTTTCTAGAGTAGGCTTTGGGAATTTATTGACAGTCATGGCAAATTTCGGCGGTGCAGAACGTGCTTTCTGTGTTCGTAGTTTTTACGAAGAGCATTGTTACGTCGTAGTTAGGCGTAAATTTTGTACTCATTACGGTCTGCACAATAATAATCAGGCACCTAGTGCGTTTTGACGAGTTCGACAACATTTTCTTCACCGACGAGGCGCATTTCCACCTCGATGGTTACGTGAACCGTCAAAATGGTCGATACTGGTCCGAAGACAACCCTCAGCAAAAACGCGAAAAGCCTTTACTTACATAGCCCGAAAGTGACTGTGTGGGCCGCAATCTCCTCGGGAGGCATAATGGGCCCTTATTTTTTTGAAGACCCAATATGGAAGCGCAGTTACTGTTAATTCTATCCGCTATGCCGCAATGATACGCGAGTATTTCGGTCCTGCGGTCCAAGAATTTGGTGGTGTTCATAATCAAACGTGGTTTCAGCAAGATGGTGCCACTTGCCATACCTCTGACATCGCGTTAGGAGCAGTCAGAGAACATTTTCCTGACAAATTAATTTCGAGAAGAGGCGACGTCAGTTGGCCCCCCAGGAGCCCTGACTTAACCCCATGCGATTTTTTTCTGTAGGGTTACTTGAAGAGTCGAGTATACAACAACCGCCCTGGAAATTTACGCCAGCTAAAGGAATGTATACGCCAAGAAATTGAAGCAATTACGCCCGACGTATGCAGACGTGCAGTATATAATGTAAGAGTTCGCTTAGAAGAGTGCCAGCGCCGCCAGGGGCGTCATTGTATGATATTATTTTTCATAATTAAGTTCATAAGTTTGATGTTCAAATAAAAAATGTTTTCAAAAGCTGAAAACAACTGATTTATGATTGTTTCAAATACGCAAAACGCTATGAAACACCCTGTATATACTATTCAACCCGTGAAAAATTTTTGAACCCACAGATGCATATAATCAAGCTGAAGTCTCGTTAAGCAAACAGCGTTGCCAGTGCCCGTGAAAATAATGTACGAATACGCATGTCAAAATGTACAGAATCAGTCGCTCTTGTACAGATGTTTAACAGCGTTGTCAGTTTTTGCGAATTTTCGCAATCTCAACACAAAATACTGAGAATATAGCATATTATTTTTATTTAATAAAAAATGGCCAAACAAATGAGTCGGCGGCGTGATTATAGGGATTAAAGGGATGCACGTGCACCCGCGTCTTTATTAAACGTTGCGCAAAATTTTACAGAAACAGACAATGATGCTGCCTACATACCACAGCCACTAAATTTTCAAAATCAGGTAAACTTCAAACCTACACAACTCCTGGCAAGACGCTAAATGAAATATACCCTGTGTACCTTCAACCTCGAAAGAGGGGTTGAAATTTTGCGCAAATCTTGAATACTAACACATATTAATATGAACGAAATAAAAGAAAAAGTCCACCACTAAGAGAATTAACAAGAAAGTGTTACGGTTTAATTTTATTTTAGCATCAGAATATATAAGAACTGAAAGTCTATAGAGTTTTCGTTTGCAATTATTTTATTCTTTCAATTTACATGCCTAATCTACCTTTAAAGTTTAAAAATTTATAATACAATTTCATATCTAACTTTAATTTCTAGTGTTCTCTTGCGAATAAAATGTATATTTTTTTAACAATTTAAAAATCACTAAAGCCTTGGTTTCTAACAACTTTCCGCCGACGGAATTGCGTCGACGGAATTCCGTTTGCTGTATTTTAAGTCTGACGCTGTTGAACGGCAGAAAATTTTCAGCTTTTTATTGGTGTAACTAAAGCACCAACCAAATTATGCAGGTTTGATTTCAGCAAAGTTCCCCAGCGCAGTGCGTCGACGGAGTTCATCAGCGCAATTCCGTCGACGGAAAGTTCCTTAAAAACCAGGGCTTTATAGGCTCGGTTTTTCAAGTTCGAGTTAACTGACAGTTATTTCCAATTAGGTGTTTTTCAAGACCCTAAAACCACCCCCAAGACCACACTTAAAGGCACCCCCAAAAACCACCCCTAAAGCCATCCCCTACAAACCATCCCCAAAAATCACCCCCTAAAACCACCCCTAAAACCACCCCCGACACCATTCCTAAAACTACCTCCTGAAAAACCTCTACCACCCCCGAAAAACGACCCCCAAAAACAACCCATTTATAAAAACCACCCCTAAAAGAACCCACAAAACTACCCCTAAAACCACAACTAAAACCACCCCCAAAAACGAAACCTACAACCAACCCCAAAAACCACCCCCAAAACCACTCCTAAAAATCTCCCCTGAAACCAACCCCAAAAATGATCCCCATAAACCACCACTACACCCACCCCTAAAACCGCCCATAAAAACCACCCCTAACAACTGCTCCTAACACCACCCGTACAAACCACCCCCAAACCCACCCCCATAACCACCTCTACAAACTACCCCTGTCGCGTTTCTTTTTAAATCTAATAAGTTCAGAGCCGCCAGGCTCTCACATTAATTTAGCCGCTAGCAGTCGGGTCTGTTTCGTATAAATGCTGCAAATGAAACACGAAATCGAACTCCATACTACGAAAATAAAAACATTTTCAATGTTAAATAAATATTCTTTTGTTATGTTGTCCTAATCGGCAAGCTGTGTGTGTACGCATATAAACCACCTCTCGTTCCCGCATCCCACATGTGTCATTCATAGTTGTGTGCCAGACGCTCGGCCTTATTCGCCACTGCCTGAATTCTCACGAAGATAGACTGCAAATGTAACACGAAAACGAACTCCGACTTGCCAAAACATAAACATTTTCAATGTTAAAAATGTGAACGACTTCGAAATTAACATTCAAGACGAGAGGGTAATTAATGGGCCGAAAACAACACGCCATAGACCTTGTACCATCAAATACAGAGTCTACTTCGTAGAACACTTTTTTTGTATTTAAATCTAAACAAACAAGAAACTTCAAAAATTTTTATTCGCCGTGTGAATAGGCGGTGCGTTTTATGTCTCTGTCCTTGCGTCGGCACGAGTTGTGTATCTAACGTTGTTTTTTTGTCCTGATTGCTCATTTAGCTTAATTATATTTATCTATTATCTTTCAGTCTAATTTATTTTTCTGAATTAAATATTCATTTTGTTACTCATTATTGATTGTAAGCGTTTGTTAAAATTAAAATCTAGTTTATTTTAATTGTTTGTGGATCTACCTCCTTCATTTTCAACGTGCCCTGTGGTGGGTTTGGGGTATTTTGTCTATGTGAGGCTATAACCCTCCTGACGCCCATTAAAAAATTAATATCACTGTTTGAACCGCACGCAGCTTCCATTTGTGCTGCCGAAGCGTTTTAACACATTTTTTATACGAAGGGTTTTAGGTATAGAACGCGTGTAACAAAAGTAACTAAAAAATAGTGATAGTAGAAAATACTTCAGCTAAAGAGGAATGGGACATTCCCTTAGGCGACGAGGAAGATGTTGAAATTTAACACGAGAATACCTGCAGTTGGATTCTATGTGTATAGTGTTGCCAGTGCTTGCACGAGGACTGTACGAAGTTCCAGAACACATTATACCTATAGGGTAAACCGAGGAAAGTTGGCGCAGGCATTGTTTCTCAGTTAGTTCCGCTAATAGGAGAGATCCGACAACATTGCGTCAAAGCATTTGAACTAACGCATCAAGGTAACAGTAGTGCTCTGTGCTTTGTTTGCGAAAATATTTTTTTAATATACCCGTAAAACTTTGCAGTGCAGCGGATCGGAGATCATAAAGGTATGTTATACTGTACTTTTCTTAAGTTTTTCAATTGCTACTGGTTGTTAATAACCCAATGCTTATTTCTAACCTTAAACTGTCGAATTTCTTGAACCGGTTTTGTTTTGATTTGATGCGTCATCTCTCCTTATAATGTTAGGTGAGTTGGCGCAGCTTACACTGAGGAGAGTTGACGCACTGATTAAAGTATTTTTAAACACTGTGTATGTTTTTTACAGCCATGCCAACTGAGTACAAGAGGAATAGACTACTAAGCATACGAAAATCTGAAGGAGTTTCTGCTGCTAGAGCTTTAGCAATGACATGAGAAAATGTGGCTTCATACTCGTATTTTCAACTCTTGGAACAAACGTTAATAGTTTTATCTTTTTCTTTACTTTTAAGAAGAATTGTCTTATTGTCTATTATAAGAATATGATTTATTAAAATTTGTACTCAAAACGTGAAAAGTTATTTTCCTGGTGTTATTGTACCAAAAAAATGATGCGTCATCTCCCCTATACACTTGAGATGAGCCACAATCAAGATTTTGTTTTTATTTTTCCGACCACATTATTTAAGTGCCGCACGCTTTTTGAAGTAGAAAACTATAAGGTAATGCGTCACCCTTTTATAGGCAATATTTGTTTATGTTATTTTCCACACAGTATCTGTTTTACAGCAAATTCAAGAAAAGTGCGCCATCTCTCCTTGGTTTACCCTACAGGGTTTCCCACGACGACCTTGCACGATCTATATATGAATCGCTAACTGCAGAAAGGGGACATGTCACATTTATCTAAATGTTCAGAAAGTGAAAAAAATGTAACTTTGTAGAAAAATGTTTTTTTAATTCAATTTCTTGTTTGCATTATCCCCATCGCTTATGCTATGGTTTATGACATGATAAATATAAAAACATTTTTTTGAATAAGTGTAATTGGAAAATTTTGATTATGGACATGTCACCTTTCTGCAGTAAAAAAATTTTAGAATAAAGAAAATAACGTGTTATAATATTATTGAGGTTTATTTTCATACAGAAGTATTTCAAACTTGTTATTCATTATTATATTCACGATCTGTGGTGGGCCAACTTGCTATTGCTTGCCAAAATTCGGAATGAGTATCCGGAATAAACTTTATAGTATTCATTATGTCGTCCATTTTCTTCTTGTTAATTGGAATTTTTTCGGGATATGCCTTCTTGTTGGCGTCATATAAGTTTTTTCGGTATTACGTAGACGAAATGTATGCTCCACAAAGGAATTGATGTACTCACCACAAACAACTTCAAAACTATTCAAAATTTTTATGTGATGGTAAGAAGAGAGAAGAAAAGTTCTTTTTTGACATCTTGGGACATTTTTCCCATACGAACCATTACTGAGGCACGTTTTTCTATAAAACTGTGGCCACCAATTTTTATAGTCGAGAATCATGTCTCTCTTAACTTCTATGGCTGAGAACTTTTGCGTGTTTTTAGATGATTTGCAGATTATTTCAATGTATTCATCGAGAGTATAAAATCGTTCAGTTTTATTAAGTTGCCTTTTAATTAACCCAAAATCTCGATCGCATGGCATAAAAGAGTGACCCCTCATAGGAAAGTATAGCTGAATTTCTTGGAATAATTTGGTTTCCACCAAATTCATCAGAAAACGAATCATTGTATTATTTTTATTTTGTCCGCAACAGTTGTCACAGAAAATGTACAATTTTTTCTTACTTTTGTCGATATAGGTATCAATGTAATGTTTTAAAAACGAGCATACATCATTTGCACCTTTACCGGCTTCCCCTTCATGATACACAAAACACTTCATTTCTTTTGATTTCAAATCGTGAATGCCAAAAGTGTTAACTGTAAGTTGTCGAAAATAATACAAATC
The DNA here is from genome assembly GCA_963966045.1 of Xestobium rufovillosum. Classification (NCBI taxonomy): domain Eukaryota; kingdom Metazoa; phylum Arthropoda; class Insecta; order Coleoptera; family Ptinidae; genus Xestobium; species Xestobium rufovillosum. The sequence goes on from OZ014504.1 coordinate 18,344,398, forward strand.
CTGCACAGGAATTTTCGGTAAGGAAACGTTTGCCATGTAATCAATGCAAATGCCTGCATATTCTTCGCTCTCTTCGCATAATTTTTTGACGGAATCTAAGCTCACGTAGAATTTGTTGCTTCGTCTCTTATGCACAAGCAGTTCGGCAACTGCTGCCCTTTTGGCATTTTCGTTTAATTCCTGGTTTTTTATCTTAGTATTCAGTTCTTCACATGTGGTGCAAGTATCTTTTGCTGGCCTGCCAAATCTCAAATCATAATTTTCCTTGAAATAGGACCAGAAAAATTTATATGATATTTTATGATCAGGATGTTTCTGTTTAAACATTTCGTACATTTTCTTCACCGTAAGATTGGCGTCCAAATAGTGAATTTCAGTAGTTGTGTAATGCGATATTTTGACAGGGTAACATTCAATATGATTACGAATATTATTAATGACATGGGTTTTTATTGCATTACCACTAACATTTTTACCACGCATATCTCGAGGACTTTTATGATTTTTTAATAGAAAAATAAGACGTTGACAACGTTTTTTAGATACCCCATAAACAGCTAAAAATGCTTTCTTGCACACTGCTTCTTTACGCGATCCATTAAGAACAAAGTATTTGGTAGATACAGACTTTGGTTTAGCTTTACCAATAATATCTTTCCTTCCTCTTTTTCTAGAAACTGATGTACTAATTTCTATGAGTCTTTGCAAATGCATATCTTGTTGATTTTTATTTTCCATCTCGCAGAACATTTGAAGCATATTTGTTTTCTCAAGATCATCAAAAGCTGCCAGACATTTGCGGTAACAACTACAATATTATCGGAATAAGCCCATACATTTTTTAAATAACTCTTAAACTATCAAACTTACCAAGTATTTCCAGCAGCTTCTTTAGCAGGCACAAGTTTTCCGGAATAATTGGAATGTTGCTCTCCACGCAGTTTAGAGTTCTTGATAATATTTCTCTTGTAATTTTGGCTATTAACAACGCCCTTTTTTCTTTTTATAGGAATGTTCATTTCACTATCAGAACTAGAACTCATTTTTAATCCAGCACAAACACACCAAGTACAAAATGAGCGGGCTACTAATATTTCTTTGGTTATGTTAGGTACACTCAGCTGACATTAGCTAGGTTTACTGCAGAAAGGGAACATCTCCTGGACATATCCCCTTTCTGCAGTAAACTGTAAATACCAACGCTTATAACTTATAGCAGAGCATTAATACATGTCCCGTTTCTGCAGTAAATTGTGTATTTTGCCTTCTAAAGTAGAAAAATTGCAAAATGTCAATTTTGCAGAAAATTGGACATGTCACCTTTCTGCAGTAAGCGATTCATATAGAAAAGTATATATAGTCGAATTACACAAATTTGCACAAATAGGTAATCGAGGATGCTCAATTCAACTAAAATATTTTTGACTTTCTGTGACTTCCGGTTATACCGGAAATAGAAACCAACTTCCTTATTTTAAATGGAATGCCCATATTTTGATTACGGATTTAGATTTTTGGTCGAATTTTAAGGTCACCTTATGCAAAACATCATACGTGTAAAGTGCACCCTCTTCGAGATATTAGACATTAAAAATCGTCATTTTTCTAATTTTATCATTTATAGCTTGGAAACGGTACGAGATAAAGAAAAATGACTTACCTACATGTCCCTATCCCAGTTTTTAATTCTCTATCTAAAGGGTCTGGAAAATACTGCCTCCTGATTGGTCAAGAAATGACAAAAAGTTGCCAATCAGGAAGCAGTATTTTCCAGACCCATTAGATAGAGAATTAAAAACTAGGATAGGGACATGTAAGTCATTTTTCTTTATCTCGTACCGTATAGCTATAAAATTGGAAAAATTACGATTTTTAACGTCTAATATCTTGAAGAGGGTTACACATATGATGTTTTGCATAAGGTGACCTTCAAATTCGACGAAAAATCTAAATCCGTAATCAAAATGTGGGACTTCCATTCAAAATAAGGAAGTTGGTGTCTATTTCCGGTATAACCGGAAGTCGCAGAAAGTCAAAAATATTTTAGTCGAATTGAGCATCCTCGATTACATGTTTGTGCAAATTTGTGTAATTCTACTACATATATGTACTTTTCTATATACAGATCATGTAAGGTCGTCGTGGGACACCCTGTACAGTAATCTTTGCGGGAGTTCGCTTACTAAAAGAGGGTTGTAAAACTTCCTTTCCAACAAAGAATTTAGTTCAGATTGTCATTGCTTTTTGAGTCTACCAAAAGTTAATTATTTCGTTGTTTATCTTCCATGTTAAGTTTGTAAAAGATTAGTGCAAAACTAAACAGATGGGACATGACCAATTTTACCCTACAACTTCTAAGAATTCCTATAAATTTTTCTTTCTGCGTGCTAGGTGCACCATGGTATACAGGGTGTCCCGGTGAAGGTGGGAAATCTCTCGGATACGTAGAGATTACAAGAAAATAATACCGCAAGTTCATATAAAGTTTTCTCCTACGACCTTTCCCTGCCGAGATATTCTGCCTTAAAATGGAGAAATAAAAACAGTTTTTTAACATAAAATTTTTATTCTTAATTGTATTTCGATAATTTTCGTTTTGACGTACGTAGTGATTGAATGTAGATAAGTTAATGGGACCTGTTTTTTGATAGTGCATCAGGGGAGCAAGGGGTGAACTACCCCTTACTTTCTTAACTTCATATTTTCTAAGGGGGTGTGTATTTTTAATTTTTAACCGCATTTTCTGTTTTGCTAATAAAAAGTTAGGTTTCGGTAAAATGAAGCGTTTTCGAGAAAATAACACTCAACGTGCAAGAGGTAGAGCGTATCAACGATTTTCGTTTTTATTTTTTCTGACATTATTTTCAAAGATACCAAAAAATCGAAAGCTCTTTTTTGGTTCAATTTTTCACTGCCATTCGCAAACTGTTAAGGCTATTTTTGAACGACGTTTCGTCTGTTGTCTGCATCAGCAGTTATTTTTTCTTGATATGGACCTGGATATTTTTCAACGAATTTCGAAAAAAAGTCCTAATTTTAGGCCAAATCATTCTTACAAAATATCCTAAGAAATCATCTATTAAAATAAATAACTTAGAAGTCCAACAGATGTCTATGTGGAAGATGGTTTCAAAAACTAGTTGGCTTAGAAAAATTTGTTTTATTGTTAAGTATGACATTTTGTCACCCGTTAACAATATTTGAGTAACCGATTGTCGCCTCTTAGAAATCTACGTATAAATTTGTCATGGAATTCACGAATGCGGAATATGCTGATATGCATTTAATGTATGGTCTTGCATCCAGTAATGCTTTAGAAGCTCAACGATTATATGCTGAGCGATTTCCTGGTCGAAGAATTCATAATCGAAAGACTTTTCAACGCGTAGATCAGCGTTTGAGAGACACCGGTAATAAATCTTAGATAACTGATGTAAAATCTAATTGTTACTAATTATTATTCATATTATTTTAGGTAGCTTTTCCAGAAATGATGCTAACGCAGGCGCCCAAAGAACCGCACGCACAGAGTTGAGTTGGAAGAAAACGTTCTAAATGCCGTCTCTGATAATCAATCGATTAGTGTTCGAAATTTATCTTCCCAGTTCCATTCTTCCAAATCGACGGTTTTAAAAATCCTTCATGAGCAACTGCTCCAGCCTTATCATATTCAGAAGGTCCATGCTTTGAGTGCGTTCGATTATCCCGCAAGATATCAATACTCAAATTGGTTTTTACAAAAATATCGAAATAGTCATGATTTTGTTGAGACGGTTTTATTTACGGATGAGGCAGGTTTTTGGAGAGATGAAGTCATCAACTCTCATAATTTACGTCTTTGGGCCGCCGAGAACCCCTACGTTATAATTGAGACGAGACATCAGCAGAAATTCCAGGTGAACATTTGGGCAGGAATTGTACGAAATATTTTGGTTGGGCCGTTTGTATTACCACCACGAGAGCACCTACAGGACTTATTGGAGGACGTCCCGCTTGCAAGACGTCTACAAATAATGTGGTTTATGCATGATGGTGCACCCCCACATTTTGGTGTCGACGTGAGAGATCACTTAAACAATATTCATCCGAATAGATGGATAGGTGGAGGAGGACCTATACCGTGGCCACCGCGCTCGCCGGACCTAAATCCATTAGATTTTTTCTTATGGGGTACTTTAAAAAAATTAGTCTACGCAACACCCATTGGTACTAGAGAAGAGTTGTTAAACAGAATTACCCACTATTGCGATGAAATAAGAAATGATCATGGTATGCTCTGGCGAGTTCAGCGGTCCTCAATTCAACGTGCATGGGAATGCATCAGGCAGGATGGTGCTCATATCGAGCATCATCATCATAAGGTTCTCAGTCCGAAGACTGGTTGGACGCGTACCTCCATTCTTTTCTATCCTGAGCTAACCTACGCATTTCCCTAAAAGTAGAACATCCTACATCCCTAACTATTTGAGAGCAGTAGTCTAATCTAGGCCTACCCCTACCTCTTTTTATTCCTATCTCTGACTCTAGTATGTCACGAACTATTCCTTCGTGTCTTAGAAGGTGTCCTACCATCCTATCTCTCCTACTCTTTATTGTTTTCCATACCTTTCGCTTTTCCCCAACTCTTTCTAATACTTCCCTATTGCTAACCTTATCTATCCACGGTATCTTCATCATGCGTCTGTAGCACCACATTTCAAACGCTTCTACTCTTTTTCTATCCGCTTCTCCTATTGTCCAAGTTTCGCACCCGTATAATGCCGTACTCCATACATACGACGTTAAGAGTCTCTTCCTAGTCTCTATATTAACCGTTCTCGAGCATAACAGTTGTTTCTTTTTGTTAAACGCAACTCGGCCCTGCGCCATTCTTTGTTTTATATCTTTAGTGCTCCTACCGTCTTGAGTTATTTTACTTCCTAAGTAGCAGAAATCCGCGACCTCCTCTATCTTCTCATTTCCAATTTGTATTTCCATTTTAGTTCTATTTTCACATCCCCTACATACCAAAATTTTAGTTTTCTTTTTATTGATTTTCATGCCGAAGCCCTGTGTCAAAACTGCTTCCATTTCATTCAGAGCCGCTCCTAATTCTTCTTTGCTAGATGCTAACACTGCTATATCATCCGCAAATCTGAGCATGTTAATAGTTTGGCCCTGTACATTGATCCCTGAGGCTGTTCTTTCCTTAACAATATTAATCGCATCTTCGATATATAAGTTGAAAACTAGAGGTGACAATGCACATCCCTGTCTCACTCCCTTCCGGATATCTACTTCCCTTTGTTCCTGCTCACATTCTATAACTGCCTTTTGCTCTTTGTAGAGATTATGTATTATTCTTCTGTCCCTGTATTTCATCCCTACCTTTCTCAGCACTTCGAACATCTTCCCCCATTTTACGTTGTCGAAGGCTTTTTCTAAATCTACAAATCCTATATAGACGCTCTTTCTCTTTTCTATCGTTTTTTCTATAATTACTCGTAAAGCTAGAATGGCCTCGCGCGTTCCCCTATTTCGTCTAAATCCGAACTGATCTTCTCCTAATATTTCTTCCGCCTTTTTCTCCATCCTTCTTTGCACAATTCTAGTTAAAATTTTTGACGCATGGGAAGTTAAACTGATAGTTCTAAAATTTTCGCATCTATCCGCGCCTTTTCTTTTTGGCAAAGCTACTATGATGTTCCGTTTGTAATCTTCTGGAATCTCGCCTGTCAGGTATATGCGACTAACTAGTTTAAATAAACGATCTATTACCTCTTGACCTGCGCACTTTAAGATTTCTGCCTGCAAGCCATCTATACCTGGTGCTTTATTATTCCTTAAACTTTTTAGTGCTATCTCAAACTCTTCTCTCATTATAGGACTCCCTAGATTATCCCCCTCTACACTGCTTTCGCTTTCTAATATATCTTGCACTTCCTGTCCCGCATATAAGTTTCCTAAATATTCTTTCCACCTATCTGCCTTCTCCCCACTTCCGATTAGGATATCTCCTGCCTCATTTCTAATGTTTTTGGTACTAGATCCAATTTCTCTAAAATTTCTCCTAATTATTTTATATGCTTCATCAGTCTTTCCTACTTCGAATTTATCTTCCACTTCTTTGCATTTATTATCGATCCATTGCTCTTTCGCTTTCCTACATTCCCGAATAATTTCCCACTTGATCGCCTTATATCTTTGTTTCCCTGTTTCATCTAACCTATTTTTATATTTTCGCCTTTCCTCTATTAGACTCACAATATGTTTTGTTATCCAGGGTTTCCTACTTTCATTCTGTTTATGACCCAAAATATCCCTAGCTGAGGAAACTAAACTATTTTTAATGCAATTCCATTCTGCCTCTATGTCCCTAACAATATTTCCACCCGTGCCCTTTAGTGCTTCGTTTGTCTTTTTCTCGAACTTATTGCGCATATCATCATCTTTTAGTTTCTCTGGGTCAAGATACCTTCTTCCGCTTCTTTTTTTCAAAATCTTAAATTTAAGATTGGCTTTCATAACGACTATGTTGTGATCACTATCTATATCTGCTCCTGGATAACTTCTACAATCCCTAACTTGATTTCTAAATCTTTGCCTAACGAGAATGTAATCTATTTGATATCTCCCTAAGTCTCCTGGCATCTTCCACGTATAGCATCTCCTAACATGATGGTGAAATAGAGTGTTCGCGACCGTTAAGTTATGTTTATCGCAGAACTCTATCAGTCTAACTCCCCTATCGTTCCTATTGCCTAATCCAAAGGGGCCAACTATTCCGCCCTCTCGCCCTGTGCCTACGACTGCATTGAAATCTCCTGTAATTATTAAATTTTCGTGCCCTCTCACAAAATCTAGCACATATTCAATATCACTATAAACTGCCTCTACGGCCTCATCACTGTAGTTAGAAGTGGGCATATATACCTGTATTATTACTGTTTTTACAGGTTTCGAATCTAACCTAACCATAACTACCCTGTCACTTTGCTGTAAGAAATTTTCTACACTCTGTCCTACTTTTTTCCGCATAACAATTCCTACTCCCGAATTTCCTCCTACAGATCCTGTGTGTATTACTCTAAAATCTCCGCTCCAGAAGTCTCCAGCTTCTGGCCATCGCACTTCACTGATACCTACTACGTCTAATGCTAACCTATCCATCTCAATTTTCAAATTCTCTAACTTCCCTACTTGTTTCATGCTTCTAACATTCCACGCTCCGACTCGTGAGATGTTACACTTATCATTTCTGATGACTCCCCCCGAAGCAGTCCCCGCCCGGAGATCCGAATGTGGGACTATTTTACCTCCGGAATATTTTACTCCAGAAGGTGCCATCATCATAAATTAAAGTACGCTGTACTAGGGATAAAATAATGTGGTGGTTTCCCGTTGCCTTCCACATCGCAGTAGTGTGTATCACAGTGCCATACCAACCCTCACGATCTCTGCCACTATGATTACTGAAAGAGCTGCTGCCCCCTTCCAGGGACTTGATTTAGCATTTACTATGATTTCAGTAATACAGAAAATAACCAACAGATATGGATTTTTGAAACTATCTTCCACATAAAGACATCTATTTGACTTCTAAGTTATTTATTTTAGTTAGACGGTTTCTTGGGAAATTTTGTAAGAATGATTTGACCTAAAATTAGCCATTTTTTTAAATTCGCTACAAAATAAGCATGTCGGTCGGTATTAAGAAAAAATAACTGCTGATGCAGACAACAGACGAAACGTCGTACAAAAATAGCCTTAACAGTTTGCGAATGGCAGTGAAAAATTACACTAAAAAAGAGCTTTCGGTTTTTGGTATCTTTGAAAATAATGTCAGAAAAAATAAAAACGAAAATAATTGATACGCTTTACCTCTTACACGTTGAGTGTTATTTTCTCGAAAACGCTTTATTTTACCGAAACCTAACAAGAGTAACTTTTTAGTAGCAAAATGTCGGGGGAAACAAAAAATGCGGTTAAAAATTAAAAATACCCACCCCCTTAAAAATATGAAGTTAAGAAAGTAAGGGGTAATTCACCCCTTGCTCCCCTGATGCAGTATCAAGAAACGGGCCCCATTAACTTATCTACATTCAATCACTACGTACGTCAAAAAGAAAATTATCGAAATACAATTAAGAATAAAAATTTTACGAGTAATTTTATGTTAAAAAACTGTTTTTATTTCTCCATTTTAAGGGAGAATATCTCGTCAGGGGAAGGTCGTAGGAGAAAACTTTAGATGAACTTGCGGTATTATTTTCTTGTAATCTACAAGTATCCGAGAGATTTCCCACCTTCACCGGGACACCTTGTATATACCCCACTCCCTGATACACAGCAACCAAATTTAAATTAAACCGATAATATCACACACAACTTCACTAATAAACCATTCTGGCTCAATCAGTAAAATTGTATTTGTATGACGTTAACATAAAGATAAACGAGCCAAAAGTGGCAGAACTCGTTCAACTAAAAATGCGATTGCCAACTTATTGATCGTAGCTACTATTCATTCGAATTACTTATAACTAACAGCAGAACTGTTAAAATCGGTTTCCATTATTTCAAAGAAAAATTGCACAAAAAGGGGCATCTCTCCTGGAAATACCCTTATTCATATCTTTCTATATAAGTACGTAATAAATATTCAGATCAGTCAAGCTATACGTCAAAAGCAAGAGAAGCATCTCTTTAAACTAATCGGAATCCCAATAACCCTTGGATCCGTTTAGTTAAAATTTTAAAAGAAAATGTGTTTGAAGCTTAGATGAGGGAAGAGTATGGATACATAACGCCCGACCTTTGCCGTGCACGTGAGAGTTACCAAAATTTGAGCGTGTTTGGTGCCAAACAAAGTGATGAAACCAGGTTACTGTTTAGAATTCATGTAATTTAACTAAAAATAACGAAAGTAGCGTTTGAAATAGTGCAATTTATTAGTCATATCATTTTAAGAATTTTCGTTCAATTCTCGGCGTAAAGAGACTAAGAAGTTTAGGTTACGCCCCTTTTTTTGGTGCCGAATGGTAACACAAACATCTGCTTTGTTATTCCTCCTCTTCTTCCCTCCTCTAAGGTTTGAAGTAATTTCTATAGAGTGTAACTTAACGCATGCGTTCTTACTGTTTCAGTTACTAAAACTGTCGTTTTTTAACAAAAAAGTTATGATGTTTTTCAAGAAAATAGTTTTAGAAACAATTCACACGCGTGAATCCCGAAATATCATTCGCCAAGATATGATTCACTTGCTTATGGAAGCTAGGAAAGGTCGTCTTCAGCATGACACTACCAAACACACAGATGAAAGTACGGGATTTGCAACAGTCGAAGAATCTGCTATTGGAAAATCAAATGGGTACCAAAAAAGGGAATTGACAGACGATGATATTACTGCACAGGCTTTAATTTTCTTTTTTGCGGGATTTGAGACCACCGCAACTACCATGTCTTTTATGTCTTATGAGTTAGCAACAAATCCAGATATACAAGGAAAACTTTTAAAAGAAGTAGATGATGTAAGGAATACAGGTGGAAAACCTTCTTACGAAGATATTCTAAAAATGAAATATTTAGATCAAGTTCTTTCTGGTAAGAATGTTTTAGGAAAATCAGAAATAAAAAAAAGATTCAGAAATGGTAGTTAATTATTTGAATATTTTGATCTCTTATTCGAATAATTACCTTTTTAATGAAGCCACTACACTGTTTATTTTCAAATTGCTTCTTTTTTAGAAACATTAAGGAAGTGGACCCCAGGTTTCCAAACGGACAGAGTCTGTGTACGAGATTACATTATAGAACCTGCAAAACCCAGTGAGAAACCGTTACACCTGAGGAAAGGTGACGTTGTGGCAATTCCCATCATTGGAATTCATTATGACCCCAGGTACTATCCAAACCCTGGTCGTTTTGATCCTGACAGGTTCAGTGACGAAAATAAAAATAACATCGCTCCGGGAACGTATTTACCGTTTGGAGTTGGCCCGAGAAATTGTATAGGTAAGTAGTAGCTGACTAATCCTTGAACAACTTTTTTTTCGATTGAAATATGTATTTGCAATAACCTCAAATGCAAAGGCTTCGTTCGCAACATACTAGAGTCAAAGATAGGAACAAAAAGAGGTAGGGGTAGGCCAAGATTAGACTACTGCTCTGGAAACGCGTAGGTTAGCTTAGGATAGGAAAGGATGGAGGTACGCGTCCAACCAGTCTTCGGACTGAAAACTTTATGATGATGAATGACTTTTTTGGAAAAGTTTAATGTATGTACTTACCTTAATCATTTACCTATTTTATGACAAGTGCCTATAAATGGGAACTAGTGATGATTCATAGCAATGCGGCTTTTAAACTTCTTATCTAATATTAAGGCAGCAGCACAAAATAAACGTTATAATAATAGGTAGATAATATTATTTACCGAGAATTGTCGTTTAAAAATCTTCATTATCATAAAATATGGTTGTGGCTCTTTTATGTAGGTATTACTCATCCATGCAATGATAAGTATCTGTAATCTGTGCTTAATTTGTCCATGAATGGAGTATGTACAAATTTAGAAGCATATCACTCGGAGTGATCAAATATTAAAACTCATCTTCTGAATTTTCCTTTTTCTTCGTTATTAGAGAAATTCATTTTCAATATGTGTATAAGTAATTATTCTAATTATACGTATGCATTTTTTTACATCAGAATCCAACTGAATTTCTCTTTCAATATAGCACTTCAAATAATAACACAATACAATCTTTAAGATTATTTTTTGACGTTTTCTAGAACCAATGAAATATTTTTTATATTTTTGGTTTCAGCCAATCACGTCATTATTTTAGTAAGATTATGGTCTTGTGAATAGCGGCTTTAATTTCTTTTCTCGATTGATAAATGTTAAACTAATTATTATATGTCAAATATAATAGTTTTTAAACTGAAAAAAAAATATGAAAATCAAATATCCCAAACTCAGAAATGCAGTTTTTGTTCCATTAAAAGATTGGGTCAAAAAATAAAATTTTCAAAATATCACTGAAGAGTTCCATAAATAGAAAATTATTCTCCAATTTACTTCTCAAACTCGTTGCCGTTCTACATCAACCACTTCAGCCTTTAGCATTGTCGTGACTATCGTCCGGTAACGAATTTTCAAGTAAGATTTTCTTCTATGTTAGGTACTTATCTATTTATTCATACATATAGGGTGGTATTTAAAACAAATCCTATTAAGGACTAGAAAAAAACTGCAAATGTTTTGCTGAAAGAAGTATACGAAAAATACATCATTGGAAATACCGCCCAACAAACAATCACTTAGCAGTAACCGGGTTAAGTTTGCAAATTCCAAAATACATTGATACATTCTTCCTTAGGTAGTAAAAACTTATAGTTCTTTTAAATTCATAAACCTATATCCTATAACCTATATCTTACAATAAATTTGTCTCTTCTAAAAAACTTATGGAATTTCATTTTCAGGTTCACGATTTGCACTGTTGGAAGTGAAAATAATGTTCTTCAATTTGTTATCAAATTTCGAGGTAGTGACCACCGACAAGACTCAAATTCCAATAAAGCTGAAGTCCGTAGGACTGAATGTGACCGCCGAAAAAGGTTTCAACTTGGGTCTTAAGAAGCGGAAAACTCTACTACCTTAAAATAGTCAGCGAGCCCTGTATATTGATTTATTTTTCATTAAAGTGTTTGTTGTTAATTACCTATATGAAAAAATGTATTTTCCTTGAAACCTGAACGCGGGCTATAGAAAAAACCTGCGCGGCGGCAATCAGCAGTGAGCCCGGTTTGCCTACAGAGATAACACTAGTAAATTACACAATATGCTTAAATATTTTGAGACCCAATATTTTCCACGTTGACTGGTAACAAATTAAAACACTTCAAATACTGATGGAAACAGCCACTTTCAAATAGGGTAGTTTTAAGGACTGGATAACACAAATTGTCCAAATTATTGAAAAATATTTATTTATATACTTTAACATTTTACTTACTTATTCGGGTATTTTGGAAGGGTCCTCCCTCTTGAACAAGTCACGAGGCGCCACTGAATAAAAACATCTCGAGAAATCGTTTAATCAACACGTGAACTAAAACTGCTATAACTTAATGTTTCTTAATGTTTCTTAATGCATAATAGCGTTATTTCATCGAAAGCGACTCATCAGTAGCACCAAGAACATTTATTCAAACTGTTGACTGTTTCCTCACAAGGCCCGCTTGATTTCTCCCGTTTTCTGACTGCCATGGACACAATATTCTCAATGAAATCAGAAAATCCTCCTTTAACAAAATGTAAGACAAAAATGGCGCCCGTAAGATAAAGTGAAGTTGGCCTGACCTAAACGAAACGTTTTACTATGTAAATGGAAGAAAGCCGTAGAAAGTATAATAAAATGCATATTATTATTTGCCGAATTTGATCTTCATATCATTGTTTCTACTTACAAGTGCTACTTATAAGTAAGTATATAAACAGATAATGGACCACAATTTGCTAGTGCGTTTAGAAATTCGTATCGTCAAACTTTGTTCAGAATGCTCTATATATTTTTAGTTGCTGTGGTTTTTTATATATTATACGCAAAAGTTTATAAGCCAAGCAGATTCTATAAGGACTTAAACATTCCTTACGTTAAACCATGGCCTTTACTAGGAAACAGTGCCAAAGTTTTCTTCCGAAGAGAAACCTTTATTGAGGCCACGAAGGCTTTATACAATGCGTATCCACACGAAAGGTAAAGGTCACTGAATAACTAGATCTTTTTAAGTGTTGATTTTAACTATAAGTTTCGCTCAAAGATTAACTGCAGAGTAAACTTTCACAAGAATGATTAATGGAGCATATATTTTCAAAATACAGTAATTTACTTTTATCTGTTATCATATTATCATAATGACAACATTATGAGCAAGAATCTGAGTACTATAATGATGTTCATTATGGTACTCATTCATCATTGTACTGAAATCAACAATTTTATGCTTCAAAAATAATTATTCTCAAAATGTCGCTGTTACCTATGTCAGAATTTTAAAAATAATTTAACCATTACAAATTTATGATGGCAGATAAAATTTTGTATGTAATTCGGATCGTAACTAATCATTATGGTACACGTTATGTTTACCAGAGTCGGCTTCGCCTCATCAAATAAACTTCATGACTATAGTACCATTATGATTGGCGTTACGATCCTTATAACATAAATAAATATTAGACGATTTATTGTACACGAATAAGTTTTCACCATTTTCACGATTTATAACGAAGTGTATAAACGTATTTTACATAATTATAGTAAATATATTAATGTGCAACGAAACCCTGTCATTTACAATCAACAAAACTAGGGTCGCAAGAAATAAATAATACGTTTTGAATTAACACACATCTGTTAATTTTCTAGTACATAATACCTATACGGAACTAATAATAAAGTGCATTTGATACGTTTGAACTCTATCGCTCTTGTTCTAATGTTGTGAATACTTGTGAAAACAATAAATTCAGCCCCCCTAACTCTCTTTTCGTCATTTTTGTTGAAACACATGCACTGGACTCCTACTGTACCGCATTGCACCACAAATATTTTTTATTGCACCATGGATTGCGAAATTAAAATGTGAGGACCAAATTGAGAGTAGCCCTGCTAACTTACAAAAACACAAAAAAGGAAGCATTGCATTGCATCTCATTGCACCATTAAAATTATTCAATGCACCCCTCCCCGTTTTTCCATAGAAATGTTTAAAATACTAAACTCAGTCCCTCGCAGGCAAAAAATACTAATTTTGCTTCACCCTTTGCGTCTTCTACTGCACCGCATTGCACCAAAAAAGCAATTTTGTAATACTGCATCGAACATTCATTTGTATAACTAATAATTGATATATACATATATACATATGTGTTGTTTACTATTTCTGCGTTAATTTTTCCGTGTTCGGATGGCTAATGCATTGGGTGTGTGATAGAGATATCCGCGGATCAAACCTAGCTTGTTACCGTTTTTTACCTTAACTCCGAATTCGTTTTTAAAATTCCACGGCTCATTTTGTGTGTCCGGTGCCCTGTCAGATAAGGGAATCACATTTCCATAATCACATTCCAAGGAAATTTATTTCTTATTTCTTGATTCAAAACACATGAGGTGGCCCGAATTCAGCCCAGAGATTCGGAGTGTACAGTTACACCTGGTATAAATTATTTGTTACCCAAATGAGGAATTATTCGATGCAGTATTACAAGAATGCTTTGTGCTGCAAGACGCAAAGGGGTGAAGCAAAATTAACAATTTTTTTTACGAGTTCAGTATTTTAAACATTTCTTGGGAAAACGGGGAGGGGTGCATTGAATAATTTTAATGGTGCAATGAGGAGCAATGCTAGTGCAATAGATCCAAGCTGCTCTTTTTGTGTTTCTGTAAGTTTGTGGGGCTACTCTCAATTTGGTCCCTCACATGTTAGTTTTGCAATTGCAGCTAGAGGGTTACGGCTTATGGTGCAATAAAAAATATGTGTGATGTAATGTGGTGCAATAGGAGTGCTACGCATGTGTTTCAACAAAAATTACGAAAAGAGAGTTAGGGGGCTAAATTTTTCGTCCCAATGTTGTGTGTTGAAAATGTTAAAAGTACTCACTTTTAACACTAGTGTTAAAAGTAATTACTTTTAAAACTGGTGCCTTAAATTTACATTTTTGACATTGACAATAAACGTTGAAAATTGTATTTTTAATAGTGTTTATAGAAAAAATAATTTATTATACCTCTTACTGATCCAAGTGCAGCAAGAAACTGCAGAAAGTTTCAACAATAATAATTGCAGTATCAGGTATTTTAAGTTCCCAAAAGTATAGCTTTCGTTACTGATCTATTAGATTACCCGGTAACTTCATCGTGCGTCTCCACCACATTTCAAACGCTTCTGTTCTTTTCGATCCGCTTCTCCTATTGTCCAAGTTTCACCGTACAATGCCGTACTTCACACATACGTTTTTAAGAGTTCCTTCCGATTTTCTATATTACCAGTTTCCGAGCATGATAGTTGTTTCTTAAACGCAACCCGACTTTGCGCTCTTCTTTGTTTTATTCTCTAGTGCTCCTACCATCGGGAGTTATTTGACTTCCTAAATAGCAGTAATCCGCGACTACCTCTCGCTGCTCATTTCCTAATTGTATTTTAGTTTTATTTCCACGCCCTCTGCATACCAACATTTTTGTCTTCTTTTTTCTTGATCTTCATGCCGTTGCCCTCTATCAAAACTGCTTCCATTTCGTTCAGAGACATTACTAATTCTTCTTTGCCAGATGTTAACACTGCTATACCATCCGTGTATCAAAGCATATTAATAGTTTGACCCTGTACACTAATCCCTGAGGCTGTTCCGTCCTTAAAAATATTAATCGCGTTTTCGAATTGCAAGTTGAAAACTAGAGGTGACAACGCACATCCCTGTCCCATTCCTTTCCGGATATCTCCTTCCCTTCTTTCCTGCTCAAATTGTAAAACTGCCGTTTGCTCTTTGTAGAAATTATGTATTATTCTTCTGTCCATATATTTCATCCTTACATTTTTCTGAGCACTTCGAACACCTTCCTCCATTTTACGTTGTCGAAGACTTTTTCTAAATCTATAAATCCTCCTCTTCTATTGTTTTTTCTATAATGACTCGTAAAGCGAGAATGGCCTGATACGTTCCTCTACTTCATCTAAATCCAAACTGATCTTCTCCTAATATTTCTTCCGCCCTTTTCTCCATCCTTCTCTGCACAATTCTAGTTAAAATTTTTGATGCGTGAGAAGTTAAACTGATCGTTCGTTTATCGTAAAGCGACTGCCATACTTATCTGAAAAAATCGCAACAATCAAATACATTTGAAAATAAAGTGGTCAGGTCTCTTGGAATTTAATTAGGATAATTTTTTTGTTGAACTCATGTAGCATTGAAGCAGTTCACAAAACTGTTATTATTTAGGACTATCAGTAGGTACTTTCAGTTGTTGTCCTTAATAACCATACTTCATAAGTTTAAGATGCTCCACCTACTGAAAAAGTGAATGCGATCATGTGCTGCCAGCCATCGCAAACGCATTGTGATATAACATGTGGGGAAGGAGCATGCGAAAATCAACCATACCCAAATTGAACTGTTGTATAGTATGGTAACATACTATACAGGATGGGGCAAACTCCTGGGGATGGACGATAGAGGCCATACGGTTATAGTTAGAAAGAAAAACTAATAACAAACCCTATCTCGTTTCAAAAATTCTATTCCATAAAAATATTTTCAATTATACCAGGTGCGTCCAAATAGTTGGAATTAAGTACAACTTTGTTATTTCTTATGGAATGTGTATAATTTTATATTTTTTCCGGCTTCAAAATGATAATTTAATGTTACTTTGATAACATGATTCTATGTCTATTGTTAATAGTTATTGAGAAATAAATTTTTTCCCGAAAATTTTGACAGATAAATAGCAAATTTCAAAAATTTATATCTCGAAATTGGTAGAAGTTAAGAGGATGAAATTGGTATTGGTATTGGTAAATATCATGTAGTTTTTGACAGATTTGTTGAATATTATTTATACTATACAGGGTGTTTGCAAAAAAATGTTTTCTGATACTGTCGGAAAAACATCAAAAAATCGTATTTTTCAAATGGAATTGTATATTTTTTCTTGCACTATCTGAAAGAGCTCAAAATTTTGAATGAAAATGGCCAAATAAACTAATGTTACATAATGAAGTTTTTTAGCAAAATCCCGTTTTCTTCAATTTTATGTAAAAATGAGCGATCGTGAAAATATCATTAGCCTTGAACGATTATTGCTTGTCAATCTGAAAATTGATTTATTGTTATAATCTTGTTCTGTAGTGAATTCATTGTCATTATTATTGGTGTTACAAGTAATTGTTTTTGTTATTCCCGTTTGTTGTTTTCATTTCTGTCTTTGTGTTTAATCACCAATTTTATTATTTTTTTAAAATAAATTTCCAACAACAAGAACTTGTTGATATGCTGTCCATATTTATTGAATGCAACAGAAATTCTCTTCTGGCTTCTCGAGTATATGGGCAAAGATATGAACAGCGTCGTCATCCACGCGTGGAAGCTTTCCAGAGATTGGTGGATAGATTTGAAAGAACTGGTTTTGTTCTCTACGAAAAACGCAATGAAATAACCAAATCCGTATTAACCGATGTGATAAAGGAAAATGTATTGCTGGCAATAGCTGAAAATCCGCAGACAAGTGGCAGGAGAATTGAAACAGAATTGAATATTTCCAGGAGAAGCATACATAAGCATACATAGAGTTTTAAAAGAAAACCGTTACCATGATTATAAACCCTGAACATGCCACTTTTTAAATGAACAAGATCATGTCAACAGAACCTTATTTTGTGATTGGGCTCAGGGGAAACTGACAGAAAATGAAGATTTTTAAAAAAATATTTTGTTCACAGACGAATCAACATTTCAAAATTTAAATAAAGTTAATAGAAGGAATGTCCACTGTTATACACAAGAAAACCCACATTTTCTGCAAGTCTTTGATAGACAACATCAGTGGTCAGTGAATGTTTGGGGAGGAATAATTGGAAGAAATGTAATTGGGCCACATTTTTTTGAAGGAAGATTAAATGCAAATGTTTACTACAATTTTTTCCAAAACAACTTACCTGTAATTATTGATGAAGCCAATGAAGAAGTTAATATTGAAAATATGTGGTTTCAGCATGATGTAGCTCCAGCCTACAGCGCAAGATTAGTTCAAAATTTTTTGAATGAAAATTTTAGAGAACAGTGAATAGGGATTGGGAGTCAAAATCCGTGGCCTGCAAGGAGTCCTGATTTAAATAAATTAGACTTTTTTCTTTGGGGTTACGTGAAAGACATTGTGTTTAGTATTCCTCCTACCGCACCAGAAGACATGCGCCTATACGAATTCAAAATGCATTCTCGGCTATTACTCCCGAAGTTTTGGATAACGTGGATAGATCCTTTCATCAAAGAATTGCTCTTTGTTCCAATGAAAATGGCCAGATCATTGAGCATTTGTTGTAATCTGCTCATTATTTACAGATTAATTATTTTGATTTATAACAAAGTTTAATAAAAATTCAACCTGCATAATGTTTGCTTTTGTTTTTAATGTTTTTAAAAAAAAAAATTTTTTATTAAAGAAATTTATTAGAGGTACAACAAAATAAAAAAATAAAATTAGTAATAATGATAATCCAAAGGTAACCATAAATCTAATATTGTTGTGATTTTTAATATGAAAAAAGTTATGAAACTCTCTTCATTTATGTAACTAGTATTTTGTTAACCGTTCTCATGAAGATGAATTATTTCCATAAGCCTTTTGCAGGGTGCAAGAGAATGTAACAATGAATTTAAATTGATGACAAAACTGAAACGAAAACAATAATCGGGAACAACACAAATGAAAAAATAACACCAATAACAATACATGATAGCAATGACATTAAATTCTTAGCAAAATTATAACAATAACCCATTTTCAGATTGACAAGCAATAATCGTTCAAGGCTAATGATATTTTCACGAGCCCTCATTTTTACATAAAATTGAAGAAAACAGGATTTTGCTAAAAAACTTCATTATGTAACATTAGTTTATTATTGGCCACTTTCATTCAAAATTTTGAGCTCTTTCAGATAGTGCAAGAAAAAATATAACATTCCATTTGAAAAATTCGACTTTTTGATGTTTTTTCGAGTTTCAGAAAACATTTTTTTGCAAACACCCTGTATAGCATAAATAAAATTCAACAAATCTGTAAAAAACTACATGATATTTACCAATACCAATACCAATTTCATCCTCTTAACTTCTACCAATTTCGAGATATAAATTTTTGAAATGTACTGTTTATCTGTCAAAATTTTCTGGAAAAAATTTATTTCTCAATAACCATTAACAATAGACATAGAATCATGTTATCAAAGTAACATTAAATTATCATTTTGAAGCCGGAAAAAATATAAAATGATACACATTCCATAAGAAATAACAAAGTTGTACTTAATTCCAACTATTTGGACGCACCTGGTATAATTGAAAATATTTTTATGGAATAGAATTTTTGAAACGAGATAGAGTCTGTTATTAGTTTTTCTTTCTAACTATAACCGTATGGCCTCTATCGTCCATCCCCAGGAGTTTGCCCCACCCTGTATATTAGTGAATGCAATACCGGACCAAAATTTCAAAACCGGTATTTCGGTATTTTCAAAATAAAATACCGGAATACCGGTATTATACCGGTATTACCTTAAAATGGTCTATTTAACACAAAAAAGTCATACATTCAAAAAATCAAAAACAAAACAATTTATTGTTCAACATCAACATCAACTTAAGGCTGGGATACGCATAGACAGGACAGGTAGTACATGTGTAAGACAGAAATAGACATAGCTTTAGCAACCGCTCGGTACAGTCGGTCCAACAGAAAATTGAAATAACGAAATTAGGCAAATATAGTCTTAAAATAAAGCTAAAACATCGGCGAGTATGCTCACATATTTTATTTGGCATTTAATTAAAATTCGAATACACAATTATTTGTGTATGAATAATGCTAAAGATTTCCGTTAAAATTTAAAAATTTTCAACTTTGTTTATTTTAACAACAGTTAAAATATGGTGAATAAAATAGGCATAGGCATATTCTACCAACCCTCAGCTTTCTTTTAAACCGACATTCATGTCCATAACTAATACAGTTTTTGAGCTGGACTGTCTGTATTAACACAGTCTCAGGAAAGAGGAGAACTCGGGTGTTCGAATATGTAGAACGTGTAATCGAGTAAGTAAACAAGTACATAACATAACAATATCTTAAGATAGATTAACAAATTTAGAATTTAGGTAGAAAAATACAACAAATCAACACAAACCACAAACTCTTGAAGCAAAATAAATTATAAATTATAAAAATACCGAAATACCGGTATTTTTCTTATCAATACCGGTACCAAGAATATGCCCGGTATACCGGTTTTTCGGTATACCGAAAACCGGTATTGCATTCACTACTGTATATGCGGGTATGATTAATCTGTGGTTATAACTAGACTTTAACGCCATAACTTTGCGCAAGGTTAACGAATGGTATCAGACCATTTGAACAACTACTCCTCAGCCAAACACCCAACCAAACATGTATAATTTAGAATAGGCCTGGCAGAAGCATAAATAATTCTATGGATAATTTGTATATTATTCATTAGTTAGAGGCCTGATAATAGCTAAAAATAATCAATATTAAAATTATACCACCACTAAGTATTACATTTCAGATACTATGGAGTATTCCGTTTCTCACAACCAATGCTTTTAATTCGAGACTTGGATTTAATTAAGCAAATCACTATAAGAGATTTCGACCATTTTACGGATCACAAAGGTGTTATCCAACCAGAAACAGATCCTATTTTCAGTAAAAATTTGTTTAGTATGAAAGGCGCTGAATGGCGTGAAATGCGGTCAACTTTAAGCCCAGCATTTACAAGTAGCAAAATGAGGGGGATGTTTATACTCATGGACGAATGTGCCAAAGAAACTGCCAAATATTTTTTGAATAAAGAGACGGATCTGGTGGAAATAGAAATGAAAGGTAAGCAAAGATTCAAAACAGTAACAAAATATTTGTCTTTAATTCTAATGTTGCAGATGAAGTAAATTACTTACTAATAAGTTTACCATTATTACATATGGTTTCCCTTTTTTGTAGGTTTCTTTTCCAAATTTACCAATGATGTTATAGCTACAACTTCTTTTGGGATCAAATGTGATTCCTTAAACAACGAAAACAATGAATTTTATAAGATGGGTCTAAAAATTACAACTCCAAGATTTGTTACACAAATGAAATTACTTTTATTACTAATATTGCCTAAAATATCAAAAGTAAGTATAAAAATGAGTACCTTATATGTAAATAAGCTATCCTTCAAAGTCACGCCCAAATAAATTTTGCCAACCGATTATTTTGGGAGGATTTACTTACCCACTTCAGTATGTGGTTATAAATTCTTAGAGGGACATTTTTGAATAAAATGGAAGGAAAACGATCTATCTCAAACGGTATTAAACGAGTTGTGGTCGACAATCAAAAAAATGCTCCTATCGTTTTTTCCATGTTGTAGATTGAGTACTTGACCTCGTGCCTGAAAGATATGGATACACTGTTAGAGCAATTTTTCGTTTCAGTCAGGTCATCACCATTTTGGTCTTACGAATACCTATACAGTATACACTTCTCTACGTTCTGCTCAAATTCTTTAACTTGCCATTTGCTCTTAGTACAGATTCAGTATTATGTTCGTGTTCATATATTTCAGCCCCTGCATTTTTAAGTCTTTGTAACATCATTTTCCATTTCATATTGTCGAAGGCCTTTTCTAAATCTACAAAGCATTTATTTTATTGTACATTCAAGGTAGTAAACACACGCCTAAACCGCTGCTATCAAATGCAATTTAAACGAGTTAGGTATTTTGTGCCAAAACGAGCTGTTTTGGAAAAAAACAATATCTCTACCTCGATTTCTACAAAACGTACTTTTCTGAACTTATATACATACATATAGTATTTCCTCATCAAGTATGTGTTTAGTAAATTTATTAACTTTCGAAGGGCAGTTTATTAGAATATTAAAAATAAATATTTAAAGAAATTTAAAAAGAGGTTTAGATGTAGGTGGGTACCTAATGATTTTAACAAATTTTTCGTTCTTAGTTGTTAAAATTGGGCCTATTTGATAAAGAAGTCGGCGAGTTTTTCACGAAAATAGTTAGAGAAACGATTCATACTCGTGAATCTCAAAATATTGTCCGGCCCGACATGATTCATTTACTAATGGAAGCAAGGAAAGGCAGGCTTCAACACGATACGACCAAACCCAACGACGAAGACACAGGTTTTGCAACTGTCGAAGAATCCACTGTCGGCAAATCAAACAATTATCAGAAAAAAGCACTGACAGATAATGATATTACAGCGCAGGCTTTAATATTTTTCGTTGCCGGATTTGAAACATCCTCTACTATTATGTCTTTTATGACTTACGAGCTGGCAACAAATCCGGACATACAGGCTAAGCTTTTAGAAGAAATAGACGATGTCTTAAATAGTACAGATGGCAAACCTTCTTATGAAGACATTTTAAAAATGAAGTATATGGATCAAGTACTTTCAGGTATACCTTATACATTATATTAGAGTTATTCTTTGCGGTTACTAAGTTTAAAAATAACTGAGTTTGACTCAGTACAGATTGGGTAAACATTTTATTTGTGGAAGTGAATTCAATTTGCCAAAATTTATTATAAGAACCAATCGATTTGCTGGGTACAATTACAAGAACATCCCTCGCCATAATTAATGAGGCAAGCAACTGTATAAAGAATGTTAGAAACCAAGGTGGGACGCTTTGGAAAGGAAGATGCAGAATGTTTCATAAAAAATTAGAAAGTGACAATTATTTGTAAACAATCTTTGAGTATTTTGGTAGAAGGCTTAGAATTATTACTTATAATGACATATTCGTGTATCAGTACCGATAATAGCTCGACCAGTTGTGTCACTTTTTCGGTAGTATCGGATCCCACCACGGACGGGCGTTAGAAGCTTCTAGGATACACATTCATTTTAATTTGTGTTCATAATCTCATACATATTTGATTTAACTTTAATTATTTTGTTTAGAAACTTTGAGGAAATGGACCCCTGGTGTTCAAACGGACAGGGTTTGTGTGCGAGATTATGTAATAGAACCAAAGAAGCCACACGAGAAGCCATTACATATTAAACGAGGTGACGTCATAGTCGTTCCAATAACTGGAATTCACTATGATCCCAAGTATTACCCAAATCCTGAACGATTTGATCCCGATAGATTCAGTGATGAAAATAAGAATAATATTGTCGCGGGGTCATATTTACCTTTCGGTGTTGGTCCAAGAAGTTGTATTGGTAAGAAATAATTTCATTCATTACAATAGTTCTGTTCGAGAATGTTTGTAAATACGAATCCTGTAGGCACCTTAAAGATATACCTTTATGTTTGTGTTACGCGCCAATAATAAATTAATAAATAAGCAGAAATATTATTCATTGTGATAATCTGATAATATTAATCCCAGTACCTACCTAACTGTTTATTCGTATCTCTGAAAAACAAGCAGTTCATATCTTTACAGTTAAAAGTAGATTATAATTTTCGTACTTTGTTAATTTAATCTATTTTAACTACTTATCATACACTGTATAACAACTTTATACAGTGTGGAAATTATGCAGCGGCTAAAACCGTCATGTTTGCAAATAAAACGATGCTGAAGTTAAAAAGACATTACAGACTAAAGTTACAATTTTTAAAATGGAACAACCAACATATTTTGTGTTTTTTACATCTACGAACTTTACAAATTTTTAATTTTTGTAGTACAAGAGTAATAAACGTAACATAAAATGTGAAAATGAAATCTGCCATAAGTTTCTTATTTATAATAATATTTTTTCCTAAAAAAACTGTGAAAATTATACCAAAAATGAAGAATATTTGGGTTTTTCCTCAGATTTATTCCACATTTATTTCGTAATCGTCTGCCTACTACAAAAATTAACCTATAAATTAACCTAGCTCTTTATCTTAAGATCATTTTAAGACCTCTATAAACTTTTTTGAAGCTTCCATTGTTGATTGCTAAAATTATGAATTTATCCACTACTTCATTTCGACGCTGTACATATTTTATATATTTCAGGATCCAGATTTGCATTGTTGGAAACGAAAATAATCTTCTTCAATTTATTAACATATTTTGAGTTGACGGTGACTGATAAAACTCAAGTGCCAATCAAGTTTCAAAAAGTAGGAGTTGGATTGAAAGCAGAAAAGGGTTTCAATTTCGGCCTTAAAAGGCGCAAAAATGTACCGGCGGAGATGTAAAATAATATGTATTGACTGGAAGAAATGTTTCTTTTGTAGAAATTAGTTTTAGTCTGGCACTGGGCGTATACCTCCTAATAAACATTATTTTATTGATGCATATTGTTTTTCTGAACGGTCCACTTTATTTAAATTTTCTTCAACAAAATTTGTACGAACTGCTTGAAGAAGTACCACTTAATTTAAGGGAAAATATGTGGTTCATGCAGCACGGGGCGCCCGCACATTTTTCCCGGCCGGTGCTGAAGTACTTAGACAACGTCTTTCCACATCGGTGGATTGGCAGTGGAAGTGAATTTGCTTGGCCGCCTAGAAGCCCCGACTTAAATCCTCTGGATTTTTCGATGTAGTCCAGAATGAAAGATAGGGTTTATAAAGAAGCTGTTGGTTCACCCGATGAGCTGTGGCGAAGAATACAAGCGGCTGCCAATGAAATCAAAGGCAATCCAGGGGCATTGTTTAGAACTCGGGGGTCTCTCAGGAAACGCATTGAAAAATGTATCCAAGTGAATGGTACTTCGAACAACTACTTTAAAATTTAATGTTTCCTAATTTTATTTTTCTTGTACCTAAGCGTTTGCAGTGAATTAAAATTTATTTTGTTAGCAGTACTTAATAAGCGTTTCATTTCTAAGATTTGAACACTATCTGCACTAAGTAGTTTTTTCTTGAAAATGGGCTGGAATTTCAAAATGAGACAAGAATACATTTATTGTTCAAAAAAGGTTGGTCTTTCAGATTTTGGAGCCGATTTGACGTTTGATGTACATGGTCAAAAGTTATGGGTCAATTTATAAAAGCAATAGGTTATAAGTAGCGCCCTCTATGGGCAACGTCAAAAATGTTATTGGAATCTTTTTCCCCGTAAGAAAAACCATAGGACTGCAAAATTTTCAAGTCGACAACCTAAGAAATTTCGTAGTTATGGCAAAAAACGGGAATAAAATTGTAACTTTCAACACCCTATATTTCCTAAACCATCAACATTCGGATAAGGCATGTTCGGGTCAATGGTCATTATTTGACCTGTAGAATCTCCAGTTACCGGATTTTCCAATGTTAATGAAACACCCTGTATACCTATATTTCTTCAATACCTAATACATTATTCAATTTTTATATGTACGATTTGTTTCAAATTATTGTAATTTTCCTACTAATTCCAACATTTTTTCGCTGGAAATTTTGATTTACTATTAAAACTCTCAGCTTATATTATGAAGACGAAGCAAACAGTATCTACTCAGAAATCGACAAACAAGTCAAGATTTAGTATACGTAAATTACGAATAAAAATGACATATTATGTACAACTTATTTATAAAAATATATCTAACTTTTACGTATTTTTATTGTACATCTAATAAATCTTGACAAAGGCCACAAACTTCGACAATTACCTATTTAAAAGATTTGTGTTAACGCCAATTACAAAAATACCAAAATAATACACTGAAAGTAAGAAAAAGTATAGGTAATATACAATTTATTGTGCTAGTAAATTGTTGGTGCTATTTACGATTACCAATTACTAATAGTTAAGTAAGTTAACAGGTCTTACAGCGCACGCCTACGTACAAACAATTTAAGACCAATCATTTAATAAACCTTGGTGAACTTGCAAATAAACGCACCTATATGATTTCATTTCATCTAAAATTTTTCTCTACCCTCAGTTTCGAACCTGCGTGTTAGTTTTCCAAAAGCATTTAATACATTCATTATACATTCATTCATTTAAATACACAAAATCAAAACATTTATAATATTATGCAAGACTATAAAAATATTTTTAATATGTAGATAATGACACCACATCACAGAGTCAAGGTTAACTGCCGAGCCGGTAATTACAACAGTTACGCATCATTGTATTTTTATTAATGTAAGCTAACAAAAAGCAGCGGACACATCTTGAATCATTGCCAGTCACGAGTAGAAACTAGCCGCTGGTACACGGCATTTCCGACAATTAAATGTACATTTAATGTTGATAATGAGACGCAACAGCTGTTTGAGCTGCAAATGCTTTAGTAAAAATATGTCGCTCTCCGTTCTCTCAAAAATTATTTTAGATTTTAAGTAGTAATTCAAAAATATTTTAATTATTTTGGGACGAATCCTAGAGAGTGCTACTTAACTAATTTCCATTCAAACTTTTATTCTAGTAACTTTACGGCAGCTTTGAGCAGAAATTATGATAACTAGCGCGTGTATTCCTTTTAACCCAATATAGATTCAGTTTCATAACTAAATTCAACAGTCGATTTTGGCATAATGTTGCAAATCGTTATTACCCCAACATTGGTTCACTAGGTAGTTTCCGCCAGTGTTGGGGTTTATCAACAATATTGGCACTCGCTGTTTTATTATGCTGTTTTGTAATGTAATGCGCGAAATTCTGTCAATATAATTTATCGAATATACGGCATATATACACAGACATTTATCGATACTTCTTTTAGTTAGGTATACATAAATGTCGATAACATTTTCCAAGCATAGTGTGAGGGTGAAGGAGGTGGGGTGCGACTAAAACTCGATTAAAATCGATTTTTTGTGTATCGAAGAATTGATTCGTTAAAAAATCGTGTCGATGAATCGGTTTTTCCAATTCGAATCGATATTTTCCGACTCGAATCGATTCATCTATGATTTGAAGGGAGGATATTCTATAGATTACATAGGGGAAAATGGATTTAATTTTAAAACTTTATATGTGGAACCAACTGAAATAATTATTTCGAAAAAACGGAACTGAAGTACTATATCCTGTTTATTCAACAGATGCAGTAAATGACATTTGTGGGAGTGACTTGATTGCGCATTACAGATTGCATAAAAGTCAGCTTCACATGCTGCAAATAATTATTAGAATACGTTGGGGAATTCAAAAATACCTAGTTTAAAACTGTTCAAGAACTTGAACAATAAATGTTACGAAAATTTCAAAAATGTGAAATAAAAATATAATAATTACTTCGAAAAATTTTAGGTATAACAAAATAACACATATCTGTCAAAAGTTTATTTATTATTAGTACATTACCTGCCGCTTTTGCAGTAAATGCGACGTTTTCGGTCTTGATGTTGTCACTTGGTTTAGTAAACCAAAGAGTTGTCAGGGTTTTGGTGAGCATAAACTTTATAATTTAACAAATAAATACTTCGCGAACTACCAATATATAACGTTTTATTTAAATATTTTACCGGTTTCAGGATTCACAAAGATCCCATCATCAGAAATGTACGAAAAATTGTAAACAAATTATTATGACAAAAGAAATAGAAACTGAACACAAAATTAATTTCTTAGATTTAACTTTAATAAATGAATATAATAAAATAACTTTCGATATTTTTAGGAAGCCAACGTATACAGATATTACTCTTTCATCAAATTCATTTCACCCATTTTGTCAAAAAATTTCTGCTTACAATTCTATGATACACAGGGCCTTTACAGTACCACTATCTTTGGATAAATTGAATAAAGAACTAAATGTAATTAGAACAATTGCTATAAATAATGGTTTTAAAATTGAAATCATCAATAGAATCATTAACAATAAAAAATTTAAAATTGCTTGTAACAACATATATCCTAAATTATGTAATGATAAAGTTACCAAATTTTGCAGAATTACTTATTTTGGAAATATTTCTGAAAAGATTGCCAGTATTTTAAGAAAAAACAACATACAGGTCACATTTAAACCTTCAAATATATTATCACATATTCTATTTAACAGTAAAGACAGAACATATAAACTTGACCACACAGGTGTTTATCAACTAAATTGCTTAGACTGTAACAGCATTTATATAGGACAAACTGGCAGATCTATACGTATTAGATATAATGAACATTTACGATCGTTTCGTTTAAAAAACGATCATTCAAGTTTTGCTAATCATTTCTTTGATAACAATCATCGATTCCCTCCTTTAGAAAATACTAAATTATTGTTTAATTTTGTAAAAAGTTATCAGTTAGATATATTAGAGTCTATGGAAATTTATAAACATAAAAATGATAAAAATTGTAACTTACTTAATGACCAAGTAGATTTAATACAATCTAGTTTATTTAAACTTTTGTAAATGTCTTTTGATCAAAATGATTCTCATGTCTCGGTAGGACAGGTTCTCTTATTGCCATTATGACATTAGTTCAATAATCAATTACAGTTTATTTGCTAGCCCATATAAACCATGGACCTTCGATGTTATTTGGCAATATGGGATTCTTTTTCTTCTTTTTGTTTTATTATTGGTATTATTAGGATTGATTCTTGAATTAATTATTCAACAACAGTCTCTCCATCTTAATCCTTGACTTATTTCTTTTTTGCCATTATGCCGTTTTTTGACTTATTTCTCTCTTTTTTAGTTTATTACAATTCTAGCAGTTGGCAGTTGTCAAGACAGAACACATAGACTTGACCACAGAGTTTATTTCAAGATTAGCAGTTGGCAGTTGTCAAGATTCCATGGATATTTTGTTTATTTAGTTTTTTCTGTTCTGATATTTCACTTGAAGGTTTTTTCAATTGAATTTATTGTTTTTTCCAATATGGTTTTCTTTAAATTCATTGTTTTTTCCCTTCAAGCTACGAGGTATTCGATTTTCCTTTGTGTTTTTCTTATACCCCGTAGGTAAATACTGAAATTCAGTTATCTAGTTATCTTTTTTCATGGATATCATTATTCTTTGTATTGTTTTGTCAATTTTAGTTTCCTTGTCAACTGTCATAATAATTTGTTTACAATTTTTCGTACATTTCTGATGATGGGATCTTTGTGAATCCTGAAACCGGTAAAATATTTAAATAAAACGTTATATATTGGTAGTTCGCGAAGTATTTATTTGTTAAATCATGAACTTCTACCAAAAAGTAAAACAAGAAGATATTAACTATATAAACTTTATAAATATTTAAAATTCGCACCATGAACTAGACACCATATAGACGTTTAACGCAAATGCAATGACGTTTAAAAGAAAAATAATTCAACTTACAAACTAGAGATGCCAGTGTATACTCTGCATTTAATCGAGTCGCCGCTAGGTGGCACATAAAACATAAAAATGTCAAATCATTGTCAAATCGTCCACTAGCTGCTCACTCAATCTGAAAATTGAGCACACTGTTCTAAAATACAAAAGCATGCGGGGTATGTATTTGCGCCGTAGCATGGCAACATAACAAACAACAAACACAAAATTTAATGTCAAACATCTTTGAATTTAAATTGTAGTTTGATCAGGCGTTATAAGTTATTTTCTTACATTCTTCTTGGACAAGTTTAACATGGACATAACAGATAAGGTGACAGATTTGGAATTTGGATACTTCCCTTTGCGTCTTGTGTATGTTTCATAAAATTATCTTGGGACTTATTTTTAACTTGCATTGTGCTTTGGATTCTTCACATTGGCGAATTAATTTATCAAGGAAGGGTCTTTGAATTTGTTAGTAAGTGTGTTGTGGATAGTAAATACTACCCTATTTTACCAATATTATGTGAGTAATTTTTTATTTAATAATAATAATATAATGATATAAGTTTTAAAATTCTTGTAGTTATATCCATTATTGACGTATCTGATTCTGTTTAAACATCGCCTCCTTCGCACAATAAAATTTGTCGCACATCATTTGTTACATTTTTTAAAACGATTTTAAACGTCAAAAGTAAGTAAACTTCAAAAGAGAAATATTCAAAATTCCCGCTTTCCGCCTCTAATTCTACTTCCAAACATCAGAGGCGCTGTTAGCAGTTCCAAAATAATTATGTGCATTGTCTAACTGTAGTGTTTAATTTGTGATTCGCTCCTTGCCTTCAACTGAAAAACAGAACCTATGGCTGGCAGCTGGCAACTTTTTGACGGAGAAAGTAATTCTTCCTTTTCAAAAATCAGTGAATACTTAGTTATTCGTATTTCCTAATGTATTCACAAAATTCAATGAACTAATTAATCAATGGAAGTACCTATTGAAAAATGCTATATTATAAACTGAATGGGCATAACAGTAAATTCAGTGACTAGGTACGTCAAAATGACAGATCGGTTTAGTTCAGTCAAGTTATTTATCTAATATTTTAATAATTTGTGAAATTGATGGCAATGTAAAACAATTTGTATAAAATGTCAACGTTTCGTTCCCGGTTGGGAACTTTGTCAAGACTTTATTGAAAAAACTTATAAAAATGTGACAAAAATTTTTTCTTAATAAAATTGTAAATAACAGTAACTATGAACTTATGATTAAAAATAGAAAATATACTTAGCACACTGGATTTGGTAAAATCTAGGAGAGAGGAATAAATGTAGGTACATAATTTAGAATCAAGTTGTAGAGAACAGATTTAGCAAACTTGATTTGGTGAAATGTAAATAATTTAGAATCAAGTGGTAGAGAAAAGATTTACGTTATTATATTTTTATAAATTTGACTTAAATTTTGAATGTCAGATCTGTCATTCAAACAGTTTTGGTCCTTTTGGATGTGTATCATTTCCAAAACGAGTCTAGCCTTTAAATTTTTCTCTTGTTCCAGAATGGTAGTGTTGTTAAAGTCGAAACTATGTTTGGTGTCTTTAATGTGCTTACTGATAGCAGAATTACTATTTTGGTATGTGTGTTGTTTTAAACTAGTTTCAAGATGATTTTTCGTTTGCCCAATGTATGTTTTATTACAGTTACTACAATTAATTTTGTATACGGTGTGAGTTTTCATTAGTTTTGGAAATGGGGTTTTTAAATGAGAATATAAAAATTGTAAGTTATTATGCTTTTTATGGGCAATTGTAAAATTATGTTTTTTTAATAAGTTATTGATGCTATATGATATGCCTTTTATATATGGTAAAGGCCCGGTTTTTCAAAGAATCCAACACCGCGTTAAGTCTGACACCGGCTTTGTTGCTATGATACCGGCTTTCTGATTGGTTGTATCATAGCAACGAAGCCGGTGTCAGACTTAAAGCGGTGTTGGATTCTTTGAAAAACCGGGCCAAAGAGATGTAATTTTTTGGTTCTTTTTGGCTTCGATTATTATTATTGTTGTTATAAAACTGATGTAGTCTATTTTTTATAATTTTGTCAATAAAATTTCTTGGGCAGTTATTTTTTATTAAACAGTTTATGGTTTTGTCTAGCGCAGATTTTCTGAATTGTGGACTTGAAAGTTTAATTGCTCTGTCAGCTAAGCAGGTAACAATACTTTTTTGTGACAATTGGGTTGTTTAGAGTTAAAATGGATGTAACGGCCAGACCAAGTAGGTTTAGTATACCATTCTGTTTGTATAGAATTATTAATTTTGTAAAGTGTTAAGTCTAAGAAGTTAATTTGGTTATTATTTGAAATTTCAATAGTAAATTGCAATTTTGGATGATAATTATTGAATTTATCGAGAATTTCATTTTCTTTGTCAAGAGGGATTGCAGTAAGACAATCATCTACATATCTTACGAAAAAAGGTAAATTAAATGATAATTTGGGAATAACTGTAGTTTCTAAATCTTCTAAAACTAATTGGGCAATAGTGCTTGATATTGGAGAACCCATAGCACAGCCATCAAAATTTACAAACAAACTGATGGCTGTGCTATGGGTTCTCCAATATCAAGCACTATTGCCCAATTAGTTTTAGAAGATTTAGAAACTACAGTTATTCCCAAATTATCATTTAATTTACCTTTTTTCGTAAGATATGTAGATGATTGTCTTACTGCAATCCCTCTTGACAAAGAAAATGAAATTCTCGATAAATTCAATAATTATCATCCAAAATTGCAATTTACTATTGAAATTTCAAATAATAACCAAATTAACTTCTTAGACTTAACACTTTACAAAATTAATAATTCTATACAAACAGAATGGTATACTAAACCTACTTGGTCTGGCCGTTACATCCATTTTAACTCTAAACAACCCAATTGTCACAAAAAAAGTATTGTTACCTGCTTAGCTGACAGAGCAATTAAACTTTCAAGTCCACAATTCAGAAAATCTGCGCTAGACAAAACCATAAACTGTTTAATAAAAAATAACTACCCAAGAAATTTTATTGACAAAATTATAAAAAATAGACTACATCAGTTTTATAACAACAATAATAATAATCGAAGCCAAAAAGAACCAAAAAATTACATCTCTTTACCATATACAAGGTGTTTCTAAATTGAGTACCATAAATTTAGGAGTTTGTAGAGAAAGTTAAAATAACACTAAAACCTTTATATAGTTTTGTACAAAAACGCTTCCCTTCCAAAATACAAGGTGTTATAATGCCGACTGGCGTATCAGTTATTTAGCTATATCTGTAACTAAAGCAGCCTGAGGAATCTAAATTTTTGTGGGCAAGTGCTACTCAAAACTACAGATAATCCAGCAATATTTTAAGTGTAATACGATAATTCAGTGGTGTAGAAAATGGGTCGTGTAATACCTTTTCATTAATAAAAAGTTTGAGGTTAGGTTTTTTGAAAATATTGTTTTATTTTTAGATTCTCTAATCAAAATACTGCAGAAAATATACTCTTTTTAAATATCTCTAGTCTTTCATTTTCGAGTTATTCACGATTTTATATGGCAGTGCTATTAAAATATTGTCTTTGTTCTGCCATATTATCATTAGTTAGGTACGTAATATTATTGATAATAAAATCATCTAGAAGTGCTTGCAGGTATAAAAATTACGAAGGTACCTACAAAAACATGTAGCAATCATATGTGATTTTTTTTCGCAAATCGACCATAGGTAGGTAGATAGATACCCCAGTTCACATGGGCACTGCAACATAAAAAGGCAAATATTTCGAAAACAAACGACTTTAGAGATATTTAAAAAGATAATCTTTTTTGCAGTATTTTGATTAGAGAATCTTCCAAAAAACCTAACCTCAAACTTTTATTGATGAAAAGGTATTACACGACCCCTTTTTCTACGACACTGAATTGTCGTATTACACTTAAAATATTGATGGATTATCTGTAGATTTAAGTAACACTTGCTCACAAAAATTTCTCAGACTGCTTTAGTTACAGATATAGCTAAATAACTGATACACCAGCCGACATTATAACACCTTGTATTTTGGAAGGGAAGCGTTTTCGTACAAAACTATATAAAGGTTTTAGTGTTATCTTAACTTTCTCTACAAAATCCTAAATTTATGGTACTCAATTTAGAAACACCTTGTATAAAAGGCATATCATATAGCATCAATAACTTATTAAAAAAACATAATTTTACAATTGCCCATAAAAAGCATAATAACTTACAATTTTTATATTCTCATTTAAAAACCCCATTTCCAAAACTAATGAAAACTCACACCGTATACAAAATTAATTGTAATAACTGTAATAAAACATACATTGGGCAAACGAAAAATCATCTTGAAACTAGATTAAAACAACACACATACCAAAATAGTAATTCTGCTATCAGTAAGCACATTAAAGACACCAAACATGGTTTCGACTTTAACAACACTACCATTCTGGAACAAGAGAAAAATTTAAAGACTAGACTCGTTTTGGAAATGATACACATCCAAAAGGACCAAAACTGTTTGAATGACAGATCTGACATTCAAAATTTAAGTCAAATTTATAAAAATATAATAACGTAAATCTTTTCTCTACCACTTGATTCTAAATTATTTACATTTCACCAAATCAAGTTTGCTAAATCTGTTCTCTACAACTTGATTCTAAATTATGTACCTACATTTATTCCTCTCTCCTAGATTTTACCAAATCCAGTGTGCTAAGTATATTTTCTATTTTTAATCATAAGTTCATATATAGTTACTGTTATTTACAATTATTGATTATTAAGAAAAAATTTTTGTCACATTTTTATACGTTTTTTCAATAAAGTCTTGACAAAGTTCCCAACCGGGAACGAAACGTTGACATTTTATACAAATTGTTTTACATTGCCATCAATTTCACAAATTATTAAAATATTATTAAAAAAATGGCACAAATAATTATATAAGTTATTTATCTAGTAGTAAGCTGTGTAAAATCGGTGTACCAATGGTAATTTTCTATTCAAATTTAGCGTTCATTTGTGAGAGGAGTTTTTACTGCATCAATCTGTTGGATAAACAATATAAAATAAGAATTTAGTAAGTGTGACGAAAACATAATCGAATCTATTTGAATTGAACCGATTAGAATTTGCAGTTGATCGATTCGAATCGATACTCATCGATTATACTGAAAAATCGATTCAAAAAGGAAAATCGAAAATCGCAGGCCCAGTTGCGTGCCGCGACTACGAATATACAGGGTGTTTATGAATTAAGTAGCATAAATGCTACCAGTGAATCTAGGGGTCAAATTAGGTCGATTGAACCAAGCATACCTTTATCCAAAGTTGCACCTGTGCGAAGTTACAGCCCTCAAATGTTACGGAAAAGATGACATTTTTATTTATAAATCCAAAATTCTTTAACATACAGTATTCATACTTGGTACAGACAGATACTGATGGTACATATTATGTATTGTCTAAACTTGTTCATGGGGGGCGCAGCAATCGACAATGTCTACCATGTTTTCTCTATAATTTTTCTTGTCCTATTCGGTATGTGCATTAATTTATCATGTATGGATAAAATGGTTAAAAGTACAAATTTTTTGTAACTTTAATTTTTTTTGATTTGGGCAATCATTTTTGTGCAAAAACGCATAAATACTTATGCAATGATTTGTGCGGTTGTGCGGTTAAATGCAAGCCATTTTACTAAAATCGTAGGTTACTTTGGCAAAGAAAGTAATCTAGTTAAGTAAACAAGTCAAATGCCACAACTTGCATATGTTAAACTGGTTATATAAGTTATAACTACACTGCCGGACAAAAAAAGCGGGACACTTGTTTTTATTTTTATTTTGAGGCCCTACAATATTTGTATGTATGTAAATTAACTTACGCAAATAATTAACGATTGCCCTACTAGTGGGGAAAAATAAACTTTTAGCTGAATATTGCACCTTTTGTAAGCCTAAACAGCCAAATCAACATTTTGACTCTTCATGCATCTTTAGTGAAACATCAAAAGCTTTTAACTTATTGGGGTGTTTTGTATTTTCTATTGTTTTTTTGGTGATATTTCATTTGTGAATGTTAACTTTTAACATTTTCCATACAATGCGCCCCGAAATTTGTTCACAAATTGTTGTTTTAAGTCACGATGGCCGAAGTGTGCGGTATATTGCTCAAGTGCTGAATATATCCCGTAACACAGTGCAAAATGCATTCTTGCGATTTCGGGAAACTCATGGGTTTGCAAGGAAGGTCGGATCTGGTCGTCCACGGACTACGAACCATCAAGATGACCGTTTTCTCCATGTAGCTGCACTGCGCGATCGAGCATTCCCATCACCTATTCTTCCTGGACGGTTAGCCGATGTTCGAGGAGTGGCAGTTTCAGCCAGAATAGTTCGAAGAAGGCTAAACGAATATGGTTTGACATCAAGAAATTCGGCTACGGGTCGCCTGTTGACCGTAGAACATCGCAGAGCACGACTTGTGTTTGCACGGCAATATGTAAATTGGGACGAACATCAATGGAGGAACGTGCTCTTCTCGGACGAGTCAAGATTTAGTGTTAGGTCACCAGATGGGTGTGAAAAGGTGTGGCGAAGACCAGCAGAGCGGTACAGTCAATGTTACATATCTCCCAGGATCAGTTTCAATGGTGGTAGCATTATGGTGTGGGCCGGAATATCTTTGGGGGCTCACCCAGAATTGGTTTTCATTGAAAATGGAACAATGACTGCACACTGATACATTGTTGAGTGCCTGGAAACCCATGCCACACCATATATGCCATTTATAAGGACCAATTTTGTGTTTATGGATGACAACGCCCGCCCACACACAGCAAGAATTGTTATCGAGAACCGTGAAGAGGTTGGTTTTGGACGCCTCCCATGGCCAGCCAATTGTCCAGACCTGAATCCCATTGAACATCCGTGGGATCAGCTTGGGAAAAAGATTAGACGTCGCCAACCCCTACCAGAAACATTAAATGGCGCTTCAAGAAGAATGGGAATAAATACCCCAAGAATCTATTGATAACTTCATTCAGAGTATGCCACAACGTTTAAGGGGGGTAATAAGAGTTCTTGGTGGTAACACCCATTACTAATTTGGTTCTACTAGTGTGCTTTTCCTGTTAATATTTTTTTTGTTTGTCTTTTTAAGTTCTTAAGTAACAGTTTATCTCTAAAAAATACTTTTGTTAGGTTTCTGTTGACAAATCATTTTGTTTCTTGTTTTTTATTTATTGTTAAGATGAAAAGAATATAGTTAAATATAATTTCAAACCCTCAGTTGTTTTTTTATTCACTAAAATAGTAATTCTGAGAGTGTCCCATTTTTTTTGTCCGGCAGTGTAGTTACTACAATTATTTATTACCTGTTTAAATAGCCTATCCTTGCCAGAGCAACCTATGATTTTTGCAACATGGCTTGCTTGGACATACAATATTTAAATCATTGTTTAAGTATTTATGCGTTTTTCACAAAATTTATTGCTCAAATCAAAAAAATTAAAGTTACAAAAAATATGCAATTTGAATAGATGTATTTATTTATAATAAATTAATACACATACCCAATAAGAAAAAAAATATGGAGAAAATACGTTGGACATTGCCGATTGCTGCGCCACCTATGGACAAGTTTAGACAATATTGATACAAAATGTGTGACATCAATATGCAAGTGTCTGTACCAAGTATGAACATTGTGGGTCAAGAAATTTTGGATTTATAAATAAAACAGTTACCTTCTCCGCAACATTTAAGAGGCTGTAATTCCGCATAGGTGCAACTTTAGATATATATAAGTTGGCTTTAATCGACATATTTTGACCTCTAGATTCACTGGTAGCATTTATGCTACTTCAATCATGCTGTAACAGCTCGCCATGAAACTCAGATTCCTGCTTCAGTATGGACGGCTAAGCGGAGAATTAAGCAGAGCTACATAAGAAATTTTTCAGCTTCAAAAAACCTGGGCTCTCTGACCGCCGCAAGGAGGAAAGGCTTCTTATTTGCTAACAATTTTATTGACAACGATATCTGGCCGAACATTATTGTTTTTTCCGACGAAAAGTTATTTCAGTCAGATCATAATGAAGCCCTTCCTGTTTACAGACCATGAAATTCACGGTTTGAAGAAAGATATATCCGGGGAAATATCAAGCCAGTAAATAGTGGCAGTCGTTTTTCTGTAAATATGTGGTCTTGGATTAATGAGTCTGAAGACTTGCTCCAAAATGTTATTTTGTCATCAGTGCAGCAATTGTACCCGGAGAACGTTACCTTTCAGCAAGAAAATTGCCCAATTCATACGTTCAGAGTAGTACCCGACTGATCGCTCGACACAAACATTTAAGTTTTGCCATTGCCATCCAGAAGTCCATATCTGAATCCAATTGAGACAGTTTGGGGACGAATGTTGTCAGAAATGTATTCTAGAAATTTTCGCCCTCAAAACAGGGAAGAACTTTTGGAGGCTGTAGAGAGCTCTTGGGAAAACGTCGTGGACTAGTGGTAGTGTAGTAGACTACTGCCAGACGTTGTCTCTTTCTATGTCAAGACGTTTAGACGCTACTCGAAACATTATATTCCCAATTAAACAAATTAACTCACGGCGACTATAAGCCAGCTATTATAATATTTCCATATTTAAGTGTTCTGTAATTATGTCTCACTGGAATTCAGAAACTAGATTCTTTTTTTCTCATGTGGGTATTTTTGAGCTTCCGTGAAATGCCGCTGGTAGGCTTGTGCATTATGCCTTAGGTGTCAGCCATTCAGGATGATGCACCTACAAAAAAATTTGGATATCTCACTTCGGTTTTTTGAAATAAACGCACGTGCAACTGAGTTCAATACACTGAAATGTAATAATTAAATACGTAACCAAAATTTTATTGACTTATAGTGGGGATTCCCGCAATTTTACGCAATATTTAGAAACATTGAGTGAAGGTAACTACGATCGACACACTACATATTACAATTAGCTAGAGTATACTGCTGAAAAATAACGTTACCTACTAGTAATCGAAATAAAGTAGGTACATAATTTTAACTTAGGATTTCTCCATTGAAGTTTCACAACATGATCTTGTTTATAAGTGCCGCATGTAAGTATATAAATAGATAATGGAACCGTAATTTACTGACTGTCTCACAGTTCGTATCGTTAAACTTAGTTAAAAATGTTGTTTATATTTTTAGTCGCAGTAGTTTTATACGTGTTATACGTAAAAGTTTATAAACCAAACAGATTTTACAAAGACTTAAACATTGCTTATGTTAAACCATGGCCTATATTGGGAAACAGTGCAAGAGCCTTATTTCTACGAGAAAATTTTATTGACGCCACGAAGAGTTTATACGATGCGTATCCAAATGAAAGGTAAAAAGCACACAAATATCTAAAGAAAATTTATTATAGCTATAAGCGATATTTTTGTGTTTTACCGTGAGTAAATTAATAGTATTGGTTCTTTGGATGTCTTCTAAACAATAAATTGGGAATACTAATATAATTGTTAGAGTATTTTTATTTTAAGGGTGTGAGTTTGTCGATAAGAAGTGTCTGTAAATTGGTGTGGTACCAGTCAGACGGCGGTAAATTTCTAAGTGTGACAGGTTGAAGATGACAGGTCCAGAGTGTATGTAAGAATTATGAGGCGATAAGCTTGGGTATCGGATGAGTGGATTGAAAGATGAGTCGTAAGAGTGTTTCCAGATAAATGAATGGATCTGATTGGATAATTTATTGTGTATGTGTGATAATAAGACGTTTAGAGCTGATTGGTTGTATGTTTCACAAAGGGAGGATACAATATGATTTTCGGGTATAATAACTTAAGTTAACCTTGTACCACGGCGCCGCGCCGGCGGTCTCTATTATAGAGAACTTAACTTAAGTTGTTATACCTGAAAACCATATTGTCGCCGGAAGACGAGAGATTTTTGTAATTTTGTTAATTTTTTGTGTATTCACATATTTTTCTTTAAATTGAAGTAATGTAGGAATATGATTTAAAGTATACGTATATTCCTACCATGGCGTACCACATGGCCTGCCAGGAATAAAAACGTGTGGGTCGATGGCGAATCATTTTTGTAAATTATTACTAAAATTAGTATCCAATTTTTTCTCACAATAATTTATAAACGATCAATATTAAAATTGTACCACCAACAAACGTACTGGATTTCAGATACTATGGAACATTTCGCTTCTCGCAGCCAATGCTTTTAATACGTGACTTGGATTTAATTAAGCAAATCACCATAAAAGATTTCGACCATTTTACGGATCACATGGCCATTGTCCAACCAGATGCAGATCCAATCTTCAGCAAAAATTTATTTAGTATGAAAGGTGCTGAGTGGCGTGAAATGCGGTCGACCCTTAGCCCAGCATTTACTAGCAGTAAAATGAGGGGAATGTTCAAATTAATGGAAGAATGTGCCAAAGACACCACGAAATATTTTTTGAGCAAAGAAACGGATTTAGTGGAAGTAGAGATGAAAGGTAAGTAAATGTATCAAATACGTACCTAAATATCAATCAATCAATGATTTCCGGCGAGTCTCACTTTTAAAGCCGATTATACATATATAGCGAACGAATAGTAACGAACGAATTCGTTTGATAAATGTGTACGTAGAATAAAACGGAATGTATGTTCAGTAAAAAGTCAATCAAGAATTGATCACTTCGAATGGACAGGACATTAGCTTCCGTATGACTACAACATGGCTTAATGTAACACTTTCTTACAAATACCTACCTACTATACTGGAAAAATTACAGCTAAGGTCCTGAGACTAACAATAGGAACGACCTCCTGCAGCGAAGTTCACTAACTTGCTCAAAGTGGGAAAATGATCCGCACGTTAGGTCAGGCTCTATTTATGAAGTGAACGGAAAAACTGAGTGCAATTCTTCGCATCCGCTTTCTCCTCTGCGAGACTAATTACCAGTTCTGCAAGTCTTCCAGATTCAGAGATTCATTTGGAGTGATAATGTGACTTACCCCGTATAAAAAGTAAAAGAACTTTCCGCCAGGTTTTAATTTTACCTGAAATCAACCCGTCATTTGATCAATTTAAATAAAATTGTTATTTATTTGTGTTGAATTCATTCCAGATAACGATAAATGGATCTTAACTATCAAATAAACGATAAAAAACAAATCAGATTGTGTAATTTCCTGGATTTTGATACTTTCAAATAGTCCAAATAGCTACCGATTTTTTTAAAAATAACCGCCCATTAATAATGTGACGATCATGTTTACCCAAAATAATTATTATCGATCCGGTTAGTTAAAAATGTATAGTCTGTCATCTATATCTTTACGTACACGTGACAAACAGTAACATTGGTAAGGGTCAAGTAAATTCAAGGCAGAGTCTGATTCTAAGCAGTGGCGTGTACTGGAAAGGGTTTCATTGCGTTCTGCACGAACCTTAATGTCGAATACTGTTCGCAAGCTTATCTGCAAAGCATCAGCAACACGCTGCAACATTGAAATTTAATAATTAATAATTTAATTTACCTGCTGAATGGCATTTAGAGATATTAAAACACCACTATTGCCTCTTTCCGCCGTAAAGTATTGCAGGAAATTTACAGCAAACCTTCTTGCATGCGAATTCAAGCGCTTGCCTGGGATATTTGCTGATCTTATATTAGTCTTTCAAAAAACACAATAAAAAGTAACACCAAACGATGAAAGAACGGTAACACGAAGCTTCCAAACCAAAATTAATGAAAAATTGAAAAAATACGCAAAAAAATTCGACGACGCTGAATCAATGTCAAAGTCAAGGCACGTTACGAGTTACGACTACAACATGAAATGATAAACGTCTCTCTTTTTAACCAAATACAGAGATTCTGAGCGGTTGTCTTAGCATTGACAGACGTACGTTTATAATATAAACTTTATATTGCCGTCCCTGATAAGATTATGAATAAAACAGCATAGCAGCATGGCGCATGTCGCATTTAATTTGATAAATAGCTAAGAGTACGGGGATGCAGCCAAAGGATTGATGAAATGAAACTCCCTTTACCACTTATTCAAGCTTTCGGATTTATTTAAATCCTTCCTCAGGAAATCCAGCAAATACAAACAATGCAAAAGTCAAAACAGGAACTAACAATCCAAAACTGAAATAGACTTACAGTGATGTGGAAGATCTTACACACATAACGCAAGAAAAGCTGAGCTCATCCAGAAAGGACAAGAAAAACGTCCGGATGAAAACATGGACACAAAACTTATAATCCACTAACATCAAACAGGTGGTAAACTAATATAACTTCACAAATAGTCCAATGTAAACTAGTCCGTTAAAACAATGTAACAGACACAATATTAAACAATTATTATGACAAAATGTATAAATAAAACGCACGCACGTCAAATTTTAAAAATAATCTAACCTAACTTATGTTCCGGAAAACCGAAAAACGGTCGAAATATGACAAGTGACAGAGAAAATCCTAAACCAAACATAAGGAAATGAAAAGTCACTATGGTGGATGATTACCAACTTGATTGATAAAAGGAGGGAAATATGAAAATGAGAGCAACGACAATACATCATACAACAGGTCTACTAAGTGATATAAAACAAAGATACTCTAAAAGAGTAAAGACATATGCAGCGCAGAACTAATGCTAAGTAATTACCTATCACAAAAATGATGGGAGAAAATACAAATAAGGAACACTCAAGGGTCAATGACCTTTCAGTGAGTAAGGCATATGAAACAGAGAGAAAACAAAAAGGACAGGAGAGGGCCGGAAGGATCAACCAGGAGAGGCGACCCAAGCAGCTAGGAGGCCCGCGGTACGAGGGGGTACTGGAATCAAACAGACCAGAAGAAAGAAAAACACCCCTAGATGGGTATGGATGGAACAGTATTATCTGCGACAGCCTGCAGAGAATTACCAAGAAGATGAAGTAAATATATGTAAATATTGCTCAATTTTTCGGTGTCAGTGCGCCTATTCATGCTATTATGGATATCAATAAATAACATTTCAAAGAAAAGACGTTTGCGAAGTTTATGCTCCTTGATTAAGATAGAAACATCATCAAAGTTGGCTGTATGATTTGACTCAATACAATGTTGGGCCAGAGCACAATTACCCAGAGATCTCCTGACATCACTCCTGTGGGAGGCTAGACGAGCACTCAGATATTGACAAGTTTGTCCTGTATAGACCTGGGGGCAGTCAGAACATTCAACCTTGTACACCACATTGGAACTGCGAAGGAGGGGGATGCGGTCCTTAGGGTTGTTAAAGAGATTAGCTATTTTAAAGTTATATGAATATACTATTTTAGAAGGATCTCATTTTTGAATACAGAGTTTATATGACATCCATCTAAAAATAGTTTAGTTTAGTTTTAGTTTACATTGGACTATTTGTGAAGTTATATTAGTTTACCACCTGTTTGATGTTAGTGGATTATAAGTTTTGTGTCCATGTTTTCATCCGGACGTTTTTCTTGTCCTTTCTGGAAGAGCTCAGCTTTTCTTGCGTTATGTGTGTGAGATCTTCCACATCACTGTAAGTCTATTTCAATTTTGGATTGTTAGTTCCTGTTTTGACTTTTGCATTGTTTGTATTTGCTAGATTTCCTGAGGAAGGATTTAAATAAATCCGAAAGCTTGAATAAGTGGTAAAGGGAGTTTCATTTCATCAATCCTTTGGCGGCATCCCCGTACTCTTAGCTATTTATCAACTAGACAGCCGTGTCTATCGCCAACTGCATTTAATTTGATACATGCGCAAAGATCGATTTGACAAAGTATATGTAATAGACGGAAAACCATTGAAAGTTTGTCATTATACCTATATCAATTTTAAATATTCAACTGCAACATCAAATACTTAGGTACATCAATAAGTCCTGTCGCTGTTTTGATTATTCTATCATCTTCTGTTTTACACTTACAGATTTGTTTACTAAATTTACCAATGATGTAATAGCTACAACTTCTTTTGGAATTAAATGTGACTCCCTAAATAATGAAAACAATGAATTTTATAAAATGGGTCTGAGACTAACCAATCCTAAATTCATAGGTCAAATCAAATTATTTTTAATGCTAATGATACCTAAAATAACACAAGTAAGTATCAAAGTACAACTAAAATAATTACGAGTAGTATCAAAAAAATAGTACAAATATTAAAATACATATGTATACGAGTATATTTATGCAAATGTTTCTAACATATCTTTTATTTTCAGGTTATGAAAGTAAGTCTATTTGACAAGGAAATAAATATATTCTTTAAGAAAATAGTTAGAGAAACAATTCGAACTCGTGAATCCCAAAATATTATCCGGCCTGACATGATTCATTTACTCATGGAAGCGAGGAAAGGCCGTCTTCAGCATGACACAACCAAACCTACTGACGAAGATGCAGGTTTTGCAACTGTTGAAGAATCCACCATCGGTAAATCAAATAATCAGAAAAGAGAATTGACAGACGACGATATTACCGGGCAAGCTTTAATATTCTTCTTCGCTGGCTTTGAATCAACTTCAACTATCATGTCCTTTATGGCTTACGAGTTGGCAATAAATCCGGACATACAAGCTAAGGTTTTAGAAGAAATAGACGATGTCCTGAAAAGTACTGGTGGTAAACCTTCCTACGAAGATATTTTAACAATGAAGTATTTGGACCAAGTTCTTTCAGGTAATGAACTTGAATTCATAATTTATTCTAACCCATTTTACTCCCTCCCCAGTTCTACTAAAACGGAGTCGTAGGTAGTAGTATAAAAATAATTTGAGGCAGAAGTTTTCAATGTCTTTGTCAGTCTATCTAGCCTTAAATCACTGTTCTGGAGACATGAGAAAGGTACATTTCTGTATCAGGAAGGTACTGGGTTAGTTGCAACTACATACCCCTTGACCTCAATTTAATACACAACAGACTTTCCCATTCATCGAGAAATCTGTACTTTTCTCATCTCAAGTTTTCCGTGTGTCCCTTATATTACAATACTAGAATTGGGGAAGGGGTGATTACATTAAAATAAAAGCTACAATTGCCAACAAGGAACGAGAGGAACAATTTTTTTGAAATACTGGCAAACACGAGTAGCGTAGCTGCAACATTGGCGGATTTTCGATGACGAACCTTAAGCAGCGCTCGTCCGTGTTTGTCTTTCGGCTAGTTTCAAGATTCATGAGTTCATTCATGTAGCCATGCGTTTAATAGGGAGGTT
The DNA here is from genome assembly GCA_963966045.1 of Xestobium rufovillosum. Taxonomy (NCBI): domain Eukaryota; kingdom Metazoa; phylum Arthropoda; class Insecta; order Coleoptera; family Ptinidae; genus Xestobium; species Xestobium rufovillosum. The sequence goes on from OZ014504.1 coordinate 18,388,747, forward strand.
CGGAGAAAAATAAGATATCTATTTTTGGCATGAAAATGACAGAAAATTGTTATCGTAATTGATTTACGGCGAATTTTTTTTTCTACAAAATTTTTTTGCGGCGTAATAAGCGAAAGAAATTAGCTTATCACGCCCACATGCTAGTTCGCTTTGTTATTGGTTTGACGTCAGAGATTCGTAAGGCGCTCCTCCCACTTCTCTTGAAGTGCCCGTGAAGCGGTACCTATCTCATAACATACTTATTGGGACTATTTCGAGCGTGAATTTTTAAAGTAAGGTGTCAAGGAAACATAAAACAAAGACAACATAATCGATATAATGATGCAACAAGGGTATCAAAAGTCCGATTCACATAATTTGCCATATTTATGTAGTAGGTAGGTAAATGTCCCGGTAAATGTGGAAATGGTGTGTGATTCTTGCATCTAACCCCAATTTCATTCAACCTCAAAACAGTAGTGTAAAGGCAGACCGGTATAAGTAAAACAAAGTCAACAATTTATTAACTGTACATGCCTTTTATAATTCAGTATAAGTAGGTATGTAGATTGTAGATACCTGCTTACTTCTGTTTGTAAAATAGGTACCTACCTATATTCCCTAATACAATACAATACAATACATACCTAATCATTTATGTAGGTATGTATACATAAGTGATTGACAAGTTATCAAGTTAACAGTTTTATAACGGATTGGAAATTTTTTAAAAAAACGGAAACAAATAAAACGCACGCGAATCAAAAAACTACGCTACGTAGGTACTAGGTACTTGTTTAACAAAAAGAAAAAACTGCTATATTCTGGAACGGTTAATGTAGAAACTCGGAAGAGACTCTTAAAGACGCATGTATGGAGTACGAAATTATACCTATGGGTGCGAAACTTGGACAATGGGAGAAGCGGATTGAAAAAGAGTAGAAGCATTTGAAATGTGATGCTACAGACGGGTGTTGAAAATACCGTGGATAGACAAGTTAGCAATAAGGAGGAATTAGAAAGAGTTGGGGAAAAGAGAAAAGTATGGAAGACAATAAAGAATAGGGGATAGGATCGTAGGATGGTAGGACACCTGCTGAGACACAAAGGAATAGTTCGCGACATACTAGAGTCAGAGATAGGAATAGAGAGGTAGAGGTTGGAGCAGATTAGACTACTGCTCTCAAATAGTTGGGGATGTAAAATGTTCTACTTTTACGGAAATGCGCAGGCTAGCTCAGGGAAAGGATGGAGGTACGCGTCCTACCAGTCTTCAAAAGAGAACTTTATGATGACGTACTATTTAATTATTATTGTAAAATAGTTAATAGAATTTCCTTTTTTAGTTCAGGGAGGGAACGCTACGGCGATTCAGTATTTGGCTCCGTCATGCTCCTAGCATCCTGTTTCAAATTATGCTAACTGTAACACGTTACCAAGTACCAAAGGGTCCCAGAAAACTGTCGATAAATTACATTATGTTCGATTTTATTTAGAGTGGTTGCAATGGGGCAGCCGATAATTTTATAAACTTTTGCAATGATAAACTAACTCGCGAAAATATCGATAATGCTGACCGATTTTCCTTCTGGCTCCAACGAACCACTTTTTCCGTTTTATTAGTGTGCTGTACGATGTATTAGTCTGGATACAAAACAGAAAACACCAGTTAGAACCAGTTAGTAATATTTAACAATTTAACTACACATGCATATGCATAATAATTATGGGACTGCTGCGCGCTGAAGCTGGGACTTGTATGTTATACTAAGTTCTGACGTCACGCGGCCTACTCTCGCTGCAAGGTACGACTTCTAGCCTCGCACCGACGGAAAATTTTGCAACGGCTTCACAGGCGAAGGCATTTTTTTTAACAAAAATTAACAACATAACTGCCTGCAGTATAATAAACTCTATCTATTTTAATGAAATTTGAAAATTACCGAACCTGCCTATTCTATAAGATATATAATGGCCAGCGAAAAAAGTGAGAGTCTGTCCCACTGCAGCTATGTCAAAGGTTATTTAATAAAGTAAACGTTAGAATGACTCTACTAACTTGTTTTGAAGCAGATTTTAGCGTTAGTAGCCCCCTAATAAAGCATAAAAGACGAAAATGTTGCAGGACAAACCCAAATTAAATTTCAAGTTCCTGTCACTTCCTGAATGTATGGAACACCTTTACCGGACAGCCTTTAGTTTTATTTATATTAATTTATTCATCTGACTCGTTTTGATTTTATTTGAAAAATTATTTAGAAACTCTCCGGAAATGGACCCCTGGTTTTCAAACAGACAGAGTTTGTGTGCGAGATTATGTTATAGAACCCAAGAGACCAAATGAGAAGCCATTACATATCAAACGGGGTGATGTCATTATGGTTCCGATAATTGGAATTCATTTAGACCCTAAGTTCTACCCAAATCCTGAACGATTTGATCCAGAGAGATTCAGTGACGAAAATAAGAAAAACATAGTTCCAGGATCATATTTACCTTTTGGCGCTGGCCCAAGAAATTGTATTGGTGAGTACCTACTTTTCACAGGCCATTGTGATTTCTGAAGTTATAAGATTAAGTAAAATTCAACACAATAAAAAGTATCTGAAAATCTGAAAAAATGGAATAAAACTCTTAGAAATAAATTCTACAGTTGTGCAATGTGCTGTCTTTATCGATGATCCCCATTTAGTTGTACAGCTGGTTTAACGAAAAATAAATTGCTATTTTGGAATACTTTGATACTGTTATCTATGTATTTTAATTAGTTATGACACATCCATAGTAATTGTATTGTAAATCTTATCTATTTCCAGGATCAAGATTTGCGTTGTTGGAAACGAAAATAATATTCTTAAATTTATTATCACATTTTGAGTTAACTGTGACTGACAAGACACAAGTGCCAATCAAGATTAAATCTGTAGGATTCACTATAAAAGCCGAGAAAGGTTTTTACTTCGGCCTTAAAAAGCGTAAAATTACGGCGGGTCAGAAGACCGAGTTTTAGAACATGAAAATGTTGTACCTTTTTTGAAGTAGAAATTAGAATTTTAACATATGCACCAATAAATTACAGTTTTATAATACGTTGTTTCTTTACTTATATTGTACTTCTTGTACAGACACTGCGTATTCTGAAACAGTTGTTAAAATGAATTCATGTCACTAAACTTTAGTACCTACTATGTAAAGCATAAAAGCGATGTACACCAAAAATCAAACTAGAGGAACAATAAAAATCCAACGTCTAGCCGTTCTATAACTGTTCTTAAAAACCGCGCCTCGGCGCGCTACCAGAAAACCAGTAACTCAAAAATTATGCAGTTTGGAAAAACACAGACTTTTCCTTTGACTTTGTTTTGAAAAAAAACTGTTACTATCTGCCACAAATAATTATGATTCAATAATAAATGATAAATTTAAGACGATTCGATAATGTAATTTTGAAACGAATAAGTGTAAACAAGTCATGAAATTTTGTAAACTATTGATAATACTATACAAATAAAGGTACAGAACTAGTTCTTCTTGTGCATCGAATTGAAGAAGATAGTCAAAATGTTCTTTCTGCTTTGCCTGTTGTTACTATTAATAATTTTTTGTTACGTTAAACACTCTCAACAACGAGGTTACTGGAGAAAATATGGTGTGGATAGTGTGGAGCCCTTGCCAATTTTTGGCAGCATGCTGCCAGTCGTCCTAAGAACAAAATCATTCGCTGAATTATTTGGTGAAATATACAATAAATTTAGTGATAAACGGTAAGGTTAAAATACCTATAAACGAAACATAAAAGTTCTCCAAAAATTGGCTGAAGTAAATTTTCATTTTTTCATTCACACAGAAAATAAAAATCATTTGATACACGCTTAAGTAGTATACAGGGTGCGTCCAATCGATGCATGGACGGAGGATAGCTACTCGCTCAGGCAATATATTAAGATTCTGTTTTCGCAAGACCGTTGGTATTTCATCCTAAGTGCACATTTTAAAATTATTTCCATTTATATAGGTTGTCCACATACAGAGTGTTGCACGAAACATAAGCTATGGGTGACGTCTAACTTCTGTATGTAATTGACCTGAAATACGATTGAGACGATGAAATCACAAAAAAGGTGAAATAATGTTTTAGTGCAAATTACCAAATTTTAATTCCATTAAAATAAAACAAAACTTTCAAAAGGAAGCGTATACGTATATTATTTACAACTTTTAATAATTATCAAAACATAAATAAACTATGCACAAAATAGTGGTACAAACTTTTTAATTCAAAATGAGTAGATACTTCTAAAGGACATGTACCTATGCGCAGGGTGTCACCTATGCGCATTTTTTCTGTTGCGCATTTATTTTATGTATCTTAGAGGAAAAGCTATACGAAACCACCCTCTCCTAATTTTCAGTTCTTTCTTGTGTAAAAGAACTTAAACTTATACAAGCTGCTCCATTCTTCTGCATTCTGCACAATAAAACAACTTGTATGTACACGAGTGCATTTGTCAAATTGTCTACGGTTATAGCTCATTCATGATAAATATCATAACGATGCAAGTCACAAAATTAAGTCACCAAATGATGACGTAAACATGTAGTACAGTCATATGGGATTTCATTTAATTCAAGTGAATATTTATTTTAGGTTATGTAGTACTGTAGCACAATTCGGTACTTTTGAAATAATAATTACAAATGTGGTATTCACGTCACAAAATGTAATTATTTAAAAGGCGCGCGTATGCATGAACGCAATATAGGTAGGTAGGTCCGAAATTTACCTATTAAAATTTCAATTTTTTGTGAAATGCTGGCATATCATATAATTAAAACACTGGATAAATCGACGTTTCGCCCCCGTTCGGGGGCTTTATCAAGATTTATTGGTATAAATATAAAATATAAATTTGTCAGTAAAAATTTCTGACAAGAACAGAATTTTTCTCAAACAATAAAAATTATTTATGTAGGTAACTATGATGTAAATATAAAAAAGTTTAGCGCTTTTGATTTTGAATACAATTGAAATTATGAAAGAGAAAAATGTTTATGTATTTAATTTAACAATAATAATAGTAAGTAGCAGAGAGAATGATTTATTTTATTATATTACAGTAAATTTGACTTAAATTTTGTATATCAGTTCTATCATTATAGAGTTTTGTTCTTTTTTTATATAGATCATTTCTAAAAATAGTCGAGATTTTAAATTTTTTTCTTGTTCTAAAATTTTGGTGTCGTTAAATTCAAAGGTATGATTGCTGTCTTTCATGTGTTTACTAATTGCTGAATTACTGTTTCTGTATTTGTGTTGTTTTAGTCTGGTTTCTAAATGATTTTTAGATTGGCCAATATATGTTTTTTCACAGTCTTTACATTTAATTTTGTATACAGTATGAGTTTTCATCAATTTAGGAATGGGTGTTTTTAAATTAGAATACAAAAATTTTAAGTTATTATAATTTTGGTGCGATACTTGTAAGTTGTGTTTTACTAATAATTTATTAATATTTTGTGACATGCCTTTAATATATGGTAACGAAATGTAATTTTTATTTTCTTTCGGTTTTTTACTATCGGTATTATTATTGTAAAATTGATGGGTTCTATTTTTTATAATTTTCATAATGAAATTTTTAGGATAGTTATTTTTTATTAAACAATTTAACACTTTTTCTATTGCGGATTTTCTAAATTGTGGGTTGGAGAGTTTAATCGCACGGTCAGCTAGACACATAACAATACTCTTTTTGTGGGAAGTGGGTTGTTCAGAATTAAAACAAATATAACGGCCAGACCAAGTTGGTTTAGTGTACCATTCAGTTTCTATTGAATTTTTCATTTTATATAAAGTTAAATCTAAAAAATTTATTTGATTTTTTGTTGAAATTTCAATAGTGAATTGGAATTTAGGATGATAGTTATTAAATTTATTAAGAATTTCGTTATATTTTTCTGGAGGAACAGCAGTTAAACAATCATCCACATATCTAACAAAAAATGGTAAATTGAAAGATAATTTAGGAATAACTGTTGTCTCTAAATCTTCTAAAACTAACTGAGCAATGGGGCTAGAAATTGGGGAGCCCATGGCACAGCCATTTGTTTGTTTGTAAATTGAATCTTTAAATTTAAAACACGTAGATGTTAGAGTAAGTTCAATTGCAGTGATGAAATTATTTAGAGTGAGAGATGTGTAAGGTTCGATTCTATTCCAATTTTTTTTTGACAGTGGAAATTGCAAGATCTAATGGTATATTTGTGTAAAGTGAAACTACATCTAGAGAAATTAAATTGAAGTTTTCAGGGATATAGAAATTTGTAGTTTTTTCTTTAAAAGACGAGGAGTCTTTGATATAAAATTCATTTTGCCCCATGATGTTAGAAAGAATGTTAGCTAAAAATTTTGATAACTTATAAAATGGGCTTTGAATGCAAGAAACAATTGGTCTGAGAGGAATATTAGTTTTATGTAATTTTGGTAAGCCATATATCCGTGGAGGTAGAGAATTTTGAATTTTAAGTTTGCTACTAAGTTTGGGAAGAATGTTACCTTCATCAAGTAATTTAGAAACAAAATTATTATTTTTGTTTTGTAAGCTGATAGTAGGATCTTTAGGGACAATTGAATATGTTGATCTATCATTTAATAGTTCATAAAGTTTATTTTCGTAATCTATGGAGTTCATTATTACTGTCTTATTGCTTTTATCACTTCCCACAAAAAGAGTATTGTTATGTGTCTAGCTGACCGTGCGATTAAACTCTCCAGCCCACAATTTAGAAAATCCGCAATAGAAAAAGTGTTAAATTGTTTAATAAAAAATAATTATCCTAAAAATTTCATTATGAAAATTATAAAAAATAGAACCCATCAATTTTACAATAATAATACCGATAGTGAAAAACCGAAAGAAAATAAAAATTACATTTCGTTACCATATATTAAAGGCATGTCACAAAATATTAATAAATTATTAGTAAAACACAACTTTCAAGTATCGCACCAAAATTATAATAACTTAAAATTTTTGTATTCTAATTTAAAAACACCCATTCCTAAATTGATGAAAACTCATACTGTATACAAAATTAAATGTAAAGACTGTGAAAAAACATATATTGGCCAATCTAAAAATCATTTAGAAACCAGACTAAAACAACACAAATACAGAAACAGTAATTCAGCAATTAGTAAACACATGAAAGACAGCAATCATACCTTTGAATTTAACGACACCAAAATTTTAGAACAAGAAAGAAATTTAAAATCTCGACTATTTTTAGAAATGATCTATATAAAAAAAGAACAAAACTCTATTAATGATAGAACTGATATACAAAATTTAAGTCAAATTTACTGTAATATAATAAAATAAATCATTCTCTCTGCTACTTACTATTATTATTGTTAAATTAAATACATAAACATTTTTCTCTTTCATAATTTCAATAATTTCAATCATAGTTACCTACATAAATAATTTTTATTGTTTGAGAAAAATTTTGTTCTTGTCAGAAATTTTTACTGACAAATTTATATTTTATATTTATACCAATAAATCTTGATCAAGCCCCCGAACGGGGGCGAAACGTCGATTTATCCAGTGTTTTAATTATACGATATGCCAGCATTTCACAAAAAATTGAAATCTTAAAATATAACTGGCACAAAATATACCAAAATTTTTACCTATTAAACTTCGGGAACTGATAGAACATGTTAAAATAATAAGAATTTTTCGATTAAACTTATACCTATCGAACATTTCCTAGTTTCCGAGATACAAGGTATTGAAATTAAACGTTTTTAATTTGTTTATTAAATAAATTCTAAACCAAGAGTGAGGTATTTCAACAAAATTTGCTGAATATAATCTTGACATTAAATCTGGTATTAAATTTATTGAACGTTTACGTAATAGAAAAAGAAAAATAAAAACAACTGAAAATAAACCATCCAAATTTAACATTTTGCGGAAGGATTTTTGAACCTATTTTTTGAAAAAGGGTTCAGGTATAATAAAAATTGCAAGAATACTTTTTTCTTATGAAATCATTGTAGTTTTTAAAAAATTCCAAGTTTCGTAATTTATTCAGTGGCGTATCATTCCGTATTGCTGGGAAAAATTAAATCCCCTGGTTCTCCGTAACTGGGTGAAGTAGATAAGCATTTCTTTGGAAAATCTTGTTTTTTGATGGAGACATGTCTCAAGCGGTTAAAGATTTATTTTAGAAAAACCGAGAAAAATATCGAATTTCAACGCCCTGTAACTCGGAAACTATGAAGTTTTCGACATAAGTTTAACAGGTAAAGTCGCATCGTTCCTGAAATTCAATAGGTAAACTTACGACCACCCATATATTAATGCACTTGTGACAAAATATAACCTACAGAACATAATGTAAAACCTTTCTCACACTGTTTATATCAAAGGTCCACTTATACACTCTTTCTCACTAAAAATATACATAAATCAGGAAACTTAATTCTGAACCAACTTCTGGCTTTATCGCGACAAGTGTGACGTCACCGATGACGAAACGTCGCAAATGAGGATCCCGCCGCGACTAAACCCTAGCTGGAGATGGGAGTGGGCAAAACAGTGAAAAACGGGCGCCAAGGAGTTGTTGGCTGATCCTCTATAGCCAAACGCAAAATTCCAGTGACCACCGCTCCTAAAAATAACTGGAAAATAACTGGGGAGGGAAAATAATAATAACAAAAAAGAATGTAGTGAAATAACTATAATGTAAAAAAATAAGGAATGAAAGTAAACAATTGCAAGATAACAAAATGCTGTTAAAAACAAAGTTATGAAAATTATATTAAAAAACCATAAAGAAATTGAAACCGAGTTAGTCAACCGGTACTAACGCTCCGCCCAAGAAAATAAACAAATATGCGCAGTTGACGCGATAAATCCGCTAGACGCTTGAAGCTTCAGACGCGCAGCGCACCGACGCCGACGGGTCAATCATACGCACTCTACCTACACGAAAAGAACCTGGCGCAACGCGAGTGTCGGCTGTACTAATGACAAAAATAAATCCGACAAACTTAGCCAAAAACAAAATTAACAAAATTAACAAAATCAAGGGTTACTGAAGGTAACCAAAAACAAAATTATAAAACTACGCCCTAAATTGAAATTAAAGTCTGAAGTACTGAATATTAGAAAAACAAGAAATTATACAAAAAAAATGGTGACCACACTAAGCCGTGGTCAAGCGCAACAGACAACCAGCTAAACTGGCGACACAAAAAAACGTTGAAAAGCAAAACTACTTAAAATGGTGGTTACGATAAGCCGTGACCGGGCACTACACAAAACCAGCCGATGGACAAGGTTCCACTCGGACACGCGACAAAAGAATTAACCACAAGATCTGACATTAAATCTTAGATGGATAATATAGAGGGCAGCTAATCCAGGCGGTGTAAAAAGCTAACTGGCGGCCTCCGCGCTACGGCAACGGCAGTTAGGGATGGCCGTGCGTTGATGGGGTTCCAAATACAATCCCACAAAAAAACCCTAAAATGCAACGATTGCATATTAGAAAAATTAGGAAGACGAAAATAGAGAAAAAGTAACAGTAATAAAAGCAAAATAAATTGAACAAATTGAAGAAGAAAAACTCGCTTACCTCGTGAGGGTTTTTTAGAACACTTCCTAAACGTGCACTTTAAATCGTGAATCCAAATCCCAATGCAGGAATCGACGACGAAAACTAGAAGATTCAAAAACACGAAGAAATCGACATCCTTACGAATCACTTGGAGAAAAATCCCACGTTTGGATAGCAAAATTAACTTGCAAAACTCTTCCAAGCAAACACATTCACCTCAAAGTACAAGACGGAAGTCCAGTGAAAATTTAAAGCGGAAACCAGCAAGTTTAAAAAAAATGCGCACGCGAAGAACGCATTGATACTACAATCACTCCAAAATCCCCTAGAATAAATTGCTATCCAAAGGCGTCGCGGGTGGGAACAAGAAGGCGAGATGAAGAAAGGCCAAGAAAGACTGGAAAAGTAGAAGGGAAAGAAGAATGAGAAAAGATAATACCTTTCGAAACCTTAAACCTTAAAGAAGCAAAACAATTGGGCTAGAAAATAAATCATAAGAGTGCGCTACTGCAAACATGAAACTCGTGACCTATTCGAACTCTAACTGCGACAGTTGGTAAAAATTTAAGACACTGGATCATCTGGACCATAAGTTTGACAAGCAGCAGAGATTAATAAATGTAAAACAAAATTATAACAAAATGCATCAAAGTGATAGTGAAAACGAAGGAAAACTAGTAAAAAGAAGAGAGATAAGTGAACTGGGAAGAAAAATATAGCAATAACAGAACAAAGTGTCCGATAAAATAGGAAACTGTAAGTATTGAAACATAAATAAATAATAAAGAGAACATATCCAATCTAACTTCAGGCAGAAACAAAATCGAAAACCAGGAACAAAAGTCCTTTAATATAGAATCAAACCAACCGAATCCGGCAAGAAAATGGGAAATAAACAGGGTCCTACCTCTAGTGCAAAGTAAACAAACCCGGAACTCAAAGTAAGTCGTAACAGTAGAGCTGCAATTACATTAGGAAAGTTATGATGAAAATTTCAGAAACAGAAGAGAAGCAAAGTCCAAGCTCCATCTGGCAGGATGAAAAGGCAACTGCATGAAGAAAAGGGGTAAACAAGGGTTAAATGATAAGAGACAAAGATAGTACCTACTAATCACGATAATACTTTTAACTTGCCTTTAGATATTCCAACTTTGTAAATGCTATAACTAAAATTAAAGGTGAAAATACAATAATTGTTCTTTTAATGCCAAATTAAAACGTAACACAAGGCCCACGGCGTTTTCAAATTGACGGTTAAAAGTTTGCAGAAGAATACCACGACAAATAATCACTATTTTATATTTAGTACTCAGAGTTCCACAAACTGGCGCCGCTGACGCCAGTGGTTCCCAAAAGATGCGCAAGAGTTAGGACTAACTTTTTGCGATGTCATTCTGAAAAGAACATTACGTTTTATGAGATTTTATACATTTGAATTCTATTATAACAGTTATTTAAGATACAAGTATGGTAACAGTTTATATTATGATGCCAGAAAGGAAAATTACCAAACGAGACCGAATGTCTAGTTGTATAAGAAACGTATATCATAATATGAAGTTACGATAAGAGTATCTTACAACGTTTTATCTACTATCAGCGTGACCACGACTATCATATTTGCTTAAGAAATAATTAGTAAATGAGAAATAATAATTATGCACAAAAAAGTAGCAGGCCGTTATATTTTGACTCCGTCAGTACGCTTTTAACATTTCTGCGAATGAGAAGTTTTTCCTAGGACATCGAGATAGTAGCAATGTGACTGTGGCATGTCTTCCGTCAACATCTCTCGGTGTTGAGAATATACACGGTGTCCCAACGAAAACTTGTACCCCCGTAAAACTCGGCAAAATAAACGTTTCGACAAAAATCCAAAAACACGTCGATTTTTATATCAAAGGGGACAAATTTTTATGCAATAATCATTCTTGCAACTCTAGCCCTGTGCGGGGGGTAGCGACCCCTCCAAATTTTTAAATGGGACTGGGGGTCAAATGATGCCTACTTTGAAAGTGTTTTTCATTAATTACACAACAAACTGTATTTGTTTTATTCAATTCGATCAATTTGTTACCGAGAAATTGCTTCTTGAAGTTTTCAAGTTAAAAAATTAATAAAAGCAAAAAAAGGTTTAAACTATCGAATGTATTAGAATGGAAAAGTAAACTAATAAGAATAAAAAGTAAGAACAAAAGAACATCAGAACAAATGTCAAAATAAACTTATTCGCCACAGTATAAAATCGTGTTTATTTACTAAATCAAAATGGTTTATTCCAAAGAATAGTGCCGGCTAATAACTCCTGAGGTCTTGAGAAATGTAAGATCTGGATTTGAATCCAGAATGTATTATTGTATGACAATTGGTGGAGGTCATTTCGAGCAATATATTCGATAGTTTAAACCTTTTTGTGCTTTTATTAATTTTTTAACTTGGAAACTCCAAAAAGCAATTTCTCGGTAAGAAATTGATCGAATTTAATAAAACAAATACGGTTGAGTAAATAATGAAAAATCATTCCAAAGTAGGGATCATTTGACCCCCCGTCCAATTTAAAAATTTTGGAGGGTTGCTTCCGCCCCCCGCACAGTGCTAGAGTTGCAAGAATGATTATTGCATAAAAATTGGTCCCCTTTGATATAAATATCGACGTGTTTTTGGATTTTTGTCAAAACGTTTATTTTGCCGAGTTTTACGGGGTTGGGACACCGTGTATATTAAATTGCGCAAATTTTGTAATTAACGTTTACAAATAAGTTTCATTTGATTTGAGTTGCTGTGAAATTCACTTAACAAAATGCGGGAGCTAAAGAATGTTAATTTGGCATTCTTTAGCGCATAAGTGCGCTAAAGCATGTCATTAGAACATTCCAATAAATGTCATAAAAATTTACATAACATATTGATAGTAGATAAAAAACATTGCGGGTATAATTTCATGTCGGTTGGCCTATGCTGTGTTTGATTGGTCAATATGACGAAAAAAAATAATTGTCAACAATTTCACGAATGAGTTACTTGCGACTGTAAATTTGGTTTTTAAAAACTTAGGAGCGCTTTAGCGTGAGTGATTTTCTATCAAATTTCTGTGTTATTGCATGAACACTGTATTTTTCATCAATCAACAGTTACGGGGGTTACTACCAATTTCTGCAACCAACATTATTAGTTAAAGATCCAGATCTAATTAAACAAATAACCATAAAAGACTTCGATGTTTTTCCCAATCACACTCAATTTACCGATGAATCAGTGGATCCCTTATGGGCGAAAAATCTCTTTTCGGTTCAAGGTTAGTTCTCATTTCTGAATCACTTAAATATATTTATATTCACATGTTTAAATAGGTCAAAAATGGCGCGACCTAAGGTCCACCTTAAGTCCAGCTTTTACGTCAAGTAAGATGCGCAATATGTTCGTTTTTATCGATGAAGTGGCCCTTCAAATGATGGACTATATAAAGCAGCAGGATAAGGAGATCTGCGAACTGGAACTGAAGGATACATTTACAAGATTCGCTAACGATGTGATTGCAACAACTGCATTTGGAGTCAAATGCGATTCCCTAAAGCACAAGAATAACGAATTTTATTTAATGGGTAAAGACGGAACTGATTTTAGTGGTTTCAGAGGTCTGAAATTCTTTGGGGCCCAAGCATCCCCAACGTTAATGAAGGTATGTAATATTTTAAACACTCATATTTACCTAAATTTTATAATAACTGTTGCGTACGACGCATATGCGCCTTTAAAGCTGCCGAGTATAAACGTGGGGTTAAGTCTTAACCCCACGCTTTGTACAAACGAACAAGGAACCGTAAAGCATCACTTGAAAAAGAACCCAAAATTGAAAGAGATAATTTTGTATAACAATTTTATTACAGCAATTGAACTTACTTTAACTACTACATATTTCAAATTTAAAGATAAAATTCACAAACAAACTAATGGCTGTGCTATGGGTTCTCCAATTTCAAGCACTATATTGCCCAATTAGTTTTAGAATATTTAGAAACTGCACAGTTATTCCCAAATTATCATTTAATTTACCATTTTATAAGATATGTAGATGATTGTCTTACTGCAATTCTCCTGGCAAAGAAAATGAAAAATTCTTAATCAATTTAATAACTATCATCCCAAATTACAGTTTACTACAGAAATTTCAAAAAATAACCAAATTAACTTCTTAGATTTAACATTTTACAAAATTAATAATTCAAAACAAATAGAATGGTACACTAAATACACTTGGTCTGGCCGTTCCATTCATTTTAATTCTAAACAACCCACTTGTCACAAAAAAGTATTGTTATGTGTTTAGCTGACCGAGCAAACGTTCTAGTCCAAAATTCAGAAAGTCTGCATTAAACAAAGCCATAAATTGTTTAGTAAAAAATAACTACCCAAGAAATTTTATTATAGGGGGTAAATACATAAGAGATCATTTTTTATCGATTAATATACCCCTATTCTAACAGCCAATAAGATTTCTTCAGTTTCTTAAAATCGACCAATCAACTGTCATTTTAAACGATAAAAACCTACCTAGCTTTCCCAATAACTGATAAATAATATGCGCCTTGCTTTTAATCAGCTATGCTGTGAATGGTAGTTTTCAAATTTCTACCTTGACAACTGTCACTGTCATATTATTTTCGAGTTTTCTTGAAATGTATACACTACTACATTGTACGGACAATGTTTCTCACTGCGCTGGCTGAAGGATGAACGACCACTCGTGGTTGGTTTGAGCGATTATCGTGAATTTAACTCGTGCAGGATGTCTTCTTGATTTAATGAAAGTATCCGTAATATGTGTACGTACTTTGTTACACAGCTCCACACAATACAATGAACATAAAACAGTGTACAAAATGAAAACTCTCTTTTCTAGACGCGTTGAAGATCTATCAATTTGTTTTTTACGCGTATCTAACATAAAAAAATAAGTAGTTATAGCAACTTATAAACAACCAAAATAGCGAACGCAGAGCACACCATTATCAAACCACAACAGACAACGTTGCAAGAAAACTCGAAAACAATATGACAGTGGCAGTTGTCAAGGTAGAAATTTCAAAACTACCATTCACAGCATAGTAGATTAAAAGCAAGGCGCATATTTATCAGTTATTGGGAAACCTAGGTAGGTTTTTATCGTTTAAAATGACAGTTGATTGGTCGATTTTAAGAAATTGAAGAAATTTCATTGGCTGTTAGAATAGGCGTGTATTAATATGTAGTAATACAATAAGTAGTCTGGAATTGTCGCAAATTTTACGAAAGCTGTTGCGTTGCTAGGTAGCCACGAGTGTAAATTGTAGTATTGGTTCAAATTTACACGAGTGGTTAGTAAAAGCAGCAGCTTGAGTAAAATTACCCAAAAATTCCAGACCACGAATTGTATTTAACAAGATTATTTTTTGAATCGAAGGAAGGTAGTTCAAAACGAAATTTTATTTAAATTAATTCACATACAAAGAAATGTGTTGGGAATATTTGACGTTTGGCAGGTACTAAAGTAACTAGATTTTATATTCCTACAAATTCGCAACTACGGCAACTTATCAACAAGCAAAATTATCGAAAAAATTACCGAAATAATACACGCTTCTAGACCCAAATGAAATGTTCCTGTTGGTCCATTTGACGATGAAAAAAATAATCAACAGGAATTTGACGAGTACTTTTTTTGCCGGATAAATTTCGCGCTCTTACCGTCTGTCAGTTTTATGAGTCTAGCAACAAAATTGAGTTTGCAAAACAGAAATTTATCCAGGCAAAATAAAAAGTTCGAGTCAAATTCGGCTAGATAATTTAATGAATATATATATAGCAAGATTAAATTGCATGGTTTGAGTGTGTAGGGGAAAGCACCGTACTGATGTGTCCCAGAAGGACGAAACCAGTTGGTCTGCGGTTTTCCATACACATTCAAAACATGCAATATTTGAACAAAGACCTTCTTAAAAGCACGTACGTACATGGAGACAAATTAGGATTGTTTCAAAGCCATCTTAGATGGGGTAGCAGTCTGAAACGTCTCGTAGTACAAAAAATCTGGATTTAGTTCTATAATTCAATGCCTGGCGGGGTATTTGCCCGAGGAGTAGTTGTTCGAACGGTCCAGTACCACTAATTAATACTAGATAATTACTCAAAGTAGTTGTCACTTGCTGATATCTGTCCAGAGCGCGGCAGTATATATAGCAAGATTAAATTGCATGGTTTGAGTGTGTAGGGGAAAGCACCGTACTGATGAGTCCCAGAAGGACGAAACCAGTTGGTCTGCGGTTTTCCATACACATTCAAAACATGCAATATTTGAATAATGAATATGAGATGACGCATATGGGAGACTCTATTTTTAAACATTTTACAATCAAAAATACGAAATTTGGGATGTCGCCATGGCATCAAAAGGTAAATAAAAAAATTATCAACAGTAATTTGACGAGTACTTTTTATTTTGCCGGATAAATTTCTGTTTTGAACGAAATTTTGTTGCTAGGCAATTTGACGAATAAAACTGACAGCCAGTAAGAGCGCGAAGGCGAAGCCTGGGCGCTCTTGGCTGTCAGTTTTATGAGTCGAATTGCCTAGCAACAAAATTGAGTTTGCAAAACAGAAATTTATCCAGGCAAAATAAAAAGTTCGAGTCAAATTACTGTTGATAATTTAATTCATATATATAAAATCTCGTTGACTTGTGCATTCGTATTTGCGCAAATTAACTGTGTCCTTGAATTCTTTTTAGACGTTTAATCTAGCATGCACATTTTTATTAAATTTTCTGCCTTGTCAAAATAAATTATAGAGTTTATTTTTTTGATTAAGCAGTGTATTGTTTATTTGAAATGGAAAATATTGATGACAATTTACTTCTTGCAAATTATCTGACAAAATTGATTTAACTCAAGCCAAACTTTTCGGCTTGCGCAAGCTTCAAGCTTTCATTTACATGCAACGATTTCCTTGAACAACTTCACTTGCACAAGCCAGTTTGCGCATATTGTTTGAGTGTCTAAACGAACCTTTAAATCTACCAATACTACATTTTCTTACTACCATATCACCAAGAAAAAATTGTCTATCCAACGGATGTTGTGTTAAAATAGAGAGCAGGAATTGCAAGAAAACAATTCAAACGTTAAATTTGTGTGTTTGGACATGAGCTGTGTCACATGGTATAAAAATTTTTAGCTATTCAATATAAAGATGACAACAACCAAAACAGCGAACTTCTTCTACAAGCTGATCAAGAACAACATCAAGGAACGCAAAGAAAAAGGTATCACCCGACCCGATATGATCCACCTTCTTTTAGAAGCTCGAAAAAATAACTTGCAGTATGATGACCAGGAAAATATTTGTGACACCGGTTTCTCAACGGCCCAGGAATCTGAAATCGGAAAACAATCGCACAAGACGCCTAAAGCGATTTTAACTGACGAAGACATTACAGCGCAAGCTTTCGTATTTTTTCTGGGCGGATTTGAAGTAACATCCACACTCTTGTGCACATCCATATATGAATTAGGAGTTAATCCAGACGTACAGGCAATGTTACACAAAGAAGTGGAGGAAGCTTGGGGGCAATGTGGTGGGAAGTTGACGTATGAGGTGCTCATGAAAATGAAATACTTGGATATGGTCGTTACAGGTATTGAACTATAAACTATTTGGATGTGTTCTTCATTGCTTCTGTTTGAAAATTTTCTGACTGCCATGTTCTTCCAAAGTAAAAAAAAAAACACAAAAAACATAAAAACCTGACATCGACTTTGCGCATTTTTTTAGAACATTTTTTGCGCTGCAAATCTTTAGATAAAAGAAGATTACAGTTTCGAAATTCTTCTTTTCTTGATCAAAAGAATTCACAAAATATTCTTTAGCAATTTAATAAAATTCTGCATTTTTTGAGATATTGTTTAGTATTCTTAGGCTTTAGCACATTTAACAAAAAATAAAGGCATAAACTATACTATAATAGCCATAACTCGCGAGTTGCAATTTTATGGCCACATTTTAGGTCCCCTAGACTAGATAAGTGTGCAAAACAAGTATGATTGGGGACAAGTGTGATTTGGGGATTTCTCATAGAAGCAGCAGAGATAGAGCCTCGGGGTTTTCGCGAACCTGAGCTACTTTTTTGAGTATAACAGAATGCCGAAACCAGAATTTGGATAGGTATCGTTTTTAGTTTTCGAGAAAAAAAAATAATGTTGATTTTTATCGTTTTTCGAAAACTCTCTCCAATTCTTTTTGTACTAAGCAGACTAAAACTGTTACAATTGACTCATATAGAACTTTTTCCAAGGAATTCAGTGGCGTACGTAGTTTTTTTCTAGGGAGCGTATTTTTTGAGTTTTGACATAAAGTTAAATTTTTTTAATGGAAATCATAGCAGGCTTTGGTCTAGTTCGAAAGGTCTTTTTTTTAAGCTATCAAAATATATATACTTTTATATTGTTATTTCAAAAAACGACAACGATTTTGGTACTTTTTACGTTTAGAAAATACAAGATAGGTACATACATCCAAGATACCTGTGATTTTATGTTAGCAACTTTTAATAACTACTGAAATAAAAGTAACAAAAACAGAAAAACAGAAAAACAGAAAAACATCAAACAACAAAATTATAGGAACTGCTCAAATTGATTGCCATGTTTTTCAACACATAATCTACATCTTTTAGTTAATAGATTGATGGCATTAATTAAAAAATACGATGGGCTTGCAAATATCGGAAAGCTGCATGTGTTGGCTCTGCTAGCTAGGCTTGAATGTTGTATCTTCCTATGTATATTTTTTCCTTTAAAAATGTCCAAACAAATAAGTCTAATATACTCAGATCAGGTGATCTTGCAGGCCACAATATAGGTCCATTTGTACGAAACCATCTACCCGGAAAATGATTTTCTAAATAATTTCTAACTATTGCAGAATTGTGTGCAGGGGCACCATCTTGTTGGAAATATACCCTGTTTATGTTTATTAACGGAACATTTTCCATTATCGCCTCTGCGTTAATATTCAATAAATTAATGTATCTCAATCCCGTTAAGTTTCCATCAAAAATTTGGTATGCTAGTTGACCACCCAAATAAAACACGAAACGTTAAATCCAAAACGTCCTTGCCTCTGACGTTCAAAAGTTTGGTGCTGATTTGTATCAGATCAGTGACGCACATTATGTCAGTTAAATAATCCTATGCTGCTTATGTGAGTTTCATCTGTCCAAATGACAGACCGCCCAAATTCTGGATTTTCTTGTATTTTATTTAAGTACCACCTACAAAAATTAAGCCTTCTTTCTTGATCTCCCGGGAAGAGATGGTGAATAATTTGAATTTTATATGGCCTATATTTGCCTTTTTTAATATTTTTTGAACTTTTGATTTGGAAACACCAACTTGTGATTCGATTTCGCGACAAGAAGTTTTTGGTGTCGCCTCAAGCAACGACAAAACATTTATTCCTCTTCCCTATTTTCTTTATTATAAATTTTGTTTCTAGGTTTATTGAATGACCCATAGAGAATAAAATTTGATTTTAATCTCGAAAACATCATTTTGCTTGGTTGTCTTCTTTCTGGGTAACTATAGGAATTTTTTAGTGTACCTGTTGAGATATAGATCCATTGATTCATTTACATTCTCACGACATTCATTGAAAACAGCAATTATGTCGAATTTTTCAAAATTTTGATAATTTTGAAGTGCCATTTGGTATATAATAAATAAAACTAGCTGCACGCAACTTTTGCTAATGTATGTTAAAAGATAATCATTGAGTTGTTAACATAAAATCACAGGTATCTTGGATGTACCTACCTATCTTATATTTTCTAAAGTTAAAACTTAAAAAGTACCAAAATCGTTGCCGTTTTATGAAATAACAATATAAAAGTATATATATTTTGATAGCTTAAAAAACTAGACCAAAGCCTACTATGATTTTCATTTAAGAAAATTTTACTTTATGTCATAACTCAAAAAATTCCTTGGAAAAGTTCTATATGAGCCAATCGTAACAGTTTTAGTCTGCTTAGTACAGAAAGAATTGGAGACAATTTTCGAAAAACGATAAAAATCAACATTATTTTTTTTCTCGAAAACTAAAAACGATATCCAAATTATGGTTTCAGCTTTCTATTATACTCAAAAAAGTAGCTCAGGTTCGCGAAAACCCCGAGGCTCTATCTCTGCTGCTTCTATGAGAAACCCCCAAATCACAACGAAAATAGGACAGTCTGTACACGACTTCCTGAATTTTGTTGTCAGCAACCTCGATATGCTAGGATAGAAATGTTAAAATTGGCCACAGCCCATTAAATAATGGATTCATTATTTAATGGCAATAGAATAATGAACCTTATAGCGCGTTAGGAAATGCACAAGTACCTAATGAAAGCATAATTTGACAGTTGTAGATAAACTTATTTCCTTGCTTAGAAACGATACGGAAGTGGCCACCTGTAATGGTCGACAGAAAATCAGTCAAGCCTTATGTAATAAAAGCAAGCAAACCTGACGAAAAAGACGTGTACCTTCCAGTGGGTTCAGTAATAATACTTCCAATTTGGGGTTTGCACAGAGATCCGAAGCACTACCCAGACCCTGAGAAATTTGATCCGGAACGATTCAACGATGAAAATAAACCAAAAATAAATGCAAACGCCTACATTCCATTTGGAATAGGACCAAGAAACTGCATTGGTAAGTATACTAATACAGAAAACATACTTAATCCTCTTGATAACAATCTGTTAAATGTACTCAACCTCAGATTGCAGGTACCTACCTACGGATATCTGAATTTTAGTAACTTAATATTAGTAGTGCACTAAACTTGAAAGGCTATATTGACATTTTCAGGATATACAATGTGTTCCACTTAATGTTCTCGCCATCGGATTAAGCAAACCGTAAAAGATACGAATCTGATCAAATGAGACAAAAGTCTTCTTGCACACTGACCAGCTCAAAGTATCTAACAAAATAATGTTCCGATTAAAGATATATAAAAAATAACAAAACTTCTTTCGATTTTGTTTAATAATTCAGTACTCTATCAATTATTGATTTGAAATTTTGGTGTCTTATGTAAAATATGATTTTGAATCTATGTGTGACTCTACAAATCTTATTCGACGTTTCGCTTCTTAGAAAACATCTTCAACTTTATTTTTTCTTATGACAGTCATTATTTTGTATCAGGGGCATATGGACACCATTATTACAATTATATAACATTTTCGATTTTTTTCAAATTGAGTCATAAAAAAATTTTAGCTAAAACATTTTTAAAGCCTGCAATAAATGTAGATTAAAAACGAAAAACCATCCACACAGTTAGAAATAAATGAAATACGAATACTTGGCAAATTTTAGTTTGTTGTATTCGAAGAAATATATTTACCTACTTTAAAATGAATAAATTGATAATATTGTGAAATAATGGCATATAATAAATAAACACTATCGACGTTTCGGTCCTTCCTGGGGCCTTTGTCAAGATTTACAGGTACTTATATGTAATATAAAAAAATGACAAATTATTTTCCATATATTTTATATTATATCTACCTATTTAAATGCATTTTAACAAAGACCCCAAGCAGGGCCGAAACGTGGATATACAGTGTGGAAGAAAAGTATGGAATAAATTATATTTCCGAAACGGTGAAGTTTCATGAAAATTCCTCGGACACGTCGATTTTTCATTTAAAAAGACACATTTGCCTGTACCTGCACCTTTTGGATGCTCAATTGTTTCCGCGTGATAACGTCACCGGACATTTTTTTAAATGGAACCGCTATATTTTATTGACGAATTCTTGTGGGACATAACTTACTGAATTCGGAAATGTACACTCATAGTACTTTTTCCTTCTACTTTCTGAGAAAAATAGAAACTTATTTAAATGACTGCAACTTTGACGCCTTTGGACTTTCTTTTTGTGGTATTTTGAAATCAAAAGTCTACATTTCAAAGTCTACAAACTTAGAAGACCTGAAACAAAGGATCCGCAACGAAATCAGATTAAAAAAAGTCAAGTAATATCGGAAAACGTCCGGCGAGAAACGTACAATAGGTTCACGTACCATGCAACAACACGGTTATAACGTTAAACATTTAATTAATTAATTAGTTTTGTTGAATCAGTTTTAAAATAAAGTATTTTGTTTTGTGATATTGCCAACGAGTTCACTGTGTCGATATTAACTTAATTAATCAATTCAGACGAAAATGAGGCCCTTTTAAAAGTCGCACTCCTAAATCATTTTTTATTTTTTTCTGCAGAAGTAGAAGGAAAAAAGTACTATGAGTGTACATTTACGAATTCAGTAAATTATGTTCCACAGGAATACGGCAATAAAATATAGCAGTTCCATTTAAAAAATTGTTCGATGACGTCATCACGCGGAAACACTTGAGCATCCAAAAGGTGTAGGTACTTGCAAATGTGTCTTTTTTAAATTAAAAATTGACGTGTCCGAAGAATTTTCATGAAACTTCACCGTTTCGGAAATAATGAATTTATTTCATAATTTTCTTCCACACTGTATAATATAGTGTATTTATTATATGCCATTATTTCACAAAATTATCAATTTATAAAAAGAAAACTGGCATAAATTTGAAAACAGTAAATTATAAAATTAAATGTATCTATATGCAAATGAAGAAGTGTATGCTAGAAATCACAGACATTCTGTATAGCTGCAGCGACAAGTTTTGTTGATTTGTATGTTGTATCCAGAAATGCAACCGCATCGGACTTTATTTTCAAAGTTGGAGATCTGAAAGAAAAACTGTTATAATCCAAAAACACGTCGATTTCTATATCAAAGGGGACCAATTTTTATGCAATAATCATTCTTGCAACTGTAGCGCTGCGCGGGGGGTAGCGACCCCCCAAAATTTTAAATGAGACGGGGGGTCAAATGATACCTACTTTGGAAGGGTTTTTGATTACTTACACAACCGTATTTGTTTTATTCAATTCGATCAATTTGTTACCGAGAAATTGCTTCTTGAAGTTTCCAAGTTAAAAAATTAATAAAGCACAAAAAGGTTTAAACTATCGAATGTATTAGAATGGAAAAGTAACAAAATCAAGTAAACTAATAAGAATAAAAAGTAAGAACAAAAGAACATCAGAACAAATGTCAAAATAAACTTATTCGCCACAGTATAAAATCGTGTTTATTTACTAAATCAAAATGGTTTATTCCAAAGAAGAATGCCGACTAATAACTCCTGAGGTCTTGAGAAATGTAAGATCTGGAGTTGAATCCAGAATGTATTATTGTATAACAATTGGTGGAGGTCATTTCGAGCAATACATTCGATAGTTCAAACCTTTTTGTGCTTTTATTAATTTTTTAACTTGGAATCTTCAAGAAGCAATTTCTCGGTAACAAATTGATCGAATTGAATAAAACAAATACGGTTGTGTAAGTAATGAAAAACTCTTCCAAAGTAGGGACCATTTGACCCCCCGTTTCATTTAAAAATTTTGGGGAGGCCGCTAGAAGTGCAAGAATGATTATTGCATAAAAATTGGTCCCCTTTGATATAAAAATAGACGTGTTTTGGATTTTTGTCAAAACGTTTATTTTGCCAAGTTTTACGGGGGTACAAGTTTTCGTTGGGACACCGTGTATATGTGGCTAGTACAAAACAATATCGCTGAAAAAAAATAAGTTGAAGATAGTTTCAAAGAAACGAAACGCCGTATAAGATTTCTAGAGCCACAGGTAGACTCACAGTCGTATTTTACATAAGAGGCAAAAATTTCAATTTTTTAAAAAATTTTAAACAAAATCGAGAAACGATGTGCTGTTATTTTTTATAGGTAGGTACCTACTTCAACGGCTGGGCATTATTTTTTGACTTTGAAGATGGGTCTGAGTTCGTAATTATGTATAGAGAGACTATTACGGTTTGCAAGATCGCAATGGTTAGAACAGTCAAGTGGGACACCCTGCATACATAGTTTAAGCAAAAACAAATTTTTTATTCTTGTTTCAGAGTTTCATTAACAGAAAAAAGTGCAAAGTCAAGTTGGGAAATTCAAAATTAAGCTCCAGTTATTCTGTTCAGTCAATTTTCCTATTAACTTTTTTTTAAATATAATCAAAGCTACGCCCAAGAAATTGTAGCAAAATTTGAAAATATTTATTCATTTTGCTGTAATTTCACCGTGAGCCGCAAATAGTTTATGGTTTCAAAACGGATTTTATTTACATCAAACAACTGATATGGCACATTACGAAAATTAATTTGTTTTCAATGCCTTGGTTATTCTGCAACCCTAAAGCTTGTCGCCCACTGCTACGGCACGGCACGATACGATGCGGCGCGGCGCGGCACGGTATATCTATTCCCTCCGCCCATATACACGACGCGCACCGGTGACGGAAGACAAATCATCAGTTGAGAGTATACAGCGATGGAGTTTGTTCTTTAGCAGTTAAAAATTTTGTGTGACGTTCCGTTTGTTTGGCTCTGCAATTGTGAATGAATCTAAAGCAATATGCTATTGTGTGTAATCAGAATATAATTATTATTATAAATGCTATTTAAGTGAATTGATTCTTTTAAGTTATTGCGTTAGATGCCTACCAGATTTGCCCATTTCTTCTGCTATCTCTTCCCAAATATTAGACCTCCTTTGTTGGTCATGGTAATTCTTACTTGAAACGTCGTAGAGTTCTGGGTAATTTTGAACCAAATTAATAAGTTTCTCTTCCATGTTTCAGCTGTTAACTGCCAGTACTAACATGTGCCAGCGCATGCTACGTTCGTAAAAACACCAAACACGCAAGCGCAATCCGCACGGCGTCGTGAAATGATGCGCCCATATACACGGCACTGTACGGCACGATACGATTTTTGCCGGTTGGGATCGTGAGCGAAGAATCCTGGCAACGTCGTCCCGTGTCGCACCGCACCGTGTCTGCTATATGGGCGCTTCTTCATTCATTTGCATGTATTTAATCCTAAACGGATTTTTCCGTTCCGTACCGCGCCGTGTCGTGCCGTAGCAGTGGGCGACAAGCTTAAATGTCCTGTAAACTTGAAGCGTCATATCTCCAAAACTATTGAAGATGTTAGCAAAAATTGAACTATGCCGAAATTGCATTGAAAAGCCCTGCCCAATGAGGCTATTTGAAAAATTCTCATCTTTCGCAATATATTGGAAATGGCGACCCGCGACCGACACCTCCGTGTCGCTGAGACTCAAAAATCTGCTCAATATAATAATAATAATAATAATATATGAGAGCATAAACATCTGCAATGTTAAAATCGGCGTGTTAGTGTTCTTACGAGAACGTAACATTTTAGAAGATACCGAACTTATTCCTTAATTTGTTTCCACAAGTAGTTTGTTCTGGAAATTGCTAGAGTTACTAACAGTTCTACGTCAAATTCGTGAACAATGCTGCTATCGCCGACAAAAGCTCAACTCCGACACCAGAAAATCACTTGAAGTTATTTTTTCATTGGCATTGATGTCTCGTGGAATGTGTTCAGAAAATTTCAGAGAAGTGTAGTTTTCATTTAAAGCCTTTCTCTGTTTCTACTAAAATTCTTAAACATATCCACAAAATTTGAATAAAAGTCTGTCTCATCTAAAGTTTATTTCAAAAATTTTTCAATATGCGAATTCTTAATATAAATTTTCTTTGCAGGTTCAAGATTCGCATTGTTGGAATCGAAAATAGTGATTGCACACATTCTGCATAATTTTGAAATTGTACCTACATTTAAGACACAAATACCTCTTAGACTCTGTAAGAAATCAGTAAACCTACAAGCAGAACATGGGTACTGGTTAGGATTTAAGAAGCGTTGCTAAGCCGTAATTTAACATTTATACAAAATTTACAGTAATGCGTCACTTTAATTTCTGGCGCCCAATCTTGTTTTTTAAATGCCTTACAAAATACACATCTAGGGTAAGACACCCCATTGCTGGCACTCTACTAATGATTGGCACCTTAAAATACATTATAGTATTTTACTAAAACTGTGTACAATTTATCAAACGCGAAGTTCTTTTGAAAAAAGATGGCAACTCTTTTGCAGCAAGTTTCTTTTCCGCCAAGGACCTAGTTACATGTTTGATTAGGTTATGAAATTGCTGTGTCAAAATTCACGTGCATACTCGAGGTAACTTCTTATGATTTTTATAGCACGGCAACAACTTCTAATGTTTGTATTTACGTTTAATTTCTCTACTTAATAGTAAATAAACATAATAAATAGTTAAGGGAATGTCTACGGAACCGAATATTCGGACGAATAATATTTATTATAGAACCGAACAGACCACTTTGTACTGACGGAAACTTTTTAAAACAGACCGTACAGTTGACACACGCATTTTAAACAAAGCCCTTAGTTGCCCTCTCCCACCAGACACACGCATTTTTTGCAAAAAAGATAATGTAAGAACCTAACCTAAAAAAACTAATCACTTCGGGAGCCGATCCTACCCGGGCTGCGCATATCAAATTACCAGTTCTATGCGATACCTCCCTACCTACCGTCCCCGCTGGATGCCGTTTTGACTAACGAAGTACTTAAACCTAAGTATAAGGTATAACTAGTATTCGGTTCTATAATAAATATTATTCGTCCGAATATTCGGTTCTGTAGACACTCCCTATAGTTAATATACATTATAATAATAATTTCAACACAAAACTAACCTCAATAACGATTTTAAATATTTTTTTGGTATGCCAACGATTAGCACATTCAATTAACAATTTCTAGTAATTGGCGTAGATGCCAATCATGCTTCCAGTGATAGGCAGGGGTGCCAATGACTGGGTCAAACTAGTAGAATTCAAATGCGCTAAATATTGGCACTAAGTAAATAGCTTTAATGAACAGTCTATATAATTCAAAATTTCGGCATCATTATTAGAAAAATGCGAGAAAAATGAAATTCATACATTATACAGAGGGTCAACATATTAGGGGTCTTCTTCCTCGTATCTTTATTAAGCTTCATACTAAAAAATCTTTATAAAGTTTTTTTAATGGTCTATAATATAAAATTATATTCACTGATACAGGCTGTCCCAGTTCGTCTATGTAACACTGCATTTTATTTTCTTAAATGGAACTTACCTCCGTTGGATGCATTTTTAATTCCCCGGACGGTTTCAGCATCAGGATGTTTAACAACATCCCGATACGATACGGAAATCATCCAGGGAATTCAAGAATGCACCCAACAGAGGTAGTTTCATTTAAGGAAATAAAGTGGGGTGTTACGCAGAAATGTATCGGTGAATATTTTTCGAATTAAGGGCAGTTTAGTGAAAATTTTGACAGATGAAGAGGTGTTTCGAAAGTTAAATAAGTATCTCTGGATTGAATAAAGCTGTATCAGCGATATTTTTGCGAAATAAAAGAAATGTCCAGGAGAAATAGCTACATTATACGGGATTTCAGAAATTAAATTAATTAAATTAAGAAATTAATGTTGTACCTACCCATCTTGAAATAATATAATCGAAATACCTACAAATGTTCCAAAAAATGTTCCAACAAATGTTCCAACAAATACCCATTGAAGCAAAAGCTCACACACAAGCTCTGCTTCAGTGAGCCATATTTTTCCATGTTTATTTTACTATTAGTAATTAAGTTATGCTTATGAAAAATGTTATTATTTTTTAAAATGTAGATGTAGATACTTATGTAGGTAGTCTTAGGTAAAATAAACCATTTCATTCATTCATTCATATTTTCTTTGGTAATCTAATTTTTGTTAATTTTGAGTTTTGTTTTTCCTACGTGTGGAAATTTGCAGAATATATACTGTTTTTGTTGAGTTCAGTATGTAGGTTAGGTACATATAATAAAGAAATCATTAAATTTAATTTTCACATTTATTGAGATCCTTAGTAAGTCACTAACGCCCCCCAGTGCCAATAATTGGAAAAAAAGTATGCCAGCTACTGGCAATTTATATGCCAATAATTAGAATATTTGGTGGGCCAATGTTTAGACAGAAGTGCAAATCACTAGGCTATTTGACATTTTCCCTTTTTATTACAAATTATTCATCTAAAGTGAACAAATTTATAGTAATATGCATTGGGGTGTGAACTTCAGACATTAAACTAACTTGTGTTAAGGTATTTCTTTCAATAACCCCATTTGTTGAATTTTTACAGTAGAAGAAACCAAATATGTACCTTAAAGTGCCAATCACTGGGTATTTTACCCTAACTACAATTCTGGATTGCAACATTTAGAAATCAGCACCGTGCGTGTTCAAAAAATGTTTTCTTCTAATGATTCCGAAAATGTTACTTTTAAATAGCAGTCTGTTTTTTTGCAATTTCATTGAATTCTACGTTCAAAGTTACGGGTAGAATACGTGCACTTCCATATAGCCAAAAGTACTAAACACTAAATTTTCTTTTATGTCGAATTGGTTAAGAAAAATAGACACAAATAAATTGATAAATTAAAAAGTTATTTTTAATATGTGGAACATTAAAAATGCAAACAACAATAAACAGAACAACAAAAATGTAAAACAAAAAGTAGAGCATTTCGATTTAAGTACACTTTGCATTTAATATTCTAAATGGCAAAAATGTAGGAAACAAAAACAAAACATTAATTCTATAATCTAATTTTTATTAACATAAATAAATTATACATTAAATACATCAGTTTTTCATAGAACTTCTTCCTGCCCAAAATTTAATTAAATGACACAATAGGAGCAGGTACTGTTGATTCCCCTTAAATTTGTTGTATAATTTTATTTTGCGAAACAACTTCCACATAATTAGCGTTCTCAGTTTCTTTAACTCGATACAATGAAATTGGTATCTGCCCCATGTTTAAAAATGCCCTTTTGTGAATCTGGTTTTCTCCCTCATTTGCGGTTTTGCTCAGATTAACTGCTTTGTTTCAAGAAACAACATAGTAGAACAAAATTGGAAAAGAATAATACAAAACTTATAACCGTGTCACAGTCTGATTACTGGTAACATTCTTCGTTCTGCAAGATGTTAAGTAAAAATTGCCGCTACAACTTAATTTATTACTCCTTTGTTTAAGGATTCAATTTATATAGTACCTAATAAAGGCATTGTGATCTATGTAGAAGCTTTGCGACATTAAGTACTGTATGGTATCTCCGACTGTATTTTCACTAAACTTTACCTTGCCTATATTCAATTCTTTATCAATGGAACAACCCATATATTATTACATTTTTAGATTCTATAATGATTTTCCTGTGGATTATACAAGATATTTTTTTCTAAACTACATAATTATTCTTCAGTTACTAGATTCTTAAAGATCTTTGTGGATGGACAGAAATTTTGAAAATGAAAGATCTTGAGACACGATAAGTACGCCGATAAGTGGATGAACAAGAAAAATTCGAGAGTCAAGTATCACTGCAACATGTTATGCATGGCCAAAAATCCTAGGTCGTTCTCAAATCTGTACACCCTGATTATTTCCTTCTCGTGCTCCCTAATTTCTTCTTCCTCTTTGTATTTATACTCCTTGAGGTAATGTTTCAATATCTCTGGCAACTTCAGTTCATTCACATCTTCATATAGCACGTGGTCAAGAATGGCCACTCTGCTTAAATGCAGCAGTGACAACGGGAAGATTTTGTTCAGGGGGTGAATAAACTTTGGCCTGGAACACAGCCAACAACAGCAATCCTATAACAACAAACAAAAATAATAAAAAAATCGTACTAGAGAAAAAAGGGAAATTGCAGTATCTGCCTGGAATACAGTCGTAAGGCTGCCCAGATTTACGCCCTGGACATTTGATAGCAATGCCAATCGCAGTATTGGACACATTTGTGTACCAAATGGTTCCATCCTGTTCTCTTAACTTTTGTCCATTACACTCCACTTCCTCTGTCCGTCTGGTTACCCAACAAACATTGTGGAAGTTAAGGCGCGTCCGACAGCGACTTATGTATTGAAAAACAAGGGTAGCATTCTAGGGTTGAATGACCCCATATTTTTCTTCGCATTCTGTGATTAATTAATTATATTTTCGACTATATATGCGTTAATTAATAATAATAGTCATGCTACACTAACGGGTAAACACTGTAGAGGTGCTTATTAAAAAAATGTATGTGTCTTATACAGGGTTGCCCGAAATTAGCGTGCAATATTTTACCAGCGTGTTCTGTGATCAAAAATAAGACAAAAAACTCCTATGAGGGTATACCGAAATATGCTTCGCAATGGAGCTATAGCTTTCTAAAAGAGAAGGTCTGAAGACGTTTCCTTCTAAATATCTTCGAAACAAGTCCAGTTAAAATTATGAAATTTTATGGAATGTGTACTTAAGTACCAAATGCTGAATCTTTTGCTGTAAACATAATTTTTAAAATTTAACAGGGGCGTCTCAAATCTGGGGGTGGTGGAGGTAAGATTTACCCCAACTTTTTCCAGAACATGTCGTTTTCAATTTTTCCGGAAATTTTTCTATAAAAATTTGCAACTTCAGAGTTTTTTGCAAAAAAAATGTGCTCCTGTCTCGTTTAAGTATACAAACGAAGTTTTCCACTTCTAGTAGGATTTTTTTGGGCATGCGGCGAAATTTTTAAATCGATTATGCTCGATAACGGTGCCTCCTATCAAAACGAGACAGGAGCACATTTTATTTGCAAAAAACTCTAAAGTTTCAAATTTTTATGAAAAAATTGAAAACGACATGTAAAAAAAGTTGGGGTAAATCTTACCTCCACCACCCCTAAATTTGGGACGCCCCTGTTAAATTTTAGAAATTTTGTTTACAGCAAAAGATTCAGCATTTGGTACTTACACATTTCATAAAATTTCATAATTTTAACTGGACTTGTTTCGAAGATATTTGAAAGGAAACATCTTCAGGCCTTCTCTTTTAGAAAGCTATAGCTCCTTTGCGAAGCATATTTCGGTATACGCTTATAAGAGCTTTTGGTCTTATTTTTGACCACAGAACACGCTGGTAAAATATTGCACGCTAATTTCGGGCCACCCTGTATACATATCTTTAAAACTTAATGCAGAATTCGAAAATGGAAGAAAACATGGCGTGTTATGGCGCGTTAGAAAGTTATTGTTCATTTACTGTTTGCAAAACTGGCAACAATAGGCCATCTAAATAAAATACGTAGAATACATAGAATTGAAATTCGCAATAAAGAGTGGGAGGTTACTTTTAAAAGAAGCAACTAAAGATCAACTTCAGGTACAACCGTGAGTGCTAGAACTTACGATTCCTTTTATCAGACTTATTAATATAACTCCCAGACACAGAATTTCATATTTGAATTAACCCTGTCAATCTAAACAACTTTTTTCTTTGCGACTTCTCGATTGATACTAGAATAATAATATTCTACGGGATATTCTATATTGGTAATATTTATATTTTTTTAAGTATGTACATATGTATGTGTTGATGATGGAGCACTTAATTCGAATTACGTATAACCACCCCCGCCATCTCCGACAAACCGCCCCCATTTATTTTTTTTTCAAATAGCACCCTGTATATCCCCTGAAGGAATATGACTAAGAATCAAGTTCTCCATCCAAGATTTATTTGAAATTAAAAATCGGTCCATCAATGGTGGAGAAAACAGTCTTTTAATTCATTTTTAAGTTTGCCATGAAATTATTAAAACTATTAAATAAGAAGTTTAAACATAAGTTAAAATAATAATACTAATAATGTGGTAAACAGTTGACCAAATGTCCAAACTGGATTCCTTCTGCAGCAACACACATTTCTAACCTGCACAATAATAATTTCTTCTACAAGCCGCTTGTCCACATACTCATATGGCGTAAATAAAGCAGGCATTTCACAACACGAAACTACTTTTCAGTTAACACAAATTAACTTCGACAAATTAACTTCGACGGCAGCCGCTAGTCATTTGTTTATCAGTTCCGATAAATGTTAATAATTCCATGGTCGACTTAAACATAAATAAAAATCTGTTTTCTCCACCATTGATGGGTCAATTTTAAATTTCAAAAATAACTAGGGGCGGTATGTCGGAGACGGCCGCCCCAGGTGGAGT
Organism: Xestobium rufovillosum; assembly: GCA_963966045.1. Taxonomy (NCBI): domain Eukaryota; kingdom Metazoa; phylum Arthropoda; class Insecta; order Coleoptera; family Ptinidae; genus Xestobium; species Xestobium rufovillosum. The sequence continues at coordinate 18,420,482 of OZ014504.1, forward strand.
AGTTACGTTCTTCGGGTTATGTACTCCTTCAAAAACACTACAAAGCTGTTTTTGTTCCATTTCGTTATCTGTTATAGTTTTAGAGCTATAACCTGTGTAAAACGTTCTGGAACACTCTGTATACCCACGGTTTTCTATTTCTTTAAAAAACCTGAAAAAATGTTTACTGCAATTTTTCATGAAACTGCACGTTTTGCCGTCAAATCACATAACAAACAGCTTTTAATCACAGTTTTCAATGAAAAGTCCATCTTTGTTAATTTCTAAAAAAATGTAATTTTTGATCAGAAAAGTTTTGTCCGACGTGTTTCTAGTCTTCGTATACAAGGAAATACATGTCTAAGTCAATTTTCGAGATGAGGCAGCATGTTAGTATCTAACTTTCTATCCAAAATACTTAAGTAAAAGAGCCGGCAATATTAACGGGTATATGATCGTTACTACAGACCTTTTCCACATAAAACGAAAGCTTACAGTCACCTCAAAACCGAATGGATAGGTTGCCTTGATTTCCATGGCCGTAAAGTTGTTTTATAAAAAAAAATCGTATTTTTTTTAACAAAAAAAAATGATAAGTTCGACAAAAAAAAAGTGCACTGCCGTGTAGAGGATGGTCATCATGAGAAATTGGTATAGGGTTTCCACCTTACTCGTGGACCCTCGGTGGCCGCGTGTAAATAACCCTCATTTTTTCAAAATTAAATATTCTTCAATACGTTACCTCAAAAAATATATATGGTTGCCTCGATTTTGATGGCCGAAAATGGTGGCAACCATCATCATCAAAGTCTAGCGCGCGCGAGCCACACGCCACGAACGCATATAGGTACCGGCGAACGCTTGTTTTGTTTTACGGTGTTCTTAAGAATTCGACACTTCTGAAAATTGTAATGTGACATTTGTGGCCACGTTTCGCAGAAGAAATTATAAGCAGAACGATGTAACGCACTTTAGTTCAAAAAATCATTTTTGTTATATCCCTTCGGTAATTTGAATCAGAAAAAATACAACATGAATAAGCCGTGTTTCGTATGTGGGGAAACAGATGAGAAAGTGCTCAACTTTAATGACGAGCATCTTGAAAATTGCGGGAACAAAATTGCGTTCCGGAAACACAAGAACCACAATACGGTGATTTGATTTTGGTACCCGAATCGATCGATTGTGTTGGATACCACTCCGCTTGTTACAAAAATGTAACAATTTTGAAAAAAAAACTTGTCGAAGAACAGGTACGCTTATTTATTCATGAATCTTGAAATTCATATTCGACTAACCTTCACGTAAAAATATAGAAAATACGCTAAAAAGCTCTGTCGTATTTTTTCTTATTATTTGTTTAAACAATTACATAACTTCTTGACGCGATGCGACCAGTCATTATATTAATTTTTAATAATTTCCAAGGGAAAAGAATCATCGTAAACCGTTCGAATCTCGCTATAAGTGGCCCGCGCGTCAAGTCTGAGGTGTCGCATGAGCTCGACATTTGATGATGGTTGGATGGTTGCCACCATTTTCGGCCATCAAAGTCAAGGCAACCGTATATATTCTTTGAGGTAACGTTTTGAAGAATATTTTCACAAATTTTCAATTACAGGAACGGTAATATTTAATTTTGAAAAAATGAGGGTTATTTACACGCGGCCACCGAGGGTTTGCGTCCACGAGTAGGGTGGCAACCCTATACCAATTTCTCATGATGACCATCCTCTACACGACAGTGCACTTCTTTTCTGTAGAACTTAGCATTTTTTTTTTGTTAAAAGAATTACGAATTTTTTTTTATAAACAACTTTACGGCCATGGAAATCGAGGCAACCTATCCATTCGGTTTTGAGGTGACTGTAAGATTTCGTTTTAAGTGGAAAAGGTCTGTAGGAACGATCATATACCCGTTAATATTGCCGGCTCTTGGACTATTATAAGATGGCCCTACAATTCTTTGAATTATTCTTTCTAAATTTTTGTAAATGATAGCATTGATCATAAAAAACTCCAAGTAATAGTTCATATTTTTCATTGCAAATTTGCTGTGGACACATAACGTACCTACTAGCTGCGGGAACCATTCTTTATTTCTACAAAAAAACTCAACTCATAACCCAGAAATGATTATTTTAGTTACTTGGTCAAATTTCTAACTTCAAAGTTTTAAGTGTTAAGTGTTTAAGTAGCATTTACGTTAACTTTCATCACAAATTGAATTCCAATTTCCAAATTCCATTGTTTGGCATACACCTTTATATCTAACCATTTACATTCAAAATTCAACTTTAAATTTTCCAAATTCGTCCTTGAAGTCTTACAAGGTCAAGCAAATAAGTATGCCAATTCGCTCTGAAATTACCATGCCCATTTCGTATTTCACGCAACGCCGACATAAACGCACAAGAAAATGTTTCCAAATTTCCTTGAATTATTGGTAGTTGGTGCAAGAAAGACTTGGGTGCGTTTAAATTTCCTTTCAATATACATATTTCAATTCTATTTGTTAGTAAAAATATCTTCCATACAACAAATTTGACACAACAAACTGGCAATGTAAATACTTTTTCACTTACACAACAAATTGAAGCCTAGGTATGTGAAATTCAATGTAAGCTTTAAAATAGACAGTCAAACTCAACGTATTAACAATGATTGTAAAACAACTGTATTCGAGAAATTAAACTTACATCAGCATGTTCCAGCCAGTCGAAAATGTCACAAGGACATGAGTTCTGGTTCAATGCGTTAAAACCAAACATATAAATTGCTCGCCGAATACCAACATGTAAAGATTTCGCGCATTCTCTGTAGGAAACAAAAAAGCATCCTTCTCGTACCGAATACCTGGCCAGAAAGGTATTATCTGGCATGTCAAGCAAGAGCTTTTCCGCGGCTAGTTTTTCCATCTTTCCCCAATAAAAACTGCATTTTTTAACATCCAACAAATCAGGCACAGAATAATTGATGTAGCTCTCGCCAATTATTTGGGGAAACATCAGATTGAAGTGCGGGCGGAGAATTCTAGCTCGGTATTCCATTTGGGAAAATATAAGCTGCACTATTGCTTTAATTAAAATACACTGAACACTATAACAAGATGAATTCAAGCAGCAAAAAATTCAAACGGTGCTGCACGTTAGGGGTTGTGGCTCGTCTGAATTCTAACGACTCTATGGTACCAGTAACCAAAATACCACATGATGCTACCTAATTGACCCAAAAGCTTATTGCTTTCTAGGAAAAATCTAGGTACAGAGACAAAAACATATTTTTGAAATATTATCCATTTCTTCCATCAGTTATGACAATAACCGAAGCAGCATAGGATAATACCCACCAGAGTAGGTACCCCTACTGGGCAATAAAGTTCATCCTTAAAAGGAAATACTTACCTGATCAAAGAAATTTCAACTAAACCTGTTTATTTAAATTTTCAAACTAAAGCAAATATGCACTAGGGATACAGACTCGTACTTATGCAGGTACCTATACATCATGAGAAACAGGAAATCCGCAAAGAAAAACAATTCTTAAAAAAACAACTTATTTTTGTAAATATCTTATCCTATACAAAACACAAAAGGATAATGCAAATTCCATATTGAACTAACATAAAAATAATTATAAAGTAATCACATCCAAAATCCAGTATACAATATATTTTTAAGCTTGTCAACAACAAAATAATAAAAAACAGAATCTAAGTTTGAAATTACTAAATTGTCAGGGAACTTCACAAGACTCAAATTGAAAATCTTTCCTGTTTTTATAAAACTCCCTTTGTAGAACTGTTTTTTCTACGACCATGAAAAATATGCAATTTATTTTATTAATTTGCCTTCACAAAGTATGTACATATTTATTCAACGCCTTAGAGAATTATTGCAAACTTTCCTTTCGATTGGGATATAATATTATAAGCTTCTCCATCTCCAAAATTTATGGTTCTTGAGATTTTCCTGAACGACGACTTACTACTATTTACCGATCGTACCTTATGACTGTTATTTGGAATGCTGTAGTCTGGAAGGCCACGGTGCTGCCGTTCCTTTCTTTGGTTCTACTGCCAAGTTAAGCTACACAATCGTGTTTTGTGGCGTTAATGGCAGTCCGCCACCGGTCGACGCGCCCTCTATAAACAACAATTATTCCTTTTTTGCCAAAAGTAATCGCGGATAGTCGAATGAAATCCCTTTTCTGGCGGGAAAACTGAAAGAAAGCATCGAAGGCAGAACAGTACACACGTTCACACAACGAACATCACTACAAAACCAATGAAAACGCACGTACACTAAGGGACTAGAAGAGCTGAGATGCGTGATAATCTAGACTCTACGAGATTATTCATTCCACGCTTGATACACAGCTGTGACGGATTCTATGTATACTTTTGTATGTGGTATACTTTGACAAACCAGCTGAAATTGTTGGCCTTCGTACTTTGCAACAAACAGAAATGACAATGTCTTACTTTTCAAAAAACTGCGAAAGTTAATTGAGTACCATCGAATGCTTTAAAGTTACGCATATTTCGTCGGATTGCTGGGAAAATACATTAAGTCAGAAATAATTGTCAATTTTGAATTAGTCGCTATACGCATATTATTAGGGGAAAGGTACAATCTGGTAAAATCCTTCAAGTGGTTCCTTTACCCAAAAATATTATAAACCGCATTATTTTATTTACATTACATTCTCTCTTGACAAGAGAAACACATCAGGTGACTTAATGTATTCTGCTTGTCAAAAATCTGGGAAAATGCGCATACATCGCATCGGTGCGAATACATCATAGTAATTTGACTTAGTGTGTTTTGCTATATTATTATAATTCAAAATGTTTGTTATACTGTTTATAATGATAAGTGTAACATCTCACGAGTCGGAGCGTGGAATGTTAGAAGCATGAAACAAGTAGGGAAGTTAGAGAATTTGAAAATTGAGATGGATAGGTTAGCATTAGACGTAGTAGGTATCAGTGAAGTGCGATGGCCAGAAGCTGGAGACTTCTGGAGCGGAGATTTTAGAGTAATACACACAGGATCTGTAGGAGGAAATTCGGGAGTAGGAATTGTTATGCGGAAAAAGTAGGACAGAGTGTAGAAAATTTCTTACAGCAAAGTGACAGGGTAGTTATGGTTAGGTTAGATTCGAAACCTGTAAAAACAGTAATAATACAGGTATATATGCCCACTTCTAACTACAGTGATGAGGCCGTAGAGGCAGTTTATAGTGATATTGAATATGTGCTAGATTTTGTGAGAGGGCACGAAAATTTAATAATTACAGGAGATTTCAATGCAGTCGTAGGCACAGGGCGAGAGGGCGGAATAGTTGGCCCCTTTGGATTAGGCAATAGGAACGATAGGGGAGTTAGACTGATAGAGTTCTGCGATAAACATAACTTAACGGTCGCGAACACTCTATTTCACCATCATGTTAGGAGATGCTATACGTGGAAGATGCCAGGAGACTTAGGGAGATATCAAATAGATTACATTCTCGTTAGGCAAAGATTTAGAAATCAAGTTAGGGATTGTAGAAGTTATCCAGGAGCAGATATAGATAGTGATCACAACATAGTCGTTATGAAAGCCAATCTTAAATTTAAGATTTTGAAAAAAAGAAGCGGAAGAAGGTATCTTGACCCAGAGAAACTAAAAGATGATGATATGCGCAATAAGTTCGAGAAAAAGACAAACGAAGCACTAAAGGGCACGGGTGGAAATATCGTTAGGGACATAGAGGCAGAATGGAATTGCATTAAAAATAGTTTAGTTTCCTCAGCTAGGGATATTTTGGGTCATAAACAGAATGAAAGTAGGAAACCCTGGATAACAAAACATATTGTGAGTCTAATAGAGGAAAGGCGAAAATATAAAAATAGGTTAGATGAAATAGGGAAACAAATATATAAGGCGATCAAGTGGGAAATTATTCGGAAATGTAGGAAAGCGAAAGAGCAATGGATCGATAATAAATGCAAAGAAGTGGAAGATAAGTTCGAAGTAGGAAAGACTGATGAAGCATATAAAATAATCAGGAGAAATTTTAGAGAAATTGGATCTAGTACCAAAAACATTAGAAATGAGGCAGGAGATATCCTAATCGGAAGTGGGGAGAAGGCAGATAGGTGGAAAGAATATTTAGGAAACTTATATGCGGGACAGGAAGTGCAAGATATATTAGAAAGCGAAAGCAGTGTAGAGGGGGATAACCTAGGGAGTCCTATAATGAGAGAAGAGTTTGAGATAGCACTAAAAAGTTTAAGGAATAATAAAGCACCAGGTATAGATGGCTTGCAGGCAGAAATCTTAAAGTGCGCAGGTCAAGAGGTAATAGATCGTTTATTTAAATTAGTTAGTCGCATATACCTGACAGGCGAGATTCCAGAAGATTACAAACGGAACATCATAGTAGCTTTGCCAAAAAGAAAAGGCGCGGATAGATGCGAAAATTTTAGAACTATCAGTTTAACTTCCCATGCGTCAAAAATTTTAACTAGAATTGTGCAAAGAAGGATGGAGAAAAAGGCGGAAGAAATATTAGGAGAAGATCAGTTCGGATTTAGACGAAATAGAGGAACGCGCGAGGCCATTCTAGCTTTACGAGTAATTATAGAAAAAACGATAGAAAAGAGAAAGAGCGTCTATATAGGATTTGTAGATTTAGAAAAAGCCTTCGACAACGTAAAATGGGGGAAGATGTTCGAAGTGCTGAGAAAGGTAGGGATGAAATACAGGGACAGAAGAATAATACATAATCTCTAAAAAGAGCAAAAGGCAGTTATAGAATGTGAGCAGGAACAAAGGGAAGTAGATATCCGGAAGGGAGTGAGACAGGGATGTGCATTGTCACCTCTAGTTTTCAACTTATATATCGAAGATGCGATCAATATTGTTAAGGAAAGAACAGCCTCAGAGATCAATGTACAGGGCCAAACTATTAACATGCTCAGATTTGCGGATGATATAGCAGTGTTAGCATCTAGCAAAGAAGAATTAGGAGCGGCTTTGAATGAAATGGAAGCAGTTTTGACACAGGGCTTCGGCATGAAAATCAATAAAAAGAAAACTAAAATTTTGGTATGTAGGGGATGTGAAAATAGAACTAAAATGGAAATACAAATTGGAAATCAGAAGATAGAGGAGGTCGCGGATTTCTGCTACTTAGGAAGTAAAATAACTCAAGACGGTAGGAGCACTAAAGATATAAAACAAAGAATGGCGCAGGGCCGAGTTGCGTTTAACAAAAAGAAACAACTGTTATGCTCGAGAACGGTTAATATAGAGACTAGGAAGAGACTCTTAACGTCGTATGTATGGAGTACGGCATTATACGGGTGCGAAACTTGGACAATAGGAGAAGCGGATAGAAAAAGAGTAGAAGCGTTTGAAATGTGGTGCTACAGACGCATGATGAAGATACCGTGGATAGATAAGGTTAGCAATAGGGAAGTATTAGAAAGAGTTGGGGAAAAGCGAAAGGTATGGAAAACAATAAAAAGTAGGAGAGATAGGATGGTAGGACACCTTCTAAGACACAAAGGAATAGTTCGTGACATACTAGAGTCAGAGATAGGAATAAAAAGAGGTAGGGGTAGGCCTAGATTAGACTACTGCTCTCAAATAGTTAGGGATGTAGGATGTTCTACTTTTAGGGAAATGCGTAGGTTAGCTCAGGATAGAAAATAATGGAGGTACGCGTCCAACCAGTCTTCGGACTGAGAACCTTATGACGATGATGAATTGTTATAGTTTAGGTACCATAGCAGCATGGTTGTCACAAACGAAACCATTTAGATCATGATATGCATATCACTCCTGAAGTGAAAGAGATAGATAAACCTATAGGGTTTCTCAGAACTATTTTGAACATGAGAGCAATTAAATTGGATTCTCAATGAAAGGGATAGCTAACGATAAATATTTATGGCTAGCCATAAATATTTGCCCTCCAGACCCTAATTTTATTGCCCAAATTAATAGTTTTAAGAAACCCTATAGGTTTATTGATCCCTTTCACTTAAGAATCCAATTGTATTGCTCTCATGTTCAAAATAGTTCTGAGAAACCCTATAGGTTTATCCATCCCTTTCACTTCAAGAGTGGAGGTGGGTGGGTAGGGGTTGGATATTTATAGCAATGTAATGTAAGATTAGAATTAGATTAATCTTCAACTCCTGAGGATGCTGACGTTGTCAGCGAAACACGTGTCGAGTGTAATTACTGTGTCACTGTCTTTTGGCGTGGGGGGTTAACTTATTAAGAATTCATAGTCGAATTATTTTATTTCGATATAATTAGATACTTTAATTTTTAGTGATTACTGATAATTTCCAGAACTGAACCGTTATTGATATGAAATGAAAAACATACGGAATTCGCCACAAACTTAATTTTTATCTCACAATCCGTTAATCAGATGAGGAACTGGACCGTTCGAACAACTACTCATTGGGCAAAGCACCGTACTGATGAGTCCCAGAAGGACGAAACCAGTTGGTCTGCGGTTTTCCGTACACATTCAAAACATGCAATATTTAAGCAATCACAATCCATTGCTTATATAGATACATATAACTTTTCAGAAATTTGGTTGTATTTATGCTTTTTACCGTGCAAAGCGTAGGTACAACGTAAAATGTCGTTTACAAATGCGAGTTTTTAGCTTCCTAGCCGAGCTAGGTAGCTATTGTGATAGTCGTTTTTTGACCATGGTGTTTTTCATCAAATGTGGACGTTTCAGGTCATTCTAAGACTTTTTGGCAAGGTGGCACATTTCCGTCCGTATGGGTGCGTGTGTGTGTGTAGGTGTGTGTGTGCGTGCGTGCGTGCGTGTGTATGGCTGTTGGCACTTTTGCGAGAAAACGGCTCCACAGATTTTGCTGAAATTTTACATACGTATATCAGAGATGGGTCCATAGGAAACTGACGGGGCGGTTTTTTTAAAGCACTTTTGAGCCAAGATATGGCGTCATCGAACATTTCTTTCAATGAGACCGTATATATTTTTGTATTGCATCGGATAGAGGGTATTTTTCGCTACACGATGTGCGAAAATCGTAATAGGTTGTATAAAGAAAAAATTGAGAAAAAAAATACGACACGCGGGCGCGCGGCAGTTCAGTTGTGGCTGTGGCTAGGAAGCTGTTCTGTCAATGCACTAGTTTTCTGTAGCTTGTAGCTTCTGTTTTGAAGTTCACTACTTGAGAAAACAAGTTGTGGGCTTTGCAGTGAACTTTTAACGCTAACGTCATGTCTTGTCAAGAGTTAGTAGCTTAGGTTTATTGCACTGTAGGGTTACACTCTTAGTTGTTATCTCCAAAAATGACACGTCGCATTTGCTAAAAAATATAAAATGTTTATATTTTGAACGGGTAAAATTTGCAATCAAATTTCTGAAAAAGTAAAATTTCTCAGACATCATGAAGTGGAAAAATTGAGTACGTGTTGATTTTCGTCTACCGTTTCTATGAGGGTAATGCAAAATTTGATCAATTAATTGCATCGTTAGGGCCACAAAAATACGTTGAACTAATTTTTGATTGTTTTGAAGGAAATTTTGTTGTCAGGCAATTTGACGAATGAAACTGACGGCCAGTAAGAGCGCGAAACATAAAATAAAACATCCGCTCACCAACCAATAAATAACTCTGCGTACCCTGATAAGCCAAATTTATATCCCAAGTACAAAATCTACGTATTCGATGAAAGGGAAGCGTCAAATACGTGTGAAGTTGCGAACACGTTCGCTCGCACGTCCTATAGGTTTGCGACAAGTTTCATCGCTCCAAGTAGAGAAATAGCTGAGACACGACACCCCCAAATTAGGGGTGTTTTTTATACCGGCGAAACGGATAGGTTGGACGAGTTAGAGAGCCGATTCGGATACTTCAACTCCTTGGACCACGAGTGCCAACGAATCATTGCCCCGAGGTCGCAGTTATCAAGCGGAATATTTTTTCTCGAAACGCGACAAACGTTAAGGTCAAAAAACTAGAAAATCTATAGAGGCAACTTCTCCTGAAGGGGTAGCAGCTCTAAATTCTCGGTATGTACGGTTCGAAAGAGGAAATTTTGGCGAGTGTTGTGTGGGAACGAAATTTGAAAGAGGCGACTTTTAAGGAAAAACTTAATTTTTGAAAATGATCAATAAAAATTTCGCGCAACCGCTAAATCGACCGCACCCCAATACACAACTGTCACAATTTTAGCTAAATTGCGAATTTTTGACGGCTTTCATCAGAGACCAAGGGGACTTACGTTCTTTCTTAATGTTTCTAGATCCTTTAAAGATTATATTTCGATACACAGATCGTTGCCATCCCAGCTCCTCATACCACATTAAGGTAAATTCGAGATTTTAAGAAAAAAATCAAATTCTCACGTTTAAAATAGATTTTTCTGGGTCTGCGGTGATCGTAAGTCGAAAGTTTTTGCATGGTCGTCGGCCCATTACGACCGCTTGCTTTTCATTTGTTACAGGACGTCTTCTTTGGATAATACAGGTATAACCGTTTTCTAATTTATTTTAATTTTCTAATTTTTTGTATTTATTTTGCAAAATTGAACACTTGAATCTTGCTAGGTAACCATTTCTGCAACTTAAATTACTTTATTTTATTTAATTTTATATGTAGCGGGTCACCAAATGACGTATGCCTGCTAAGAGCAACAGGCGCAATATCATATCTTATAATCCCGGTATCATGCCCATCATGGTGTCCCGCTTTTTTTAACCGATAGTTTTTCTCGTCTAATTCCTAGGCAATACTTTCGTTCAAAACAAAAATTTATCCGGTAAAATTAAAACCTTATCCGTTTAATTGCAGTCAAAAATCTAAAACAAAAATAAAAAATCTAGCCCTGTCGATCGATTTGTTTGTGTTTATCTTTGGTGTTTATACTTCAATATTATGTTATATATTATTATAGGTATTTTCGCTTTCAAGCAAAGTTTTAAGGTTTTTTAATAAATAGCTCTTAGTGCAGTACCTAATAACTGGCACAAGTAATTTTTAGTAAACACCATGGTATTATCGGTATCTTATCCATTCAAATTAATGAAGTATGAGGATACGGATAAAAACTGGTCCAAGCAGCACTTAACTTGAAAAGAATTTTAAAAGCATCTTTTCAGGATATTCAGCATTAAACCAACCTGACGATTATCCTTCTTAGAAGCCTTTAGTTTTAAACCAAGTATTAATCTTCTTAGAGTACACTTTGCACATAACGATAAATAAGTTGATGAAACTAAAAAAAAAATAATTCTTGCCGTACTAGTAATACCACGTAGATCCCCCAGAATTTGTAGAAGTACATACATACTTCAATACTTCAATATTGAAGTGCATGATTGATATCTCGGAAATTGGTCCAGACAAACATGAATTGAATACATTATTTATCTATACACCACCACCAAAACAAGACCCCCAAGGATGGTTCTTCTTTTTCTTTTATGTAAGACGTGCCCTCAGTAGGCCTGTGCGAAATGATCGATTAATTAGCAAATAATCGATTAATTGATTATTGGGTCAATTTTACTGATTAATTGATTATTAGAGTCAATTTTATAGATTATGTAAATAGTCAATTAATCGGTTAAATAATCGATTATATTAATCGATTATTTGATTAATCGATTATATTAATCGATTATTTTGGTAAACGAATCTTCCCTGCGTCCAGAGTTGCCACCTCAGAGGAAAATAAACTAACTCTCGGGTGTGCCAATGGGGGTGTTGCGATTTCCGGAACGAGTACTTGCGGGAAGATCCTTACCACCTCGGCTCGAATAATAAGGTAGATTAATCACATTATCGATTACCTAATAAAATAATCGATTACTCAAACAATCGATTCATTTAAATAGTTGATTAATCAAACAATCGAATAATCAAAATTATCGGTTATTTTTCGATTTTCGTACGTTATTTCTATCAGGTGCGGTTCGTTCAGATAAACTCTTGTCAAAGGGAAAAATTACACCTCATAACAGTCATAAATTGTAAAGAAGCATGTTTAAATGCGTATGGGTTGGATTGTTGGAGAAAATATAAGTTTTATTGTTGATATAAATTACAAATGCATGTAGATTTCAATAAATTAACACCGATGAATTTACTTTCTCCCAGTTATTGTTTTTTATCAATTCGCGAAGTAACCTTCTAGTACTGCACCATTTCCATGAAAGCACAGATAATGAAAATAAGCAGCCCAGACTGAGCTGATTAATTAATGAATTTAGTGATGCATACTCAATACGAGACTGCCTTTATAGGTTAAAAGGTAATCAGCCAGGTAACTAACTCCCTTAGCAAGTCCATTTAGTAACTGCTATATTACCAACTCGAATGTATTTACATAATGCATATTTAACAGGAATGCAGTACAGCTCAGGAATTACAAATTACATCATAGGTAGCAAAACCAACTTGTGATATGATATGGAAATTAAATGATCCTTTCGCAATGGAGAGAAACACCGGATCTAAAAAAGCAGGCATAAAAGTTTTACAAAAATGTTAAACATCATCTCATAGCCCAAATGCTGCATTTGAATTTCTACAGAGTTGTACCGCATCGCAATAAGCAACAAAGGCAATTTTAATATTCTCCAGGACATCCCATATTTTAGTTGTTTTTTGAATACCACATTGAATTATAAATACATATAGGTAAAGGGGAAAGTTTGGAATTGCCATTTTAAAATCTATTTTGTAACGGACCTTACCCCACCCTTATATGTTTCTTCTCACCTGTCTATCTACCTGCTCAGCGCTGATTAATTAAAATTTACACTGTCGAAGTGACCACGTGATCGTCTATTACCTACCTTGTGTTACCTATGTCATTACAGGCCCCCATTACTTTGATAAGAAAGAATCACAAATAAAGTTAAGACATCAAGATTTATTCATATCTTTCAAAGTGTTATTAAATTATCTTGATACAAAATCAGATTGATTACCATTTGCATTAATCATAAATACAAAGTGTTTAGTATTCTCTCTCGAGATGCAAAATGTATTTATTACATTTTATTAGTAACTTAACACGATCTTAAAAATGCGACTGCCTCTCTCAAGTTCTAAAAACCCTATATGCTCGTCCCTAACTAACTTTCCCCGGGTCATCCTATACGTTGCCGTCTGGAGTTCAACCTTTGATAGGTTTGTTTACCTGCATTCCAGTGAGCTCAACTGTCGCGAAAACAATCTATTGAAATAAAATAGAGATTCTAAAATACGATTTATCACATTTCTTAACAATGAGGATTATAATAACACAGACTGAAACTCGAACTGAAATCAATTAACTTAATTGCTGATGAAGATTCAGCATTTGCCAATTAGATAGCAGGGCAACGAACAACTAAAACAGGCAATAGCAACACTTGAAAAGTAACACGAATTATTAGCATATCATTCGGTGTTGTATGAGGTGTTGCATATACCAAGCTTTAGACGCAACCCAACCGAAAGAAATCAATGATCGTCAGATCTGGTGATCTAGGAGACCAGGCCACGGAATTCAAACCCTCGTTTGAACATTTAGTTAGTAAAAATCTTTGGTAAGTGCACCAGCATTGGTTCAGCGTATATGTTATGCTTAGGAAAATAATCTTTATGTTGGTTGGTGTACTTGAAGAGAAACTTCTAAAACACTGTATCTGCATATAACCGCCTCATTTGTTTCGCCGCCTCTACCGCGAACTTTTAAGTTATTTCTGGCCTTGCGCCTGTCTTAGGCAAGTATCGGCGGTTGCGTATTCTTGGACGGTTTCGGAGAAATAGTCCATCAGAACTTGCGTGGGGTGAGGTCAGGCTTTTTCAAATTAACACAGACGGACGGTCAACTTAATATCAAATGTTGGAAGTACCTATTGCTACCAGTTGAAGATCTGGTCAACAAGTATAAAATTCTAGCTCGGGACATCTTTTTTTTATATGCACGATGACGATATGATGGCATATATAGATGCGCTTTAGAAATCATTGGATCGACTTTCATGATTTTTTTTTGTATTAACTGAAATCACGAAGGCTATATAAGCTTCAAATTGCATGCTTTCTGAATGCGACAGAGAGGAAAAACCAACAAAACAAGGTATTTTTTCCGAAATTTCAAAGTTCTGTAAATATTTCAATTTTGGTTCCAAAGCTCCGATGTTGGAGGTAATCTAAAATTTTAAGTTTTTATTGTAACTAAGTAGTTATTGTTGCATGTTTAGGGTTAACTTCTCTACGACTGCCGTTCTAGTCAAAAAAAAATATGCCAGCTAAATGTAAGCCTTTTAAACCGATACTACGAAATTATAATAAATTATTAATCCAAAAGCAGTCAACAATTATACTGCCACTTTGTGATGTTCAATCTGCCTCTTGTCTTCTTTCATCCCTAAGCATTAAAAATAACTTTGAACCATTCATATCGGCGACATTGGAAGATATTGGAATCTATTTTCTTCGGTTGACAATAAGTTTTTACTTTGTTTCTGTTTTGTTCAAAAAGACTCAAATTTGCATGAAAATTAATCACTCAATGAGTTCCCCTCGTTGGAAATTCCCTTCTAGACATCCAAAACGTTCCGGGCATTTTGCCGCGGAGAAGTTATCCGAGTATTTTTGTATTCGGATACTGTATTCGAATACATTGTCGGTATCAACAAGCTGTATTTCAATACTTTTACCATTTTGTATTCGTTGTCCGTATCCGTATACAGAAAATTAAGTCTGCACCTGCTGACAACATGCCGACGCACTGTGCAACCATTTAGGCCAGGCAAATTAGGGTTTGAATCGGAACTAATTAACCTAAAGCTAATTTTCTCAGGAAATGTAGTTAGTGGTATGTAATACCTTCTGTGAAAAACCCCCAAAAATTCAAGTGTCGGAAGACCCTGAAAATTGCTGAAAATGTTTATTATTAAGGAAATTTTCGGTTTCATTTGTATAACTTTATTTTGGTACACGCTTTGTTTATTTTGTTATACAGGTTGGTCAAATGTTAATGAGCAAAACCTCAGAAATTGATAGAAATCAAGAAAATCGTAGGAATATTCTTAATAAACATGTTTTGAAAAATGCACAATTTCCGGGATACAGGGCATTTATCTAATAATTATTATTATTCTACAATTCGTTATGACTAAAACAGCAGTTTTGATAACATTGTTACACCACAATCCCCACCAGCAAGTTCTTGTGATTTGTCACTTTGTTAAATAATATGGAAATGTACCTAATTATTTAAATAATTTGGAGGATGTCATGAGATTGAATTCTGGCCACTATCTTTTAAATCAAGCAAAATATGAAAAAGTGATAAAAGTTGAGTAAGGAATCAAAGGTTCCAATCTATAGTCAATGGCGTGGTATGAAAAAGTGCGGGTGGGGTAAATGGTACGCGTGTACCAAATATTAAAATTATATCAATTAGAAAATTGAGGATCTAAATTGAAAAATGAAATTGTGCATAAGTTTATTAAGTGCTGTCGATTTCCGAAGCCTTGTTCTTTAAATTTCGATGACACTGTATGTGGTGATAATATTAAATCTTCATCTTCACAAATGCGATCAGCATCCTTGCTTGTGCAAGACATCACCTCATTGCACTGACCACATTGGATGATTGGATTGAGCCGTGTACTACCCCTGTCAGGAACACACGCTTCCACAGCCTTCCTTGCAGTTGCAAAAGAGTGGCATTAGGGACAAATCGGGTGCTCGTACCCATAAATTTCAACACATCAACTTTATAGCTTTACTATCCAGCACAAACACTTACCTCATGTCGTTATTTTTTTTAATTCCACCAAACTTAGTTTCAATTTATGGTCGACTGCAGAGGCCAGTTATTTTCACACTCTGTTTATAGAATATACTTGCTTCTTCAAAAAAATTGTTTCTTTTGAAGGTTGCATACCAAGCAAATTTTCCGTGGTATCGCATCCAGGCAGAGCATAAAATGCAAGTACTGATTCGACATTTCCATTACAAAGTTGAGGTTTCACAATACCGGTGAATCGATGATCATTTCCCTTTTTTCGTTTTCGAAAGAATCAAACATCCATACTTGAAGATGATGAAGAAGGGCAAGTACCTCAGTGCTATACAACAATTATTGTATTCTTAGGCCCGGTAATATTAACTGCAGTTTTCGCTATTACCGTACCTGTGCTTGAATTGCAGCAATGTTAACGTCCTTGATATGGCTGATTAATTTTGCGGATAAATATATCTTTATTTGAATTATTCAAGAAAATTCAGATTTCTCGATAGTTGCAGTAGTCATAGACAATAGATCAACAACAGCTGCTCTACCAAAGCCTCGTCGTATTTTTTCCTATTTTGTAGTTTTTCGTCGATAGTCATCGAACACGGCAATAACAATTTGTCAGTAATGAGATTTTACATACGTTTCGTACCGAGAGCATATTTCAGAAAACTGGTAGGCGTTCGCAATACAACTACATATATGCACCAGATTTCCCCCATCTTTCACATATTTTAAATTCATCTTGCCAATATATTTCATGTATTGGACTTATAAACTTTTAAGAGCTGTAGGTTTTATTAAGTTTTCTTAACTATTCGCCCTGAAATAGAGTCGTTGGAAAAGTTGACATCTCAAATTGGAAACATTCTTTTAATTCCTTTTCAAAGGTACACTATTAACATACAAAATTGTCAATAGCACTGAGCGAAATGCGCAACCGCAGATACATTGCGCGACATTTTTAGAGCGCAGATTGTCGACCGATTTTCAAGGTCTTCCGACCCTCGGATTTGTGGGGATTTTTTACAACACGTTTTACAGATATCAAACAACGTTTCCCCAAAAAATCAGCTTTAGGTTAATTGAAGGGGTCGGTGCAAAAAGTGGCTAAGTCCATATTTTTGTGAAACTGAGTTAAGTATAGCCATCTACCCAAATTTGTCCGTACTATCGACTGGTGAGGTCAAATTCGCGGTAAAAAGTAGATAACTGCATGAAAACCCATATGTGTGATGCAGAACTGATCGTCATTTCAGTGCAAGAAGTTGCTAAGTATCAAAAAGTGGCTAATTCAATGGACTTAGCCACTTTTTGACCTAGACATACGAAGTAGTTATTAAAACGGCAATGCAATTTTATTTGTTTCTTGGCCGTTTTGCTCAATAATTACTTACGTTCAAGTTTGATTAGGGGTAGGGGCAGTTTTCATCTTTCTAGAACCTTAGTTAATTTGCTTTGCACATCAGAAAATAGCACTTCCAAGGAAATATCTACATACCAAATTGTATTAAAATCGAACGAAGTTTTTCCGAATTAATTGAAGAAAACATGTTTTTTAATAAACTTTGAAGTTTCATCATGCTCAAACGAAGCGCTTTGGTATATAGATACGTGTGGTCTAATCCATTTATTTTGGCCCCAATACCCTGAGGTCCACGGAATTTTGGGACAGCCTGTATACGAGTAGATTTGCTCGTCATGTCTTTTTATATTTTTTTGCTATATTTTGGTTGTTGCACTGCGTTTTTTATTCAGTAAAGCGAGCCGTAAAATGTTTTATCTCTTTAACAAAATATAGTTCTCTTTACAGCTTCAGTTTTTTTATTTTTCCTATCATTATTGATTGCAAAAACTTATATTTTATCTTTTAATCAGCAGCTGCCTCAGAAAATTAAACAAAAATGTAGAATTTCCATCGTTCTTAACGTAATTTTCTAAAACTTTCTCAATTATTGACCATTTTTCACCCAAAAAGTGGCTAAGTCCAAATTCAAAAATCAAATTTCTGTGAAACTAAATAAGTTTTTCAGTGTATAATTTAGGTTATTATATTCATTGCAGGTACTACTTTACATTAAAAAAATACTAAACCTCCTAAACAGTACATAATAGAAGTGGGAGTATATTGATACTTTCATTATGCAATAACTCGAAAACATGGAAATGTGACTTAACCACTTTTTGCACTGACCCCTTCAATTAGTTCCGATTTCGAACTGTTTTTGTCCTATTTTGCCTGGCCTAATTGTATATGAATGCAATATTACAACTCTACCTGTACAAACTTGTTACGGGCGAAATCAAATTATCAAGGAAAAACAAAAGCCCTCAATTTTGTTTGGAAAGCTGGAACTGGACAATTTCAAGAACTGGACTTTTGTATCTAGAAGAGTTTTGGTTGGTCATGAAGCCGCTATCAGATAGGTTAGATCTGTGATCTGTTACGGGTTGAGAATAATACCGGTTTTGAGTATTTGCCATCAAATTTGCTTTCTCTAGTCAACAAATATGAAATATTTTTCATACAAATTAAATTCAAATATGGGGGAGATTATCTACATGATATTAATTAAATGGCAAATAACCTAATGAAAAGTAACTTAATCCGGTGTTCCATTAAAGTATCCGAATACATATATTTATATTTAGGTACAAAACATCCATACTTCGTATAGTGTGTCCCCGGATGGGCCTAACTTTACCTGTAAACTTTTTTCAATCGCATTTTTAGAGAAACAGTCATGCTTCATAAAAAGTATTGCTGTTTCTGAATATTCCTTAGCAATATTTTCAGAAATAAAAAATAACGTATAGGGAGTTTAAGAAATAAGTAAACGTCCCAAGGAGCATTTAGAGGCACATGATGGGCTCTGGGTCGACACACGATCTCGGACACGACACATTTCGAAGGCACAGTGCCAACACAGTGCCCGCATTAAGTAGTAAATGTGTCCAAAATGGTGATGAAAATGTGTCCTAAATTGAGACTAGTTAGGCACCAAAACTGTGTCTAACTCATGCCTTCTTTGTGCCCGATATGTTCACATTTCTGTGCCTAAATTATTACTAAATAGAATAATATTGGGCACAATAATTGTATATGCATCTCTCTTAGAACTTAGAATGATGGGAAGAAGTATAAATATGGGGCGACTGTCTGTTGTTACACTACACATAACCTAAAGAACATACTCAAATAATGATGCATTCTGAAGTAACTACGCAGAAAATACTAAACGAAGGCAACTTTTTGGTAAAAACTGGATGACATACTTAAGCAAAATAAAAGCGCCTCCATAAAAACCTCTATTTGTCCAGGTATAAAAAATTTTGTGGTAACCTAATTTTTGCAAGGTACACATTTTTATCCAAAGTTTCTATTTATTTACACTTCTTTATGCTTAAATGGCAAAAGGACAGAAGTTTACCACATTTCGTTCCTTATTAGATGAATTTTTTCAAAAACATACTTCGCTTTTGAATTTTGAACCAATATGGACGCCTTTGAGCAGCAACAAACAATGGCTGATTTGAAGATGGTGTCTAAACAGAGCTTTGTGTCTATATTTTAGCCAAATTGTGACTAATGGCTTTCCATTTAGTAACATTGCTACCTGTGGTACATTTTAGACTCCTGTGCACAAAATTGGCCTGAGTTGTTCCTGAAATGTTGTTAATATGACACATTTCATTTAAGACGCAATTCAGGAACAAAATTCTAAAATGTGCCTAATTTGTGAAAATCTAACCTAACTTTAAACTGCTGTTTTAGTGGAAATTACTAGGCCAGAGACAAACTGTCTAGGTACAGTGCTAGAGAGCAAATAAAGAGTACCTACTTCATAGCCTGTGTTAAGTATTTATACTGTTTATTATGTAATATGTATAATTATACCTATATTAAATATCATATTTTGTTATATTATTTATTATAGTTTATAGCTATACTTTTACAACTTTTTTTAACACTTTTCACTATCCTCGAGTCACAAGAGCTAGCTATAATGGGTGATAACATCTTTCAGAAGTAAGGTTAGGTTATCGAATGGAAGAGGTTGTGTTCACCTGGACACATCATAGAAACATTTCAGAATTATGTGCTTAAAGAGCGACCATTTAGAAACATGAATGTCCGTTTAGATGCATTTTGGTTACAAAAAGGTCTCGAAGAATTTAAACACATTCCAGGCTCATTGTTTCTAAAGTGTGTCGACACAGTGCGTCTAAATGGCGTCCTTTGATTCCAAGTAGACAAATAATGGTTACATGAAGGGCACAAATCTCTGAAATGTAAACACTTGGGCACGGCGACTTATTGGACACAAAAACTAGTTCATGTGTCGACACGTAACCTAAAATTGTCACCATTTGAACACAGTGCCTACAAATGACACAAATTCCGGTTGCCGTGTCGACCCATTACGGGCAAAATATTCGTGTGTCCATTATCAGGCACACTTTGCTCCTTGGGGTAAGTTTGTGTCAAGAGTAAAGTACCAGTTATTTAATGGGATATTAAGAATGCTGCAAGAAAAAGTTGTTCCTAAGTTCAATAAAAGTTCAGATATGAAATTTGAACATTGTATCTCAGAGTTGATTTTTTGCGTTCGTTGTGATTAAAGAAATTGTGTAAATTCATCAATACTGGATATTTTCTACTGAAAAGTTCAATTTGCAAAGCTATACGATATTTCATATATACCACAACATTTTAGTAAATTAATTTGTAGTTGCTCTAGAGCAAAAATTTCTGATTACATTGAAGTTTTGTTAATCACCAAATACCGAATCATATCGATATTGAGATATAACGTTCAAATTTCTTATCTGAATTTTCTCCTGTGGCATTTTTAATTTCCTCTTAAATAACTGATACTTATATCGCTCTTAGCACAATTTCATGTTTCCTTATTTTTTAACCGCCGTATACGTTATTTCTAAATTTTGACAATGACTATAAGGATTTTTCAGAAAAAAACAAATTTTTTATGAAGTACCTATGACGTTTTCTCTTTAAATGCGAAATAAGATAGTCGACAAGGGTATAGGTAGGTCCATCTGGGAACCACTGTATCGTATCCATCTATGTGTATCCGTATTCAACTCTGATTATGAACCCAACAGTGGAATTATACGTTTCAAAGAATATTCCAAGAAATTTTGTTGAATTCAGCGAATAGGTATATAAAATAGTATCTTTCCCATTAACACCAGCTAACAAATATGATTTTAGTCTGGTTCGTATTCGGGTCTTGGTTCTTCTGTTTAACGAATAATATTTAGGTTGACACTGTATTTTTCCATTCTAAGCAGATCCTTACGAGACGAGTAGGTATATCATAAAACTATGCATACCGGGAGGTGATTCTTACAGTAACATATTTTCATAAAAGATGCTATTGAAAGAGACCGGTCTGGAAGCAGAAGTCTTACTCACGCTCGTGATATTGCTCGAAAAGTGCTAGAAAGTGACAAAAATACAGAAGTTCATTTCCTTTATTTTGGTCAGCTGACTTAAAGAGGTAGGTACTACTAGAATGAGCATCAATATTCTAGATCTAGATGAATAGGTACACAAAATTTCCATGGGCATTTCGTTCTTGACCGTCATTGGAAAATATCAAAATTTGTAATATTCATAATTTACAATGTGTCATTACAACGCAAGCTGTGTAAGTACCTACATACCAAAGACATTTTATACTAATAGACACCAAGATCCCATGTATTCGGCAGATGGTTACCTAGAGGAGAGGTTTTATAAATATTTTACTTTCTTAAGGGGCCATGGGATAAATAGTGTACATAACCCTATGGAACGTGTATTCCATGCACTCATGGGATTTCTGCACTCGGCTGCGCCTCGTTCATAAATTTATTTATTATTATTATTTACAAACATATGCGAAGGAATAGCACCAAACTCTTAAAATTTTCTAAAAACGTAGCTCAACTTTACAACCCTATAATACCGCCCTCGTGTATCGCAAACCCCAAAACCCAACCCACACGATGTTGGCTGGTTTATACTCTTGCCAACGCTTCCGTGTCCTAAAAATAGTCTTAACCCCTCGAATCTTGCATTTTCTATTCCCCCATCACTCAAAGTTCGAACATTTAAAGTTTGCTAAGAACGTACTGGGACCCCCGTATCCCGTCACACTTCCAATTCGTTAAACATTTTCAATGTTAAAAATACAAACTGATTATACCGATGCATTTTAATACCAAACAGAAAAGAGATGAAATTGATACATCGAGCGACACAGGGTGATATAATTCGAAGTGCCTTATTATGTCAGCATAAAAAATGCAGCTCCCACAAATTTGGTTATAGGTTAAAAATTTGGTAAGCCGTTACTATCATCCGTAGTTGAAGTTAATCTAAGTTCTGCGATAACGGTACCAGCCACTTGTAATTCTCTGAGTGTTTCATATTTAACTTACCTTTGATGCCTAAAACAAGCACTGGAATGTATTAGTGAATTAACATGACACTTTTTATTACAAGCCACTTGTATCAAGATTTCTGTTAATAGTATATTATACACGAGTTTATAATGAATGCTATTATTACCGAGGATGAAGTTTACAACACGAGCGAGTGAAACGAGCGAGTTTTGTAATCATCCGAGGTAATAATAGCATCATTATAACGAGTTGTATACAATACACTATACGACTATCAAAACAGATTCCCAGAAAGAATTTACCTTCATTTTCCTTCTCCAGTGTAAGAATTAAGAAAGATTCATACATATGCTCTCAAGTATAATTTTCTTGGTTTTTGGGCAATGAATCTAATGAGGCAAGTTCTGCAGCTTCTTTTATTGCTGGTGCTGTTAAAGAAATCTCGTTTTCACTCTCACTACTCATTATATCTTCTTTATTAGAATATGCATTTCAAATTAAAAGCAAACCATGCTGATTTTATTTCGTCCCATTCAAATGGATCACTTAGGTAGGTAGTTTCTCTCTCTAGCCGTTTTTATCACCATGTTTTTAAAGCTAAACAAAAACAATGTAGAGCTCACCCGACCATCGTACTCGGAAATTCGTCATTCTTATTTCTGGTGCGTTTGATTCACGTGTGTTCATCTGCAATGTGTTTCAATAATTATGAAACGACAAGTTGAATTTAGTGATAGTGAATATTCAGAGGAGGATTTCAATTGTTGTATTATTAAAGAGCTTTGAGAAGCTAGAAAAACTTGCGAGAAAGAAGAAGCGAAAGCACAAATATAGACGTAGTTCGCCTTGTAGGTCGCCTTCTGTTTCCAGTAGTAAGTATACGTTAAAAATTCTTAAAATTTATAGATAGAAGACTACATACCCTGGTTCTTTGGCATGGTACTGTTGCATTCCTTCCTAGATAATTTCTAGTGGAAGAAAGAATCATTCTACAGGCTAATTGCCGAAACATTTTTTCTGTTGTTTGTCCCTGTGTTTTGCAAGAATGATTCATGCTGTGACACATGTTGTCATAGTACAGAGAACAGGCTTATTGCCGCAATTCTCAATTGGTTTTTTCGCTGACCTTGAACATTGGCATGAGTGTACCCAATTTTATTACTGCTCGTGTGATTCGGAAGAACTGTATAATTTCGGTTCGTTCCTTCTAGTAGTAAGTATACGTTATGAATTGTTATAATTTATAGATAGAAGACTACATAACCAGGTTCTTTGGCATGGTACTGTTACATTTCTTCCTAGATAATTTCTAGTGAAAGAAAGAATCATTCTACAGACTAATTGTCGAAACGAAGCACAATTGTATATTTTTGGTTCCTTCCAGTAGTAAGTATACGTTATAAATTGTTATAATTTATAGATAGAAGACTACATACCCTGGTTCTTGGTCATGGTCCTATTGCATTCATTCCTAGATAATTTCTAGTGAAAGAAAGAACCGTTCTACAGACTAATTGCCGAAACATTTTTTCTGTTGTTTGTCCTTGTGTTTTGCAAGAATGATTCATGCTGTGACACATGTTGTATCCTTCTCCACTGGTATCTCGAACATCAGATGTGGACATACAGGGTGTGCCCGAGGAGCACCCGGCTTGTGATATTTCTCCCGAAATCGTTTCTAATTAACAAGAGGAAGACTCCGAGAACCGTGCAGCACAATTGAATGAAAATATTCTTGCAATTTTAGAAGTCAGAACGATTGAAGAGAATATTCATGGTGCTCCTATTCATCATGATATCACGAAAGGATGGGATGATTTCCTGCGTAAAGGTTTCCCTGCAGACACTAAAGCAGCTCTAATTAAGAAATATCTTCCGGCCATAAACTGTTTATCTATGGAGCCGCCACAATTAACCCAGAATTAAAGGCCGCCTTACAACCAAGGGCCCTTGAAAGGAATAACCGCTTTCAGCGGTACAGCGTCAGATGGGAGCTGGTCTTGCTGCCCTTGGACAGTGTTTATCCCTCCTCATTGGTAGTGGACGAGCTGATGATATGAAACTAATAGAGTTTACTAGTGATGCAGGTCATTTACTGTCAGTTCTACATTTTATGGAATCGTCTATGAGAAGGTTCTTCATAGCCGAGAATCCCAATCCTTCTTTAAAAACTTTTTAAACATAATTGGGAGACTATCTCATCTGATAGTTTTTGTTTTGGATTGATGGATATAAATTTCACTGTGTAAACAGCCCGTCCAGTTAAAACTGCCGTCTCAAAGAGTGCGGTCAGCTGGCGAAATTAAATGTATTTCTGATTGTATTAAGAGATGGCTTCTTATTGGAGCTAATTCAAACATCTGTATTCTTTCGTAGCTACAAATCGAATGTCCCCTAGGACCACAGTTTTAAGAATAGTTTACAATATAACCATAACAATAACACCGATATCCCACATCAAAATCAAAACACCGTCGGACTAAATGCTGTCGCAGCAATGGCCATGACATCATCGGACACAATATACTATGAACGGTGATTAACTTCATAACAGTACTTTTTATTCCCAGTTCGCCAGATGGATAGGAAATATTTGGCAATTTAATTTCAGCAACGTTCTTTACGAATTTACCTGTTTACCCTTTGGTCTTTGTACTGCATCATTTGTATTTACAAAGATTTTGAAGTCTGTCTTAAGTATGTTAAGAAAGGCTGGAACCGTTGATTGAACGCTGGAACTGTAACAGTGATTTATTTAGACGTTTTTCCTTTTTATCGGAAATACGTTTTCGAACTGCCTTACTGGTGTTTCTGCAGAAGTTAGGATTTCTCATTAACGCTCACAAAAGTCAGTTCAATTCATCTCATAGATGTAAATTTTGGGTTTTCATTTCAATTCAGTGGACATGAACCTTGAAATTATTCATGAGAAGCGCAATGTTTTGTCTAAAGATATTAATAAATTTAGTTGCTATAAAACTTGTACTATTCGGGATTTTGCCACATTGATTGGGAAAAATTTCTGCACAATCAAATACGGTTGGGTTAACACGAAGGGATTTGAACGAGCTAAGTTTTTAGCACTAAAAGTATTATGGGTGATTTTGATCAGACCTTGAGCATACCCTTACGCTGCAGAAAGCTTTACTTTGGTGGTAATCTCATATTCAGACTTCTAACAATCCAATTAATCAGCTAGATAAGTTTCAATTAGATATTTCTTCAAATTCTTCACTTACAAGTTGGGGTGCTGTATCTAATAGTCCAGAAGATACATGGATTTTGGGATGCAGTAGATAAAAATAAACATATAAATATTTTGGAATGAAAAGCTACCTTCTTGGGATTAAAATAGTTTGAAGGCAATAAGTCTAAATGTAATGTGCTGCTTAAAATGCACAATAGGCGCGCTACAGCTCATTAATAGAATGGGAGAGGTTCAGTGTTATGAACTCAGCAAAATTTCAAGACATTTGGATTTGGTGTGAAAACAGAGATATTTGGTTATTTGCATCATATGTTACGTCCGCAGATAATTTCTATGCTGACAGAGAATCCAAGAGACTTAAATAGAAACTGAATGGGAATTGTCAAATGTAGCTTTTAATTCAACCACGAAGGGTTTCCGATGCCCTCAAATAGTTTTATTTCCTAGCGCTAATAATTATAAATGTGATTTATATATTTCTTGGCGTAAGGATCCGCATTCATTAACTGTCGATGCTTTTACAATTTCTTGGACAGATTTTTTTCTTCTACGCATTCCCACCTTTTTTCATCAATTTTGCGAGTACTGGAAAATTAAAAGAGATAAAGCGTGTGGAATTGTGGTTGTTCCCGCTTGGGAATCTCAACTCTGGTTCCCAATCTTTAATGCTATGTTAATAGATAAACTTATTGTTTTTCCGCCGGAAATCAACTTACTTTCATCTTTTAAGAGGATTACGCATCCGTTACATTTCAAGTTTTTCCTGGTTGCCGGGAAATTATCCGGCAGGCATACAAAATCAAGAAAGTGTCCGAGCTCCGAGGATACCACAGAAATACTTCTTGCATCTCTTAGTGAATCTACGTTAAAGCAATAGATATAATACTAGTTTTAAAAGTTGGTTCTTTTATTGTCATGAACATAAATTGGATTTGTTTAACTCATCAGTTTCCCAGATAGTAAGTTCTCTAACGGACCTTTATAACAAAAGAGCCTCTTATTCCAATTTAAATTCAGCTCGCTCTGCTATTTCGTTACTTAAAACGGTGAATTGGGTAATAACGCCCTAGTTAAGAGATTTTTCAGGGGTATATATAACTTACGTCATTCCAGACCTAAATATGACCCAACTGGGGATCCGACTACAGTTTTGAATCACTTATCCACGTTGTATTCCCACAATACATTAAACTTTAGAACTTTGTCAATGAAACTAATAACATTGATTGCTTTAGTCACGGGGCACAGGATGCAAACTTTTTCACTAGTATTTTTGCATAATAAAAAAGTTTGGGAGGATTGCATTGAAATAAAAATAACCCACAGAATAAAATCGTCGGGTCCCAGTCGGTTACAACCGCTATTAAGAATTCCCTTTTTTTTCAGCAAATCCAAAGATCTGTGTTGCATCCACTTTATTATATTACAGTCAACAGACGAAATCGCTTAGAACGGACTGTAGGAAATTATTCATATCCACTTTAAGTAGATGGGTTAAGACAATTTTATTTAAGATCGGGTTAGATACCAATACTTTCCATGTCCACAGTACTATACATGCCGACACTTCAAATGCATTTTTGGAAAAGGAATTAATTTAGATCTAATACGTCAGACTGTGGGTTGGACCAAAAAATCTGATGTATTCGCTAAATTTTACAACAGACCTCTGATAGAATCTAACAGATTTGGGAATTTAATGTTGAGTTCTACATCCATATAATTCTTAAAATTATTACACGCAATTTTTCGTTTCATTTCTTCTTCCAAGGATGTTGTCTATAATGATATTGTATTATTTTGTAATAATACTGTTTATTCGAGTATATTGATATTAAATTGCAACTTGGTTTATTGTCGCAAAGACTTTAAACATCTACCTAAGTGATCCATTTGAATGGGACGAAATAAAATTGAACGATTAAACGAACTTACCTGTGATGTTCAATCGTAATTTTATGAGGCCCATTCAAATGGATCACACCCACCCTATTTCCCGTTGGTTAGAGAATCCCCTTTTTTGCGACAATTGCTTTGGAAGATGACGAATTTCCGAGTACGATGGTCGGGTGAGCTCTACATTGTTTTTGTTTAGCTTTAAAAACATGGTGATAAAAACGGCTAGAGAGAGAAACTACCTACCTAAGTGATCCATTTGAATGGGCCTCATAAAATTACGATTGAACATCACAGGTAAGTTCGTTTAATCGTTCAATTTTACGTTTCAATTTGAACTGACACATCGCGATCGCGGCCTACTAAATAAATGTAAAAAAGGGTCAAAGCGATGTTCCTATTGGTTTAGTGAATAATATTCATTAATCACTGCAGTGAATAATGTATGTAATTTTGATTAAAGAAACACAAGTATAAAGAGTATGTTGTAAGATAGTCGTGGACAAAGACATTTTATAGACGTTCCTGACATATTGAACATTTTATGAAACAGGCCTTTCCGTTAGCTATTCTGTTGTGGTAGTGATAATCAAAATTACAAGGCAGTTGCGTGGGATGTGAGTTTCCCAGGAATTAATTTGTGACGGAAATACTCACTTGTTTAAGTGGAGAGATACAAACGTGTGTTTCCTCTCAGAATTCCAGATGTAATTTTCTGAAAGCTGCCAATATACCGATATACTTAGTATTTTTTTTGTTTCTGTGTACACATAAGTTTTACAACTTTAACCATTACTAAGATAATGCCTAATGCAAGTATAAATTTGCTGGAATCAAGCGCATGCATGTTATTTTTTCCGCACCAATATCAGTCAATTTAGTAAAGTTACCTTGTACTCGTATAATTTCAATAACACAAAATCGAATATACTAGGAGTAACTTCACTAGGCAACCGTTGTTGGTCTGTCGTTAATTTATCTGACTCTTTTCCATTGCACTATATGTATTGCGATGAATTTATTTCAATACACACAAATCGCGCTGGCAATACTATTTTTAAGCTAATAAAATATATATTAGTTTCCACTTTTTACAAAAAAATAGTTATACAAGATGCAAGTATCGTAACTTTATATTATGATGATACACGATGGTTTATCAAGCTCGGCCATCACAACTTGTATCATAATAAATGAAGTTACGATAAGAGTACCTATCTTACAACGTTTTATCTATACTATCAACGTGACCACGACTATCATTAATTGCGTAAGAAATAATTTTCAAACGAGAAATAATAATCATGGACAAAAAAGTGGCAGGCCGGTACGTATAAATTTTGACTTCCGTCAGTCCTCTTGAAATCTCTGCGAATGAGAAGTTTTTCCTCGGACATCGAGATAGCAGCAATGTGGCTGTGAAATGTCTGCCTTCAACATCTCCCGGTGTTGTGCAAATTTTTTACCTGATTAACGTTTACAAGTATGTAAGTTTCATTTGATTTGATTTTAGTATTTTTTTGAACTCACCGCTCTCAAAATGACATTTCCCGAACCCGACAGACAAACTCAAACATAGTGTACGCGCACTAGTTCTCGAAATCTAGCAAAAATCACTGGCCCTTTCAGGCTTTCTAGAAATAATTTGACTTGATAGTAATAAAGTTTGGTTAACAAAACGCCATTTCTCCAATTTGGATGTTTAAAATAGTGAAAGAATAAAGATAAATTGCTATTAATTCGATTGACACTTTGACAACTCAATTCAATAAATTAAACCAAATGTCATTTTCTACAATTGTCAAATGGAAATCTGTCAATGTAACCACTTGATTTTTTGAAATTTTAAATTGGAAACGTATTAGATAATAATTAAAAAATTATAATGTTCGTTACAAAAAATATTGTACGAACCTCGATGCGCGAAGACGTCTTCGGCGCATTCGCGCAAATGAAGCACGAGCGACGAAGGAGCTCGTGCTTCAAACATTGCGCTCATGCGCGAAAAATGTCTTCTCGCACTCATTTCGTAAATAACTATTGCGGTGCAATTCACTTCACAAGATGCGTGCCAAATTGACATTGTTTAGTGCATAAGGGCGCTAAAGTATGTCATTAGAACATTCAAATGAGTCATAAAAATTGTTGAATGTAAACCATCCAGGGACCCACTCAAACACACACAACAAATTTCATCAAAATCGATCTAGCCGTTTTAGTAGGAGAGCCCGCTGCAAAATTATGCACCCATCTGTTAACGAAATGAAATGTGCGGCAAAGGCATGTAAAAACACTGTACTCAACGGAACGGCACCCGTGCCGGTCACCATTTGGTGCAAAAAGGTAAAAGCAATGGCACTTCCGGTACGGAAATTTGCGGAAAATTGCGCGATTTGTTAACGAGATGAAAGTTGTGCCATCTTGCAGCCTGCGATTAATTGAATTGAAATCGGTACCCGTGCCATCTTTTACCCTAGTACAAATCTCCGGCACGGCGACATTTTTGCAGCCCGTAACTCGGACAAATTCCCGTCATGTGTTAACAAGTTGAAACGAAGTTCAATAGAAAGGGCATTATGTCCCCATTACGAATATTCAAACGTGCCGCGATTCAAAGCAGTCTAAGTAGGTGGCACGGCCCGATTTATAACGCGCTACGCGGCGTCAAAATGTCACTTTTGAATCAATTCCAATGGTCGCGCAACATGTCGTCGAATCTATATAAATAAAAATCAATTGCCACATGTATGTAAGCTGTTTGACAAACAAAAATGTGACGTTCAGTTTGACAGTTCTAAAAATTGAATTGTCAGTGTGTTATCGGTGGTGATCATGTATTTGGTGGTTCTTTGGAATAAATGCCACCAGTGAGGCGTCGAAATATCGGTCGGCGTACGCGAAGAGCGTAGACAGCGTTTGGAGCCAAGTCGAATAAGAATTTCTCAAGCCTCAAGCGCGATCCATTATAACTCCGGAACAACGGATACAGTCCAGTTCGACGCGCTCAGTTGGAGGTTACCCACAAAATAATTTGGAACGTCGACAAAACAGAGACCGAACGTGGCATTAGGGAACGAGAAATTGGAAAAGTTGCCCGGAAAATTGGAAAATTGGAAAAACTGAAAGTGCTTTTTTCTATGGGATTTTTGTATGATATGGATATGCGTAAGTCGGGAAATTCGAACAAACTGTAAAAATCATAATTTTGGAAAATCGATCGGAAAATTTGAAAATTCGGGAAAAACTAAAAGTGCTTAACGGCTGAACCGATTTGGCTGATTTTTTTTGTTGTGATCGTAATTGTCAGGACAAGGTTTGTATGAAAGAAAATTTTTGGAGAATCCACCGGAAAATGTGAAAATTCGGGAAAAACTGAAAGTGCTTAACGGTTGGACCGATTTGGCTAATTCTTTTCAAAAATAAGGTTTTTAGGGAACGAAAAATTGGAAAAGTTGCCCGGAAAATTGGAAAATTCGGAACCACTGAAAATGCTTTTTTCTATTGGACTTTTGTATATGTATAGGCGTAAATCGGGAAATTCGGACAAACTGTAAAAATCATAATTTTGGAAAATCCATCAGAAAATTTGAAAATTCGGGAAAAACTAAAAGTGCTTAACGGCTGAACCGACTTGGCTGATTTTTTTTTGTTGTGATCGTAATTGTCAGGATAAGGTGTGTATGAAAGAAAATTTTTGGAGAATCTACCGGAAAATGTGAAAATTCGGGAAAAACTGAAAGTGCTTAACGGTTGAACCGATTTGGTTAATTCTTTTCAAAAATAGGGTTTTTAGGGAACGAAAAATTGGAAAAGTTGCCCGGAAAATTGGAAAATTCGGAAACAACTGAAAATGCTTTTTCCTATTGGATTTTTGTATATGTATAGGCGAAAATCGGGAAATTCGGACAAACTGTAAAAATCATAATTTTGGAAAATCCATCGGAAAATTTGAAAATTCGGGAAAAACTAAAAGTGCTTAACGGCTGGGCCGATTTGGCTGATTTTTTTTTGTTGTGATCGTAATTGTCAGGATAAGGTTTTTATGAAAGAAAATTTTTGGAGAATCCACCGGAAAATGTGAAAATTCGGGAAAAACTGAAAGTGCTTAACTGTTGAACCGATTTGGCTAATTCTTTTCAAAAATAAGGTTTTTAAGCAACGAAAAATTGGAAAAGTTGCCCAGAAAATTGGAAAATTCGGAAAAACTGAAAGTGCTTTTTTCTATTGGATTTTTGTATGATATGGATAGGCGTAAATCGGGAAATTCGGACAAACTGTTAAAATCATAATTTTTTGTATGAGCTCGCGATCATAACTGACGATAGGAACGACATATTTGGTTGAACATAAACGTAATCAGAAAAATGTTTCACATTGAATAAACGATTTGGTTAATGAATCAAAAGTTCAATACGAAAAGTAATTTTAGGCAGGACAACGTCTGCCGGGCCGCTAGTATTAAATGTTTTTTGTGTAGTGCACAATTGACATCTGTCACTGTGACACCTGCTAATGGTAATGGTGACTAAGTCATGATACAAAGAACTAACTAAGTAACTACAGTCCTTCTTTTAACTTGATCCTTACGTCATCAACGTAATGTGTAAGTTACTCCGCATGGGCAGCTGTAATGTAGTGCATGTTGAAAAGAGACACTTTCGAAAAGAATGTCTGGAATGCCGGTATGCCGGTATGGCGATTTGCATTGTGCAAAAAAGGACGGTAAATAAAAGTAGCGGCTGAATTGCGTGCCGCTTACGTTCCTTTCAGCGTTCGGACTGCTGGACTGAGTAACATTAGGATCAAGTTAAAAAAGGACTGTATAGGGAGTAAGTAACTAGGTAAACTTTCGCTATTAAATCATGCTGCAAATGCAACGCATGACACTGTTGCTGAATTTCGGGCCTATACTACGAACATAAAAACACTTCCAATGTTAAAAACTCGCGCGCGCCGGCTGCCGAATTCCCTGAAAATGAGGCCGCGTTGCGCGTTATAAATCGGGCCGTGCCAGCTTCTTAGACTGCTTTGAATCGTGGCACGCTTGGATATTCGTGAAAGGGACATAATGCCCTTTCCATTGAACTTTATTTCAACTGGTTAACACATGACGGGAATTTGTCCGAGTTACGGGCTGCAAAAATGTCACCGTGCCGGGGATTTGTACTAGGGTAAAAGATGGCACGGGTACCGATTTCAATTCAATTAATCGCAGGCTACAAGATGGCACAACTTTCATCTCGTTAACAAATCGCGCAATTTTCCGCAAATTTCCGTACCGGAAGTGCCATTGTTTTTACCTTTTTGCACCAATTGGTGACCGGCACGGGTGCCGTTCCGTTGAGTACGATGTTTTTACATGCCTTTGTCGCACATTCCATTTCGTTAACAGATGGGTGCATAATTTTGCAGCGGGCTCTCGGACTATTTAGGAGGAGTTCAATGATACACACGTACAGAAGAATTATATTGTATATGAAGATATATTGATAGTAGATAAATAATCAAATAAAATGGATACTTCCTTTAAAAATTTTCGCGTCCGGATTAGGTATGTAAACTGTCAATCTGTCACACTTTGTTACTATGCAACAAGTTATCGACATCTAACCCGAAAATATTGAAGTACTGCTAGTATTATTACTAGTATTATTACTGATAACATTAAAACTGATAAAACTAAGAAAAATTCTAGTTTCAGAAGAGTAAGCTCCGCTTATGAACTGAAATATTACTTAATCTGTAACATCTCTAATAGACATCTTTTAAATTTAATACGGATAAATTATTCAGGCAGGAAATCCACAGCGGTGGTTCCGTTTTTGGAAAATTAATGAGCAAGCCATTTACATGATTAAATGATGTTTGCCAAGCATCGCCGGAACTTATTTATATTACACAACCCTTAAAATAAACCCCTTGCTATTCGCGTTCAATTAGGTGATAAATATTAACTCCTGCAGTGAATAATACTCATTGTGGCAATTAGATACCGGCAGTTGTCAGCTTAAATACCTTACATTATTCAAGAGCTTCATTATTATACTCAACTCAACGCAGCTTCAACAGAAAGGATATTGTATCCATTACGTATATACAGAGCAAAAATGAAGTAATTAAGCAGTTCGTTATATCCGTATTTCAGTGGCAGTTCGGTAGATCGCGCAAGTGAAACTCTGCTTCATGTTTGTAATAAAAACACGGAATTTAAATTTTTTTAGTGTTTAGTTCTTCGCAAATTTTAGAAAGAAAAAACGAATGTCTCTGTAAATCGAGACTCTCGCATCTTTTGGTCTCGCACAGAAAACGTGGTAATCTGAGTTCGAGTGATTGAGCGATAGTTACTTTTAAGGCTAGATTCCCGGGTAGACCAGAGTTCGATTTGAAATGGGCGTTGCACTACTTATCCTGCTGATTTAGTATCAACATATGTCTAGTGATCTGGTTGTATTTTTATATGCAAGAGGATAGAGAAAAGAAGTCTCACCAACACTTTTCCCTTGCAATTTATGACTCTTTTATCGCCTAAGACTATTGCGGATTGGTCCACGTGGACTGGTGGTACCGGGCATAAAAGATGTCTTTGTCGGTATTTTTTATTATCATCAAATGGAGGGTGTGTTACTAGAAAAGGAACTAAGCGCCATTATCAAATTATGGGAAAATTGACTCAAAGTATCCATTTATTTATAACTCACATTCGAAATTTTTAAAATGTTTTTTTACTAGTTTCGAAGTATTATTTTCGTAGGTAATATAACAAGTACTATAATTATCATCGATGATATCTACGAGCTGAAACCGAACTGGAGATTCAACGAGTCCGAAGGACGAGTTGAATGTCCTGTTTCGGTTTCACGAGTGATATCCTCGATAATTAATCATAGCACGAGTTATATTTGGGAAGAGAATATAATGAATAATAAACATTTAAAGAATGAAACTTAATTTACATTTGAAATATGACACATATCAACTGTCAGATTTGACAAATAAAATTTATTTAATACTTTCTGATGGTTTGAATAATATCCTATTCCTAACAACGGACCAAAGTAAGGTGATCGATTTTTTGTTTTTTACTATCGCTGTGATAGCTATGTAACCAAGCAAATTTTTAATTTCTATTGGTGCAAATCGCGTCAAGTGACTTATGAATTATATTCTCTAGGTTATCTACCAGTCACATATTACTTTTAAATTTAAAAAATAGTCCTGGGCGCTTGGTTCCATTTCTAGTAACACCCTCCAAATAGAGTAGATACTGGGCCTTGGATAGATGCAATGAAAGCTACAACTTACTGGGTAATTTTAAATCTGAACACATTGGGATCTCCTAAACTATCTCAGACACAAGCTTGATTTAATTAAACAAAATTTCTATCAGTACGGGGTGAACACATAGCAGTTTTAAACCAACAAAATATTCCATGATTTAGAGGATTCGTACCTATGTACAACAGAAGTGTCGAATTTTACAGCTCTGTGATATTAAATTTGTAAGGTTCCCTGCTATATAAAAAATGTCAATAAATTCGATTTCTATTTAGGTAGGTACTCAAAGTAACAGGCATAGATCTGATTTTGTATTTTAGAGCAAATTTATGTACCTAGGTAAATTTTTTTTCCCATACAGCATACAGCATAGTAGGCCGGAAACTTGACAATTGCGTTACCCGTGCGCTAAACATGAAACTGTGCTGTAATATTAGAAAATCGCACAGGTTCATCAAATTTTGTGGGCAGCTTTGAGATCTTAACGTTTACTGAATAAATATCATGTCGCGTCTCTTTTTAATCTAATAATTTTTTATCAGAAAAATCTCTTAAAAGGTATGGCAGTTGAACATTTTAATGCCTACTCAGTGGAAGACCTAAATATTTTAGGTACTAACTGACGGGCAAGAGAACAAATAAACTTGCCATAAGCCGGTCGGAATTATTAGAATACGAGTACTATGATCTTGGTAAGTTAGCAGGCTACTTGGAAAAATTTTGACATCTGTAACATAGACAACAAATCCTTAAAAATAAAGTTACTGTTTTATGAATAAATTTATCTTCTTAAGGGGTCGTGGGAAAAATAGTGTACATAACTCGATGGAAAGTGTGTTTCCTATAAGCTCGCGTGATTTCTGCACAAGGCGTAGCCGAGTGAAGGCATATTAAAGAGCTTCAAATTGTAAAACTTTTCCCCATTTAAGCATGTTTCTATCTTTAAAGATAAGTGAGATAGTAATGCTGACGAGGCTTATCTGGGTCACCCAGTATATAATATATTTTAAAATTCAAAACACTGACAGAACAAGTAAGGGTTTTACCTATGCAGACAACAAAATATGTACTGGAACTGCACATTCTGAAAAAATAATTCCCGGGGGTGGTGGCTTTATAATAATATTTCCAAACAATAAAAATTATGAATGCTCAACTTTTATTACCCAAGCGGCTCTACAAAGAAATATTTACAAACACGGGGCCGCGTTTGACATGCCGACAAGCAATAAATGGGCGGAGCTATATCTTTCGATCCGTCCCGTCGTACCACATACCACAATTGATTTCAGCGAATTTTGCTGGAATATGATTTCCATTTTTGACCTTATTTTCAGAGATTTTTGAAAAAATAAATCGGTTTATTATTGTTGAACGCTGGGAAATTCGGTGTAAACCCAATAGTTTCCAATTTTTTTAAATTTTTGTTTTTATTTTTATTTTAAGAAAATATACCCTTGTACATCTAGACATATTTTTTTCAAGAATTTTCACGCAAATTTGGAAGGTTTTTGATGAAAAATAAAGTTTAAAAATGGAGAAAACGATTTCGTGACCGGGCATCTAGCCTTAAATGAAGTTTTCCGTGTGCCACAAAATAGTGAGCATCGGGAGAGGTGGCGGGGAGGGGCGGAGGGAGGGGGTTCACTGAATCTGCTTCTCCAATTACCGGAAGTTGCAACTGAGATACTCAAAAAAGTGAGTTATGTTTGATAATTGAGATTACATTTTTCTTTTTCATTTCATAATATTTTTGTCTACGAAATCCATTAATAATTTTTGGCCAAAATTCTAAAACTTGAGAAGTTGGCCCAAAATAAGTTCAAGACTGAAAAATAAGGAAAAATAACTTAATAAATCATCAGGGGGTGTAAATCGAAATAACTATGGGCAAAATTCTGAAATTTCAGATTTGTGTGCGGAATTCAACCACACAATTAACGGAAAGTAAAGATAAAATCTATCTTAAGAGAGTGGTTTTTATGGGGTAAAAATGGAATTAAACAGTTACAGACCTTAGATGAGCATAGAACGACCTCCGAAATAAGGGAATAATAGTTTAAAAAATTCTTTAAAGAAACATGTTAGTCGTTTGGGGGCGAAAATCGGAAAATTTAATAAGAATCCGAAAGACTGCATTTGCGCAGACTTCAACTCCCAACATAATGCAGAAATAGTTAAGGAAATAAGGTGAATTTCCAAAAGATGAAACTGAGTAATATAAAAATGATTGCGGTAATTCAGTTAGGTGATAGAAACGTAGATAGGAGGTATAGTGGAATTATACTTCATTTAGGTACACTTTTAAAAAACGCATACGCGAAAAAGTAAAATTATGTACTTCTTTGGACATCCTCCTTCCTCTTGTAACTATACATATACTTTGAATAGAAATTTTATTATGATGCTTAAAAATTAATTTAAGTAGTTTTGAGCAGGTGGAAATATCTTATTGGCCTTTCTGTGTATTGTAACTAGAGGAGTTATCTATGTACCAAAAATATATTATCCTAGAGAAACTTACTTTTGGTATTATCCTTATAAACGAATAGATCTGTTTATGTTTAATCCGCTATCCAAACACCGTAAAGTACACACGTATAATTTATGCAAGCAGAGCTAAGCCATCCCAATTAGGCAAATATGTTCAAATCTCTTGCTTTTTCCGTGGGAGTACGATACTGACAAATTTCAATATAGGTACGAAGGCAATAAAAGTTTGAGATTAAATTTTTAATAAATGCCAAATTGAAAGCAAATATGGCCAACAGAGGAAATTCATTACATTCAAAAACTTCTTTGTGAATATTTCACATACGCTTCACTGATCTACTTGATTGCCAACAGATTGCGCCATACCTCTATCTTCCTGATTCACACAAGCACCTCAAAGCAAATGCCATCCTAAAAGCAACGGAAAATAATTTCAGTGCTTTTATGAGCTTATCATTTATGACATCGGATTTTTATTACTTCCTGAATGGTAGGGTCCCCACTTCTATAATTTTTATATTTGCTTCTTAAGACGTGGAACAAAATATAAACATTTGACATAATACAGGCTGTCCAAAATTAAGTGCGCACCATCTGTTATTATAAGAGCCATCATGTCGGGCAAGTCTTTTAGGTATATTACCGAAATGGAAACAAAAAAATGTTTTGGCATCGTGTTTCACAGTTGACAGCAAAGTTAACCTTTTTTCATTGAAACTAGAAAGAAAAGATTCTAAGCGAAAATCTGGATAATAGGGTACACGCGAATGTCAGTTTTATACCCAAATGAGTATTTATCAGATGGTTTATGTTCGAAAATGTCCAACTACATCAAAATATAAATTGGTTATAAATTCAGTAATTAAGTGACAATCTGCTAAACGTCGATCCCACTGGCAATGAAATAAATACTTTTTCTGATGTTCGAATAGGCGTTGATTCACATTTCGGCACTAAGCAATATTTGGAGTATTTAATATTAGGTTTTTCCATATTAAATCAAAAGATTCAACAAATTTAGGAACTAACAAACACTCAAGTGCTGACTTTACAACGCCAACTGTCATACCTACTCTATGCCACTCTATTTTCACTATTTCCATGCTCTATGCAGTCAGACATAAACAGCCGTATCCATAGATACATACATAATTTCAATGTTACAGGTAACGTAACGCCTTACTTTTAGTTAACGCGAAATTTGACGCTTGATTTTACTACTCATAAAATTTCCGTACCGCGGGCTATAACTGAAAATCGATTCTTAAGGAGTAAACTCAAAAACAATAAACGCTATTGCAACACCAATAATGACAAAACTTAAGTGTAGTGAAAGTAGACAGTCCGGTAAAAGTTAGCTAACAGCTTCAACATTCACGGTTTTTATGATATTCAATTCTGGTTTATTATTCATATTCTTGTACCAATTTGTTTTCAATGGAGTTTCATAAAAGCTTCTTCGTAAATATTATATACCTACGTAAATGCATACATAAAGGAATGATTTATTCATACTCTGTTGTGGTGACGTAAAACGCGCTGAATAGGCACATTTTCCGGGAGTATTTCGACATTTATGTGTTGTGAGCAATAAACCTTTTTAAAGGCTATTTGCAAGCAACTTATGGAACATATATTGAAAAATCAAAATCAATGCTTAGAGGTTCCAAAGTAAAGAGAATAAGTGATAATTACTGATCATATACAGGGTGTAACAAAACTGGTGTGCTGGCTATGCACAGGCTGTTCCTACGATTAAAAATAAGAAACGAAGTTTACATAAACTTATGTCCTAAAATCATTCGTTACTGCGTTATAGCCGCATGAAGTTTTAGTACCTATAGGTTGTGCCAAACCATAAATCAAGTGCATGTTTGACATCTCTTCAAAAGAATAATCTTCCATTTTGCACAATTAACAACAAAACCGTACTAATCACTTTTTCCGATGTCACTTAATGACAATGACCGTTAACAAGCAAGGGTTACTTGATAATGGTGAACGAATAATTTAAGCACATAGCTCGCACTTGTCTTAAAATTTCAACCAGAAATAACCCGAAAACAACAAACTTTAGACCGAATGACTACTGAGAATTTTCTGTTTATTTTGGCGGGTACTATATGACTATGCATACCCAGTTCACCATTTTTGTTACACCCTGAATATACCTACAGGATGTAGGTATAAGTCAGTCATGTTGAGATATAAGTATAGAAATCTACAAGATTCTCTTCTATGGTTTGAAAGCGAAAATAATCTGTATGTTATTTTAGTAGAATTTGCAAGGGTGCGAGCTTAGAAGATGGAAATTCCAATTACGCCAATTGTTTAACAGCTTAATACGGATACACAGACAATTAATTATTAATTTTGGAACATAAATAATTTGCGGAACCAACCGCATGGAGAAGGTTCGTTTGGAATGACTACGTCACTACTTTAGTGATCATTTCCACATCCTCATTCAGAATTTCACCGATAGAACTAACATCTGGCGACCTTTCGCCTATGTACCTATATCTGTTGTTTTGAGGGACCTGCGTGTTCGCAGTATGTACTCAAAACCTGCTAAAAGTAGTCACTACAAAATTGGCTCGTCACAGCTGTCACTTTCCATTCCAAACCCCTTTCTTGCAGCGCTAGCCAATCAGATGCGTATGTATAAAGATAACGGAATGGGGGATACTGGGGTTTTTTGGAATGGAAACTGCTTCGCTACTTTTGTAATCAATCTTCCATTTGCTATGCATTCTGACTATCCACAGATGCCGAAATCAAATCCATATCATCGTTAAAGATATCTAATTGTTGGGCATTGGTCCAATGACCGTATTTGAAGTTATGCTTGTCGTTCGCATAGCCAAAGCAAGTATTACATACCCTACTACGTTA
Organism: Xestobium rufovillosum; assembly: GCA_963966045.1. NCBI lineage: Eukaryota > Metazoa > Arthropoda > Insecta > Coleoptera > Ptinidae > Xestobium > Xestobium rufovillosum. The sequence goes on from OZ014504.1 coordinate 18,460,439, forward strand.
TGCAGACATTTTTTCCAACATTTATAAATTCATATAGACTCTAATATATCTAATTGATAATATTTTCCAAAATTAAACAATAATTTAGTATTTTGTAGAGGAGGGAATACCTATAGGTATGAATGATATTTAAAGAATAATGAACCAGTCAGTGGCGGTTTCTCCTTAAGGTCAATTGGCAATGACCCTCCTAAAATATTCTAATCAAAACCATAATTTTAATTAAAATATTTTTTGTCTAACAGTCTCAAATTTAAAATCCTCAGCGGACTGCATTCGCAGCAATACTAGAAATAGCCAAGCGTCAAGCCGCGCTGCGCGCTCGCTAGCAAGCCGGGACGCATATTTGTAACCAACACACAGGATTACCACTTCGGCTCTCCGAATGCTCTCCGAATATATCCTGCTATCCAGCACACCATATCGCAATCGCCGCCATGTAAACAGCACACTTGATCCGAATTTGAATTTAGTTCGTTATTTGTAATATGTAACCACAGTTTAAAATAACTGTTCTCAGGTCATTGTATCATTATTTTATCGCAACAACGCATGATGAAGATGATGAATTTGCCGCCAAATTACGAGTAGGTACAATATAATTAGTGATATGTTAATCAGGTCTAAACTACTCACAAAAGAAGTTGAGGTAAGTAATAGCCGCTGTTAAAAATCTTGCATCTTATTTTAGACAATTTTCAATTCGTGTCATGAATTGGCTTTTTCATTAAGAAATTTGGGGTTTCGAATGTTAAAGAATTACGTACATAATAATATGAAGCCGTCATATTTTCTTTACGGTAAAAAATATAAATCGTGGGTCTCATTCTTGAAAATTAAGATTTTTTGAATGTCTCAAGAAAAATTATCTGTTTTAAAAATAACCAAATTTTCAAATTGAAATCTTTCAATAAGAAATTTTACAGCTGCAATCTTTGGAGTACTTGAACTTTTATTTATTTACAAAGAAATAATTTAAATCGATAAAACAAAAAAAATGTGCGCGCAATATTGTATAGGTACAGGTTGTTATGCAATTATTGCATGGCCATAGAATAAGGAATTATTATTATTAGAATTAGAAGATTTTAAAATTGAGCAATAACATTGGAAAAAATTAATGCAAAATTTTAACGGGAAAAATTACAGAATGCATTCCTGAGAAGGTTTAACAATAATTCGATTCATAAGTAGAATTTTGTGTTAATTGCAATTTTCTCTAAGAAGAAATACTTTTCAAAATTTATTCATTTATACAGGATGTTTTTTTATGTGGATGTTAACATGGCTATCTTTTTAATCTTAATAGATACAGGTTCAGTTAAATGGGAGAAAAGTTGCGCCTATTCAAGCATAAAGAAGTGCCGTTTGCAGAAGTTGATTATCTCTTTTCGTTTTTGAGATAATCGAAAAATGTTAAAATTTTGAATTTTACATTATTTGTGTTTATATTTTCCTTATTTGGCATTCAATCTTCAATCTGCAAAAACTTTCTTGGTATGACTTTTCATCATCTTTCTATCTGTGGTAACAGAAAGTACCTACCACGTTTCGTTTCTTCAGAATCATCCTCAGGTTATTTTTTCTTATGGCGCCATCTTAGATTTAATAAATAAATAAAATGATATAACATATTTGTATGTTTAAATCGCATAAACAAATAACATGTCAACCTTTTCGTCATTAGAGTAATCCATTGTAACCCAATAAAACACAATGAATCGTATTAAAAATGTTTCTTGACGTTTGAGTTGACAAACTAGATAAACTTTTGTTTCCACGGCAATTGTGATTAGATGGAAAAAAATTATCATGTTTTATTTAAATTCTGGGCCTAAATGCGATTTAAACATACAAATATGTTAGGGTATGTCATTTTATTCAGAAAAAATGGTCTATTTCATGGTGAAAAAATCTAAGATAGCGCCATTAGAAAAAATGAACCTGATGATGATTCTGAAGAAACGAAACGTGGTAGGTACTTTCTGCTACCACAAATGGAAAGAGGATGAAAAGTCGCCAAAAGAAAGTTTTTGCAGATTGAAAATTGAATGCCAAATAAGTAAAATATGAACACAAATGTAAAAGCCAAAATTGTAATTTTTTTCGATTATCTCAAAAACGAAAAGAGATAAACTTCTGCAAACGGCACTTCTTTATGCTTGAATAGACGCAACTTTTCTCCCATTTAACCGAACCTGTATCTATTAAGATTAAAAAGATAGCCATGTTAACACCACATTAAAAAACATCCTGTAAATAGGTACCTACCTGCATGCCTCTTATACAATAAACAATAATGATATTGGATGGATGGATATTGGACGGTAGGTTCTTTTTTCTTGCTGAATGTAATTTAATAAATAGGTAGGTACCTACCTAATACAAATTACAAATTACAAACATGCACTGCGCACGTATACGAAAGAAAATCCAAACTGCGATCCAGTGTGCTGTTTACATGGCGAGGATTGCAATTTAGTGTGCTAAATATCTAGATAACTTCGGAGAGCCGAAGTGGCGATCTTGTGTGTTGGTTACAAATATGCAGCCGGGACATTATTCAAATTGACCCTGCACAGCTCTTATGGCTTGTGGAGAAATGCATGTAAAGAAGAACAGTGATAGCAGATGGCGAATTCTTGAGTGGAAGTGAGAGTCACCTTTTACTCCTATATCTCCAACGTGGTCAATGTCCCGATGACAACTGCGCAGAATCGAGTTTAGTTCAACAGTATTCAGTTATATTTTCTCTGGATCTCAGTACTCTTCTCAGTTCTTCTTAGATAGCAGGCGGGAAATCTTTCTTTATTGTCGCGGTTGTGAACTGTGATAGTTGTGAAGTTCTGATCGTTGAGAAATTTTGTGTGTGTTTAGCAAAACAAGATGAGTGTTGTTGAGGATATATTTGCCTTAAAATCAGCTAGAACATTAAATTATGAACGCCGGCTTGAAAAGAGGGAAAGTGGACGGCCGAAACCAAAACTGAATTTGAAGCAGACAACAAAGGATAAAGGTAAAAATGTCCAAAGCTATTTTAAAGAATCGATGTACAATTTGTGCGACTGGATTTGTGGATGCAGTGTTAAAAATGCGTTCTTTTGCTATCCGTGCTTATTATTTTCAATTGATGCTATATGGGCTAAAAATGGAGTAACCGATACTAAACATTTAAAAGACAAAAATAAAAAGCATGCTTCTTTCCGTACTCATATAAATTGTTCAGTTTAGGGCGTGTACACATAAGACAGCAACTTTATAGTGTGTATCACAAAATCAGTGCACGACTTTAATAAATGAATACTTAGGTATATTTTAAACAAATTAATTGATTGTGTAAAATTTTGCGGAGTCTTTGAAATTGCATTGCGCGGTTATGTATATATTTTTAGTATGTATTAATTATAAGTCGCAAAACTAAAACGATCTCCCTGGATATTAACCCACGAGCCGCCACTGGAACCAGTAGATGTAATGACTACCCTGCCAACCGGCTTTCCATAAGAAGCTACGGTAAATGCCCCACATTGGTGAATTGTCCCACATTGGAAAAATGTAACGTGCATAGGAAGAGTCTTACAGCTTGCTGTATGAGCACATTTCAAGGTCATTCAAATTCGGGAGTCATTGAACCGAGGTTAGAGGTGATCAAACAGTTATGCAGATATTTGGAAATGTGACGTGCATACAGCTGTATGAGTACACAAGGCCATTCAAATTCGGGGCTCTTTGAACCGAGGTCAAAGGTCATTCCAGAACGGCATACGTCTTTATGCATAGCTTTTGGAAAATGTGACGTACATAGGAGGGGTCATACAACTGTATGAACACATTTCAAGATTATTCAAAATTCGGGGATCAGAGGTCAGTCCAGAACGGTATATAGCTTGATGCAGGGATTTTGGAAAGTGATGTGCATGGGAAGAGGCATACAGCTGTATGAGCTCATTTCAGATTTATTCAAAGTTCGGGGGTCAGAGGTTATTGAACTGTTCCTGAACGACATTATAGCTTTATGTAGAAAATCGGTATATACGCAGTCGCACGCACACTTGGACAGTTATTGACTAATGAATTACTCGCTCGTCAAATAATATACTAGTTCTCAACGCTAGTATAAGCAGGAAAATATAATATTTAAATAAATTAAGAGTCAATAACCTAATGATGAAATTAAATTTATTCCCGTTTCTAGCAACTATAGTACTGAAAGTGGGAAACCAGGGTTCGAATTCCAGGTTCGCGCCGTCGCGTCGCATTCCTCGTGCAGCTTCTAATTAAATTATAATATTTCAATAAACAAGGATACTCTAAGGGTGAGATTATAAATATTGCCTTAAAGAATTATGTACTAGATCTGATTTCAAATCACTGGAGCGACAATCATAAATAAATATGTTTAGCCCCTTTACTAGCAATTTATTTTCTATTACGAAACTTTACTTCAAAGGCATACTACCCACTTATATAAAACCCAGTGCGAATACGAATTCTGTCGCTTTATATACAAACGTACCTACCTAATTTACTTCATTTGGGCGAGCTTAAAAGTGCTGAAAGGCGAATTTATTTAACGCTCTCTGAACTTAACAAAGATAAATCTTTAGCGCAGACGTTGAATACAAAACTTTACCTTAATCCGTATTTGACGTTTGGTTCAGGTTCTCTCGCAGGAAATCAGTTTCTGGATTTTGCACTGCACGTTATCTTGAATAATAAGGATATTGAATTTATTGCAACTAGTAAAACATATTAAACGCCCGCCAATTACGTGTTTATTTCATGCAAACGTCAACATAATGCAGTTCCTATGAAAAATAGAAGTGAGTACGCCCAACACTTTGTAGACATAAATGCTGATAGAATTTTTATGGGCATGATTCTTGCACTAGACTAGCCATTATAAGATTTTGTAGTTTTATAAAAATTGCGAAAAATTTGAAAATGATGTAGAATTTATCATTCGACACTGTCGAGATTATTGGCACATTGTATGGAATAAATAAATAAATTTGAAAATTTTTCAGTCAGCCAATAATAAATTTGGCTGAAACTCCTTGAAAAGCACAAACCCCGCAAATTTTAAAAATGATTCCGATCATTACTTTACTGTTCAAAACAAATTCCGTAACTTTCGTTTTTTGGATTTTATAGATAGGTACTTAATTTAGTCGAAATTAAATGCGAAACCTTACAGGTATGTCTTTGAAACGCATAATGGGGAACACCAGCTTCATCTAAAATATAACTTTTAGTACTAGGAATATAATATCAAGCACGAATATAAAACGTATTGCATGCTACATATTTTTAAAAGGTGTTGTCCTAATCGAAAAATCTGCAATTGAAAGATTATTAAACTGGGAATAAAGAAGTGTGACGTAAAATTCTGTCTCTGCACGCGAATTCGACCCCCATGCGCCTTCCTCACTCGTTCTACCTCCTTGTCGGATGGTGGATGATCCTTGAAGGAAGTAAGGCCGGAATGAGCGTGTTTGCCCATGTTGAGAGAAAAGTACTATAAGATTGATCAATTCGTGTGGTACAGGGGAGTAGCAAAACCACAAATGAGAAGTAAGAAGACCACAGAAAAGAAGGATTCACACTGGGAAAATACCAGGAAAACCGTGGAAGATGAATGAATCAACTAATTCCAGTTAAAAATTATTTTTCTGTAAAAAATCAAAAGGCCGTGGTAAAAAGCATCATAAAAACGAATTGACAAACTTTCATCGCAATCAACATAAAAGTTTAACTTTCTACTCATTCTAATATATTTTTGTTTGTTTTAGTAAACATTAAACGAAATTCGATATTTCCGTCATTTATTTTTATTTGGTCCGAATAATTAAAGACGCTTGATGGGGATACTTGGTTTACTTTAGAGCTCTAAAAGCAATCGCTCTTACGCCCTCCATCACGAAATTGGGTTAGTGGTTTTAGTGTCCCCTTATGTATGTAACTTTACTGTAACTGTTTTCTGTGTAATTCTCTGTTCCATTTAACTCCACATGTATAAGATTTTTTTCGATTTAGACCTGCGAGAAAATTGGAAATGCATACAGACTGTACTATATTAATACATATTTATACAGGGTGCGTCACCTAAGCGTATATCTTCTGTTGCACTTTTATTATACGCTTTAGAGAAAAATGTCATATGAGAGACCCACCACGATTTTTGATTATTTATTATACAGTTGTTGTTCAATTTGTGCCAGTATAATTTATAATATCTTCATTTGGGACCTCTGTCAAGATTTATTTGTAAAATGGAATGTATAAAGTTGACGTAAATTATTAGAAAGATTTATTTTTGCCAAATAATTTGTGTCAACTTTATATATTTCATTTTACAAATCAATTTTGACAAAGGCCCCAAACGGGGTCGAAACGTGGATTGCTTTATATATAAAGTGTTTTTATTTATTAATGAAAGAATTTCACCAAATTAAAATATTTTTATATGCATAAAAGCGAGCTGAGCGTTTAAGTCTCCCCCCAAAACAAAAACATTATTTGAAAACAATAGGAGCGAAATCTACATACAATTCCACATTGAAGTCTAGTTATTAACAGCGTTGTGTTGTAAAGATAAACTGGAATTAGGGGCTTGCTGCATTATCAGCAGGTCAGCGTCCGAAACGGCACTCAAACCAGGTAGAGGTTTAGGACGACGCACGAAACGGCACAAATTTCATCGACGCCCGAAACGGGAACGCACGAAATGGGACTAAACCGTAAATTATGTTACATTACGTACACATATATAATTTTTTCTACACCTATTTAATTATAGGTATGACAATTAGCATTTTCTTTGTGAAATAACCTCAAATATTTCAAATCTAAAACCACAGATGGATCAAATTTATCTGTATTAAACTAAAAGTACTCTCCACACCATTTTTGCTTTTTGAATTACTCTGTGGGTTGTGTGTGGGTGCGTTGATGGAATACATTTTTGATTTAAATTAATTTGATGTGAAGTAAATAGAGTTGGCATTGTTTTCCTATGATTGCCAACAACAGAACATTATTGTAGCAGCAAAGATTGTAACGGATATTTCTAATTTCTTTGTTCTTATTTAGATAATTATATTGACGAAGAAACATTTAAACTTCTATTGGAAAAAGAATGATTCCCCAAAATGGATTGCTTGTAAGGGTCATCGAGGGGTGCTTCTGCGTTGGAAAACTGCATTATTATTTATATTAAATATACATATTTTATTTGTTTATTTCAGTGAAATAAATATTTATTTTTTTTAAATATGTTATACTTTTCCACCCTGCATGCAGCAACGTGGGTTTGTTTGCACCCATGCGTGCATACGTACGAGCCAGTGCGGTACGCACTCCCAGCATTCCACACAGCGGATGGATTGAGAACTTTGACGTAAATTCACTATAAATTCTTAATAAATTAACCCCACGCCAAAAGACAGTGACACAGTAATTAAAGTCGACACGTGTTTCGCTGACAACTCCTGAGGATGCTGACGTAGTCAGCGAAACACGTGTCGAGTTTAATTACTGTGTCACTGTCTTTTGGCGTGTGGGGTTAACTTATTAAGAATTCATAGTACACGCAGTATTATAATACGAACAATTGAGAATATTTTATAATAAAGATTATTGTAACTTTATACAAGAAGAAATGTTATGTTTTATATCATAATAGGCGCTACATAAAATATATTATGAACTATGCAATACAAACAAGTAGTTGTAAAATTAAAAAATACGTACCCAGTGGGTATACTATATTGTAGTTGTAGATGATACAACAACTGGTAAGTGTAATATTAATAGTTATTTAGAGTGTAATATACAACAACGAGTATATGAATTTGTAGTTGCATTTGATATTATGTGTTGTTTTTGGCGCCTATTTAACAGCTACGAGTAGTAAAAGAAAGTGTTTTTCTTGTATATGTAACAACGCATTTTTCTCAGTGTAGTTTAACGATTCAATCAGTATAATAATTACTATATTTTCGGGAGTTTCATTGGAATATAGCGACGCAGATAAATTACAGAAGTTCAATTTTAGCTAAATGAACAAAACTTAATGCAGACAATAACTAAAGTGATGCTAAATAAGTGGTCGGTAATACGTAAACAAGTATAATATAAATAAAATACAATAATACATATTACCTAACTGAAATAATGAACTGAAGAAAGTTGAAAAGAAAATTAATTTGAAACATTTACGAAAGAAAAAATTTATAAAAAAGAATTCTAATTAATTGTCGTATTAACTACATATTAGGATCTTAAAAAAGTTCAAAAAATGTATCGTCTTCATCTTCAGAATCTTCAGATGAATCATTCAAGTTTATTATAAGCGGTTCAACTTCATCAAAGCGCACTTCACGTTCCCAGTCTTCCTCCACAATTTTTTCCGTGTGATTTATACAATTTTTCCAAACATCTGGAGTGACTTGGTCTAAAGCTTTTTGCCACATATCTAAAACTTGTTTGTCTCCAAAACCAACTTCTCCAATATGCAGGTCATAATATTGTTTGCAAATATCCCACACCAACTCTATTGGATTATACTGACAGTGGTAGGGTGGCAGTCTTAGGACTTGATGACCATGCTCTTGGAGCATTTCGTCTATAGCGTACCTTGGCTGTTGTTTATTCTCTTTACATAAATTTAGAAGTTCAATTTTCAAAGCCGTTTCCGAAAATGGCACATTTTTAGTTACAAGCCAATCTTTTAATTTTGATTTATTCCAGGATGCATGGGGAACTGGCTCTACTAAGAAGCTATGGTATGATGCATTATCCATTACCACTAGCCACGGTTCCTCAAGGTTTGGTATTAGTTTTTCTAAAACCCACTTTTTGAACGAATTCTGATCCATTGAATCATGGTAGTCCGCCGATTTTGATTTTGTAGAGAACAGCAGCGATGCATTCGGTACAAAACCATGCCTAGTTCCTGAATGAAGTACAACAAATCGCTTCCCATTTGAAGCATGGCCTTTCTTACAGCTTTTAACGCTTTCATCTTGCCATGTGCGCTTACTTCCTCCTTTAGCAAAAATCCATGTTTCGTCGAGAAACACAAATTGTCTGGAATGTTCGCTTTTCATATTTTGTATGAATTCTCGTAAAAACCCAATGCGCTTGCTTGCAATGTGAGGTTGCTCACAAAGAAAACGGCGATTATTCTCCGTTTTGAAACAACACCCCAAGTTCTTTAAAATACGCCACATACTCGTATTAGATACATCTATGACACCCCTTTGCTTTGCTAATTCATTCAGCGTTTGAATTGTAATGTGTTTCTTGTGTTCTCTCATCATATAAAACGTGTTGCGAATTTCGCATTTTATTTCTTCACTTACACCGTCACTCTTAAACTTTCGCCTGTTATGCGATTTTCCGGGGGTAGTAAGAGGATTACCAGATGTATATTCTGCTTTGATACGACCTATGGTTCTTAAACTTATTTTCAACGCGGCAGAAACTCTCTCGTTCGCAGAAGAAAATGGAATCAAAGGTCCTTTATTTTCTGCTTCTGCCTTAAAATACTCCATAAGATCTAGTACAAATTGCCTGCACTGTTTTGGAAATTACTAATTTGACAGTTAATGAAATAAACTTGACGTTACAACTTATGAAATGCCAAAAAACATTTTTGTGCGTTCTGTTTCCAAGGAATTAAGATTGCACGTGCGTTAGCTGCCAAAGTAATAAAATTTATACATATTTTGATTGATACGTATGGCGTTTATTGCATCAACATACGTTCAATACAAAAACCATTGTGATTTGAACGAAAACATCATAAACATGAGGCGTTGCTTAGTGCATACACACGCCAAGATAGCTGAAATGAACTATATGTACCTCGAATGCATTAAGACCAAGATTCTGTATATTGCAATTACTATTTTCCGTTGAAATATTTTATGTCGGAGACTTTATCGCAAACTCCACGGAAGTTTTTCAAAACATAGTTAGAAAGAAGTTTCGAAAACAACAAACCTTTAATCCTTTATTTTTCAGCGAGATGGAAGTAGTTTGCACGACAACTATAATTGTCTGTAACTGCAAAGTTTGAAAGTAAATCTAACATGGATTAAGACCGTTTTACTAACTAGTCATCACAATTTCCCGAGTCAAAATATGGCGCCAATTTCGCATAGGTACGATAATACTTAAATGAAAAAATGTTCCCATAAATATCAGAAACTACCAATACTCAGGCTAATTCATTTTTGGTGCGTTATTTGAAGCGTCTTCTAAAGCGACATACTTATGCAGTAAATGAGTAGACGCTGGAAAGTTCATAATGAAACATACGTCAGATGAAATAAATCGTGGAACAGAATATTCCTATGATTGGTTTAAAATAAAAATATTGGTAGTGAGAATTCAGGTTTTATCAAATAATTGATTTAAAACAAAAGTTAATGAATATAAGTACGAACTGGTTCAAGCAGACTTTATAATAATTTAAGGATTTACTGCAACAAAGTTTGAACGTCGAGTCATTAAATGCTTAGGCACTATTCTGTGATTATAAGATAAAACAGCCTGTATAATGCAAGTTTCCTCAAAATGTAAGTTGGGAACATGCAAACATGCTTAAGACTTTCATTGCATAATATTATAAAGAGCAGCGTCGCAAATATATAGCTAATCAGCAGAATTCTCATATTTCTTTCGCCCCTCAATGTTCTGTTCATAGATCACACTAGAAGTGAACCGACATAATTTATTGAATACAAGCTGTCGCCTATTTTTCTGCGTCGTAGTGATCTCTCGACTACTTAGATTTAGCTGGTGTTAAAGCGTGTTCGTATTTCTGGAATTATATGGTGTCGTAGGGTTGCCACCTCTCCGGGTTTGACCCGGAGACTCCGGGTTTTGACATATGGTCTCCGGTCTCCGGGTTTCTAGATATTTTCTCCGGGTCAAACTGCATTTAATAAAATAAAACAAAATTACCAAAATAAAACAAAAATAATGTAATTTTATGCCAGAAAAAATAAATATTTGGCGACAGCGCAGCAGTTTCAGCACGTTCCCGAGCAGCCTGCAATCGCGCAATTTCGTTGCGAGTTTATGCACACATGTCGCGTTCAGTGTTGCCAGATCTACTGTTTTAAAAGTAGATCTGCTGCTTTTACCCTCAATCTACTATTCTCTTGTTTTCACTCTGAAATCTACTGTTGTACAATGTTTAGCAGCAATCGCCAACACAGCACCAATCAGCAGACGTCAGATGTCAGTTGGGTGAAGTGAAGTTGTCGGGGAATCCCAAATCCTCGTTTTTTACTTCATTTAGGTACTTGTTACATTCTCGTTACATTCTCGTTAGGCAAAGATTTAGAAATCAAGTTAGGGATTGTAGAAGTTATCCAGGAGCAGATATAGATAGTGATCACAACATAGTCGTTATGAAAGCCAATCTTAAATTTAAGATTTTGAAAAAAAGAAGCGGAAGAAGGTATCTTGATCCAGAGAAACTAAAAGATGATGATATGCGCAATAAGTTCGAGAAAAAGACAAACGAAGCACTAAAGGGCACGGATGGAAATATTGTTAGGGACATAGAGGCAGAATGGAATTGCATTAAAAATAGTTTAGTTTCCTCAGCTAGGGATATTTTGGGTCATAAACAGAATGAAAGTAGGAAACCCTGGATAACAAAACATATTGTGAGTCTAATAGAGGAAAGGCGAAAATATAAAAATAGGTTAGATGAAACAGGGAAACAAAGATATAAGGCGATCAAGTGGGAAATTATTCGGGAATGTAGGAAAGCGAAAGAGCAATGGATCGATAATAAATGCAAAGAAGTGGAAGATAAATTCGAAGTAGGAAAGACTGATGAAGCATATAAAATAATTAGGAGAAATTTTAGAGAAATTGGATCTAGTACCAAAAACATTAGAAATGAGGCAGGAGATATCCTAATCGGAAGTGGGAAGAAGGCAGATAGGTGGAAAGAATATTTAGGAAACTTATATGCGGGACAGGAAGTGCAAGATATATTAGAAAGCGAAAGCAGTGTAGAGGGGGATAACCTAGGGAGTCCTATAATGAGAGAAGAGTTTGAGATAGCACTAAAAAGTTTAAGGAATAATAAAGCACCAGGTATAGATGGCTTGCAGGCAGAAATCTTAAAGTGCGCAGGTCAAGAGGTAATAGATCGTTTATTTAAACTAGTTAGTCGCATATACCTGACAGGCGAGATTCCAGAAGATTACAAACGGAACATCATAGTAGCTTTGCCAAAAAGAAAAGGCGCGGATAGATGCGAAAATTTTAGAACTATCAGTTTAACTTCCCATGCGTCAAAAATTTTAACTAGAATTGTGCAAAGAAGGATGGAGAAAAAGGCGGAAGAAATATTAGGAGAAGATCAGTTCGGATTTAGACGAAATAGAGGAACGCGCGAGGCCATTCTAGCTTTACGAGTAATTATAGAAAAAACGATAGAAAAGAGAAAGAGCGTCTATATAGGATTTGTAGATTTAGAAAAAGCCTTCGACAACGTAAAATGGGGGAAGATGTTCGAAGTGCTGAGAAAGGTAGGGATGAAATACAGGGACAGAAGAATAATACATAATCTCTACAAAGAGCAAAAGGCAGTTATAGAATGTGAGCAGGAACAAAGGGAAGTAGATATCCGGAAGGGAGTGAGACAGGGATGTGCATTGTCACCTCTAGTTTTCAACTTATATATCGAAGATGCGATTAATATTGTTAAGGAAAGAACAGCCTCAGGGATCAATGTACAGGGCCAAACTATTAACATGCTCAGATTTGCGGATGATATAGCAGTGTTAGCATCTAGCAAAGAAGAATTAGGAGCGGCTCTGAATGAAATGGAAGCAGTTTTGACACAGGGCTTCGGCATGAAAATCAATAAAAAGAAAACTAAAATTTTGGTATGTAGGGGATGTGAAAATAGAACTAAAATGGAAATACAAATTGGAAATGAGAAGATAGAGGAGGTCGCGGATTTCTGCTACTTAGGAAGTAAAATAACTCAAGACGGTAGGAGCACTAAAGATATAAAACAAAGAATGGCGCAGGGCCGAGTTGCGTTTAACAAAAAGAAACAACTGTTATGCTCGAGAACGGTTAATATAGAGACTAGGAAGAGACTCTTAACGTCGTATGTATGGAGTACGGCATTATACGGGTGCGAAACTTGGACAATAGGAGAAGCGGATAGAAAAAGAGTAGAAGCGTTTGAAATGTGGTGCTACAGACGCATGATGAAGATACCGTGGATAGATAAGGTTAGCAATAGGGAAGTATTAGAAAGAGTTGGGGAAAAGCGAAAGGTATGGAAAACAATAAAGAGTAGGAGAGATAGGATGGTAGGACACCTTCTAAGACACGAAGGAATAGTTCGTGACATACTAGAGTCAGAGATAGGAATAAAAAGAGGTAGGGGTAGGCCTAGATTAGACTACTGCTCTCAAATAGTTAGGGATGTAGGATGTTCTACTTTTAGGGAAATTCGTAGGTTAGCTCAGGATAGAAAAGAATGGAGGTACGCGTCCAACCAGTCTTCGGACTGAGAACCTTATGATGAGGTACTTGTTTGTTTTGTATGTATCGTGTTTGAATAACGTTTCAATTTCGTTGTAAGTTGTAATTGTAACTTTCAAATCTTTGCATTTTAGTTGAAGATGAGCAGGTAATTATTTTAAAGCTTGTCGCCCACTGCTACGGCACGACGAGGCGCGGTACGGAACGAAAAAATCCGTTTAGGATTAAATACATGCAAATGAATGGAGAAGCGCCCATATAGCCGACACGGCGCGGTGCGACACGGGACGACATTGCCAGGATTCTTCGCTCACGATCCCAGCCGGCAAAAATCGTATCATGCCGTACAGTGCCGTGTATATGGGCGCATAATTTCACGACGCCATGCAGATTGCGCTTGCGTGCTAGGTGTTTTTACGAATGTAGCACGCGCTGGCGGTCTGGCACATATTAATACTGGCAGTTAACAGCTGAAACACGAAGGGCAAGCTTATTCTAGTCTCTTGGCATTAACAGGGTGAACCCACATTCGCCTTTTCTTCTTCGTTTTTCCTGTTATTCAAACGACGAAGATTCTTCCACCGAGGAACCACTTGACGTAGTATACTCCATCGGTTGATACTCCACTGTTAATTTGTCATCTTTCCTCGCCTGTGCGCATCGTGTATATGGGTGGAGAGAATAGATATACCGCGCCGCATCGTTTCGTGTCGTGCCGTCGCAGAGGGCGACAAGCTTCATTCACTTTGTAAGTAGATTTTAAGTTAAATTGTGAAATTTATAGCTCCAAGGATACTTTATCAGGCGGGAAAGGCACGGCTACCCGAAGAACTCGACAAAGAGGGTAAAGTATCGTGAATTTACTATATTACCAAAGTTTTAATTTTATTTTTGTACGTCTATACCTATGTAGTTTATCATCACTTATGTTTTTGAAATGATTATTTTGTTGTTTTTTTATTATAGTTTAGTACAGTTTTGTTGTTTTGCTTTAAGTCAGGTACTTACTTAGAGAAAGACGAACAAAATGCTTTATTAAAAACATGCCAAAGTAAAACCAAATATGGCTTTAAGTTTAAACAAAGCAATAAATGAATATCGTTTAAGGAAGTTGCAATTGTATTTTAATTAAAGGGAATAAAGATTAGTTCTATTCAAGTTTTTTTTGGTCATCAGTAAATCTCCGGGTCAAATGACTTTTAAAGGTGGCATCCCTAGGTGTCAGGTAAAGGTAATTTCATTCTGCTGGAAACGAAAGAAAACCTCGACGGAAGGACAAGGGGTAATTATTTTCCTGTCATTCCTATATAGAGAAAGAATTCTGCAGAATATTTAATACGAGCATCTCATAGATACAGTGTGTTTCAATTTGAGTAGAAGCATGCACCTCTGTAATTTTTATACTTATGGATGAATTTTCAAAAACCTTTTTTAGATTGTAGAGAACGAAAAACTGAAAGACGAAAAAGACCTAGCCATTTTTTAGCGAATAACTAACAACGTCATCATATTCGAGGCTATCGTAAATGTATTCAAAACTTGGAACAAATCAATAGCGTTTGAAAATTACGAAGAATTTCAATTATTACCAAACTTTTCATTATGAATAGTTCCAAGACTTAAAAATTCACTCTTTTATTTTACGTGGACGATTCCTTCCTACAGGATTTAGCAGGAGGACTCAAACTTTGCAATAGCCCCCAGGAACATTCTTAAGGAAGACATCATCAGTGCTACCGAAAGCACCTGCAGACGGTTACCAGCAGAAGCGGCGTAGGAGAACCGGATCGGAGCGGTACAGATCCTGCGAAAGGCTGAAGCACCTAAACCAAACATTAGTGGAAAGCAGCAGCAGAACATTAAAGAACTTCGAAACAACAAGGACTCACTATACTACCAGTGAATAAGGGAAACGTGACTGTCATCATCGACACGGTTAAACTACGAATCAGAAGTGGGAACCCTTTTAGAGGATCCAGCATACACGAAGATCAAGAACAACGCGGTTGAGAAAGTGGAGAGGACAGTTGCTGCAGCTATCCGAACATCTACCATACCGAAGGAACTTCATCGCCAATTAATTTGGAGTGATTCCAAGACACCTCAGCTGTACTGCTTAAGGAAGATTCATAAGCCAGGAACACCATTGAGGCCAATAGTCAGCGCAGTAGGATCAGCTACCTATTCTTTGGCGCATTACCTAGCACGATCCTCCACTGGACTTGTGGGAAACTTGGAACATTACATCGAGAAGATCTAAGAACTTTATTTTCAGTCAGAGGACATCCTAGTAAGTTTCGACGTCGCATCCCTATTCACCAAGGTGCCGATGGACGAAGCCATAACGCAGACAAGAAGGCGCGTGGCTGAGGAGAACCCCGATGGAGGCTTGGCGGATTTTTCACGGTTGTGCATTCACTCTACCTTCTTCGCCTTCAGGGACGAATTTAACAAACAAACGAAGGGAACAGATGGGATCCCCTATTTCTCCGCTACTGGCTAACAATGTAGGTACATGGAAATTTTCGAGAAGACCTCCCTTGAATCTTCCCAACTGAAACCTAAGTGTTGGTTTAGGTACGTGGACGACACCTTTGTTATTTGGCCACATGGACGTAGCACCATCGAAGGATTTAAGGGCCACCTTAACAGCATACATCATAGTACACAGTTTACGATGGAGTTAGAGGAGGACGGCACACTACCATTTCTGGATCGTCGAAAGGGAGAAGGAACTTTGGGACATCAAGTTTATAGGAAACCTACGCACATGGATCGTTACCTAAACGCGGAATCGCACCATCACCCGGCGCAGAAGCAAAGCATCATCGACACCCTGGTTAGACAAGCTAAGAAGATCAGCGAACTAGAGCATCTGAAGGAGGATCTGAACCATCTACGCCTGACGTTAAGGAAGAACGGCTATACTACGACCAACATAGAGAAAGCCATCAGGAGAAAGGCAGCGATGAAGGAACCAGAGATATACGAGGCATCTGCCTATCTTCCTTATATCAGTGGATGCACGAACAAGATAGAACGCCTTCTGAAGAAGCATGGAGTACGTACCATCTTCAGCGTACCAAATAAGATAGCACCAAAATTTCCAAAATATCGGAGAGCGCAAAAAATCTAGAAGGCCCTGGAGTGTACAGCATACTATGCACCTGTGGGAACGTCTATATTGGACATACAGGACGACATATCTGCACGAAGCTAAAGGAACACATCAGCCATACCAAGTACCACCACTGGGACAAGTCGGCCGTCGCAAAACATCGAGCCGAGACGGGTTATGAGATACTAGGATTTTGAGGAAGGAGGCGCAGTTCTGACCTAGACTATACAAGGAGGCAGTGGAGATCCAGAAGGAGCCGGACAACTTCAACAGGGACCGAGGGATCGAGGAATCGAAATACCGCAGGTATGGTAAACGCTCATACGTGAAAAAAGCAGCCAACCGTTAATCGAGCATGACTGATAAGGAGGATGTGTAAATATGGACATGGAGCCAGCACTTACCAGTTTCAGAGCATCTTCTGAAGAAGACACAGAGATGAGTGTCGAAACGTCTTAGTGTATCTATTAGACGACGTCGCAGCCAGCCCGGAACATATAATAATATTAATTTCTGTATCATGGCCTACCTAAAGTAATGTTCTGGGTCGTTTTGAACCTTCAAAAACCATGTTAGTCTTTGTTTTTGGACAAACTTTTTTTATTCAGAAGTTTATACTCTTTCTAAATATGAAAAAATATACAGAATGTTCCTTGTGAAAAAATATTGTTGCTGTGAGTATCTCGAAAATGCAAGACATTGGCAGTGAGCTGATAAAAAATAAGATCCAGTCTGACCTTTATGAATTTTTAAAATTTTCAGATTAACTCAGATTTCGAACAATAATTGTACCCCTAAAAGAGTGGATTTTCAGTTCCATTTTGGAAATGGTGCAATCATATATGTACATATAGGTAATATTTTCAGCATTTGCCTTATTTTGGCGGACTAACGTATAATACACGCGTATGTACTACATGGGCAGGAGGGTAATACATAGTATGTAACCTATATTTGACGAGTCAAATTTACGTCAGGTATTGTTTAAAATATTGGCGGTTTTATTATGTTGTGTAAACGCAATCTGTTCATTGGGAGTACACATAATATAACACACTAGCAGCCTCTTAGAATTCGTGCATGAATACTTATATGTAGAATAGCAGCATTATAGTAATTCGATTACATATCCTTTTACCGATAAGAAACATATTATTAAAGATAAGACTTACCCTTGGAGGAGGTGCTGTTTTGTCTCTTGGGGCACTGACAGACGTGTTCAACTTTTCCGTCGTAGGGACAGGTAATTAAGCAGCTGTCACATCCTGAAAAAGAACAGTGTGTAGAGAAAGGCAGAAATAACAGCAACTTCATCATATATAATATGAGGAAGTTCTATCTAAAAGTATTATTGTCTGGCGCTAATAGCTACTTGTTTTTTTATATTTTCCTGATTGTTAATGCTACCTGTTGCAAAACAAAACGCAAAAGCTTATGGTTGTTCACTAAAACACTAGATCAGTAGATCGTGTACACAACTGATTCGAGGTAGGTATTTGACTAATTATTGTTAATCCCGATACGGCAAAAAGTAGGTAATTAAAATAGTAAATACTGAACTGTCGAGTAATTAGTTATTAATTCACGCTGCATAATTCATGTGTAGCCGCGAAAGTGAGACGCTTCGTCGGGTTGATATCACAGCTGTTTGGGGTTTATTTCCATTATAAAGTTATTTCATGGTATTTAAGGTCAAATTTTGGTCTGGATTTGAACTCGCCGTACAAGTGGGTATTTATGTTTTGCAAATAGTGCATTTTCTCTATAGGTAACAACATAGGTGGTGATAAGTCTAAATATTTCAAAAATAAACCGTCTGCAGGCAATCAAAACCCTTATGGGGTTATCCGCAACGTCTTAGAACTTAGGAACCTAAGACATAAGCTATTGCCAATCAGACGAAAGTAGCCAAGAACAGTACAAACGCGTCCACTCTAGTCTCGTGTACACTTAAATGCAGAATGAACAACGCAAATGTAGCCGCGAAGAAGCTATAACTAACGCGCAAATCCCTTTGATGTGTTTAAAAATATCGCCGCTCAAGTTATCGCTCTTAAGCTCGACACCAATTAAGTAAGAATCGGGGGGTTCAGGGATACGGTGAAGCAACTACAGCTTCAAAAATATTTCACTTAGTAAAGCGCAATATATATACCTGCACATATGATGAGTAACAGTGTCTGTGGACCTTCAGCGGGCGGCAAAAATTATTTGGAAAAGCAGGGATCTAGTTGACCAAACTAATACTGAGAATGAAATGGTTGCACGTACTCCCTATTTAGGGATTGACTGACAGTTGGGCGACTTTGATCAGTATTCGAAAGACGGGCGAGAGCACGAGCTATGACGATAAACTCCGAATGCAACGGTACAGCTGTTTACTCATAACTTTTTTGTTTTTCGGTCGAAATTGAAAATTTTATGTCTTCTTTCAAGCCAGAGGTTCAGTATACCTACTACTGCCGTTAACCAGATTCTGAGATTTTCTTTTCAGGAAAGTTCTATTAGGTTCTATAAAAAGCAGTTTTTCGCCACTTGCCACTTCGTTTATTGTTTAATATTTTTTTAAAAAATTTCAAAACAGAAATAGTATATTTGTATTTTAGAACTGTTTGCAAACAAAAACAATTTATTATCATTTATAGTTTTTGAAATATTTACAAACAGGCAAACGTCTATACCGTGCTCCCAAAATCACTGTCTGTCGGGCTCTTATTAATGCCTATTATCATTGCTAATGTATGTAGTAAATTTACTTGTTGTTATACGCGCTAGGTAAAGTAGTAGCAGGTTCAAACACTAACAAACCGATTGACTGTACAGTCGTTACTTTTATTTAATTATTCACATTGAAGTTTATAAACTTCGGTACAATCTACTTGGTCCAATTTCCAATATCTTAAATTGATAAAGTGTATAGGTAATGAATTTACCAGGTTGGCAGAAACCGAATTCTGAATTTCCCAATTTCAATTTTCGCATTTTTTATCACGGAAAATCCGAAACAAGAAACAAAAATCTAGCACTGGTCAATAATTATTTGTTTAATTTTTTTCTGAAAATTAAGCAGTCGTCGGATTAGTAATAGCATCTGTCTTAGGAACTCAAATTTTAACACATTGCGAATGTTCCTTTAACTCGAGAAACAGCAAGTGGTGCATCTCACTTCATGACTAAACCAATTTCCCTGATAAGTTTTCTTTCTTGAGCACATAGAAAATAGTGTTTTCTTTGGTATATTTCGAAAGTTGTATCGTGACACATAAGCGCAGTACAGTATTTTTGTGTAGTTCTTTTCTTGTTTCTTTCAAAAGACCTGTCCAGCTCATAACTTGAGATCAGATCGATGTCGGAATCTGAAAATTTGTTCCCGGGGTTTTAGACCGTGGAGAAGTTGCGCGTTTTACAGTAGTGACGGCAGCGGTGGCGCGGAACAGAAACTTGTCGAATTCATGAAAATTTATGTGTAGAGTAGGTAATACGAACGTGCTGAATTCAACAGTAATATTAGTAGCTTAAAACGGCTGAGCGAAACGGTTCAGTTAATAACTAACATGCAAGTTCTCCATATACCTAGCATGTTGTCTTATGTTACAAAACAGCCCAAGATACCAGTCAACATAATAACTATTATATTTATCTTTGTGTTTATTTGAAATCAGGAAGAAACGTTTTAGACGTCATTTTGTTTTTGCTAAAAACGGGCTGTCCTGTAGGAGCGGAAGATATCCTCATCCCTCATCCGAGATAATCAAAAAATGTGGTTTTCACAGGACGATATAGATAAACTTTTGTGCGCATTCCAAAATTGTTTTGGTTTGTACAAGGTTAGAAGAATACTTACTTAGTACTCAACCAATTATTTTGATTTACTAAAAAATAATTATAAATGACTAGCGGGCCCGGCAGACGTTGTCCTGCCCGACATTAAAAAAATTTTCGTAAAAAAAATCCTAGAAGCCGATTACAGCGCCACCTACCGGGTCCAATTATTGTGAACGTAAACCATCCAGGGAAACACTCCAACATACACAAAAAATTTCATACATTACCCCAAATGTACAAAAAAAAAATAAATTATTTGTATATTCATCATCATAAGGTTCTCAGTCCGAAGACTGGTTGGACGCGTACCTCCATTCTTTTCTATCCTGAGCTAACCTACGCATTTCCCTAAAAGTAGAACATCCTACATCCCTAACTATTTGAGAGCAGTAGTCTAATCTAGGCCTACCCCTACCTCTTTTTATTCCTATCTCTGACTCTAGTATGTCGCGAACTATTCCTTCGTGTCTTAGAAGGTGTCCTACCATCCTATCTCTCCTACTCTTTATTGTTTTCCATACCTTTCGCCTTTCCCCAACTCTTTCTAATACTTCCCTATTGCTAACCTTATCTATCCACGGTATCTTCATCATGCGTCTGTAACACCACAGTTCAAACGCTTCCACTCTTTTTCTATCCGCTTCTCCTATTGTCCAAGTTTCGCACCCGTATAATGCCGTACTCCATACATACGACTTTAAGAGTCTCTTCCTAGTCTCTATATTAACCGTTCTCGAACATAACAGTTGTTTCTTTTTGTTAAACGCAACTCGTCCCTGCGCCATTCTTTGTTTTATATCTTTAGTGCTCCTACCGTCTTGGGTTATTTTACTTCCTAAGTAGCAGAAATCCGCGACCTCCTCTATCTTCTCATTTCCTATTTGTATTTCAATTTTAGTTCTATTTTCACTCCATCTACATACCAAAATTTTAGTTTTCTTTTTATTGATTTTCATGCCGTAGCCCTGTGTCAAAACTGCTTCCATTTCATTCAAAGCCGCTCCTAATTCTTCTTTGCTAGATGCTAACACTGCTATATCATCCGCAAATCTGAGCATGTTAATAGTTTGGCCCTGTACATTGATCCCTGAGGCTGTTCTTTCCTTAACAATATTAATCGCATCTTCGATATATAAGTTGAAAACTAGAGGTGACAATGCACATCCCTGTCTCACTCCCTTCCGGATATCTAGTTCCCTTCGTTCCTGCTCACATTCTATAACTGCCTTTTGCTCTTTGTAGAGATTATGTATTATTCTTCTGTCCCTGTATTTCATCCCTCCCTTTCTCAGCACTTCGAACATCTTCCCCCATTTTACGTTGTCGAAGGCTTTTTCTAAATCTACAAATCCTATATATACGCTCTTTCTCTTTTCTATCGTTTTTTCTATAATTACTCGTAAAGCTAGAATGGCCTCGCGCGTTCCTCTATTTCGTCTAAATCCGAACTGATCTTCTCCTAATATCTCTTCCGCCTTTTTCTCCATCCTTCTTTGCACAATTCTAGTTAAAATTTTTGACGCATGGGAAGTTAAACTGATAGTTCTAAAATTTTCGCATCTATCCGCGCCTTTCCTTTTTGGCAAAGCTACCATGATGTTCAGTTTGTAATCCTCTGGAATCTCGCCTGTCAGGTATATGCGACTAACTAATTTAAATAAACGATCTATTACCTCTTGACCTGCGCACTTTAAGATTTCTGCCTGCAAGCCATCTATACCTGGTGCTTTATTATTCCTTAAACTTTTTAGTGCTAGCTCAAACTCTTCTCTCATTATAGGACTCCCTAGGTTATCCCCTTCTACACTGCTTTCACTTTCTAATATATCTTGCACTTCCTGTCCCGCATATAAGTTTCCTAAATATTCTTTCCACCTATCTGCCTTCTCCCCGCTTTCGATTAGGATATCTCCTGCCTCATTCCTAATGCTTTTGGTACTAGATCCAATTTCTCTAAAATTTCTCCTAATTATTTTATATGCTTCATCAGTCTTTCCTATTTCGAACTTATTTTCCACTTCTTTGCACTTATCATCGATCCATTGCTCTTTCGCTTTCCTACATTTCCGAATAATTTCCCACTTGATCGCCTTATATCTTTGTTTCCCTATTTCATCTAACCTATTTTTATATTTGCGCCTTTCCTCTATTAGACTCACAATATGTTTTGTTATCCAGGGTTTCCTACTTTCATTCTGTTTATGACCCAAAATATCCCTAGCTGAGGAAACTAAACTATTTTTAATGCAATTCCATTCTTCCTCTATGTCCCTAACAATATTTTCGCCCGCGCCCTTTAGTACTTCGTTTGTCTTTTTCTCGAACTTATCGCGCGTATCATCATCTTTTAGTTTCTCTGGGTCAAGATACCTTCTTCCGCTTCGTTTTTTCAAAATCTTAAATTTAAGATTGGCCTTCATAACGACTATATTGTGATCACTATCTATATCTGCTCCTGGATAACTTCTACAATCCCTAACTTGATTTCTAAATCTTTGCCTAACAAGAATGTAATCTATTTGATATCTCCCTAGGTCTCCTGGCATCTTCCACGTGTAGCGTCTCCTAACATGATGGTGAAATAGAGTGTTCGCGACCGTTAAGTTATGTTTATCGCAGAACTCTATCAGTGTCACTCCCCTATCGTTCCTATTGCCTAATCCAAAGGGACCAACTATTCCGCCCTCTCGCCCTGTGCCTACGACTGCATTGAAATCTCCTATAATTATTAAATTTTCGTGTCCTCTCACAAAATCTAGCACATGTTCAATATCACTATAAACTGCCTCTACGGCCTCATCACTGTAGTTAGAAGTGGGCATATATACCTGTATTATTACTGTTTTTACAGGTTTCGAATCTAACCTAACCATAACTACCCTGTCACTTTGCTGTAAGAAATTTTCTACACTCTGCCCTACTTCTTTCCGCATAACAATTCCTACTCCCGAATTTCCTCCTACAGATCCTGTGTGTATTACTCTAAAATCTCCGCTCCAGAAGTCTCCGGCTTCTGGCCATCGCACTTCACTAATACCTACTACGTCTAATGCTAACCTATCCATCTCAATTTTCAAATTCTCTAACTTTCCTACTTGTTTCATGCTTCTAACATTCCACGCTCCGACTCGTGAGATGTTACACTTATCATTTCTGATGACTCCCCCCGAAGCAGTCCCCGCCCGGAGATCCGAATGTGGGACTATTTTACCTCCGGAATATTTTACTCCAGAAAGTGCCATCATCATAAATTCGAAGTACGCTGTACCAGGGATATAATAATGTGGTGGTTTCCCGTTGCCTTCCACATCGCAGTAGTGTGTATCACAGTGCCATACCGACCCTCACGATCTCTGCCACTATGATTACTGAAAGAGCTGCTGCCCCCTTTCAGGGACTTGATTTAGTCTGGCTTCTCAAATAAAAACCCCTCCAATATGGTTAAACCTATGGTTCGGCTCTTTAGATCATTGAAGCGCGCAAGCCATCCCACCCGTCCCAGTATTACTAGAACTGCGTCAAGGTACAAGTCCTTTGGGTAGATTTGTATATTGTTCAAACAAAAATACTAAAATCGCGATTAAAAAATGGGGGATGGGGGTAGGAGGGTGAAAAATACTTTACCTACCAAATGTACAAAAAAAATTTCATAAAAATCGGTCGAGCCGTTTCGGAGGAGTGCGACCACAAACACCGTGACACGAGATTTTTATATATTAGAAGAAGAAGATAATCCACTGATGAACAAAATCCTTGGGCACCATATTTCTGCGAGTACGTGCATGCACGTTTTGGGAGTTAATACTTTTGTGATGTATGTATATGCAAGAAAAATCAACATAAATATAGACGTAGCAAAATTTAATGAAACAGTCATAAAATTCTAATTTTCTTAGATATACATACTAAACACAATGATCTAGTAGCAAACATTACAATAAAAAGGCAAACAAAATCGACAAAATTCATGGGGCATGCCTATTTTCAGATTGATCATTGCCACTTATACATCGATAAAACAAGAAATAAGTACACAACGAAACTGGTAAGATATCCTTGCAACACGAATCCCCAACAAAAATTCTACACGCAAAATTTTCGCCTCTTTTGAACTTGAATGGGAAAAGGTTGCGATTTGAATATTTTATAAGACCGGAGAGCGATCTCCTGAGTGGAACATACGAGGGAACATACACGAGTTGCAAATTCGAGTATCTAAAAGATAATATTACATAAACAGAAATGTTATTGCAACTGTGAACTAAAAATTGTATATTCCCCTTTGTTTTATCGATTCCTCGTAAATTTATTTGCAAGATGTATCAAAAATATAAATAGGTAACTGTAGAAGAATAGGAGCCGGATTGACAGAGTAGCCATTAATGTTCCTCTTATATATTTATTATTTACATCCCCAAGGGTCGACGAACGCACACAAAATAGCTAAATTTGGTTAAACGCGTTGCAGTTACTGTACCTATTTGTATTACGCGAAACACATTTTTTTCTGTAAATAAGTACATACAACAAAATTATTTGTTTCAAATTCTCCATCTGTCTATATACGAGGGGATTCGATATCTAGGCAGTTTTCCACACACCAAAAATGGTTGCGGTACCATAACAATCAATAATGGTTTGTTTCAAATGTTAAAGTCAAGTTTCACTTCTCAAAGTGCGTAATTAGAAATTGTAATACCGCTTTACCAATTTCCGGCAAATGAATGAAATTAATAGCGAACTGCGTTGAATTTCCGATCGTTTCTATCTTTCAATAAATTAGTTGAACAAACTGGGGGACTCAAGTTTACATTATTTCTTATTTTCGGTTTGAATAAAAAATATTACCTAACATCAAAATCTGGAATATTAGTGAGCATCGAGGATATGATAATTAGAGACCGGATTTTTAGGACCTTAAAAGTTGCAAAATAGGATCCTAACATACATAGGTCCCGAAAAATGGAAAATAGGCCACAAAAATAGGACACATCCTAAGTTAGGACGCAAAGAAAAATAGTATATTATTATATGAGCGATTATGAGAGCCATTATTCACGAAGATGATGTTTGAGCCCACGAGCCGAAGGCGAGTGGCTCAAATCAGCTGAGTGAATAATGGTCATAATCGCGAATATAATACTATACTTTTTCTACACCTATTAAACAAATAAATTAGACTCAAATTTTATAACTTTAATGAAACACTATCATAATACATTAATTTTTATTTTTCAATAAATGAACTACTTACTAGAAATGTATATTGAAATTTGTGCAGTTAGTAATATATAAATTTGGAGTTGTCCCTTCCATTGTTAAATTCTGGCAGTTTT
The DNA here is from genome assembly GCA_963966045.1 of Xestobium rufovillosum. Classification (NCBI taxonomy): domain Eukaryota; kingdom Metazoa; phylum Arthropoda; class Insecta; order Coleoptera; family Ptinidae; genus Xestobium; species Xestobium rufovillosum. The sequence goes on from OZ014504.1 coordinate 18,486,254, forward strand.
AGTGGTTGAAATGTTTGTTTGCACGGATTAATCGGTACCTACGCGAACGAAGTGCACACGTTGGAAAACGTAAACAGTAATATGGCGATACACTTGGCTGCCACTAGAGTCGATTGTCAGCTGCAGCAAGAGTTGATCGCGGTCGATATAAAATATCATTGGATCAGCGAAACAGTGATCATTGAATCTATATTTGTGATTGGCCGAATACCGTGAATTATGAATCCATAATTCACTGCAGTGAATTATAGGTACGATATTTCACAAAGAAAATGCTAATAATTGTCATATAATTAAATAGGTGTAGAAAAAATATTTTAATGAATTGTTTTATTATTATTTGCAACAAACAAATGAGAAAATGACAATTGACAAACCTTCAACAACGTAAAATTTACACAGCTGGAAACTAAAATAAAAAGTAATCAACAATATAACTGGAAAATAAAAAGGCATTCTTTGGCATTCTTGAATTTGCACAGAGTAACAAATGAAAAAATTCACATGGGTAAAAAATTAAAAATTTTAATTTATTGCAACTTTATTTCAGAGGAAGTTATACCTCTCGGTTTTACGTGAAAAACAGCCCTTCTAATCTAATAGATTATTAAGCCATTCTTGAAGTTAGAAATGTGAAAATTAACACAATTTCTGTCACATTTACGTCTCACTGCATACCTATTACTACTGCAAACTTATGAGAAAAAACTCCATGTAAGCACCAACCAACTAAATATGTTACTGAACTGGCAGAATAGCCACGGACGTATGAAGAAAATTGAACATTCATTTAATAGGAAAATATTTATGTTTAGGACACATCTAGTCAATTTAGGACTTTAGGACCTAAAAAATTTTTGTAAAAACCCTTATTTTTACGCGAATCGTGCATATATACAACTTTCGTTCATGTGCCTTAATTCTAGGCTAAAAGGCATTTTACCTAGAATCCGGTCTCTAATGATAATTCTTGATAAAGATGACGCCATGGTGTCTTGCACAGCTTACCGTGCATGCGTCGCAGCCTGATTATCTATTCGCTTGAAAAGCACGTACTCTCAATAAGAACAAATATTGATTGTGTGGCTTTCGCCAAATATGAATCATCTTGTGTTAAGAAAATTTGATACACTCTGTGGGCCAACATCCAGGGTGTTCAATCGACCTCGAAATTTTACCACTCAGTGGGGCGAAAGCCTAGGATGACGACAATCTGCATATCGAAATATAGTCACGAAATAAATTAGAAACCTTATTAAAAAATAACCCAAGTCTACACCGTCTCTGAAAGCAGTCTTGAACATAAGATATAGTGAAATTCAACAACCTGCGTCATTAGCTCCGTCCCGAAATGGCAACATACGAGAATACAAAAAATCTAGACAACTTCCATGATATAATAGCTTTGGGTATATTCAGTAATAAATTGCCGGCAAACAGCAAACAGAAGCTACATACATGTACAATCAAAGCAGCAAAGCCAAGAAAAATATTTATAAAATCGTTAGGAAATATGACATTTTTAATAAAGAAACGCGAGTATAAATTGTTTCTGAAAAGGCGAACGTGAATGACCGAAACACTTTACCAGTTACCACCCGCATAACAGTAACAATTTGTTTAGAAATCGAGATTGTTCTTTGTCGCACCCCCATTACAATATTTGAGTTATCTAATTCAAATAAGAATATTTTATAATATAATATTTTACTTTAGAATGTGCATGCACAATAATGTCAGTTACATGATCATCATAATCAAATTTTCAATACGGAGGCACCTCGACCCGTACCCCCATTCTTCTCCTACATATACTGACTTTACCAAAGCATTTACCAAAATTCTGCGGCATTGGAATAATGGTTTTCGGGCTGGTTGCCACGTCGTCGTTGGTAATATGTAACACAAAAATGAAAATTAACATTAACACTTGACGTTTCGACTCGCATATCGGAGTCTTCTGCAGAAGCTACTCTGAAACTGAAAATCTATCGCAGGTGACTCTATTTATACTTGTCGGTAATCACTGAAACGCGACGTCTTTACGGAACAGTGATTTCCAAGTAACCGGTAGATCCATTATCCATTCTTCCATCTCTGTTGAAGTTGGGTCTCTTGAAGATCTCTATAGCCTCCCTGATCGCCTGGGCCAGAAATTGGGAATCCTTGCTAGCGCCTTAACATCCTCGAATCGAATCTCGTGTTCTGGCAAAGAGGAGTGTTCCGCAACTGCTGACGTGTCCGTCCGTTGGTTCCTGACGTCCCTGCTGTGCTCTTGTAGCCTCGTGCTGATGTGTCTCTTCGTTTCTCCGATGTATTCCTTACCGCAGATACATGGGATGCTGTATACTCCTGGTCCTTGATGCTCCTTCTGCTCTCCTATTGTCCTAGGGAAACCTGCAGCAATCTTTCCAGACGGATTGAACACTACGTTGATATTGTGTCTGTTGAGAAGGCGCCCGATTTTGTAAATGCATCCATCTATGTAAGGAAGGTAGGCCGTCGCAATGTAAGTTTCTGATTCCTCTCGCCGTTGGCCGCTCTTCCTGATAGCACACTCTATGGCTCGTAGAGAATATCCATTCTTCCTTAGAGCTGTCTTCAGATGCGCTAGTTCTTCCTTCAAGTGTTTCGGTTCGCTGATTTGGTGGGCTCCGTGCACCAAGGTGTTGCTGATTCCCTGTTTCTCTGCCGGGGGATGACTGCAACCCAACATACCGTTCACGATGGAAATGGAGAAAGACGGCGCCCTCCCATTTCTGGACGTCCTCGTCAACCGCAAGACTGATGGAAGCCTGGGACACAGAGTATATAGGAAGCCGACGCACACGGATCGCTATTTAAATGCCGCTTCCCATCATCACCCGGCACCGAAGCAGGAAATCATCAACATCTTGGTGCACAGAGCCCGCCAAATCAGCGAACCGGAACACTTGGAGGAAGAACTAGCGCATCTGAAGACAGCCCTAAGGAAGAATGGATATTCTCTACGAGCCATAGAGTGTGCTATCAGGAAGAGCGACCAACGGCGAGAGGAATCAGAAACCTACAATGCGACGGCCTTCCTTCCTTACATAGATGGATGCACGGACAAAATCGGACGCCTTCTCAACAGACACAAGATCAACGTAGTGTACAATCCGCCTGGAAAGATTGCTGCAAGTTTCCCTAGGACAATAGGAGAGCAGAAGGAGCATCAAGGGCCAGGAGTATACAGCATCCCATGTATCTGCGGTAAGGAATACATCTCAGAAACGAAGAGACACATCAACACGAGTCTACAAGAGCACAGGAGGGACGTCAGGAACCAAAGGACGGAGAAGTCAGCAGTAGCGGAACACGAGATTCGATTCGACGATGCTAAGGCGTTAGCAAGAATTCCCAATTTCTGGCCCAGACGCATCAGGGAGGCTATTAGAGATCTTCAAGAAACCCAACTTCAACAAATGGAGGAATGGATTTACCGGTTACTTGGAAATCACTGTTCCGTGAAAACGTCGCGCTTCAGTTATTACGGACGAGTATAAATAGAGTCACCTGCGATAGATTTTCAGTTTTAGAGTTGCTTCTGAAGAAGACTCCGATATGCGAGACGAAACGTCAAATGTTAATGTTAATTTTATTGTTAGTGTTACAGATTACCAACGACAACGTGGTAACCAGCCCGGAAACCATTATTCCATGGACATCGGCCACGAAAACCTTAAGAAGAAATTAAATTCTGCGGCATTCTTTGTTTTACGTGCCTAAAACTATTACCATTATCGCGAGTAATTAGATTTCCCAAAATAGCAGAAAAATGCAACTTCTCTAATTTGTCGCTTCCTAATTGCAGTTTTACTCCTATTTCCGGCCCACCCCCTACGTACCAAGATTTTGGTTCCATTGTCATTAATCTTCATCCTAGAATCTGACCATATTAATAGATTGGCCCTGTATATTAATCCGGGAAGCTATTCTTTAACAATATTATTCGCCTCTTCTGCATATAAATCGAAAATTGGAGGAGGTAATTCACATCCCTCTCCCTTAATAGATATACAACGTAAAGCAAATATTTAAAAATTCAAAACCCAAAATAAACTATTATGAAAAAAAAAACTCAAAATCTGGTTAGCGGTAGTAGTATACTGAACCTCTGGCTTTAAGAAGACATAAAATTTTCAATTTTGACCGAAAAACAAAGAAATTATAAGTAAACAGCGGTATCGTTGCATTCGGAGTTTTCGTCGTAGCTCGTTCTCTCGCCTGTCTTTCGGCTACTGCTCAAAGTTGCTCAGCTAAGTCAGCCAATCCCGAAATGGGGAGTGCGCGAGTTAAGATTTTGATGTCCCGAAAATAGTTTTTAAAAACTTTATTTTAAAACACCGGAGTTACAGACAAAATTTGTAAGATGTTTTACAAAGAAAGATTAGCCGTGAACTGGCTGCAAAGTACAAAATAGCGAATCTAGTCTACACTGCAAGCTAAGCATTTAGTTAACATAGTGTTTATCTGTTCATGATTAAAAGTACATAATGTAGTATAATCTATATCTTAACACCTCCCTCCTTAAGTGGAAACTCATGCAGAGGAACAGCTTGAGTTTCCATTTTTGAATTTCTCTTCTGTTTTTCTTGATTCTTCTTTTCCAAATATTTTCTTCTAATGAGGTCGATGATAATACATAGTTAATATGATAAAACTTATTACCATACTAACGTAATGGCTGGAGTTGATAACTTTTTCTTCCGGTTCCTCTAATTTTTGCTGCAATTCGAACATCTTGTTTCTTATTGGCTGTAAATCGTCTAAATTAATACTGTCAAGTCGTGTCGGTGGTAATTCTTGAAGCTTTTCTTCATGTTTCGGTAGAGGCTGATAAACGAAATTTGGAAGTTCTATAATTCGGTTGCTTGTTTGTACATTTTCGGAATTTTCTATGATTGTATCTTGGATTTTCATGGAACAGTTGGGTTCGAGCTGAATTTCGTAGTTTCCTTGGAGGAATAAATTTTCTTTATCTTGACCACATGAAATTACGGCTGTCGTTTCTTCCGGTATGATGGCTATCCATTGATTTGTATCGACTAGGTGAATTTTCTTTTCTACTACTCGAAGCGAATATGTTTGGCAGTTGTTGTAATGTTTGGTGAATTGAAGGAGCTGTATCTCACATGGTAGATTATTATTGATTGATTGAATTTCGGAAAATTCGCAAAACAATTCGTTCTGACTAATTTTCTGACACTTCTTGTCGGCGAATACGTAATTTTTCTCGTTCAGGTAAAGGTAGTTGGATTTTGGCACGATCAATTGAAAAAGGTTATTTTTTATTCTGGATGGGATTGGTAATAATCGATAAACAGTATAAAATTCAATTTCTACAAGAGGAATTTCTAGAATAAATACAATCTTTGCATCGTTTTGAAAAGCTTTGACTCGGATTACTTTTTCGTAAGAAAAAATGTCCTTTATATTGAAAGGTAGCCTTAATTTTTGAGTCTGTGATTGAATTTTGGTTAGTTCATTGACAAGGTCGTGATAATCAATTATTGAATAGTGAAGAGTTGAAATTTTCGCAAAGCTGATTGCAGTTTCTATCTCGGATAATATTGAGTTTATTGTATTGAAGAGCATTATTAGTTGAGTAGATATCTCACTAAACATTAAAGCATTACGAATATCTGTTTCGAAATAATGTTCATTTTTAATCACACTATTAATTTGCATGATTCTGCTTTCTAATATTAGCTGATTAGAACTTAACTTGCTAATCGACTCATTTAACTTTTTTATGGCATTATTCGTAAGTGATATAAATTTTCCAGTAATGATTTTAGAGTTTTCATGACGCTGTTGTAGGAGTTTAATAGCCTCAGTAAATCTATTACCATCATCTGCATCTAAGTTTCCGGTAATTGCTTTAAAGACACTACCTAATCCATTAATTAGTCCACGTTTTGCCCTGAATATACCTAGCTTTTCTTTCAAGGGTGTTGGAGGGATTAAAACGGTGAATTTTTGTTTTACCTTTTCTGTAATATGTTTCAAAATGTTAATATAGTTTTGATTTTCGACTATCCAATGATTATCTGCAAATTTATCTGAATGGGTACAAATATCTTCCGCGTTCTTTAATAATAATTTAGTTTCATTTATTAGTGGGTTTAGATCGAACACATTTATCATAGTCCAACGGTCGATCGAGTTTATTGCTTTTCCCATATTTACTGACAAGATTCCTGGGTTATTTTTTATTTCTTTGATGTGGATTGTCCCGCCAGATGTCCAGAGGACGAGCCAAATGGTTCTGGAACAACAACGGGCCTTCGTAAATTATCCATATGATTTTTTCTTTCTTTGCTAGTATTTACATCAATTATTATACAAGTGTTATCGGGAAATATCGTTTTTATTTTATAAGGTCCGTTATACCTATCCTTAGATTTATGTCTTAAACTTCTATCGTTCCGTTCGTATACGGTTTGTCCTATTTTAAAAGTATCCTGTTTATTTTTTTTGTTATGTTTCTCGACGACCTTCTCTTTATCTTGGGCAATTTTTGTTTTAATTTGGGTGTACATTTCTTTCATTATTTCTACGTCATTTTTATGGTATTGTCCTAAAATTCTTTGCTGGTAATCTATATCAAAAGGGTTTCTGAATTTAGTGGGTCCTAATATGATTTCGAGTGGTGTAAATTCGGTCGCTGAGTGAATGGAATTGTTATAACCTATAACGGCATAGATCATTATTATTTTCGGATCATTTTCTATGTTTTTATTTTTTATGATACGATAATGTTCGGCGATGGTAGAATGGAACCTTTCTACTATGCTATTTGATTGTGGGTGGTTAGGCGTTATAAAGTGAACATCTATTCCGTGAATTTTCATTAATTCTTTAATAGTTTCGTTTTTAAATTCTGGTCCTCCGTCAAATGTTATGTGCAGTGGTATTCCGTAATGTTTAAAATATTCAGCCAGGGTATTTGCTATTTCTAATTGATTTTTTGATCTTATGGAGTATGCTTGACCCACTTTTGAAAACGCATCTACGACTGTCAAAAATGATTGAGAGTCCATTGTATATAGATCCATATGCAATTTTTCAAATGGTAAATTTTGAGTGTCAGTCAGTTGAATTGGAATGTCAGCTGGTCTTCTTTCGTATTTTGACCTATTACATAAATCGCAATTTTTTATGTAGATTTCTATGGTATCTCTCATTTTATTCCAAGTATATTTACTGGAAAGGGTTTTTAGGGTTTCGTTAATGCCTCTGTGGTTGGTTTTTCCCTCATGATAGTTTTAAATAATTTTCAATTGTTCTTCTTTACAATCAATACGTTTAAGACGATGTGTGCATCTAATAAGTGAAGGTTTATCTTTGTTTGAATTAAATAATTCGACGTATATACAATATACTACAAAAGTCTTTATATAATTTTTCAGTGTCGAAGAAACAATAATGATTCTTTTTAGGTTCGCAATATTTAAGAAGGAATTGACGAATTTCGTGATCATTGCTTCGTTTAGAAATTTCTGCTAGAATTATTTTTGGTTTATCATTAATTACTTGGGCTTCTGACGGATTTACGAAAACTGTTTTGAATATGAACTGGATATTTTTTGAATCTATTGCATTTTCCGTAATCGGTATAGTATCCGTGTTTTCAGGGTCTTGAGAGTTTACTGTATCGCATGAGTCAATTATTACTGGAATGTCAAATTCCATAGGACATAGTGATCTATTAAATCTGTGTTCGGGTGCGCTTGTCGATGGATCAGGTGTGTTTAATTGTCGACCTTCTTCTCGCCTTTGATTTCGGGTCTTTGACCTGGATGTTACTCCATCGTATTCTTCTATAACTTCGTCTAAAAGTCTGTCGGTTTCTGGGTCCGTTTCAACTATCATCGATTCTGTGTCGATTTGGCATCTAGTACTCAAGGGGTTGATTATTATTCTTGATAGCGCATCTGCGTTGGTGTTTTGCTTTCCTTGTTTATATTCGATCTTATAATTGTATCCTTCTAACTTTAACCTCCATCTAATCAATTTGGAGGATGGGTCTTTCAGTGAAAATAACCATTTCAAGGGGCGATGATCTGTATAGATGGTGAATTCTTCCCCGAACAAGTAGGGTCTGAAATACTTGACCGCCCAAACGATGGCGAAACATTCCTTCTCTATTGTGGAATACTTTGCTTCGGTGTCATTCAAAGTTCTCGATGCGTAAGCGATTGGATGGTCCTCGCCAATTTTTCCTTGGGACAACACGGCTCCAAGGGCGACATTTGAGGCGTCTGTCGTAAGCACAAAAGGACGCGAATAATCGGGGTACCTTAAAATTGGATGATTAACTAACAGCTTTTTGCATAAATTTACACATTCTAAATATTCTTGATTATGTACTATTTTCGCATTTTTCTTGAGACATTTTGTTAACGGTTTGGTGATCTTTGCGTAATTTTTTATAAATCGCCGATAATAACCTAAAAGGCCTAAAAATGATTGAATTTCTTTTCGTGTTTTGGGAACTGGATAGTTGACTACTGCTTTGATTTTTTCGGGGTTTGGTTTTACACCGTCCGGGGTGATGACATGTCCTAAGTATGCTACTTCTCTCCTTAGGAATTCGCTCTTGTCCAATTGAATCTTAAAATTCGAGTCTCGAAGTCGTTGGAACACAGCTGTTAATCTGTCTATGTGTTCTTGGAGGGATGTTGAGTAGAGGATTATATCATCCAGGTAAACAAGGCATTTCTCATTCTGTATACCTCTGAGTATACTGTCCATTACTCGCTGGAACGTTGCAGGGGCGTTCTTAAGCCCGAAAGGCATTCTTCGAAATTCGAAGTGCCCATTTTCTGTACTGAATGCTGTTTTTTCTATGTCTTCTGGTGCCATTTCCACTTGGTGAAAGCCTGATGCCAAGTCTATAGTCGAGAAGTATTGACATTTCCCCAATTTGTCAAGAATATCGCTGATATTTGGCAAAGGGTACTTATCTCCCACCGTCTTCTCGTTTAGCTTTCTGTAATCGATAACCATCCGCCACTTTTGTTTGCCGGAGGCATCAATTTTCTTGGGTACTACCCATACGGGACTGCTCCACGGTGATGTTGATGGCTGAATTATTCCCTGGTCTAGCATGCTTTTAATTTGCGTTTTAACTTCTTTTTTGTGCACTTCTGGATACCTGTATGATTTCGTGAATATTGGAATGTTGTCCGTCGTTCTAATGTTATGTTTAATTTTATTGTTAAATGATAGAGGAATATTTTCACAATGAAAAATGTCTTTAAATTTATAACACAAATTTTTAATCGATTTCTTTTCCTCTGCGTTCATGTGATCTAAACGTAAATTTTGTAAATTTTGATTTCGTAAATGTTGATATCTTTCATTACCTTCGGCCTCTTCTAAATTATTAATTTGGAAACACTCTAAATCGAAAGGCTCAATAGGTATTGGTTTCGAAAGTTTCAACGGCAGTGTTTCTTCAGTTGGATTTATAACTGAAGTATACGCGAAGCCATTTTCTGAATTTACAAGTGCAAATGGAGTTTCCAGTTTTCAAAATTTTTGGTACGCTATGATACCTGTAGATTTATTTACCGGGATTTTAATAATTTGTTCCGTGCGAGGTTCTAAATTTATAAAAAATATAGCATCTGGATCATGTTCAAATTTAAGAGGAATTTTTGTATTTGCAGTAATCAGTGAATTTGTTTCAAGATCTACTTTTGCATTCAATGTTTTTAATGTGTCAATGCCGATTAAACCATCGTATTTTTTATTGAAATCAAAAACGTAAAATTTCTGAAATTCATTTACTTTAAATATTTCAGGCAATGGAATTGTTAAACTAAAATTGTGACAAGATACATTGTGGGCTGACTGAATACTAAATGGATCTCTTTGAATAAATTTGGAATAAAATTTTTGAGCTAAGTTAGGACTGATTAATGTTTTGGTAGATCCTGTGTCTATCATGAATTTAGCATTAATTTCGGGTATAATTATATATGGCAGGTTTGAATTTCCTGAAAGATTGATTTCTATGTGGGGGGTTTGCAACTTGCGAGTTCTTGAAAATTTTGGGCATTTGCTTGCTCTTCGGAATATTCTTCATTTTGGGCAAATTCTTCCTGAACATAAGGGTTATAATCGGAATAATCGTATGGAAGATATTCAGCAGGGTACTGATATTCGGGAAATTCGTTATTAGGAACTTGATTGTTGTCAAAATAATATAGTTCTTTCGTGTCGTCAATGGGGTCACTTTGGTAAAATAATTCTTCAGAAGTGAAATTTGGTCTACGGGGTTGATTCTGATTTGGCCTGGCAATTGTGTTACCTGATGAAGTATCCATAGGCTCAGGTTTGTGGATTTTTTTGGACGGGTCTGGTCGAAAAACATTTGACCTCGGTTTTTAGAATTGATTTTGATAACCAAAATTGTTAAAATTATTAGGTTTTACAAAATTAGGGTTGAAATTAGGACGTTGAAAATTATTAAAGGCTGGTACGCCGAAATTTTGGCGAACAAATCCAGGGTTTGGATTTTGTTGGAAAGGGTTGTTTACATTTTGTCGAAATCCGTGTTGGTTTTGCTGAAAGGGGTTTTGCTGAAAGGGGTTTTGCTGAAAGGGGTTTTGATTCTGGAAAAAAGGTCTTTGTGGCATATTGTAAATAGGTCGGAAATTTGAGGGTGAGTTAAACATAAATCTTGGTTTTTGAGACATTTGAGAATGAGAAGGTAATTTGTGCGTTTGCACAAGGGTGTTCGGTTGCCTACGAACGTAAAGAATATTTTCTTCGGAAAGAATTTGAGCGATAGCTTGCTCGATTGTAACGGGTTATCTAGCACGAATATTCGAGCCAAGGGGTTCCTTTAACCCTGTTAAAAATGCTTTCAATGATAACTCGTCGTAAAGATTACGTTTGACTTGCCTGACAGTAGGATTTGGTTCTGTGCAAGCGAGATGAGAGAGTAGAAGACTTTTTAATTCTTGGCACTTGTGACCAAATTGTTGAGGGGTTTCGTTTAATTGTTTTATTACCATCAAATCCTGCAACAACGACTTCTCGTCTCTTTGATCAGCGAAATTTTGTTGTAAAATATTTTTAAGTTCTGTCCAGCTTTGAATATTTCGAGCAGATGTCACTAATTTAGCATGTTCTGTTAATTTTGATTTTATGTTACACAAAATAAATTTATTAATGTAACTATCGTGGTTTACACGATCCGCAAATTCTTCAATTATTATCTCTACGTTTTCTATGAAATTCGCGAGTTCATGAGATAAGCCACTAAATCTAGGAATCGTATCATATATACAAGACTGATATGGATTCGGTCTCGGAATTGCAACAGCATTTACGGATTTGCCATTGTATCTATTTTTAAACCATCACTATCTTTTAAATGAACTAACTTACTATTTACGTTACTTGAACTAATAGAAAATTCACTTAGTTTTTCTATTAAACTTTCTACTGACATCAGTTATTACACACACAAAAGGAAAAATATAAAATTTTAGGAAATTGAGAAAACTCTTACATTAATTTTATTTCCATTTAGGTACTTCGCTTCTTGTATAGCTATTCCTTAAACTACGACGGCGACGGCGATTCTGTCCGTTCGGCCGGTTGAAGCTCTTAGACGATTTTTGTTCTTCGAAACTTCCAGGGGTTGGTTCTTTCTGCAGAAGGGTAGCGAACGATTTTTGGACACTAGGGCACTTCTACATCCGTCAGCGACTGCGCCAGTTAAGATTTCGATGTCCCGAAAATAGTTTTTAAAAACTTTATTTCAAAACACCGGAGTTACAGACAAAATTTGTAAGATGTTTTACAAAGAAAGATTAGCCGTGAACTGGCTGTAAAGTACAAAATAGCGAATCTAGTCTACACTGCAAGCTAAGCATTTAGTTAACATAGTTTTTAATGTTTATCTGTTCATGATTAAAAGTACATAATGTAGTATAATCTATATCTTAACACGCGCAACAAGTTCATTCTCAGTATTAGTTTGGCCGACTAGTTCCCTGCTTTTACAGATAATTTTTGCCGTCCGCTGTAGTTCCGCAGACATTGTTACTCTTCATATGTGCAGGTATATACATTGCGCTCTACTACGTGAAGTATTTTTCAAGCTGTAATTGTTTCACCGTACCCCTGAACCACCCGATTGTTAGTAAATTGATGTGGCGGGCTCTTAAGCAAAATTTTTTCCCCCAAATAAAAGGCTGCTAACGATCCGGACAGTTCAAGAACTGTCCGATTACACCATGTGACTACTACATATAGATATACAGTTAAGGTATTTATGAGACATTTTGTACTACTTTTCTATTTGTTGTTTTAACACATCTCCACAGTTTTTAAAGTCAATTACAAAGATTATCGTACCTATATTGTTTTTGGAGTTTTTGATTTGGTAGTGCATATTTTCAAAATTATTGTACAACAGGGAGTTAAAGAGTTTTAATAAACGCGTTACATTATTATTTTAATTAGGACTGAAGTTTCAAAATTACTATCAACTTTACTACGTAATACTCCTAAGTTCTCCGTGAACTTTGCTGCTTTTATGAAAATTGAGAGTGACATCTCCAGGATGCATTAAAACTTCTAGTAAATTATTTATCAGCATTCATTTCATTTAGAAGTCATTACTTGATTTTCAGGGGACGATCAAATAAAGCTTTGGTTATAATGTTTGTTCCTATTTAGTGCAGTTCGTATTACTGACTAGCAGTACCTAATAAACTTTTAATTGGTGGGTAATAAAGTTATGACATCAAAATAGAGATAAAACTTTTATGTGCTCATCAAAATAAGGATTGTTAGTTTTAAAGTTTTAGTGGATTCGAACTAAATCCAGTTATTGCTGGTTTAAACAAACATATTAGAGAAAGTTACAATTTGACATGTATTATATGAGTATATGAGCAGGTACCTAAATAAAATATTTAAATGGTGGACACACGGAAAAATTTGCGAAAGGCTCCAATTTATTTATTGTCAATTTGGGAAAATACTTCCTTTTAGGAAGAAAAATATAATAACTTTAAATCGGGTTAGAGTTTGTCTATTTCCATCCACGCCTAGGGTATGCTCGCACGTCGACTGAAGCACCAATCTTAAGGCTGGTGGCATATCCTCATAACTTTGTTGATAGATGGGTAAAGAAGTTCGGGATCTGTCATAAAGCGTTATGTCGTTATGTAGTTTACCTGTATGAAGAGGATAGACTTTTAAGATATCAGCTACTTACGATCGATCTGCAAAATGGGATAAACCGGAGATTATCTTGGTGAATACGAGAAATAGTTGCAAGATGATAAGTTTAACTAAAACTGCCTCGACCGGACCCGTGTTTGCAAATTTCAAAACGCATTTTACCTTATTGCTATATCGTCTAAAGTCTTTTACTAAATATTTTTCCGGTGTTAAAATATCCTAATTTTAACCGCAACCTTTTCATTACTTTACAACAGTTACGAGTACGTTCCGTCGCATCTGCTCAGTATATTAAACCGCGTATATATTAGGCGAACCGAGTCTGTAATGTAACATCATGTACTGTAACAAATTCGCGTACAGTCCAACAGATTTAAGTTGGCGAGCGGTGGGGTTGCGCATTAACATACTTTTCGGATGCAATAAAATGTCTTGCAGTACCAGTGGCGCAGGTAAAATTTTCAGTTCCGGTGAGCTATTGAATGGCGGGTTGCGAACGGAAAGGTGTTTTACCTACGTAGTCAAACACGGGAAATAGTGTACAGAGTGTATTATTATTTTAAAAATCAGAAAAATTAAACAGTAACAATGGAAAGTGTGAAAATCAAGATGCATGTTGCAACGGGCGTGTCTATTAGATCTATAGAGAGAATGGTTAGCGAAGGCAACACTTGCGCTTCGGAAAAAAACGGCATAGTGGTCAAAATAGACAGACTGTTTACCTGGACGAAGCATATTTGCACAGTAGCCATGTCTGTTCGAATAATTGGACAGATGACTGAACCAAAGGACTATGTATTTGCAAGTATCTCTAAAGGTCAGAGATTAATTATTGTAAATGCCGGTTGCGAAAAGGGCTTTATACCTGGATGTTTGTTAATCTTTAAATCTGGATGTAAAACCGACGATTACCATTCAGAAATTGATTCAGAGAATTATGGCAAGTGGTTGCAGTAAAAGTTGATTCCTAATTTACCAAAGATTCCATAGTAGTCGTAAACAATGCACACTACCATAACGTCGAAGCAACCCCCCCCCCCCCCCCCCCGCCGTACCCACATCAAATTCTAAAAAGGCAGATTTGATTAAACAGCTAAACGACAAAAATATTAATTTTGAATTTAATATGTAGATATGAAATTATCAAGCATTATATGAAGTGGTATATGACTTATTACAAGATCATGGACACACTGTTTTACGTTTACCGCCATATCATCCAGATTTAAATCCCATCGAGTTAATATGGGCGACAGTGAAAAACAACGTCGTTGCAAAAAATACTACCTTCAAATAAGAAAACGCGCGGAAGTTAGCGGAGTATGAATTTAATCAAATAAAGCCATAAGAAGCGTTGTGATCACGTGATTAAGATCAAAGACAAACATTTAGAAAAGAAAGTGTTCCTAGACAATATCAGCGAAGTTGTACCATTCATCACGAAGGGTGAACCGCAGAGCAAAATCTTGTACACCAATTCCTCTATTTATGTGTAATTCCTTTTAATTCCCCGCAATTCCTATCTAATTCCTGCAATTCCTCAAGTAATTCCCGCTATTCCCCATGTAATTCCTGCAATTCCTCAAGTAATTCCCGCTATTCCCCATGTAATTCCTGCAATTCCTCATGTAATTCCTGCAATTCCCCTACTAATTCCTGGAATTCCCTTACAACTAATTCTTGCATTTCCTGTACGTCCGATACTGCAATAATTTACAGCGCATGCGCAACCGTTAGTATATATATATATATATATATATATATACAATAGCTCTACAGGCCATTAAGGCCTAAGGCTTCTCTCACTATGTCTTTCCACAGTCTTCTATATTCAGCTTTCCTTCTCCATTCTCTGCATCCCACTCTAAGCAGATCCTCCTCCAGCTCATCAATCCACTTACTCCTCGGTCTTCCAACCCTGCGCTTTCCGCCATCTCTTCTCGCTAACAATTTCTTTGCAGTCCTTTCTTGCGGGAGTCTTGCAACGTGGCCTAGCCATCTTATACGCTGTGCCTTCACCACGTTTGTAATAAGCGGTTCTCCATAAAGTTCTTCTATTTCTTTGTTTGTTCTTCTTAACCACTCATCACCTATCCTCTTACCCCCATATATTCTTCTGAGCATGCGCCTCTCCCATATCTCCAGCTTGTCTCGCTTGCTTTTATTAAGGGTCCATGTTTCAGATGCATATACGACTGTCGGACGCACCACTGTTTTGTAAATGCCTATTTTTGTCTTCCGAGATATATTCTTAGACGTCAGGATTGACATCAACGCACCCGCACTTCTATTTCCCTTTATGATCCTTGCGTTTATTTCTGCGTTACAGTCACTCTCTTCTGATATAATTGTGCCCAGGTAGGTAAATGTGTTCACTCTTTCAAATTCAAGTTTCGTACCTTCCTCCATTTTCACAACTAACGGTTTGCCATCATTTGCTCCCCCACCACTTTTTAAATATTTCGTCTTTTCCATGTTGAGTTTAAGGCCGATCTTCCCAGATGCTTGCACTAATCTCCCTACTATTCTTGTCATTTCTTCCTTTGTCCGCGTTATTAATGTCACATCATCTGCATAGGCCAAGACTTGGTGTCTGCGATCATGTATGGAGCCGTCTCTGTATAACTCACTCGATTTTATGACATATTCCAGGGCTAAGTTGAACAGCAATGCCGACAGCGGGTCTCCCTGCCTCAGTCCGCTTGTGACGCTGAAAGGCTCTGATTTGTTTCTTCCTACTCTAACCGTGCTGATTGTATTTCTCAGAGTCATTCTAACCAGCCTTATCAATTTGTTTGGTATTTCCAGTTCTTTCATAACTGAGAACAAAACCTTTCTTTTTATTGAATCATAGGCTTGCTTGAAATCTATAAACACTAAATGTAGCTGTAGATTGTGTTCATGATGGTGTGCTTGTAATTGTTTCAATGTGAAAATTTGATCGGTCACTGATCTATTGTGCCTAAACCCGCATTGATATTCCCCCAGTATTCGTTCTTCACAGTCACTTAGTCTTGTTTTTATACATGTTGCTAAAATCTTGTATACCGTGTCAAGCAGCGCTATTCCTCGGTAGTTTTCGCAGTACGTCCTGTCTCCCTTTTTGTGTATGGGGCATAATATGGCCTGTGTCCATTCTTTGGGCAATTCTTCCTGATTCCATATCTGCTTAATTAATTTCTGTACCCTTGTTATGATCTTTTTTCCTCCAAACTTAATTAGCTCTGCATTTATGTTGCTCTCTCCAGGGCTCTTATGATTTTTCAATCGATCAATAATTTCCGCAATCTCCTTGTCCGTTGGTGGTTCTATTTCATTTTCTGAGTCACTTCCATTAACCTCTTCCGGTTCTTCTAAATCGTCTTCACTATTCTGCCTAATTTCTTCTGGGTTCAATAGTTCCCTGTAATACTCTGCCCATCTGTCCATTTGCTTCTTTTCTCCACCAATCAAGTTTCCCTCCTTATCCCTACAAAATTTTGTTGCAGTCTGGTAGCCAAGTCGTGCCTTTTTGACATCCTGATAAAAGTTGCGTACCTCTTTGTGAACAAATTTGTCTTCCATTCTCTTCATTCTTTCCTCCATATACTCCCGTTTCTTCTGCCTGCATATCCTCTTTGCCCCACATCTTGCTTTTGCGTACCTTTCCCGATTTTCTTCTGTGCATTTGGCCAACATGATCTTTCTTTCTTCTTGTCTTTTCTCCACTGCTATCTTGCAATCATTGTCAAACCAGTCTTTTTTCATTGTTCGTCTGCTTTGTTTCAGTGTCTTCTCTGCTGCTCCTTCTACTGCCGCTACTATTTCATTCCATTTGTGGTCTATTTCTTTTTGTTCTTCGTTCCCTTCCTTCAGTATTTCATTTACTTCACTTTGGTATGTACTTTTCACTTTTTGGCTCTTCAGCTTCTCACAATCGTACCTCATTTCCGTCACTTGCCCTTTCTGTCTCTCCGTTGGTATTTGTTGCTTTATTTCTATTTTGAGTAGAAAATGATCCGTATCGACATCTGCTCCTCTACAGCTTCTGACGTCCTTTACATTATTTGCGTGCTTTTCTTCTACCAAACAATGGTCTATCTGATTTACCGTGTTTCCATTTGGAGCTCTCCAAGTGCCTTTGTGAATTTCTTTGTGCTGGAAGTAGGTACTGCTCAATCTTAGTTTTCTCTCTGTTGCGAACTCTATCAACTTTTCTCCGTTTTCATTTGTGTCTTCATGTTTGCTGTAGTGTCCTATCGTCGGTTTATATATCTCCTCTTTCCCTATTTTTGCGTTAAAATCTCCCAGCACTATTTTGATGTCGTACTTTGGGATATTATCATAAACTTTATCTAGTTGTTCACAATATTCAGTTTTTATTTCTATGCCTTATCCTCCGTTGGTGCGTGAGCGTTAATAATACTTATTTTCCTGTAACTACCTCTTAATCGTAATACACAGATTCTCTCTGATACCGGGGAGAAGCTGACTATTGCTCGCTTTAACATTTTGTTTACTAAAAAGCCGGTTCCCAGCATCCTTGTTTGATTTCCGCTATTTAAAAAGGTGTAATCTTTCCACTCTACTATTTCACTCCCTTTCTGCTTCGTTTCTTGTAGCGCCAGTACATCTATCTTATACTTTTGAGCTTCATTCACTAGTGTTTTCATTGCTCCCTCGGCATTAGTTCCTCTCACATTCCATGAACCTAGAATCATAAAGAGGGGCTTACATATTCTGCTCCTTACTATTTTATTCCTTGTGAATTCATTTCCGTTCTCTTTATCCATATTCTCGCCCTGTCCGTACCATGTTTCATTCCGTTTATACGCTCCCACTACATCCTCAAGTTTTTTGACCCTTCTCCCCCACCTTCACTTGTCGTTTCTTGTAATTTCTCCTGGCTCTGGTTCCACATCCATATTTTATTGCTTATTATAAGCTTTTGATAGGCCACTCTCACCTTTTTCCCCTTATACCGTTAGTATAAGAGGGGTAAACATTTCTGCAATTCCCTTGTAATCCCTGCAATTCCTCACTAATTTTTGCAATTTCCCAAACAATTCCTGCAATTCCCTACAAATTTATGTAATTCCTCAAGCTTCTACACAAATTCCTCTATTTATGTGTAATTCCTTTTAATTTCCCGCAATTCCTATCTAATTCATGAAATTCCTCAAGTAATTCCCCAATTACACATGTAATTCCTGCAATACCCCATGTAATTCCTGTAATTTATATTTGTAAAGATGATGCAATAATTTACAGCGCATGCGCAATCGTTAGTAAACATTTCTGCAATTCCCTTGTAATTCCTGTAATTCCTGTGCAATTCCTAACTAATTCCTGACTAATTCCTGCAATTCCCCAACAATTCCCCAAACAATTCCTGCAATTCCCTACAAATTTATGTAATTCCGTACTAATTCCTCTGCAATTCCTCAAGCTTGTACACCAAAATTCCTCTGCGGTTCACCCCTCGATTCATCATTTCTTTAGCCGACAGTGACAGAGACAGTGACAGTGACAGCGATACTAGTGGTTCTGAAAGTGACGATTAAGACCTTCATTATTATTGTACTACATAATATTTTTTTAATAGAATAAAGAGAAAGAATCTAATATTAATGATTATTCTGCAACAAATCACATTACATTTGTCTTTTTACATTCTCAATTACCTTTGGTACTAATAATTTTCTAAATACACATTGAATTTTATTTACTGAATATTTATTATTTAGTATTTATTTCCAAGAGTAAAAAAATTCCACCCCACTGTTGCGCTAAGTTAGAAGCAGGATGTGGCAGGCGCCAACGCATCGCGCCTCTACCGCTCGCGAACTTAAATCGGTTAAATCTGCTGGACTGTACATACGCGACCGGTACGTGCATATAACATTACCATAATTACTTATTGCGATAGCAACTTTATAAAATATAATATTTTTGTCCTACAAAATAGAAAACCAACTTCAACATATAATGAAAACATCATCAATGTAGTCGAAGTCAATTAAATACGCATTATTAAGGATAACTCAAAAACTACTGGTCAGATCTTAATCAAATTTATATGGGACCACATGAGAAGCAACAGCTTTCAAATAAAAACGGAATCATCAAAATCGGTTCACCCAGAAAAGAGTTCTGAGGTAACACACATAAAGAAATACAGTCGAATTGAGAACCACCTCCTTTTTTGAAGTCGGTTAAAAAGGAATGAACTAATTGTTAAAAAAGAATGAAAATTGGAGTATTTATTATTTGCGTTTCCGCTCGAAGCGAGTAATTTTGGTGAGCAAGAAATCATAAACTTGCATCACATTTATTATCACTAGAATAACGCGAAAACTGGACTAACAAAAGTTGAAAAACTACGACACAAGTAGCACTAAATGGTGATATTCATAATCTGCGACTCAGCGCCCATTAGTTACTAATTCAGTGATTTCTCAGAAACTAGACGAGTAGAGCATTTTAAAACCACTATACCAATTTTCTGAAAATGGATATAAAATATCCACGGACGAAAAACCGCACTATGTTTTATCCGCGCCAGGCTTAATCTGAAGACTCATTAGTAATTTCTGAATAACTCAAAAAGTAGACTAGCACAAAATTATAGAATTTTTATAAATACTAATCTCGATATTATGTAAGTCCACATCCTGATGCAGCTCCTTGAGAGGCATGGATTCGAAAATTTTATGGGGCCAACCTCTCTAAATTTTCATCCACTATCGCTCCTCAATTTTATGGATTACCTTGGGATAACTATACATATATTGCAGTACCTAAGATTCGAAAACTTTAATTAATTTAGTCAGCTGTTAGGTATTCCATTTTCGGCATTTAAACTACACTGGCAATGAATTTTACTGATATTCTCTGCATGCAATTTTGAATGAACTTTTTCTTATCTGAAACGTATTGCTATTTCCTGTATAAATGAAATGTAAACATATACCAATAAATTACTAACTGTAGTTGGAAGTGTGTGTGTATATTTAGACGATTTTAATTTAATTAATTAATTAAGCAAACACACTAGCACAGTATGCAATATCTCGGGGAAGTACAGAAACTTGGGCGACAGCGTGGCAACACTCATTAAACAGTTTAATGGGTCTGCGTAAGCCGACACGCGAAAATCGCTCTGGCAATTTCAAATTCGTTTAATATTTAAAACATCTGCTGGCTTATTTATTGTTACATTTCCGTTTTGATTCGTTACTGCTTCCCAGCGAACACGAATGTACTTTATTCACTTTTATAGTTTACCTTCATTTAAAAATGTATAACTATATTTGAATTAACGATATACTCGCAGTAATATTAACCACTAGGTACAACTTGATATTACAGACCTTAAAAGCTGACTGAGTACGTTCTTCGTTCTAATAAACAACATAATCGATGTACTAAAATAATAGTGAGATAACTTGAAAATGTTAGTTTCGAGCAGGGTAATAAAGACAGGTATCCGCACGGAGCGCTCGCTACTGGAACCTTTTCGTTGCCAGTCGGATTAGAGAGAGACAGAGCATAGAGGGGGCCGGCGGCAAAAGATTTAGTTAGCCCGCTTGTGATTTAAAACTCATAAAATTTGATAATAGGTAACTGGACTGAGTTTATACGGAGGTTTATACATTTAATCGAGATAAATAAAAAGTAGCTTACCGGATAGAAGCAATACTTTCATATAGTGGTACCTAGTTTATCATTTCTATTTGAAGGCATATCTATACATGTATTCGATTTCATAATGAGTAGACGTTCATGTTAGGATGGGTATGGGAAGGATAAATAAAATAACGCAAATTGAACTTGGTGAAAGAATTATTACTTTTTGGAATAAGTAGGTACCTACATATTTAGAACAAAAAATAAGCACATTATATTAGACTTATTATAACACACAATAAATAAGATAAACAGTTACGCTAATATTATTTCAATTACAAGGCATTTAAATTAAACCAAATTGTAATCTTCGAATACACATAGAAAAGGCGACGCATAATATAAATATGTCTCACCAACTTGGCGTAATTGTCTAGTTCCTCAAAGTTAACCAAACGGTGAAAAAGGTGTAGGATAGTCTATATTGCATTTCCCAATATGGTTACCTTTTTCGGCAACTGGACAATTACGCCAAGTGGAGTGATTAATAACGAGTGTAAAAGATTTCAAGGGCTGATAGAGGAGGTCAAAATAATAAAAATAATAAGAAAAAAATCGATGAACGTATGTCCTAAAATTATTTCCAACAAGTTTCTCGAAAAATCTGATTATTTTCAATATTTCCGAAACTAAGAAAGCTATTAAATCACGTGTCTTTGCTAGTTAAAGATCTATCTTTCCTGGGAATTTTCTTTCCCCATTGTTCCAGTTTGTCTTTTGGTATAAAAAGCAACGAAATTTTATTAGCATTGGAGGCATAACCGCTATGACAGTTCGGTACGACACAGCACTTTCCCATTTTCACGTAACAGTAATAACACAACACCTGTCCTAAATAGTTACATTGGTAGGTACCTAAATCAGAACATTATCACATTTGCTAAAAAGTAAAAACAACTCAGTAACTGCGAACAAGTGTTGATATAATTTTGCCAAAAACTGACAACATTAAGTACCTATATTCAATAATACAATAATGACATATAATAAATCATATTACATATATGTAGTGATTGCAGAATTGCGAATAATTAAAATACAAGAGCTTAACACAGTAAACCCACATGCACTTCTGCACATAAGTTACATTGCCGCGCTTTCGAAGCTCGCCCTCTATGCTCCGTCCTTTTCCATGCCTCTCGCTCGCACACTGACTACGACTTGGTTCCGCCACCGCATGCAGCCCAGGATAGCTCGTGCGGATACCTGTCTTTATTACCCTGGTTTCGAGTAAACACGGCAAATAAATTTCCAAAGCACAAAAATACAATTTTTTCTACAACAATCAGAGATTTATAAAATTTTTAGGTGTATTGGGCGGCTATCAATATGTTTACTAAAATAAATTGAAATACAAGGATAACTTGAAATTTTCAGATTAGATATGTGATAAAACTGGGACATCTTCATATATCTTCGTATGCTACCCCGCTTTAAGCCCATAGCTAGTTTGTTCTAGTAGAAGAAATAAGACTTTTCGACATGACTTAGCAGGTACTTAAGAACGATTATTCATAAACTTCGCAATTAAAACAGTGAGACATTGTTTTTATGCTTACTTTTATTGGGAAGTTTTTTGAGTATTTTTTCGGATAGAATACCGCCCAGAGACAGAATTTATAAAGAAAATGCAGCTTTCTTTCAAAAATACGCCGCCTAGCAGTAAAAATTGAAACATAAAACTAATTTTGGTGGATTTGTCATAGTTACTTTTATCCAAAGATTTTTTTAAAGTCATCGGATGATTTTCTGAAATATAGCCGAGATTCAGCCGGTCGTTAACCTTAACCGGACACACGGTATATCTCAGCATAGGACTTTTTGTAAAGAGCCCGGGCGTTCTGCAAAATGGCGTCGTTTTGAATAATGACAAAATTATTATAACAGACTGGTGGTTTTGTAACAATGCATAATTGGAATGCTGGTTACATCCAACAAACTTGGATTAGCATCCATAATTGTTCTCTCTATTGCAACCACGTCACGGAGCGAGAGCCGTGGCATATCCAGATGAAGAGAAACGCGAGCCGCTACGTCACGATTGTAAATAAACAAGAGCACGAGAAGAGTGGTGGTGGCACGTCACGCGTTTCGATGGTAGGAGAGCGAACCTGACCGCCGACCGCCGAACCTATTCGGGTGGCTATAAAAGGAGCCACACAGCAGAGGTCCAGGAAGAATCTTCCTCACCGGTTTGCGAAGAAGAATTCTCTCCACCCGCGTCCGATAAATATTAACCGACAGTCCGCTTGAATGAGTTTAATTCACGGCGTGTGATTTTCTGTTCATTCCCGTATCCGATTTATTCTCGAAAGAATAAATACCCAAGTCTTTATCGCTCGTACTTAATTATCGAAGCCGAAGGGCTACCAATAATTAAGTTAACAAGAACGGAGTTACTTGACTTGTAGCGGAAGCGTAGCTGACTTAATTAGGTAGGTCCATTTACCAGTACAGGTGCAGGAAAGTAAGAACCGACATAGTTTGCATTCATTGCGGCGGATTACACACCCATGTCGATGTGCAGCGGATGGTTCTTACAATAATCTGCATATGCCCTGGGGTGGTCTCGTAAGTTATAAAGCTTGTGCACGTCAAATAATTAACCTGTCTCGCACGGGATTACACCCTTGGTGTTCTAACGTACATCCCCGACTTGAAACCCCGACCGGTCGCACTATAGGTGCTATTACGAAACCGCAAGTATCCGGAACAGTTAATCATACGACGGGACTACCCGTATTCAAGTGATAGCTGATCCCGAGGGAATAGTCCACGAGCTAGGCCTCTAGCCCAGATCTCGTGCGCTACTCACTCGAGAAACCGGTTACAGTACCGTCTTGATTTGAATACTAGAATTTCTCATTTATTTTTCATGTATACGTATATTTTCCTGTAAATATCCGTTTCATATTCCGTTTAAAATGTAAATAGTTATATTAATAGAAACTATTTTAATTTGTTTATGTTTTATAATTCACCGTTTAGTAAGCAATAACGAACCCTCCCTTCTTCGACTATTGAGCAAAGGGTATTATCGACGATCCCAACCTGACCAGATGCAACCCCGTTATATCGTTACAAAGGTAACGATCCGATTAGTCTAGATATACAGAGCGTACCAGATACCGATACCGAAACCGAAAGAGCGCGCTGTATATCTGGCTCCAGAGCGTCACTAGGAAGTGTCGTTGTATACTTTCACCGAAACCGATCCGATATCGTTGCATAATTGACGTCCGACCAGAAAGTATCGTTGCAGTTTTAAGATACTTTGCAAAATAGCCAATGAAAAAGCATGTTATTAAATGGCTAGACCCTTTGAATAAGTTATTTTCTTATGCTAAGGAGATAACAGCTAAGGTCTTAACCTAAATACGGTATATATGCTAAAACTTTTGATTTTGAATGTCTAGTACTTAAATAGTAATACTTAAATGAACAAACTTCAATTAAAGTTTCTAGAAGTAAACGCATTATTGAACTTTTCAATTAATAATAAATTCAGGAAGGAGAAAAAATAATATCTAGTGGAAACACTAACTTAAGTTTTATCGTCTTAATTGTGGAAAATTAAGCTAAAGTGCTCTATATCAAACTCTCAAATTACTCTCCAACGAATTATAATAAAAAGTTGTGGCTTCATAACTACCGGCAGGAAGCAAGGAAAATTTACATTTTATTGGAGCGACAAACCCTTGCACGGAGAATAAATTATTTCCTGTTGTCCTATACAATATACAAAGAGAAGACGGCATCAAAATTTTGTGGTACGCGACTTCCAAACAACTAAATTATTTTTATGCGGGAATACTGGCACAAATTGATAGAATGAACTTAGATGCTAGTGAGCCAAGCGAGTTCAAATGATATGGAGAACGACATGATGAATAGGTAGGTACTGTTTTTAGATTCACGGAAGTCACATTTTATTTAGAACAGAAATAAAAATGTAACTTAATATTTAATATACAAAGCATCAAAGTAGAGGGGTTAGATTAGATTGATTATTCCAGCCCATTTTCAGGAAAAAACGACTTAATGCAGATAGTGTTTAAATCTTAGAAATGAAACGCTTATTAAGTACCGCTAACAAAATAAATTTTAATTCATAGTAGAGTTCGCGCGCTTGAAAAACTCGTCTAGAAATCATGTTCGCTGTACATTGAAAGGTAAAAATGTATCGAGTACGTTTTCGGATGCTATTTGGGGTGTATAACAACCCCCTAAATTCGTCTGGCGATATCGATGTCCAACACACCCCCAGGGGGTAAAAACTGAAAAAACGAGGAATTTAGAATATTTGATTTGCTATCCGGCAGGAAAAAAGTTTTTCTGTTCCGTCAAGTAATAAGGGAGTAATAACTGATTTCCGTCCAAAGTTTAACATTGGACAAACGGAAGAATATTTACTAAAATCGCTTGTAGCTCCATTATTATTCGTGTTTCGATTTCTGACAAAATTGAGAAATGCCTACACCGCGATAACTTTTTAACGACAGAAGATATCGAAAAAATTCAAAAAGTAAATGTTGTAGTCTGATGCTTTTGCAAGGCAGGGGTTTTTGAAATTTTGAAATCGAACAATAAATAAGGAAGATATTGCCAATTCACTCCAGGGATGTAAAAGCCGCCGCCGCGAAGCGCGCACTCTGTCTCTACTTTCGCCCGTTTCCCATCTTATTCTGACGGACTCCTCCGTGCCCCACCATCGCCCGCAAGCCTCGTAGTATCGTACTCGCCCATACCCGGCGTCTGCATTGCTTGTATTGGGGAATGGTGATTAATTAATTATCAATTAATTTCGTGCTATTTTCATTTTCGTGAATTTGGCATCTTCAAGTGTTACAACAGACGATGAACTATTACATAAATTTAAGCTAAAAACAAAACAATTAAGGCGTGATGATAACAAATGAGTAATATGCAAAAAAGGCGGAAAACTGGAGGAATCTACTCTAAAAACTATGAAAACCATTAAAAGATCGGTGAAAATGAGACTTGACGTGCAAACTTACAATAAAGACCTGAGAGTGCTTAGTGATAAAATAAATAATTCGTTAAGTTAAGGTGCGGCACAGGAACTGTTACTCCTCGTTTACAAGCGTGAAAAACATTTCCACGGCAATGAAAAATTAAAAGCAAAGAGTATAGGAAATAAAGATGTAGGTAGGTAACCGAAACAATGACAGACAGAAAGCCAATAAATTGCGATACCACAAGCCGAATTTTAATATCAATTTATGTGTTTCCTGCCAAAAATTGAAGAAGGGTAAATCTGTGAGCCAGGTGTCGACAACGAATTTCAGTAACAAACTTCTCGACATAGCTACCGTTAATTATAGCCTTTTTAAAAAAGTAACACATTAGATTTAATCGCTGCTGAAGTCAAATACCATATCTAGTAATTGTTTCGCGGTAGAGTGGAAAAATATAGTAGCAAATCTGAATCTAAATTAGCGTCTATGGATGACTGTGCAAGTCAAAACGATAAAGGGAGCGAGACCTGGCAAAAAACTGTTGGGGAAATAAAGCAAGGCATATCCAAAGGAAAAGTATATAATAGAATTCCGCTGATTCTTTAAGTATTTCAACTTCGTTATAAATATTACATATTTTGTAATTTTTGGTACAGTAGCTTCATTACTTTTATAAGATTTGACAAAAACGACATAATCATTTTCAGTTTCCTCAGGAAATACTGCGGATTCAAGCTAACGCATTAGCGCATATCGGTCGTAAACTGCAGCGGAATTATGTAAGTAGGTCCTCTTCCTTTATTTCCTCAACAATTTTTGCGAGGTCTCACTCCCTTTATCGTTTTGACTTGCACAGTCATCCACTGAAGCTACCTTAGATTCAGATTTGCTACTATATATTTTCCACTCTACCGCGAAACAATTACTATGGAATTTGACTTCAGCAGCAATTAAATCTAATGTGTTAATTTTTTAAAAAGGTTATAATTAACGTTTATTACTAAAATTCGTTGTCGACACCTGGCTCAAAGATTTACCCTTCTTCAATTTTTTACAGGAAACACATAAATTAATATTAAAATTCGGCTTGTGGAATCGCAATTTATTGGCTTTCTGTCTGTCGTTGATTCGGTTACCTACATCTTTATTTCCTATACATTGTGCTTTTAATTTCATTGCCGTGGAAATGTTTTTCAGGCTTGTAAACGAGGAGTAACAGTTCCTGTGCCGCACCTTAACTTACACGAATTATTCATTTTATCACTAAGCACTCTCAGGTCTTTATTGTAAGTTTACACATCAAGTCTCATTTTCACCGGCCTTTTAATGGTTTTCAGTTTTTAGAGTAGATTCCTCCAGTTTTCCGCCTTTTTTGCATATTACTCATTTGTTATCATCACGCCTTAATTGTTTTGTTTGTAGCTTAAATTTATGTAATAGTTCATCGTCTGTTGTAACACTTGAAGATGCCAAATTCACGAAAATGAAAATAGCACGAAATTAATTGATAATTAATTAATCAATCACCATTCCCCAATACAAGCAATGCAGACGCCGGGTATGGGCGAGTACGATACTACGAGGCTTGCGGGCCATGGTGGGGCACGGAGGAGTCCGTCAGAATGAGATGGGAAACGGGCGAAAGTAGAGACAGAGTGCGCGCTTCGCGGCGGCGGCTTTTACATCCCTGGAGTAAATTGGCAATATCTTCCTTATTTATTGTTCGATTTCAAAATTTCAAAAACTCGTGCCTTGCCAAAGCATCAGACTACAACATTTACTTTTTGAATTTTTTCGATATCTTGTGTCGTTAAAAAGTTATCGCGGTGTAGGCATTACTCAATTTTGTTAGAAATCGAAACACGAATAATAATGGAGCTACAAGCGATTTTAGTAAATATTCTTCCGTTCGTCTAATGTTAAACTGTGGACGGAAATTAGTTATTACTCCCTTATTACTTGACGGAACAGAAAAACTTTTCTACTGCCGGATAGCAAATCAAATATTCTAAATTCCTCGTTTTTTCAGTTTTTACCCCCTGGGGGTGTGTTGGACATCGATATCGCCAGACGAATTTAGGGGGTCGTTATACACCCCATATAGCATCCGAAAACGTACTCGATACATTTTTACATTTCAATGTACAGCGAACATCAAGGTAAACTTTCACGTTGACTCTACTATCACTACAAACGCTTAGGTACATCATCATCATCATAAGGTTCTCAGTCCGAAGACTGGTTGGACGCGTACCTCCATTCTTTTCTATCCTGAGCTAACCTACGCATTTCCCTAAAAGTAGAACATCCTACATCCCTAACTATTTGAGAGCAGTAGTCTAATCTAGGCCTACCCCTACCTCTTTTTATTCCTATCTCTGACTCTAGTATGTCGCGAACTATTCCTTCGTGTCTTAGAAGGTGTCCTACCATCCTATCTCTCCTACTCTTTATTGTTTTCCATACCTTTCGCCTTTCCCCAACTCTTTCTAATACTTCCCTATTGCTAACCTTATCTATCCACGGTATCTTCATCATGCGTCTGTAACACCACAGTTCAAACGCTTCTACTCTTTTTCTATCCGCTTCTCCTATTGTCCAAGTTTCGCACCCGTATAATGCCGTACTCCATACATACGACTTTAAGAGTCTCTTCCTAGTCTCTATATTAACCGTTCTCGAACATAACAGTTGTTTCTTTTTGTTAAACGCAACTCGTCCCTGCGCCATTCTTTGTTTTATATCTTTAGTGCTCCTACCGTCTTGGGTTATTTTACTTCCTAAGTAGCAGAAATCCGCGACCTCCTCTATCTTCTCATTTCCTATTCGTATTTCAATTTTAGTTCTATTTTCACTCCATCTACATACCAAAATTTTAGTTTTCTTTTTATTGATTTTCATGCCGTAGCCCTGTGTCAAAACTGCTTCCATTTCATTCAAAGCCGCTCCTAATTCTTCTTTGCTAGATGCTAACACTGCTATATCATCCGCAAATCTGAGCATGTTAATAGTTTGGCCCTGTACATTGATCCCTGAGGCTGTTCTTTCCTTAACAATATTAATCGCATCTTCGATATATAAGTTGAAAACTAGAGGTGACAATGCACATCCCTGTCTCACTCCCTTCCGGATATCTACTTCCCTTCGTTCCTGCTCACATTCTATAACTGCCTTTTGCTCTTCGTAGAGATTATGTATTATTCTTCTGTCCCTGTATTTCATCCCTACCTTTCCCAGCACTTCGAACATCTTCCCCCATTTTACGTTGTCGAAGGCTTTTTCTAAATCTACAAATCCTATATATACGCTCTTTCTCTTTTCTATCGTTTTTTCTATAATTACACGTAAAGCTAGAATGGCCTCGCGCGTTCCTCTATTTCGTCTAAATCCGAACTGATCTTCTCCTAATATTTCTTCCGCCTTTTTCTCCATCCTTCTTTGCACAATTCTAGTTAAAATTTTTGACGCATGGGAAGTTAAACTGATAGTTCTAAAATTTTCGCATCTATCCGCGCCTTTCCTTTTTGGCAAAGCTACCAATAATGTTCAGTTTGTAATCCTCTGGAATCTCGCCTGTCAGGTATATGCGACTAACTAATTTAAATAAACGATCTATTACCTCTTGACCTGCGCACTTTAAGATTTCTGCCTGCAAGCCATCTATACCTGGTGCTTTATTATTCCTTAAACTTTTTAGTGCTAGCTCAAACTCTTCTCTCATTATAGGACTCCCTAGGTTATCCCCTTCTACACTGCTTTCACTTTCTAATATATCTTGCACTTCCTGTCCCGCATATAAGTTTCCTAAATATTCTTTCCACCTATCTGCCTTCTCCCCGCTTTCGATTAGGATATCTCCTGCCTCATTCCTAATGCTTTTGGTACTAGATCCAATTTCTCTAAAATTTCTCCTAATTATTTTATATGCTTCATCAGTCTTTCCTATGTCGAACTTATTTTCCACTTCTTTGCACTTATCATCGATCCATTGCTCTTTCGCTTTCCTACATTTCCGAATAATTTCCCACTTGATCGCCTTATATCTTTGTTTCCCTATTTCATCTAACCTATTTTTATATTTGCGCCTTTCCTCTATTAGACTCACAATATGTTTTGTTATCCAGGGTTTCCTACTTTCATTCTGTTTATGACCCAAAATATCCCTAGCTGAGGAAACTAAACTATTTTTAATGCAATTCCATTCTTCCTCTATGTCCCTAACAATATTTTCGCCCGCGCCCTTTAGTACTTCGTTTGTCTTTTTCTCGAACTTATCGCGCGTATCATCATCTTTTAGTTTCTCTGGGTCAAGATACCTTCTTCCGCTTCGTTTTTTCAAAATCTTAAATTTAAGATTGGCCTTCATAACGACTATATTGTGATCACTATCTATATCTGCTCCTGGATAACTTCTACAATCCCTAACTTGATTTCTAAATCTTTGCCTAACAAGAATGTAATCTATTTGATATCTCCCTAGGTCTCCTGGCATCTTCCACGTGTAGCGTCTCCTAACATGATGGTGAAATAGAGTGTTCGCGACCGTTAAGTTATGTTAGGTACAAGAAAAATAAAATTAGGAAACATTAAATTTTAAGTAGTTGTTCGAAGTGTCCACCATTCACTTGGATACATTTTTCAATGCGTTTCCTGAGAGACCCCCGAGTTCTAAACAATGCCCCTGGATTGCCTTTGATTTCATTGGCAGCCACTTGTATTCTTCGCCACAGCTCATCGGGTGAATCAACAGCTTCTTTATAAACCATATCTTTCATTCTAGACCACATCGAAAATTCCAGAGGATTTAAGCCGGGGCTTCTAGGCGGCCAAGCAAATTCACTTCCACGGCCAATTCACTGATGTGGAAAGACGTTGTCTAAGTACTCCCGCACCGGCCGGGAAAAATGTGCGGGCGCCCCGTCCTGCATGAACCACATATTTTCCCTTAAATTACGTGGTACTTCTTCAAGCAATTCGTACAAATGTTGCTGAAGAAAATTTAAATAAAGTGAGCCGTTCAGATTGGGTGGAAGTTGAAAAGTCCCAATAAAGAAATATGAAATTACACCGCACCAAACATTGATCTTCAATTCATGTTGGAAGTATCTTTCTTTAACGGCATGGGGGTTTTCAGAATCCCACAAATGATTGTTTCGCCAGTTGAAAACTCCACGTCGAGTGAACGTTGCCTCATCTGTGAAGAGGATTTTGTTCAAAAAATTAGGATCCGCGCCTTGCTGCTCTTGCAAGAATTTAACGAAACGTAGACGAGCAGGAGGATCTTCCGGTAACAAATTTTGTACTGGAGTAATGTGGTATGGGTGAAGCTTCTCTTTGTCCAAAATTCTTCAAATCGTAGAGCTACTTACGCCTGTTTCCGCACTTAAACATCTGGTACTCACGCCTGGATTTTCGTGCAATCTAACGAAAACCTTATCTTCCTGCTCAGCCGAAATAATCTTCGGAGCGCTATTTTCACCTTTTGGATGGAAAGATCCTCTTTCGCCTAAGCGATTGTGCAGATTTCTAAATAATTTATGATTTGGTTGCCTTTGGAATTTAAACACTACCTGCATTAAGCCGTTTTTTCTTGAAAATGGGCTGGAATATCAAAATGAGACAAGAATACATTTATTATTTAAAAAAAGGTTGGTTTTTCCGATTTTGGAGACGATTTGTCGTTAGATGCACATGGTAAAAAGTTATGGGTCAATTTATCAAAACAATAGGCTATAAGTAGCGCACTCTATGGGCAACGCCAAAAATGTTATTGGAACCTTTTTTCCTTTAAGAAAAACCATAGGATTGCAAATTTTCAAGTCGACAACCTAAGAAATTTCGTAGTTATGGCAAAAAATGAAAATAAAATTGTAACTTTAAACACCCTGTATTTCCTCAACCATCAACATTCGGATAAGGCATGTTCGGGTCAATGGTCATTATTTGACCTGTAGAATCTCCAGTTAACGGATTTCCCATTGTTAATGAAACACCCTGTATATATTCGTTTTTCTTAGATAATTTGTTTAATTTGAAACACAAGATTTATTACAAACGTGTAAAACGATATAAAATATTTGAAAAAAACTATAAAAAAGTCAAATATTTTATATCTTTTAACACGTTTTCAATAAATCTTGACAAAGCCCCCGAACGGGGGCGAAACGTCGATATTATTGTATAGTTGTATAGTTATACAGTTATTTATTTACTACATGCGACAGAAAGTCACAAAATTTTAAAAATTAAAATTTGAATTGGCACAAATTAAGCAAGAATTCTCGAATAAAATGTGTCAATTCCCGCATTAATCCAAAAACAGAGAGTGACAAAGTTCAAAGAAATATAATCTTATTCAGTCGACTGTATATAGGTAATTAATAATGCGAAATAAATGGAAACGGGACAAAACAGACAATTATAAGCAACCACAGGAAATCTCTCTCGCGAAAAATGTGAACAAGCGCGGAATAGGATTGGAATCCGGGTCCTCCACTTGCCGGACTGCAGCTGCTCTACCAACTTAGCTATCAGCAATACGATTCTTCGAGAGAAAGCCTGAATTCGGGGGACCATTGACTATAGACACTTGACATTTTCAAATTAATCATGTGCGAAGGGATTCGTAATCTTGTCTAATGGGCTGCATGTAATTAATAATTAGATTGATAGAAACCAGACACAACAGTCAGTTATAAGCATTCTATTATTGCTAGAAGTCGGTATTTTTTTTCAAAATTCAATCATCTTTACGGTATGCGATTTCACTCCCTTCAATTTTAAGGTAAACTCGGGTAAACTATTAAGCACACAAAAACGAAAGGCCCTTTCGGAAGTAATTTAAAGTGACTTTGTACTGTGTTACTGTAACGGACCCTACCCCACCCTTGCAGATTCCTGCCTACCTGCCTATCTACCTGCTCAGCGCTGATTATTTATTTATTTATTAATTACAATTTACCTAGATATGTACCTGTCGAAGTGGCCACGTGATTAAAAATACGCCAAGATTTGATCGACTTAAAATTTAATGTGTGGAATAGTCGGAAATATATCTGCGTTCCCCAAATACCTGTAATATGAATATGGAATTGATAAAAAGTTTTCTTTACAAAGTAGGATATTCTAACTGCTACTTTCTCTTTACCTACCATATACAGGGTGTCCCAGAATGCCAGAACTGTTCGTAATTTTCAGAAGCGATAGAGGACGTGTAGTTCAGTATGGAGATAAACTGACCTCAAGGAAATTGAGCATCCAAAATAATTTCAATGTGAAAAATAAAATTTTTGGAGTTTATTCCTTAAGAATCGATTTTCAGTTATAGCCCGCGGTACGAAAATTTTATGAGGAGTAAAATCAAGCGTTAACTAAAAGTGAGGCGTTGCGTTAAGTGACCTTTCACATTGAAATTATGTACGTATCTATGCATACGGCTGTTTATGTCTGACTGCATAGAGCATGGAAATAGTGAAAATAGAGTAGATATGACAGTTGGCGTTGCAAAGTCAGCATTTGCAGTGTTTGTTCGTTCCTAAATTTGTTGAATCTTTTGATTTAATATGGAAAAACCTAATACTAAATACTCCAAATATTGGTTAGTGCCGAAATGTGAATCAACGCCTATTCGAACACCAGAAAAAGTATTTATTTCATTGCCAGTGGGATCGACGTTTAGCAGATTGTCACTTAATTACTGAATTTATAAACAATTTATATTTTGATGTACTTGGACATTTTCGAACATAAACCATCTGATAAATAGGTACACATTTGGGTATAAAACTGACATTCGCGTGTATCCTATTATCAAGTTATTGAAGTTAAAATAATCGTTCGTAAGGAGTAAACTCCATTCGTGCGTCGGAGCTGACACACACAAGTTTTTTGTTTATTATCATTTGTTTTATTATACATATCAGGAATCTATTAGTATCAGAAATTGTAAGGTATAAATCATAGAAAGCTTCATAGAACTAAACTTTTACATCGTCATTTCTCCAGTTTATGTAGGTAGTTCATTAGAGCTTTAGTCTTAGCTCAACTTGCATATTCTGCAATTTTGCATATTATTACCGTAAAACATCATAAAGAAAACGAGCAAGTGGAACAAAGGTTTACTACTGCTACCATACTATATAAATATGGTTAGCACGTTGCTGTTTGTTCTTACCTTTATTTCCCGTTTCCACCCGTTTCTCGCAGACATCACCCTCGTAACCCTCTCGGCAGTGGCAAAGCACAGCTGGCGTTCCGACGTGACTGTAACATAAAATGATCTTATATTTACAGCAGTCATGACTCTCTAATAATTTCTAGAATATGCCAATATTCCAAAAAAAATATAGAACTGTTCATTTGTATAACCGCCTCAATTTTATTTTAGTGTTATACGCGTAAATAGGTAGGTACATCAAAACAAATCCAGCAATAACAAATAGTCCCAAAGGCATATTAATTATCGTACACACAAAAACAAGAGGAATTAGATACAATGCAGGTTAACAGAATCAAAAAGTATATATATGTAGACTGTAATAGATATTTATAGTTTTCAGGGCTATTATTATTTCTGAACACATGATTTCGTCCGAAATAAATAGTCTGTAGGATACTTGGCTTCAAAAATATCGAGGTACTGGACCGTTCGAACAAATACTCTTCGGGTAAATATCTTGACAGGCATTTCATTATGGGACTAAATATAGATTTTATGTACTACGAGATTTCACAGAATGCTACCCCATTTTATCGTCGATTTGGGACACTTACGTCTTTACGTATTGCGTGTTTGCTGGAAGAGTTCTGTTTAGATGTTTCAATATTGCATGCTTCGAATGTGTAAGAAAAACCGTAGACGACTGGTTTCGTCCTGGTGGGATTCATCAGTACGATGCTTTCCTTGTTGATATCTGACCCAAGAGAGTCTGTAGGTAAGTATATATGCAGATACTGCATAGTTCGAGTATGTAGGCAAAGCGCCGTGCTGATGAATCTCACCAGGAAGAAACTAGTAGTTTTCGGTTTTCCTTGTTTAGTGACATACGGTGTCACTACACCAAAAACGTTGGTAATATGGCCCATATTATGTTTTGATGATTTAGTATTTTAGTACGTCAGCAAACCGGGGTATTGGCGAGGAACTGGATCGAGGGACAGCTCGACGTGTTTTTTAGATTACAGTAGGACTGTATTCTAAATTGCCTACTTTATTAATAAAATTTGCTGGTGCATGCAGATTCCAAACAACTAAATTGGCGAACGTAATAAACTGTTTGGAGTGTGTATCGAAATTAGTGATTCCATTACAGCCCATCAGATGGTCAACGGAAGTTGGAACAGCATCGTCCAGTTTCTCAAAGACAAGAATTTTGATGAGGACAGAAATCGCAGATCTAAAGCCGGGTACAGAGAAAGGCAACAAGTAGCAACTTTTGTCATTGGTGACCTGTTTTCCGAAACAAAGTTGCCACTTGTTTCTACTTGTTTCTAGTTGTTTCTGTCGCCAAAGCAAATGTTTCCGAATGTCGCGTGTTTCGCTCTCGAGGCGGTAAACTTCAAAAGAAAATAGGTAACAGCTGTCGACTAGTTGCGACTGCGTCTTTGGTTTGGACAGTTTGTCATCAGTGCGTTTGCGACATGCGTGACTTCTTCGTCCCATACCACAAACATTACTGTGTTGTGTGTTGTGTGGAGTGTGGACACTAAGTTTCTTCATGTTTCATTTTATTTGGAACCTTAGTCGACTTTTTTCTTTTATGTGGACACTAGGTTACCTCCTTTCGTTACACGAAACAGAAACAGTCGACAAAGTCGCAATGACATGTTGACCCTTGTTGCCTCTGTCTATACACGGCTTTAAACCGCACCTTATATCTATGCACTTGGTTGGACGAGAATAAATGCAGTTTTTAATGTCTACTAACCATTTACGAGTATTACAAGAATGTGACCCTTATCTTTGACTTTAACTGGCTCACAAATCAACAATTAATGAAACTTCGTGTTAAGAATTTTATCTGAACATAACTCGAATTGTCCAACAGCAGCGGCCAAAGTCCAAAATAATTAATCAATTTGCGCTTTTTCTGTAGACAAACTGCGTTTTGCCCACGCTCAGTTAGGCAAAATGCAAATATTTTAATTTATGCAAGAGACCCTCTTTATAGCAGCGCGACCCTCTAAACGCTTATGCTCAATAACAACCACGTATTTTTCAAGCGAATTATCTTAGAGAATAATATTACAAACGCTAATGATTGAGACTTACAACGCTTCGCTCGCTCCGCTTGACCTTAAACTGATAGATTTTGTGTAAAAAATGTAAAACTGGATCAACAGGAATACGTTTAAACGAACTGCTGACCAATGCTTGGTAACGACGGTACGCCTTTTGTCTACTATGCCTCAGACAAAACGCAATCTGTCTACATAAAGTTCGAAATATTAAATACATAAATGTTGTTCGGTTGTTCGGTTTTGGTCAGTGTGTTCAATAACAGATTGAGTAGATTGAGTGGTAAAATATGAGCAGTAAAAAAAGTGGAAACGAGGAGTAACATATCTTCAAATGAGTAGCTCAATAAATATTTGAATGCGTAAAAATTCAATTGGGCAGTAAAATGAATAAAGGGGCAGTAACACGTGTGCAGTCATGAAATCAGAATGTGTCTGTTAGAAATCGTGGGACAAGTAGTTCTATAAATACTTACGCAGTACAAAATATAATCGGCCTGTTAAATGATACATACATATGTTTATTTAAGTTAGGCAGCGAAATAAAAAATAACAATTAACAATAATGTAGATATTAAGAAAAAATAAATTTATTGCACCATTAAAATTATTCAATACCGACGACTGAGACTTACAACGCTCTGCTCGCTTCGCTTCGCTCCGCTTGACCTTGACCCGACAGATTTTTGGACAAAAAGTGTCAGTTGTAAGCGTTTATAATGTTATTTTCCTCAAAGGTGCGCATTTTCATGTGAATAATATTTGAAACTAATAATATAAACGCCAACGACTGACACTTTTTAATATGAAAGTCTGTCAGGTTAAGGTCAAGCGGAGCGAAGCGAGCGGAGCGTTGTAAGTCTCGGTCGTTAGCATCCAAATGATGCATTATTCAATGCAGCATTACAAAAATGCTTTGTGGTGCAATGCGGTGCAATAGAAGACGTAAAGGGATAAAGCAAAATTAATATTTTTTTTACCTTAACATTTCTATGGGAAAACGGGGAGGGGTGCGTTGAATAAATTTAATGGTGCAATGCTAGTGTAATAGATCCAAGCACTCGCAACTCAGTGATAAGGTAATGAGCAAAACGACCTAATATTTATAGGCAAATCTCTTCCAATTGGACGCCCATGGTGCACTGTTGCGTAAGCTGAGCCCCTTTTAACGGAAATGTGCCGCTCTTTTCAATGAAAATGACGTTAGATTTTGCCAAACGTTGAGAACCTTGCGAAGTATTTATCTAACTGCCCCTTAATACATTGTACTGCCCATTCAATCGTTTTACAGCTCAAATAATAATTATTGCACTGGACATTTATTTAATCTGCCGCTCGAGTAAGTTTTGAACTGCCGTTGTAGGATTAAATAACCGACCAAATTTTTTTATATTGCTGGCCACTTTCTACTGCCACCATTAAGTTAGTTACCGCCAAAATAGTTTAATACCGCCCGCGTGAATTTTTAACTGCCCGATGAAACTGCCTGGATGCTAAAACAACCGCCCAAAAAATTACTTCCCTTGTCTTTTGTCTGAGAACCTTAGACATTGTTTTAGGTTTTGGCTAGCCGAAACGCGTTTTGTCTGTGTTTCGCGTTTTGTCCGTAACATATAAACTTTATGATTCCCATTTACATGGCTTTTAATATTAGACCCAAAGACATTTAAAAGAGATAGCCTCAGTGTGTTTATGAAGCCGACATAGTTGTTGGCGGTGGGGTTGCGGAACGCATTTGTTTATGTTTTCTTCCAACATATTACAATAAACCAGACAAATAGTTCGTTTTCGCCGCTTTTCGATATTGTTGGTGTTCAATGACTTTGTTTTCATAATTTTGCAAGCAAGTCGCTTAGGCTGGATTACTGTAAGCAGTGTTAAACTGTAAATATCTCAGTCCCCTCTTTTCGATTTCTTCGATTAGATCACTGTTGGTTGCAATGAACACAACGTGTGCAAGAATATAACTGTGCACAATTTTGCTCATTCATCATTCACCTATGACACCAACTGCACAATAATCACCTTTTCTAAGTTGTCTTCACAACATTTTTGGTATGTTTGACAGTACTGGTAGAACAAAAAATTAAATCAAAAATTTAAATCTGGAATAGTTGGGTGAACAAGGTGTAATGATGCAAAAGAAAATGCAACGAATTATTCAAATAAATGAATAGGCAGTTTCGCCGTTCCTATGAATCGAGATGCCAGCTGCAAGATTTCTACGAAGATATATTCACGGCACACGCAGCAGTCTCCCCCACTGGATTTTCCTCCATTGCCTTTCTATAAAGACCGATCGCGCATGGCTTTGGGCTTTGGGCAGCACTTTTCTCGCACTGCTCGAACATAGCAGAACATTTCGTGGCGACTCCGAAGACGATCACGTTTATGAGATTAAACGCTGACTGTCGTACCGCCGATATTATTGTTAAATACTTGACATTTACCATCCGAAACCGCCGCTAGTGTGTCATTGTAATAACCGAGTTTCTACAGATACTAGTACTAAATTGGATGTTGCCCCGAACCTACGTGAAGGGACTTTTCCAATAGTACGTAAAAGCGGGATTTTTTATTAGAACTAGTCGGAAGGCAAGCCTAATTTATTACACTCCTAAGTTGCCTGGCAGTAAGACACCGCCGATCTTAGGGTTCAATTCCGTGCAGAGTTCTTTAGCACATAATTTAATTGCCTATACACAAACAAACCTCC
Organism: Xestobium rufovillosum; assembly: GCA_963966045.1. Lineage (NCBI taxonomy): Eukaryota > Metazoa > Arthropoda > Insecta > Coleoptera > Ptinidae > Xestobium > Xestobium rufovillosum. Next base: position 18,525,092 of record OZ014504.1, read on the forward strand.
ATCACCTACATTGAAGGGAATTGTGCCAACCGCAAGACGGAATACTTCTCTTCTCCGCACTCATTAGGGAAAGTTCGCTGGTAGCAGGTATTAATTGTCTAATTGTCTGAACGTGTGCTCCATCCGTAACTTACATCGCCTAGCGCGAAATACGTTATCTGTAAGTCACATGCTGCGTATACCAAGCGATACCGAATTTGAGCGCCATATACCGTTGGCTGTTGCTATTTTGATTTAAAATTGTATATATCTTTTTGCTGTACATACGTTGATTTTGCAATTTATTTAATGTTTATATTTAAATTAATAGTTTCTTTATTTTCACCGTGAGTATTATTTCAGTTGTTTTGCAATAGTTGTATTATCTCTGATTAGATAGAGTTCAAGGTATTTATCGACTACCAGAAATTCTACCGACCAACCTATCGAAGTAACACCCTGTATAGTTACAAGAGGTGACGCAACAGGATAGGTCGTTGTTAAAGTTTTAGCCTACACGTGAAATTGACCACTGTACCGACACCGCAATACAAAATTACCGTACCGGTCATAAATGCAGCATATGTTTGTGTACAATGTCGATTACAAATATTAGATCATCAATATTTTTAATTTCCAAAACCAAAATTGCAGTTTATTTAATGTGAATTCTTAATAAGTTAACCCCACACGCCAAAAGACAGTGACACAGTAATTAAACTCGACACGTCTTTCGCTGACAACGTCAGCATCTTCAGGAGTAGAAGATAATTTAATTCTAAACTTAAATTACGTTGCTATAAATATCCAACCCCCACTCACCCACCCTCCACTACTGAAGTGAAAAGGATCGATAAACCTATAGGGTTTCTCAGAACTAATTTGAACATGAGAGCAATAAAATTGTATTCTTGAGTGAAAGGGATCAATAACCTATAGGGTTTCTTAAAACTATTTGAGCAATAAAATTAGGGTCTGGAGGGTAAATATTTATGGCTAGACTTAATCTATCTACCTGATAAATCTATACAGGGTTGAGTTCGGAATCGGACCATAGTTACTGTTAAGACAACTACGTTTATTTTTATATATCTCTATACTTTCCAATGCGTTTAAATCAAATTTATTATTTCCTGGTTTTAAGAGTTTGAGATTATTGCTATTGAATTTATGGCCCGTTTCCAACACGTGTGACGCCATACTAGACTTATCAGTGCGGCCGTCTTTGTAATGAGCTTGATGCTCCTTAAAGCGAGTTAAAATAGACCGAGTTGACTGCCCGATATATTTTTTGTCGAAATTTCCGCATGCTATTTCGTAAATTCCCGCTTTATGAATGGGTTCCGCTTTATCTTTCGTATTTCCTAGTAGATTTTGTAAATTGTTGCTCGAAGTGTGAACCACTTTGAAGCCCGCTTTCCCGAAAATAGTATTCATACCTCTAGTTATTTGCGGTACGTATGGTATTTTTATAAATTTAGTAATTTTATTATCCCAATTTAAAGTGGTGGAATTTCGCAGTAGCATTTTAAATTTTCGTTTCCTAATTAACCTATCGACAATCTCTGGATCAAAACCATTACATTTCGCTATATCTTTGATTGAATGTACTTCCTTGCGGTATCTTTCAACAGATAACGGTAGACTCAACAGTCTATTAACTAAAAAACCAAAACTAGCCTCTTTGTGTTGACTACAGTGGTTCGAATCTGCAGTTATATACCGAGCTGTACTGGTTTCTTTCCTATAGATGTCAAATTCTAACTTACTGTCTTTCCTAATTACCAAAATGTCCAAAAATGGAAGCTGTCCTTCCCTTTCTATTTCATGGGTAAATTTGATAGAATTGAATCTACTATTTAAGTCGCTCAAAAAATCTTCAATGTTACATTTACTAGTGTCAAAAATGGCAAATATATCGTCTACATATCTCAGCCACACCTTTGGAAAATATGGGAGCTCATCTTTCAGTTGGGTTTCAAATTTGCCCATGAAAATTTCTGCAATGAAAGGAGAGAGGCAATTTCCCATGGCTGTACCTTCACTTTGTTGAAAAAATGATCCACTGACTTTGAAATAATTCTGCTGCATACACAGATTTGTTAAATTAATGTATTCTTTGGCAGTTTGTTCATCAATGTTATTTTTATTAAGGAGTTCATACAAGTACTCCAAAGCCTTTGGTACAGGTACACTGGGAAAAAGTGAGCTGACGTCGAATGAAATTAATAATTCGTTATCATGGAGTGAGATGTGTTGAATTTTGTTTATAAACTCTAAAGAGTTCTTTACTGAAAAACTTGACTGCTTGATTTCGAGGTTATTAAATTCATTGACTAACCATTTGGACAGTTTGTAAGTTGGAGAATCTATAGCTGAAACTATGGGCCTTACGGCTTTCCCTACTTTATGGATCTTCGGTAAACAATACATGTTCAAATTAGTTCTGAGAAACCCTATAGGTTTATCGATCCTTTTCACTTCAGTAGTGGAGGGTGGGTGAGTGGGGGTTGGATATTTATAGCAAGGTAATTTAAGTTTAGAATTAGATTATCTTATACTCCTGAAGATGCTGACGTTGTCAGCGAAACACGTGTCGAGTTTAATTACTGTGTCACTGTCTTTTGGCGTGTGGGGTTAATTTATTAAGAACTCATAGTGAATTTATGTCAAAGTTCTTGATCCATCCACTGTGTGTAGTTTATTTAATGATCAAAAAAGAAAGAAGGAATGATCAAGATAAACAGAAAATAGCGAGGAAAATAGTGAAATACAAAAAAATAAGAAAACAAGGGACACTGTAGATAACATGTATTTCTTCCGGCTCCAGTTAAACTCAAGTCTACTAGATATAATATAATTCTACAACTGTACTGTCTCTAATGCTTGACAGCTTCTGTCGATACATGGAACACGTAAAATAAACTCAAAGTGATCGACAATAATGGATTTCCGGAGAAAAGCTAAAGCGAGTGATGTTTCTCAGCCTCTTTAAACAAAAGATATAGTATAAGATTGAACAAAATTCCAGTTTATAGCTCCCTTAAAACACAGGCTTTCAGAAGATATCGAACAGCGGATGTCGTTAAAGAAGAGTCACGTATGAGAACGTTAAGGAAGTTTTTATTGCTGGAATACTCAAATAACCCAAACGGAGAATTGTACTAAACTTTCGTGAGAAAATTCAGTTCTTTTTCAAACAAGAAATAATAAAAAATAATTATTACTACATACATACTTAATGTAGGTACTTGACTACAATTTCGGGCACCAAAAACTGCTCAAAACGGTAAGGTCAGGTCAGACAATGGAATTCACACTATTTTTTTAGAGTAGTTTGTTACTATGGGGAGAAGAGACGCCATGATTTTAATAAAATAAGTTTGAAAAAATGCAGAAAACACAAGACGATTTATTATAATTATAGAGTTAGAAAAAACATTGGTAAGCTGATCACAAGCAAGTTGAATACCATGCCAACGAGGATGGCTAGGGAAACAGAGCGGATTAGAAATATTAATAGAAAGAGGCGACGAATGGATACTTGTCTTTCTCCCCCACAGAAGTTTCAAGAAGTAGGTACACCAACCTGTTAAGACTGAAAAGTTCGAGAAAGTTTTTAAGCTTCAACCGATCGTCGTTGATAGTATTGAAAATAAATAAGTTAAAAGTACTGTCCCAGTCTTCTACATTCAAACTGTCGACGATAAGAACATTAAAATTAAGGTCGAAAAGGTAGAATGTTTTCAAGCACTTGCCAAACTCCTGGAACTCTTATGAAAACAAGCAAAATAGGTCAATAAAAGTTATAATCAACAAATTGCATCATACCAGCCAGTCCGAAAACTTAGTTAATGATTTAAAGCAGCCATTTGATATACAGTGTGGCAAACTTCCATGTGTACATGGGGAAATAACGTGGGTAGTTACATTTTTGAGGATTCATGCCCCCCCCCCATGTATAGTTACAATGGTGGTAAAGGTAGCAATCGAAAGATTATATTTTTTTCTACGTATGAGGACATCAAAAACTCTGCAACTCTCCAATTTATCAGAGCATTAAAAGCAAAAATTACACTAATAATTTTTAAACTACAACACAGAAATTTATCAGATTCTAAAAGCGTTTGTTGTTTTAATGCTTAATGGCGTTGTAAGTAGTTTTAGAACAATACTGTGGACGAGAGGATCAAAACTTATCTCCTTGTGGAGGTGCCACTTGCGGCAGTAAAAAAGCAAACATTCTTAAAACAACAGAAATCTACATAGGACAATTGCACCCAAAATTTTAATTTAATAGCTTTCCGGGTTTCGGGGATTTTATAAAGGATCAATTTTTTTGTGAAATTTCTACACCCTGCATCTTTGCTAGAAGTAATTTTAGGACGAATGCTCACATAAACTTTTCTTCTTATTTTGACTTCCTCTATCACCACCTAAATTTTTACACTCGCTGCGAATGAACATGTATCTTAAATTTAGAATGCATATTTTTTATTCCGTTATATTTACAGAGTTTTATGTTTGTGTTACTTGAGATTGAATTTGTAAGTTTGGCTTTATTTAATAACGTAAGTCACAAAAGTTTTGAGACAATAAATACCAAACCCGTATTTATTTGAGAAACGATCTTTAAATATTTCTAGTCAACACATAACTTCTGTAATTAATAGGAATGCAAAAGTAAATTCTTAGTTTCCTAATTATAATAAAACCGTTTGTCTGCCGATATTTTCCTTGTTTTTATAATTTTGAAATATTTTGTCTATAATTATTGCGTTGCTAAGTAATGAGAGGCGTTATAGGTATAGGTATTAGTCTGGGAGCTGACCGCCTGAATATATCTATACAACTCGAATACACACAAGAAAATGAAGCTGATTCTTATGTAAAATGATCTGCCGGATTCGAATTTTGAGGTCACGGAAAGATCGGGAATTGCGAAAATGCCTGAAAATCGGTTTTTCGTAAAATTTTCCTAAATCAATTTTCGACCATTTTTAAAACTTTTTTCGTTGTATTTCAGCAATGAAAAGAGTTAGAGATATGTTTTTTCGTGGAATATATACTGAAGTGTGCTGATCATCACAGTGTACTCGCGTTGCCTCTACAATTTTCCAATTTTATGAAAAGAAAATGGTTTCTTGCTAGACCACAAATTTGTGTAATGTATTTTTCATGCACCGGGTAAGTAATCTTATTTTTCGGAATTAACATATACATATGCGAGACCAAACACGGACAAAGGCTCGAAATTATTTTTGGTAAAGAAACGAAACATTAATGTTGTTGCTGAAAAAAGTTACAGCGCGTTAAAACATAAATAATTTGTACGCGCTAGCCGCGCTGATGGGTTGATAGATAGCGACATGGGTTCGGGCGCTTTTATCCTTGATAATACACACATAGCCGAAACTCTGTGTGACGTAACCTAAAAGACTAACGCCACAATGGAGGATCCTGCCGCAGCTATGCTCGAAGCCGAAGATGGGGTGGGCTAAAAACAGGAAAAGGGCGCCAAGGAGTTGTTGGCTGATCCTCTGTAGCCAACACACAACGACTACAACTCCTAAAAGCCGCTGGTACACAATAGGGCAAACAGTAACAAAAGAAAAAAATGTAGTCAAATAGTATATCATATAATAAAAAAACAAAATAGGTATGTAAACCAGATATGGCAATATCTGACAATATATATATAATAGCAATACCAAAAAGCACCAATGATATCAACAAATTAATTATCAATGAATATATATAATATAAATATAAAAAAAAGCAATGAACATAAACCTGGGTGAAATTTAGACACCCGGTACTAACGTTGCGCTAAAAAAGAGAAAATCAAAAATAGGCGCGGATGACGCGATAAATACACTACACGAATGGAGCTCCGCGCGCGCAGCGCACCGACGGGTCAATCGCACGCACGCTAACTATACAACAATGTAATTAGTCGCAAACGGGAGTATCGACTGTCGCTAAATCTCGACACAAAAAATAGATATTACTATAAAGTCAAAATGGAATTTTACAAACAGCAAAATTATTGAAGTGATTATAAACAAAATGAATCAAAATCGCAATAGTGACTAAATTGACTAAATTGAATTTTAAACAAGATAAACTACTTAACTACGGAAATTATACTATGGCAAACAAATTGAATTTTTTTAAAAAGTACTTTACAGATTTTGTTCAAAATAAACAAACAGATGACCACAACACGCCGTGGCCAGGCAACTACATTAACAATAGCCGAACGAGGCGAAAGTTCGAACGGACGGGCGACGCGAAGTCACAGAAAAACGAACACAAAAATTGACACAAAAAGCTGTGACGGGCGCTACATAAAAACCAGCCGTTGGACGCGATGTTCCAGACGGACAGGCGACATAATAATCAAACTGTATATCTGACCTTCCAGATGATAAGCAGGTCAGCTGCTACAACAAATCAGACTTGCAGCTCAGCACCAGGTGATCGGCGCTTGAAACATGGGGAGAGTCGGAGAGTACATCAGGACCAAAGTCTGCACGAAAAAAAAAATCGCTCCTTCGAAAAAAAATCGTTCTCCTGGAAAAACCCTAAAATGCCGAAAAGAGAAATTAGAAGAGAAAATAAGAAAAAGGAAAGGAAACAACACTGATGACTGAAGATTTAAATAAAAGATGAAAAATAAGACACTCACCACGTGGGGTTTCTCCTTGACAAATCCTGCTGAACCTCAAACGTGAATCTAAATCCAAAAAAAAAAATGGAGCAGATGACGATTTCTACAACTACAATAAACCGACATCTTCAAGAGGTGCACCAAGAAAATCCCATAACTGGCTAGAAAAGTTAATTCCACAAAACTTGGAAACACCGCCCACTCACGAGAAGATCAACAGGAAGAGTGAAAAATGCCGAGGCAAATCGGAAAACGGAAATTCCAAAAAAAAACCGCCGACTAATAAAATACAAGGTAGCCACATTTAAAACTACACAAGTAACCAGAAATACCCTAGATCACCAAATCTTCCAGAGGCGTCACCAGCAACGGAGAAGTTAACAGAAGAAAGAAAGCTTAAAACGACTTGCAAACCCAAAATAAAGGAAGATAGCAATAAGAAAAGGCATAAAGAGGTCTCAAGAGACAGAAGAATAGATAAGACAATGCATAAAGAACCGAAATATGAGACAGGGAAAATGAAAATGAGAGGGCGCGCCACTGAGCATCTAAATGGGAAAATGTCCTGCACAAGTTGGCAGAACCGAAAGTAACTATCACGACGAAAATTTAACCTCAAAAAATTCGACAACAGAAGAACAACAAATTGGAGGCTATTAAATGAATAATTATACGACCAAATCGTGAAAAGGGAACGACATTCCTCCTAAGGTAGGCTCAGCAAATGATAAATATGAAAGATGAACAATTTCAAGACTCAACGTATGCAGCGACATCCAGCAAACTAAACTACCAAATACAGAGACAATAAGAGGACAACGATAGCAGGTAAGTGAGACAAACCCTATTAGAATAGAAAAGCTAACTAGAATTAATAATTTTAAGACAGTTCTACCCTCAACCAAATCGATAGAAACTCAAACAGACTATTGACGGAGGCATAATCGGAGAACAGGTGCAAGAACCGAGAACAGGGGCAATCAAAGCAATAATAGACTAAATATAAGTGAAAGACCTAAAATATGAATACAAGTATGTTAATATGAGCATGATGTAAGTACTAGTCTATAATAAAACGTCAAAAATAGAGAGAATGTTCTAATAGCGAAAATTAACGTTACATCTGGGCCCCCTGAATTAATTTGAAACGTAAACAAAAATAAATATAACAAATATGTGGATTCAATTCTACGTTTTATTGAAATGCTTTACATATGTAAGGTTATTTTCATGGAAGGAAGGAGTACACGGCCAGGAATTAAATTTACGAAAATGTCCGAATTATTTTTTTTTAAAAGACCGAAGTCTTCGCAAAATGTGAGAAACGAAGATGTCAATAACCAGTATGTCCTCCTCTGTTCTCGAGCAAAACATTAACACGTCTGTATATTCTAATAAAAAGGTTATTAATGGCTTCCTGCGGTATGTTGTTCCATTCTTCTTGTGCAGCAACAATTAGCTCCTGAAGTGCGAAAGGGAGGTTATCTCTATTTAAAATGGCTCTTTTAGCATATCCTACACGTTCTCACAAGGATTCATGTCAGGTGAGTTTGCTGGCCAATTCATTCTTTGAATATTCCCTTCCTGTAGCAAATTGGCAACCCTTCTTATGCGGTGGGGCGTGGCGTTATCGTCCATAAAAACGAAATTTTCTCCAATGGAAGGATGATTGGTTGGATAATGTTTTGGGCGTAAATATTTCCCGTCATGGTTTGCGGCACGTGAATAAGTGGAGTGCGGGGACCATACATTATACCCCCCCCCCCAAACATTGCTATTCCGCCTTGATAAGGAACAACTTCTCTGGCAAAAGCAAGTTTTTCTTATCGTCCCGGTCCTCTAGAGAGTAGAAAGCCTTTCACGTCGATAATCACACTTATATAATAAACCAAATTTTTCTGGAAATATGGATGAATTCCGGGCGCACCTGTTTCCATCCTGTGAATCAGATATCAGGTACGACCACTGTTATCTTATTAAAGTGAGCTGAAACAATGTTTTGCTTTTAGAGATCTGCCTCCTACGGAAAACGCATTTAACTTTCATGTTAAATGAGCTCTTTTACAGTGTGCTGTATATAAAACGGCTTGCCAAATAAGCCCAAATATTCCAAACATCCTGGAATATGGATGGTACATGGAAAATAATGTAGTTATGCCAATAACATTCAGAAATAGCTCTAAGCTGGATCGTGTTACTATAACACAGTTCTGTAAATGTAAATGTTAAAATTTTACCTGTTCTTTTCGATGTGTATGCATGAAATCTAATGTGCAATGTATAATATCATGTTTATGTGAAGGGAAATGCAATTTGTCGGAATAAAAAATAAGAATGTTCTCGATATTAATGCAGCATTTGTACGCCCACACATAAGCCACTACTCAGCGCGGCTAGCGCTCAAGAATTATTTATGTTTTAACTCGCTGTAACTTTTTTCAGCAACAACATTAATGTTTCGTTTCTTCACCAAAAATAATTTCGAGCCTTTGTCCGTGTTTGGTCTCGCATGTGTATATGTTAATTCCGAAAAATAAGATTACTTACCCGGTGCATGAAAGATACATTAGGTACACAAATTTGAGGTCTAGCAAGAAACATTTTTTTTTTTCAAAAAATTGGAAAATTGTAGAGGTAACGTGAGCACACTGTGATGATCAGCACACTTCAGTGTATATTGGACGAAAAAAACAGATCTCTAACTCTTTTCGTCGCTGAAATACATACAACGAGAAAAGTTTTAAAAATGGTCGAAAATTGATTTAGGAAAATTTTACGAAAAACCGATTTTCAGGCATTTTCGCAATTCCCGATCTTTTCGCAACCTCAAAATTCGAATCCGGCAGATCATTCTACATAAGAATCAGCTTCATTTTCTTGTGTGTGTTCGAGTTGTATAGAGGGTGTCGAATTAGAGCACCTTGCTCCGCGACTATATCTAATAAAGCAAATAAGCAATACCAATACCAAGTCGAGTACCAAGTTGTATATTTGTCACAAATTCTGAAGACTATTAGAAAATTATATTAAAATTTCTATAGAAATACGTGCATGTACGCATGGAAGCATGGGAAATCGCATTATAATTAAGGACTTCGGTGGCCTCCGATCTCCAACTCCCGCTTCCAGTATTCCGGCCAGTACTGTAGTAGGTCGTGTACCTACCCACCGGAACCACTGCCGGTGTTCACAACTAACGAATTACTTAATTAAAGTATAACGTATACAGGGTGTGTTTTTTAAGCGTCCGCAGAAGATTATGCCTAAATGACGAAAAATATCAAGAAAATATTTTAACTAATCCCACCTCATTTTTTACGCTCTATAATCTAAAAATGTTTTTACTTATACCAGGTTAGTCCAAATAGTTGGAATGATGGTCAACTTTGTTTTTTCTTATGGAATGTGCATTATTTAATTTTTTACTTGATTCAGAACAATATTTTAATGGCACTTTCTTCACATAATATTATAGTATTTTCTTTCTTTTTTGAGATAATATTTTTTTTCTCGATATTTTGACAGTTACATCATACATTTTAAAAATTCATATTTCTGCACTGGTTGAAGATGGAATAATGATATTTTTGATAGCGGCCCTCATGATAATCATGATTAACACTGTTTGCTCAAATTTTGTATAAAATATACGAGGAGCATTCAATAATTTATCAAATAAAAATGAGAGAAAATCATCAAGAAGTCAGTTTTTTCAAATGACACGGTATATTTTTTATAGCTCCAATGGAAAGAGCAGAAAATTTCGCATGGGCTCACCTAATAAAACAATATTGTTACATCAGCATAATTTTTAAATATTTACAATATTGAAATTTTCATTTCAGAAATCAAAAATAAAGTTAGCCTTGTAAAAATACAGCCACAGAATATAAAACCCTATAGTAAAACAACAACAAAACTGTAGATATTCCAAAGCTACTTTATTTTTGATTTTTGAAGTGAAAATTTTAATATTGTAAATATTTCAAAATTATAGTTATGTAACAATATTGTTTTATTGGGTCAGCCCATGCGAAATTTTCCGCTCTTTCAAATGGAGTAATAAAAAATATATCATGTCATTTGAAAAAGCTGACTTTTTCTGGTGTTTTGTCGCTTTCATATGATAAATTTTTGAATGCTCCTCGTATATTTTATATAAAATTTGAGCAAACAGTGTTAATCATGATTATCATGAGGACCGCTGTTAAAAATATCATTACTTCATCTTCAACCAGTGCAGAAATATGAATTTTTAAAATGTATGATGTAACTGTCAAAATATCGAGAAAAATAATATTATCTCAAAAAAGAAAGAAAATTACTATAATATTATGTTATGAAAGTGCTATTAAAATATTGTTCTGAATCAAGTAAAAAATTAAATAATGCACTTTCCATAAGAAAAAACAAAGTTGACCATCATTCCAACTATTTGGACTAACCTGGTATAAGTAAAAACATTTTTAGATTATAGAGCGTAAAAAATGAGGTGAGGTTAGTTAAAATATTTTCTTGATATTTTTCGTCATTTAGGCATAATCTTCCGCGGACACTTAAAAAACACACCCTGTATACAATGATGACGTTTCTCTTGTCCCCAAATTTAAGTTTTGCGTGCACATTATTAAAGTGCAACTAGACACAGCGATTTCAATAAGTGAATTTCAATGTAAGTAAGTAAGTAAGTAAGTAATTATCTCACGTAGTAATTATTGTACTCTTAACGAGTCAGATCCGAATTACATATTTTATTTGTTTATAAAAGGAATAAATTCAATAAGCATGACCAGAAGTTATCTCGGGCTGTTCCGATGGACATTCCAAATTCCAACAAAAAACTTTAAATATTCGTTTCTGTGTTCGCAATTTTTTTCAGAAACAGGGGCATTTCAATTTAGTAATCAGGGAATCAACGTTCCAGTAGTTGTCCTTTGTTCCTGACATTTATTAACGTAACATGAAAATTACATCAATCAAAGGGGGCTTAACAAGATCACTTAAATGTCAGTTGCCAAAAGGGTTCGTGGGCAAGCAAACAAGTAGGTTATTCGAATCCACGAGACAGTATTGTTATAAAACGTAACCTGTTAATTTTGTTACTTAACAAGGATGGGATTGGGCCCACCGCCTACATTAATCGAGTATAATAATATGCGATTTCTAATTTCCGGGATGCCAGAAGTGTACTCTTTGCATCCGTATATCCAGGTAGGTATAGGTACTTGCATTTATTTTATTTGGTAGTTATTAAAATGCCTGCTACGCTTTGACTAAAAATATAAACTATTACAACACTTGACACGTATGTTTTTCAAGAGAACATACATATTGCAAATGCCAAAGACGGGATTGAAAACGATGCCCTTACGTCGCGTCGTTGGGCCTCTAATGAAAAACGTATTATTTATACATATTCTAGCGGAAGTTACTAAGTACTTGCTATTTGCTTTATTATATTAATATTAGTGTTTACAGCTACAAGGAACAAACATATGCGTGTTTCAATTAAATTATATTCACTTATGGTTCCTACCAATTACAAAATAACACATAGTCACTGTCTTAAAGGGCCCCAGATACCATCAATATAAATGTTGCCAATATGTCATTTTAACAACCAAACTTCCAAAAAAACGCTTTTCGTAATATACTTATAAAATCAAGGAATCCAAAATGAGATTACATATTGACAATAAATATTGACCGTGTATCATCATCATAAGGTTTTCAGTCCGAAGACTGGTTGGACGCGTACCTCCATTCTATCCTATCCTGAGCTAACTTACGCATTTCCCTGAAAGTAGAACATCCTACATTACTATTTGAGAGTAGTAGTTTAAACTAGGCCTACCCCTACCCCTTTTTATTCCTATCTCTAACTCTAGTAGGTCGCGAACTATTCCTTCGTGTCTTAGAAGGTGTACTACCATCCCACCATCCTATCTCTCCTATTCTTTATTGTCTTCCATACCTTTCGCTTTTCCCCGACTCTTTCTAATATCTCCCTATTTCTAAACTGATCTATCCACGATAACTTCATTATGCGTCTGTAGCACAACATTGCTATACCATCCGCAAATATGAGCATGTTAATAGTTTGACCCTGTATATTAATCCTCGAGACTGTTCTGTCCTTAATAACAATATTAATCGCATCTTCTATTAAGTTGAAAACTAAAGGTGACAATGCACATCCCTGTCTCACTCCCTCCCGAATATCTACTTCTCTTCGTTCCTGCTCAAATTCTATAACTGCCTTTTGTTATTTTTAAAGATTATGTATTATTCTCCTGTCCCTATATTTCATATATAGACGCTCTTTCCCTTTTCTATTGTTTTTTCTATAATTACTCGTAAAGCTAGAATGGTCTAGCGAGTACCTCTATTTAGTCTAAATTCGAAATGATCTTCTCCTAATATTTCTTCCTAGTCAGGGATCCAGAGCGTTAAATTCCGCTTATTTTTTATGTCTTTGCAACTTTTGGACATACTTTTAAAATTAGATCTATATTATGTAAAATGTCCTGCTGGATCCATATCTGACGAGCCCAAAGCGATTCGGGCTTGCATTAATCCCCTATTTTAATTTTTCACTCCTTTTCGGTAGAACGCGATATTTGTACTTTTTAAAGTCTTTCTCATGATATCTCAAAAACTACATGTGATAAAAATGTGAAATTTTAGGCACAAGTCAATCAAAGTATAGCGCTTATGATGACCACTTTGAAAATTTGTTGGATTAATTACTTTCCAAGAAAAAAAATACGGAACTCAGGTGTTCTGAAATGTGGCAGAGAAAAATGTAGCATCGAGGTACTTTTTTATTTTTGGGCATATTGGCTGTTTCTTTTTAGCCATATTGAATCAAAAACTCTGAATAAAATTTTAGTGAAAGAATTTTTACAATCCGATTTTTATTACTATTAATAATTCAATTAGCAATACCGCGCGAGTCGGTTGCCCAGTGAATCTGTACAATCACGCGTGGAGTAGAATGTGACTTGGTATGGGACGTCTTTTACGACTAGTAAAATACCTCCTATGATTTAAAACAATAATTATTGAAATTGTAGAATCTCCAAATGCAGCAGATGTGTACATAAAGTTTTTGATAAGTAGGTACCTAGGTATGGAAAAATGTTCGAAAAATGACAAATCAAAACATGGATGGGCACAAAGTCGAACAGTAGGTACTTACTTACTATTATCCATATAAAAAAAGTATTTTCAAATTAACAAAATTTTAGAGAAAGAATTTTGATATTCGGACGTTCCATTTGCAATTTAAGCTGAGTAAACTTAGGTATGAGATGTCAATGAAAATTAACAAATCTCTTGATCACATTTACAGTTTCCCATGCAAAAGCAACTTACTATACATTATACAATCAACCTCTAATTTTTTTCAACAACATCTAGTACTGCAATTATTATTTTTACACTTACATTACACTTACATTACAATTAGTGACATTTATTTGTTCCGGTTTCGGGTGCTTTGTGGCCATGACGGGGATAGAGGTGTTGTTTTATTTTTTCCAGCCATATTCGTAAATGTTCAATAGCGTAGGGGACGGATCACTAGCATTTTTCCACACAAAGAGTGTGTAGGCACTATGCTTCACATGCTGGGTGAATGCATCTTCTGTAGGTGGCAACGTTCTCAAATCCATTTTGCAGTTTTAAATAAATGCGCTCCTAACTTATCTAAACTGCCCTCAAAATTTGGTCGACCGTACAAGCATTTGGAAAAGTAAGAAGCTGCTGCTGTAAATTCAAAAACATCCGCTTGCTGAGGATATTCAGCAAAATGATTCCTTTTGGCATGAGTGTTTTTCAAAATAATCTTCAATACAGTCTTCTTGCCTTTCTTTGACGGATAACTTGTGCTATCACAACCTGTAAGTATGTATATACGCTGCTAAAAGGTGACTTGCAACACACGACGACTATTTTTCGGCATGTGCTGATATTTCTTCAATTTATTTTGTTGCAAAATATATATTTGTTCGATCGGAATAACCACAAATCAATTGAAAATTTTGTAGAAAAGTACAAAGAGAGTACAAAAATATCAGTATCATTAGCGACCAACACTGCCGTATTATAGGCAAATTTATCCACGACATATTTCATTATTGAAAATATTCTGGTATCAGCTTCTTCATGTTTTTGGAAAACCACCTACATTTTATGCTACCTCATAAACACTGACACTGCCCACCCCGTGCCCGCGATTGCGAGAGCACACATGCTTAGACACGCCTGCGCCATCGCCAGTGCGACCGCCCCGCGCGCGGCCTTGCTAATTTAATTATTAACAGTAATAACAATCGGATTGTAAAAATTCTTTCACTAAAATGTAACTCAGAGTTTTTGCTTCAATATGGCTAAAAAGAAACAGCCAATATGCCCAAAAATAAAAAGGACCTCCATGCTACATTTTTCTCTGCCACATTTCAGAACACCTGAGTTCCGTATTTTCTTTCTTGGAAAGTAATTAATCCAACAAATTTCCAAAGTGGTCATCGTAAGCGCTATACTTTGCTTGACTTGTGTCTAAAATTTCACATTTTTATCACTTCTAGTTTCTGAGATATCACGAGATAGACTTTAATAAGTACAAATATCGTGTACCATAAAAAGGGGTGAAAAATTTAAATAGGGGATGAATGCAAGCCCGAACCGCTTTGGGCCCTTCAGATATGGATTCAGCAGGACATTTTACATAATATAGAACTAATTTTAAAACTATGTCCAAAAGATGCATACGACTGAACGAAAAATTTGTTTGGATCCCTGACTATCCGCCCTTTTCTCCATCCTGCTTTGCACAATTCTAGTTCAAATTTTAGACGCGTGAGAAGTTAAACTGATAGTTCTAAAATTTTCGCACTTATCCGCGCCTTTCCGTTTTGGCAGAGCGACTATGATGCTCCTTTGTAATCTTCTGGAATCTTACCTGTCTCGTATATTTATAGGGCTAACTAGTTTAAATAAACGCTCTCTTACCTCTTGACCTGCCTGCAATCCGTCTACACCTTGTACTTTATTGTTTTTTTTTTAACTGTATAGTGCTAGCTCAAACTCTTCCCTTATTATGAGACAGCCCAGGTTATTCCTCTCTACACTGATTTCCTTTTCTAATACCTATACCTCCTAGTTCTTGTCCTGCATATAAGAATCCCAAATATTCCTTCCACCTACCTGCCTTTTCTTCTCTTCCGATTAGGGTGTCACCTGCCTCGTTTCTAATGTTCTTGCTGCTAGATCCAACTTCTCTGAAATTCCTTCTAATTATTACGCTTCGTCAGCTTTTCCTACTTCGAACTTATCTTCCACTTCTTTGCATTTGTTATCAATCCACTGTTCTTTCACTTTCCTACATTTCCGAATAATTTTCCACTTGACCGCTTTATACCTTTGTTTCTCGCGTTCATCTAGCCTATTTGTATATTTTCGTCTCTCATCTATTAAGAGTCATCCCTTGTTATTCAGGGTTTTCTAGTTTCACTCTGTTTGTGACCCAACCATTTTTAATGTAATTCCATCCTGCCTCTACGTCCGTAACAGTATTTTCATCCACGCCCTTTATATTAGTACTTCATTCGTTTTATTCTCGAACTCATTGCGCGAATCACAGTCTCTTAGTTTCTCGAGGTCAAGGTGTCTCCTACCATTTCGTTTTTTCAAAATCTTAAAATTAAGATTAGCCTTCAAAACCACTATGTTGTAATCTCTATGAGTATCTGCTCCTGGATAGCTTCTGCAGTCCCTAACTAGATTTCTAAAGGAACCGATTATTCTATCTTCTGTCCCTGTACCTACAACTACAACTGCATTAAAGTTTCCTACAATTATTAAATTTGCATGCCCGTTCGCAGACTCTAGCACATACTCGATATCGCTATAAACTGCCTCTACAGCCTCATCGCTATATTTAGATGTGAGCATAATATACCTGTATTATTACGGTATTTACAGGTTTCGAATTTAACCTAACCATAACTACCCTGTCACTTTTCTGTAAGAAATTTTCTACGCTCTGCCCTATTTTCTTCTTCCTAACAATTCTTACTCCCGAGTTTCCACCTATCGACCCTGTGTGTAATATTCTAAAATCTCCTCTCCAAAAGTCTCCAGCTTCTGGCCATCGCATCTCGCTGATACGTACTATGTCTAACACTAACCAATTCATCCCTATTTTCAAATTTTCTAACTTTCCTTGCTCCTAACATTCCACGCTCCGACCCGTGAAATGTTACACTTATTATTGCTGATGACTTCTCCAGAAGCAGTCCCCGCTAGGCCTGCAACTTTTTTCTATATATCGATACGGATATCGATATATCGAATAACGATACCGAAATGTCGATATATCGAAATTTCGATATATCGATATTTTTATTTCGATAGGTATATTTATCAATATTTCGATATATCGACATATCGACATACATATATCGATATTTCGATATATCGATATATTTTTGATATCGATATTCGATATCAAATTTTCAATATCGCGCAGGCCTCTCGGGAGACGATGCATGCGGTCGTCTTACGTTTAGTAACAAGCATCAATAATTTACGTAGGACAGTTTTCTAAGAAATCAATATAAGAGTTTTCCTCCTGTTGCACACTTTTTTGGACACACTGTATAAGTATCTATCGAAATATCGACATTTCGATATGTGGAAATATCGATATTTCTCGGGCATTCGAATACCGAAGTCTTTTAACGTACAGATTGATTTAACACAATCTGCTGTGTTTAAATTGTAAATTATTTAGGTACGTAATTTTGATTTTCTAGGTTTCAAGATGTCTGCCAATAATAGTGTTAAAACCAATCATAATTTCTTTCTTGCAGACTTTCTGGATTCCATATGTCCCATGGATTGTTTTTTTTGAAGTTGGCTGGTTCTCTTGGAATTCTATTATTAATTTTCAATAATAGAAACAATTTTCTTCTGAAGATGGGAAGGAATTCCGGAAAATGTATTTGAGACAGTAACGAGGACAGTAACTATATACAATGTGTCCTATAAATTTCTTTACATATGGGAAACTTTTTTATTATCCGTTTATGAAAAAAAAATTCTTCATGAAAAGCTCTGAATTGCCCAAATATCAAAATGCACTCGCAACATTCCAAAAATATCGGATAATATACAGGGGAGATCAAAAAATAATAATTTGAATCAAAAGTAAAGTACCTACCTATATTTTTGAAAATAATGAAAAATGTTACTTGTGAAAGTTATTCAGTATAAAAAGTTATGGACTATTATGAAATAACAGCTACCTATGATCAAATTTTTGTGATTTCTGTGATAATTTGTGAAAAGTCCGAAAAATTAATTTGATCGTAGGTGGCTGTTATTTCATAATTATCCATAACTCTTTATACTAAATAACTTTCCCAAGTAACATTTTTAATTAATTTCAAAAATAAAGGTACTTTACCCTTGAGTCAAATTATTATTTTTTGATCTCCCCTGTATATTATCCGATATTTTTGGAATGTTGCGAGTCCATTTTGGTTTTTTGGCAATTCAGATCTTTTTATGAAGGATGTTTTTTTCATAAACAAATAATAAAAAAGTTTCCCATATTATGTAGAGAACTTTGTAGGACACGTTGTATGTTATATTGTAATCGGGAAAAAGCATAGTAGTGACAAACTCAATTATATGCAGCGTGTTTCACTTAAAGTGCCAACCCCCTTTATCTTCGTTATTTTTGTAATTACAGACGTAAGTTAAGTAGTTCTGTTAATTAAGGTTAGCTCAGGATAGGAAAGGATGGAGGTATGCGTCCAACCAGTCTTCAGACTGAGGACCTTATGATGAGTTAAGTTTTTAAATAAGCCATTGGAAAAACCAAGTTAGGGACTGCAGAAGCTATTCAGGAGCATATTTATAGACAGTGGTTGTGAAGGCTAATCTTTAGTTTTCAAAAAACGAAACTGTAGAAGATAACTTGACCTCGTGAAACTAAAAAATTGTGATTCGCGCTTTAAGTTCGAGAAAAAGATGAAGTAAATACCAAAGGGTGCGGATGAAAATACTGTTAAGGAGGTAGAGGCAGAATGGAAAAATAGTTTAGATTCTGCAGCTGGAGATATTTTGGGTCATAAACAGAATGAACGTAGAAAACCATGGATAACAAAGGATATTGTGACTCTAATAGACGAGAAGCGAAAATATAAAAATAGGCTAGATGGAGGGGGGAACAAAGGTATAAGGCGGTCAAGTGGGAAATTATAATGAAATGTAGGAAAGGGTTTGACATGTGGTGCTACAGAAGCATGATGAAAATACCGTGAATAAATAACGTTAGCAATAGGGAGGTATTGGAAAGAGTTGGGGAAAGGCGGAAGGTATAGAGGACAATAAAAAATAGGAAAGTCAAGATGGTAGGACACCTTCTGAGACACGAAGGAGTAGTTCGCGACATACTAGAGTCGGAGATAGGCAGGCAGGCAGGCAGGCAGGCAGGAAGAAAAGAGTAGGGTACCATTTTACCTCAAGATAAGGTAAAGAGTACTTCAAGACCGAAAATATTCTGTACAATAATGTACATCTTGTCAATTTATTGAAAATGGAATATGCTCCATTGTGTAATTGCTACCTTTTAAATTTTTTACACAAGCCAATACTGCCATTACCAATAATTAACTGCAGTTTGAATATTGATTTCGTAAAATTACTATAAATTTTACATAACAAATTTGTAATAATAGGAGCTAATGGCCTACAACACCAGAAGACTACTCAGGGTATGCGAAGGAAGTTACGATGTCACCGAATTTACTAAAGTTGGAATAAAAGTTGAAAATTTAGTTTTCCGAGATGGATCTTTTCCGGATACGGAAATCATTGACAGCTGGTTGAATATTGTACGAAAGCATTTCCTGGAGTACCCTCGCGGAGCCCTGGCAGCGCACTGCTGCTCCGGTCTCGGACGTTCGGCTGTATTAGTCGCTATAGCTCTTATGGAATTGGGAATGAAAAATCAAGAATCGATAGACTTAATTAGAGAGTAAGTATAATTACGTGATTAAGAAGTTTTAGCTACAAAACATATTTGGCTTAACGTCAGTTGCAGAAACACTTAATCAGTGATTGGTCACTGGTTAAAAAGTAATCGCGAAAAAAATGTTCCTGAAACCGGCCCTGAATTTGCCACTCGATTCTGTTATATCAATGACGTCTGAGTTTTTATTTGTTTAGCATATCTCTCGTTTTTATTAGAAGGTTTTTATTTTAAACTAGAATCGAAAACGTTACAGTACCCGTAGTGCCTATTTCGCAAGAAATTAAAAGGTAATCAATTTGCTTCCAAAGTTCCTTCCAAATAATTAGGTCGTTGAGCTTGTAATTGGCTCTCACCCGCACTTGCGCGTCAGATAGAAGTACAAGGGCATCGCTCTGAGATTAAATCTTCGGGTCCAATTGGTAATTCCCTGCTTCAGAATTTATTTACAGAATAGAAAATAATTGGTGCTACCTGAGTACTGTATTACTTTTCTTTTATTTCTATTTAAAGTTTTCATTATACCAGGAAGATATTAAATAATTTGTTAAAAAAGTTTAATCTAATAAATTTCTATTAAGAGTGAGAAAACACTAACCTAGTTTAATGTGTTTTCAATTCGATGAATAAAAAGTTCTCAAGCAGTGAAATACTTAAAATACTCAAAATTTTGAGCTCAGAGCACAGCATAATACAGCAGAACAGCTCTCCCTAAATTTTCTAGCTCGCGCAGCGTAGCCCTCGCAACTTCTCAGGCTACACACGTGTTCTTTTTCGTCCGTCGCCGAGTTAATACCAGTGTCAAACCGATTGATAAAACGGCGCGGTAATAAATCACTTACAGTTGGAGGTCACCAAATGCAGCTAAAATAGTCCAAAGGCACCGCCAAGAACTTTAACTGCTGTGCCTGAACCTAAACTTCCGTGGCTCAGAGCGATTGACAGTCAACTGTATATCAAAAGACCTCTTAAGTTTGTTGTTACTTCTGAAAAGATTTAGTTTTGAAAATGTTAAAAATGTTAGTGACAATATTATTATTACCGTTCAATATACAGGGTGTCACGACGAGTTCCTATTAGAAGTATATAAAGAATTAAATAAGATATTAAAATGAAATCTAGCATAAGGGCCTAGCTCTATGTCATCTATCTAAAAAAAATATTTTCAAGATGGCGGCACTTCCGGTTCTATCGGAAGTGGCTATTAACTTTGTTATTTTAAATGGAACAACCAGTATCTGATTGCATTTTCGAATTCTTTGTTGAATTTAAAGGCCAATTTGTTAACCATACATTGAGTCTAACTCCAACTGTTTCAGCGTTATTTGACGTTAAATATCGTAATTTTTCAAAGCTGAAACAGTTGGAGTTAGACTCAATGTATGGTTAACAAAGTGGCGCTTAAATTCAACAAGGAATTCTAAAATGTAATCAGATACATGGTGTTCCATTTAAAATAACAAAGTTAAAAGCCACTTCCGATAGAACCGGAAGTGGCGCCATCTTGAAAATATTTTTATTCGATAGTGTTGCATTATAAATTGACAATGAGGTGATTAATAAAATCAAGACAGCCTTTACCAACTTTTATTTAGCTAATGCTCTAGTTTCACATTCTTATATCCCTCAGTGTTCTGTTGATTGTTGCCTTTAAGTCCATGGTAGGTGATCCCTCCGTAGCCAGCTCGTTCTCTGCGACATTTAATCGGTGTTCTTCTTGAATTTTGGTATGATAGGTTTCTGTTGTGATCTGGAAGCATTTGTAGAGCATTTTTACATATTCAAGTCTAGTTAATAAGTACTTACCTTTCGTTTCTTCCAGTTTTGGTTGTGTCTTAACCTAACTTCTGGTTGGGTCCTGTATTTGCACCTCTCTATGTTTTGAAACACTGTAGTTAGGTATGATTGAGCTTACGTATTTTTCTATCCTCTTCTGTTCTCATTTTTAATCGTTTCACCATTTATTCTATTATTTTGTGCACCTTTTCCATTTGTTTACATGTGTTGTCAAGCTGTCATGCTTTCGCGGGTTTTCTCTCGGTTGACAGCGGTCGTGTCATTGACCTTACGCTCATCTCGGCGCGGAGCAGTGGCTCGTTATTTATATTTCTGTGGGGGCAAGCGATTTTCTCTTCATATCTCCCTTCATATTCCGTTTCATCACCCTATTCTTGTATATTCTGCTATTCCTCGCCTTTTCTTACTACCCCTGACTGTCTCTTCTTGTAATTCACTCTCTTTCTTTATGACTTTTCCAGTCTATTTTTCCCCGCCTCTGGCGTGACCGTGATTCTGGTGGATTTTTGAATTTACCGGCTGCATTCGGTCTTCTTTTTTGGAGTTCCCCTCTCGGGATGCATAAAACAGGGTCTTCTAGTAACTTCCGTAGAGATCAGACGGGTTTTCTCGAGTGTAATTAGCCTTTGTGTTTGGCTCTCGTAATTGAGGATTTTCTCTCGTGATACCATAGTTTGCGACGTGCGATTTAGTACTGTGTAGGTTTTGGAAAATCGCCGCCCGTCCACGTATTGTGGGATTTTCTTCTGATTTCGGAATTTTCTGGGTTAAAAAAAAACCCTCGCCACGAGGTAGGTCATATCTTTCCTTATTTTCATTATTCTAATGTTGCTTTCGCCTTGCAGGGTTGTATTGTAGGGTTCAGAGCATACCATAGCTCCCCTTTTGAGAGTCCCGCTAAAATCTTAGGGATAGTTTCTTCTTGGAAGAGTTTTTTCCTCCGTCTGTGTTCGGTGTACCGAAGTTGTGAGTTGTGGCCGCCTTTTTCAACGACGCCGACGTTTACCAGCGAGGTCGATTATAAAACGCTGATGATTGTAAGGTCAGATTATTTAATTTTCGTTTTCTTCGCCATTCTGGAAGCCTGTGACGTGCGAACCTCTGCGTGGTTGGAGATCACCGTGGTCTGTGCATGCCCTTTAGCTTTTTCGTGCAGCTTTCTTTTGCATTTTATTAAATTACTTGTTTATTTAGTTGTCTAATTTAATTGCTTATTGTAGTACAGTAGTATAGCTTACCTTACTTAGTTTCATGTTACATTTTTCACTGTACTTATAACACTTTGTGTTAACTCACTATTAGTAATTTGTTTTTTTGTTCGGTGTGTCGGGTTGCGCTGCATCGTCCGGGGTTGGGTTGTCCGCGCGATTGTTCCTGCGAGCCGTTTTCACGTCGGGGCCCTGTCGCGTTTTCGGGTTCCGGAAAGATTAGCGCTTATTTTGTTCAGTATTATAGTTTCCCGTTCGGACGAGGCGACGTTGGCCGCGTTTGCCGCACTTGATTACATCCTTATCATATTCATTTAGTTAGTAGTTGCCTAGCAATTGTTATTGTAGTTTACTCGCAAGTTTGGTTGGCACGAATTGCCGCTTGGTATAGACCACGAAGTAGGTAGGCAGAGCATTCCTATACGCAGTGGTTGTTATTCACTCATTTTATATTATTATATACTTTTCCATTATTATATCCTTTAATATCTTTATTTTGTTTTTTTTCTAAGAGTACCCCGTTGTACCTCGGCCTCCTTTAGAGGTTGTGGAGGTTCGAGCTATAGACCTGATAGGTAGGTTCTGAGCAACTTCTTGGCGCCCATTTTTCAATTTATTTCTTTTTACCCACTCCCATCTCCCTGGGTCGGTCGGCCAGGTTCTACCTGTTTTCCTTTGTTGCGCGTATTTACGTAACAATAGATGTCATAGAGCTAGGCCCTTATGCAAGATTTCATGCCTTATTTAGTTCCCTATATACTTCTAATAGCAACTCGTCGTGACACACCCTGTATACAGAATCGTGGTTCGCTATAGAGGGTGCAAAGAAATCATGTGCATATATTTTTTATTTTTACTTTGGCGATTCCTTTTGTTTGATGGCCGAAGTAGATAGGAGCACCATCATGCATAGACCATATTATGGCGACAAAGCCTTCTTGAAGCAACAAACCTAGTGATGAATGAGGGGTTTATTTATATGATCGCGAAAATAAGATCTAGTCTTCACAGTAGAAGGTGCCTGCACATTTTAGGCGAAAAGAAACGAAGCGACGCGAAGCGTTTTAGTTTGCACGCTAGGGCGAAGCGAAGGAACATAGTCACGATATCTTATATGCATGCGCCTGAGCCAATTTCACAATAAGCATGGGGAAATCGTTGAATAGTAAACAAAATAAGCAGTTCCTGATCGGATGAAAATCTATTTACCTACTATTAACTCTTCGTCGTTCATTTTCTCTTTCCTAAAAGCATAATTATTTGAATAACACATTTTTTTACCGAAATTGGCGAGTTATGTACTGATGGAAACACCAACAGCTACCTACACGCTCGTATATTAGACACGAGTAGCTGTATTAACGAAGAATATAATCCTCCCGGCTTCATCCGAAAGTGCCCGAAAAGTGACTACGAGACCACGACACAATATTTTTCTCTTCGCTTCTTCTGCCTACCGCACACTATCGCGGTTGCGAAGAGAAACGAAGCGAGACAACTTCACTTGGTGTCTCCGAAGACTTCCCTCTCGACGGCTCTTCGTTTCGCATCTCCATGCGTCACGTCAGTGTGTTGTGTCTCATTTAGCAACATGTATATATGTACTTTCATCTGGTGGAAGAAATTCTCTTCTCTCCGTTTCGCCGGGTCTCAATGTGCGGACACCTTTAAACTGCCTCTGCCCCCCCCCCCTCCCCCCCAAGTCATGATCATGACAAGGGAACAGCAAAGTCAAGATAGTGTTGACTATAAGTTAATATTGTCTATAATCGGTATGCTTCATCGGCCCCGCCAAAGCTAAAATTTTTCTTCAATACATAAATCACACTAACGAAACTTTTAAAGTAATTGAAATTTCTTAAATTTTCAGGAAACGAAGAGGTTGTTTCAATGCAACCCAACTGGATCAGTTAGTAAACTACAAATCAAAATCCCGATTGTGCGACAAGAATGGTCTACTTCCGAAAATCTTCGGCTGTAAAAAGAAATCGTCCAGTTTTTCAGGAACGCCCACAAAAAAATAGACTTTCAAAATTCTAGAATCAACGTTTTACATTAAAAGTTTTTGGGAATCCTTTTTCCTGTTTTAGTCCCTGTTCAAACAATACCCCAACTTAAAACTATGATATCGTTTTTTTGCACGGGGTAATCGTGGTCACGTTGCTAAAATCGATGGTGGATATAATGTGGCCATCACCAACCTATTATGAAAGAAGACAAGAAAATCTGATTGTGTCGCTGCCTTGACAAGTATGTTTGAGAATTAGACCACGTTAACGTACGAAGCTGTGAGAAATGTCATTTAACAAAGAAGGGTGAACTGTAGGGATCCGAAACGTTTGCTGCCAAGATGGGATGGTTCAGAATACATTTTTTTTTAAATACCAAAAATTAGTTTTAGTCCAAGTTTTGAAATAGAAAAGCAGCCCCTTCCAGTGATACATAAAAACAGTTATATTTCCATTGTCATCTTATGTAGAGAAGAACAGTTCTATATTATTATGTAGATACATATACCGGTTTCTTTTCAAAAATGAGGTCAAACATGATGAAATCAATATGATTGATTTTAAAAAATAATCGAACAAAACTTTAACTTAGTTCTATTCACTTTTGATTTCATTTTTTCAGACAAGGATTAAATATCGTACTATTGTACAATTTAGTTTTTGCCTTTTTGCAAGTCAATTCTGTTTGTTAAAAACTTTATTTTATATAGGTAATACTGTATTTATAGAAAACTAGAACACGAGTTTTATACATACATCTGTGACTTGTCTGTGCAGTGCCCTCTGTACACAATTACTAAGTAACATGACAGGGCTGTCACTTTTACAGTGTATGGAGAGATGCAAAATTACCGGTAATTTATGATTTGGTAATATTACCAGGTAGGTAATATTACCCTGGGTAACGGGAACTTTGGCAATTTAATTGTCATGTTAATAAAGAATTTTAGGTGCTAAATTCAAATCTAACAGTGCATATCAATAAATTAATGTATGTACAAAAAATAAACCTTTATTTGAAAAACATAAAATCAACCAAAATAAACATTAAACTTAAACAATTTTTCTCAAGTCCTGTACTACCACAGAACACACCCCCAGAGGTTCTCTGTGTGTACTACTTATGAGCGTTTTATGGTCAATTTAAATTAAGGAAATTTTCTTCCGTTTGTTGGTAACACAGACAGAGTATTGTATAAGTCTGTGCCATTCCCACTCACAGAATACAATGCAGACATCTACGAATAATTTTGTCAATTCGTTATTGACAGTTGATCCATTATTTATAAAACAAATCCCCAAAATTTGCTGGAATATTGCTACAAAAAATACAACGGCATGGTTGTTCAAAGAGGTTTGTTCTGTGAGTGGGAATAATCTATGTATTCACAATGGACTAAACGAAGGACCTAAATTTTCTGCATGTGGAACGCTCTCAATATAAAGCTCAAACAAAATAAATATTACCAAAGTTACAGTTACCGACCTACTTTGGGTAATTTTACGAAATTTAAGGTAATATTACCGGTAATATTACCGTGGTAATATTACTTTTGCATCACTAAGTGCATGCCACTGGATTCTTCTCAAAATTCAAAGATTGTCAAATTACAAAAAAACTGCTTCTGGGCAAGACGTTTTGCTGTTTAAATGTCAAAATATTCTGACTTATTTCATTCTTTTATGTCACTGGTTGATTGTCCGTTATAGAGGGGGCAAACTATCACCATTTCCACACTGGTAAGTAAGAAATAATCGGTATGAAATATAAGAAAAATATTAATTTAAACAATGCCTCAACCAATGGTAACATACACTAAAGATACGAGATACGCACGTATAGTAGGTGAAATTCAACCACGCCATGGTGTACGTATAGATATTTGTAGGCCACCTATAACACTTCGGTAAATTTGCCGTTATCACCTGTCGCACAACTTACGTGAGATAGTTCGCATTCATAATGTTTTTTCAAATGCAAAATAACAATGCAATTTATTGCATCACGCAACATCTCTTTAACCGTAGAAAATATTATTCAAACTATAATATACGGAGTACTTAAACAAGTCAGTACAGCCAATTCACGGAACCGAAATCTGTCATGTGCGGATTTGGAACTACGAAAAATGTTGGACCGAAGTGCCCTATACTCTATACATTACGAATTTGCCTAGTTAAAAATGAGTAAAATAACCGAAATAGAAGAGAGCAACGCGATTCATTAGTAATATTATGGAAAAGGTTAATAAAATTGTTGTTAAAACAGAAAACAGATTCTGAATACCTCCTATTATACAGTGTTCCATTTACGAAAATATATGTTCATAGTATATTTGCAATTTTCGATTGCCGTTTGTTTTTTACCACAGATCCTTATGGTTCAAGAAGAATCCTCAAACTTTCGTATTTACAATAATTTTGTATTCCTTCAAATAAACTGTATAGGTTGACAATTTATATGGGAAAACCCTGTACTGTACAGGGTGTCCTATTTTCGTTGTGATTTGGGGGTTTCTCATAGAAGCAGCAGAGATAGAGCCTCGGGGTTTTCGCGAACCTGAGCTACTTTTTTGAGTATAATAGAAAGCTGAAACCATAATTTGGATATCGGTTTTAGTTTTCGAGAAAAAAAATAATGTTGATTTTTATCGTTTTTCGAAAATTCTCTCCAATTCTTTTTGTACTAAGCAGACTAAAACTGTTACGATTGACTCATATAGAACTTTTCCAAGGAATTCAGTGGCGTACGGAGTTTTTTTCTAGGGATCGTATTTTTTGTGTTATGACGTAAAGTCAAATTTTTTTAATGGAAATCATAATAGGCTTTGGTCTAGTTCGAAAGGTCTTTTCTTAAGCTATCAAAATATATATATACTTTTATATTGTTATTTCAAAAACGGCAACGATTTTGGTACTTTTTACCTTTAGAAAATATAAGATAGGTACATACATCCAAGATACCTGTGATTTTATGTTAGCAAGAGAAACGAAGCGAGACAACTTCACTTGGTGTCTCCGAAGACTTCCCTCTCGACGGCTCTTCGTTTCGCATCTCCATGCGTCACGTCAGTGTGTTGTGTCTCATTTAGCAACATGTATATATGTACTTTCATCTGGTGGAAGAAATTCTCTTCTCTCCGTTTCGCCGGGTCTCAATGTGCGGACACCTTTAAACTGCCTCTGCGCCCCCCCCCCCCCCCAAGTCATGATCATGACAAGGGAACAGCAAAGTCAAGATAGTGTTGACTATAAGTTAATATTGTCTATAATCGGTATGCTTCATCGGCCCCACCAAAGCTAAAATTTTTCTTCAATACATAAATCACACTAACGAAACTTTTAAAGTAATTGAAATTTCTTAAATTTTCAGGAAACGAAGAGGTTGTTTCAATGCAACTCAACTGGATCAGTTAGTAAACTACAAATCAAAATCCCGATTGTGCGACAAGAATGGTCTACTTCCGAAAATCTTCGGCTGTAAAAAGAAATCGTCCAGTTTTTCAGGAACGCCCACAAAAAAATTGACTTTCAAAATTCTAGAATCAACGTTTTATATTAAAAGTTTTTGGGAATCCTTTTTCCTGTTTTAGTCCCTGTTCAAACAATACCCCAACTTAAAACTACGATATCGTTTTTTTGCACGGGGTAATCGTGGTCACGTTGCTAAAATCGATGGTGGATATAATGTGGCCATCACCAACCTATTATGAAAGAAGACAAGAAAATCTGATTGTGTCGCTGCCTTGACAAGTATGTTTGAGAATTAGACCACGTTAATTAATACAGTGGCGACGTGGCTACCGGTAACACCGCAATTGCCTCTCCTTATGAATCGGTTTTAATTCTTAATATAAAGAGACATCCAGGAAAATACAATATTTGAATTCATACAAAATAATGCTAACATTTTTAGAAATACGCTTTATACACCCCTTTTGAAAATCCTCCACTAACCAAAATATGGCACTCTAGCATTCCCTATATGCGGACGTCAACGAACGGACGCGTTCCACGCGCGGTTCTGGAGGACGGACAGTCGGACAGCCCGCCCTACCAAGTCTAGTTCGCATCGCTCTTCGGCCACATTAACAGGAAGTAAATGACTGTGGAACGTTTGATAGTTTAAGGAAACACTGATGCTAAAGTAACTAGAGGTCGTTCTTTCCAAAAGGTCACTACATATCACTACAGAATCATCATAGCTGTATGTTTTGCAGATAACGACTACACAACGTACGAAGCTGTGAGAAATGTCATTTAACAAAGAAGGGTGAACTGTAGGGATCCGAAACGTTTGCTGCCAAGACGGGATGGTTCAGAATACATTTTTTTTTCAAATACCAAAAATTATTTTTAGTCCAAGTTTTGAAATAGAAAAGCAGCCCCTTCCAGTGATACATAAAAACAGTTATATTTCCATTGTCATCTTATGTAGAGAAGAACAGTTCTATATCATTATGTAGATACATTTCCACACTGGTAAGTAAGAAATAATCGGTATGAAATATAAGAAAAATATTAATTTAAACAATGCCTCAACCAATGGTAACATACACTAAAGATATGAGATACGCACGTATAGTAGGTGAAATTCAACCACGCCATGGTGTACGTATAGATATTTGTAGGCCACCTATAACACTTCGGTAAATTTGCCGTTATCACCTGTCGCACAACTTACGTGAGATAGTTCGCATTCATAATGTTTTTTCAAATGCAAAAAAACAATGCAATTTATTGCATCACGCAACATCGCTTTAACCGTAGAAAATATTATTCAAACTATAATATACGGAGTACTTAAACAAGTCAGTACAGCCAATTCACGGAACCGAAATCTGTCATGTGCGGATTTGGAACTACGAAAAATGTTGGACCGAAGTGCCCTATACTCTATACATTACGAATTTGCCTAGTTAAAAATGAGTAAAATAACCGAAATAGAAGAGAGCAACGCGATTCATTAATAATATTATGGAAAAGGTTAATAAAATTGTTGTTAAAAACAGAAAACAGATTCTGAATACCTCCTATTATACAGTGTTCCATTTACGAAAATATATGTTCATAGTATATTTGCAATTTTCAATTGCCGTTTGTTTTTTACCACAGATCCTTATGGTTCAAGAAGAATCCTCAAACTTTCGTATTTACAATAATTTTGTATTCCTTCAAATAAACTGTATGGGTTGCCAAATTATATGGGAAAACCCTGTACTGTACAGGGTGTCCTATTTTCGTTGTGATTTGGGGGTTTCTCATAGAAGCAGCAGAGATAGAGCCTCGGGGTTTTCGCGAACCTGAGCTACTTTTTTGAGTATAATTGAAAGCTGAAACCATAATTTGGATATCGGTTTTAGTTTTAGAGAAAAAAAATAATGTTGATTTTTATCGTTTTTCGAAAATTCTCTCCAATTCTTTTTGTACTAAGCAGACTAAAACTGTTACGATTGACTCATATAGAACTTTTCCAAGGAATTCAGTGGCGTACGGAGTTTTTTTCTAGGGATCGTATTTTTTGTGTTATGACGTAAAGTCAAATTTTTTAATGGAAATCATAGTAGGCTTTGGTCTAGTTCGAAAGGCCTTTTCTTAAGCTATCAAAATATATATACTTTTATATTGTTATTTCAAAAACGGCAACGATTTTGGTACTTTTTACCTTTAGAAAATATAAGATAGGTATACATACATCCAAGATACCTGTCATTTTATGTTAGCAACTTTTAATAACAACTGAAATAAAAGTAACAAAAACAGAAAAACAGCAAAACAGCAAAACAAAGAAAAAGAAGAAAAACATCAAACAACAAACAACAAAATTATAGGAACTGTTCAAATTGATTGCCATGTTTTTCAACACATAATCTACATCCTTTAGTTAATAGATTGATGGCATTAATTAAAAAAATAGGATGGGCTTGCCAATATCGGAAAGCTGCATATGTTGCCTCTGCTAGCTCGGCTTGATTGTTGTATCTTCGTATGTATATTTTTTCTTTTAAAAATGCCCAAACAAAAAAAGTCTAATATACTCAGATCCGGTGATCTTGCAGGCCACAATATAGGTCCATTTGTACCGAACCATCTACCTGGAAAATGATTTTCTATATAATTTCTAACTATTGCAGAATTGTGCAGGGGCACCATCTTGTTGGAAATATACCCTGTTTATGTTTATTAACGGAACATTTTCCATTATCGCCTCTGCGTTAATATTGAATAAATTAATGTATCTCAATCCCGTTAAGTTTCCATCAAAAATTTGGTATGCTAGTTGACCACCCAAAATAAAACACGAAACGTTAAGTTCAAAACGTCCTTGCCTCTGATGTTCAAAAGTTTGGTGCTGATTTGTATCAGACCAGTGACGCACATTATGTCTGTTAAATAATCCTACGCTGCTTATGTGAGTTTCATCTGTCCAAATGACAGACCGCCCAAATTCTGGATTTTCTTGAATTTTATTTATGTACCAGCTACAAAAATTAAGCCTTCTTTCTTGATCTCCCGGGAAGAGAATTTTGTAATGCCTATATTTGCTTTTTTAAAATATTTTTTGAACTTTTGATTTGGAAACACCAACCTGTGATTCGATTTCGCGACAAGAAGTTTTTGGTGTCGCCTCAACCAACGATAAAACATTTATTTCCTCCTCTTCCCTATTTTCATTATTATAAATTTTGTTTATAGGTTTATTGAATGACCCATAGTGAATTAAATTTGATTTTAATCTCGAAAACATCATTTTGCTTGGTTGTCTTCTTTCTGGGTATCTAAATTTAATAAATCGATGGATAGGTATTATACTGGAAATGGGTAACTAGGAATTTTTTTGTGTACCTGTTGATATATAGATCCATTGATTCATTTACATTCTCACGACATTCATTGAAAACAGCAATTATGTCGTATTTTTCGAAATTTTGATAATTTTGAAGTGCCATTATGCATATAATATTAATAAAACCAGCTGCATGCAACTTTTGCTAATGTATGTCAACAGATAATTATTCAGTTGTTAACATAAAATCACAGGTATCTTGAATCTTATATTTTCTAAAGTTAAAACTTAAAAAGTAACAAAATCGTTGCCGTGTTTTGAAATAACAATATAAAAGTATATATATTTTGATAGCTTAAAAAAAGACCTTTCGAACTTGACCAAAGCCTACTATGATTTCCATGGATTTCCATTTAAAAAAAATTAACTTTATGTCATAACTCAAAAAATACGATTCCTAGAAAAAACTACGCACGCCACTGAATTCCTTGGAAAAGTTCTATATGAGTCAATCGTAACAGTTTTTTTTTCTCGAAAACTAAAAACGATATCCAAATTATGGTTTCAGCTTTCTATTATACTCAAAAAAGTAGCTCAGGTTCGCGAAAACCCTGAAGCTCTATCTATCCCTGCTGCTTCTATGAGAAACCCCCAAATCACAACGAAAATAGGACAGTCTGTACTATAGACATTAGAATTTCCTTTAATAAAAAATAATGTAAGTATAGGTAAAGTCTGAATAATATAACTTGGCGTATGGGTTGACACATGCATGTGAACTAATTTGTTTCGACATTGACAGTACTGTGACACTAATACTACTGGTAATAACTAATTAGTACGAAACAAGCAGAGACGTACAAATACAAATACAAATATAAATACAAATACAATGGAAAATCTTGATTATTTCATCTTACGTTAATAATTAGCTGCCATATCAACTGGTTGCGTGCGAAAGAGACATCAAACTAACATAATGCGTAGATTATTTCAATCATACGCCAAGTTATATTATTCAGACTTTAACTGTTAAGTGTTCTACTATGGTAAAAGATCAGAGCACCTGTTTAACCAACTACAAGTTTAACATTGCATTTTGTTTGAAGTTAAACCACTCTGTACTAATGGCAATGTTTGTTGAACGTTGGTACCTCAAAACTACTCCTTGGGTTATTATATTTATTATATTATATTTTCTTTGCATCATGACATTTTCCGGAAGAATAAAAGTCAAATAAAAATGTGGGGCATAAAATTGTCTAAATCCATCGGTATGTTTTCACAAGTATTTTCGATTCTATTTGTGGTATATGGCTCAATAAAACAGCCTCTAAATTGATACCTACTTTCCAGATCAGGAAGCCGTTGACGTTTTGATATATTTGGGATCAAAGTTAGCGCATACAAAATACAAAGTCAATATGTCTACGTCCGGAATACACGCTAGATATACGTTAACAGACATATAGGAGCGTTAAATGTTTTCCAAATCGAAGTTATTGATGCCCCCGAATTTTTCTTGCGTTAAAAACAAACAGAACGGTTGAATGCGATGTAAAGGGAACTGAATAGAAATTTTATGCAGTCCTCACGGTATATGTATATCAAACGGAACGATTTTGGATAAGTAAATATTTCCAGTTTTCTTGCATAAAGAATAGAAATAACAACCAGTATGTTAATAAAAAACTAGTTGAAGTATAAATCATTGATGTTACCCACTGCTTCAGAAATATTTTCGTAATTGTAACCTTTCTTATGCATTAGGTCCATTTCACACAAAGTGGATATAGCGATGTTACACTACGCAATCAAAAATTAGTTGGTTGGTCTCACATTAGCGGGTTTGTAGGGTGCTGAACGGAGCGGGTTGGTTCAGAAACTATTCAAACACATGATTTTTGCTCGCTAAATTGCGACCTAGTTCGCTTCAATGTGCGAGCTTTCGTTTAAAGCCTAGTGTTAATATTATTCCGAACCGATCATTCACGGCTCGCCCCGATGGCAAACCGGTAATGTGCAAGATAACCCCATCGAACACAATATGCAACTAATACAATGTCCAAATAACACAATTGGCAACCAACACACTGTGTTCGGCAATAGTTTTAGTGAGACTGCAGGCAGGCTAGCGTGCTGCTAAAATAAAATTACGAGTACGCGGATGCGGATGGGGATGCAAACATGCTCTAAATATTGCTTTCAATCTTAAAACAAAAAACAAGCAAAAAATGACCACATAACTGACAACGAACGTATTTTTTGTTGAAAAAATATAATGTAAAAACGTAACACGAAAGGCAACCGCCATGAGCATTCACGCCACCTAGCCATCGAGCAAATGGCATATGGCACAATGTCAGTGAAACTGTAGGCACGGCTAAAACAAGATGGCGGGTACGCGGATGCGAAGAAGAGTTAAATATTGTGTTGAAACTTGTAACAAAAATATTAACTCACGGAGAACCTGAAAGAATGTATGTTTCGTCGAAAAAGCATAATGTGGAACGTAGCAAAAAACAATAGCCACAAGAATCCACTCCACCTGTTACTAACTGAAAATTTCCGGTAGCCCTCGTGGAACGACGAGCTCGGAAGATTGTGTCAAATGAATTTTGTGTTATTTGGGGTGCTCCCCAAAACACATCATATTCCTAACTGAACATTTCCGGAAACCTTCGTGTAAGCCGAGACATCACTTCGTTTAAACTCGGGAAGTTTGTGTTATTTGAGGTGCCACCTAACACGCGACCAGCATCAATTTGCAATTTCAGCTGCGGAGTATAGACAATTATTTTTTTTATATTTGTTTACTATGCAATCTATTTATACAAACAATAATATGAGGTTTGTTTAAAACTGACATGTTGGGTTTCCGTCCACTAGTTTTTGTAGTTTATGTAGATAATGAAGTGAAAGCCATCAAACAAGGAGTCATCTCTCTATGATTAATTAGACTTGCTAATGTACCGGGTGTCCCATTAAGAGAGGTCGCCGGCTATATCTCACAAACCGTTAATCATACAGCTTTGGGAACAAAATATTTTCAGTAAATATGGTCTTGAAAAATCGCTCGAAATTAGTTTCGAGTTCCTAAAGTGACCGCTAGGGGGCGTAACATATATGGTCAATTACAAAAATGGCTTTTTCTCAGACATTTTCCTATACAATATACATTCCAGTTGCCCGCATTTTTGCAAACTTTTTGTCCCATGTTTTTTTGCTCCATCTTTTGAAATGAAAGGGCGGGGTCGGCGTCAGTCGTTGTTACATTCAAATTGTCATAACTCCTGTTTGGTTCAATAGAATTCAACAAACTTAGTTTCATTGAAAACGTATTTTTCAACTCTATCGTTCACATTGCAAACAATGCTTGGAATGTGTTTTATCTGTCCGATAGAGGCCGCTATTTGTAAACTCAACAGATTTTATAAATTTTCGCGAAAATATTAAATGGAATGGTATACCTTTTTTCGCACATTTAAAAAGAACGAAAATTATTATCAATAAATCAGTGAAAACCTCAACTTTATATCTCTTGCCAAACTGGAGATATTAACAAAAATCTAATTATGAAATGAAGTAACCATAAAAAAGCTACAAATTTTTAATAATATAGGTATCTAGCTAATAAGAGCATTGTCACCCAACTTGGAATCAGTGCCTATTATATTCTGTTTACATATATTATTCAACTATACAAAATTATTTTGTGTCATGTAGTACGCCGGTAATTACCAAACATTTTAATGTTATCTCGGTCTAAGAACCCAGGAGTTCCCTTTTAACAAGTTGGCCATGAAAACAAAAAATGTATTTTAATTATTTAATTGTGTTCTTTGTCATCGAAAATGCCATTTTCTAATGAAGAATCATATAAAATGCTAGCGATCTATTATTTCGAATACATGCAGAATGCAACAATTAACGAATAATATTAAAATACTTTTTTTGTTTTCATGACTAACTTGCTAAAAGGGAACACCTGGGTTCTTAGACCGAGATATCATTAAAATGTTTGGTAATTACCGGCGTACTACATGACACAAAATAGTTATGAATACTTGAATATTTGTAAACAGAATATTTATAATAGGCACTGATTCCAAGTTGGGTGACAATGCTCTTATTAACTACTAATACCTATGTATAATACTAATAAAAATAATTAGTAGCTGTTTTGTGGTTATTTGATTTCATAATTAGTTTTTTGTTAATATCTCCGGTTTGGCAAGGGATATAAAGTTGAGGTTTTCACTGACTTATTGATAAATGTTCGTTCTTTTTAAATGTGCGAAGAAACGTATACCTACCATTCCATTTGATATTTTCGCGAAAATTTATAAAATCTGTTACGTTTACACATAGGGGCCTCTATCGGGCAGATGAAACATATTCCAAGCATTATTTGTAATGTGAACGATAGAGTTGAAAACTAAGTTTGTTGAATTCTATTGAACCAAACCGGAGTTATGACAATTTGAATGTAACGACGATTGGCGCACCCCCCCCCCCCCTTTAATTTCAAGAGATGGAGCAAAAAACATGGGACAAAAAGTTTGCAAAAATGTTGAGGTTTGAGATACGGGCAACTGGAATATATATTATATTGGAAAATATCTGAGAAAAAGCCATTTTTGTAATTGACCGTATATGTTACGCACCCTAGCGGTCGTTTTAGGAACTCGAAAATAATTTCCAGCAATTTTTCAGGACCATATTTACTGATTTTTTTTTCCCAAATCTGTATGATTAACGGTTTGAGAGACCTCTCATAATGGGACACCCGGTACAAATGTAAAATAATCAAACTTTTATAGTTTCTATCACTGCAAAGGGATATATACAGGGTGATTTTTTTTGACCGTCTATTAGAAGTATCTGGAGAACTAAAAGAGATATTGATTTTAAATTTTGGCTGTGGCCGAAACCGGGTCGGATCTATTTAATGAAAATACTTTCAAAATGGTGGCATTTCCGTTAATACCGGAAGTTGACACCAACTTTGTTATCTTAAATGGAATGCTACCATTTTCTATTTTTTTTTTAGATTCCACGGAAAATTTTAATGTCAATTCAATAAAGGTTCGCTATGTCTAAAATTAATATTTTCGGAGATATAAATTTTTTTCTCAATATTTTGACAGTTGTGGTAGATTATGTAAAAATTAATATCTCTATAACGTCTAGCAGTAAGATGTTCGATTTTTTATGGTGGCAAGACGAGGTGTTGGAGTTACTAATCAGGCAAACAAATTTCCAAAATCTATTACATAAAATTTTCTAATCAACGACATATGTTGATCGCACGAAAGTAGCAAAAAGTCATTTTTCTTAAATAGAATGATACCATTTTCAATTGTTTTTTAGATTCCACGGAAAATTTTAATGTTAATTAATATTTTCGGAGATATGAATTTTTTTCCAATACCTATTTTGACAGTTGTGGTAGATTATGTAAAAATTAATATCTCGATAACGTCTAGCAGTAAGATGTTCGATTTTCGATGGTGGCAAGACGAGGTGTTGGAATTACTAATTAGGCAAACAAATTTTCAAAATCTATTACATAAAATTTTCTAATCAACGACATATGTTGATCACACAAAAGTAGCAAAAAGTCATTTTTCTTAAATAGAATGATACCTATTTAAAGAAACCAATTAAAAAGAGTGAAAAAATGCGCATTTAACAATGTATGGTGTTTCTCTACCTAAAATGCATAGTATTTTAGATATTTGCTGTTTTCTTATTTCATCGATCAAAATTGAAGAGCGCCGCCTTCTAGTAAGTAGACCTTGGCTTGTAGACAAAACAAAATATTCACAAATTTCACAAATAATGTCTAATAAAAGCAATTGGTATTTTTTAGTAATTTAGTATGGTTGGTGTTTAACGAATAGGATATGGCAAATGATAATTATTCTTACTCGGATATTATGCATTTATTCAACATTCATGGAAAATTGCGATAAAATAATTAACAGGACATACAGAACATTTAATGGAACATATCCTGAATTACCACCACTGAACTTATTTTAACTAAATAAAAAATAAAGTAGGTACGTGATAGTAAAACAATGTTAAAGAAACTGTTCAAAATGTAGTCCATTAACTTCTACACATTTAATAATTCGCTTATTTACGGCGTGTGTAGTAGCGCTACGAATTTCATGTGGATCTAAGCCTGCAAATGCTGTAGCAATTCTTTCCACCAATTCATCCCTGTTATTGAGTGGATATTGATACACTTTATCCTTTATACGGCCCAAAAGATAAAAATCCAACGGTGTAATGTCTGGAGACCTGGCAGGCCAACTCCATGGACCCAAACGTCATATCCATCTATCTTCAAACATCCGGTACAATTCGTTAGTAACTGCTGCAGAACAATGACCTGGCGCCCCATCTAGTAGGTATCTAAAATACTATTCATTTTGGGTAGAGAAACATCATACATTGTTAAACGCGCATTTTTTCACGTTTTTTAATTGGTTTCTTTAAATAGGTATTCAATTGAAGAAAAATGACTCTTTGCTACTTTTGTGTGATCAACATATGTCGTTGATTAGAAAATTTTATGTAATAGATTTTGAAAATTTGTTTGCTTGATTAGTAATTCCAACACCTCGTCTTGCCACCATAGGAAATCGAACATCTTACTACTAGTCGTTATCGAGATATTAATTTTTACATAATCTACCACAACTGTCAAAATAGGTATTGGAAAAAAATTCATATCTCCGAAAATATTAATTTTAGACATAGCGAACCTTTATTGAATTAACATTAAAATTTTCCGTGGAATCTAAAAAACAATTGAAAATGGTATCATTCTATTTAAGAAAAATGACTTTTTGCTACTTTTGTGCGATCAACATATGCCGTTGATTAGAAAATTTTATGTAATAGATTTTGAAAATTTGTTTGCCTGATTAGTAACTCCAACACCGTGTCTTGCCACCATAAAAAATCGAACATCTTACTGCTAGACGTTATCGAGATATTAATTTTTACATAATCTACCATAACTGTCAAAATATTGAGAAAAAAATTTATATCTCCGAAAATATTAATTTTAGGCATAGCGAACCTGTATTGAATTGATATTAAAATTTTCCGTGGAATCTAAAAAAAAATAGAAAATGGTAGCATTCCATTTAAGATAACAAAGTTGGTGTCAACTTCCGGTATTCCCGGAAATGCCACCATTTTGAAAATATTTTCATTAAGTAGATCCGACCCGGTTTCGGCCACAGCCAAAATTTCAAATCAATATCTCTTTTAGTTCTCCAGATACTTCTAATAGACGGTCAGAAAAAATCACCCTGTATAGAATATAGTCTTCTACACATTACTATAGGAGAGCCGTGGCTATAATATTTTTACGTAAGTAGAGACAGCAAGGGAATTCAAACTCAAAACCATCGATTTCTTCATGTGCCATCCGGCTCTTCGGCAGTCCTCAGCCTCTTGCAACAGCCTCTCTTATACGAATGTCATCGTTGGCGTTAAATGTTGTTGAGACGCATAGTTAATGCACGTGCACCTCGAACGGTGCATGGACTCTCTAAGACAGAGTACCTATCCTATTTTAATATGTTTGTCATTATTCGCCTCCTACTGCTGTTCCCTCTTGTTTACGCTTATTACCTATAAACATGTATTTACGGGTATGCTTCGAGGGTGAGCGGGGGTCAGGGGTTGGCGTCGAAGACAGAGTGCTTGCAGCTTTACAAAATAAGTATGTTAAATTTACTCCCTCTAGATTATTAGTATTGTACTTCCTATAAAAAGCTTCAATAAAATGTAGAGGGTGGGGCACCATTCGAGATGTTCATGGATGTGATAGTTGTGACTTAGTGGGTCTGCATTACGCTCCGAAAGCGTCGTAGACATTAAGAGACAGACGTATACAAAATCAGCATAAGTCGCAACCGTCCACCGAACGTACCTACTTGCGCATGCTTGGTATGCATCTAACAAATGGAATATTCTATTTCTATCGCCTTTTCTCTACGACGCTTTTTGCACATGCAAGGAATGGGGAGTTGTTTGTATTAATGTAATAGGTATATGTTGTGACTACATCTCTCGGAATGTGATGACACCAAAATGGAAAAAATTAAAAAGTTACATATTTTCCTTGCCGACATGACATTGGAAGACGGACTGCTGCAAGAGGTGTAGGGGTGCCTAAAAGCCGGATGGCACGTGAAGAAGTCGAGAGTTTTGAGTTTGAATTATCTTGTTACCTCTGCTTACTCACAAACTACATAGTAAGGTAAACTTATGTAAAGAAAAGGCAGAGAGAGAATATCTTTCTTATTGCTATTATTATTGCTATTACCGTGAATGAAATTAATTTTCATTACAAATTAACACGAGAAAGGCACACTCTTACGGAACAGAAATATTATATTAGAATACCGCAAAAGTACGTAGGTAAAAGAAGAAACAAGCTCAGAAGAAATACTGTGTAATTCGAGATTTAGTATTATCTCTGAAATGCTAAACAGGTAACTAAAAGACCCAACAGAACAGCAAAGCCCAAGATACCTCTAAGAAATCTCGTACCTACTTAAAATATACTAGCACCCTGGGACACTGACGTGCAGGTGTAGGCATTGCTTAGCAGTACGTGAAAATTCTTGTTTATTAATTATTAAATACTGTCTGTTTGTAAGAGGGTGAGAGTTGATAAAAATCGGATTTAAACAGAAAAGGATCGGAAGGGATCAATTAGAACTGCGCTTCCATTTAATTACTATTGGACTTCACTAGGGTCGATCGTTTAACTGACTAATAATATCTTCGCTCTTGGCGAATGCATTTTAGAAAACAAGAATCGAAAATATTCGAAAACCGTGGGTAGGCTCTAGCGACATAAGTGCGAACTACGCAACTATGCCACTTACATGGCATGCTAGTAAAGTGTTCTTGCGTATAGGTAATCCAGGAAAAATTAAACCCTTCCTCATGAAGAAAATGCGCCTTGTACTAAGTCGCAGCATTGGATGCCAGTATACAGGGCATTCTTTTAACATTGCATCATAGTAATTTAAGTAAATGATGAATCTCGGTATAAATTTAATCTTGTGCTGATGGTTTGTCTATCGATAATTCGAAAAAGATTTTTATTGCAATTTTAATCTACATCATTGTTTAAACGTCAAGTAAGAAGTAAAAATTTCTTAAATAGAGAGGATAAAATTTCATAAGCCGTGATGTTTTTTTCAGAATGACAGCGGAAAATGTTAGTCCTAACTAGTACAGCGATAATTATTTTATTTACCTTTTGTTACCATGAAGACGCTGCAAATTTCGTATTTTTGATATTAAAAAGTTTAAAAATCAAGTCTCCCATATGCGTATTCTCATATTCATTCAATTATCTAGCCGAATTAGACTCGAGGTTTTTATTTGGTATGTACAAATTTCTATTTTGTAAACTTAATTTTGTTGTCTGGCAGAAATTTGACTTAAAAAAACTGTCAGTCAAGAGTGCTCAGGCTCCGCCTTCGTGCTCTTATTGACTAAATTTATTTCGTCAAGGATATCATCTGTCCGAAGCGCGGCAGTATAATTTAGCAAGTTAAAGTGCATGGTTTGAGTGTGTAGGGAATACCACCGTACTGATGAGTCCAAGAAGGACGAAACCAGTTGGTCTGCGGTTTTTCATCATACACATTCAAAACGTGCAATATTTAAACAAAGCACGTACGTACATAGAGACACATTATGACTGCTTCAAAGACACCTTAGGTGGGCTAGCATTCTGCGACGTCTCGTAGTACAAGAAACCTGGATCTAGTTCTTGCCCGAGGAGTAGTTGTTCAAACGGTCCAGTACCACCAATTACGCCCAGATAATTAATGAAATAATTGTATCTTGCTGATATCTGTCCAAAGCGCGGCAGTATACAGGGTGTCCAAAATTAAGTGCGCACTATTGGATCTACGAAGTCGGTTAAATGAACAAAGAATTAATATTTTTTATGACAAATAATACCTATGCTGAAATAAGAAAAATAATTATTGAACATCGCGTTTCCGAGACAATCACACAAACAGTATTTTTTTAATTGGAACACCCTCTATATTTTGAAAGAGAATAAAATTCTGAATAAGAAAGTCTGAATGAGCATCTATTACAAAATTAAAAATAACATGACTTTTGAAGGATCAAAACTGGCCGCAGATATCCATGAACCAAATTTGGTTAACTCCCATAGTTAAAATTGGCAAAGAAGCAATTGTTCAATAATAATCGGCCTCGGTTAGTCACAAACTATTTTATTACTATTTGAATATGTAAACTAGGCAAAACAATATGGCTTATAAAGAATATACTAACTATAACTAACAACTAAGAGAATAAACAAATAAAACCACTCGCGTTCAACCGTTCCGTTCCGTTCAAAATATGTTACTTAACTTTCGCTTTCACTGCACCCCCGAACTACCCTATACTGTCTCGCACGTCACCGAGTTCTCCCGATTGTTCGGGCGTTGAGTGATTTTCAACAGCAATATAGTAGAGTCAACGTGAAAGTTTATCTTGATGTTCGCTGTACATTGAAAGGTAAAAATGTATGGAGTACGTTTTCGGATGCTATTTGGGGTGTATAACGACCCCCTAAATTCGTCTGGCGATATCGATGTCCAACACACCCCCAGGGGGTAAAAACTGAAAGAACGAGGAATTTAGAATATTTGATTTGCTATCGGGCAGTAAAAAAGTTTTTCTGTTCCGTCAAGTAATAAGGGAGTAATAACTAATTTCCGTCCAAAGTTTAACATTAGACGAACGGAAGAATATTTACTAAAATCGCCTGTAGCTCCATTATTATTCTTGTTTCGATTTCTGACAAAATTGAGAAATGCCTAAACCGCGATAACTTTTTAACGACACAAGATATC
The DNA here is from genome assembly GCA_963966045.1 of Xestobium rufovillosum. Taxonomy (NCBI): domain Eukaryota; kingdom Metazoa; phylum Arthropoda; class Insecta; order Coleoptera; family Ptinidae; genus Xestobium; species Xestobium rufovillosum. The sequence goes on from OZ014504.1 coordinate 18,567,518, forward strand.
GAAAAAATTCAAAAAGTAAATGTTGTAGTCTGATGCTTTTGCAAGGCAAGGGTTTTTTAAATTTTGAAATCGAACAATAAATAAGGAAGATATTGCCAATTTACTCCAGGGATGTAAAAGCCGCCGCCGCGAAGCGCGCACTCTGTCTCTACTTTCGCCCGTTTCCCATCTCATTCTGACGGACTCCTCCGTGCCCCACCATGGCCCGCAAGCCTCGTAGTATCGTACTCGCCCATACCCGGCGTCTGCATTGCTTGTATTGAGGAATGGTGATTAATTAATTATCAATTAATTTCGTGCTATTTTCATTTTCGTGAATTTGGCATCTTCGAGTGTTACAACAGACGATGAACTATTACATAAATTTAAGCTAAAACAAAACAATTAAGGCGTGATGATAACAAATGAGCAATATGCAAAAAAGGCGGAAAACTGGAGGAATCTACTCTAAAAACTATGAAAACCATTAAAAGATCGGTGAAAATGAGACTCGATTTGCAAACTTACAATAAAGACCTGAGAGTGCTTAGTGATAAAATAAATAATTCGTGTAAGTTAAGGTGCGACACAGGAACTGTTACTCCTCGTTTACAAGCCTGAAAAACATTTCCACGGCAATGAAATTAAAAGCACAATGTATAGGAAATAAAGATGTAGGTAACCGAATCAACGACAGACAGAAAGCCAATAAATTGCGATTCCACAAGCCGAATTTTAATATTAATTTATGTGTTTCCTGTAAAAAATTGAAGAAGGGTAAATCTTTGAGCCAGGTGTCGACAACGAATTTCAGTAATAAACGTTAATTATAACCTTTTTAAAAAATTAACACATTAGATTTAATTGCTGCTGAAGTCAAATTCCATAGTAATTGTTTCGCGGTAGAGTGGAAAATATATAGTAGCAAATCTGAATCTAAGGTAGCTTCAGTGGATGACTGTGCAAGTCAAAACGATAAAGGGAGTGAGACCAAGCAAAAATTGTTGGGGAAATAAAGGAAGAGGACCTACTTATATAATTCCGCTGCAGTTTACGACCGATAGGCGCTAATGCGTTAGCTTGAATCCGCAGTATTTCCTGAGGAAACTGAAAATGATTATGTCGTTTTTGTCAAATCTTATAAAAGTAATGAAGCTACTGTACCAAAAATTACAAAATATATAATATTTATAACGAAGTTGAAATGCTTAAAGAATCAGCGGAATTCTATTATATACTTTTCCTTTGGATATGCCTTGCTTTATTTCCCCAACAGTTTTTTGCCAGGTCTCGCGCCCTTTATCGTTTGACTTGCAGTAATCCATAGAAGCTAATTTAGACTCAGATTTGCTACTATATTTTTCCACTCTACCGCGAAACAATTACTAGATATGGTATTTGACTTCAGCAGCGATTAAATCTAATGTGTTACTTTTTTAAAAAGGCTATAATTAACGGTAGCTATGTCGAGAAGTTTATTACTGAAATTCGTTGTCGACACCTGGCTCACAGATTTACCCTTCTTCAATTTTTGGCAGGAAACACATATATTAATATTAAAATTGGGCTTGTGGTATCGCAATTTATTGGCTTTCTGTCTGTCATTGTTTCGGTTACCTACCTATATCTTTATTTCCTATACTCTTTGCTTTTAATTTTTCATTGCTGTGGAAATGTTTTTCACGCTTGTAAACGAGGAGTAACAGTTCCTGTGCCGCACCTTAACTTAACGAATTATTTATTTTATCACTAAGCACTCTCAGGTCTTTATTGTAAGTTTGCACATCAAGTCTCATTTTCACCGAACTTTTAATGGTTTTCATAGTTTTTAGAGTAGATTCCTCCAGTTTTCCGCCTTATTTGCATTTTGGTCATTTGTTATCATCCCGCCTTAATTGTTTTGTTTTTAGCTTAAATTTATGTAATAGTTCATCGTCTGTTGTAACACTTGAAGATGCCAAATTCACGAAAATGAAAATAGCACGAAATTAATTGATAATTAATTAATCACCATTCCCCAATACAAGCAATGCAGACGCAGGGTATGGGTGCGGGCCATGGTGGGGCACGGAGGAGTCCGTCAGAATGAGATGGGAAAAGGGCGAACGTAGAGACAGAGTGCGCGCTTCGCGGCGGCGGCTTTTACATCCCTGGAGTAAATTGGCAATATCTTCCTTATTTATTGTTCGATTTCAAAATTTCAAAAACCCTTGCCTTGCAAAAGCATCAGACTACAACATTTACTTTTTGAATTTTTTCGATATCTTGTGTCGTTAAAAAGTTATCGCGGTGTAGGAATTTCTCAATTTTGTCAGAAATCGAAACACGAATAATAATGGAGCTACAAGCGATTTTAGTAAATATTCTTCCGTTCGTCTAATGTTAAACTTTGGACGGAAATTAGTTATTACTCCCTTATTACTTGACGGAACAGAAAAACTCTTTTACTGCCGGATAGCAAATCAAATATTCTAAATTCCTCGTTTTTTCAGTTTTTACCCCCTGGGGGTGTGTTAGACATCGATATCGCCAGACGAATTTAGGGGGTCGTTATACACCCCAAATAGCATCCGAAAACGTACTCGATACATTTTTACCTTTCAATGTACAGCGAACATGATTTCTAGAAGAGATTTTCAAGCGCGCGAACTCTACTAATAGAAACAACAATAGCACACTATTAACACCTGCCGAAATAATTGTATACATAATATATAGTAAGTTAAATTGCATGGTTTGAGTGTGTAGGGGAAACACCGCACTGATGGGTAATTCAAAACATGCAATATTTAAACAAAGACCTGCTAAAAGCACGTACGAATATAGAGACACATTTTGATTGTTTCAAAGCCACCTTAGTAGGGTGCATTCTGTAACTTACCTATCATAGTACAAGAAATCTGGATTTAGTTCTGTAATTCAATGCCTGGCGGAGTACTTGCGGAGTAGTTGTTCGAACGACCCAGTACCACTAATTCATCTGTTGATATTGCTCGTCATTTTCAGTCTTGAAGTTGTCCATTCTTGATGTTTGTCGCTTGACATCTTGTCAAAATTTTGGAGATTATGATTGGTGTTTGGTCTAGTTACTTTCGTTAGAGCCAACTGTGAAGGACGTTTTCATTCGTTCAGTGTCTTATCTTTCTGTTCTTTATATACATATATTTTATTCTCCATTATTCTGTTTTTTGAGGTTATGGGGGTTTCTTGGTACACCTCTTGCAGATGTCTGCTTATTATTGATTTAAAAACTGGCATCTTCTCCATTTTTGGGATTTACACTTATGTTTGAAATTCAGTAGGATTTGTCAAGATAAAAACCCTAGAACAGCCACGATCGAAGCATGTTTCTTTTCGTCATTTATTTAAATCTTTAGCCATCATTGTTGTTTCATTTCCTTTTTCATGTTTTCTCCTCTAATTTGTCCTTATGACGTTTTAGAATTCCTTTTGAGGTGCAATTTTCGTCCTATTAGTGCGCCTCCGTCTAGAAGCGGCGTGCTCCTGGTGCCGAGTTTCAGGAGTGTCCAATTTTGTTGCAACTGATTTACACCACTTTCGACTTCTGTAAAATGAGAAAGATTTATTTCGATTATTATCGCTTGTCCATCTGACACGTCACTGGCTTTTAAGTGGCGCCTGGCACTCCTCTAACTCTTCTCAGGTATTTCATCTCTACGGCCTAAATTTTGCTTTTCTGTTTTCCCGTCAAGACTTAGGATTCGCAGTCATTTGTTGACATGCACGGGGCCGTAAACCTTTATCTTCCGTTAAACTTCATTGTTGCTTGTAAATTTTTTGTTCATCGCGTAATATAATAGTTTTAGTGTTTTCTCTATTCTTGGGTTCCTTTCTTGGGTTCCTTTCTCGTTTATCGCTACCCCTAGGTACTGGAAGGTCTTCATGTTTTCTCATCCTTGTTCCTTCAATCTTTATGTCGAGTTCCTCCTGTACTTCCCCTATTACCATCACTGGGTTTTTATCTCTGTTTATGTTCATTCCACTTCATCTAGTACTTTGTTCCACACATCTAAGTTCTCCTGCATTTCTCTTTCACTTCTAGCCATGATCACTACCTCATCTGCAAATTCCCCTTCCGATATATCTACTCTTTACAATTTCCTGCCTGTGCCCTACATTCAATTGTTTGCATTTCGATGTACACTTTATTATTTCATCCATGAAAATTATAAAAAGCACGAGACTCAAACCTCCACCTTGCCTCAGTCCACCCTGCGTTGCGAATATTTTTGACATGTTATTGTTACTTATAATAGAGTTGACATTTTGCTTACAATTTTTTTGTATTATTCTTAATATCTTGTTATTGATTCCCCTTTCCCGAAAAATCTTCCATAACTTGAATCTTGGCACCTTGTCGAAAGCTTTTTCTAGATCCATAAATGCCAAAAATATGTTCTTTTCCTCTTGTATTTTTCCGTTAATGGTTCGATAGAAAATATATGATCTTGCATACTTCTTCCGCTCCTAAATCCACTTTGCGATTCTTCTAGGGTGTTCTCAACTATGTATTGCTCGTATTCTTTTATCCATAATCTGTTCAAATATCTTCATGACTGTACTTAATAGCGTTATGCCCCTGTAGTTATTACAGACTCTCTTGTCTCCTTTTTCATAAACTGGTACAATTAATGCCATCTAGAAATTCTTTGGGATATATTCTTCTTTCCAAATTTTATTAAATATTTTAATAAAAGTTACGGTACCTAAATGAGTATAAGAGCGACAGCGCGTGCACAAGCTTCAAAATTATTGCAAGAAATTACTACTGCGAGTCCACAACGTGCAAGGTGCAAGTAAATATAGACGCGTGTGCAGAAAGTCACTTTAACCACACCTTATGACAGTCGAAGATGCACCATCTGGTGGAAGCGAAGTTAACCCGAAATCAGTACCAATTACTTAGGGCGAGGGCTCCACACAAATTTCCGTCATATAAAATCGTACAAGCTGCAAAGAAGATTGCTATATCAAGCAAGACCATAATATGACCTTGCTATAATAAAATAACATTTACTTGGGCACAGGTTTCTTTGCAAGCTTTGCTTGACTAGACCGTGGAGCGTTTATTAATATCCGACACAAAAATCTGTGATTGCCTCACTTTAGGACGAAGAACTAGACAAACTGTGTTTGTACCCAAATGGGGCTTTGATGGTAGTTCTGGCCGCAGTTCGTAAAAGCAGGCTTTTCGTGGTCCTGAAGGCAGTGATGAAGCTATGTTTATTGCGTGCATTGTTTCACTGCGTATTATCTGTGGTGAAAAAATCGTCTGCCAAAACCCACGTCCAAGTTCTACAAAATACTGTAAGCCCTTAAAAATATATAAAAATAAAATATATAAAAATATAAATGTAAGTCAACTGGCAGAGAGGCGAGAAACAAGGACTTCAAGAAATACCGCGAACAGACGAATGAGGATATTTTTAATTCGTTTCCGAACTTGTAATTCCAAGCAAGCGAAAGTTACCCAAGAAAAAATACAATCACTTAATAAGGAAGCATTAATAAGGAAGCATTAGATTTGTTGAAATCGCCAACCGTCCAGGATCTTAATCAAGATATTCCTAATCGAGGTGCCGATGATTATAATGGCAGTGAAGACAGTGAGGAAGATGACGTGTCCAGATTTTAAAGATAATATTAAAGTTGTTTTCATGAAACCTATATTCCAATTTTAATTTTTTTTTTGTAAATAATCATTGTAAAGTCTATTTATATATTTCATTTTATACTTGTACATTTTCTATAATGGAGCATTGAACTTAAAAATATATTCATAGCATCTGTGATTAAGTGCCCGCTGCCCCAGTGTGCGTCGGTGCCCTTGCGCATGCGGAGCTCCAACCATTTAGTGTATTTACCTCGTCATCCGCGCCTATTTTGGTTTGCTTTTTGTTTTGTCTGTCTAAATTTCACCTGTTGTTTTTTATACAGCGTAATTCATGACATGTGTGTCAAACTTCATGGGATTATAGAGGAGCTCAAATAAAAAGAAACGTTCCTATGAACATTGAACATGCATCCAAAAGTTACGACTAACAAAGACGCAGGGTGTTGCATTTTTATATTTTAGCAATTACTTCATATTGTATATATGCAGGTACATTTTGCAAGAAATTTATATTCAGTATGTAATCCATAAGCACTTATTCAATTGCAGTCTGAGAACGTCTTGAAATTTGCATGTTTCTTACCAAACTCTTTTGTATTGTGTATCGCAAAGGTATTATGCAAAGCTTGTTTGTACAATATTGACTCTGTAATAAGGTAGTGGATGTACAAATACGCAAACAAAGGGATGTTTACACAGCCCGGGTAACCGACAATTTACAGTCAACATCTACCTTCCTACCTGAGAGGAAATATCCCTCCCTACTGCATAGTTCTTTCCTGTCACAATTGCAAGCTTTAATTTCATTTGTATAATGGATTCTTTACTACGTCAAGTTTTAATGAGCTACTTACTTAGTACCTATATGTTGTAGAAACCATAAACCATAATCGACTTAATTATTTTCGTTTAGTAAGTAGTAACTTACATAATAAGTTACTCGAAGAAAATATTGCAATTACCATAGAAATGAAGCTAAGCAGAGATTTACATTTTGATTTGGGAACAATGAAACAGCAATGAAAGAATGAAATATTATATTGAATATAAGAAACTTATTGCAAAAATACTCCTAAGAAACATAATTGAGAAGCATGAAATATAATAATATATTATTCTACGAGAGAGTATGGTGGCTATTAAATGAGGATGAAAGTTTAAAGCACGAAGGCAAATATTTTCATTCATTCGACTTAATAATAGTCATAACTCCATAGTGGAATACTTTACTTTATCTGCAAGAAGTCATGGGAAATTGCACTTCTACGGTCACATTAAAACCCTTAATTTAGATAAGTGTACAAAACAAGGTAACCCTTAAAAGAACATTACCGTATAAACGTATAATACATATCTACATGATTTCGGACAAAATAAAACAATTTTCGCCTTACAATAATCTAATTTTATTAAATATAGGCACAATTTTATTTTAAAAAACGACTCATTTCATGTATGAATGGCTTTTGCAGAATTAAATTATACGAAATTCATGGAAACAGCGTTGAAAATGAAATCTTCTTGATGTCTCTTCAAACGGTAAAGGCAGTTATAAACAAGTAACAAAATTCAACACACAAGTAACCCACGACACAACGCCTGAACAGATCTTCATAAATTATAGCTAAGAACCATCTCGATCACTTCAGCTTTCAAACAAAAAAAAAAAAACGTATCAAAATCGACACCCGATTTACGACCTTTACGAGAATTTGTAGTGACTTTAAAGGGGAAAATTTAAAAGTTTCACTTTTTAACATTTCACACCCTGGGACGGGGGCCGGACGGATGAAACGTGAAAAATAATACTTGTTCATACAGAGCCTCGCAGGTTCATTCAGGAAAAGGCACAAGTTAATTTTTGAGTCAAGAGAACCCCGAATGTCACCCGAGCTTAAAATGGGACGCTTGATTCTAAGGGTTTAAAGAACCCCAGCGGGGTTATCGCATTCGGAAAATACTGTTCCTTGAATGGCGTATAAATCCGTAGAGTCGAATTTCACCACGTAGTTTTAGTAAAAATGTGGAGAGTGTAAAAATGCAACCTCCATTTTGTACGCCACCGACGCCGACGACCAGAAGAAATTTTTGAGAGAACAGGAGCTGTTAGGTAAGTAGTATAAAGTGTATATTCTCATCTCGGCTAATTAAAAAAAAACATGTTGGCTAAAATATAAAACGGTCACTGTATCATAATTTAGAAGCGTTCCTTCTTTTTCGATAATAACATTTTCATATTTGAACCATTTCAATTTTTTCAACTGATATTGAAAGACTTAGTGGCCTCCTACCAAACATGGGAATCCTCCAACAGGAAAGGAAGAAGACCTTAATATAATGGGCGACAAAATTTAATTAAAAACAAAAATTTACGCGGCAAAATAAAAAGTACTTGTCAAATTACTATTGAAAATGACAGATGTATGTTTGGGCGCAGATGATTTTGCGATTTTACGAATATCTTTGGGTTTTTTAGAATGGGAGAATACCTATGAAACTATCGTTTCGAACTATACCTCACGCATCTTTCCACATTTAGCCCCCAGGGACGGGTTTTACGGCGCGTTTGCGTACTTTTTGGTTCCAAAATTTGCAACGTTTCGGAAGAAAAATTTCCCTTAGCAACTATCGTCCGAGTGGGATATTTTTGAACGGGGGTATTGGAATTCGTTTTCAAACCTACCCCGCACCCTCTGGTTTGGCCGGCATAAAAAGCTACCCCTAATTTGAGGACACCGTATCTCGGTTATCCCTTCACCTGAAACTACGAAACCCGACCCAGTTCATGGTACTTGTCGGCGAACAAAATCCCGCGTTTTTGGTCCGATCTGTCCGGCAGATTACTGGGCTTAGTGGGATATTATACAGGGTGAGTCAATAGTGCGGGATTCTTAGTTATATCCTTTACAGTTAGAAATATAAAAGTTGTTTCCAGTGACATGTCGCTCCAGCTAAAATTATTTTTAGCTATACAGCTTGCCCCATATTTGCTGTATGCAGGTCAACTTCGTTATTTCAAATGGAACACCTTGTATTTGACTTCATTTTCGAATTCCTTGATCGATTTTACTATGAGGTTGTGTGAAATAATTTTTTTCTAAACTACATATATTTTGAGTTATGGGCATTTTCGTGCGAATATTTGCAGATACAGAACAATTTTGAAATTTTAATATCTCGGAATTGAATAAAGTTGTAGCAGTAATATTTTGATGGAATGAAAGCAACATTTAGGAATAACTGTTGCTGTAAGAAACAATCGAAAATATTATACGGGATATTAGCAATTACAGGACCAAATTAGACAATTTCAAAACACTATAACTTTCTAATTTCAAATAGAACCCTATTGTTTTTATACAATTATTGGATTCCCCATAAAATTGCCTTTCTTATTGCATTACAAAATTAACCGTTTTTGAAATATTTGTATTTTCCAGATAAATCTAGCAAATATGATTTGATAATTCTCGGTTGGCTATGAAAGAAATTAAGTAATAAATTTTGCTTCCCAGTTAATATCGCTTTGTTTAAGTTGATTTGAAAATTAAGTTTTCTTAAGTGAAAATGAATTTTGCAAAACAAGAATTAATACACCTGGTCTACACTTTGGGCGAAAGTGAAGATATTGTTTCTTAGCTGATAGAATGTACCTATGCACAAACATATTTTGTAACGAAGCGACATTCCATAGAAACAGAAATGTGAACAAACATAATTTGCATTATTATGCGACTGAAAATCCCCATTTTGATAAGCGGCTAGCCATACCAATTGTACTTTGCTTCCCTGACTTCCGCATGCGTCACAGCATTATAGTTATACGTCATACTTAGGTTTAAGGACTTCGTTAGTCAAGACTGATTCATCGGCGACGGCAGGTAGGGAGCTATCGCATAGAGCTGGTAATTTGATATGCTCAGCCCGGGTGGATCGCTTCCCATAAATGTTAGCTGTTTCTCTGGCGTTTTTACATTATTTTTTTTGCAAAAAATGCGTGTGTCTAGTGCGAGAGGGCAGCGAAGGTCTCCGTTTAAAATGCGGGTCTGTTTTAAAAAGTTTCCGCATGCGGAAGTCAGGGAAGCAAAGTACAATTGGTATGGCTAGCGTCTTGTCCCATTTTGTACGATATATGGTTCATCAACGTTTGGGGTAGTATTGTTGGGACACGTGTTGTTGGTTCTTATTTTTTTTTGTAATGTGGATGGAAACACCTACTTCCACTTTCTGCAACATGATTTGGAAAATATGTTGGACGAGTTGCCATTAGGCGTAACACGAAGGTTGTGGGTACAACACGACGGTGCCCCTGCTCACCACAGTGCGCAGGTAAGAAACTACCTGGATAATCAGTTTCCTAACACATGGATTGGTAGAGGAGGCCCTATAACTTGCGGCCAGATAGGTCCCCTGACTTGACCAAGCTAGATTTTTATTTGTGGGGTTTTGTTAAAGATCAGGTGTACCAAGTTCGGCCTACTACACGAGCTGACATGATAGAAAGAATATGTGATGCATTTCTAATGGTTCTAACGGTCAGCATGTTGAGCACATCTTATAAGTATGTATCTGAATGCCTAGGTACGTATTATTTTTCTTAAATTAACTTTCTATTGTTTTTGTTCTATGCTTTATAATATTATTTTGTTTATTCGCTAATTGTTGACCTTTTATGTAATTGTTACTGTTTAATTAAATATTGCTATGGTTTGTTCTTATTTAGTTGTCTGATTTGGCACTTTTTTCAAGGAAATGCAAATTTGGCAAAAACGGTTGATTTTGGGTATAGGGAAGCGTATAGCAAAATGAAAGGCAATATTATGGGGAATCTAACAATGACCTAAAAACAATAGGGTTCTATTTGAAATCACAAAGTTATGGTGTTCTAAAGTTTTCTAATTTTCTTATGTAATTGCTAATACCCTGTATAACAGTTTCAATTTTTTCTTACAGCAGAAGTTGTTCCTACATATTGTTTTCACTCCACTAAAATATTACTGCTACGTGCTACAGTTTCATTCATTGTCCAAACTATGAAATTTAAAAATTGCTCTACACTCTACATCATCTGTCAATATTCGCAAAAAAAATGCCCGCAACTTAAAAAATATGAAGTTTAGACAAAAATGACTTTATACAACCTGATAATCAAATCGTTCAAGGAATTCGAAAATGAAGTGAAATACAGGTTGTTCCACTTAAAAAACGAAGTTAGGTGCTGTGCAGAAGAAATGGGACAGTCTGTATAAGTGAAAATAATTTTATATGATAGAGAATCACAAATTAAATGGCGTCTCTTATATAACATTTTTCGATAAAATGTACAATTTAGAGGTGCTATGGAAGAATCCCACACTATTGACTCACCCTGTATTCTTGCTCGAGGTACATGTTGCTTAACTACAGGATGTCCTAGCGGACGGCGAAAAATCTCGAGGGATGCCCGAGTCATCCTTGCAAATTTCTTCCTGATCTACAAAATGTTTGCTTTGGAAAAAATTTCTCACGACTTATCACGTTTCCGCCTCTATTTGCATACCGTACGCGGTGACATCGCGAGGCCTTCGACCCAGTTTAATTCACTTATTCGTTCGCTTTGTAATTAGGAACCCGGTACAATATCTACCGATGATTTTTGTTTTAGTAATAAACCATCCATTACCACAACAGCCCCTTCTATAGGGTAAAAATAAGATTATCCATTTCACATTCTTATTCTCAATGCCTTAAGAAATTTTACTCAGTTTTGCGTTTCTTCGCTAGGTACTAGAGCTGGGCTAAACCGTTCCTTCTTAGGAGTCGATTCCTCGGAATCAATCTTTTTGTCGGAATCGATTCCTTCAATTCGTTCACGATTCTCGTTCCTTTTGTCGTAAAATACAATGTATGCCGCGTCGGCAGTACCGACTGCCCAGCAAATTTCAATGCCGGTTTCGGCCTTTTAATATTAATTAATAATAGGTACCAAAGAACATAAATTTTTATTCTTTCATTTGCGGCTTTTTTGGTCTTGAAATTTATTAACTACCTTACCTAAATTTTGCAAAATATGTGGACTATGAATTCTTAATAATTTAACACCACACGCCAAAAGACAGTGACACAGTTTAATTACTGTCACTGTCTTTAGGTGTGGTTAACTTATTAAAAATTCATAATGAATTTACAACAAAGTTCTCGATCCAACCACTGTGTGAAAATATATTGAAATTAACAAAGATAAATTTTGTTCGTACAAAACAGGTACTTTTGTCCGTTGAAGTATTTTTTAGTATTCATAAACTGTATGCCTGAACTCTCCAATGGTCAATGCAATGCATTTGGAATTTCCAATTTATATTAGTTCTTTTGCGCTAGAATACCTATCCTTCTTGTTTTTTAAGTTAAATTATATTACTATAAAAATTATATATTCTCGTTTCTAATAAATTGTATATAAACACCTTTACTTTCTGTGACTTGCAGATATTCCTCCGCGATCCCCGGTGCATCCGTGTTTACTCCACCGCTTATCCTAATCGAATGAAAGTCGTTCCTCGTTCCATTAGCGAACCCGCGCTACGGCGCGACGCATGCTTTGAAACCCTGGAGTCGGAATCGAAGGTGAGTCGTTCACACGCTACGAAACCGTGTTGTCCTTGGCGAGGACTGGAACTGCAGCCGGAATCGTGAATCGGAAAATTATTTGCAACGGAATCGATTCCGACGATTCCGACCTCGGAGTCGTTCCTTTTGAACGATTCGTTCAGGACCGACCCACCTCTACTAGGTACCAGAGCGGCGCCACATGAGCTAAGCAACTAGCCTATAGTCAGAAGCCTTTGCTTTCGTGAATTTTGTATCCATCTCAAATCTGCTTATTAATGGAGGGTGTGTTATTTCGCCGAAGTCCTTTATAACTTTCTAACACTGCATTATTATAATAGCACATTAAACGTAAAATGTTTAAAACAAGTAAGAAAGATGTAAATAAAACTGCAATGTCAAAACACGAATTTCAAACTCCAAACTTCACATTAGTTGACATTTGTCAAATAATTTTTCACATTGGCTGCCCTGAGAGTCATACAGTGACAGGTTAAGCAAGTACATAATTTTCCATTCACGCGCATTTGTGTGGTTGTTGTTATTTCCCAATTTGTTTTAGAAACTAATATCAAATTCATCTGCAAAAAGCATGAAGAAAATTTTTTGCAAGCACAATCCCATATTCTGCCCAAAGCAGGCGCTTCTGAAGTTGTTGGTGTTGTATATGCAGTTATAATAGTCTGTCTTTATACCGTCTTGCAACAGTTTACTAGTACGCACTGCAGAGGTGCTTAATATAGCCCCGACATACCGAAAATACACAAATGTAAACTTCAGAGGGCAATGGGGCCAGCTCTACGCCTCAAGCCGTCTACAGGTTTTACTACAAGTGCTCATTTCCTTGGGCTGAGTCGACCCAGAGGCGTGAAAGTCGTCAGATATACATACATAGATATACGTATTGAACCCGCATTTGTAGCCTAGCGCAGTTGTGATGTATAAAATATGTACGAGTTTTTAGTAATAAATTTTCACCGAGTTCCATTTTCAAAGTAAACACAGTTAACGTAAACACGAAACAGTTTCAAGACTTCTAAATGTGTTGTCACACTATGCGTTATTACCGCTCCTGCTAAAACGCCCCTGTTTGACGGAATGGTAATCACTTAGGTGCAGTGTAGCCGCACCAACCGGATGCAACCGCATCATGTTGCGACAGCGCGGGATAACAGGACAACGGGATTGAAACGAAAACACTCGTAGTTGCACGTTGGTCGTCACAGTAGGCGTTGGAAATGCAGCGGCCACAGAACGAACGTGCAGCTTAATATTAAAACTTTGAATTGAGTTTAGCGCCATCTCTAGCTGTTTACAATAACCAATTGTGTACAAGCACGCGTAGATAGAACTGAAATGTAGAATTTATTTTTTTAAATATTAAAAATCCAACTTATAGCGTCCCTAAAAGTTGTATTTTATTGCATTTTTCACGTTTTTTAATTGGTTTCTTTAAATAGGTATCATTCAATTTAAGAAAAATGACTCTTTGCTACTTGTGTGATCAACATATGTCGTTGATTAGAAAATTTTATGTAATAGATTTTGAAAATTTGTTTGCCTGATTAGTAATTCCAACACCTCGTCTTGCCACCATAGGAAATCGAACATCTTACTACTAGACGTTCATCATCATAAGGTTCTCAGTCCGAAGACTGGTTGGACGCGTACCTCCATTCTTTTCTATCCTGAGCTAACCTACGCATTTCCCTAAAAGTAGAACATCCTACATCCCTAACTATTTGAGAGCAGTAGTCTAATCTAGGCCTACCCCTACCTCTTTTTATTCCTATCTCTGACTCTAGTATGTCGCGAACTATTCCTTCGTGTCTTAGAAGGTGTCCTACCATCCTATCTCTCCTACTCTTTATTGTTTTCCATACCTTTCGCCTTTCCCCAACTCTTTCTAATACTTCCCTATTGCTAACCTTATCTATCCACGGTATCTTCATCATGCGTCTGTAACACCACAGTTCAAACGCTTCTACTCTTTTTCTATCCGCTTCTCCTATTGTCCAAGTTTCGCACCCGTATAATGCCGTACTCCATACATACGACTTTAAGAGTCTCTTCCTAGTCTCTATATTAACCGTTCTCGAACATAACAGTTGTTTCTTTTTGTTAAACGCAACTCGTCCCTGCGCCATTCTTTGTTTTATATCTTTAGTGCTCCTACCGTCTTGGGTTATTTTACTTCCTAAGTAGCAGAAATCCGCGACCTCCTCTATCTTCTCATTTCCTATTTGTATTTCAATTTTAGTTCTATTTTCACTCCATCTACATACCAAAATTTTAGTTTTCTTTTTATTGATTTTCATGCCGTAGCCCTGTGTCAAAACTGCTTCCATTTCATTCAAAGCCGCTCCTAATTCTTCTTTGCTAGATGCTAACACTGCTATATCATCCGCAAATCTGAGCATGTTAATAGTTTGGCCCTGTACATTGATCCCTGAGGCTGTTCTTTCCTTAACAATATTAATCGCATCTTCGATATATAAGTTGAAAACTAGAGGTGACAATGCACATCCCTGTCTCACTCCCTTCCGGATATCTACTTCCCTTCGTTCCTGCTCACATTCTATAACTGCCTTTTGCTCTTTGTAGAGATTATGTATTATTCTTCTGTCCCTGTATTTCATCCCTACCTTTCTCAGCACTTCGAACATCTTCCCCCATTTTACATTGTCGAAGGCTTTTTCTAAATCTACAAATCCTATATATACGCTCTTTCTCTTTTCTATCGTTTTTTCTATAATTACTCGTAAAGCTAGAATGGCCTCGCGCGTTCCTCTATTTCGTCTAAATCCGAACTGATCTTCTCCTAATATTTCTTCCGCCTTTTTCTCCATCCTTCGTTGCACAATTCTAGTTAAAATTTTTGACGCATGGGAAGTTAAACTGATAGTTCTAAAATTTTCGCACCTATCCGCGCCTTTCCTTTTTGGCAAAGCTACCATGATGTTCAGTTTGTAATCCTCTGGAATCTCGCCTGTCAGGTATATGCGACTAACTAATTTAAATAAACGATCTATTACCTCTTGACCTGCGCACTTTAAGATTTCTGCCTGCAAGCCATCTATTTATTATTCCTTAAACTTTTTAGTGCTAGCTCAAACTCTTCTCTCATTATAGGACTCCCTAGGTTATCCCCTTCTACACTGCTTTCACTTTCTAATATATCTTGCACTTCCTGTCCGGCATATAAGTTTCCTAAATATTCTTTCCACCTATCTGCCTTCTCCCCGCTTTCGATTAGGATATCTCCTGCCTCATTCCTAATGCTTTTGGTACTAGATCCAATTTCTCTAAAATTTCTCCTAATTATTTTATATGCTTCATCAGTCTTTCCTATTTCGAACTTATTTTCCACTTCTTTGCACTTATCATCGATCCATTGCTCTTTCGCTTTCCTACATTTCCGAATAATTTCCCACTTGATCGCCTTATATCTTTGTTTCCCTATTTCATCTAACCTATTTTTATATTTGCGCCTTTCCTCTATTAGACTCACAATATGTTTTGTTATCCAGGGTTTCCTACTTTCATTCTGTTTATGACCCAAAATATCCCTAGCTGAGGAAACTAAACTATTTTTAATGCAATTCCATTCTTCCTCTATGTACCTAACAATATTTTCGCCCGCGCCCTTTAGTACTTCATTTGTCTTTTTCTCGAACTTATCGCGCGTATCATCATCTTTTAGTTTCTCTGGGTCAAGATACCTTCTTCCGCTTCGTTTTTTCAAAATCTTAAATTTAAGATTGGCCATCATAACGACTATATTGTGATCACTATCTATATCTGCTCCTGGATAACTTCTACAATCCCTAACTTGATTTCTAAATCTTTGCCTAACAAGAATGTAATCTATTTGATATCTCCCTAGGTCTCCTGGCATCTTCCACGTGTAGCGTCTCCTAACATGATGGTGAAATAGAGTGTTCGCGACCATTAAGTTATGTTTATCGCAGAACTCTATCAGTCTCACTCCCCTATCGTTCCTATTGCCTAATCAAAAGGGACCAACTATTCCGCCCTCTCGCCCTGTGCCTACGACTGCATTGAAATCTCCTATAATTATTAAATTTTCGTGTCCTCTCACAAAATCTAGCACATGTTCAATATCACTATAAACTGCCTCTACGACCTCATCACTGTAGTTAGAAGTGGGCATATATACCTGTATTATTACTGTTTTTACAGGTTTCGAATCTAACCTAACCATAACTACCCTGTCACTTTGCTGTAAGAAATTTTCTACACTCTGCCCTACTTTTTTCCGCATAACAATTCCTACTCCCGAATTTCCTCCTACAGATCCTGTGTGTATTACTCTAAAATCTCCGCTCCAGAAGTCTCCGGCTTCTGGCCATTGCACTTCACTAATACCTACTACGTCTAATGCTAACCTATCCATCTCAATTTTCAAATTCTCTAACTTTCCTACTTGTTTCATGCTTCTAACATTCCACGCTCCGACTCGTGAGATGCTACACTTATCATTTCTGATGACTCCCCCCGAAGCAGTCCCCGCCCGGAGATCCGAATGTGGGACTATTTTACCTCCGGAATATTTTACTCCAGAAAGTGCCATCATCATAAATTCGAAGTACGCTGTACCAGGGATATAATAATGTGGTGGTTTCCCGTTGCCTTCCACATCGCAGTAGTGTGTATCACAGTGCCATACCGACCCTCACGATCTCTGCCACTATGATTACTGAAAGAGCTGCTGCCCCCTTTCAGGGACTTGATTTAGTCTGGCTTCTCAAATAAAAACCCCTCCAATATGGTTAAACCTATGGTTCGGCTCTTTAGATCATTGAAGCGCGCAAGCCATCCCACCCGTCCCAGTATTACTAGAACTGCGTCAAGGTACAAGTCCTTTATCGTTATCGAGATATTAATTTTTACATAATCTACCACAACTGTCAAAATAGGTATTGGAAAAAAATTAATATCTCCGAAAATATTAATTTTAGACATAGCGAACCTTTACTGAATTAACATTAAAATTTTCCGTGGAATCTAAAAAACAATTGAAAATGGTATCATTCTATTTAAGAAAAATGACTTTTTGCTACTTTTGTGAGATCAACATATGTCGTTGATTAGAAAATTTTATGTAATAGATTTTGAAAATTTGTTCGCCTGATTTGTAACTCCAACACCTCGTCTTGCCACCATAAAAAATCGAACATCTTACTGCTAAACGTTATCGAGATATTAATTTTTACATAATCTACCACAACTGTCAAAATATTGAGAAAAAAAATTTATATCTCCGAAAATATTAATTTTAGACATAGCGAACCTTTATTGAATTGTCATTAAAATTTTCCGTGGAATCTAAAAAAAATAGAAAATGGTAGCATTCCATTTAAGATAACAAAGTTGGTGTCAACTTCCGGTATTCCCGGAAATGCCACCATTTTGAAAATATTTTCATTAAATAGATCCGACCCGGTTTAGGCCACAGCCAAAATTTCAAATCAATATCTCTTTTAGTTCTCCAGATACTTCTAATAGACGGTCAAAAAAAATCACCCTGTATATTGGTAGTTCACAGAGTAATTATTTGTTTAACTTGACTAATGAATTGTCAACACTGCTCAATCTAAATGGCCATAGACGTTATTGGCCGGTCATTATCGATACTGCCCGACGTAGTAGGGCATTGCCCGGACAATAACGTGATTGGCCGTAACATATATAATTCGTATTTAATGATCAACATTATTTTTTTGAATTTATCCGTAAGTTTTAATGAAATTGAGTAAAAGTTTTAATTTCTAAACTTACACACAAGTGGCTCCATTCTGGCAAGTCCGTGCACCATCTACCAAACACAAAGAATTTGATCCTTCTGAACAATTTGGTCCTTCGAAGCCAGCGAAACAGTCGCATCCAAATTTTCTATAAATAAATACAAAGTGGTTTTAGTAATACAATAATAATAATAATAATAACAATACTTATATCTAGGCCGTGGGATCTTGCTGGCATGCGCGAGTGAGTAGTCGTTAATGCTAAGCAACAGTGCCCGCGGTTTGGCTATGGATGGGTGACCCATTTCTGCGCTGTGGCTAGGGCGCGCCTTGGATCACCTATCCAGCTTTACCTATTTATTTATCAATAAACATCATCCTGTTATTCACTAGTCCGTTCACTATTATAGTTTTCCAAGCCATTATAATTTCATTTCAGGTTTCTCTTGATTGCTGTAATAGTTACTCCTAAAAATATCATTTTCATCTCACTGTAAAGAATTTATCCAATTTCAAAATATTTAGTTTTAAAATTACTCTGCATCTACCATTTTCTTTTTTAAATAACAGAAATTCAAGAATTCGACGTAGACCAAAAACATCGTATGCATCCACTTATAGCAATATAGGGAAAATGCAGCAAAATACAGGGTGTATAAGTACAGCCTGTATAAGTGAAAATCAATTTTCATTCTGCGAATCTGTGCTCTGCAATGGCATACTTTTCTCTAAAACGAAAAAATACTTCCTTTATTATGTAACACTATTATTTTTATACCTACAACCGACTGACAAAAAATTTAATTAAAATGTAAGAATAATACTGGACATAATGAAAAATTAAAATAAATATCTACCAATGCAGCACAAGATTTCAATTAAACTTAGGTACTTTGTTCTGGGTGTTTTTATAGCACAGGGTTTAAAATACTTACGATATTTTTAAACGATGTCTTAAATTGAAAATTATTGAAATTTAGTTAATTAGTGATGCGAATTTCATTCTTGGTGCTAAACATCTATAATTATAACTTTTCATGACCCTTATTCCATAAAATATATGAGAGTTTGGTTACTTCCTATTAGCGACGGAAAATAAATCAAGAAATATTCTTAAAATATGTCACAAAGCTTACAGAATTGGGAAAATTACATTGGCGAATTTTTATAGAAAAATTTTATTTAAAATAGTTACTGAAAACTATCTCAAAATATGAATTCAAAATTTTACAAGAATCACACAATTTCTTTAGTGAAAACGTTTGACAAGTTGGTATAAGTAATAGTTATTGTATCAAGAGCGAAAAATGAAGTATTATTAAGCAGAAGATCCATAATTATTACTTTTCATGACCCTTCTTCCATAAAATTTATGAGAGTTGGTTTACTTCTAGTTACCGACGGAAAATAAATTAAGAAATGTTCTTAAAATATGTCACAAAACCTTAGTCATGTAGGTACTTCGCAAGTTAATTTTTTAATTAAGATTAGTTTAAGCAATTCGGCAAGTTTAATATTCGGTCCAGACGAAATCAATGTTTCCTTCGACTGCTAAATAACTTATCGGATTAAAGTGTCGTTTACATTATATGTTTTTTCATCTGTGTTTCCATATGAGTGATTTTCCAGTCAGTTCCTGATAGTACGCCGGATAGTGACATCAATTTTAAAATGATTTTAGCGTGTGGCAGAGGTTGTAGTTTGGTAGTTTGTGTGATGGCAAATAGGAAAATTGACCTCTTTCCATCCCGCGTCGGACATTTTACAATTGATATGTCTTCAAAAATGTAAAAGAAAGAATAAATTAACCTAAATCTTTTCAGGGCCTCTGCCTTATGATTCAACTTATTAATATTGAATCATAGAAAACGAGAAAATACCTGAGGTAGAGGCTCTGAGCAGTCCCTGAGCAGAGGGCGGAGGTTCTGAAAGTGTTTGGAAAGTAAGCCTACTTAGATTAAAACGAACTGAAATGACTAAGTAGAGCTACTTTTTTTAAACACATTTACAACGTCTTTCTCTGATCTGAGGCTGTTCAGGATCTCTGCTTTGAGTATTTTCTTGTTCTTTATGATTTAATTAACGAATTTAATCAAAGACAGGGGTACTGAAAAGATTTAGGTTAACTTTTTTCTTTCGCATTTTTGAAGACCTGCCAATTGTAAAATGTCCTACGCTGGGATCTCGCACATGGATATTCCCGATTTCCAACAGACAATTTACAATTTTATATGAATACGAAGGGCACTGAAATCAATTACGAGTATAAAAATTGTCGCTATCCGGCGTACTATATGACTGTTCTTTTCCGAAAAAAATGAATGAATGTTTTTGACTATGTTTTTACTTGTGTATAATCTGTTGCGAAAAATCATACTGTCTGGGTTGCCAAATGCTGACTGAAAAATCACTCATAAGAAAACACATAATATGAGAAAACGTAAACGGCACTTATGAACACAGTACTCAAATACCGAAAAATCTCAAGTAAAATAATAGAGAATGATATTTCTCAAAAATCCACTGTCATAAGGGACTGACGTTGCCTAGCAACAGCATACAATGCCCGTCAAAAGTCTCCCATCCCTTAGAATCGTTTAATCTATACTCATTATAAACAGGGTGTCCCGGTGAAGGTGGGAAATCTCTCGGGTGCGTATAGATTACACGAAAATAACACCCTAAGTTCATATAAAGTTTTCTCCTACGACCTTCCCCTGCCGAGATATTCTCCCTTAAATTGGAGAAATAAAAATTGTTTTATTTACACAATTTTTTTTTTTTAATTGTATTTCGATAATTTTCTTGGTGACGTTCGTAGTAATTACATGTCGATAAAATAATGCGACCCGTTTTTTGATAGTGCATCAGGGGAGCAAGGGGTGAACTACCCCTTACCCTCTTTGTTTTTAAGGGGCTGGATATTTTTAATTTTTAGCCTCATTTTTTGTTTCCACGGACATTTTGCTAATAAAAGGTTACTCTTGTTAGGCTTCGATAAAATGAAGCGGTTTCGAGAAAATAAAACTCAGCGAGCAAGAGGTAGATGTAGATACCGTGTTTCTATGATTTTCGTTTTCATTTTTTCTGACATTCGAAAATCCGAAAGCAGTTTTTTTAATGTAAATTTTCACTACCTTTCGCAAACCGTTAAGGTTATGTTTGTACGACGTTTCGTCTGTTGTCTACATCGTCAATTTTTATTTTTTCTTAAAGCGGGCCTGGACAATTTTTAATGAATTTCAAAAGAAATAGGGTCAAATCATACTTAAAAAATTCCTAAGAAATAATTTATTGAAAGAACTTTCGATTTTTTGATATCTTTGAAAATAATGCGAGAAAAAATAAAAACGAAAATCGTCGAAATACTGTACCTCGTGCTCATTGAGTTTGATTTTTTCGACAACGCTTCATTTTATCGAAACCTAACAAAAGTAGCTTTTTATTAGGAACATGTCCGGGGAAACAAAAAAATGCTGTTAAAAATTAAAAATATTCCCCCCCTTAAAAATATGAAGTTAAGAAAGTAAGGGGTAGTTCACCCCTTGCTTCCCTGATGCACTATCAAAAACGGGCCGCATGATTTTATCGACATTCATTCACTACGTACGTCACCAAGAAAATTATCGAAATACAATTAAAAATAAAAATTTTATCTAAAAAAAATGATTTTTATTTCTCCAATTTAAGGGAGAATATCTCGGCAGGGGAAGGTCGTAGGAGAAAACTTTATAGGAACTTGCGGCGTTATTTTCGTGTAATCTATACGCACCCGAGAGATTTCCCACCTTCACCGGGACATCCTGTATATAAAACACAAAAAATTTTTCTACCTACCTATGTCCGTTATAGACTCCGAAACGGCTGGACCGATCTTGATGAAATTTTCAGGAAATCTTCAGATTAGCCCAGCGGGTGTTCATGTGAAGTTTGGTAGCGATCGGATCAACAGATTTTTTTTTATACGTTTATGTGAAGCCGGGGAGGGGTCGCTATAATTTATAAAGTGACAATAGGCCTTTTCATTTCATACTGTGTTCGTTAGTGCGCATGTGCTGACAATCAGCTGTTCTTAGATTTTCGGACGAGTGTCACAGTCAGCTGTCAGGCGTTATAAACTTCGTGTGGAATATTCGTAAATAAATAGTAGAATACCAAATAAGGAGGGTGTTTGAAAGACGGAAAATTATTACAAATGTTAGTTCCAAGTGATATCCCTCGTAAAATTGTGAGGCTGAATCCCGAAGGCGTGCCTGGCTCTTGCCTGAAATACGGGAATGTTAACCAAGATACTTCAATCATGTAGGTTTTTGATATAGCTCTGAAAATTAATCAATTTTTTAAAAGAAAACGGAGAAAAAGGATCTAATATAGGTACAGGTGCGTATTTTTCTGAAATGTATGTATGTAACTACAAGTAATTCTTATTTTAAAAACCTAACAAATAATGACATAAAACCTGGAAACGTTCAATACACTTTTCCACTTCGAATCTTGCCTCTTACACATTTTTATCCTAGCAACATCATTTATATAGGTGGAACTAATCCTCACTTCCTCACATGGTCACCATCCCAGTATTAGGCAGGGTTTAGGAAATGGATAAAATCGTAATCCCAAGCGATAACTTGGCCTTCCCGCACTGCTGTTACCTTGGCAGTCACCAAAGCACAATGCTTGAATGCTCATAGTGTTTTAGTTCCGAACTATTACTAATTTTGCACGTTTGCAGTAAAATTTTACCAAATAATTAATAAACACTTTCAAACAAGCAATACCGCCTACCCCTCTAGGGGATATTGATACAAGACTTTGACATTCGTCCGAAATTGTCATGGCGCGTTCGCGCATGCGCCTCAGCATTTTTTTATAATGAAAAGTCCTATTGACAGCAAACTTCAAACGGCATAAATATGTCATTCGCAGTTGATCAAATTTCAAACGATTTTACCACAATTATTTCTTCTGACTTCTAAGGCAGCAACGCGCCGGATACGAGCTAGTTTTCTATACCAAGAGTATTTTTTATAAAAGGAGTATAGGGGTCATTCGAAAACGCACTTCATTCTGAGTACGACCACATACGAACAAAACCGTCTTGCACGTTAGCGCCTTAGCAATTAAAAAGTGAGATTTTTCGGAAACATTGAATCTGCCGCCTTTGTGGATTCAGTTGATTGAATATTATGAAACTTGGTGGTCGTGCTCAGAACAAAAAACACTCACTTTACCCCTCCTCTCGTTTAATTGTTTATTCCAAGATGCTGTCTGGCCGCCATCTTTATGGGGACTCAACTGTTAAATATTTTGATAAAGGTATTGCAGTAGCTGCCACGAATGTTCTCAGAATTAAGTTGCTCTGTTACGGGGTTGAAAATGTATGGGGAGACTTTTGACGGGTACCTACTGTATATTATTAAATTATACATGTAATGACGTAGCAGTATTGATTAGTAGCAATACTTGTTAGGATAAACTTTTCAACATCAAAAGTAAAGTTTCGTAGTTGTTACTACCAGTTTAAAGTGAAATCAAATTCGTGTATTTAAGTATTCTCGATTCCGACAATTGTCAGAGAAAAGATGGATTATCCATTACTTCAATTACTTAAATTACTATTGGCACCAGGCCAATTCGTAAGTCCAACTATTCCAACTCATCATAAGGTTCTCAGTCCGAAGACTGGTTGGACGCGTACCTCCATTCTTTTCTATCCTGAGCTAACCTACGCATTTCCCTAAAAGTAGAACATCCTACATCCCTAACTATTTGAGAGCAGTAGTCTAATCTAGGCCTACCCCTACCTCTTTTTATTCCTATCTCTGACTCTAGTATGTCGCGAACTATTCCTTCGTGTCTTAGAAGGTGTCCTACCATCCTATCTCTCCTACTCTTTATTGTTTTCCATACCTTTCGCCTTTCCCCAACTCTTTCTAATACTTCCCTATTGCTAACCTTATCTATCCACGGTATCTTCATCATGCGTCTGTAACACCACAGTTCAAACGCTTCTACTCTTTTTCTATCCGCTTCTCCTATTGTCCAAGTTTCGCACCCGTATAATGCCGTACTCCATACATACGACTTTAAGAGTCTCTTCCTAGTCTCTATATTAACCGTTCTCGAACATAACAGTTGTTTCTTTTCTATTCCAACTATTGCTTTAAAATTATGTACCCCTGAGTTATGTAAATGATTCACCAACAAGTTAGAAAATTCTCCATCAGATTTAAAAATCTGCAAGAATATGACTATTACCTTCCCAGAAAAGACAAGAATTATGTACCCCACTAGTATATGTATCTCTAAATTGGATGAGTTAGGTGCAAATTAGGAAGAGAAAGTCTGGAGTAATATAATTTCGGAAGAGACATAGTAATTTCTCTTATAGAAGAATATGAAGGTTCAGAACATGTAAATGGAGCACAAAATATCAGTTAAACGATACATCGTGTAATCCATGTAGGTAGTTTGGTTCCTGTCGCATATTTCCTTGGACAAGTCGCTCAGTTCACTCAAGATCTCGTTTCATGGCGTTGCTTTAGCATTATTGTATTTACTGTATAGAAAGTGTATTTTATATTAGTCATAAGTTATAATCGGAAAACATCCTAGTACTGAAAACATGTGTTCAACCCTCTATGTGACAGTAATTACAGCTCGTAGATCAACATAAATAGGTAGTTATCTTTGTTCAGTCGGAGAGGAAACAGAGAATTCACATTTCAGACTGACCCGAAATGTGTCCGGCCCTATATTACTGGGCTCGGATAGGGCAGACTTCAAGCTGCAAAATCACATACGGTGTCAGACTGAATCCGGTGTTGGATTCTTTGAAAAACCGGGTCATAATGGTTTGTCGTCGGGCAACTTTGATTTCGGACAGAACAGACCCGACCACCATGATTTCATTCGTGGGTTTTAAACTTATTATTTATAAATATGGTTAACCTTGTATTATAGTCGACTGTTTAATGTTCATGTCTATGTAAGAGATAGATCAAAGGTTATTGATACAAAATGAGTAAAGATATTTCACGATCCGTTATTTATTTTTGATATCCAAATATCACACACATCCTGCTTACCTTGAAACCATACGTATAGTATTAAAATGTTGTATGGTCAATAAAGCTCTGAATATCAATAAGCATTTAATAGCGCAGTGCCACGCTTTAAGAACAGCTAAAAATTAAGCAGTTATTTAGTGAATCTAAAGACGTATCTACCATAAATAACTGAAGTAGTCCGCAAAATGTAAAATAAAGGTCTCGGTAAAGGTATAAGGTACCTACGAGTATTCTAATAAATCATAAGCAGAGTTGAACCCTTCTCGGCTAACTTACGTGTAATAATCGTGACAAATTCCGGTGAAACCGCAGTGTGCCATATTGCAGGCGTCTTCTCGTGCAGACTTCGAAGTTATTTCATAAGTTATGTTGAACCCGAACACGTCCAAAAAATGGTCCAATACCCTCAGGTGGTTTCCCTCCAAAACGTCAACCTCCAGAGTAATAACCAAGTAATTCTGATGCGATTCTACGAATGTCACCGTGTTCACGTTTTCCTCCGTCACCTCATGAATTACCTTGAACACAAATGTAAATATTTTTCAGACAGTAAATAAGTAATGGATTCTTGGCAAGAATATTATTTAATAACATTTGGTTCTGATTTATATAGGACGTCCGGGAAGCATATTGCATATGGATATTTGCGGAGAGGTACTTGGAAATAAAGTGAGTTATATCACCATAAAATTTGGCTTGCAATTTACTATTAATTACTGAGTTTATAGTATCTAATATACGGGTCACATTTCACGTTATTGCACATTAATTGGGCATTACCTATACAAATACTTAAAGATTACAATACATCTATATATGTAGGTACCAAATGTAGGTACCTATATATTTTCTTAGATTATAATCAAATATTCTGTTTTCCTTCTTTTGCAGACTGCCTTAGTGCCTACTACTTGTATTGCTGTTGAATGCTTATAATCAAACTGACATTGAAATTCATTTTCAAATTGTTTTATTTTACTTACGCTGATTCAAAAATAAAACCCCTCCTTATTCAAAACCGTGTTCATCTCGTGAAAATAAGACGAAAAATATTTATTAATATAGATCTGCAAATGTTGCGGTTTGTGTTAATTTTTCAGTCATATGGTGTAGAAAGTCGGAAAATATTTTATTTGCCTTCTCGAAGCTCGATTTACGAGCACAACCAACAAAATGGTCAATGATAGGAAAAACTACTGAAGACTCTTTCAATCATAAATTTGTTGGACATTATGAAAATTGCATCATAGTCTGAAAAATCTCGGAACAATTTGATGATATAAACAATACCTACTACTATTTGATGTGTCATGCACGTGAGCGGGGACATGAATGGTGCGGCTGGAAGGTGCTTGTGAATTCAGCACCCGGAGGGTTAGTCATTTGCGTATTCAGGTGTACGCTTGGGGAGTATTCGAATACACAATCATCTGAATTCCCCATATTCGTGTATATTCATCCACATTCGCATGAATTCACCACGTATTCGCGTATTCACCGTGTATTCCCTTGTATTCATGTGACCTTGGGCAATCCAATCACCATTATTCCCCCCAATTTTGTCAGTTTAGACCAGCAGACCAGCTCTGTAGTCATTTAGCATTAGCATTTAAAATGTCAGAGCACGAAAACATTATAATGAAATGATCTATTATTGATGCGGAATCTGCCTTTACTTGACGAAAATCCATAATCACTAATTTAAATGAGACAAGATTGTCTAGGTTTTCGTAAATTTATTATTAATTAAACATGACAACTGTTTCGCCTACACAGTGGCCTACAATTGTCATGTTTAATTAATAATAAATTTATGAAAACCTAGACAATCTTGTCTCATTTAAATTATTATAATGATCTCGCTAGTGTTTCTCATCTGAATTTTGATTGGTAAACAGCCAAATGATAAAACACAGATTTTTGTCAAAGACACAAACAAAGTTATTTTGACAAAAAAGAGTAGACTGTTACTATTGCAGAAAGCAAAATTCTTCATAAGTAGCAACAGACGGAAAGGCTGACGGGCAAGTTTATTAATTTATAATTTATTATTATTCTTTTTTTTTTGCAAGTAATATTGATATATTTTATCAACGATATTTTAATTTGTTGTACTACATTAATTCATTTGTAAACTACAATAAACGCTTATACAAGGTGGCCCACTGAAAAGAGTCAGTACGACACGGGCACGTCAATACAGTAAATTAGTGTAACGGCGAAATCAGAGCGCGAAATTTAAAACGCTATCCTAAGAGAATAGTTGGATAAAATTTTTCAATGCAATTTAAATGGAGCTCACGTGACCTTGCACTTCACATTCTATTTTTACCTTTCATCCTGATTTCTTAACATTAAATCAACATATGGTGATTACTATGAAGCTTTTTTTCGGTGTTTGTCTTATAAAAGCATTTATTTATGCAGTCATTTTGTTTAAAACTAAAATTCAACAAACTACTGCAATTTACGACGCAAGAATGTCGGTGATAAAACCGGCGCAGTAGATTGTTTAAGGCTGGGATATTCGAATACCCGAGAAGCGTTCTCCTAGCTTCTGAGACTGTGTTAATACAGACAGTCCAGCTCAAAAACTGTATTACTTATAGACATGAATTATGGTTTAAAAGAAATATGAGGGTTGGTAGAATACGCTCATAACTATTTTATTTGCCATATTTACACTGTTGTTTAAATAAACGAAGTTGAAAACAACTGGCAAATTTTAACGGAAATCTTAGCATTATTCACACACAAATTGTACATTCGGATTTTAGTTAACAGCCAAATAAAATATGTGAGCATACTCACCGATCTTTTAGCTTTATTTCAAGATTATATTTACCTAATTTCGTCATTTCAATTTTCTGCTGGACTGTCTGTACCAAGCGGTTGCTAAAGCTATGTCTATTTCTGTCTTACACGTGTACTACCGATCTCCTGTTCTGTCGTTGCGTATCCCACCCTTAAGCCACAAAGAAGTCGCTAACAACAATAATTTTTAACACTTTTTTGTCCGTTTTATACTTTTTAAATATAAATAAATTCTCAAACCCCTTATTAAATAAAGATTAAACAATAAATAACGCGAAGAAATAAACAACTTGACCTCAAACCGTGTGCAGCAAACGTCAAAATAATAATGGTCTGGTCTAACCAAGACATACGTTCTTTTCTAATAGGTACTGTGCTCCGTTTTAAAATATTTCTGAAAATAAGTTGTATTTTAAGTTGTTTTTGAAACTGTAACAGCTGGAAAGAGCAGTCTATATGTCACTTGCAGAATCCCTGTTAAGAAATGCACTGAATTTAAATAATCAGTGTTTAAAATCTATGTCCCATAAGAGTCCATGATAAGAATTTTGAAGTAGGAGAGAGCGCGAAACTAGTAATATAACCTAACTAATGGACTCTATTTTGGTTTTAAGCGGGACATCTGAATTCGATATTTTCATTGGCTATTATTTAAAGGGGCGGTACTATATTACAGTTTTGGTCAGTGTGAAAATACAAATTGTATGTTCAATAACAGATTGAGTGGTAAAATATGAGCAGTAAAAAAAGTGGAAACGAGGAGTAACATATCTTCAAATGAGTAGCTCAATAAATATTTGAATGAGTGAAAATTCATACGGGCAGTAAAATGAATAAAGGGGCAGTAACGCTTGTGCAGTCATGAAATCAGAATGGGGCTGTTAGAAATCGTGGGACAAGTAGTTCTATAAATATTTACACAGTACAAAATATGATTGGTCTGTTAAATGATACATACATATAATGTTTATTTAAGTTAGGCAGCGAAATAAAAAATAACAATTAACAATAATGTAGATATTAAGAAAAAAATTACATTTATTGCACCATTAAAATTATTCAATGCTAACGACTGAGACTTACAACGTTCCGCTCGCTTTGCTTCGCTCCACTTGACCTTAACCTGACAGATTTTTGGATAAAAGTGTCAGTTGTAAACGTTTATAATGTTATTCTCTTCAAAGGTGCGCATTTTTATGGGAATAATAGTTGAAAAAAATAATATAAATGCTAACGACTGACACTTTTTAATATAAAAGTCTGTCAGGTTAAGGTCAAGCGAGCAGAGCGTCGCAAGTCTCAGTCGTTAGCATCAAAATGATGCATTATTCGATGCAGCATAACAAAAATGCTTTGTGGTGCAATAGAAGACGCAAAGGAAGGAAGCAAAGTTAATATTTTTTTTACCTGTGAGGGGCTGAGTTCAGTATTTTAAACATTTCTATGAGAAAACGGGGAGGGATGCGTTGAATAAATTTAATGTTGCAATGCTAGTGTAATAGATCTAAGCACTCGCAACGCAGTGATAAGGTAATGAGCGAAACGACCTAATATTTATAGGCAAATCTTTTCAAATTGACCGCCCACGGTGTACTGTCGCGTAAGTTGCGCCCCTTTTAACAGAAGTGCGCCGCTCTTTTCAATGAAAATGACGTTCGACTTTGCCAAACGTCGAGAACTGGCGAACTACTTATTTAACTGCCCATTAATACATTATACTGCCCATTCAATCATTTTACAGCTCAAGTAATAATTGCACTGGACATTTATTTAATCTGCCGCTCGAGTACGTTTTGAACTGCCGTTGTAGGATTAAATAACCGACCAAATTCTTTTATATTGCTGGCCACGTTCTACTGCCACATTAAGTTAATTACCGCGAAAAAAGTTTAATACCGCCAGCGTGAATTTTTAACTGCCCGATGAAACTGCCTGGATGTTAAAACAACCGCCCAAATAATTACTTCCCATTTTCATTTATGTAACTTCAACCCCAAAGCGGGGGAAGACAGCACCCTGAAATATTTAAATGGAAGGTGAAACGCGAAAGGCCTTTCAATTCTCTTTGCAACAGTTTTTTATTTTTTAAAATTGGACCATGGTGACATGAAGGTGTGATAGTGTCATATAGCATAATTCCAAAAACATATTCTATTTCTGTACCTGCCAAATTAAAATTTCCATTCATAAAAAGCAATGCTGAAGTAAACCGCAGCGTTAGCAAAAATGTTTAACCTCAGCCGTGCGAACGCGGTATAGGGAGTCGCGTCTCGGGTCTGCTAGAAGGTGCAAGTGACACTTCCGCCCAGCCTACAAAATGTAAGTAATTTTAAATTTGTAACTAATTAATTTTGTCTTTGTTATTTTTGAATTTTAATTGTTGTGCTGCGTTTCCCGTTCTTTTTGTAAACGGTTAATATTTTATGTGTCCGGGTGGAGTTCATTTGCCCATGTAAGAAAGGTTGTCGCAAATACAAGTTTTTGATGAGATTAAAAAGGTAAATTGAGGACTGGACATTCGGCTTTTCTTTAGTAACTCCCTTTTAAAGATCCCGTACCAAGAGAAAAATTCCCCTAGCAAACCCAGATGCGACAATATTACTTGCGATGTGTCAATAAAATTGACCAAATGTTCAAAATAACCACCGCCAACCTCCATGCAGCAATAAAGATCTTGCTCAAATCGCTGTCCAACATTCTGCAATGTTTGTGGAGTAATTTGGCTACATTCCTCTATTTCTCGATTCTACTGATGTTGGTGAAGGCGCATCTTCTCGGTGGTTAGAGGT
Organism: Xestobium rufovillosum; assembly: GCA_963966045.1. Classification (NCBI taxonomy): domain Eukaryota; kingdom Metazoa; phylum Arthropoda; class Insecta; order Coleoptera; family Ptinidae; genus Xestobium; species Xestobium rufovillosum. The sequence goes on from OZ014504.1 coordinate 18,598,158, forward strand.
CCGATTGAAAAAATTAAAAAAACTCATTCAAAAATTTAAGGGTGCTGTCTTCCCCCGCTTTAGGGTTGAAGTTATATGAATGAAAATATCGAACTCAGATTTCTCCCTTAAAATCAAAACCGGCGAGTCTGAGCTTTTTTTGTAAAAATGGTAAATAATGGAACGAGTATAAAATCGCACTTACTGTTTTCAGTGGGCCACCCTGCATAAATATTTCCTTTGTGTTTCTGTCTTGTGGTTTGTGACTGTCTATCTAATATAGTAATTACTGCTCCTGTATTTATGTGAACTCTATCCAATATTCGTATGTATTCTCATTATATTCCCATGTGTTCGCAAGTACATAAGTACATAAATGAATCCTTCACTATATAAGTACGTACCTAGTCAGGTATTCAGCAGTATTCATAATGTACTTAACCATATTCCTGTGCGAAATGATTGACCCCTCGGCGTTACCAATTCCAAGGAATTTTCTCTTTTTGATGAATTTTTAGGAATAAAAGAAAAAGGGGGAATTTTCTTAAAAAAATGCAAAATGGAATAACAATTGCAGGTAGGTATTCAAATGCCAATCAACTGTTACACGCATTAACTAGTCACTACACATAACAATAATAATGGCTTAGTTTCCTCAGTTAGTACAAAATATACATAAAACAGATCACAAGAGAAGCAATTTACTTGAGGAAAAACACAGGATGATATTTCAAGGAGGCAGAAGTGTTGAAATACTTCTGCTTCTCAGTCTTCCGACACACCCTGAATTTTATAGAAATAAACAAGAGGATTATTTCAAAACTTAACGGTGGGATTTAGCAGCTGTTAGATAGTAACTCTGGACAAACGTCTATAAAGTGCTGCCACATATCGCTCAAAAGTTGGATTAGGATTATGCGAAATATAGGTAGTCACAATCTTTTATGATTGGTATTAGACGGAATACCTGCAGATTGGAATTTTCAAGGTTTAAGAAATGTCAGGTTTAGATATGCATCTCGGCTAAATGTAAACAAGATTGAGAAATTGCAACATGATTTTTATTCCAACACGCCGGCCGGTTCAACCAAGTTCCGTATCAAGACGTCCTTGGTCGAAAATGAATAACGAATAATTAACTTAGACAATCCTACTTTCTAATTACGATAAATATGTGTACAAATAGTAAGAAAGTTGTCGAGTTAATGACGGATTTTTCAATAATTTGAGGGAGATTTATTTAAAGCGAACGAAAAATATTACTATAAAAGTAGTGCGAGTCTCTAAGTTGATCCTTTATTGATAAATCTTTTCTTTATTTAACGCCCTATCTACTTTAATTTTAGAATGGTATTGGAATAAAAATGTGTCTACATGTCCCGTTCTAGTGCTCAAATTCCCCACCCTTAACCTAATGCAACTTAACCTAGATGAGAGCAAATTAAAAAAAGAACAAAACTACTATATACTTAATATAATAAGCAGCCAGAGAGAGACACAATTATCTATGTACCAGTCTGCAACTGTCGGAGGTATTTCAACAATTCAGTTCTAAATTGGGAGTCATTTAGACACTTGAATGCACTTGGTGTTCCGTTATAGAGGTAGCCAACACTGTAACTGAATGAGCACTTGTAAAATTAGGAATTATTGTGTGGTAGGTATTATGATAAACCCCTTATGCCTAATATTAATTTATTGTGCACGTCAGTGTGGTACGTATACTTCTTAACAAATAAGGGGGTTTTATCGTTATTACCTATGGCATGACGATACAATGATATACATAAAAATTTGAATTTATTGGTCATATGTATTTAACCATTCAATTTCCACTAACTTATGGGATATATGCTGATATTTTCGGACTCCGTATATACAGGGTGAGTCATTAAGGCGAAATCGGCCGATAACAAGAGTACAGTTCAAAATGGGAGAAACTTTTTCAAATAAAAGTTTTTCAAAAATAAGTGCTTAATGAGATAAAAATATTTTCAAATATGGCGGACTTCCGGTTATACCGGAAATGGACACTAACTATGTTATTTTAAATGGAACACCCTGTATTCGTTTGCATTTTTGGATTTCGCATGAAAAATAAATGTCAGTTTGTTAATCAAACATTGGGTCTAAGTCGAACCGCTATGGAGTTTTTTAATTTTTTTTGAAAATTTTGACGTTTGCAGTAGTTGGCGCCATTTTGAATATCTTCGAAACGAAAGCACTTAGAGGAATGCGGTTTCGACAGTTCGTCTCTGGAAGTAACAGCCTATTAGACACAAGTATAACATGGAATCATAACTTTTTAATTAAATGAAATTTATCCATGCCAATATTTACTAATTCAAACAGGAATAACTATTTTTTTTTAAATGGAATGCTACATTGGTTCTCAAATCATAAGACGCAACATTAAATTTCCTTTCTGACGATGTATGGTTGTTGGCATCTGTCACCAGCAGTTTTTAAGAAATTTGCGTTTTTCTGGAAATTTTAGATAATATCGTGTTATTGCGTTAACAATAGTTGGCGTTCAGCGATTTTGTTTTGTTTTGCCAACGAAATGTCATTTCTATTAAATTATTGTTAAATAAGAGTGCAATTTGAGTTCAATTAGTGAGTATTGATTTCAATTTTAATAAATATCACAATTAAGAAAACTGAAAATGTACACTCAAGAAGAATTAATTGCTATGGTGTATTCCTTGGGTGAAGCAGAAGGAAATTCGTTACTTGCCTCAAGAATGTATGCGCAACGTTTTCCCGAGCATAGACATCCAAATGTAACAGCAGCATTCGCAAAATTAAAAGAGAGGTTTGAACGAACTGGTTGTGTGGGATACGAGAAGAAAGAACGTGTAAAATCAGTGACACATGAGGAAAATCAAGTTTTAGTAGCTGCTACTGTTGTCTGAGATCCTCATTTAAGTACCAGAGAAATTAGTCGCGAGTTAGAAATAAGCCAAACTTCTGTATCTCGAATACTGCGCAAAAATAAATTTCACCCGTATCACGTTCAGTTGGTTCAGGAACTAGATCAAAATGACTTCAACAATCGGTTGCAGTTTTGTGAGTGGGCTTTACGTAAACTTCAGGAGCGAAATGACTTTTTCGATCATGTTCTCTTTACGGACGAAGCTTCGTTTCATAAGAACGGTTTTGTTTCAAGATACAACTGCCATTATTACAGTACTGACAATCCCCATTGGATAAGGCCATTGGATCATCAACATAGGTGGTCTTTGAATGTATGGGGTGGCATAATTGGACGACACGTAATTGGACCACATTTTTTCGATGGAAATTTGAACGGTAATAGCTACCTACAATTTTTACAAAACGATTTGCCAGAAATGTTAGACAATTTACCACTTGCTGCAATACAACAGATGTGGTATCAACAAGATGGAGCGCCTGCACATTACGGGAGGGATGTAAGGGAGCACTTGACTGCAGCATTTCCAAACACATGGAAGAGGAGGTCCGACACCTTGGCCAGCGCGATCTCCAGACCTAACAAAACTTGACTTTTTCTTGTGGGGGTACGTAAAGCAGTTAGTTTACAGGGAACTTCCAACTACTCGAGAAAATATGATGGAACGAGTTCGCGATGCATTTCAAAGTATCAATGAAGATATGTTGATAAATGTGAACAATTCTTTGTTGAAACGATTGCGTGTTTGTTATTGTGAGGATGGCGGTTATGTCGAACATTTAATCTAATTACATTAATTTATTTTTGTTGCTGTTATTATCTAATGATCTTTGAAGTTTTGGAAATAGTATAGAAGATTTGGAACGAACATTTTGTAAGACAAAACAAAACAATATCGCCAAACGTCAACCATTGTTAATGCATTAACATGATATTATTCAAAATTTCCAGAAAAACGCAAATTTCTTAAAAACTGCTGGTGACAGATACCAACAACCATACATCATCAGAAAGGAAATTTAATTTTGCGTCTTATGAGGTGAGAATCAATGTAGCATTCCATTAAAAAAAAAAGAGTTATTCCTGTTTGAATTAGTAAATATTGGCATGGATAAATTTCATATAATTAAAAAGTTATGATTCCATGTTATACTTGTGTGTGGTAGGCCGTTACTTCCAGAGACGAACTGTCGAAACCGCATTACTCTAAGTGCTTTCGTTTCGAAGATATTCAAAATGGCGCCAACTACTGCAAACGTCAAAATTTTCAAAAAAAATTAAGAAACTCCATAGCGGTTCGACTGAGACCCAATGTTTGATTAACAAACTGACATTTATTTTTCATAAAAAATCCAAAAATGCAAACGAATACAGGGTGTTACATTTAAAATAACATAGTTAGTGTCCATTTCCGGTATAACCGGAAGTCCGCCATATTTGAAAATATTTTTATCTCATTAAGCAGTTATTTTTGAAAAACTTTTATTTGAAAAAGTTTCTCCCATTTTGAACTGTACTCTTGTTATAGGCCGATTTCGCCTTAGTGACTCACCCTGTATATCGCAGACAAGAGTTTTGGATTCGTTGAATTTTATTCTTAGTGGCGACATCCAAAGAGGGGGCATATACAGGAGCACAATAAATAAACTGTGACAAAACCAAAGACTTGCATAACATGGACTTAGTTTTTATTATTTATATAATTCCTATGCGGATAAAAATAAGCTTCAAATTCAGGATTGCTCGGAAAATACAACCAGAAACGTGCTTAGAGTATCTAAAAGTATTGTCCATAGCCAACCCCAGGTTCCGAACTTCAGTAACGACAGGAATCTTGGCATCACTAATTTTCAAAACTATTTCATTACATTTATATTTTTAACATCATTTTGACACCCAAACATAACGACTTTAGATTTGTTAGCATTACTTTACTTTTACTTTTGGTCTCTGACAATATTTAGGTCGATGACAGATTGTCATCTTCACCTTTATTAACATGATATATGATATTTGTGGTGGTTAGCCCTTTTGATGGGTGACTTGAAAATGGAAGTTAAAAGGCGTCCGCGTCCTTTCGGAGAAGGAATCGCGGGCGCTTCGCCGTCGGGGCGAGATCGTCAATAGAATAGTCGAGAGCCCTTTTGACTAAAGGGTTCGAATGTGATACAGATTTATCAAAGATCTTGGCAGCAGTGGATTTTGCGAACTTGATGATGCTCGGAATTTCCAGATCGGAATGGAGCTGAGCGTTGCGTACGAACCAGGGGGCGTCGGTAATCGTGCGGAGGACTTTGCTTTGTATGATTTGGGGTTTCTTGAGGTGAGTAGCGGCTGCATACCCCCAACAAGAGATGCCATAGGTGATGGAAGGTCGAATGACGCTGGTGTAAAGAAGACGTTTGCACCTTAGGTTCAGGTTTGAATCCCTGAGCATGGGCAGAAGCCCTTTGATTGCCCCGAAACCGATGTGTTTGACGTGGTCTGTGTGGGCTGACCAAGTGAGTTTTTGATCGAACGTGAGACCTAGATATTTAGCTTCCTTTGTCCAAGGGACACGGAGATTATTGACGTAGACAGATAGTGGCGGAGGAGATCTGTTGTTAGCATTAAGAAACAAGGAATGTTGAGATGACACTCGAGCGATAGATAATAAATCATTATTTATGTGATCAATGGCGGTGAGAAAATCACTGTTGAAAAATGAACAATACAGCAATGCCATCGACATACATATGAACCTTAGAAAACTTAATGCATTTGGGAAAATGAGTTGTATATATTGAAAAAAGGAGTAGCCTAAGAATTGAACCCTGTGGAACTCCAGAATCAACACTTAAAGCTTGAGATACTTCATCGTTCAATTTGACACTTTGTTTTCGGTCTTGAAAGTAGTTATCTATAAGATTTGTAGAATCAGTGCCAAAACCTATAAAATGAAGAATACGCAATTGTCGAATATTCCCATATAGGCCAGGCAAATTAGGGTTTGAATCGGAACTAATTAACCTAAAGCTAATTTTATCAGGAAATGTAGTTAGTGGTATGTAATACCTTCTGTGAAAAATCCCCAAAAATCCAAGTGTCGGAAGACCCTGAAAATTGCTGAAAATGTTTATTATTAAGGAAATTTTAGGTTTCATTTTTATAACTTTATTTTGGTACACGCTTTGTTTATTTTTGTATACAGGCCGGTCAAATGTTAATGAGCAAAACCTCAGAAATTGATAGAACTCAAGAAAATCGTAGTAATGTTTTGAAAAATGCACAATTTCTAGGATACAGGGCATTTACCTAATAATTATTATTATTCTACAATTCGTTATCACTAAAACAGCAGTTTTGATAACATTGTTACATCACAATCCCCACCAGCAAGTTCTTGTGATTTGTCACTTTGTTAAATAATATGGAAGAATGTCATGAGATTGAATTCTGGCCACTATCTTTTAAATCAAGCAAAATATAAAAAAGTTATAAAAGTTGAGTAAGGAATCAAAGGTTCCAATCTATAGTCAATGGCGTGGTATGAAAAAGTGCGGGAAAAGTGAGGATCTAAATTGAAAAATGAAATTGTGTATAGGTTTATTAAGAAAATCCCCATTATTGTTTCGAGTGCTGTCGATTTCCGAAGCCTTATTCTTTAAATTTCGATGACACTGTATGTGGTGATAATATTAAATCTTTATCTTCTCAAATGCAATCAGCATCCTTGCTTGTGTAAAACATCACCTCATTGCACTGACCACATTGGATTGGATTGATTCGTGTACGACCCCTGGCAGGAACACACGCTTCCACAGCCTTCTTTGCAGTTGCAAAAGAGTGGCATTAGGGAAAAATCTGGTGCTCGTACCCATAAATTTCAACACATCAACTTTATAGCTTTACTATCCAGCACAAACACTTACCTCATGTCGTTATTTTTTTTATTCCACCATTATACTTAGTTTCAATTTATGGTCGACTGCAGAGGCCAGTTATTTCCACACTCTGTTTATAGAATATACTTGCTTCTTCAAAAAAAATTGGTTCTTTTGAAGGTTGCATACCAAGCAAATTTTCCGTTCTTATTAAAGGCGGACGTGGTATCGCATCCAGGCAGAGCATAAAATGCAAGTACTGATTCGACATATCCATTACAAAGTTGAGGTTTCACAATACCGGTGAATCGATGATCATTTCCCTTTTTTCGTTTGCGAAAGAATCAAACATCCATACTTGAAGATGATGAAGAAGGGCAAGTACATCAATGCCATCGCTTACTACAACAATTATTGTATTCTTAGGCCCGGTAATATTAATTGCAGTTTTCGCTATTACCGTACCTGTGCTTGAATTGCAGCAATGGCTGATTAATTTTGCGGATAAATATATCTTTTTTTGAATTATTCAAGAAAATTCAGATTGCTCTGGATAGTTGCAGTAGTCATAGTCAATAGATCAACAACAGCAGCTCTACCAAAGCCTCGTCGTATTTTTTCCTGCTATTTTGTAGTTTTTCATTGATAGTCATCGAACACGACAATAACAATTTGTCAGTAATGAGATTTTACATACGTTTCGTACCTAGAGCATATTTCAGAAAACTGGTAGGCGTTCGCAATACAATTACATATATGCAGCAGATTTCCTCCATCTTTCACATGTTTTAAATTCATTTTGCCAATAATTTCATGTATTGACTCACAAACTTTTAAGAGATAGGATTTATTTCAGAGCGCAGATTGTCGACCGATTTTCAAGGTCTTCCGACACTCGGATTTGTGGGGATTTTTTACAACACGTTTTACACATATCAAACAACATTTCCCCCAAAAATCAGCTTTAGGTTAATTAGTTCCGATTTCGAACTATTTTTGTCCTATTTTGCCTGGCCTAATAGCATGTAGAGGAAAGTTGCCTAATATGGGGTACTTTTTTTCAAATTGCTCCAAAATTGTTGTAACTATATTTTAAGGAGAATTTTCACTAGCAAACATTAAATTAGTTTGTCTTTGAGCATTATGTTATAAAACAGCCCAAAAACAATTAAAATGAGGGAGATGTGCAATAAATAAATTGTCACTTACTACCCCATATTAGGTTTATGCATGTCCTTAATATGGGGTACAGTGAGTTCGTAACAATATTTTGAAAAAATATTTTTATTATCAACTCAAAATAAACAAAACATTTTATTCCAATATAAAATATATAAACAAAATAACAAAAGAGAAACAAATAAGTTGTCAAAACTCCAAAAATTGTTTTGGGCAGTATTACTGAAAAATTGCTCTCTATTCCATGATTTGCGGTTATTGGGCATCTGGAAATAATAATATTTCCCATTATATACAGAAATACAAATGCTGATATTGCTATTCCATCGAATTAAAAAATTATTTCCTCATATATGGGGTACCCCAAATTAGGCACTCTGTTGCACCCCATATTAGGAACAAATGAATGTTTGGTTATATAGCATTTTCGCAGAAATTTTGCTGCGTTTTCTAAAATGTCACATATATGACAATAAACTGCGCAAAATTTACTATCGGATGCAAATGAACTAATTTAAAATACTTACTTTTAAGACTAAGTACACTCGCAGGAACAACGCGCTCACTAACGTTTCAGATGTATACAAACTTTTGAAGCCACCTGGTGGAGAAACGGTGAAAGTAGTAACACCGTTGGTCACATAGGAAAATAGCAAAATAAAGTCGATATTAATTAGCAATTAATTCAACAGGTGGCAAAATGGAATATGGCCAAAAACGCGGTACTATCGTCATATTAGGCGACTTTCCTCTATTATTTTTCATTCAACAGTTTCAGTATTCAAACAGTAAAACAGTGGGCCTTCTACTTCAAATAGAAGCAGTATAACATCTTCGCCAAACTTCCCTTAATTTTTTAAATGTTTGAACACAACAAATTTGAAAACAGTTCTTGACTAGGAACTGCGCTAAAAATGTGGCGGCAAGAACTGGGACTCGAAATCAGGTTTCTCACTTTCCACAAACCCCCTGTAATCTTTACAGGTTCGCTTCTTTTGAATTTGTTTAAATCTTTTAATAATTGATACCGAACAGTATCAATCCCTCAATTATCTAAATTATCTATATTACGTGCACTTCAGAAGGTAGTGGAGCAAGTGCTGCGTCTCAAGGCGCCTACTATTACCCAAGGTTTTATCCCAGGTACTCATTTGCTTAGGATGAGTCGACTCAGAGGAGGAAAAACGGTCATATATATACTGACTGCGGACGCTGGGGATTGAACCCGCGCCCGCTGAGTTTGTAGTCAAGGAGGGAACAGACTGAATCACACGCCACGCCATGGCATAGCACGATACGTCCCGGTACGATACTTGAGAGGCAGGTAGAAACAGACTGAATCACATACCACGGCACAAGTGGAATCTGTGAACAAGTTAGATGGCGCGAGATGTCTCTGAAAAACAAGATACCTCTTGTAATACAAAATCCAGACACACTCACACACACCCATACACACTATGAATTCTTAAAAAGTTAACCCCACACGCCAAAAGACAGTGACACAGTAATTAAACTCGACACGTGTTTCGCTGACAACGTTGGTATCCTTAGAAGCTGAAGATTAATCTTAATAATATTTTCATGACAGTTCTATACGTTTCAGGTCTATCCTACTGGTTGATTCCTAAGTCAATTTACAAAAAATGTATGCATTCTTCTGTTATTATTATAATTTTATTATTATAAGAATTTCTCAATTGCCTACAAATGATTTACTCTGTTGCATCAATAATTTTCATAAATTCTACATTCCCTAACCCTAAACTCTAGTTTGTGAAATTAAGACATTTATATTTAAGGCCCTAAAAACCGGGCAAATAGAAATCCTGCTGAATTTTTAATATTGCAGAATATCTAACGCATAGGTAAGTACACAAATTTAAAGCTCCTATTTTTTTTATTCATTCGGTAATCGGTAACACGTATGTTCTTATTATGTACGAGATACGTTATTTTTGGTTAACAGATTTCAAAAATACTAGTGCTGTGCTTACCTTTCCCGCTAAATTAAAGCTTCTGTCATACACCGAATACTCTGTAAACTTCACCCCTTCAAACAAGAACAACTGAGTGAGGTAAACCACTATGGACGTGTGCGGATTCTCCTGAACCTGGGCATCAATGACCCACTCGCATTTGGTGGGCACTGGAAACTCGTGGGGATAGTTTGGGGTTTGTAAAATTCCACGAGCTGCTGTGTGTATACCGCCACAGCGGGGTGGAGTGCAATCGCATGCCGGTAGCAGAACTAGCAATAAATTTAAAAGCTGCCACCGGATAGTCATGCTCGAGATTAAATGGGGTCCATCTCGGAGTCTCTTTATGGAGGTGTTCTTGCTGGGGTTGAGTCTGAAAAGAAAAAGTTTTTTAAAAAGAGAAATTTATAGCTGATGAAATTTATAAAGTGAAAAAGTGTGATATTTCTTATGTAAAACAGGGTGAATCTAATTTTAATACAACACGTATCTAATTTTCTCGGAGTTGCGAAGTCTTAACACAATCAAGTTCCTCTACATCCTTTACAAAGTTGAAATGCGAACATGAAATCACTACATGGGAGTTTATAATTGGATGAGCCAACGTGTTTCCTCTACATACCTGCACGATGTTCACACAAAATTGGTTTGAAGATAGTAAACTTAAAATTAAATTTTCAATCACTTCTCGTAAAACTAAGCGTTTATACTGGAATAATTCTTGGTAAACTGATGTAACTAAAATAACAGGCTTTCTACCAATTTTTCAAAAATATTTTGTTCTGATTTCATGCATTGAACTGAAATGATTTCAATTTTTTGTGAAATGCTGGCATATCATATAATTAAAACACTGGATAAATCGACGTTTCGCCCCCGTTCGGGGGCTTTATCAAGATTTATTGGTATAAATATAAAACATAAATTTGTCAGTAAAAATTTCTGACAAGAACAGAATTTTTCTCAAACAATAAAAATTATTTATGTAGGTAACTATGATGTAAATATAAAAACAATTTTAGCGCTTTTGATTTTGAATACAATTGAAATTATGAAAGAGAAAAATGTTTATGTATTTAATTTAACAATAATAATAGTAAGTAGCAGAAAGAATGATTTATTTTATTATATTACAGTAAATTTGACTTAATTTGTATATCAGTTCTATCATTAATAGAGTTTTGTTCTTTTTTATATAGATCATTTCTAAAAATAGTCGAGATTTTAAATTTTTTTCTTGTTCTAAAATTTTGGTGTCGTTAACTTCAAAGGTATGATTGCTGTCTTTCATGTGTTTACTAATTGCTGAATTACTGTTTCTGTATTTGTGTTGTTTTAGTCTGGTTTCTAAATGATTTTTAGATTGGCCAATATATGTTTTTTCACAGTCTTTACATTTAATTTTGTATACAGTATGAGTTTTCATCAATTTAGGAACGGGTGTTTTTAAATTAGAATACAAAAATTTTAAGTTATTATAATTTTGGTGCGATACTTGTAAGTTGTGTTTTACTAATAATTTATTAATATTTTGTGACATGCCTTTAATATATGGTAACGAAATGTAATTTTTATTTTCTTTCGGTTTTTTACTATCGGTATTATTATTGTAAAATTGATGGGTTCTATTTTTTATAATTTTCATAATGAAATTTTTAGGATAATTATTTTTTATTAAACAATTTAACACTTTTTCTATTGCGGATTTTCTAAATTGTGGGCTGGAGAGTTTAATCGCACGGTCAGCTAGACACATAACAATACTCTTTTTGTGGGAAGTGGGTTGTTCAGAATTAAAACAAATATAACGGCCAGACCAAGTTGGTTTAGTGTACCATTCAGTTTCTATTGAATTTTTCATTTTATATAAAGTTAAATCTAAAAAAATTATTTGATTTTTTGTTGAAATTTCAATAGCGAATTGTAATTTAGGATGATAGTTATTAAATTTATTAAGAATTTCGTTATATTTTTCTGGAGGAACAGCAGTTAAACAATCATCCACATATCTAACAAAAAATGGTAAATTGAAAGATAATTTAGGAATAACTGTTGTCTCTAAATCTTCTAAAACTAACTGAGCAATGGGGCTAGAAATTGGGGAGCCCATGGCACAGCCATTTGTTTGTTTGTATATTGAATCTTTAAATTTAAAGTACCTACGTAGATGTTAGAGTAAGTTCAATTGCAGTGATGAAATTATTTAGAGTGAGAGATGTGTAAGGTTCGATTCTATTCCAATTTTTTTTAACAGTGGAAATTGCAAGATCTAATGGTATATTTGTGTAAAGTGAAACTACATCTAGGGAAATTAAATTGAAGTTTTCAGGGATATAGAAATTTTTAGTTTTTTCTTTAAAAGACCAGGAGTCTTTGATATAAAATTCATTTTGCCCTATGATGCTAGAAAGAATGTTAGCTAAAAATTTTGATAACTTATAAAATGGGCTTTGAATGCAAGAAACAATTGGTCTGAGAGGAATATTAGTTTTATGTAATTTTGGTAAGCCATATATCCGTGGAGGTAGAGAATTTTGAATTTTAAGTTTGCTACTAAGTTTTGGAAGAATGTTACCTTCATCAAGTAATTTAGAAACAAAATTATTATTTTTGTTTTGTAAGTTGATAGTAGGATCTTTAGGGATAATTGAATATGTTGATCTATCATTTAATAGTTCATAAAGTTTATTTTCGTAATCTATGGAGTTCATTATTACTGTCTTATTGCTTTTATCAGGTTTTAATACAATTATTTGTGGGTTATTTTTGAGGAAGGTTTTTGTAGTTTTAATGTTATTTAAAATTTCTTTTTCTTTTTTATTTGTTTTTGAATTAGAATTAGTGTATTTTTTAATAATAATATATTCTTAAGGCATTTAATTTAAATGTGGAAAAGAGATAAACACCTACATAAAGAGGTGAAATTCACAATAATAAAATAAATAAATAAAACCGGCTGTTTCAATATGACCAAAGTTAACCAAAATCAGAAACCCTTATACGACGGAATCGCCTGTTCCCATTTGCACATTCAGTTACCAAAGACTTTAGCAAGAAAAAGGTCTTGAACAAAATCTTGTGCCTATAGATTCACTTGCTAGAGTCTAATATGCTTACAAAATCTTAGTGTTTATTAACACTAAAATATTTAAACTTTGTTGTATCTATTTTTTAATGTAAATATAAGTAGGTACAAGCCAGGAAGCAGAAGCATTTCTGAACGTGTAGGCCATCTGGTCGTACAGTTTAGTATAGTGCGAACAGTAGAAGGGTGTAGAAATGTCTGTTCTTTGTAAAAAGCTACTTCAAAACTGCAATTGGCGTGGAGTACAACATTAAGGCTAATCTGTGCGACAACGAAGACCTATTAGAAATGTTGATAAAAGACTTTGCTGAAGAGAATAAAATATTTCCAAATGTGGTCCGTGTTACAAAGCATTCAAGGCACACAATATTATAATATCGAATGAATGTTGCAACAAAGCATAACTAAACGCCTTATGGATCCAACAAACTTATATTTGGCGTTAATTATTTTGTTCCGCTGAATCGAAAAAAAGATCACAGCGCCTAAGAAAAAAGAAGCATATGAAAATACTTCACACGCGTCAATGAACCGAAGGAAAGTTGAGAGAGGGTACAGAGAGCGCGCGCTGAGACATGGGAGGAGCCGAGTCTACGAACGGTCGTTCACGAAGGATGACGGAAGAAATAATAAAACCCCACGTCAACCGGAGATGAAAAGCATTCTCATACCAGACATTTCCCGATTAACTTTATAAACTATTGAGAGTACCTGTCCTGCGTTGCGTGGCGTGATTTACTGTTGTACACTAAGTAAGTGCCGGTATTTAATTATTGTTGCCGTGAGGCCATCAATTATTAAATATACGATAATTTATCCGGTGTAGAGGTATAATAGGCTGGTTAAGGCTTGTTCTGAAATTCTATGGGGGTCGTGGATGTTCTAACCAAGAACTCGCACAAGTTGAATTAATTTTGTTGCGGTGCGAATAGCGCATCTCCATTCAGCCGATGCAGTGAACGATTTAACATCCCGTCCGTTTGAGTTTCAGAGCGATTATAAAACTGCTTACGTAGAAATTAATGGCCATCCTATTAAGGGATCGCCGTGAGTGGCTCAAATGTATACTCCCGATCTACACACCGTCTGGATTGCACATCCGTGCGGCGACATAAATCCAGACACCGAGTACACAGTTTAAACCATCCTACAGGACGACTTGCGGTTACCAGAATAGCGCCACGGAGAGAATCGCTTGCAAAACCTGGTCCCAAACCCAGTACTCGTTTGCTATTCGCTCACGTGACTAATTACTGACTAGACTTTACCGCAAGGAGCTAAATTTTAATTTCCTGTAAATATTTTGTATACTACCGTTTTTACCCGTTGATTGCATAGTTAAATTAATAGAATCATATTTATTTGTTTTTCGTGTTTATTATTTTCTCCCTATAGCATTAGATATATAAATGGAGCAATAGAGAACCCAGCCTTTCTTCGACTGAAGCGAAGGGCATATACCCGTATATCGACGAATAAGTTTTCCATCCGACCGATCGACATGCAAAAATTCGATCGTTAAAAAGCTAACGACACGAAATAGTTTGGTATTCAGTGTGTTCCAGGACGCACGGGGGAAAGTTCGTTGCAATGTGTAAAATGCACTGCCTGCAGAGAAATGTATTGAAAAGAAGTGTTGGTGATTGGAAAAGCAGGTAAGTAAAAGTGCGCCAGTTTTCAAACTTTCTCGGCACTAATTTCATACCTAATAATGTGCCTATGCCGCAAAAGTTTTGATTCGCGTGAATTACGAGAATTTGCAACCCACAAACATGCCTGTATACGGTAAATTTCAATAGTCGGCCCAAAATTTATTATTAGAGACCGGATTCTAGGTAAAATGCCTTTTGGCCTAGAATTAAGGCACATGAACGAAAGTTGTATATATGCATGATTCGCGTAAAAATAAGGGTTTTTACAAATTTTTTTTAGGTCCTAAAGTCCTAAATTGACTGTTGTTGACCTAAATTGACTAGATGTGTCCTAAATATAAATATTTTCCTACTTAGCGTCTTATTTTTCCACTTTACCGCGTTTGAAAAAAAAATTAAATGAATGTTCAATTTTCTTCATACGTCCGTGACTATTCTGACAGTTCAGTAACGTATTTAGTTGGTTGGTGCCTACATCGAGTTTTTTCTCATAAGTTTGCAGCAGTAATACGCAGTGAAACGTAAATGTGACTGAAATTGTGTTAATTTTGTGCATTTTAACTATTTTTCTCATGATATCACAGTGAGAAAATTGAAAAAATCCGTATGTAGGATTCAATTCCAACCTTCTGACTATGCACTAGAAAAATTTAACATTTCTAACTTCAAGAATGGCTTAATAATAATGTATTACATTAGAAGGGCTGTTTTTCACGTAAAACCGAGCGGTATAACCTCCTCTTAAATAAAGTTGCAATAAATTAAAACTTTTAATTTTTTACCCATGTGAATTTTTTCAGTTTGTTACTCTGTGCAATTACAAAAATGCCAAAGAATGCTTTTTTATTTTGCAGTTATACAGAGTGTCCCAGAACAACGGGGCAATATTTCTGGAGCATACAGTTTGGGTCAAAATAACACTTAAAGTATGTAGAATTTTTTTTCTAGGACGCACCCCTTCGAAGCTATTCGCTCTTAAAGGTAAAGTCCTGTAGAAAGTTTTTTGCTGGTAACTTTCAAACTACTGTATCGAATGTTATAAAATTTAGACTGTAGACACAGTAAGAAAGTATCTGTGATCGAGTGTCATGACATCTTCCGTATCTTGTCTAGGAAGCCGGGGGTGGAGCACCCCTAATGCTTTTCACCCTTTAACTTTTACGTTGATGCTTTAAGCGAATTTGCAATGACATTTTTAAATACCTTAAACAATTGTCTCAAAAAGGTACTCCTTTTTGAAACCGTTAAAATGGCCCGTTTCCGAGAAAAAGTATACAAAGATGTGGTTTATCACTTTTACTATACAAGCCAGGCTATGAAATATGAACTGCTACATGAAACAAATGTGAGAAAATTAAATGAAAATGTAGGAACACTTGGTTTTGAAAACATAATAGCCGAGATAATAGCGGCTACAATAAATTTTCGAAGTGAGCACCTTGTAGACACATACCTACATTTTTGTGTAGTAAAAATGATAAACCATGTCTTTGTATAATTTTTTTCTCGGAAACGGGCCATTTTAACGGTTTCAAAAAAGAGTACCTTTTTTGAGACAATTGTTTAAGGAATTTAAAAATGTGATTGCAAATTCGCTAAAAGCATCAACGCAAAAGTAAAGGGGTAAAAAGCATTAGGGGTGTTCCACCCCCGGCTTCCTAGACAAGATACGGTAGAATGTCATGTCACTCGATCACAGATACTTTCTAACTATGTCTACAGTCCGAATTTTATAACATTCGATACAGTATAGTTTGAAAGTTACCAGCAAAAAACCTTCTTCAGGACTTGACATTTAAGGGTGAATAACTTCGAAGGGGTGCGTCCTAGAAAAAAAATATACATACTTTAATTTGTTCAAATATTGCATGTTTTGAATGTATATGGAAAACCGCAGACCAACTGGTTTCGTCCTTCTGGGACTCATCAGTACGGTGCTTTCCCCTACACACTCAAACCATGCAATTTAATCTTGCTATATATGCTGCCGCGCTCTGGACAGATATCAGCAAGTGACAACTACTTTGAGTAATTATCTGGTATTAATAGTGGTACTGGACCGTTCGAACAACTACTCCTCGGGCAAATACCCCGCCAGGCATTGAATTATAGAACTAAATCCAGATATTTTGTACTACGAGACGTTTCAGACTGCTACCCCATCTAAGATGGCTTTGAAACAATCCTAATTTGTCTCCATGTACGTACGTGCTTTTAAGCAGGTCTTTGTTCAAATATTGCATGTTTTGAATGTGTATGGAAAACCGCAGACCAACTGGTTTCGTCCTTCTGGGACTCATCAGTACGGTGCTTTCCCCTACACACTCAAACCATGCAATTTAATCTTGCTATATATGCTGCCGCGCTCTGGACAGATATCAGCAAGTGACAACTACTTTGAGTAATTATCTGGTATTAATAGTGGTACTGGACCGTTCGAACAACTACTCCTCGGGCAAATACCCCGCCAGGCATTGAATTATAGAACTAAATCCAGATTTTTTGTACTACGAGACGTTTCAGACTGCTACCCCATCTAAGACGGCTTTGAAACAATCCTAATTTGTCTTCATGTACGTACGTGCTTTTAAGCAGGTCTTTGTTCAAATATTGCATGTTTTGAATGTGTATGGAAAACCGCAGACCAACTGGTCTGAAACGTCTCGTAGTACAAAAAAATCTGGATTTAGTTCTATAATTCAATGCCTGGCGGGGTATTTGCCCGAGGAGTAGTTGTTCGAACGGTCCAGTACCACTATTAATACCAGATAATTACTCAAAGTAGTTGTCACTTGCTGATATCTGTCCAGAGCGCGGCAGCATATATAGCAAGATTAAATTGCATGGTTTGAGTGTGTAGGGGAAAGCACCGTACTGATGAGTCCCAGAAGGACGAAACCAGTTGGTCTGCGGTTTTCCATACACATTCAAAACATGCAATATTTGAACAAAGACCTGCTTAAAAGCACGTACGTACATGGAGACAAATTAGGATTGTTTCAAAGCCATCTTAGATGGGGTAGCAGTCTGAAACGTCTCGTAGTACAAAAAATCTGGATTTAGTTCTATAATTCAATGCCTGGCGGGGTATTTGCCCGAGGAGTAGTTGTTCGAACGGTCCAGTACCACTATTAATACCAGATAATTACTCAAAGTAGTTGTCACTTGCTGATATCTGTCCAGAGCGCGGCAGCATATATAGCAAGATTAAATTGCATGGTTTGAGTGTGTAGGGGAAAGCACCGTACTGATGAGTCCCAGAAGGACGAAACCAGTTGGTCTGCGGTTTTCCATACACATTCAAAACATGCAATATTTGAGCAAAGACCTGCTTAAAAGCACGTACGTACATGGAGACAAATTAGGATTGTTTCAAAGCCATCTTAGTTGGGGTAGCAGTCTGAAACGTCTCGTAGTACAAAAAAAAAATCTGGATTTAGTTCTATAATTCAATGGCTGGCGGGGTATTTGCCCGAGGAGTAGTTGTTCGAACGGTCCAGTACCACTATTAATACCAGATAATTACTCAAAGTAGTTGTCACTTGCTGATATCTGTCCAGAGCGCGGCAGCATATATAGCAAGATTAAATTGCATGGTTTGAGTGTGTAGGGGAACGCACCGTACTGATGAGTCCCAGAAGGACGAAACCAGTTGGTCTGCAGTTTTCCATACACATTCAAAACATGCAATATTTGAACAAAGACCTGCTTAAAAGCACGTACGTACATGGAGACAAATTAGGATTGTTTCAAAGCCATCTTAGATGGGGTAGCAGTCTGAAACGTCTCGTAGTACAAAAAATCTGGATTTAGTTCTATAATTCAATGCCTGGCGGGGTATTTGCCCGAGGAGTAGTTGTTCGAACGGTCCAGTACCACTATTAATACCAGATAATTACTCAAAGTAGTTGTCACTTGCTGATATCTGTCCAGAGCGCGGCAGCATATATAGCAAGATTAAATTGCATGGTTTGAGTGTGTAGGGGAAAGCACCGTACTGATGAGTCCCAGAAGGACGAAACCAGTTGGTCTGCGGTTTTCCATACACATTCAAAACATGCAATATTTGAACAAAGACCTGCTTAAAGGCACGTACGTACATGGAGACAAATTAGGATTGTTTCAAAGCCATCTTAGATGGGGTAGCAGTCTGAAACGTCTCGTAGTACAAAAAATCTGGATTTAGTTCTATAATTCAATGCCTGGCGGGGTATTTGCCCGAGGAGTAGTTGTTCGAACGGTCCAGTACCACTATTAATACTTTAATTGTTATTTTGGCCCAAACTATATGCTCCAGAAATATTGGCCCGTTGTTCTGGGACACCTGCATTGTTGATTACTTTTTATTTTAGTTTCCAGCTGTGTAAATTTTACTTTGTTGAAGTTTTGTCATTTTCTCATTTGTTTGTTGCAAATAATAATAAAACAATTCATTAAAATATGTTTTTCTTTGCGTCCTAACTTAGGATGTGTCCTATTTTTGTGACCTATTTTTCATGTTTCAGGACCTATTTTAGGATCCTATTTTGCAACTTTTAAGGTCCTAAAAATCCGGTCTCTATTTATTATCATTATCCATATTATTTTTTTAATAACGTGTCACCGGTCGACGGTTTGAATTTGAAATCGTTTCAAACACACACACTATGCAATCTGTCGTATACCAAGGCATGTAAATTCTCGTAATTCACGTGAATTTTCCTATATCATCCAATAAAGCGATCACTGATGACGCCATATTTTCCTTGGAAATAGTCTGTGCCATAACACAAACTGTATCTATACAAGGGGAATGTTATTTCCCCAACTGACAACCGAAACGTACTCAAATCTTCACGACAGGTTGATGTTTATATCGTTTGAATATGTGGGCAAAATACTAAGCAACTTGTTACACCGATTGTCTGTCAAATCTGCAGTACAACTTGTACAACCAATTGCATATTGTGTGGGCCCCTTTTGATGATAAAATATTGCGGTTAAAATCTGGATGTGGTTACAATTTTTTTAGTTATACATGTTTAGATTCCAGTAGCTTTATTTATATTTAACTTACGACGTTTAATACGATAGAGTGCAAAAGATGATCATGCATCTTGCAAAAACTTCAGAACTAACTATACAGGGTGATTCAGAACGGGCATTCCAAATTAAAATGGGTGCTAGAGGAACTCCAAATAAGACGAAAAGTTTATATGAACATATATTCTAAAACCTAAAGTGACTAGGTACTAGCAAAGATACAGGGTGTAAAAGTTTTAATATCTTTACATATTTTTTTATTATCTTAGTAACTAGGGAAGTTATTGAGTTGAAATTAAAGGTGTCGTTTTCATTTGCCAAGTTTAAATTTTCCAAAAAAAATTGCTAGCCCCATCGGTAGCGTTGCTACGAAGTAGGCCGTTTATTTATTTCCCCAATCCAATGTTACGCCATTGCCGAATGCAAGTGATATTAATGTATTTGAAATCTATGTTCAATTTGGGAAGAAATTGGTATCTTCAAAATTTTTCGTAAAATGCTTAATTTTTGAACGAAATAGCTTTTTGTGAAATCGTGCACATGCACTGAAATTTTCCATAATGCAATAATGGCTTCACCGATATGCAAGGAAAGTGAAAATTGAAAAAAAATACTTTATTAAAAATAACACTAACAAAACTAAAAAGAAGGATGAGAAAACACATCAATTATTACATTACGATATTTAAAAAAATATTAAAACTTACACCCTGCATTTTTGTTAGTAGTCACTTTAGAACATATGTTATATAAACTTTTCGTCTTATTTGGAGTTCCTCTAACATCCATTTTAATTTGGAACACCCGTTCTGAATCACCCTGCATTTGCATCTAGTGACATCTCAGAAATTTGTCAAAAGTAACGTTTAAAAACCAAGCCATTGGTGAGGTGCATTAGTTATTCAGTCTACGGTGTAACTAAGGATGTTTTATAACTATAATGTTGCATTTATCTACTAAACGGAGCCAACTTATAGTTGGAACGTCTACGCAGAGTTAAATTAAAGAGTGAAACTTTTATTTGGAAGGAATGGAGCTCTCAGAAATGGGTCATGCATAAGATGAATGTAAAATTCAATAAATAGAATTCATTTATTATTATTTATTACCTATTAAGCAAGGATATAAAATTAAAAAAGGACGTCAACTTATAAATTTTGATACTCTTCAAACTTTGGCTGTATAAAGACAAGAGTAATTTAGAATTCCAGCAATCTAGAATAATTTTTTATTTTACATTGCTGCCATATGTATTTTTTACAATCATAAGTTACTGAAGAAATGTTTAAAATGCACTTTTGAGACTCAAAAACAACATTTACGGAAAAATAGTCTTCACAATTCTTCTTTATTCTAATTTGTAGATATTTTTGTCAACATAATACTGAATCAAAACACTTATTAAAAGAGATCGTTTTAAATTTTAGTTATAACACGTCATCGCGTGACGCCATCTTTACGCGAACATAATTTAACATTCTTTAGGTGACAGGATCTCGTTTGATTTCGTATAGCGTGGTTTGTGTACAAATGCGTATAAATTGTGTATAAAATCTGGATATTTCTTGCTACGTTTATTGAATGCTGACCTTTGCTAACCTATCATCACCATAACCTGAGCTCAACTGACCCGACCAGACAGCTTATTGAGAGTGAATGTATTGAGCATTTAGTACTCTTTTACAGAGCATATAGGTAATTTGTGGCTATTGTAACGAGTGACCATTTTATGCATTTTCTTTAATGCAGTTTGTTCTTTCCTCTAAATTTCGTATTCTTAAGTTATCTACTATTTGTGGTTTGTGAATGCATCACTTGCTTTGTCCGCTTGATCCAAGTTTGGAGCTTCTTAATTGTTTACATAACCTAACAATGTTGTTTCTAAGTAATAGCTTTGACAACCGCATCGATAATTGGGACCCCATTGATAAACGACGAAGTACTACCAATATAAACCGCTTTACAACCCTGTAACTCCTAAGCTTCTTAGTTACAATTAGTTTAGTTCCCCTGGCATTCTTTAGATCATCAGTATTTGAACATTATTTTCTGCAGTCAATTATGAAAAATTTCTCCTGCTTTTGTGGGTACACTAGGTATTATTATTTTTCCTAACAGCAATGGTGGTAAAGGTGGCAATCGATAGATTATTTTTTTGCATACCTATGAGGATCCACACAGTAGATGGATCAAGAACTTTGACGTAAATTCACTATGAATTCTTAATAAGTTAACCCCACATTAATCTGATTAATCTTCAACTCCTGAAAATGCTGACGTTGTCAGCGAAACACGTGTCGAGTTTAATTACTGTGTCACTGTCTTTTGGCGTGTGGGGTTAACTTATTAAGAATTCATACCTATGAGGATGTCAAAAACTCTGCAACTTTCTAATTAATCAAAATATTAAAAGCAAGAATTAATTAATAGTTTTCAAACAAAAATATTAGAAATTTATCAGAATCTGATTATCCATGACAATTTAATTTATTCTAAATAAAGACCAAAAGACGTCTTTAATTCTTATGGATTTTCTAATTCGTCTGAACTTAGGTATTTTCTGTAAAATTCAATAACAGGTCTATTCCTTTGGTAACAACAATAAATAATTTAGTTAAGAAATATTTTTGTTCATTTTGAAACCAAAATTTTAAATTTACGATAAAAATAATGTTGACAGTTCAGAATCAAAGACGTTCTTGTTTAGAATAAATTAAGTTGTCATGGATAATCTGATAAATTTCTGCGTTTTGGTTTTAGTTTGAAAATTATTAATGTAATTTTGCTTTTAATGCTTCAATAAATTGGAAAGTTGTAAAGTTTTTGATGTCCTCATACGCAGAAAAAAATAATCTTTCAAATACTACCTTTACCGCCATTGTAAAACTATACATGGGGAGCAGGAATCTACAAAAACGTAATTACCCATGTCATTTCCCCATGAACACACGGAAGTTTGTATATTTGCAGCAGGCTAAATCTCTGGAGATACTATGATGCATATTTATAAAATATTTCTGTTTTATGAGGAAGATATTTTACGCCCCTATAAGCTCTATAAAAAAACGAGTAGATGAATTATTTTCCAATAACCATTTGTGAAATAAAGGAAAGTGTTTGGATCGAAAAGTAAATGGCGCTCCTGAATATATTTTCACTTCAATTTATGCCTGACATTTCTATCACCTTTTTCACATTCGTTCGACATTCTAATCGACAACGCTTGAAGGAGGCAACTTGAGGTCTGCGTAGTTTTCAGGATCCAGTTCCTTCAGGAACAAGTTTGTGTGAAGTTTGTGATTACAGAAATCGGACGATTATGTAAATGGTGCGTTTAACGTAACGAACCAGCTGACACAGTTAAAATGTAAAGATGCGGCATCTTCACTTAGCATGAAAATCATTATCGCATTCTGAAGAAATTTCATAGTAACTTCTCCTGCTATTTGCTATTTAAATTTTATTGATTAGTTAAGGTACCGATACATATTATTTATTTTTTTATTAGTTCCTAAAGTACAATGACTTACCAACCGAATACATACGACATCGAACACATGACTGATTCTGATATAATATTCCTTATGAACTGATGAATGAACACAATATTGTTCGTTTGTTGAATCACCGTTAATTGGCAGTGAATATATTTAATTCAATTACTATTAGTTCGAATAATGGTAAATGTTATAACAACATTATAGGAAATAAACTACAAGTGGGTCATTCTCGATGGCCTTTAAATGGGGAACTATCTTGTTAATGGAGTTACACAAAATTGGCACTGAGAGTTCAATATGTTACCAAACTTTTGACCTTACATAACCACACTGCATACGCGAGAAATGTTGTCGCAAATTTAATATAAACAAAATAATGTAAAATGTGCAAAAGTATTCTAAACGTACTATAAATTCCAAAAGTGGTGTTCCAGTTTGCGACGCGAATCGTTTATGCTGGACGTTGCTATGTTTTCGTCAGCCCCGCCCCCCATAGACGATGTGATTTTTCGTTCGCTCGTTTTGGCAAATATTATATTCGTCAAATAAAATTATAGTCTTTTCATAACTGGTTACGTAAATAACTATTTTTGCTGCCCTTTGTTTACTAGTGCAAGGCTAACACGTTTGTTGTCATTCAAAATTAAAATCGTTTAGATCCGTCTTCAAAACTTTAATTGGCGAACAGTTGCTAAGGTTTTTTACCTCAGAATGTAATAGGGAGGTTCGGAGAAAAATAAGATCTCTATTTTTGGCATGAAAATGACAGAAAATTGTTATTGTAATTGATTTACGGCGAAATTTTTTTTCTAAAAAAATTTTTTGCGACATAATAAGCGAAAGAAATTAGCTTATCACGCCCACATGCTAGTTCGCTTTGTTATTGGTTTGACGTCAGAGATTCTATTGAAGTGCCCGTGAAGCGGCACCTATCTCATAACATACTTATTGGGACTATTTCGAGCGTGAATTTTTAAAGTAAGGTGTCAAGGAAACATAAAACAAAGACAACATAATCGATATAATGATGCAACAAGGGTATCAAAAGTCAGATTCACATAATTCGCCATATTTATGTAGTAGGTAAATGTCCCGGTAAATGTGGAAATTGTGTGTGATTCTTGCATCTAACCCCAATTTCATTCAACCTCAAAACAGTAGTGTAAAGGCAGACTAGTATAAGTAAAACAAAGTCAACAATTTATTAACTGTACATGCCTTTTATAATTCAGTATAAGTAGGTATGTAGATTGTAGATACCTGCTTACTTCTGTTTGTAAAATAGGTACCTACCTATATTCTCTAATACCTACTCATTTAGGTAGGTATGTATACCTAAGCGATTGACAAGTTATCAAGTTAACAGTTTTATAACGGATTGGAAATTTTTTAAAAAAAGCACCGTACTGATGAGTCCCAGAAGGACGAAACCAGTTGGTCTGCGGTTTTCCATACACATTCAAAACATGCAATATTTGAACAAAGACCTGCTTAAAAGCACGTACGTACATGGAGACAAATTAGGATTGTTTCAAAGCCATCTTAGATGGGGTAGCAGTCTGAAACGTCTCGTAGTACAAAAAATCTGGATTTAGTTCTATAATTCAACGCCTGGCGGGGTATTTGCCCGAGGAGTAGTTGTTCGAACGGTCCAGTATCACTAATTAATACTAGATAATTACTCAAAGTAGTTGTCACTTGCTGATATCTGTCCAGAGCGCGGCAGTATATATAGCAAGACTAAATTGCATGGTTTGAGTGTGTAGGGGAAAGCACCGTACTGATGAGTCCCAGAAGGACGAAACCAGTTGGTCTGCGGTTTTCCATACACATTCAAAACATGCAATATTTGAACAAAGACCTGCTTAAAAGCACGTACGTACATGGAGACAAATTAGGATTGTTTCAAAGCCATCTTAGATGGGGTAGCAGTCTGAAACGTCTCGTAGTACAAAAAATCTGGATTTAGTTCTATAATTCAACGCCTGGCGGGGTATTTGCCCGAGGAGTAGTTGTTCGAACGGTCCAGTATCACTAATTAATACTAGATAATTACTCAAAGTAGTTGTCACTTGCTGATATCTGTCCAGAGCGCGGCAGTATATATAGCAAGACTAAATTGCATGGTTTGAGTGTGTAGGGGAAAGCACCGTACTGATGAGTCCCAGAAGGACGAAACCAGTTGGTCTGCGGTTTTCCATACACATTCAAAACATGCAATATTTGAACAAAAAAACGGAAACAAATACAACTCACGCGAATAAAAAAACTACGCTACGTAGGAACGTAGGTATTAGGTACTTGTTTAACAAAAAGAAACAACTGCTATATTCTGGAACGGTTAATGTAGAAACTCGAAAGAGACTCTTAAAGACGCATGTATGAAGCATACCTATGGGTGCGAAACTTGGACAATGGGAGAAGCTGATTGAAAAAGAGTAGAAGCGTTTGAAATGTGATGCTACAGACGGGTGTTGAAGATACCGTGGATAGACAAGTTAGCAATAAAGAGGAATTAGAAAGAGTTGGGGAAAAAAGAAAAGTATGGAACACAATAAAGAATAGGGGATAGGATCGTAGGATGGTAGGACACCTTCTGAGACACAAAGGAATAGTTCGCGACATACTAGAGTCAGAGATAGGAATAAAGAAGTAGAGTTGGAGCAGATTAGACTACTGCTCTCAAATAGTTGGGGATGTAGAATGTTCTACTTTTACGGAAATGCGTAGGCTAGCTCAGGGAAAGGATGGAGGTACGCGTCCTACCAGTCTTCAAAAGAGAACTTTATGATAACGTACTATTTAATTATTATTGTAAAATAGTTAATAAAATTTCCTCCTTTTTTAGTTCAGGGAGGGAACGCTACGGCGATTCAGTATTTGGCTCCGTCATGCTCCTAGCATCCTGTTTCAAATTATGCTAACCGTAACACGTTACCAAGTACCAAGGGGTCCCAGAAAACTGTCGATAAATTACATTATGTTCGATTTTATTTAGAGTGGCTGCAATGGGGCAGCCGATAATTTTATAAACTTTTGCAATGATAAACTAACTCGCGAAAATATCGATAATGCTGACCGATTTTCCTTCTGGCTCCAACGAACCACTTTTTCCGTTTTATTGGTGTGCTGTACGATGTATTAGTCTGGGTATAAAACAGAAAACACCAGAAGTTAGAACCAGTTAATAATATTTAACAATTTAACTACACATGCATATGCATAATACTTATGGGACTGCTGCGCGCTGAAGCTGGGACTTGAATGTTATACTAAGTTCTGACGTCACGCGGCCTACTCTCGCTGCAAGGTACGATTTCTAGCCTCGCACCGACGGAAAACTTTGCAACGGCTTCACAGGAGAAGGAATTTTTTTTAACAAAAATTAACAACATAACTGCCTTCAGTATAATAAACTCTATCAATTTTAATGAAATTTGAAAATTACCGAACCTGCCTATTGGGTTATGGCATTTCAAGCGGAATTGAACCGTAAAGTGGAACAGCAATTTTGGCATTTATAGCACATGTGGCGTAGTGTTTCACTCGGGATCGGTAAAGTACTTCGAAAATTTTAAGTGGCTGGAAGCAATTTGTTATGAAAATTCGAATGGAGCTAAGGAATCGACTGAAAGATATGTCAGAACAGGAAAAGACAATGTAAACCACAGTTTGTCGTGCGTCGTTAATATAATTTATCTTAAGAAACTTATTACAGAGAAAGACGTAATTAACAGTTTACAACTATGAATTCTTAATACGTTAACCCCACACGCCAAAAGACAGTGACACAGTGTTTCGCTGACAATGTGAGCATACTCGGGAGTTGAAGATTAATCTCCTGAGGATGCTGACGTTGTCAGCGAAGCACGTGTCGAGTTTAAATACTATGTCACTGCCTTTTTGAGATTAATCTCCTGAGGATACTGACGTTGTCAGCGAAACATGTGTCGTGTTTCATTACTGTGTCAATCTCTTTTGGTGTGTGGGGTTACCTTATTAAGAATTCATAGTGAAATTACGTCAAAGTTCTTGATCCAACTACTGTGTGTATAACAGTTTACAAGATAATATTAAATCTAAAGCGCAACTGCAATTAGTAATTTTAATAACAGATTAGCTTCTAGTGACGCAGGTAGAAGAACCTTTAGTCATAGAAGAAAAGTTTTCTGCTATAAATCATTCTAATTTTTACTAACCTGAACAACACCGAAATTATCATTCGAAAAATCTTTCAAATCAAAGAACGATTCCCGCCCATCTTCAATTCGGCCAAAATCCGATTACAGGGGGTGTGAACCAAAAATTTGAGCAAAATTTAAAGATTTAGTGCCAAAAAATCTAAGAATAAAAAAAATGTTCAAACCTCGTTGCTCTACGATGAACCGTTGCTGAGATACAAGCGTCTTAAAATATTACGCGCCGATTACGTGACGTCATAAGAGCTTCGCCTAATCAGAGCGTGCACATTTCAGTTGTACGTGGTATTAGAAATATGTATATGCGCGTGATTTCGTTCCGATTATTACAGACGGCGCGGGAAGTATTTTGTAAAATATTAATAAATATTTATTTAGGAGGGTTACTTTTGGTCCAATGGCTTTTGGTTTCAAACCTAGGTTTGGTAAAAGTGAGCTTACGAATGGAAGCAGAAAATCAAACTGCGAACACACAAAGTGAAAGAATACACTCTTAAATGCTAATTATAATGCTAATAATGCTAATAATTGTCATAATTAAATAGGTGTAGAAAAATATATTAAAAGTCGGAGGGATTTTCAAGTAAATGAAGCATAATACATACTTTAAAAATTCAGAAATTAAATTTTAAATTCAAGAAATGCCCCCAATTTACTTTATTATTATTTACTTCCATCCCACCAGTACATTGCCTAGACGTAAACGGGCGTAAACCTAAATTTAAGTGCCACCATTAACTCAATACTACAGACATTATGTTAATGGCACCACTGATGTTGCCGCAGCTTTGGAAATTGTATTCCATGAGAAGAATTATATATATTGGAATGCTTTAAAATAAGATTGTATATAATTGGAATACAATCTTATTTTTCAAGACTTTATAGTGAAAGCTTTAAAATTTAAAACCGGGAAACGGGAAAGTTGCATTTTAGCAACCTTCGTTAAGAGTCCGGCAAAGCAGATCAAAAGTTACACCTGCGGGGCATCGGGTCGGCGAGGAATCCGTTAGAAATCGGAGCAAACTATCAGCTGTGTTGCAACACCGTCGCGCTAAACACATTTATTGGCACAAGAACAACGCACATTCAAAGCCCGCGCGTTTGGTACCTAGTAAATGAGACAACGCCGCTCTGAGTTTACGCTCAGTCGGCACGGAGCGGCAGCACATACCAAGGCATACTCGCATTTTGCGTTTGCAGTGCTCTCGCTGTACCACGATTAAACCTTCATCCTAATAAATTTAGCAACACGAAAGCCTGATTATGATAGAAGAAGGTACATTTTATGTTTCCATTGAAACAATTTTTCGAAAACTGTAAATCTCTTGGCGCTATGCACGCGTGAAGTTGGTCAACTTCATGAGTGAACTGACACTTTCTAAGATAAAATTTTCAAATATTGTTTCTATGGAAACATAAAATAAAGTTTCATTTATAAACTGTCCAAAATTCAACACTTCAATTTTCACCGTTTAGAAATGAGCTTAGTACTACAAAGTCAGTTTTCAGGTTCATTTTAAAGGGGTTTGCCGGACTCTTAAAGCATTGAAAATAAACTTCACTCAGGTTCAGGTTCAGGTGCTGTCACACTTCCAATTCGTTAAACATTTTCTCCAACATTCTCTCCAAAGCTCGGATTTGACAATATCTTCAAAATGACACCAAAAACATTGACCTGGAAACTTGAAAAAATTTGCAAAAACTGCGAAATTTCCAGACGTCACAGAAATCGCTACTGCTACCCCCGTATAGTGTCACACTTCCAATTTACAATTTCTTCAATAAATTTATTTATTGTTATTATTATTTACAAACGTATGCGACGTAACAGCACCAAGCGCTTAGAATTCGTAAAAACGTCACAACCTTAAATATCGCCCTCGTGCATCGCAGACCCTAAACAACCAACCTATACGATGTGCTGTAGTTCGTCCTCTTTCTAACTAGCTCAAAATTAAATTTCGATGCTACAGAAATATACGATAAGTAGTAGCTGATAATTGGGGAGACTGGAACCGGCTCCCGGCTCGTACGGCTCCGTGGTCTAATGAGCGGCCTAATTAGCGGCTTTAATTGGCTTTGATAGTTAGCGGCTCGCGGTTTTGTGCGCGGTTTTAATTTCGGGGCTTGCGGAGACGTGATTCGTGCTTGTAATTGCAATATTGTTGCTAATTGTTATTAATAATGATCAATTTATGTGAATATAATTATATATACGCTCCTCCATTTTAAAACGTCTGGGTTAAAACGGCTTGGGTAGTCCTTAGGCCTGTTGAATGGAACTTTACTTGCCGCCCCAGGGTATTAGCTACCTGCATTTTTATGGCTATTGTGTCGATCGTACCGACATCCATTCTATAGTGTAAGAGATTTAGTGGGTATTATTCGAGTATTTTTGAAGTGTTCATGTTAGACATGATTTAAGCACATTAAATAGATACCATATAATCAATAAAATATGTATTTTCTATGATAATAGAGAAGTATAAAATATTCAATGTATAAATTACTATTCTGATGGAAGAAAAAACTATACATTGATTTAATTAATAAAACCAGAGAAGTCACTTAAACAGTATTTGTATTTCACTATGTAGTAGTATACAAAGAAATGCGAATTTATTAAGGAATGAAATAATTACATATATAATACAGAGTGAAGTCGAGTCGCGCCCGGATTTCTTAGGAGGACCTTTTCTTCGGAAGTCTTTCTGCTTTCGGCTCGCTGAAAAAATGGAAATAAAATTGGTGTTAGATTAGATATTTAAAATTTAATATAACTTTATGCTTATACCTGTTAGCAGTAGCACTTGGCATCTTTCATGAAAGTGTATATTTTATGCACATTGGAAAGGGCACAGCGACAACACTCCTGGTGAATATGCTCAATACAAATTGGAGGACTTGGACACCTTAATTGAAGTGGTGCTGTGGGTGGGATCCTTGTGGCCAGCCCTAGCATTATATCTTCAATGTTAATAACCTCGTTGGCAGGGAGAAATTTCTCCAGAAACCGTTGCTTCTGCCTGCCTTTGCATACAATTAACACTTCCGACTCCACCGTCCATATCTCGGATTCATTGCATGTAATGAAGCACAGCCTCTGGAGAATACGCGGCAGCTCCTCCAAACATATATATCCGTCGCTGTATTTCACGCCTCTAAGGTAAAATCGCGACAGCCAAATAAACTGCGATTCTTCTTCGGGGCTCAATTCTTCGAATGGCCGCGGCGGTTTGAATAAATAATGACCAATTCGTCCACTCTTGAGAGTAATACCAGCCAGCTCTTTAACGATAAAATCTCCGTCGGAGTATTGAAACCCCTGGTAGTCAATTAGCAGCACTGATTTTTGATTATCTTCAACGCGAACTGAACTCATAATAATTTATATAGGTGTGTACTTCGAACCGACACTGTCGCGTCAATAAATTGAAATCAACTGTTTGAAAAATCCCACGCCGATTTGTTTATATATAAACCCTTTGCTTGAAAGTAGTGGGAATAAAATAACTGCATCATGGCCACTCATTCTAATAATTTATTTCATTCTTCGCTTTTTTTGTATACCGTTCTTTGTTATAACTTCCGTACTTATAAACTGATATTTCCCACGAAAATCCTCGTCTGTAAAAAATATCGTTTCTTTTATGCGGAGGACGCGTAAGGGATTTAATCCTTTTTCTAAGCATCAAAACCCTTTTTTATCAATAAAGTGGAATAAATTATTAACTCGGGCGTGTGGGAGAATAATCACGTGTGAGACATAGAAAAATTGAACTGCATCTATTGAATGCATCAATGTATTGTCTTATAATCCGCAGCCCGATATTATAATTCATAGACGGGCGGTGTCTGAAAAGAACTAATCTTTTCTATGTGGCTATTTGAGAATTTATCGCCGCGGCTATCATTTCAAAGGATTTAGTTTTTATATGGGGGTGTCTGAGAAGTTTCCATTGATTTCACAACACACCTGCGACCATAAATTTTGTTGTTAAAGAATATAAGTATGAAAGAGTATGGGAATTATTTCAAATGAAAGAGTTTATTTTTTATATGGGAATGGAATTTGATATTATTAATCCCCTTTTTATATGAAATTACATGTTTATGTACAATGCTATTTATTTCGCTGCCGCCTGTGTGTTCAACCCTTCTTTTATGTTTTTATTCCGTTTTATCTAGGACAATAAAAATGCGGGTGATATGGGATGAATCAAATGAGGGTATTATAATAAATAAATTGCGCTGAATGTCGACGGCAATACCCCCACTTTCTCAAAACATAGTTCTATATATAAGTAGATTTTCTGAAATGTACAACCAGTTAACTACTAATAAGAAACGCAGAAATCCATAGTCAACACAGTACCTAGTTCCTACCCTTCATTCGCGTGTTTTGTGACTGACTGAATTTTCTCGTGTAAGTACGTCAAATTTTATTGTTTTTCAAAAATGAATCACTTAAGTGAATTAAATCAGATCTCGTCCGCGGCCCCATTAATCGCGAAGCGTGCTATTAATTCTCTTGAAATAGGCAAACAATATAAAATACATTCTGTTAGGTCGTTAGATACGCGATATGGAAAAGCGATACTTATGACATTATTAGATGGGAGTGAACGTTTTATTATTTTTTTACCGAAACGGCTAATAAGCCATTTCTCAGAGGAATT
Source organism: Xestobium rufovillosum (assembly GCA_963966045.1). Classification (NCBI taxonomy): domain Eukaryota; kingdom Metazoa; phylum Arthropoda; class Insecta; order Coleoptera; family Ptinidae; genus Xestobium; species Xestobium rufovillosum. The sequence goes on from OZ014504.1 coordinate 18,630,233, forward strand.
GATTACAACCATGAACAAGGGGGGTTATTTATTTATATTTAAAGGCCTCAGCGATGCCCCCGCAGGAAGCCGTTTCCAATCTTCGTTAATTGAATTTAAAACTGAATAATGCGTTTTTGTCTGAAAATTTATATTTATCCCCCTCAAGCACGCTTAATAGTAAAAAAAAATGTATTTTTAGTATAAAAGTATAGTCGGTTAAGGACCAAAATGTAACTTTCTTATTTCATATTTAATATAAATAATTTTAAAAGAAAACATGAATTAAATATAACATAATTTTATTAAATTCTCTTCCGAATATAACAGATACAGAATAAGCGTTTGTCTAAAAATTTATATTTTATTCTCCTCTTATTTAGTTAGTTATCATTATAAATAATTATCTAAATTTAAATTGCGAGCAAGGGGGTGCAACAAATTTAGAAATTAATGAATTGTATAGTTAAAAGAAAACATATGAATTAAGTATAACATAATTTTATTAAATTCTCTTCTGAATATAACAGACAGAATAAGCGTTTGTCTAAAAAATTTATATTTTATCCTCCTCTTATTTAGTTAGTTATTATAAATAATTGTCTAAGTTTAAATTGAGAGCAAGGATGTGCAACAAATTTAGAAATTAAGGAATTGTATAGTTAAAAGAAAACATAGATATAACATAATTTTATTAAATTCTCTTCTGGATATAAATATTATAATTTAATCGTTTCACTTCACACCATTGAATTTCTTTTTTCATATATATCCTGCATACATGTTTGGGAATATTTTATATACAATTCATATACACCAAAATCTGATTTATGTAAGCATTGTATACAATTAAGTATACTCTGCTCTGTACATGTCAAGTGTTTTTCCACCAAATATCTCGCGCACTTTGTGAAGCCATCTAAAGTGACGTATTGGGCCCTCAAAATATTACCCACACGTAAATACTTTATTAAATAATCTTGAAAACTTAGAATTCTCATCAAAGATTCTAGCGTGAAACAGCAATTACTATCGTCCATGCAAGCCTCGCCGAGGGATATTTCACGACGCGGTTTAAATAAAATCGCTCTTCTTAATGGCAGTAGGAATAATTCATAACTTTCCAAACTTATAACAACTAATTCTCTCTCCTCCTTAGTGCATTTAATTTCATTGGATTCGCTCAGTATTTCCCCAAATTTATTAAATAGTTCTCGCAGTTGACAAAGTGTAAACGATAATGTACCATGTCCCTCGCATGCAGTCTTTCTAATAATTCTAAGAGTTGATTCCATAGTTATTGGATCTATACCCATGTTTATAAATATTCCATTTTCTGAATCAATAGGTATTATTTTTTCAGCTATTAACGCAGATTTTTCATTATTTCTCTGCTCAGCTCGTTGCATCATCCAATTAAAATTACACCAGCTATCGGGCGAAATTTGTTGATGATCGTCTTCATCTTGCGGCGTCAACTCGTTTTCCACATCGTAATTTTCTCGCACAGTGACGATCACTGATCCAATTTTCTTGCTAATCATCGTCTCTTTGTTTTGCTCGAGGAAATCCAGTCTGTCTTCAATGGAACATCGCCTCCTTTTAATTACAGGTAAATCCAGTGAACTACCCCCACAATAACATAATTCAAAGGATTTCTTAACCACAGAATAATCTTCAGACTTGGCTCCATAAAATACACTTTTTGGAATACAACACCTTTCACACGTTTGCGTCTGCATCTTTAACAACACTGTGTGCATACCGTGACTGAATTTTATTTCATTAATCACATCTTAAATATGACCCTCCCCCTCCCGTCCCCACGTTGTACTAGCACATGTATGTAACTTATCCAAACCTGTTTGAACGTGTCAGCTGCGGGGGATTAACGCCACCTGTTCACCCTTAACCCAAGGTCTCCTCCACTATAAACTTGACTTGAATCACCTCACCGCGGAAACTATCATTTATTTACGAATTCATTGTAATTTAAATAAACTTGACGAGAAAAGGTCTGGTTTAATTTACAAAAATTAATTTTTGCTTTGCTTAATATGTTAGATATTTTAACGTACTCGCATCTGAAAAGTTGAGGAAATTTAGTTAAACACTGTTTCTCAAGCATAGGGGTGAGGAGTGGTGGTGATACCGCGGTAACATTGCCACTCCTAACCCCCACTTACTTTACAGTATGCAGACCAACCAGGATAACCTGAAAGTTATTTTTAAATGTGAACATTGTGAAAAAACATTCATTCGAAAAGACAGTTTGGCATCACACATACGTATTATTCATCCCACCGCCGAAGCCTGTGTAACTATACACAAGTGTTTGTTTTGTGCTATGTCATCTCCATATAATAAAAATGTACAGCGACATATGAGGCAGGTTCACCGTAGTCCAGAAGAGACGTCTTTACAACTAGAGTCGGCTAACAAACGTGGAAAGATGATCAGGGCTATAGAAAATGCAACAAATGAAGTAATGGCAGCGACATCAACAGCGTCAACTTCGGGGATATCATCATCATCAAGAGTGGTTCGAGAAAATGCCTTTGTGAGATGTGAACAATGCAATATAGAGGTTGAGAAAAATAAATTCTCTTCACACACTCGCAGTATAATCCACAAGCAGAACTGTACGGTGAGGTTGCAGCCGGGTGTTGACTTAATAAATACCGCGTTCAAAGGGCGAATAGCTTCATACAAAGTTTATATCGCAGAAAATCCAGACACTGTGGATATAAACCACTTTTTTGAAGTTAATCGAAGTAAGGTTCTACAGCTAATAACAGATTCTTTACAAAAACCGGAATTTCAAAGTGCTTTGAAGGTGAACTTTGAGCTATTCGCTGATTATATACTACCCTCAAAACTGGATAATGTAGGTGAGGGGGGATCGGGGGCTGAGAGCAGTGTAAATCAAGAAACAAAATCATTCAACACGAGATACCAGGTAGTCACACCATCCACCGAATTAAATGAACTTTACACTGAATTGGTGGAAATTTTGAAAAACAAAAGTCAGGAATTTAACGTGAGTTTAAAAAAGTTCTTTAATAAAAATATGTAAATTCTAATTATTTCTTTTGTCTTTTAATTAGGAAAAGGAATCCGGTTGGGCTCTAACTAACATACTTTATATGGAAGTTAATATTGCTTTATTCAACCCACTTCGAGCTTCTTCATATATTCCACTGCCTAAAAAGATACAAAACACACGATCCGTAATAAATGTGCGAAATATAAATAACAATATGTGTTTCGCTTTTGCCTGTTTGAGCAGTTTGTATCCAGTCCAGAAAAATGCTGAACGCGTGAGTCAATACTCGAGATATTTCAACAACCTTAATTTTGACGGAATGCAATTCCCGATTCAAATTAAGGATATTCCTAAGTTTGAAAGACAAAACACTGGATTCAGTATTAATGTATTTGGACTAGAACGTGTTAATACCGGGAAGGATGACGTGGAGGATTATAATATTGTTGGACCACTTCACCATACGAGTCAGCGCCGAGAGAAGCACATCAACCTATTGTACGTGGAGCGTGAAGAGGGTCCGGATGGGCATTATTGCTGGATAAAAGATTTGCCTCGGCTGGTCAGAAGTCAGCTAACTAAACATACAGGACGTATTTATATATGTGATGGATGCCTAATATTTTTTAACGATGAGGAAAAGTGGAAAGGCCATCTCAGCCGGGGAGATTGCAATAAAGTGTGTACAGTATTACCCGACCCCGAGAATAGGTTTCTCTACTTCAAAGAATACCAGCATTCAGTGAAAGCTCCATTCGTGGTGTATGCTGATTTTGAATCAGTACTTAGGCCTATATACGGGTGCCAGGCAAGCCCCGAAGCAAAATATACAGTGAACACCACGATGCACATACCACTTAATTTCTGCTATTTTATAAAATGCGATTATGACGAAACATTATCAGTTCTTAGGCAATACACTGGGAAAGATTGTGCCATCGTTTTTATAAAATGGCTAATTGAAGACGTAAAGCGCATATATAAGGACTACTTTGCAAACCCTAAGCCCATGAAGCCGTTAACATATGAACAACAGCGGATGCACTATGAAACAACAACATGCTTTCTCTGCGGCGAGGAATTTTCAAGTAACAATTATGGCGATATTACCAAGTCCGAACTTAGATGCGCCGATCATAATCACTTTACAGGTATTAATTAATTAATTAATTATTAATTAATAATAATTATGCTAAATGTATTATCATAAACTAATTTTTTTCGTTTTTTTATAGGAGAATACAGAGGAGCAGCCCACGGAAAGTGCAATTTGAAGTACAGAACACCCAGACACGTGCCGGTATTCTTCCATAATTTAAGTAATTATGATGCTCATCTCTTCATTCAAGAATTGGCCGCCGCAGAGGAGGAAATTTACGTCATACCTCAAACCAAAGAAAAATACATTTCATTTTCCGCTAGAATAAAGATGACTGAATTCCATAAATCATCCCAAGACAACGCCCCCGGCAGCAGCACGAAAAGATGTCCCAGTATTGATCTGCGATTTCTCGATTCTTATCGCTTCATGGCCAGCAGCCTCGAATCACTCGCCAGTAATCTGCAAGAAAGCCAGTTCGTCGAGACCCGCAGGTTCTTCAGCAACCCCCTTCATCTGCAGTTGGTGGTGAAGAAAGGAGTCTTCCCGTACAGTTTCGTAGATTCCCATGAAATTCTAGAGAAGACGAAAGAGCTCCCATCAAGAGAGAAATTTTACAATGATCTCACAGAAACGGAAATAGACGATGCCTCATACGAACACGCCCAGAACGTATGGAAAACTTTCAATTGTACCAGTCTAAGGGATTATTCGGAATTGTATCTGAAAACCGACGTTCTACTTTTGACCGATGTTTTCGAATCTTTTCGAACGATTTGTATGGATACATACAATTTGGAGGCGGCCAATTTTATAACTTGTCCCGGATTGTCATTCTCCGCCATGTTGAAATATACAAAGGTTAGTTTAGAGTTGCTCACCGACGTGGACATGTTACATTTCGTCCGAAAATCTATCAGGGAAGGGGTTGCAGTGTGCGTGGAACGCAGAGCAGTTGCAAATAACAAGTTCATCCCAGCCACCGTCTCTAACGACTATAAATATCATCCGGAACAAAATACCAACTACCTAATATACTTGGATGCAAATAATCTTTATGGTTTAGCTCTATCCAAATACTTGCCCGTTTCGGGCTTTCGCTGGCTAGCGAAGGATGAAATTGACGATTTCGACATAAATTCAAACTGCGCCAGTGAAACCAATGCAAAAGGATATTTTCTTGAAGTCGATTTGACATACCCAAAACATCTCCACGACGCACATAACGAATTACCATTTTGTCCAGATAACATCATCCCACCCAATGGTACCAGCCGTCAAAAGAAATTAATCCCAAATTTATTCGATAAAAAGAGCTATATTATTCATCACAGAAATTTATATCAAGTAATACAACATGGGTTGATAGTGACTAAAATTCATGGAATTTTGGAATTTAATCAGTCGGACTGGTTAAAGCCCTACATCGATCTCAACACTAAGAAACGGCAGGAGGCGTCCAATGAATTTTTCAAAAGTTTCTATAAGCTGATGAACAATGCCATATTTGGAAAATGTATGGAGGCGGTGGACAAGCGCGTCAACGTTAAATTAGTCAATATCTGGAAAAACGAAAAGCAGAAGAGGGGTGCTGAATGCCTAATTGCAAAACCAAATTTTCATAGTATGACCGTGTTCAACGAAAATTTTGCAGCCATACAGTTGAAACCCATAAAAGTTGTATATAACAAACCGATATTTGTAGGTTTTAGTGTACTAGACATTTCCAAAACGACGATGTTCGACTTCCATTATAATTTTATCAAGAGGAAATATGGTGAAAAGGCTGCATTACTCTATACCGATACGGACTCCTTAATTTACAAAATCCAAACGCCAAACATCTATGACGATATTAAATCTAACATTGATAAATTCGATACAAGCAACTACTGTCCAGATAACCCTTATGGAATCCCTTTAGTAAACAAAGCCGTTTTAGGATTAATGAAAGATGAGACAAAAGGTGAAATTATGTTGGAATTCGTGGGACTCCGAGCGAAGCTTTACGACTATGTAATTGGTAATCGCACTTTGAAGAGAGCCAAAGGTGTCAAGCACTGCGTAACAAAGCGTTTAAAACATCAGGCATATTTAGACTGCCTTCTGAAGAAGAAAGTTAAACTTTGCAGACAGAATATTTTCAAATCCATAAAACATATTATATATACCCAACGAATAAATAAAATTGCACTGTCTCCTTTTGACGATAAACGCCACATTTTACCATGTGGGATTAGAACTCTAGCTTGGGGGCATTATAGAATTAGCGATAATGTTAGTGAAAAAAAATAAAAATATACAAAATTATTATCTTTTTATATGTATGTTGTAGAAATTAAGTTGTAATAATTAAAGTAAGAGGGGGAATTAGCGATAATGTTAGTGGTAAATAAAATTGTACAAAATTATTATCTTTTTATATGTATATTGTAGAAATTAAGTTGTAATAATTAAAGTAAGAGGGGGAATTTGCGATAATGTTAGTGGTAAATAAAATTGTACAAAATTATTATCTTTTTATATGTATGTTGTAGAAATTAAGTTGTAATAATTAATTAAGAGGGGAAATAAATGTAATTTTTTAAATTTTTGCTGTCTTATTTATGGTGGTTCTGAAGTCAAAGCAAATGAGAACAAAAAAATTAAAGAACTTTATTCTCAAGATGAGTAAAAAAGATACAAATTATTATTATTACAAAGTAAGTATAACTTGTAATTAGACAATATCAGACTTATCGATCCATGAATTATGCTGATTCGTAAATCCGAGCCATTTAACATAAATTTTGCCATTGTTTCTGTTATGTCGAAGTATTTTCTCCACCAAGTACGTATCTGGATGTCGAGTCTTCTGCAGCTCCGGCTCGTAGAAGCAACCCCTGATCGGCTGGTCATTCATGTCTCTGAGCTCGTATGTAACGGGGTTTGTTATATTAATTTTCGCTATTTTGAACAATTCAGTGGTCCATCCGGCAGTATAACCCTTCTCGAAAACACTTTTATATTTACTAATTCGAACAATGTCCCCAACACGATATTTGCATTTTGGCGGTGCAATTTTCGGGTGATCATAGACTTTTAGCTGAGTTTTAGAAGAAACGTCAGCTGGTTTCATTCCCGTAGTACGATGCACTGCACTGTTATATCCATTCGTTATGTCTGGTAGAATATCTAGCCACTTATGCGCTCCCCTTACTGCAAATTCCTTATAAATTCTGGTCTTAAGTGTTCTGATCACTCGTTCCACAATCGCCGCCTTCTTCGAACTGTATGTCGAGTAATGATTGATTCGATTCTGCTCCATTAAAGAGTTGAAATGTCGGTTATAGAATTCGCTACCTCTATCGCTCTGCAGATTCGTCGGGGCGTAACTAGCATCATGAAGAATACTTTTCATCATTTTGCTCACTTCAACACCAGTCTTTTGCTTCACTGGTCGCGTCCATACGTATTTAGAATAGCAGTCAATTGCAACCAATACATAGCGATTTCCTTTATTTTCCGAGGCATACGGCTGCATTTCAGCTAAATCGATCTGCCATAGATCGCCGTAGCCTTTAATAATTGTTCTTCGTCGGCGGAAATTGCGACGAGCTGGCTTATACAACTCATTCACTAACAATCTCTTCTCACCCCCATCCATACTATACAAGGGTTAATTCGCAAATGCACTAAGATGGTGAAGGGATTTTGAAATATCTGTTTCAGATGACGGTTGTTCACCCAACGTGTCCACTTTCCACGGTTTATATTCCCCGATGATTGTGCAGGTCAGTGACGGCCCCGCTGGCTGAGCCATTTCAAATTGAATCATGTCACCTTTTTGAAGCGTTCTTCCTACAAAATCCACCGCCCCTATCGATTTACCGTTAACGAAAATGTTGGTTTTAACATTTAATTGACAATCGAGTACTTTAAAAGATATAAAAGCCTTCACATTATTTTGCTTATTAATATGATACCATTTGGAGTTGGTCTTTGGCTGTTTTATACCCTGGTAGCTGAAAACTACAAGACCGCGCAAATTATTGGCCATATCGTCCACGTATCTTCTACTTTGCTGCTGTGATGATATCTCATCGGCACCCTTAATCTTCTCATCGACATAGCCTCGCGTAGCCGCATCATTCGACTGTATTGGTTTATTAACATTCTTTAGGCGTCTATTATTGATATCATAGTCACCGCCCGGGGTTAGAGTAAATCCGAGACCTGGAGGACCACGCAACCCCTCCCTGTATATTTTCCCCCGACGTCCGAATTTATCAATGATGTGTCCACGACTCATATCTATTATGCACTGGCTATGGATGTGTAAATATGCAGTTATTTATATTTAGAAATTAATAGATGTATCCTTCCTCTCGCAGTTCCTCAACTAATGACATTATTTCATTATCATGCCCTGTATGCCCGGCTAGCTTGGAGGCTGAGAGCACTCGTAATCGATCGATCAACTCTTTTGGCTTATTCCAGTAAACATAATCCATAACCGTACCGCTTGAAAAGGTCTTCTTAGCAGGTAAAGCGAATTTCATTGCCGACGATCGGAGCCGTGAAGAAGAAGCTTGACCACCCCCCTTCTTAATTCCAATTAAAGGTTCTATAATTTGACGGTACTTTAAGGAATTGCTTCCTCTTACACCTAGGATGGGGTTATGGCCCTTATAAACCACATTGGTCAACTTTAAGATTTCAGCGTAATTCCCCTTCTCTCGCTCGCTGACAGTGCGTTCTAACGCAGCAGGCCGCTTAAAGAATATCAAATCACATAATTCGGGAGTGGCTTTATAGGTCTTTAGTTTTCTACTGTGTCTCCAAAACGAGATGTTATGGCCCGATATCGTCACTGTTGCATTACCCATAACCAGTTTTCCGGCCTGTGGATCCACACGAACTCCAAATATCTTATCATAATTAGGTTTTCCAGTTTGAATTTCTTCAATAATTTCCTCTAAATCAATCACGTCCTCCGCCGCCCCCTCTTTCGCCATCATGGAACTCGCCGGAGATGAAGCGGGTGTCATTGCAAGAACGGATGGGGAGTAAGATATGGTTGCAGCAGCAGCACTGCTTTCAAGCGAGTCTCCGTCATCGAGGGTGGAAGTCGCTGTTGCTGGAATACTACTGCTTGTCTGACGTATGGGAATATTTGAAGAAGGCCTGCTTCGAGTGAGGGATTCTGGATTTGCTGTCGGTGGAGTTTTGATACTCATTTTAGAAATCGATGACAATGGTTTCGTTATTGGTTCATAAAATTTCTCGAGCACCTCTCTGGATTTAACATCTTTCGACTTTAACATATTGAACTTCTTCCTTACAGCATCGGTAGCCTCCACCAATTTCCGCTTCATTTGTATAACTTCATCCATATTTTTACTACTACCACTCATTCTGCTGGCGCACTTTTCTCCTCCTCCTCCTTGACGTTCAGAATACTTGATATGTTCACTCTACGCCAAGCCCCACTTAAATAAACTGACAATTCTAATTACACTGTTCTTATATTTTTTACATTCAACAGTCACTCTTCCTCTATTCCATGATTATGAAATTATCAAAACCCTTTCGGTACCTCCCATTATTTATTTCACTGTCCTTGTCGATGGTTAAAAATCCAAATTTCCCCCTCCAGCATTCGGAGCACATTTCTTGAAATTGTGCGAAACTTACATCAGGTGCAACATGATCGGAGAATATATGGCGAAGGTTTGTATCATCTTGTTTGAATAATACAATCAAATTGGCATTATCACGTATCAGCTGCTTCGGTAACTTTGAATACGTTTGACCGAGGAAGAAGGAATCAACATTTTTATGACGCCCCATACTGAAATATGATTGTATTATAGCGGCGGATTGACAAAAAAGGTCATCGAAAATAAAAATTGAATTTTCTCTCGCCTCGTTTGGTTGCATTATGTCCGCGTTGTTGTCGTACATAAAAAGCCCATTCCTTTAATGGGTGTCAATATATTTTTTAAATACTGGTACTTGGGTTGAAATAAGGATTTGGAGTATATATAGACGTTAGCGAATCGTAAACCTTGAGGATGCGTGATGAGTGAAATCATTACATTTGTCTTCCCGCAATTAGATGGTCCCACAATAAGTGCTCTGATACTGAACGGTAGAAGTGGTCCATGTCTTCGACAACGATTATCGATACCCCCTCCAACCTTTGCATCTAAATTTTCCACGCCCAACTTTTGTTTCTGCTCTACGATACGCATTGTGCAAGCGCTAGATACTATATAAATTGAAAACAGGGCAGTTCGTTTATTTAAATGTTGATTGTTGAGCCTAATGGACGTACATCTCGAGGAGGGCGCTCCCGCATTACCGGAGGTGGTATTGTTAATTCTCTAATTAACAAACTTCCATTTGAATTACATCTGCCTGGAGGCTATCAGTACTGTGGACCCGGCACAAAACTGCAAAAAAGATTGGCCAGGGGCGACGCCGGAATTAATCCCTTAGACGCTGCCTGCAAGAACCACGATATTGCATATTCAAAAAGTGCGGATAACTTAAAGTTGAGACATCAGGCTGATTATGAACTGGAGCAACGTGCATGGGAACGAGTAAAATCTAAAGACGCTGCTCTTGGTGAAAAATTATCTGCCTGGCTTGTTACCGGTATCATGAAGGGGAAAAGGCGTTTCGGTATGGGACTTGGCAACTCGACATCCGGAGGAGGAAAGGGTGGAGCTGTAAAGGTGGCGAGAGAAACGCGCAGCAGAAAAAAGAAGAATGCGGGAAAGGTTGAAAAGGTGTCATTTGGAAGAGACATTGTTGGATCGGCAAGGAGGGCTTTGAAGGAGGGTGTCGGTCGCACTGCCGTGCGAAAAAATGATGTGCTGTCGGCGGCCGGCATAGCGTTTAACGCTGCAAAAGCTGCATTAAAAAAGGGCAGAGGCCGCAAGTTGCGAGTACCACGCATAATTCCCGTTCCCAAGATTGGCGGTATCTTACCACTCATACCCATTTTCGCCGGTTTGTCCGCGCTCGGCACTTTAGCTGGAGGATCCTCTGCAATCGCCAAGGTTGTAAACGATGCGAAAGAGGGAAAAAGGAAATTGGCAGAGGCCAGCAGACATAATAAAACAATGGAGGCGATTGCGTTGGGGAAGAGAGGAGGCGGGCTATATTTGAAGCCGTATAGATCCGGCTTCGGACTCTTCCTTAAACCCTACAGTTCAAAAAACTAATTACGCTACCTCGGAGGGCGCTGACTGACATCGACTTGAGGCGTTTTGCAAAACAGATGAAAATACCACATTTCCGAGGTGTGTTTATGAGAGATACTTTACCTTCTTCGGGGGTGAAATGCTGTGAGAGGGGCATAGTTAATTTGGATAATTGGGAGGGGGACGGGACGCACTGGGTTGCGTATAAAATACATAATGGTGACGTTGAATATTATGATAGTTTTGGTAATTTACCCCCACCTAAAGAATTTATTCGTTATGCGCAGGGGGCAACGTCAAACGACGCAACCATATACTATAACTATGAACGAGAACAGGATTTCGACACAGTTTGGTGCGGTCATCTGTGCTTAAAGTTCCTGTTAGACGATATTAATACAGTTTCTAGAACAAGGTGTGATAATGTACCGTGAAGACATCAAGAGAATGGCTCATTCCCTGCTCGCATTTTCTCGTTTGAGAAGTTTGACGAAGATGAGTAGAGGCCAGCTCGCGGATATGCCAAAAGAAGTTATGATTGCTTGCGCGCCTAATGAGATTGCTCTTGTGTGGGAGAAGCTTCCAGATCGTCTTAGAAACGACATTGATATATTAAAATATCAATATTGTTATGAACACAATGGCTTGGAGGCAGTAAGTGACAACGGGGGTGATGATGATGATAGAGGCTTAGATGTAAACGATGGCCCGCCACCCAGAAAGATTTTCTGCTGCTATTGCAACATGGATTGTGACAATGAAGCAGATGTTTCCATAAATACGGCTGCTGTCGCGGAAGACGCAGTCGGCCAACGCTCGGCAACGTCGAAGATATTCCTCAGCTGCTGTGGGAAATCGCAATAAGTTGGAGATTTTACGACAGACCTCATCGGTCATGTCGCGAACGTTTACTTTATCAGGACATTCAAGTGTGCTAAATGCCGACTTTTATCCGCCGATTGAATTAGACGCGAGCGGTCGATATGGTCTGGGATTGCTCGGATTTTACAGCTACAATTCTATATTTAACGTGGATGAGACAAATAATGTGTTTGCCTTCAGGCGCAGCAGCAATACTGATGTGGAAATCCTAAAAATTCCTCCGGGCTGCTATGAAATTGGAGAACTCGAGAGGACAATTCGTCAAATTATGGGGATTCATCAAACTACGAGGGTCAAAGGTGTCATCGCGAAACCTGAAGAAACCGAGAAAGTATTTTCCCTGCGGGCGAATAACAATACCCTGAAGTGCGAGCTGTGGTCAAAGCACGAAATAGATTTCACCCTTAAACATTCAATAGGGGAGTTGTTGGGATTTGAAGAGAAGCGATTGGCCGCTAACGTAAATCATGAATCCACACTACCAGTTAACATAATGAAGGTGCGAATAATCCGTATAGACTGCAATATTATTTCGGGCTCATATTTGAATGGAGTGGAGTCGCATACATTATTCGAGTTTGATATCGACGTTGAACCGGGATATAAATTGTCCAAAGAGCCTCTAAACATAATTTATATGAGCGTTCGGCCAGAAGGTCGCCAGTTTATTGACAACGTTACTCTGAGTATCTTGGATGATAATGGTGAACTGATAGACTTCCGTGGAGAAAAGATTATCGTAAAAGTCGAACTGAAAAAGCTACATTAATGGGTTTCCTCTACAACGGACAGTTACGTCATTTTCATCATGACCACCACCCTCCAAAACCGAAGTGGGGGAGATGTAATAAGTATGGAGGTGAAGGAGGGAGTGATGCCATTCAAGAGTTAAACGCTCGCGTGAAAGGTGATCGACGCCGCTTATCGTTGAAAGACAAATTATTTCTTAAATCGCTGGGACTACGTTTGAAGCACTAAAATAGACTACAATGACGACGATCAGCGAAGTATTGGAGGTTTTCAACGAGCCCATCTTTGATAGCTCTCTTGTGAGTTTGCATGAGCATACGTACAAACCATACGGCTCTTCATCTTACAAGAACTCCGATGAAGTACGCATACCAATCCATTTCCAAGACCTCATACTGAACATTGCAGTCAGTTACATTTACATTGAGGGAAAATTTACATCTTCCGACGCCACCAAACCCTGCCACCTGTCCAATAATGCGTTGGCCTTTCTCTTCGATGAAATTCGCTACGAGATGGGCGGCGAGCAAGTCGCATTGGTGCGAAAGCCCGGAGTTACTTCAACCATGAAGCATTTGGTTTCACACGGCCAGAGCCAATCGCAGTCATTGCTGACGTCCGGGTGGGGCCTGGAGGCCAGAGTTCAAGATATCTTCGATCCGGTGAGCAAGGTGTTCAGCGGTAAACTACCTCTCAAGTATCTTATGGGGTTTGCCGAGGATTACAAGAAAGGAATCATAAACGTTAAGCATGAGCTGATTCTCATTATATGTCGCACCTTTCAAAACAGCTATGTGGGGGAGGTGAATGGAGCCGTTGAGATCAATAAAATTGAATGGAAAATACGTCATATCGTTCCTGAGGATCGGCAGAAATTGAGACTGCTCTCGCGCATTAATAAGAGTTCTGAAAGTGCACATGTCAGAATCGCTTATCGTATGTGGGACCTATATGAATTACCAGCTTTACGACAAACCTCCTCCGATGTTTGGGCCATAAAAACAACCTCCAGTTTAGAAAAGCCCCGCTACATTATCATCGGTTTTCAGACTATCTACAACTCCGATAATAGGGCGTAAAATGCTACAGAATTTACCCATGCAAATGTCAGCGATATCCGTTTGTACCTCAACTCCGATGTTTACCCATATGAACGATGGAATTTAGACTTTGATAAGAAACTGTACGCACCCGCCTATTACGCATACGAAAATTTTCAAACTAGTTATTACGGCAAGGACATGAGCGAGCCGTGGATGGGGGTTGGAGCCTATATAAATAATCCAATGTTCGTCATTGATTGCTCTCATCAGTCGGATATAATAAAGTCTTCAACAGTTGACATTAAACTTGAATTTGAGACACGTGCAGTTCACTTCCCCGCGAACACGAAAGTATACGCTCTCGTTTTGCACGATGCCCTCATAAGTTACAATGCATTGGATGGGAGTGTTCACAGAGGAATAGCCGCCGCACGCTGAAGAGGAAACTGCTTTATCAATTGAGAAGACTCCATTATTGAAACAAAGAAAATGTAATAATTTTTTATGTGTAATCTAGCAAGTAATGATATATTTAGAGTATAATACCTATATTTTAAGTGCTTTCTTTATCATCAACAGTAGTTAGAAAATGAGAGTACTGGATACGAACCCCTTCGGAGCACATAGCGCCATCGAGTTCTCGAGGTGCCATCGACTTCTTCGGCAAATGACCTTGAAAGACACCAGAGGTTGCTGAAGGAGTCGTTCAGGCATCCGAAGAAGTGTCTTCAGCAGCGGCATCTGCGGCAGCCTCTGGTGTCTTTCAAGGTCATTGCTGAAGAAGTGTGCATGTCTTCAGCAGCGTCTTTCAAGGTCATTGCTGAAGAAGTGGTGTTCAGCAGCAGCAGCAGCAGCAGCCAGGCGCATGCGCCGTGGCTATTCCTCAGATCAGTCCATCGAGTTCTCCAGGGCGTGTCTGCAGCAGCCTCTGGTCAATGCTGAAGAAGTGGTCTTCAGCGGGCAGCCTCTGGTGTCTTGCCATTGCGCACCCAAGCCGCCATTTTGGCTGTGGGTCAGGCGCCTGCGCCGGGGCTGTCGCGTACAAAGCGCGTGTTGCTCATTGTTCAGGCCAGTCCATCCTGGCCCCATCCACTTCTTCGGCAATGACCAGAGGCTGCTGAAGGAGTCATGTCTTCAGCAACGGTGTCTTTGGGGCCTTTGGCCGTGGCTCAGGCGCATGCGCCGGGGTTTTCGCAAACGTTCTGGAAATGACGCCGACCGGGATTCGAACCCGGGTCCCCACGCACCGGAGCCCTCGCTCCAACCAACTGAGCTAATCGGCGGCCCACAAGCCCGTCTTTCAAATCATCCGTATATACTTATGATTGTAAACAGAAGTTACAGAATTAATATTTATTTTCTCGGAAATTTACAATTGTTTATACTAAATAAATATTGATATTAAAGTTTAAGAAAAAAGCACGTTCGCCGCCGATAAGAGATGTTATAATTGTTTTTATTATGGGAAATAACCTTTCATCTTGCCGATAGGATATGTTTGTTTAGGTTTGATCCCACGCTCTGCATGTGCATTTAATACGTTGTAGACACTACAAGGTGACCCGTTTGTTTGTTTGTATTATTACAATAAAATAACATTCTAGAATATTCTTCTGATTGTTTATTTGAAATTACTTGTTATCTTAATGCGTTTCGGACACGTGTGGGAAAAAAACATTCTAGAACATTCTCCAGTTTGTTTATTTGAAATTACTTGTTATCTTAATGCGTTTCGGACACGTGTGGGAACCATCTGATTGATATATGCAAACATCTTAGTTCTCGGTAGTAGAACATTCTACATCGCTAATTATTTGAGAACAGTAGTCTAAATTTAGGCTAGCCCCTACGTAAAAACTATGTCATGTGGGGTGTCAAATTAAAGGACTCGACTAGAGGTATCCGAATATTGGGGTGGATTTTAGGGGCGGTTTTTGGGGGTGGTTTTTGGGGGTGGTTTTTAGGGGGTGGTTTTAGGGGTGGTTTTAGGGGTAGCTTTTAGGGGTGGTTTTTAGGGGCGGTTTTGGAGGGTGATTTTTGGGAGTGGTTTTTAGGGGTGGTTTTTAGGGGTGGCCACTCACTGACCGCGCCCCCGGCCACGCTCCTTGCCCCGCCCACCTAGATCATGTAGGGTATCAAATTAATCAGCTCGATGAGACAAAAAGGAATCTATAGTTATTCTCCTCCTTCCGAATTCTTATCAGTAGTTGTCTGTCTGTATGTCTGTCGGTCCGTCTGTCTGTCTGTCTGTCTGTCTGTCTGTCTGTCTGTCTGTCTGTCTGTCTGTCTGTCTCTCCGTCTGTCTGTCTGTCTGTCTGTTTGCGAATACAGCTGTCTGTTGACACAGACAGCTGTATTCGCAAACACCATGGCTGATGACACGAGCAAGAATAAGACTGCGCATGCGCACGGTTGTATGGAGAGTATTTAAGCAAGAAAATTAACGGTGCTGTCAGTTAGTACTTGTGCTTCAACAAGGGAACCGCATTTGAATAATGACACACATAAACGTAGACACGTTTCGTGTTCTGGACGGTGCTGTTTTGGATGAGTCAGCACGCCGTGTCGAGGTGCACGTACATCAGCCGTTCGTGACAACAACAACATTCAACGCCAATGACGAAATTCGCATACCAATCCACCAACAAGACGTTTACGTACTGCCGCATCTAAGCAGCATCTACATAGAGGGCAGGTTCAGCAAGGGTGCAGGAGGCGGAAATGCGGCTTTAACAAATAACGCCCTCAGTTTCCTCTTTGACGACGTCCGCTATGAAATAAACGGGGTGGAGGTGGATCGAACAAAAAACGTGGGCATCACGAGCACACTGAAGGGTGTAGTTTCTCTGAATGTGGGTGAGGTAGGTGCCCTGGAGAATGCCGGCTGGACGAATACGGGAGACTCACCGAGCCACCTTATCGACGCGAACGGGAACTTTAACGTGTGCATCCCGGGAAGAATCCTGCTGGGATTCTTGGAAGATTACCCCAAAATTCTGTTAAATGTGTGTCACGAGCTCATTTTGACTCGATCGAAAAACGATAGGAACGCTTTCGTGGGTAACGAGGACACCAGAATTGAGTTGAGCAAGGTTCATTGGAGGGTGCCGTACGTCTATCCATCGGATGCTGAATACCTAAAACTTCTCAATATTGTCGAGGAAGAGAGAACGTTGCAGATATGTTTTCGCAGCTGGGAGCTGTACGAGTATCCGGTGTTGCCGCAAGCTACGAAACAAACGTGGGCCGTCAAGACTGCAACACGGTTGGAGAAACCCCGCTACGTTATTGTCGCCTTCCAGACGAATCGCAAAGCGAATTTGGACACGGATTCAAGCAAATTTGACCACTGCAATCTGACAAACGTCAAACTGTACCTGAATTCTGAGTGCTTCCCCTACGAGAATTTAAACTTGGATTTCTCCACGGGGAAATACGCCCTGCTATACGAAATGTACCAGAACTTCCAGAGTTCATACTATGGAAAAGTTGGCGAGCCGTTATACGGCAAGGAACAGTTCAAGGATCTAGCGCCCATCGTGGTGATTGACGCATCAAAGCAGTCGGAAAGCATCAAGCCTGGACCCATAGATATGCGTCTAGAATTTGAGTCGAGCGAGAATTTTCCGCCCAACACAACCGCATACTGTCTCATCCTGCATGACCGCATCGTTGAGTATACACCGGGTAATGAATCGGTCAGAAGAGTGGTATGAGAAGCTGCAGGGCTTCGATTTGCCCAGAAAATACACGCATGCCTACTCTGTATACAGATTATAGTTTTAATTATATTGATGTAAAAATATATTCAACGTTTTTATTTTTGCGAAAACCCCGGCGCAGGCGCCTGGGCCACATCCAAAGGCCCAACAGCACCTAACAACAATTCTGATTGGATGCTGCCCACAACCACTCTCATTGGCTGTTGCCCCGCCCGCTCTCATAGCCAGAGCCCGGCGCATGCGCCTGAGCCACGGCCAAAGGCCCCAAAGACACCGTTGCTGAAGACATGACTCCTTCAGCAGCCTCTGGTCATTGCCGAAGAAGTGGATGGGGCCAGGATGGACTGGCCTGAACAACACGTGCTTTGTACGCGACAGCCCCGGCGCAGGCGCCTGACCCACAGCCAAAATGGCGGCTTGGGTGCGCAATGGCAAGACACCAGAGGCTGCCCGCTGAAGACCACTTCTTCAGCATTGACCAGAGGCTGCTGCAGACACGCCCTGGAGAACTCGATGGACTGATCTGAGGAATAGCCCCGGCGCATGCGCCTGGCTGCTGCTGCTGCTGCTGCTGAACACCACTTCTTCAGCAATGACCTTGAAAGACGCTGCTGAAGACATGCACACTTCTTCAGCAATGACCTTGAAAGACACCAGAGGCTGCCGCAGATGCCGCTGCTGAAGACACTTCTTCGGATGCCTGAACGACTCCTTCAGCAACCTCTGGTGTCTTTCAAGGTCATTTGCCAAAGAAGTCGATGGCACCTCGAGAACTCGATGGCGCTATGTGCTCCGAAGGGGTTCGTATCCAGTACTCTCATTTTCTAACTACTATCAACAATAATATTATTGCTTTTTTAATCAATCAATATTTAGATTTATATTAAATAGGAAATATATATGATTATTTTTTTCACGTGGGTGTTTCATTCATTAAATCAATGTTTTCCCCCAGGCCATCAAACCCTTATTTCTTTTCTGACCGCAATATTTCTCTATTTTCATAGAAAAATATAGATATTCTAATAATTCCAGCGTCTCAATACAAAAATTGGCATAAAATATCTAAATAATATCTAAATTTACATAATAGCCAAGAAGAGTTTAAGCATGGTGGAGGCGCCGGGGCTGTATATTCACATAAATTGACCATTATTAATAACAATTAGCAACAATATTGCAATTACAAGCACGAATCACGTCTCCGCAAGCCCCGCAATTAAAACCGCGCACAAAACCGCGAGCCGCTAACTATGAATACCAATTAAAATCCGCTGATTAGGCCGCTAATTAGCCCCCTGAGCTCCCTGATCTTCCTGATCTGAGCTAGAACATACATAAACCCTCTACTACGATATAACAATATCGAACGTTGAAATATCAACCCATATGATGTTGACTGGTTCATGCTCTTTTCAGCTATCCCAAAATCAAAGTTGGATGTTTCGCAAAGTAGGCGATGTAACAGCACCAAACGCTTCCGTGTAGAAAATATCGTTTTAACCCCCTTATTTTCGCCCTCGCGAATTTTGCATTTTCTATTCCTTCTTCAAAATGACACCAAAAACATTGATCTAACTTACGTAGAACTTGCAAAAATTTGTAAATACTGCGAAATTTTCAGGCGTCACAGAAATCGCTATCGGGACCACCGTATACCGTCGCACTTCCAATTCGTAAAACATTTCCAATGTTAAAATCCTTTTAACCCTCATATTTTCGCCCCTTCGAACCTTACATTTTGTATCCCTCTCACTAAAGTTCACAGTTGACAGTATCTTCGAAATGACACCAAAAACATTGGTCTGGCATACGTAGAACTTGCTAAAATTCGCAAAAACTGCGAAATTTCCCGGCGTCACAGAAACAACTACTGCGGCACTCGGTTGCGCCTCATGCTTAAATTTATTATTATTATTTACAAACGTATGCGATGTAACAGCACCAAACGCTTAAAGTTTGCTAAAAATGTTGCTTAACTTTACGCTCCTCCCGTGCATCGCAGACCCCAAAAACCAACTCACACGATGTGCTCTGGTTCGCTCTCTTTCCAACTAGCCCAAAATTACATTTGGATATTACAGAAATATGCGATATAACAACATCGGACGTTTAAAGTTTGCTAAAAACGATCCTCAACTTTACACCCCTATAATCTCGCCCCCGTGCATCGCAGACCCCAAAAATCAACCGAGGCGATATTGGCTGGTTCATCCTCTTTCCAACCAGCCAAAATCAAAGGTGGATGTTTCATAAAGTATGCGATGAAACAGCACCGAACGCTTTCGTGTCCAAGAAATCGTTTTAGCCCTAATATTTTCACCCCCTCGAACCTCACATTTTCTATCCCTCTATACAAAGTTCGCATTACTTAGACGAGATCTTCAAATTGACACCAAAAGCATTGACCTGGTTTACGAAGAACTTGCAAAGATTCGCAAAAACTACCAAATTTCCAGGCCTCACAGAAATCGCTACTGGGATCCCCGTATACCGCCACCCTTCCAATTCGTTAAACATTTTCAATGTTTACATTTTCAATGTTAAAAGTATTCGAATACCGCTGATGCATCCGGATACTTTATTTGGATTCTTTCCATATCCGAATACTTGTTAATTGTATTCGAATACGGATACAAGATTGATTCGTGTCGGATACGGATATCGGATACAAAATTGGAGAAGTATTCGAATACAGCCGGTATAGATACCGGCAATTATTGAACGCTGTACCCGAGTATCGAAGTATTTGGATACTAGAGATCTCTGGCTGCAATAGCAATTTTTTGATCGGCTACAGAAATTAAGTTACAGCGAGTTCTAAATGCTTTATTAATTTCTGTCAGAATCTTGTCCAACTGTTATCAGTATAGTGAGCGGTGATTCCGTAATAGAACAAATTTTCATCAGAAGTCCACGAATCAACAGTAAATGAAACTTTCCAAGCATTTTCATTGAAAATAAACTCTTACGACAATTTCTTTGACTGAATTGCAGTATTTCAACAGTCTTCCTCCCATCGCCGGCGCCGTTCGTTTAGGAAAAGTGACGGTTTTGTTTTAAAGTTGAAAAAACGTTGAGTTTTGTCGTCTTCAAAAAAGTTAAATGGGAGGCATTTATATACACACCATTCCAACATTTTCATCCCCATACTAATATGAGGAATTTTTTGAACGGCCAACTTAGGACAAATGAACAGTATCAAAATTTTGAAAAGTTCCATATTATAAAAGCATATATTCGATTGAATTAAATGCAGAAGAAAAGAAACAATTTTTCGAATAATCCGAACCACATAATACTTCTGGACTAGTATTCTAGTATACAGGGTGTTACCACAGATTCTCTGGCCGAAAATAATGGGACTTTCCTTATGCCATTTTTCATTTAGGCTTCTTTCTTTTAAGATTCAGGGTGTTAAAGTTAAGATTTAAAAAGCTATTTTTATTAATAACTCCTTTGTTTTTTACGATATTCCGTTGAAATTTTGTACATTTCTTCATATACCGACACAATGTTTGTGTAATTTTGATCAAAAAAATCGATGCGCGAACGTAAGAAAGGGGTATTGTAATACCCATTGACCCCCCAACTTTTCCCGGCGCACGTCTATGGTTCAAAGGTATTGTTTTTTTATACCAAGCGTTCATTTCTTTTATTTTTTTCACTCTTGAAAAATTATTCTGATTTAGGGCTTGGTTTACGAGATGTTGCAACCCATTTGACTATGTGTTGTTGATCCACTCGCTGTTTAAATCTCACAATTTTTCTCAGGTGTCGAATTAAGCTCGAGAAAAATGTTCTTGGATGAATATTTTCCTGCAAAAGCTTCAGAAAAATGCCATTCGATGGTACCGATTCGGACATGTTCCTGCATAATGTCTAACAGTCAAATTAGCATTGGAAAGAAAGACAGGTAGGTGCTAAGTTGTCAAAAAATTATGAATAAAAAAGTTACCATCAAAGGGCATTTTTCTGAAGTTTAGACGTTATGCAGGAACATATCCATCCAAGAACATTTTTCTCGAGCTTAGTTAGTCACCTAAGAAAAATTGGGCGATTTAAACAGCGAGTGGATTAACAAGATATAGTCAAATGAGCTGCAACATCTCGCAAACCGAACCCTAAATCAAAATTTTACAAGAGGGAAAAAAATAAAAGATATGAACGCTTGGTATAAAAAACAATACCTTTGAACCATACACGTGCGCAGGGAAAAGTTGGGAGGTCAGTGGGTATTACAACTCCCCATTTCCTCCGTTCGTCTATCGATTTCTTGATCAAAATTACACGAACAGTGTACTGGTATATGAAAAATTGTACAAAATTTCAACGAAATATCATAAAAAGCAATGGAGTTATTAATAAAAATTGTTTTTTAAATTTCAACTTTAACACCCTATATCTTGAAAGAAAGAAGACTAGATGAAAAATGGCATAAGGAAAGTCTCATTATTTTCGGCCAGATAATCTGTGGCTAACGGCTTGACCTACTTTTCTGTAACACCCTGTATATCCCCGCGGATATCGATTCACTAAAACGATACAATAACCTTAATTGCAGCTCCTAAATAAGCTATGAACTCTTTTGAAAGCTTGAACAAGTTTTAATAGTGTTGATTTTTGTTGCTTACTGGGTGCAATTTCCAAGTTAATTGGATAAATATTTCGATATCAATACCAAAGTTTCTAGAAGATTCCCATTTCATTTTGATTGGAAAGTAAATGTGAATAACTCAGAACTTTCTAGGTTCTTTATACCAAAAAAACTTTTCCTGAGTTCCATCGGAAATGAAACTGATATGACGAAATTAAAATAAAACACACGTTTATTTTCGTTTTCCTTCAGGGGATTTTCGCAGTCCGCGACTTGATGGCTTAGTTCTAAAAGTATGTTACTTTTGTTTATTTTATAAAAATTTCTTGACAAATTAACTTAACAGACTGACAGTGCCTTAATTTTTAATTTTCCAAATTCAATTTTCAAATTTCTTTAGTTCAAAAGATCTCAAATAAAAATCAAAAATCCGTCACTGTCAATCGATTTGTTTATGTTTAAGTTTTATGAACAGATAAAACAAAACATTGAACTAGCAAAGCATATTAAGCAATATCAAATACATACCCAAAAATTGGTAGCTAACAATTCATTGATTTAAAGAAAATGTGCATCTAATTGTTAACACAAGTTACAAGAGAACATTAAATTTTATTGCTGGTAGGCACTTGTAGACGTGAATGCTTTAGGATTTTAAAACAATGTTCGATAAATAGCCATATTACAGACATTTTTCATTTTTGTCGTTGGCACTGTCGGACTTTTGCGCGAGTTATTAACTTCCACTTCCGCTTCGATCAATCACAACCCCCGATCAACCGTCAAAATGAATCGAAGGAGGTCGGCCATAAATAATGCTGACGGTCTTTATTAGAGTAGCGAAGACCTAAAGGGCAGAACTTTAAAAGTTACTGACGTTCTGATCAGGAATAATTAATGCTGAAAACTGGTATCAGTAAACAGTCATTTTTCAATGTGAATTAAGTTTAAGAGTAATGACAACCTTCAGCTAAAACTAGAGATAGGTACAGACACTAAATTTATTGTTAAAATAAATACGAAATTCAGAAACTACAAACTACGCTGCCATAGACAAAAATAAGGCAATGGAACGTCAAATTCCAGGAAATTCTAGGGGAATTTCAACAATATCTGACAAATTGTAGTTGTAGACACCGATGAGTCACCATATCTATAGATTTTTCTGTTCTGATTCGCCTCAGCTCAAGGAAATGAGTACCTGGGCATCTGGGGGGCGTAATGGGGCAATGATCAAGATTTTATATCTTCGGAACTGGCAAACATATAGCATAAACATCCATTTCGCTTTCTAAATCTATTCACAAACAGTTTCTATGGACGTAGACAGTTATTCCAAAATATAAGTAAAGTCAAGTTAACAAAACATTTATCAAGACGTTTTAAAAACGTTTATTTATTATCAAAGTTTTAAATAGTCGTATATCATTTGGTGCAAAGTGTCTAGTGATCATAGTAGTTAACAGACCAACTCCCCCATTTCTTCGCAAAATTGTAATACACCCGCATTAAGAAGTGTTTTGAAGCCTACTTTCTTTACATCAATTTATTGGGTAAGTAGCTTCCAAATTAGTGGTCTTTTATTGATCTCTAATAAATACGTCGATAATTTCAAAAGGAAAATGTATCAGCAGTCCTGTTGGTGAATTATGAATACCTATTTTATTATAAAGTAACATCTAAGGGAGACAAACTGTCAGTACTGAGAGGCTCGATGCTAGGAAGTAAAGACGGAGGGTCGCCATCCTATAAACAACAATTGCGCTGGTCAGTTACTTGTTGTCGTCGTCGTCATCATCGTCGTTGTTGATTGGTAAATAGAAGTTGTTTATGACAAAATTTTTACATTTCTGGGATTGTAATATAAAATTATTTAATTATAGTGTGAGTATATCTTTTGGTAGAGTATTTTAAAATTAGCAACGAAGTTAGTTATTTTTGCTCTCTAGTTTATTCAATTTAACGCTAATTATTATTCCAAACTTCAAACAATACCATTAAACCGAATTAATATTTAAATTCGTGCTTAAAAAACCAAATTAACTAAAATCAGGTCATTTCCAAATTTATTTTCATGTACAAAAATAAGTAGACATATCTTACTCATGGACCAAAAACAAGGCGATTTATCTAAACTTACCCATATCCAAATGCCAGTATTCAGTTTCAGAGTTCTCATTAATAGTTATTTACGAAACGAGTGCGAGAAGACATTTTTCGCGCATGAGCGCAATGTTTGAAGCACGAGCGACGAAGGAGCGAGTGCTTCATTTGCGCGAATGCGCCGAAGGCGTCTTCGCGAATCGAGGTTCGTACAATATTTTTTGAAACGAACATTATAATTTTTTAATTATTATCTAATACGTTTCCAATTTAAAATTTCAAAAAATCAAGTGGTTACATTGACACATTTCCATTTGACAATAATTGTAGAAAATGACATTTGGTTTAATTTATTGAATTGAGTTGTCGAAGTGTCAATCGAATTAATCGCGATTTATCTTTATTCTTTCACTATTTTCAACATCCAAATTGGAGAAATGGCGTTTTGTTAACCAAACTTTATTACTATCAAGTCAAATTATTTCTAGAAAGCCTGAAATGGCCAGTACTTTTTGCGAGATTTCGCGCACTAGTGCGCGAACACTATGTTTGAGTTTGTCTGTCGGGTTCCCGAAATGTCATTTTGAGAGCGGTGAGTTCAAAAAAAATATTTCGCTTACAACAACAGAATGCTTAGATCGATTTATATGATATTTGGTATGACATTCCACATAAGTCAATCAAGTTAACAAAACGTTCATCAAGACGTTTTATAAACGTTTATTTATGATCGAAGTTTTGAATAGTCGTTTATCATTTGGAGCAAAGTGTCTAGTGATCAGTAGTTAACAGATGATCAACTCCCCCATTTCTTGGCAAGATTGTGATACAACTGCATTAAGAAGTGTTTTGAAGCCTACTTTCTTCACATCAATTTATTGGGTAAGTAGCTTCCAAATTAGTGGTCTTTTATTGATCTCTAATAAATATGTCGATAATTTCAATCACCTCTAATAAATGAGTTTTGTTAATTTCAAAAGCTTTACCAGCAGTTTCCTGTTGGTGAATTATGAATACCTATATTATCATAAAGTAACATCTAAGGGAGACAAACTGTCAGTACTGAGACGCTCGCTGCTAGGAAGTAAAGACGGAGGGTCGCCATCCTATAAACAACAATTGCGCTGGTCAGTTACTTGTTGTTGTTGTTGTTGTTGTTGTTGTTGTTGTTGATGATGATGTTGTTGTTGTTGTTACTTGTTGATTGGTAAATAGAAGTTGTTTATGACAAAATTTTTACATTTCTGGGATTGTCATAAATAATAGTATATTATTATATGAGCGATTATGACAGCCATTATTCACGAAGATGATGTTTGAGCCCACGAGCCGAAGGCGCAGCAAGAGTTGATCGCGGTCGATATAAAATATCATTGGATCAGCGAAACAGTGATTATTGAATCTATATTTGTGATTGGCTCAAATCATCTGAGTGAATAATGGTTATAATCGCGAATATAATACTGTACTTTTTCTACACCTATTAAACAAATAAATTAGACTCAAATTTGATAATACATTAATTTTTATTTATCATTACATGAACTACTTACTAGGAATATATATTGAAATTTGTGCAGTTAGTAATATATAAATTTGGAGTTGTCCCTTCCATTGTTAAATTCTGGCAGTTTTAGTGGTTGAAGTGTTAGTTTGCACGGATTAATCGGTACCCTACTCGAAAGAAGTGCATACGTTGGAAAACGTAAACAAGTAATATAGCGATACACTTGGCTGTCACCAAGTCGATTGTCAGCTGTAGCAAGAGTTGATCGCGGTCGATATAAAATATCATTGGATCAGCGAAACTGTTATCATTGAATCTATATTTGTGATTGGCCGAATACCGTGAATTATGAATCCATAATTCACTACAGTGAATTATAGGTATGATATTTCACAAAGAAAATTATAATAATTGTCATATAATTAAATAGGTGTAGAAAAATAAATGTATGTAGATGTGGGGATGCAGCCAAGGAAAAGTGGGAAAATAAAACGTTTAACGCGAATTCAAGATTTCGGATCTATTCGGTCCTTCGTCAGCGAAAAGTGAATACATATAATATGTTCTCTACACATTCCTCGCAAAACACACCGGAATTCATCGGAATTAATATGACGAAATTAATAAATTACACTTATAAAAAATGGATCACCCAACAACAAGGAAATCCGTACATAATATACCAAAGGGAGCAGTTACCAGTTAGAGTTCAGTGCAATAAAAATATGACCAAAACATCGGCCAGAAACAACAAATTTACAAGAATTACACTCAGGGGTCAAATAATTTAAACATAATATAATATAATAAATATAATATAATAATATAATATAATAATATAATATAATATAATATAATATAATAAAACATGTAAAATAATCGAAAAAAACATTCAAATACTGCTCATATGAGCTTCGCCATTTGGACGCTTACATTGTGCACATATGTTATTTTTCTTCTACTTTTCATTGCATATTGAGTTTTGTTCATGCTCATGTGTATGTATTTATAGGTTTTACTTACTTTTATTAAAAATGTGTTTGAATCACTTAATTTTAGATAACTGTTTCACTAGACCATTAATTAATTCGAATTATCGCAGCTTTGGATATGAGTGACTTATATGGTAATTAAGTGATGCCTGTTAGTCATAATTAAGGGGTGTTTTTCCCATTTGCGGGGATGGCAAGTTGCGAACTGTATTATAACACTAGTCTAGTGACTAATTTCACGGGTTGCAAGTACAGCAGACATATATGAAACAGACATTAGAAACATAAGGAGAACGCATATTAACTCATAAGTCATGGAAGAAACAGTTATCTACGAACCGTTGGTTCACCGCCACATGTTCCCCGCAGCCATGGAGACAAATTTAATAACGTGCCTTTAATAATTGCGAATAGAACTAATGTCAAAATTTAATATTTATTCGGACTGGCACAGAATGGAAAAAAGTAAATGAAATGTTTTTTTCTTTTTTCTGTATGCGTACTTTGTTATTATGTGAAAACATTGTATTCGTTGGATAATTCTGGCGTATTTCCTTCTCAAGTCACAGGCTAGTAAGTTCAAAAATTTATATCTCTACATAGATGCGATAACGCGGTTGAACTGATTAAACTTTGTACGTGCCTGTAGCTAACGACGGAAATCTCGTTCACAATCCAGGGTTATTCAAAAATAAAGGGCGTCCTTTCGTGGACGTACTCCTCTCGCAAAAATAAGATTAGAAGTTTATGTGTATTAATATCGATCCGTAAATGCTTCGTTTTCGAGATACGCAGATGTTCAAAATTGTAAAATAAATTTTTGTTTTAATTATTTGGAAATTATTTCGAATCAATTTCGAAAATTGTGCAATGCCCACGTATGTTCATCTGGCGTAGGTTCAGGTGCGTAGGTATGTGAATATTTAAAGATGCGGAATTTGAGCATTAAAAACGGGACACGTAGACACATTTTTATTCCAACACCATGTAACAAAGCATAATTAACCGCCTGTAGATCTAACAAACTTAGATTAGGCGCTATCTATTTTGTTCGATGAAACATCGCCGCCTTAGAAAAAGTGAACAGATGAAAGAAGACGCGCCAATGAACCGAAGAGAGTTGAAAGAGATTGTACCGGCACCGCGCGCTGACAAATGGGAGGAGCCGAAACACCGACCGGCCGTTCACGAAGTTTGGCGGAAGAATTTATAAAACGCGATGTCACCGGCACTCACTCGATATTCACTCAGCATTCATTCGACAGACATTCATCCTGCATTCTCATACCAGACATTCTCCGACTAACTTCCAGAATTATCGCGAGTACCTGATTACCTGATTAGCTGATTAGCTGTGATACAATAATTAAATGCCGTTATTTAATGATTGAGGCTGTGAGGCTGTCAATAATTAAATATACGTTAATTGGTCCGGTGTAGAGGTATAATAGCCTGGTGAAGGCTAGTTCTGAAATTCTACGGGTAGCCGTGGATGTTCAAACCATAAATTCGCACACGCCGGAAGTAGACTGAAACATGCAGTGAAAATAGCATTTGCCGTGAAAATAGCACGTCTGCCTTCGACCGATGCAGTGAGCGATTGAACATCCCGTCCGGTTGAATTTCGGAGCAATTATACACCTGCTTACGTAACAATTAATGGCCATCCGATTAAGGGATCGCCGAGAGTGGCTGTAACGTAGATTCCCGATCTACACATCACCTGGTTGCACACCTGTGCAGCAACGTAAACCAGATACGGAGTACACAGTATAATTCATCCCACGGGACGACAGGCAGCTACCAGAAAACCGTCCCAGAGAGAATCGCTTGCGATACCTGGCTATCAAAACCCAGTATCGTTTGCTATTCGCTCATGTATATAATTACCGTTTAGATTTTACCGTATGGATCATATTTAATTTCCTGTAAATATTTTATATAATACCGTTTGACCAGTTTTAATGTGCATAGCTAACTATAATAAAATCATATTTATTTGTTTCCCGTGTGTATTATTATCTCCGTATAGCAATAGAGAACCCAGCCCTTCTTCGACTGAAGCGAAGGGTATATATCTTTCGACGAATAAGTTTTCCAACCGGGTGCTAGGACGCACGAGGGAAAGTTCTTTGCAACCATTCTGAAATTAAAGTAGATACGGCATTAAATAAAAAAAATATTAATCGATAAAGGATCAACTTGGAGATTCGCACTACTTTTATAGTAATATTTTTCGTTCGCCTTAAATAAATCTCTCTCAAATTATTGAAAAATGTGGGGATTCCTATTATCTTAACAGCTAGACCCTATGTTTAAATCCGGCAAAGTTGCCAAATACTATGCTGACTAATGTTCTCAAAAGAAAATCGAGATATTCTGACTCGTTCTCCTGAAAACTGAAAAAAAAGCGTTTTCGTTTTTAGGCAGTAACTTTTTTGTTTGACCTTGTATTTTCATTCTGTGAAAACTTTTACATTTCCTCTTTTTATTCTCTATTTGATAGCATTATTACCATTTTGCTACGTCGATTCGCTTTTGTTTTTTAAGGCTCAATTTCATCAAGTTCTAGTTATCCATGACAAAATCAGAAATAATATGAGTTAACATGGAAACAAAGTCACCTAACGTAAAGTTGATAATTTTCGCTTACAACTTTTTTTCGATTTGTGCCGCATTTGTTTACATTTTCCCTGCTTTGAATTTGTTTTTGTTTTGTTCATTTTCGTTTGTGTTCTTGAGTTCGCACTGTTATCGTTTCTTCTTTTGTCTTTTTGAATTTGTTTTACATATTTGTAATTAATTTTGAAAATATTCTCTAACGAAGAAAAACGAGCTATGATTAAACTCTATTACCTATTCGTTGAAACAGAATAAGCAAATAGCTTTACAACGATAATTCCTATTAGGTTACTTTGTTTCCATAGTAACAAGTAACTATTACATTAATCCTATTAAATTATGGATAATTAGAAAGCAGATACAAAAATTGATAAAATAAAAAAAAACTCTGGTAAAACAGTTAAAAGGGCAATGTGAGGAAGATGGTTGTATTCAGGAAAAAACGGGGATTAGCTCACCTGTCACTCAGATATGGCGCCTATAAGAAAAAATGTTAGCCTTTAAAAAACAAAAACGAATCGGCGTAGCCAATGGATGATAACGCTATCAAATAGAGAACAAGTGGAACCCGTGGGCTACGCCACACGTCTTTTCAGAATTGTTGTTTGGAAAATTGTAATTACACGACAAAGAAAAACTAAAAAGATAAGGACACTTCACATTATCGAAGAGATGCCAAGGGCCCAGTCGCGCAGTGTATGGTTTGGTTAATATTAATATTTTGTCGGTGATCGGGTGCGAGTTATTCACAGAACATGTTCTGTGGAGTATTAATGATAGTTATAAGTACAACTAATGTGAAAATCTAGTGAGTCTGTCAACTTGCTTTTGGACGACATCTAACAACTAACATCTAAGATTATTAAAGATACTTTTCTGCATGGGAAATATCTGGCAACCGGGGGCAGGGATATCAATACTATTTTCCTCAAATCAGTACCTTAACTTTTTCTGCAATGCAAGCTGTTTCGTATCCTAACCTGAACGGTTGATGTGTACTTGCGAGTAGGCCTGCGCGATATTGAAAATTTGATATCGAATATCGATACCAAAAAGATATCGATATATATCGATATATCGAAATATCGAAATATCGATATATATCTGCATATCAAGATATCGATATTTCGATAGATACTTATACAGGCCGTGTCCAAAAAAGTGTGCAACAGGAGAAAAACTTTTATATTGATTTCTTAAAAAACTGTCCTACGTAAAAGTTGTTGCTTGTTACTAAACGTAAGACGAATAATATCAAAAATTAGGCATAGTTGCTAGGTTCCCACACGACCGCATGCATTATGGAAGAAGCTATTCATTTCTGTTTTTGAATATGTATTTACCCCTACCCAGTGGGGAGACCCTATATGTCCGCTACTGCCTCTATCAATCAGAAAGAAATATTCCGTGCTCATTATGAAACGTCTTACTTCTGCCTGTAGTTGTCACACTTTCCATTTTGATGTAAGTAGTCCATTAATTCTTCTCCACAATAAGACAAATTTTAGGGTGGGAGTAATTTATTGTCACCTGAAGGCTTTTGGCTGCATGTTGAAGGATAATAAGACAAAGCGAAAACGCCAGGTCACAAACAATATTGAATTCAGTGGCGTGATTAAAATTTGGGGCCTCCCCACTCCGCCAGCAATACTTGAAAGGAGGCCCCTTAGTTTGAAAAATGGCTACGATTTTTTATTGTAGTCATAATAACCAAAAATATAACCAAAACATTGTTTCGTTCTGAATGGCCAGGGTAACCAAAGACAACTGGTTTCGTCCTTTTTAGGACTAGTGCCGTACAGCTCTATACATTAAGAACGAAACATACTTATATACCGACTTCCTACGGTCAGATGTCAGTAAGAGCTAATTACCTACTTCATTAATAATTATTTATGAGATTCTAATGATACTGGATAGTTCCAACAATGTTCGGGCAAGTTCGAGTACCATACCAGGTGGCTGTCCTGTACATTTACAGCAAAATAATGTTTGATCTGATCTATTTATTCTAAGCAAACCTTATTCGCTATTCGTATGTACTATTATCAGCAAAAGTGGTGTTAGTTCCAGTTTGCGGTATGAATCGTTTGTGCCAGACGTTGCTATGTTTTCGTCAGCCCCGCTCCCCATTCCCCATAGACGATGTGATTTTTTGTTATCCGATCTCGATACTTTGATGAATGCCCTTTGTTTACTAGTGCAAGGCTAACACATTTGTTGTCATTCAAATAAAATTGTTTAGATCCGCCTTCAAAACTTTAATTGGCGGACAGTTGCTAAGGTTTTTTTACCTCAGAACGTAATTGGTTATGGAATTTTAAGGGGAATTGAACCGTAAAGTGGAAGACCACTTTTGCTGTTAATAGTACATAGAGACACGATGAACTGATGCTTCAATACTGGAGGTTATACCTCTTGAATTTAGGTTCAAAACAACGCTTCTAATCTAATGAATTATTCAGCTATTCTTCAAGTATTCTTCAAGTTAGGGCATAGTTAAAGGATTGAAATTGTATCCTACATGCGGCATAAAATTAATGTAATTTCACAGTCACTTTCACATTGCAGGTTTTACCTGCCTACTGTTGCAAACTTTACTAGGAAAAACTCTACGTAGGCTCAATGGTTTCCGGTACCAGAAGTTATTAAAATCATTGTAAAACGTCGACACCGCGCTAAATCGATATATCGACATATCGATATATCGAAATATCGATATATCTAAATATCTATATATCGAAATATCGATATATCGATATATCTAAATATCGATATATCGACATAAAAATATCGATATATCGAAATATCGATATTTCGATATATCGACATTCTGGTATCCTTATTCGATATATCGATATATCGATATCAATAGCGATATATCGAAAAAAGTCGCAGGCCTACTTGCGAGTGAAGAACTGAAAATCTAATTTGGCTACTGACTGAATATAAGACAACGTAGGTCGGAACTACGTGAATTGCAGAAATGGACATGTTTTGCAGTGTGTGCGGTAGTAGACAACACATGGAATTCGACACTACATATAATAAATTGGTACGTAGCTATTTTCAAAAATCGAAACTTATGCGTAAAGGAAAATCTGATTTGTAGGAAAATGTGAAAGATGCAATTGTATGCCGTACATAATGGCACATGAACTGAAAACTACAAATGTATGCCGCTGTTCAACATGTTCAGCAATATATCTGCGAATGTGCGAATACAACCGATATTGCCAAATATGTGGGCACACAAAAGAAAAAAGTAAGATAACAAGAAACAAAAGAGCAGCTCAAATAAAAGAAAACATATCAGAGAATAAAAAGAGCTGCCTTGGAAAAAATAAATAAAAGAAAAAAGATGGAATGTATTCAATCAGCTGTATCATCACGCCAAGAATTGAATGAATCATTTTCATCTAAAAAAAAATACCGATGGCGATTCAGGCATCGCTGCACCAACCTTTTCATCTGCAGGTGAAGAACTTCTTAAATCATTTTTATCTATAGATGACAATTTAGACAATGCTCTGTCTCAACTTGTAGACAACTTAGAAAAATCGGATAAAAGTGAGAATGAAACGTTAGAATTAAGTGAGAACTGAAACCTTAGAATGAGTTCTTTTTCCATAGCATTGTAATACTTTTTTATTTTCTTTTTTATGGCATATTAGATGTTTTATTTTATGAGTAACGTAAATAAATGTTTTTGTTATATAATATTATTTGTCAAGGACTAAGATGTAAGAGACTGTGGTTAAATAATCAATTCAAGAATCAATTGTACCCCTAACCACATAAATTTTGAAATACTATATACGCATTTCGGCAGCTAAGCTGCCATCTTCAGTAGCAGGGAAAAACCTATAGTACTAAAAATAGCAATAACATTAATGCAAAAAAAAAAACAATTATTTAGCTGATCGAGTGCACTTCGATTCTTTCGGAGTGGTGAGCAGAAAATACCTGACCTATATTATTGTTATTGTCACTATCATTGTTTCACATCATCATTATTGTTGTTATTATTATTGTCATTTAAATAATTGTTTTTTTTTTTTTTTTTTTTTTTGCATTAATGTTATTGCTATTTTTAGTACTATCGGTTTTTCCCTGCTACTGAAGATGGCAGCTTAGCTGCCGAAATGCGTATATAGTATTTCAAAATTTATGTGGTTAGGGGTACAATTGATTCTTGAATTGATATATTATTTGTACTCGCATTACTTCATAATTTTGTAAAAAACAAATATAAAAGATGTTTAAAAGTTATTATTTGATCTATACCTACATAAAGAAATACATACTTACTATAGAACTTCAGTGTAAACAACATTACGCGTAAATTTATCTAAATAGTTTGGAAAAGAACCTTTTATCTTAGAGTCCTTGATTAAAATTTGTATGGAGTCAAATTTTCGAACGCGCGAAAGAGCTACGTAAAAGCTGCCCATGGGAAAATACAGGCTCTGGAAGGTAAAGGGCCACTTTCTTAAGCGTTTGTCCTTGACTTTTGTTTTCTGTTAAGCAAAATGCTAAGCGAAGTGGGAATTGTGTACGTTCAAATTGAAAAGGTAAAGCAGAATCACATGGTTTTCATTTAACCTTAGGTATAAGTACACATTCTCGGCGCTTTGCTCCAGTTAAAATTTCGCATTCGATAATTATTTAATTGTCAAAGGCATGGCACTCTACTTTTGTCGGAAAATACCTAATATTGGACATTACAAATTAATAGCTACCTAAAATGTAACAAATGCTTTTTAAACCCCGAAAAGGCACATCTACAGCTTAAGAGCTTTCCGGTATAGCCCACAATTGTTGAAATTGAAATCGATGGAGTCCTCGATGAGATATCCGGCGAACAAAGTTTCAATGTAAAATCACCTTCGCTAAATTATTTAATTGTCAAAGGCATGGCACTCTGCTTTTGTGAGAAAATAATATTGGACATTTTATTACAAACTAATAGCTACCTAAAATGTAACAAATGCTTATTAAGTCCCCAAAACCCCGAAAAGGCACATCTACAGCATTAGAGCTTTACGTAGAGCCCACAATTGTTGAAATCGATGGAGTCCTCGATGAGATATCCGGCTAACAATGTTTCAATGTAAAATCACTTTCGCTATTAATATATAAGGATAAAAAGTGGCAATGTAAAAGTTTTTACAGAATGAAGATACAAGGTCAAACAAAAAAGTTACAACCAAAAAATGAAAACGCAATGTTTCAGTTTTTTTTCAGTTTTCAGGAGAAAGATTCAGATCATCTCGATTTTCTTTTGAGAATATTAGTCAGCATAATATTTAGCAACTTTTCCGAATTTAAACATATGATCTAACTGTTAAGATAACAGAGATCCCCATGTTGCACACCGTATTTCAGACAGCCTGTATAGGTACATTGTACAGAGAGCTCGTTCCAGATCCGAATTTTTATACCATAGATACTTGCACTGTTTCTTGGGCACGTACATCTTTAAGCGCATGCCTCCCCTAAAACTAAAGAGCATTTCGTTAATTTTGCTAATTCCCCCGGTCCATAAACGTTTTGGCACTTACCAAATACTTAACCTTATACAAATTTTAGAAATTGTCGCTTTTAAGGCTTCTTTTTTAGGATGCCGCCCGGGAACCGAGTTGTCAAAATAACTGCGTGGCAAAATCCATCGAGTGTATTTTCACATCGAGGAACGGTAAACTATTTTCGAGAATCAGTTTCACAGTATATTAACGCGGGTAAAAGTGAAGGAGCGTAGGTACATAAAAATATTTGCGTAATTTAGTACACACACTAAAGAAACGCATTGCCTAGTATCCACGACCATAATGGATAGATATTAAAACATTGCATGTTTCGAATGTGTATGGAACACTGTAAACAGCTGGTTTCGTCCTCGAGGAGACTCATCAGTACGAAACTCGAACTATACAATGCAACTTGCTGTTTACTGATGCTCTTGAGTCAGATAACAGCAAGAGCCAATAACTACACCCTAATTATGTAGGAGTAATGAGTTGTACTGGACCGTTCGGGCAACTACTCCTCGGGCAAATACCACGCCAGGCAATGAAATATTGAGCTAAATTCAGATTTTTTGTAAGTATTACGAGAACTCACGATAAGAGAACAATGTATAAAGTAAAGAAATAGAGAAACTTCTTGAAGTAATCAATATGTTCATATTTCGGAAAATACTTAGTCTGCAAGATACAGGTTATATTCCAGTCTTAATTTAATTGTCCTTTAACTTTAATTAAGTACTCGACAATGCCGTAATGAATTTGATTCGAACATAATTCATTGGTAAAGGAAAATTCGACAGCAGCTACAGCGTTTACAGTTGTGCTAATATATTTTCAGGACAACTTAACAACGTTATAGAAATGCTGCTCTGTGAAACGAGGAAATTGAAAACCACCAACTGCGGACTTTCCACCGGTTTGAAAGCAAATTTTGTATTCCACGCAGCAACTGAACTTTAAACAGGCTTCAAACTTTTTAAAATATGGCATGGCCTTAACAGCGTTAGCTATCGTAATATTCGCGAATTCACGTTTCAGCTTTATTTAAGCTTATTTATTCTTCCAGAAAATGCGAATAATACTTACTATAAATTAAGTTTAGATGGGGACTTTAAACAATTTTTGATGTTCCCCTTGATTAGATTCCATTTCTTGAACTAAAATAAGCAATGCAATTCCTTACAACTTTTCATATCGTATCAAAAATGATTTATACCCAATTCTTTATGGACGTAATTATTATAAATACTCCCCTAATATTTTTTTCAACGCAAGTTTCATTTCTTGGTCACACCTTTGATTTAAAAAAACAATATCCTTGTATTTCTTATTTAAATCGCTTTTAGAAACTCTGTGAAATGCTTCCGATATCAAAAATTAATTGATTTAACGAAATTTTAGAGCATAGAACTGATTGCGCTCTTGTGACACATTGAATGTAGCGTTTTAAACAAGAGTAAGACAATGAAAGAGCTATGTCGACCATCAGTTTGTTAGGCGTCATCTCTCATTCCTTGTCTTACGTAAAAATATACCTACTGTCTGGTAAATACTTTCACCAAAATTAGTTTGAGATTGAATTTCAACAGGATTATAAATTTTTAAATTCTGAACATACCCAAATGAAACTTATTTGTTTGTTGTTTTCTGAGGAAAATTCAATAATTGTAATGAAGTTGTAAGTACAGGGAGAGCAGATGGAATAAGCGGCCCCTTTGGATTAGTTAATAGGAACGACAGGGGAGTTAGACTGATAGATAGAATTTTTAAAATTTAATTATTTAATTGAATTCTGATTTTACCAACCGTGTTTATGATCACGCAATTTTATTTCCACTAATTATTTGTGTGCTAAATAAAGTTATTTTTGTATTATGCCAAAGAAGTATAACTTCTAACGCGCGTACATAAGTACACGCACCAGTTTCTTTTATATTAAAGAATCAAGATAGCAAGTCTTTAATTAACCTGGAAAACATGTCCAGAATAATTTTTAATCACTCCTTTTATAGGTATCGACGTTATTTCCATGTCGAAAATTTTAATTGAAAAAATGGAAAATAATCTAAAATTGCCGTGAGCAAGGGCTTTGTACATTCAATTGGTTTCTAAAACAAACTCCTGAAACATTATACGGACCTCTCTTATATTTCATCCCATCATTTTAGCTTTAATAAAAAAATGCGGAGACAGGTCAACAAGTTGTTAATTGAATAACTTGTCACTAATTAGACTACCGAACGCATTTTTCCAATTTATGAAGAGTTGCTACAGTGGAATTTAAATTAACTTTACAATACCCGTTCAGTATTCCATTTAACGAGCCTGCAGTGGTTTTTGATTAGTTTTATTCGATTGGTACTTGAATAAATTCAAAAAAGCATAAAACCCAATAACGTGACGCAAAAGGTTTCATTTACAAAATTAACCCTTTTGAATTTTGTGCTAATGTGTTTTCATTTCCGTTTATTTCGAATATTATACAATGTGAATTAATTAAGAGGAAATGGAGCAATTAGCTAAACGTGAAACGAAAGCGCGTAGAATTAACGAAACACTTTCAACCTATACTCTTACTTACATTAAAGTACTGCAGGTGTACCTATTATAGCGACAGTCACATATGCGACTGATACTAATTATCTCTGCCACATACTTGTACCATACCGTACACATTAAGTCTTGGAGTATGCAATATTGTATCAGAACAATTTTTCCAGATTCATTTGGATTATAAGCAAATTGGTTATTCCTTCAAACTTACCTATCGTCTAGGCCATTTCATAGTGACTCCAAAGAGTTGGCCCTCGCTCACTGATCGTCTCTTCTAAGCAATTACTAT
The DNA here is from genome assembly GCA_963966045.1 of Xestobium rufovillosum. Taxonomy (NCBI): domain Eukaryota; kingdom Metazoa; phylum Arthropoda; class Insecta; order Coleoptera; family Ptinidae; genus Xestobium; species Xestobium rufovillosum. Next base: position 18,668,138 of record OZ014504.1, read on the forward strand.
TCAATCTCGGAAGAAAATAATAACATTCGACCTGACCATGACTTTCGTTTGCGCCTGAATTCGCAGGCGGCACGGACCACCCGACCCATCCCGCAAGCGCAGGATACTCCGGGGTGCTAGGCAGGACAGTGGCGATGGGGCTAAACTTAGCCCCCCCTCTCAAGAGGGACCAGCTAACCACCGCGCCGGTGGATTCCCTCTCCCCTTAGTACTCATGTCGATGGGGTTCCCCCGTCACATTGGATGAGTAACCGCCGAGGGCACTCTCGCACCTTCTACCCCAAATGATAGCTTTACCATCACTGCGCCCGTTACCCACGAGTGTGATATTTGGTGGCCCGCAAGTAGTTCTACATGTGACGCTAAGGGGTACAGCGCCACATGTCGGCAGGGATTCGCCAACATCGTTGGATGAGTAAACGTCGAGGTCGCCTTCCCTGGCCATCAGCTATATGCCGTTATCGGCGTCCGTTGCCCACATTCGTGGGATTTGGTAGCCCGCAAGTGGCAAGTGGCAAGTGGTCGAACGTTTACTCGCTTACTGATGTGCCCAGCTGGCCTTTATAGACTAGATGCTGGTTTGGTTTGTCTGCACACAGCTGGGCCTTACTAATTAGCTCCAACAAAGAGCGACATCATGATATACGGTTGCTGTGGGCAGACAAACAAAAACACTTCTTTTCTTCTTCTTTATGATTATCCATAGAGATGCTTCATACTGCTTTCGTGTACGCCAGGGGAACGTTGGAATCTTAATTTTGCTATAGTTGAGTGCAGGTGAGTTTTACTGATGTATTGTCGCCGTATAGTGCACACCCTCGCCGAGAACTTGCTCTGTAATTCAATGCCTGTCGGGGTATTTTCCCGGGGAGTAGTTGTTGGAGCAAGTTCGGGTCGAATGTTATGAAAGAAGAATTAGGAATGGCTCTGAATGAAATGAAGCAGTTTTGACAGAGGGCTACGACATCAATAAAAATCAATAAAAAGAAAACTACAATTTTGGTATGTAGGAGGCGTGAAATTAGGACTAAAACTAGGACTAAAACTAAAATACAAATAGGAAATAAGAAGAAGAGAGAGGATGTCGCGGATTTCTGCAATTCACGAAGTCAAATAACTCGAGATGGTAGGAGCACTTAAGATATAAAACAAAGAATAGCGCAGGGTCGAGTTGCGATTAGCAACAAGAAACAACTGTTATGCCAGGGAACCGTTAATGTAGAAACTCGGAGGAGACTTTTAAAGATGTATGTGCGGAGTACGGAATTGTACGGGTGCGAGACTTGGACATTAGGAGAAGCTGATCGAAAAAGAATAGAAGCGTTTGAAATGAGGTGCTATATAGAAGCATGATGAAGATACTGTGGATAGATAAGGTTAGCAATAGGAAAGTATTTTAAATAGGTGAAGAAAAGCGAAGGGTATGGAAGACAATAATGGATAGGAGAGATAGGAAGGTAAAATGGTAGGATACCTTTTGAGACATGAAGGAATAGTTCGCGACATACTAAAGCCGGAGATACAAATAAAAAGAAGAAGTAGGGGTATAAACAGTTTAGACTACTATAGTTGGGGACGTGTAGGATTTTCTACTTTTAGAGAAATGCGTAGGTTAACTCAGGATTGAAAAGAATGGAGGTACGTGTCCAACCAGTCTTCGGACTGGGAACTTTATGATGATAAAAATTTATATATGAAGAATGTCTTTGAAGAACTAGAGAGAATGGCAATAACATATGAGCTAGTTATAAACGAACTGAAAACAAAGAACATGGAAGTCACGGGAAAGGTAGACATTGAAATATATGAAGAAAATTTTGAAATAGAGACGAGACTGTTCAAAGGAAGAGAACTTGGGCGAGGGGGCTTAAAAGATGCTTACATTCAAAATGGAGTCAAGAGCAGCCAAAGGCAGAGTGAATAAATCGGTCATATGCCCAGTAAATTTGTATAGATGGGAATTGTGGGTACTAATGGAGAAGTAATATCTAAACAGCTAACCTGTGTGAGGAAACTGAAAAAACTTCTATGTGCCTACTTGTCAATTATTCCTCACACGCATCATTAAAAATAAGAATTTAAAATTTTAAAAGGTCGATCACTTTACCAATCGCTTACAAATTTTTACGACTTTCGGCATATGAAGTCAGAAAATGAAGTTTAGGTCCACATGGCATTTATTATTTATTCAAGTGGAATCAGAAAGTTTTTCATAAAGTATTACACATTGAAAGCAGAGAGTACCTACCTCAATTAGCAGCACACTTAAATGTCGTTGATTGTATGAAGTGATGGGGTAAATTTAATTCGTAGGTGGGCTCGTTCTGTCATACCTACTTTATATTTCACATCATAATTCTTAGTGCGGAAACCGTAAGTGGAGGAAACTAGAGCCATTAATATACAATTAATCATATCCCTTTATATAATGGAAATCCACTTTTGCTGTTAAGGAAGAAAATACGAAAGTATAATAAGGGAACTTACATCTAGCGTATTAGAGTGAATTATTGCATTTTGTTATCTATAGAATTACATGAATTATAATAGGAGAAACTTGCGAAAAAGGGATCAAACAATGGTTAATATTTAAGGTTAAGGTAGACGAATATTTCTGAAAACGTTTACTTAGATGTTCGTAGTAGTGGGGTTATGTCGGTTCTCAGCACCGGGGCCCCGTGGCTTAATATTAACAGCTTTAATTGTCATTCATAATTAGCGGCTCGAGGAAACATGGTTCATGTATGTAGTTACGATATTGGTGTTAATTGTTATTAGTAATAATCAACTGACAACCCCCGCGCCTCCGCCATGCATTATTCTTGGTGATTGTGTGAGTATAGATATTTTAATTTTTTTAGGTATTTTATGGCATTCATGTCAGTTTGGATTGAAACAATGAAATTAATAAAATATCTGTGTTTCGCTATGGTAACAAACCATATACGAGTATTTACATAATGCTATTATCACTTACGGATTCGCTGTTACTTTTAGAATTAGGCAGTTGAACCAGTAGAATTAATATAACAGAGAAATAATATGCGTCGAGTACTATACTGTTAGAAGAAGAGTGAGGATATAAGGATTTGTTAACGAGGACACGTAGATTTAATGAATAAAACTATTGAAATCAGTAAAAACATTATGTGTATTTTCTTTACGATAACATCCAAAAATACATAATTTCATTTTAAAACAAACGGGATTCAGAACGAGTGAGTGAAGAGAGTACATTTGCAGAAAAAAACATTTATTTTCTATTTAATAATTATTCAAATAATGTATTGAAACGGTACAATGAGGTTATAGATGCTTAAATATCATTGAAGTCGAGAGGAACATAAAATAGCTTATTTAATATGGTTTCCACATATCCTATGGTTTTCTCCGCCACCATCGAAGCGACTTCCAGCCGGTCGGCCGGGGAAACACCCATTCTAACGCCAGTTTGGCTGGAATCAAAATAAAAAAGAAAATGTTAGATATTACATTCCCCCCATTCTCGGCTTTAAGATCGAAATACTAAATTCTCGAGAATTATGAACTGACAGATGCATATTAACAGATCGTATCTATTATGTATTTATACACCTTTGTTAAGGCGCTTGTAAGTGATGAATACCGCATACACAAAGGGGCGTTATTGTTGGAGGCGGCATCCTTGTATCTACTTGCAGTATTTTTGTCTCCACGTCCAGAAACGTATTTTCTGGGAAGAATTTTCTTAAGAATTCAACCTTTTCATTTCCCATACATATATATTTCTACGTCATCCTCCAAAGTCCATACCTCTGCCTCAGTACTGCACATATCCCATAAAGTGCTTTGTAGATTTGCTACAACGATGTAATAGTCGTCAAATGCTGAAGTGTGTGGTGGAGACTTTAAGAAAAAACGTCTCTGGCGTCCGCTCCGATAAGACAGCACCGCCAACTCGGGCACTATGTAAGCGTCTTTATTATGTCGTTTGTAGATAATCGATTATAAGAGCATCTTTCAATGCAACTATTCCCTCGTTCAGCGGAACACATCATTAATTATTTCATTATTCAAATTTAACAAAGAATGAACACTCTCGCACTCTGAACCACGCCCACGTTTTTATAAATCAAATTGATAGACTGTTCTTTTACATACAGTATGCTGTGCTGTGCTGTGCTGTGCTGTGCTGTGATGTGCTCTGCTGTGCTATGCAATGCAATGCTATACAATAATATACCTACTTTACTTTCGTTTTCGTTCTTCATAATATACGAGCTCTATCACACTTTTTGTTTCTTTCTTGAGCCATATAGAACACGCTCTGGCGTTTGTGGCATATGAGAGGGTTACACCCTATAAATGTATTAATTTTACTACAGGTATTTTCTTTCCCACGCTTCAGCTTACTTCTAGAATCGTTCTTCCCACTTTGGTTTGGACCACTTTGTATACATAGTATTACCTTTTGTGCTTAACAAAATATGACATTTTCTTCTCGTCTTTTCAGTTATTGTAGGCATAATTTGTTCATCCATCTGCCATCTCCTTTTCTGGAGGGGTTCATATGCTTCCTTGGCTGCAACTTGACTACAATTTATTTAAACAAATTCTTGCATGAGTAAATGATTTTAATAAATTATTTATAATATTCGCCATTGTTAGGAATGAATGAGAGAGACCCTTCTTGTTTATTATTTTCAATTTAGGTAGGTAAAGAAACAGTTCATGCGCCAACGTTTCCCTTAATACATACCTACAGCTAGACCTACACAAACACATTATAAATCATAAATAACAAGAACTTCATAGCAGAGTACTGGAGGAAAAATATTTTTGTAAACAGTCTGCTTAACATCAAGGAAGAACAAGGAAACAATGTTTCATGTTTTACGGACCCAAAGAAATTTAATTCAATACTTCTGATTTATAGCACAGCGGTACGTCCAAGAATAGTGATAACTCTGAAACATATGAATAAGTTTCCTGCGAAAATCGATGGGTTGGGAAGTCTAGACAGTTACCACAATGTTTTGAAAACTTAATTGCTTCCTTCTCTTTAAGTACGTTTCGTAAATAATTATTCAATAGCGGCTCATAAGGAGGAACTCTAAGGTGCTGCTCCCCTTAAACATTTTTAAAGAAAATTTAACAGTACCACGCTTCGATTTTTTATTCATTTGAGTTTTAGTTCTTTAATTGTTGCCTTCTCAAGTATAATGAAATATAATACACTGGTGGACAAAGAAACGGACACCTTTACTACTACATTTTAAGGCACTTAATTATTTTCTTTTATTGCAAGTTTACTTACGAAACTAATTAGCTAGTGCCCCAGAAAATAGAAAAAATAAAATCGTAATTGAATATTGTACTACCAGTACACAACCGCTATTAAGTATTTTTTTTTCTTTATGGGTCTTTTTAAAAAATATCAAAATTGTTCTTCTCATTAAGTTGCAATGCATTTAGGTTTTGTTTTTGTTGACATTTAATTTGTAAACGTCAACTAGTAACCGTTTCTGTATTATGCCTCCCGAAATTGCTGCACAATATACCGCGAAGTACTGTACTCGCTACTCGTACAAGACGCGCTCTCACAAATGGATTCATCAGAAGGGCTGGATCTGGTCGACGGCGCCGGCGGTCAAAAAACGGTCTAGAGTCTAGATGACCGTTTCTATATACGCATTTCTGTACTGCGAGATGGAGGACCACCGTCAACTCTTCTTGCTGGTCGATTTGCTGATGTTCGTGTAGTAGGTTTCAGCAAGAATATTTTGTAGGAGGCTTAGCCAACACGGCTTCGAGAGAACCAACTACAGTCCCTCTAAATGCAGTGCATCGAATAGCACGACTTGCATTATTTGCTCACCAGTTCGTGGTTTGGGGTGAGGATGATGAATATAGGAACATGCTCCTTTCAGATGAGTCGAGGTTTAGTCCTAGATCACCCGACGGCCGCAAAAGTGTGTGGCAGAGACCAGAGGAGCGATCTAGTAATGCCGCATATTTCCCAGTGGCGGCTCGTGAGTTAATAACCAGGGGGGTCATTTTGGTTTTGGAACACAAAACACAAAAAATGTTTCTACCTACCTGACTTTGACGGCCTCGAAATAAAAACAAGTGATAGAAATATAGAAATAAAAAGAGTGGAAACTGCAAAATATTTGGGAATAGAATTAGACAGCAATCTAAAGTGGAATTCACACATAAACACAGCAGTAAACAAACTAAGAGCAGTTCTAGCAAAGATTAAACAGTTAAAACAAGTTTTAGAAATAAAACAGTTGAAGACAATATATTATGGTTTGGGTGAGTCGATCATTCAATATGGTATTATTGGCTGGGGTTCGGCTGCGGACTGTCATTTAAAACCTTTGGAAATAATTCAGAAAGCAATTTTGAAAGTAATATACGGTAAGAACCGAGACTATTCCAGTGAGCGGTTATATACAGAAGCACAAGTACTTAACATCAAACAGTTATTTTTTAAAACAATATTAATTGAACAGTTTAAACATAATGGTCAATATGATTTTGTGTGCCATACCTATAACACGCGGGCCAAAACAAATAAACAATTAGTTATAGAACGGAAGAATAAAAAAATTGGCCAAAGGAGCGTAGAATATATCGGAAAAAAACTGTATAACCAATTGGATCCTCAAATTAAAAACATAAAATGTCTTCAGAAGTATAAGCGGGCAATAAAAGAGTGGATTTTTAAAGATACATATTGTGCAATACCTATGTAGATAGTTAAGTGGTTACCTGCTTTTTGTCCCACAAGTGTATACTCGTACATGTACAATTCAATAATATAGATATGTAATTGTACTATTTTTAAGTTTTATAAGTGTAGGGTTACCAAAGAAATTCAATAGTACTGTATGTTATTGTGTTCTGCCTGGATTGGCGTTAGTTTTAAGTTTACTTAAGTTAAAGTTGTACCTACCTACCCATCTAGAAATAATATAGTCTAAATACTTACAAATGTCCCATTAAAACAAAAGCTCACACACAAGCTCTGCTTCAGTGAGCCATATTTTTTCCATGTTTATTTTGCCATTAGTTATTAAGTTATGCTTATGAAAAATGTTATTTTTTAAAAAATGTAGATGTAAATACCTATGTAGAATTTGGTAAATAAACCATTTCATTTCATTTCATTTCATTTCACCTATGTCCGTTATAGACTCCGAAACGGCTGGACCGATGTTGATGAAATTTTCAGGTAATCTTCAGATTAGCCCGGCGGGTGTTCTTGTGAAGTTCGGTAGCGATCGGATCAACAGATTTTTTTTTCTTGGTTTTGTGAGAAGCCGGGGCTTGATATGACACATATCAACTGTCAGATTTGACAAATAAAATTCAGACCGTCAGAAAGTCATCATCATAAGGTTCTCAGTCCGAAGACTGGTTGGACGCGTACCTCCATTCTTTTCTATCCTGAGCTAACCTACGCATTTCCCTAAAAGTAGAACATCCTACATCCCTAACTATTTGAGAGCAGTAGTCTAATCTAGGCCTACCCCTACCTCTTTTTATTCCTATCTCTGACTCTAGTATGTCACGAACTATTCCTTCGTGTCTTAGAAGGTGTCCTACCATCCTATCTCTCCTACTCTTTATTGTTTTCCATACCTTTCGCTTTTCCCCAACTCATTCTAATACTTCCCTATTGCTAACCTTATCTATCCACGGTATCTTCATCATGCGTCTGTAGCACCACATTTCAAACGCTTCTACTCTTTTTCTATCCGCTTCTCCTATTGTCCAAGTTTCGCACCCGTATAATGCCGTACTTCATACATACGACGTTAAGAGTCTCTTCCTAGTCTCTATATTAACCGTTCTCGAGCATAACAGTTGTTTCTTTTTGTTAAACGCAACTCGGCCCTGCGCCATTCTTTGTTTTATATCTTTAGTGCTCCTACCGTCTTGAGTTATTTTACTTCCTAAGTAGCAGAAATCCGCGACCTCCTCTACCTTCTCATTTCCAATTTGTATTTCCATTTTAGTTCTATTTTCACATCCCCTACATACCAAAATTTTAGTTTTCTTTTTATTGATTTTCATGCCGAAGCCCTGTGTCAGAAAGTATTAAATAAATTTTATTTGTCAAATCTGACAGTTGATATGTGTCATATCTAGCCCCGGCTTTGCACAAAACAAAAAAAAAATTCTGTTGATCCGATCGCTACCAAACTTCACAGGAACAATCGCTGGGCTAATCTGAAGATTGACTTACATTAGGTGCCGCGCGTGTCGTACCGGGACCGGGCAGCTAATAATTTATAAAGTGAAAATTGACAGCAAACGTCAAACGGCATATGTCATTCGAAGTTTATCCAGTTTCAAACGATTTTACCACAATTATTTCTTCTGACTTCTGGGGCAGCAACGCGCCGGATACCAGCTAGTTAATACTAAAAGTACATACCTATATACATATATGTACAAAACTTCAAAAATATAATATATTGTTAAAATAAAACATACCTTAAACGTGCTTATATTTCAAGTCAATTCTCCTCTCATGTTCTGCAAAATGGTCTATGACTTTTTCGTTGAAGTTTGGAATGCTCTTGACAAGCGTTTTCTCAACAAGGCAGTAAGTCTAGACTGTCCCATTGTATTGCGCTTCAAAGTTGAAAAACATCTCACACTTTACACGGTTGTCATCAGCAGTGTACATACACAAGGTATTTAATAAGTTCACTGCTTCAGAAAATGTTTCAGACAAATTCATGTTAATAAAAAGTTGAAGGATGGCAACTGTGCCATTGTTGCGAAAATATTCACGGCAAAATATTACAACGCAACCCACCCGCTGTCTGAGAAGAACTGAGAACGGAAACGGTAATCGGTAAGGGAGAACCAGAGAAAATATAACTGAATAACTCGATTCTGCGCAGTTGTCATCGGGACATTGACCATATTAGAGATATAGGAGTAAAAGGTGACTTTCACTTTCACTCAAGAATTCGCTATCTGCTGTCACTGTTCTTCTTTACATGCATTTGTTCATAAGCTATAAGAACTGTGCAGGGTCAATTTGAATTATGCCCCGGCTTGCTAGCGAGCGCGGCTTGACGCTTTCTTTGACTATTTCTAGTATTGCTGTGAATGCAGACCGCTGAGGGTTTTAAATTTGAGACTGTTAGAGAAAAAAATATTTTTACTAAAATTATGGTTTTGATTGGAATATTTTAGGAGAGTCATTGGCCAATTGGCCTTAAGGAGCAACCGCCACTGAAAATTCCCAGAACAGGATTTAACGGAGGTAGCATCGGAGGCAGCATTATGTTGTGGGCTGGCATTTTTTAGAGGCTCGCACCGAGTTAGTCTTCATTGATAACGACTGCACATAGGTACATCCTCGAATGCGTAGAACCCCACGTTGTCCCCTATATGCCATTTATTGTAGAGAATCTTCTTTTTGTGGACGAGAACGGCCGAGCGAACGCTGCTAGTATTGTCGGCTAGTGCCTACAAGAAGTTGGTATACGTCGTCTCCCATGGCCAGCCAATAGTCCCGATCTCAACCCGATAGAACATGTGTGGGACATGCTTGGTCGGGGAGTGAGATGTCACCAGCCCTGAGTGAAGATGTCAAATGACTTAAGAGTGGCATTGCAAGAAGATTGGGCACAACTACCTCAAGAGAACAACGTCACCCTCATTCAAAGCAAGCCACGTCGTTTGATGGAGGTTATTAGAGTTCGTGGTGTTAACACACAGTATTAATTTTGTTTTGTGTTAATGTGTTATTTTGTTATTTTAAATTCTCATAAGAATGTTAATTTATATTTTTTGTTTTTTTATTTTTTTGTTAAAAACATGAAATTTTACTTAATTTAATACAATTTAAAACATTCCATTATGTTTCATTAACTAAAACAGCAATTTTCAAGGTGTCCGTTCAATTTTTGTCCTCCAGTGTATTTGTTATCTGTCTTTCGTCTATAATTACTGTCGTCTGCTCAGTCGTATACTGATTAATCACTTGTCATACGCCAAACAGTGACACAGTATGTAATTAAAATGCATACATGTTTCCCTGGCGACCACCCACATACTCTTGAGAAGTTTAATTATTGTGTCACTGTCACTTATAACTTATAAGGAATTCATTAGAACTCAAATTAAGAAAAAATGCAGAACTAAATCAGAATTTAATCGCCAGTTCGATTCGATAAAATTGTGTACCAAAAAAGCTCGTGGACACAAATATATTTTGTTGGCATGTTGTATGTCTGCAGTTCGGTAATGACGAAAAGTAGAGTAAAAGCGTTGATTGACTAGTCAATCAACTAGTCAAAGGTAAAAGGGTTGTTTGTGATTTACGGCATCTTCCTTTGCAAATTAAAAAGACATGAAAATTCCGACAACTATCACATTCTTCCAAATAAGGCTTTATAAAGGGCGGTGCGTTATAATTTTCTATTCAGGGTGATTCAAATTCGAGGGCCACCATTGCTGCTCACTAAAATGCCGTTGGAAATCTGATCTATCCCAAAGCGTTTGCCGTGTCATCATCATAAGGTTGTAATAATGCACCGTAATAATGCTTAAAAGCTCTAATGAACTTAGAGTGGCATTCCGTAATTATTGTTCGACGGAACCGCAACCTGCAAATCAACAGAGAAGGAAATACTAAATAAGTCTGTCCGTCTACGCATGCACCGATGAAAGAGATGAACAAGTCCCAGATGCGACCGACGTCACGCGAGAGAATAGGAATTCCCGAATTAATCTCTGCACGCGGCCCTAAGCTGACGTAGGAAAACTCGAAATTAACCGCCGCCGAAGCCTCCCTCCCAGCTTATAAAAGTAGATGCTCCAGAAGGCAGAAGGCAGTACTTGGTCGCCCGGCCATCAGTTGGGACCAGTGCTCCCAGCATCCAAGATGATGCTGGCCGCCGACATCCGAACTACTAGTACCTGATAAACCGTTCTGACAACGCCGTGTGATCAACTGAAAGTAACCGACCTGTAAATATTTGAGTAAGATAATTTTGATTAGTTGCCTGGTGGTTAATGATATCACTACGATATCAACAATTAAACATCACCGAGTCACAACCTGGCTGGCCTAGCTTATTTGAGACCCAGTGAGTAGTGAGTGAGTGAGGTGTCCAAACTCGGGAATTATGGGTGTCTGCTGGTGAAGGTGGAATCGTTTTGGCAACCTCGTGTGGCACTTGTGCCTGTAACTGAGGCGACATACCGGCGGAAAACGATCGCACCCGGGTAATCGGCGGCCGCTGGTGACATGCCGAGGGCGGACTAATTATTATTTACTGGCAGCGTATGGACTAGGGGTATTTCACCAGAGATATAGTAGCCTGGTGCTGCAACGAGAATCTCGCAACGAAGCCCGTCTAGGAGTCTGTACCTTTTGGTGCTCCCACGTAGACTCCGAGGCCGTAGAAATAATTCAGTATTGGATCGCACGTCGAGCCAACCGCATTATCAGAGTACACCGCAAGAACCGGTTTTTATTTCTGTTTATTTCACTGTAAATATATCCCTAGTATAATTTCACTTCAATTTTATCAAATGTAAATAGTTAAAACCGGTTAAAACGTATAGAGTCAAGTTATATTTTGTTTATGTATTTTTATTCAATCGTCATTTAGCAATAAGTAATGAACCCTACCCTTCTGCGACCAAGAGCTTAAGGGTTATCAACGAATAAATCTTCCACCGACCAGACCGTACATACAACGCAGCAGACGTGTTCATAAGAGACCGTCCAGATCCCCTTAGATATACAGCGTGTCCCAATATGTGAGACCGAGGGATACAGGTATACAGGTGTATATTTAAGGGCCCGTACCGAGAACGTCCTTGTGTATTTGGCGTTCTAAATAAATCCGGAATAAGACGTCGTTGTAAGGTTTTCAGTCCGAAGACTGGTTGGACGCATACCTCCATCCTTTTCTATCCTGAGCTAACCTACGCATTTCCCTAAAAGTAGAACATCCTACATCCCTAACAATTTGAGAGCAGTAATCTAATCTAGGCCTACCCCTATCTCTTTTTATTCCTATCTCTGACTCTAGTATGTCGCGAACTATTCCTTCGTGTCTTAGAAGGTGTCCTACCATCCTATCTCTCCTATTCTTTATTGTCTTCCATACCTTTCGCTTTTCCCCAACTCTTTCTAATACTTCCCTATTGCTAACCCTATCTAGGTATTCACGGTATCTTCATCATGCGTCTGTAGCACCACATTTCAAACGCTTCTACTCTTTTTCGATTCGCTTCTCCTATTGTCCAAGTTTCGCACCCGTATAATGCCGTACTCCATACATACGACTTTAAGAGTCTCTTCCGAGTTTCTACATTAACCGTTCCCGAATATGAGGTCAAACAGTCGAGCTACACGGCAAAAACGAAAAGAGCATTTCTTTGTTTTTCGGCCACAACTCATATACCGTTTGATTCATTACATTTCTGGAATATTTCAAAACATATAAAAGTACCTAATAATAGTAACATTTTCAGCTTAAAAACTGTGAGATGGTTATCTTTGAAGATTGCTTTTATATTACTTTACTGTACATTCCAGTGAATCGCTTTGAAGGAACTTTCAGTCCAATATTTCCGTCTATTTAAGTTTACATTATTTGCGAAGCCTGAACTCGGTTTGGGTAACATAATTTTTACCGTTGACTGTTCCCTATATAAAACTAACGCTTCTGCTCCTATGGGCTTGTTGTTTTCTATTCGTCTTCCTTGCAAATACGTTGTCCTTTCAACTTGTCGATGGGAATAATATTGTATCGGTGGTCTGCTGTCAGTCAAGCCCAGGCTGTACAGAAATTTGTGTTGCTTTTGTCACATATTTTCTATTAATGCATATAATACAGTTCATATTTTTTGGAAGCGTGCGCATGTAATCCTTCTCCCTAGTTTTAAACTAGGTATTTTTGAATTCTCCAACGTCTTCCAATTAGCGGCGTGTGAAGCTGGTTTTTACACAACTTGTAATGCATAATTAAGCTACTCCCACAAAAAATGTCATTTACTGCATAATATGTTGAATAAACAGCGTATAAAATCTAAAATCGATGTGTTCAAGGACTTTGCTGAATTTATTCCATTAGAAAATTCCGCCCTGTATATAAAAATAGTTGTTTTGGAAGGTTTAATTATTAAAATGACCATCATCATAAGGTTCTCAGTCCGAAGACTGGTTGGATGCGAACCTCCACTCTTTTCTATCCTGAGCTAAGCTACGCATTTCCCTAAAAGTAGAACATCCTACATCCCTAACTATTTGAGAGCAGTAGTCTAATCTAGGCCTACCCCTACCTCTTTTTATTCCTATCTCTGAGTCTAGTATGTAGCGAACTATTCCTTCGTGTCTTAGAAGGTGTCCTACCATCCAATTAAAATGACCATATGGGCAATACAAACAGGTATATTGGTCGTTTGTGGGAACCTTAAGAGCCAAGTCTCCTTGCTGCATTTTCGAGCGATTCAGACGTTCCCGCCTTTACAAACTGTACGGTTATTTATTAATATTTTGCTTTCTAATTTTGCAAGCATATACAGAAAACATTTCTTAAGAGTCGTCTCATCGGCGATTTCTAAAAAAAATAATAGAAGTTTGTCTTTTTCCGCTCCAAATATACCCTAATTTTGTGTACTTATAACTTACTAAAAAATTACTCTTTTAAAAATCCGAGATGAGAGGCCGATTTCCACAAGTTTCTTCTTTCAAATAAAACAAACAATTTCAAAATCGGTTCATAAATAAGGAAGTAATTTGTAAAGAGAGCTGCCCTTGCAAACGCGATTTAATGCCCTGCGTTGTAACGCCCTCTACTTGTTCATCGCGCAACACTTGGTAAACTGCTAGTACGAACTCAGTGATTTTTGTATGGGGCCCACTTCAATAATTGTATCGCCATACATTACATATTTTAATCGTATATATACGCGAACATAGAATTTTGGTCTTGCGAATTAATGTATTTGTGCTTAATTGCAGCGCTCTGCCATATCCCACATTTTTATTATAATTTTGTTCAATTATTTAGAGTCGATTTTATCTGAAAGTAAATTTACACAATTTGAACACGTTTGTTATTGAAAGTAATGAACATATAGCAAGATATAAAATAATTCAAATTTCACCTTAAATAATGTTCTCTTTATAACCAAATAACAAAAACTTAAAATCTCTGAATGAAAACCCAGTAAATTTTTTCCGATACGAGGGTTGTTCTGACATGAGCGGGGATTTTATTATAATTTATTTGTAAATTGATCCAAAAGTAGACCTGAGCAAATACTTTCAAGATTGCAAGTAATTTATCTGCAATATAGTAATTCCGGGTTATAATAGAATGATCCTCATAAATAACAAGTATTTAGGTAATGTAACTCTGAACAAACTAAAAATGCTAATTTCGCCCAGAGTTCTAATAACGTGGCTTTCAACATTCATCGTAGAGGCATATTCCTACTTTTTCTACTATCATTTAATTCTGGTAACACATTCGTATAAAAGTTTACAAGTTGATTTTCCATTTTCATTTTCCAAAATTCATTGTCTATCATAGCCGTTTCATATTTTCTGCCTTTGGGTGTCCAGACTGTAAAGATACAATACCCTCTTTTTGTAATTTGCATTTGTCCCTGAATTTAGTAAAAGTAATTGTGATTCTTATTTATCTTCCCGGTTCGATTCCAAAATATGATTTCCCTTTTCTCGATACCGTCTTCCGGGGTTAGATTACAAGAACTTTGGGCATAAACTTCAACAACACCTTGATCTCTTATAAGACCGTCCGGAGTTTCTGACAAATACGGAATGCTCAGTTCTTGAAATATTCTTTCGCTTTATTATACATATACAGGGTGATTTATACCGGGGGGGGGCGAAAATTTAAAATTAGGGTTCAGAGCCACAAATGAAGTAAAAAAATGTCATATGAAGGTATGTCCGGAAATACTTCGTATAAAAGTTATGCTCGTCCAAAGATGGAGGCTATTAAATTAGGTTTCTAATTTTTTCTCAACTTTTTTTACTTAATTTGTGGCTCTGAACCCTAATTTTAATTTTTCGCCCCCTGGTATAAATCACCCTGTATATGTTACGGGCATAGTGACGAATCGGGCGATGTTAGCGCCTGGGCAACGTGACCTGACATTACAAGACCTGACCGGACAGCATGAACGGTCATTGTTTGCATTGCCCGGGCACCGTCAGCATTGCCCTACTTTCCCACTATGCCCGTATCATATACAGGGTGTTACAAAAAAGTAGGTCAAGCCGTTAACCACAGGTTATCTGACCGAAAATAATTGGACTTTCCTTATGCCATTTTTCATTTAGGCTTCTTTCTTTCAAGATACAGGGTGTTAAAGTTAAAATTTAAAAAGCTATTTTTATGAATAACTCCTTTGCTTTTTAAGATATTCCGTTGAAATTTTGTACAACATTTTCTCATATGCCGATAAAATGTTTGTGTAACTTTGATCAAAAAAATCGATGCGCGAACGGAGGAAAGGGGGGTTGTAATACCCATTGACCCCCAAACTTTTTCCTGCGCACGTCTATGGTTCCTATGGTTCCTGCATAACATCTAAGCTTCAAAAAAATGCCTTTGGATGGTACCTCTTTTATTAATAATTATTTTGGCAACTTAACACCTACCCGTCTTTCTTTCCAATGCTATAATTTGGCTGTTAGACGTTACGCAGGAATATGACCGAATCGGTACCATCCAAGGGCATTTTTCTGAAGCTTAGACGTTATGCAGGAACATATACATCCAAGGACATTTTTCTCGAGCTTAGTTCGTCACCTTAGAAAAATTGGGAGACTTAAACAGCGAGTGGATTAACAACACACATAGTCAAATGAGTTGCAACATCTCGTAAACCAAGCCCTAAATCAAAATTTTACAAGAGAGAAAAAATAAAAGAAATGAACGCTTCGTATCAACCATACACGTGCGCAGAGAAAAGTTGGGGGGTCAGTGGGTATTACAACCCCCCCTTTCCTACGTTAATTAATTAATTTTTTAATCAAAATTACACAAACACAAAGCTGAAACCAGAATTTGGATACCGTTTTACTCGAAAATAATGTTGATTTTTATCTCTCCAATTCTTTTTGTACTAAGCAGACTACTATAGAACTTTTTCCAAGGAATTCAGTAGCGTACGTAGTTGTTTTCTAGGGAGCGTATTTTTTGAGTTATGACATGAAGTTGAATTTTTAAAATGGAAATCATAATAGGTACGCTTTGGTCTAGTTCGAAAGGCCTTTTTTTAAGCTATCAAAATATATATCTACTTTTATATTGTTATTTCAAAAAACGGCAACAATTTTGGTACTTTTTAAGTTGTAACTTTAGAAAATATAAGATAGGTAGGTACATTTTGATAGCTTAAAAAAAGACCTTTTGAACTTGACCAAAGAATGCTGCGATTTCCATTTAAAATTGAACTTTATGTCATAACTCAAAAAATACGCTCCCTGAATTCCTTGGAAAAAGTTCTATAGGAATCAATCGTAACAGTTTTAGTCTGCTTAGCACAAAAAGAATTGGAGAGAATTTTTGAAAATCGATAAAAATCAGCATTATTTTTTTTCTCGAAAACTAAAAACGATATCCAAATTCTGGTTTCGGCATTATATTATACTCAAGAAAATAGCTCATGTTTGCGAAAATCCCAAGGCTCTATATCTGCTGCTTCTATGAGAAACCCCCAAATCACAACGAAAATAAGACACCCTGTACAGCCAAAAATCCAATTGCATAGTCCCTTCAAACGTCAAACCGAACCAGATTCAGACCTATACAAGCTGCAATACAAATTGAAATTAAAGCTTTGCTAAGCGAAGCCAGAGTGCGACCCTGGAAGAGCTTCCGAGACACGTGTTTTTGACCGCGGCTCCGCCTTCGGAGCATACCTCGTCTTACGTCCCTAAAAAATCTTGATGTTGGCGATCGGATATTTGGCTCTTAAGCTTTAAAGAATACTTACATATAGTGTGTAATATATAATATAAGTAACAATTGTTTCATTGGAGGACGGACAATTATATCATCGAAACTGCGCAGGAATAATAACGTAACGCATCAGGGAAAATGGACGGTTGCCTTCCTTCTTGCGTAGCAATCGCGGTACGTCCAGGAAAACTTACTTGTGTGCACGCTACATCATTGTCCGTTCTCATATGAATCGACTAATAGAATTCGTCGGTCAAACATATGAGGCAGCAGGGTATTCGCAAAGTAACTAAGAAAATCGAAAATATTAGAGGTACATCTCAAAATGTCCTCAGAAAAATTCTCCTAAAGTCAATTTTAAATTGTAATTTGAATGGTGGCGAATTCTGTTATTTATTTTCAATAATAAAACATTCTCTGATGTTGGAAAGAAATTTTCCGAAAATGCATTCGAGAAAGTAGGTAACTATGTTATACAGTAGACGCTCGATTATGTGAACTAATACAAACGAGGGGTGTTCATAATATCAAATAGTTCATATAATCAAAAGTATATTTTTTATTAAAATGACATTAATGTATTGGCATGTTACACTTTACTAAAGTATTGTGTAATGTGTTGTTGCACTTTCTTCGCTGCTAAACTTTTTTGCAGTGCTTTATCTCTGCACTTTCGTAGAACCAGCAAGTCGTCAATGTCGTGTATATTTATTTCGACCCAGTGAATAGCTGAAAAACTTATTTCTGTTACTTCTGCATGATCTTCGTGGCTATCACTTTCCCCATCCTTATCATCACTGTCTCTATCTTGGTCATTTACGTGATCTTCGTTCCACTTTTAAAAGTCCTCTCTTCCGCTAAATTCTAAAGAAATTTCGAACAAAATTTGTGCTGATTGTCCACTTCATTCAATAAAGTTACTATTTCTTGCACTCGCTCTTCTGTTTCACTTCTGTACTTTTCCTTCAAAATGCTAAGTGGAATATCCTCCTCTGGATCTCCATCATTGTCGTTTTCAGTAAAATTCAGTGTTTTTCCAGCACTTCTTAATCGTGTCAGCCTGAAGCCTACTCCATGCCAGAGAAAGATTAATGACAGCATCCTTAATTGTTAATTCTTTTAGAAGTTTAGATAGATCTTTAGATTTTGAAGATACAATTGAAGACAACAAACTAAACCTGTAGTAGAGTTTTGTTATACGGATGTCATTTTGGTCCATTTGTAGGGTTTTCACTGGAAACCCAACATGAGAACCTTGCTGTTCACTTAATCGAGATTAACGCTGTTCACTCTATAGAACCTGATATGTTTTACTTTGCGTGTTCACTATTGCGGATAGTTCATATAATGAAGTATTCATATAACCGAGCGCCTACTGAATTATAATTGATTGTGACGTAAACTAAATAACTCAAGACCCTTATATAAACGCAGTAGCGGTTTTTAATTTCATACTAATTGACAAAATTTCATATTTCTTGGCTTCAGCTGTGAGAAAATAGTAGGTATATTATTATATAAGCGATTATGACAGCCATTATTCACGAAGATGATGTTTGAGCCCACGAGCCGAAGGCTAAATAAATACCTATATTTATACTTCCTGCAATTGAATTTTAAATTCCTTACATGGATTTTACACCACCTAGAACTTGCACGGTCTAAATTTAGGTACCCATAGAAACCCCAGACCAGTGGCTGCGTTCTATTAGTACTCATGAGTACGGCGTCGTCATGATGCAAGAATAACAAGATATAATAACCCGAATAAAAAATGTGTTTTTTACTTTCATTTGGTTTCAGACGTAATTTTTTTTAGAGAAAAACTAAAAACCTCCCCTAATCGATAAGGTTATAAGGTAAAACAAAAGATACCAGCGGAACTGGGAAGTGAAGAACACATTGGAGACCGTACGGATACCTCATCTCCTCAGGCCATGAATATCAAAAAATCGTTCCCCGAAACCAGTTACCAAACTAAATATGTTGCCCCGAAACGCGACATATTTAGGATTAAAAAATATGAAATTTGTCGAAGTAACTCCTCGTAGGGGGCAACAGCTCTAAATACGCTGTAAGTACAATTTGAAAGAAGAGATTCCGGTGAGTACTGGAAACTGAATTTGAAACGGTCAGAGTCTAAGGGTGGAATTTAATTTTTGAAAATGGCAAACAAAAATTTTTCACAACCGACGAATCGACGACTTTAACACCAAACTGTCAACATTTTAGGGACATTGCGAATTTGTAATATTCATGGCGGCTTTTAAACACCTCTTGGACCTGCAGGCGTTCCTTTTTGTTTTCTAGACCCTTTCAAGATTTATATTTGGTTGCCACACTACGGTAAAAACTAAATTGGAAAATTAGAGATTTTAGCCATTTCCTTTCAAATTTCCACGTTAAAAAAATATATTTTTATTGGTGATCGTAAGTCGCAAATATTTGCACGGGTTACTTTACATTTGTTGCTTTGCACATATAAAATATTTTTTGGACGTTGAAGATGGCGATATTTCAATGAAGCAATCTTGAATGAATATACTGATACCGAACACATCATTCGCCATATATAATCATTGAAAAACATTTTTTGTATTTAATAACAAAAAATGAAAACTAATAAATAATTAATCCAATTCAACGATTTTCGTTACGCTAGATCATTAATAAAAATGATTAAATGAGAGAAAATAAATTTATTCGAGTGCTTTCCAAGTGCTCGAAAAACATCTTAAAAAATTAATTAAAAGTTCAATGTATTCAAATTATAGCCAGTTTACTAATGGAAGAAGTTTTATATTAGAAAAGTTTCAGTTGTGTATTGCGTCGTTCTAATGAAAAGAAAAACTCCCAGAAATCACATAAACGAACGTTTACCGACGGAGAGTAAGTAGGAGCTTTAGATATAGCTGCAGTTCTAAGAGATTCCTCTGTCAAAAGAATGAAAGAGCTCAATTACTGTTGAGTTTTCTGATAATATATTTATTTCCAATGAATTCTCAAGCAGTTACTAATGAATTGAGTGAAAATTTATTAATGCACAACTGCACGCAAACTTTAGTTGCTTGTGCTCACTTATTGAAAAATTCATCACGAGGCGTACAATAAAAAATCTGAGCTTGAGTACGTCCTTTTAATGTACAGGGAAATGTAAAATGTACTGATGATTTTAAGTGTCATAAATAAAAATTCATTGACCGAAACTTCAAAAAAGTACACTCAGAAATTTCTCAGTAACACAGTTTACCGAATCTGATAGGTAGAACTATAAAATACAGTTTTCTTGGGACAACAGGAAAATATGAACTTTTAGATGAACGTTCAACACCCTGATACCGAAAATGTAACGTTTCCAGGGTCATGTTAATAGAGGTGCTTAAAACATTACTGTTGCAGCAGCGTTAAATAAATAAGGATAAAGCTACTGAAAACTAAGATATTTATAGAGAGAATATTCTACGGCGAAGAGAATTTTAAAAAACTAGTATCCGCAATCACTTCCGATAAATAAAGTAGATTGAAAGCTAAAGCCAGGAACATAATAAAAATAATGTTTCAGCAACCCAGGATAAGGTGAAAATGCTTAAAACTTATGCGTCGAAATACCGATTGCTTAGTGACCTAGATGCAACACTAAAATTGTAGTTACTTCCTCCTTTAATAAATCTAAGCATTTCAATCCACTTTCTTACACCAATTGGCCCACTTTTGAAGCAGTTTTGCGATTGCGTGCAATTCTCCCCCTCGTCTTACATAAGCGTTGAAACAGACTCCTTAATTTTTAATGTACAATCGACGCTAGATCTTATTATCCGAAAATTGTATTTGTATTTCCTTTTATCGAAACCTTGTAAATTAGCCGGCAGCCTTCCTGCTCAAAGAAAAATACGATTTTAAAAACCAATTTATTATAGCACTGCCTGTTAAATTTCGTTCGCTATAAGAATTCATCGTTATTGGGTACGCTAATATTACCATTTCTACATTAATACTATAATTGCATACCTATCAAAAATGATTTAATAGAAATATTTGCATGACATTTATATTTTTTAAAACTGACCGAGTTAGACACTAATATTCAGATAAAATGTTAATTTTTAGTACCTACTAAGCACAGACCAGCACTGTCACTTTCCATAAATTTTCTAGCTCGCGCTGCATAGCCCGTGCAACTTTTCGAAAAAAGACACAAACCAGGGTGTCAATTTTTGGACGTTCGTTTTTTAAAAACGAATAGTGAATTAACGAATGTTACTAAAATGCAATTTTTGGTCATTCGTTTTTTAACGAAAGGATCAATTAGCAGTCGTTTTTCATCGAGCGGTGACTGCCATGAGTTTTTGCGTTTTTGTTATTAGTTCATGTCAGTTTATGTGCAGATTTGATAAACCTTTGCCGATAAAAGTATTTTTTAACTATGGATGAGTTAATGCAAATTCTCATAATTCGTAACTTAGAAAACGCAAAAAACAATATAATATAATATAATGACTATTCTACCCGACCCAAAAGTAGGTCCTTTTCAAACACAGTAATTTGAACGTTGCTGAAGAGTATAGCCAGGATTGCAATATTAGGTTCTTTAAATGTTTAAACCAAATACAATTTGAAAAGAAAAACGGACTCGATAAAATTATGAAAGGAAACACACAATAATTATAAAAGGAACAACACATTGTATGAGTATTACGAAATTCAACAATATAATACAGGGTGGGGCAAACTCCTGGGGATGTACGATAGAGGCCATACGGTTATAGTTAGAAAGAAAAACTAATAACAAACCCTATCTCGTTTAAAAAATTCTATTCCATAAAAATATTTTCAATTATACCAGGTGCGTCCAAATAGTTGGAATTAAGTACAACTTTGTTATTTCTTATGGAATGTGTATAATTTTATATTTTTTCCGGCTTCAAAATGATAATTTAATGTTACTTTGATAACATGATTCTATGTCTATTGTTAATGGTTCTTGAGAAATAATTTTTTTCCCGAAAATTTTGACAGATAAATAGTACATTTCAAAAATTTATATCTCGAAATTGGTAGAAGTTAAGAGGATGAAATTTTTGCCGTATTGTTAAAAATTTCATGTAGTTTTTGACCGATTTATTGAATATTATTTATACTATACAGGGTGTTTGCAAAAAAAAGTTTTCTGAAACTGTCGAAAAAACATCAAAAAGTCGAATTTTTCAAATGGAATGGTATATTTTTTCTTGCACTATCTGACAGAGCTCAAAATTTTGAATGAAAATGGCCAATAATAAACTAATGTTATATAATGAAGTTTTTTAGAAAAATCCTGTTTTCTTCAATTTTATGTAAAAATGAGGGATCGTGAAAATATCATTAGCCTTGGACGATTATTGCTTGTCAATCTGAAAATGGGTTATTGTTATAATTTTGCTAAGAATTTAATGTCATTTCTATGAATATATTGTTATTTGGTGTTATTTATTCGGGGGCTGGTGGCTATAATTTATAAAGTGACAATTGGCAGCAAACGTCAAACGGCATATGTCATTCGCAGTTTATCAAGTGTCAAATGATTTTACCACAATTATTTCTTCTGAGGCATTAACGCGCCGGGGGTACCAGCTAGTAAATTATAGCTAAGAACCATCTCGATCACGTCAGCTTTCAAACAAAAAAAATATCAAAATCGGTCAATTCGTTTAGGAGCTACGATGCCACAGACACACGAACACCCAGACACTTCAAACTTATAACACCCCTCTTTTTTGTCGGGGGTTAAAAAGTGGCATGTTCGGGGTAATCATGGTAACGGTTTTCTTTTAAAACTCTATGTATGATTCTCCTGGAAATATTCAATTCTTCTGCCACTTATCTGCGGATTTTCAGCTATTGCCAGCAATACATTTTCCTTTGTCTCATCGGTTAATACGTACTTGGTTATTTCATTGCGTTTTTCGTAGAGAACAGAACCAGTTCTTTGAAATCTATCCATCAATCTCTGGAAAGCTTCCACGCGTGGATGATGACGCTGTTCATATCTTTGCCCATATACTCGAGAAGCCAGAAGAGAATTTCTGTTGCATTCAATAAATACGGACAGCATATCAACAAGTTCTTGTTGTAGAAAATGCATTTTAAAAAAATAATAAAATTGGTGATTAAACAGAAAGACAGAAATGAAAACAACAAACGGGAACAACAAAAACAATTACTTGTAACACCAATAATAATGACAATGAATTCACTACAGAACAAATTATAACAATAACCCATTTTCAGATTTACAGGAAATAATCGTCCAAGGCTAATGATATTTTCACGATCCCTCATTTTTACGTAGAATTGAAGAAAACGGAATTTTGCTAAAAAACTTCATTATGTAACATTAGTTTATTATTGGCCATTTTCATTCAAAATTTTGAGCTCTATTAGATAGTGCAAGAAAAAATATACCATTCCATTTGAAAAATTCGACTTTTTGATGTTTTTTCGACAGTTTAAGAAAACTTTTTTTGCAAACACCCTGTATAGTATAAATAATATTCAATAAATCTGTCAAAAACTACATGAAATTTTTAACAATACGGCAAAAATTTCATCCTCTTAACTTCTACCAATTTCGAGATATAAATTTCTGAAATGTACTATTTATCTTTCAAAATTTCCGGGAAAAAATTTATTTCTCAAGAACCATTAATAATAGACATAGAATCATGTTATCAAAGTAACATTAAATTATCATTTTGAAGCCGGAAAAATATAAAATTATACACATTCCATAAGAAATAACAAAGTTGTACTAAATTCCAACTATTTGGACACACCTGGTATAATTGAAAATATTTTTATGGAATAGCATTTTTGAAACGAGACAGGGTTTGTTATTAGTTTTTCTTTCTAACTATAACCGTATGGCCTCTATCGTCCATCCCCAGGAGTTTGCCCCACCCTGTATAGCCGGCGCCGGCCTTGCGTATAGTTGTCGGCGCGCTTCTATTTGGGAATGAAAAAGACTGATACAACACATACGAATTTTAAACAGACCCCTTGCCCTTAGCTACCCTCTCGCATCAGACACACGCAGGCGCCGGCAACAATACACCTAAAAAACTGTAGCCGGCGCCGGTTACGGAGGAACTTCCTATAATATATGAGAAACATAAGAAAAGAACTGAATTTTAATTTTTATTTTAAACTTAAGTACCGAAATTTTACTTTTGTGAAAGGTAACCTAATTCGTTAGTTTCATTGGCATTTAATTTTAGATTTCTGGATTCTGTAAAAGTAAGAAATAGATCATATTGAAGGCTAATGATGGTCAGCAAATTGTATCGAAACGTGTGCGTTACTCTTGTAAAGGAAGTTATCTTCTCCGTGAATGAACAAAAGGGATATCTGAATAAATATGATTTTGCCGAGTTTTGAGCATAAAGGCACTAGAGATATAAAACAAAGAATCGCGCAGGGCCCAGTTGCATTTAACAAAAAGAAACAACTGTTATGCTAGGGAAAGACTCTTAAAGACGTATGTATGGAGTATGCAAGGGTGCGAAACTTGGACAATATGAGAAGCGGATGGAAAAGGATAGAAGCGTTTGAAATGAGTAGTTAGAAAATGAGAGTACTGGATACGAACCCCTTCGGAGCACATAGCGCCGTCGAGTTCTCGAGGTGCCATCGACTTCTTCGGCAAATGACCTTGAAAGACACCAGAGGCTGCTGAAGGAGTCGTTGAGGCATCCGAAGAAGTGTCTTCAGCAGCGGCATCTGCGGCAGCCTCTGGTGTCTTTCAAGGTCATTGCTGAAGAAGTGTGCATGTCTTCAGCAGCGTCTTTCAAGGTCATTGCTGAAGAAGTGGTGTTCAGCAGCAGCAGCAGCAGCAGCCAGGCGCATGTGCCGGGGCTATTCCTCAGATCAGTCCATCGAGTTCTCCAGGGCGTGTCTGCAGCAGCCTCTGGTCAATGCTGAAGAAGTGGTCTTCAGCGGGCAGCCTCTGGTGTCTTGCCATTGCGCACCCAAGCCGCCATTTTGGCTGTGGGTCAGGCGCCTGCGCCGGGGCTGTCGCGTACAAAGCGCGTGTTGTTCAGGCCAGTCCATCCTGGCCCCATCCACTTCTTCGGCAATGACCAGAGGCTGCTGAAGGAGTCATGTCTTCAGCAACGGTGTCTTTGGGGCCTTTGGCCGTGGCTCAGGCGCATGCGCCGGGGTTTTCGCAAACGTTGTGGAAATGACGCCGACCGGGATTCGAACCCGGGTCCCCACGCACCGGAGCCCTCGCTCCAACCAACTGAGCTAATCGGCGGCCCACAAGCCCGTCTTTCAAATCATCCGTATATACTTATGATTGTAAACAGAAGTTACAGAATTAATATTTATTTTCTCGGAAATTTACAATTGTTTATACTAAATAAATATTGATATTAAAGTTTAAGAAAAAAGCACGTTCGCCGCCGATAAGAGATGTTATAATTGTTTTTATTATGGGAAATAACCTTTCATCTTGCCGATAGGATATGTTTGTTTAGGTTTGATCCCACGCTCTGCATGTGCATTTAATACGTTGTAGACACTACAAGGTGACCCGTTTGTTTGTTTGTATTATTACAATAAAATAACATTCTAGAATATTCTTCTGATTGTTTATTTGAAATTACTTGTTATCTTAATGCGTTTCGGACACGTGTGGGAAAAAACATTCTAGAACATTCTCCAGTTTGTTTATTTGAAATTACTTGTTATCTTAATGCGTTTCGGACACGTGTGGGAACCATCTGATTGATATATGCAAACATCTTAGTTCTCGGTAGTAGAACATTCTACATCGCTAATTATTTGAGAACAGTAGTCTAAATTTAGGCTAACCCCTACGTAAAAACTATGTCATGCATTCTTGCATTCTTGCCAGAATTCGCGATGAAGGGGACACGTAAGTTGCATTATTGAGAGAATACTCTAGAGTCAAACGCGGCTTACTTTTAATCTGTCTACGTAATTTTGAAATGGCCGAACGTTTATTTTTTAATATGTTTCGTTGGTGCTGTATGGTTCGCTTTAATTTTTGTTTTCTCGGAGTATCAGATATATTTGTTTTTGGCACTGTTGGGGAGGGCATTTCTGCAACTTCCACTAACCATTTTTTTGTACCAGGGCTCAATTCACCCTGGAACGATGTTGATGGCTGTGGAGAACGAGGCGGTGGTGTACCTGGGTAGGTTTCTAAACGAGTGTATACTTTTGTGGGCCTTCGAAATACTAATTCGTCGGATTTAAAATGTTTCGGAACGGCGGATTTTTTCAATCTGCGTTTCGTTGAGGGGTTTATAAAGTCGGTGTCCTCAAAATGAGCAACGCAGAGGAATTTCTTATACAATGCATCGCTCGACAAATCCAAAAGATTTGTATTGCCTGCAAATATGAAAATTGATAATTTCTTGCCGAAACTTCATTGTGCCCTACATAATATTATGCATCATAAAGCCCTGGTTTTGAAG